>OZ008368.1:268198254-269609340 GCA_963931995.1 Phaonia tiefii | reverse complement strand
ACAATAATTTTATTGAGGAACTTTTTAAATTAAATATGATAACATCAGTAGATAAGGTGAGACTAAAAACTACAGTAGCGGTTGTACCAAGATTATATGGTTTACCTAAAATACATAAAGAAAATTTTCCATTACGACCAATTTGTTCATCAATAAATTCACCTTCACACAGTTTATGCAAATACATAGTAAATTTCCTTAAAAAATTAACAGAAAATTCTAAATATAATGTTAGCAATTCGGTACAATTTAAAGATAAATTGAGGGGTCTTTCGATTGAAAATAATGAAAAATTAATATCATTGGATGTTGTGTCGTTGTTTCCTAGTATTCCAGTTGATTTGGCCATTACAATTATAGAAGAAAATTGGAACAAGATTTCAGAGTTAACAAATATGAATAAAAATTTATTCATGCAAATTATAAAATTCTGCATTGTTGATATTAGATATTTTCAATATGATGAGAAAATATATACACAACTAAAAGGACTTCCTATGGGTTCTCCAGCATCTCCAATAATAGCAGATATCGTAATGGAAAAATTATTGGATACATGTTTAGAAAAATTGACAATAAAACCTAAAATAATAACAAAATATGTTGATGACTTATTTTGTATAGTGAAAGAGAATGAGATTGACATTTTATTGACAACTTTAAACTCATTTGATCAAAGCATCAAATTTACTATTGAAAAAGAAAGGAATTCTTCAATTTCATATTTGGACACATTGGTGATAAGGAAGAGAAATGAATTATTAATAGATTGGTATCTAAAACCAACTTCCTCAGGTTGAATTATAAATTATTTTTCAAAACACCCAAAGAGAATTATTATTAACACAGCCAAAAATCTAATAGATAGAGTATTAAAAATAAGTGATAATAGATTCCATAAGAAAAATAAGGAAATAATTAGAAATATATTAGTAGATAATAGTTTTCCTAATAAACTCATTTGCAAATTGTTAAGACAATACGATATTAGAAAATCACGCAATGGAGATGAAATTTTAGAACCAAAAGTTTATAAATCATTAACTTATGTACCTGGGTTTTCGGAAAGGATAGAAAACTCAAACATATATAACAAAAGGGAATATAAAATGGCACATAGGATAAATAATAATGTTGGAAGATTATTTACAAAAACTAAAGATAGAATAAAAAAATCAGATAGGTCAAATTTAGTATATAAAATACCATGTGGTGGTAATGATATTGAACAATGTGAGAAAGTATATGTCGGAACAACAGGGACAAAATTAAAAACGAGAATAGCAGGACACAGACATGACCAAAAGTATAGGAATTATAATTCAACAACGAAAACAGCGTTATCAACTCACTGTAGAGATTTCAATCACTATCCAGATTTCGAAAATACATCTATTTTAAACACAGAAAATTATAAAAAACGTAGATATATGTTAGAAATGTTACAGATTAATAATGTTCCATTGGAAAAGAGAATAAATTTTAAAGCAGACACAGATAACTTAGCTCAAAATTATAGATGTTTATTAAATAAAAATAAAAATATTAATAACAGGGGAAATTAAAACAAAGGTCGCGAATTTTTGCGGTCTCGCGGTTTTATTTTTAACTATTTACGAAATTTGTAGAGTTTATTATCAAGTTTGCAATATCTTGAAATTTTGCAATGTTTGCATTGTTAGCGATTTTGTAAGCTTTCTTACTCTTTACAGCTTTGGCGATTTTTAAGTAATGTTGGAGATCGTTGTCATACTAGGGTTGGCAAGGTTTTGCGGATTTTCGCGAATTTAACGGAATTTTTGCCTTTTCTTTTGGTTTTAGTGATTATTAGGGTTTTGTAGCTTGTTTAAAATTTTGTAATTTTTCGCTAATTTTCGCAAGTTTTTAACAGTTTTCGCGATTTGATAAGAAAGTAGATACGTACAATAAAAAAAAATAAATGGTTTCCCATTACATCCCATGAAGGGACCGGGGAGAACTTCTCTCAATCACTGAGCTGTGCGCTTTCCAGTTTTCACTCATTGATTGGGACCTACAGTTTTACACCGATTCCGAACGGTATTTTGAGAAGCTTTTTCATGGCTATATACTCGATAGTGTCGCCGTCACTATGCGAGGTGACCGCCGCCGAAAGAAATTTTTTTTTTTTTTTTTTTTTTTTTTTTTTTAAGGTGGTCAGAGCAGGGTTCGAACCCAGGATCTCATGTACAAGAGCCGCGCACACTAACCATTGCACCACCGACGGCCAGATACGTACAACTTCACTGAAAATGTTAGAATCTTAATTAATGAGGACAAATAGGTTAATATTGGATGCTTAAATGGTCTTAAAATATTTTAAAATTTTGTTCGATTTAATATTTCTACTTTATGTGAACATTACTGTATAATAATATGTATGAATAGTTTTACTTTTCACAATTTGTCAAAAATTTTCATTTTAATTTGTATTGATGTTTGTTTGTTATTTTTAATATTAAAAACTATCCTGAAGAAGATTTCCAAAGGAAATCGAAATATCGAGAGAAAAAAGAGAAAAACAAAAAGTTTTATAAAATCGGAAGTGACCTTAAGCTTGAATAATTAGTCAAGAATAATTAAAATAAAGGTCGAAAAATTAGAAACAAATTGTTTCCCAAGAACTAAGATGCGTCTCCATTTCCGCCTCGTTCTGGAATACTTCAACTGAGTTTCTAGGGTTAACTATGGGAACGTTGGTGTCATAATGGTACTCATATGATCAAGGATGTCATTTGTAATAACCACTGCTACCTGGCCTAAAAAAAATGTAATATAAATATTTTTATTATAATGTATTGTTGCTTCCTAATACTGCAATTTCAATAATATACTCCATACTTTCCGTTTCTAACTTGAAATAAAATCTGATTTTTAATGCCAACAATACTTTCTTTCTAGTACAGTAACATCATCCACTTTTGATATTCTCCCTTCCTTCAAATTATAATCATATCTTGTTCCCAAATGTAGTAAATGTTTGAATCGAATATTACTTTCCTTATTGCTTTCAGCTTAAACTTATTTACATTTTGTTTAACAATTCCTAAGCAATTCATCATTTTTCGATTTTAAAATAAATTAAAATTAAATTTGTCACCCTTGCCACAATTTTGGAAATCAAGCAACAACTCTAAACATTTGTTTTAAAACGAAAAATATACTTTACTCTATATGACAATGCTCATTAGATATGCTACAAATGTTGCATAAAACACACACGCCTAACCATATGCAATGGCAAGGGCGACAAACGCTAAAATACTACAAATAACAGACGACTTAACAATCGAATGGCATTCAAGCAGCTCCTTTGGGCAACTGGCATGCGAAGCATTCATAGACCCAAAATTGCCAGAGAAGTAATATTTTTAAGCGCCAAGCGATGATGAATTATGATTGATCAGCCGCCTAATTACTGGGCAAACATCAGAGCGACAAACAAACAGAGAGAAGACCTATCCAAAAATAATCCTCCAGCAACAAAAAATATATATGTTGAAACCATGATGACAACAATAGTGCAATGAAAGGGACGGGTCTTTGGTTGATGCCACAAATGCCTCAAAAGTCACATGTGGCATTCACTCATTTCATTGTGTTTCGCTCTTTTAATGTTTTTACAGCGGCCGTTGACAATTGAACAAAAGATTAAGAGTACCCTTAATCTGCATACACATCACATATTGAATGTCACATATATATGTATTTATACCTTCATTACATATTATCCACCCATCAGGCACAAGACCCTGCTCATATGTCGTTTGCCAGGATAACTAATTTTTTTTGTTGATGCACAGAATTTTGTATTTACATTATTTGTTAGCACTTTTTGTGGCATCAACACCAGATGTGATGAGATTTGTTCCTTTTGCGGTAATTATCACACACATATTATGCTCAGTAAGAGGCGTTACCACTTCTGAAAGGTGTGAGTTTTGAAAACGGCTAATCTTTTATTTGTTTGCCTTCAAAATTCAAATCATTACCATCTATTTAAATAAGCTAGACATGTCTTAGGTAGATAATCTTATCTTGATTTTAAAGATGTAAATGATCAAAGGACAATACCAATATCTTGGCAAACTTTAGCGCTTGTGACAGATTTACCTTAAAATTGTGCCAGAATGTCTATTTCACCCAGAGCGTAAGCAATGGCCAGCTATGTTCACTGTTAAATATGTGTGATTAGAAGGATATTGATATATAGACCTTGTTACAGACCCATATTCAACATAAGACAAAAACAACGTAAAAGTCTTTGTTGGTGAAAATATTAAGATATAATATCTTCAATGATTTCGATTACCTCGCTTTGTGATGGCGACACGATCGAGAAATTAGAAGTAAGATAGAACTTACGTAAGGGGTATCTGTCAAACGAACTGCCATACTGCGCTCACTTTTTAATATTTACGATCAGTATACTCTGGCAAATCGCCATGAATAGATTTACTCTTGACCAACTCCACCAAATTACCCAAATTTCCTTTGAAAACATTGGTCAACAAAATGGAAAAAATTGTGTGTTTACTGTGATTTGTTTGGAACGAAGTTCCCTATCGCATGAAAAAATTTTCAACAACTTTTTTTAACTACTTTATTACAACCCATTATTGCCAACTATATTGGGTACTTTTGGTTTGGTTTAGTGTAAAGGGAAGTTTTCTAGGTGGAGCCTGTTTATTACATATTGTAGGTTTGAACCCAATAAAAAGTAAATTTAGGAAAGCCAAAGTGCAAACTGGCAAATCCATGAAATACAACCCTAAGCATGGAATTCCAGTTGGCAGCACACTTACTCTTACACTCGTACTTTTGGTTTGGTTTGTGTCTAGAATAACATATGGTGGGATATTTCTTGTTTAATGGAAAATATTCTAGGTGGAGCCTGTTTATTACATATTGTAGTTTGAACCGGATAAAAAGTACATTTAGAAAAGTCAAAGAAAGAAGTTTAAAAAATAACTTTTTCTTAAATAAGTGCGTTTTCTTATAAAAAAGTAAATTTTCTCCAAAAAAAAATACCTATTCATATTCTTAAACAGAGTACCATTACTTAACAAAATACCTTATCTTAAATACGCACCTTTACTTAAAAAATTTAATTTTCTTACAAAAAGGACCTTTTCTTAAAAAAAAGTATTTATTTAAATAAGTACCTTTTCTTAAAAAACTACATTATCGTACAACAAATTGCCTTTTCTTAAAAAGCTAAATTTTCTTTAAAGAGCATCTTTTTTTTAAAACAAAATAACTTTTCTTGAGATAAGTACCTTCTCTTAAAATTGTACCTATCCTTTCGTAAATTAAGCTTTTTTTCAAAAAAAAAATACCTTCTCTTACAAAAAATACCTTTTCTTACAAAAATTCCTTTTCTTAAAAGTACCTTTTCTTAAAAATAAAATGATACCTTTTCTTTTCTTGACATAAGTAGCCTTTCTGAAAATAAGTAAATTTTCTTAAAAAAATATCCTAATCCTATAAAGTGCACCACTTCTTTAAAAAGTACCTGTTCTTAAAAAAAGTATTTCTTTGTAAAAAAAAGCATACTCTTAGGATTTTTCTTACATAGAAACATTCGCTTTTAATAAAAGAAGTAGGTACCTCTCATCAAGGAAAGGACCTTTTCCGGAAAATTTAATACATATTCTTACGAAGGAATAAATAGAAAATTTCTTGAAAAAAGTTCATCATTTTACAAAAACTATCTTTTCCTAAAGATCCATTTAAATAACAGTATTTTTCAACAGGCGTCTTGGCCGTTTTGGAACTAACTACTACATAATTTAGAGGGAAAGAACTTCGGTCCAGCCGGGTGTCCCCTGACACCTCATGCAATTTTTCTTTCTCCCTCAAAGTGACACGAAATTGTTAAATACTGCAACAATTTTCCTCTAACAGCTTTACTTTTTGAGTAATAGCTAACTAGAAAGTGGCGTATGGTTCAGCTTTCTTTCACGGCAGTTTCGAGGATTAAGTACAGAAAAATTGAAAGCTGATATTTTTGATGGGCCATAGATTAGGCAACTCGTAAATGATCCTAATTTTGCCAAATCAATGACTGAAATCGAATCCAATGCTTGGAATTATTTCGTTTTGGTTATGAGTAATTCCTAGGCAAAAATAAATCTGAGGACCATATTGAGCTTGTCGGGTACATGTTATCGAACTTGCAAGACCTAAAAATCCATTTGCTGCACTCGCATTTAGACCGATTTTAGCGAGGACCAGGGGGAAAGATTTCACCAGGACCTTTGGACAATGTAAGAGAATTATCAGGAAATGTAGGACTCACGTATGATGGCAGACTATTGCTGAAGTGTGCAACGAAATCTACCTAAAGTCATTCATTCAAGGAAATCTTATTAAAGATCATTCGATAGTTTTCGATAGAAATTTTGTTATCATATATATTAATTTTTTTATTTTTTTTTTGGCAAAACAATGATAATATAAAAAGTAAAGCTGTAAGCAATCTCCCAGTATTTTTTTTAATAGTCAAGGCCATAGAAATATCCAACAACACAAAAAAATGAAAGGAAAGAAACAATTGTGTTGACCAGTAAAATCAGTCATCGATTCGCGCAACTAATAGACGACTTCGTGATTTTTATGGCGCATATAATCGTTCATCATGGGGCTGTCCGTGGAGATGGAAAGTTTCTGATTGCCATTCCCTTGGGAGTGGCCAGAAATGATTCCTTCATTGGGTAGTCCAAGCAGCTCACTACTTGCACGCAGTATGTCCTGGGCAATGGTTTTATCGGAAACCTCAGTTAGTTAGCTAGAGTGAGAAGGCGAAAAAAATGAGCAGCCTGACTTTGTTATGTGATCACTGATATGTCTCAGGCTTCGTTGGTGACTGATGTCACTGAAGCTATCGGGCATATTCTTTTGTCCTTTAGAAGGCGGATGAGCCAAACATATGGGCCAACGGCGGATAAAAAACCAATAGAAAAAAATCCAGGTTCGGCATACTCCATCCTGGTCAGCGTCTGCTCCATAATTGGCGGCTCTAATCAAATATCCTTGCAGTAAGTAAAATGCTAAAACCCGGTGGACTGGGTTTGCCTTCCGCCACCGTTCATAATGGCAGTGAAAATACAAAAACGAAAGAGAAAACATAAACAACCCCTATTTGTTGACGACCCCCGCAAACATTATAAGGACCGCGATTTACGGATATGCACCTGGAATGTGAGAACTGTATATAGATCCGGTGCAAGTATCCAATTGGCAGATGTCCTCGCAAGTTATAAGGCTGACATTACCGCAATCCAGGAAAAGCGATGGACAGGACATGGCTGCACACGAAAATGAAACTGCGACATATACTACAGTTGCCATGAGAAAAAACATAAATTTGGTTGCGGATTTGTAGTTGGCAAAAGACTACGACATCTAGTCTCTAGGTTCAATCCTGTGAGTGAACGAATAGCCACAATCCGCTTCAAAGCGAAATATTATTATATTTCCCTCATTTGTGTGCATGCCTCTACAGAAGACAAAGATGATGACATATTCTATGAGCTCCTAGAGGAAACGTATGACCGCTGCCCTGGCCATGACATTAAGATTGTATTAGGAGATTTTAATGCTAAAATAGGCAGGGAGAATGTGTTTCATCCAACTATTGGCAATTTCAGTCTACATACTGACGGTTCCGAAAACGGTATGAGACTGATTGACTTTGCCGCGGCAAAAAATATGGTCATTAGTGGTACAAGATTCCAGCATAAACCCACGAAGAACGAAGAACCAAATTGATCACGTGATAATTGATGGAAGGGAATCATCCAATGTACTATACGTACGAGTGGCCAGAGGAGTTAACATCGATTCTGATCACTACCTGGTAGCAGCAAAGGTTCGCACAAGATTAAGTAGAGCGAAAATCGTACGAAACCAGACGCAGAGGAAGCTGGACTTCGGAAAGCTGCAATTGCCAGAGGTAGCCACAGCCTACTCAAGGAACAGAACCCACATTCCGGCGACAGGAGTCTCAATGTACTATGTCCCACATTTAAAAAAGTGACCCAAGTCTTTGTGCCATCTACCGTGGAATAAGTCTTTTATCCATAGCATATACGGTGAGAAGGTCTCCATAATCCCTTCATGGGATGTAACGGGAAACCATTTATTTATTTTTTATAAACGGTTCTATCGAGTATAATGTGCGAAGGACTATAGGCAATTATCGCAGACCTGATTGGACTATACCAGTGTGGCTTCAGGTCTGGAAAACGAAAACTGGCCAGATTTTCACGCTGCTGTAAATTCTGGAGAAGACCCGCGAAAAACAAATTGCCAACTATCATCTATTTATCGATTATAGGGCGGCCTTCTATAGCCCGGTACGGGAGAAACTCTACGAAGCAATTTCTAAGCTTGGTATTCCGGCAAAACTCACGCCTTAGCAGGATGACCTTGACGAACACCAAATCCGCAGTGAAAGTAGGTAAGGATCTTACCGAACCTTTCGAACCAAGGCGAGGCCTCGGCAACGTGACACCCTATCGTGCGATCTCTTTAACATCTTAATGGAGATTATTGTGTGAAAAGCTGCAGTCAACATGAATAAAGCCATCAGCAGCAAAAGTCACATGCTGCTCGCGTATGCTGATGATATAGATATCACTGGGCGCACAATTAGAGAAGTTACTGCGGTTTTTTCGAGAATTGAGAAGGAGTCAGCAAAAGTGGGTCTGACAGTATGCGATGGCGAGTATCAGAGACGAATGAACCATCAGCTGTGTGAGCTATATCCCGATATTGACATAGTGAAGCGGGTCAAAATAATGATATTGCGCTATTTAGGCCATGCCAGTGCAGTGGATGAAGGCGAACGAGTACGAAGGGTTTTCGAAACCGAACTCAAAGGAAGACCAAGACTTAGCTGGTGGGATCAGGTTGACGAATCCCTACGTACACTTGGTATTGCCAACTGGAGAGATAAGGCAAAATTGCGAACTTATTGGGGAAATGTGTTATCTTCGTTTTGTGAGGTCCCTGACACCCCGGGGTTGTTCGAGGCCGGACACGTAAACAAGTAAATTTGACACAAATATAACACACTTGTATCCAAAAAATTGAATTTGATACTCAGTATTATTTGTTGGAGCCACAATGGTTAATATGTTATAACATATTTATTGGTGATCCAAATATCTTTGTTTGTTGAAAACTGCTGAAACAAAACGTGAAACAACAAAGAAACAAATAAGCAGCATATGTTCAATTCACTGTTCCAAACATATACATGTTGCCTGCCCTTTTTTTGTTTCAGCGTGTAGGAAATAATACATTTTCGCCTTCATTTTCATGAATTTTTCCACTCAGGTGAGAATCATTTTTAAATTTATTATTAAAGTTTTTTGAAACCCATTTTAAACTGTAAACACTTTTTCATTATTGATAATTTATCTCTACGAAACTAACGAATATATTAATAAACACTGTGAAAAATCAGTAGCAATAAATTATTAATAAACATTTTATAAACAACTTGGAAGATAATTGTTGCAGGGCGGTGTTGCTGCTTAACAACATTTGCGTTTTAGGATGATATTAATAAAGTGTTTTTGGTTTCTTTTCATATAGTTATAGCACAATTTATAATAATGTAACATTTTTCTTGGATGAATTACATTGCAACATAAAATGCATAATTTGCAGCCGATCTAAGCGATGAAATGTTGCAATATACAGCAGCTGACTTTTATGTTGATATCAATATATAATCATGTACTTGTTTTAAATAGATATAGCCGCTGTACTTGTAACACATGTAGATACAAAAATAAATATTTAATCTAATATATTTTTTTAATGTAATTCGCGATATTGTGGTGACCAGGTAATACGAAAGTCATAAAGAAAAAAATATTGTAGAGCAACGCGTAAAACAAAATTTTTATTTTTTGGTTTTGTGGGGTTTTTCTTTCGAAATCTGGTCACCTTAATAACACTTGATGTTCTTATCATACTCGCATTACATTTAATACATTTTAGCACACATCCATTCCATTGTGTTCAGTCATTCCACGACGATTCATGTCAAAAAGACATTTCAATTCAATTAAAAGTTTGAAAGGTGTGTTGAACATGTTATTTGCTGAGGCCTTCCCTACTTTACGATTTCCATACATACCATCACTTCACACACAAACTTACCCATACACTTGTTGTGTATTATCGAAATTATCGCAACAAAAGTTTACATTTCCACTTAACTCAGTCATTTTCCACAATTGCAGTTTCCCTGGCACAGTCTGAGAGCAGAGAGCAGAGCTCCTTTCATTACAAAAGGTAATTTGGCAGCAGTTACAACAACAACAAAAGCAATAACGCAAAAAGTAATTATAAAATGAAATTTATGTTAATTGAAAATATAAATAGTAAATATTTTCTACGTACAAAGTATTGACGTACGGAGAATTGAGGTGATGACACATCAGCTACTCAGGCTACATACAAAATATCACAGCTTAAAAGATTAATATAAAATATTTGTAAAACTAAACTGGCTACTAGATTTTGGAATTATTTTTCGTGATTACAAGCGACGAAGGCATGTGCAAACCAAGAAGCATGTTGGAATTTTGAATGGCAATTGTAGTATTTTCGCAGTTATCATAACCACAACATTGAAATTCTAGCAGAAAAATGTCAGTCCTAATACTTAAACACTCAAGGTTACCGACTTCGGCGATAAAACGTAATATAAATTGGGGAACAAATTACGACTACTTTTATAGCACACGCCAAACCAGGCAACTGCCATGCGGAAATCGTGTCGGATCCAAATCGGAATTTTTATTTTTTTTCTTACAATTAAAAACTACACTTCGATTTGAGTGCGACATCATTTCGTCTGCGCAGCGCAGCGCAGTGTTGGCATATTTAAATTTGCATTGGAAGAATTAAATTTGTTTAAAATACAAAATTGTTAGGGCTGTGCGATTAAACGATTAATTAAAATTTTAATTAATCAATACCGTGATTAATAAGTTAATCGAATAATCAAAAATTTTGATTATTCAAAACAACGTTTAATCAATTAATTTGAAAGTCGATTAATCACATTTGAATAATTTTGTTCATCATTAAAATAAATTTTTACCAAGATACAAATATATACAATATGTAATCAAGAGGAAGCATTTGAAAATTTTGAGTAAAGAAGGTTGTTGAAGAAGTTCCAACTGAGCAAACCCAATAATATGAATTGCTCAACTACTCAAATTATTGATTGGTCAATATTTAGATTAATAAATTAATAATGAATATTGATTAATCAAAACGCAGATTAATCATAAATATGATTAATCAAAATGTGTGATTAATCAATTACACGATAAATCAGGATTTCGATTAATCACATTTCCAGATTAACCAATTAAACGTACATCCCTAAAAATTATGTCTGGTAACAAAAAAATATATGTTTTTTTGTGCATGAGGCCTACTGTTGTGTAAACTTAATTTTGAAATATTTTTCAAAATTTTACTTATCGTCGATGATAGTTTCACTATTTGCGACAGAAAAATTCCATCAAGCCCAATGTGTTCGTTTCAAGACAACTATAGAGACTAAAAATGTTCTGAACATATTTTTTAAAGTGGTACAGTACTTTAAGTACACTAAGCAAAAATTCCGACCACGAAAAATCACATAAATATTAAAGTAAAAGGGGACAACATTTTTTAACTAGAATTTCTTATAGCTTGCTTCTTATTGAAGAAAGCAATTCATATCCGAAGAAAATCCATGGATAAATGTAGTAGTTATCAACCACTATCACTAGCACAATTTGAACTTTTTTCGGTCTTTGTATTATTTTCTTAGTGTGGAGATTTTATTTGTTTTAATTATTTTATTTATTTACACTATCTTTTATTTACCTACTTATATAAAATCATATTACTTACATAAAAAGGGAGCAATTACTACTATTAAATATTATAGCAGAAGGAGAAGATTTTGTTCAAACACCACCGGGTAAGGTGGAACAAGTAATAACACTGTGAGACAAAATTAGATTTTTTTCAAAATGATGGGGTTCTGTCAACAGATTCTGGTAGAAAGGTCTAAATAAAACTATACGTGTATCGGCGTTGTGGCAGATCTAATCAGAATTTTTTTTAAGGCGGGTCAAAGTTTCCGCCCCACGGAACTTTCCTGCAACTTAACCAATTAAACGTACATGCAAAATTGTGTGTTCCTTACTTCTGACGTACAAAATATGTTCAGAAGTTTTATAGAAAAGATTCAGATAAACATTTTTGTGGAACAAATTAACCCTCTAACTGTCTCGTATAACAAAAATTTTTACTTTTTTTTTTTGAAAACTCTCAACAAACTGCTCCAAAATGACGGGGGGGCGTGGTCAAAATGTTATAAAAAATTATTGCCATGCACTCCAAAACACAAATCTTAACCCAAGTGCTTGTTCTATGTTCCCAACAAATGTTTATCTGAATCTTTTCTATAAAACTTCTGAACATATTTTGTACGTCAGAAGTGAGGAACACACAATTTTGCATGCCGAAATGTGGCAGGAAAGTTCCGGTGGGCGGAAACTTTGACCCGCCCTAAAAAAATTCTGATCTGATCTGGCAAAACGCCCATACACGTATATTTTTTAGACGTTTCTACCAGAATCCATTGACAGAACCCCATAATTTTTTTAGGTGTCGCACAGTGTAATTAGAACTAAATTGGCAACGATCACAGATAGTCAGATGAATAAAATAAAACTCATGAATGTGGATAAATTTGTGGTAGACAAAGTTGATAAGGCAAAAAAGTATATAAAGGATAATAAGGATGTAATGATAGTTAATGCCGATAAGGGCAATGCGACGGTAGCTATCACCAAATGTGATTATATATCACGAATTAACAATATTGTAGGGGATACAAATAAAAAAAATAAATGGATTTCCATTACATCCCACGAAGGGACAGGGGAGAGCTTCTCACAATCACTGAGCTGTGCGCTTTCCAGTTTTCACTCACTGATTGGGACCTACAGTTTTACATCGATTCCGAACGGTATTTTGAGAAGCTTTTTCATGGCTATATAGTCGATAGTGTCGCCGTCACTATGCGAGGTGACCGCCGCCGAGAGAAATTTTAAGCTGGTCAGAGCAGGGTTCGAACCCAGGATCTCATGTACAAGAGGCGCGCATGCTAACCACCGGCGGGGATACAGCTAAGTACAGACTGATGGGTAAAGATCCTACCAGAAAACTTCAAAATATTGACCCTAACAGAATATTGATCCTACCAGAAAACTTCAAAAAAAAACTTCAAACTTCAAAATATTGTAGAAAAACTTTATAAAGCAGGAAACATTTATCAAATTGAGAAGAACAAACTTAAGACAAATGTGTCCACCGCACCCAGGTTGTATGGAGTCCCAAAAATACACAAAGAAAAGTTTCCATTGAGACTAGTTTGTTACGAATATACTGAAAAGGATAACAGAAGACTGCAAATACAATATAAAAGACTCATTGCAGTTTAAGAATAAGAAAATGGAACTAAAAACACAAAATTGTGAAAAATTAGTTTCATTCGATGTAGTTTCTTTATTCCCGAATATGCCTGTAGACGTAGGACTTAGCATTATCGATGGAAAATGGGACAGAATACAACAGCACACAAATATTAATAAATCATTTTTCCTCTATATTTTAAAGTTTTGTAAAGAAGACAACAGGTACATATTTCCGTTGTGATGACAAGGTATATTATCAACAAGAAGGACTTCCAATGGGATCTTCAGCTTCCCCGATTGTGGCTGATATTGTTATGGAGAATCTACTTGATTCCTGCATAGAAGAGCTGGCCATAAAACCGAAAATCATTACTAAATATGTAGACGATTTATTCTGTATCGTTACAAATAGTGCTATAGATAATATTTTGACAACATCTAATAATTTTCATCCTAATATTAGGTTTACAATTGAAGAAGAATGTGGATCAAGACTCCCATACTTGGATACCATGGTAATAAGAAAGGGGGAGAATTTATTAGTGGATTGGTACCAAAAACCAACTGCTTCTGGAAGGGTTATTAATTATCACTCCAAACACTCGAAATTACTGGTTATCAATACGGCAAGAAACCTAATAGAGAGAGTTTTGAAGATAAGCGACAAAGAATTTTCACAAAAAAGAATAAGGAGAAGATTACATCTATATTAATGGAGTAAAATTTTCCAATAGGGTTAGTCAATAGATTAATAAGGCAATATGAAAATAAGGGGCAAGATAACGAAAACCCAACGGTGGAACCGAAAAGTTTAAATCATTATCTTATGTGCCAGGATTGTCTGAGAGATTAGAAAAATCAAAAATATATGATACTAATAATTACACACTCTGTAGATTGTTTAGTAAAACCACAGATAGAATAGATATATTTGACAGATCTAATATAGTATACCAAATACCTTGTGGAGGAAATAATAGTGAAAGCTGCAATATGGTATATGTACGTACAACTAAAAATAAACTTAAGACTAGAATTGCAGGACACAAATCAGACCAAAAATATAGACACATCTCAACACAAAAAACTTCCGCAAGGGAGATGATGAAAGTTGACGTAGAGCACCGCGAGATTATAACAACAATATTCTTGATGGCTATCTCAAATCATGCCTGTCTAAAATCGATGGGTTTCGACACGATAAAAAGAGTTGTGCATGAAATTGTTTCCAATGTTAGTGCTTGGTATTCTTCGAACGCATGTATAAAGGAAGTCTCATTAATATGATGACTATTTCTATACATACAGTTTTGATGAATTCACCGAGAAAAGAATACCAAATATCCGAAATAGGTATACAGACAGCCCTGGTATCATTGTAACACTTTTTGTGGTCGAGTTTTTTGAAAATAATGTTAATCTAATAAATGAGCTTAATATTAAAAAGGTTTTGGAGCTTAAAAAAATTTACAAAATTGGTATTTAAAAATGATCATCACACTGTGAAAACTTAAAACAGTTTCCAAACTTTCAAGATACCTTGAGTAGGGAAAATAATTACAAACGTCGATTTATGTTAGAAATGTTACAAATAATAAGGACTCCAATAGCGAACAGAATAAACTTCAAAGCAGATATGGATAATGTAGCACAGAATTATAGACATTTAATTAGTAAAATGTTGAACATTTCACCGAAAATTGTTTGATGTATCATTGAATTTGTCATTGGGTAAAATTTCTAATATATCAGGATACAACTTGTTGAATTTACAATTATGTATATAATGGGTTTTCCAACAAAGACGCTACAAAAGTAAATCGATAGGGACAGCAAACGACGCCATATTTTTTCCCGCTCTTTTGACATTTCTCTCCAGTCAGGTTTGCCATTTCATCATGGAAAGATATACGAGCCAACAACGAGTCGAAAGTATTAAAATTTACTACTGAAATTTGGAGTCAGTGGCCTCAACTTTAAGAGCTCTACGTCCAATTTATGGTCATCATAATTTCTGGCTGAATGGCTTCGTCAATAAGCAAAATATGCGTTATTGGTCAGACAGCAATCCACACGTAATCCATGAGCCATCATGGCATCCCGAAAAAATTACGGTTTGGTGCGGTTTATGGGCCGGCGGTGTCATTGGGCCGTAGTTCTTCCGTGATGATCAAAACCGGCACATTACTGTGAATGCGAATCGCTACCGTTCAATGATAACCGAATATTTTTGGCCCCAATTGGATAATATGGACTTGGAGGACATGTGGTTCCAACAGGACGGCGCCCCAAGCCACACAGCGAATGCTACAATCAATTTATTGGAAACCAAGTTTGGTGAACGTGTTATCTCACGAAATGGCCCTGTGGATTGGAGGCCTCGGACGTGCGATTTGACGCCGTTAGATTATTTCCTGTGGGGCTACGTCAAGTCTATGGTCTATGCCAACAAGCCAGCGACGATTGATGAACTTCGTACGAGTATCGAACGTGAAATTGCAGCAGTATCGGCCGATTTATGCTTGAAACCCGTCGAAAATTGGGTTCGGCGTCTGGACTTCTGCAAGCGTGCCGTGGTGGCCATGCAAAAGAAATCGAGTTCCATACATAATGGCATCGAACGTACTTTCACAGGAATAGAGAATTTCATTGGTATCTAAAACCGGTTTTGTTTTATTTAAAAAAATTTTGTAGCGCTCTTATTACAACCAAATTAGTTTTCTGGCTGTATCTAAGAGAAACTAATTCTACAAAAAATTTTCTTGCTGTAACTTAAAACATTTTTCATATGGCAAGAAAATTTCTTCAATTGTTTAATGTTTTGTTATTTTTGTTTTTTTCAAATGACAAGGAAAAATTTTTTTTTCGGGTAGCGAAATATCGAAGTATAAAATTAATTAAAAATACGGCCAAACGCACGAAAAATTTAATTTTTGAATATACCTATGTATTTATTCCTCACCAATTTTCCACAATTCTTCAACTAATCTGCAATAGTTGTTTTATACTGTAATCTTATATTGTTTCCAAGGAAGTGAGAACAACTAGGTTAAAAGATTTAGATGCTTCGATCTCAGTTTCGTTATCTGTGGGCCGACAAAAACACGATCCTTGATTAGTTGGAAAGATAGATGTTTAAATGAGGTTCTGAAATTAGCGATCGATTTACAGTCATTACTTAAAGCTTTCATAAAGTTTTTGAAGACTTAAAGTTTAATTTGTAATGGTCGCAGGATAGTAAGTTTTTTCATGACGAGAGTCAAGTTCTTAATAGTGTTTACACCCATTCTCCTTTTGGTAATATTCTTCCCGGGCACGGCTATTCCAGATACATAAAAGGCAGCAATATTTTGTGTATAAACCTTGCAATCCACATAACATGGCCACTACTTTTAAATCGTAACATATTTTCCAGTCATACTCTGCATACTTTATGTATTTCAACAATTTTGCCATTATTTCGAAGGATTTCCTAGTATAGACAGCGTGGCCGATGGGGATCGATGGTTTGTTACTTCCGTTATGCAAAAGTATTGCTTATATGCTTGTTTAAGCTCTGCAAGTTATATAAAATTTGTTGTAAACTGAATCAAGATCTCTACAGTACAATATATAAACAGCTTGGGGCAAATGGTTGTATTGTGTCTTCCGAGATGCAAGCAAGTCTTATTTATCTTTTGTGAGTTCCACATAGACTCGCAGCAAAGTTGCTGGTGCTTTCGGTTGAACATGATTACGAATCCGAAATTAGGCTGTTAATTAAGCTTGGACAGCTGCAGATCTGCAATTGTTCCAAATGCCCAACTGAAAACGTGGCACATCCCACTTTTGAGAAATCATATCTTAAGCTCCTTCCAAAGCAACAATTTTTACTTAGACAAAAATGGCAATTGGCCTCATGGTTGTCTTGAAATCAGTGTTACCCAAAAATGCAAGTACTGCGTACATGAATGGAAACTCTCATAAAATATAGAAAACCACTTGAATGTGATCTAATTTATTCGCCTCCTAAGAAAGGAATGTACACAGTTTGTACAAAAAAGCTCCTATATCTGTTCGAACAGTCATAAATCCATCACGTGTTGCAATGCGTGATTTTTCTGCGATTTGTTTTATTAAAATTGAAGAGATCATCATTTACAATAAATCATTTATTCCGATCGATAAATCAATGCCTGCCATTTAATAGTTAATGATTATTTCAAGCAAAAGCTTCCACGGCTACGTTTCACGCAGTCCATTCTGAAAATTCACATCGCCACACTTTTTCCAACATTTCAGCCAATACCACACCAATGACACTTGTAATCTTATCGTCCAACTTGGCATCTAATTAGTTCACCTCATGTGTGCTAGATTCGTGGCGTGGTTAAAATATCAAATTAGTTAAATTAGTAACTATGGAGTTATGCTCGTCATAAGGCTTAGTTTCAAGGCTAACACAAAACAAAATATATGATCCTGGTCCAAAAGATGGTATGCAATAGAACGGATGAGCACAAGATATTGCTATACAACATTTTCATGTGTTTGGCATTACTAGAAAATGCACCTACTTAAATTGTAATTGAAAAAATGCCAGTCAATTCAATTCGATTGAATACAATTTGATTCAACTCAATTCAGTTCAGTTCAATTCAATTCACTTCATCTCAATTAAATTCAATTCAATTCAATTCAATTCAATTCAATTCAATTCAATTCAATTCAATTCAATTCAATTCAATTCAATTCAATTTAATTCGTTTCAATTCAATTCAATTCAATCCAATTCAATTCAATTAAATTCAATCCAATTCAATCCATTTCAATTCCATTCTATTAAATTCAATTCAACTCAATTCAATTTATTCAATTCAATTCGATTCGATTCAATTTAATTCAATTCAATTCAATTCAATTCAAATCAATTCAATTCAATTCAATTCAATTCAATTCAATTCAATTCAATTCAATTCAATTCAATTCAATTCAATTCAAATCAATTCAATTAAATTAAATTCAATTCAATTCAATTCAATTCAATTCAATTCAATTAAATTAATTTCAATTAAATTCAATTCAATTCGATTCAATTCAATTCAATTCAATTCAATTCAATTCAATTCAATTCAATGCAATTCAATTCAATTCAATTCAATTCAATTCAATTCAATTCAATTCAATTCAATTCAATTTAATTCAATTCAATTCAATTCAATTCAATTCAATTCAATTCAATTCTATTCAATTCAATTAAATTCAATCCAATTCAACCCATTTCAATGCCATTCTATTAAATTCAATTCAACTCAATTCAATTTAATTCAATTCAATTCCATTCAATTCCAACATTTCAATTCAATTCAATTCAATTCAATTCAATTCAATTCAACTCAATTCAATTCAATTCAATTCAATTCAATTCAATTCAATTTAATTCAATTCAATTCAATTCAGTACAATTCAATTGCACTCAAGTTATTTCATATCAATTTAATTCAGGCATTTCATTTCAATTCAATTTAATTCAATTCATTTAAATTCAATTCAATTCAGTTCAGATCAATTCAATTTAACTTAAGTCAACTCAATTCAATTTAGTCCAATTCAAATCAATCTAGTGTAACATAGTCTACTCCAATTTAGAACAATCTATCTTTCTATCTTCATAAGAAAAATTTTAACTGATATGCTTTTGTAAAGAAGCTTAGGTACTCGTATATTAGAAATTTGACAGTGATTTCTGAATAATAAGAATTGTTTCTACGAGCAAAGGAAACAAGACAACAAAATGCTGATCTTGTTTTCATGTGTCTGCAAAAATTTGAACATATTGGTTTTCTTTTTATTATAATATTCAAGCTTAAGGACCATTCAATACTCCTATTAATAGTAACATAGTTTTTCAAAAGAAGTTTTGCAAAATGCAGTCTAATAATTCCTGTTAAACCGTATAGCTGTTTCAGATCTAGCCACATATCTTCATCAGCGGTTGTTTGGAATGATGCTTTTGAAGAATTCAGCAATCTAAATCAATACCAAAACTTCTTTCCATCTAATCGCAACAATGGTTATTCTCTACTAATCATAAAAATATTGGAACTTTATACATCATGTTTGGATCTTGAGCAGGAATAATTTGTACTTCATTAAGTATTTTAATTCGAACTGAATTAGGGCACCCTGGAGCTTTAATTGGAGATGATCAAATTTATAACGTTTCCAAACCGAAAAGCGGTTTTTCCAAAAAGTGATTTTCGAATAAACCGAAAACATGTTATTGAAAAATTTCAATTTTTTGAACACTCTAATCGGTACTGAAATTAAAGCCATTCTTCTTACGAGTTTAATGGTGTATTTACTTTTGCGATGGCAAATCTGATAACCAAAATTTTACATTTTTTTTTGAACACGGGAAAGTGCATATATTTATCGAAGAACAACCAATTCAATTGTGCACTCAATTGGTTCGACCAGTACAAATTCCTGTCCAATGTTCAGCCTGCCTAATATGACCGCGTCTAAAAGCTTATGTAATTTGCAACATTAAATTATCATTTTATGGATCTATCGGCTTTTACGATCTTGTTTCATTGATCGTAGCATCTTTTTTAGTTTTACTATAAATTCTTACTAACTGTTCATATGGGAAGCAACAATTTTCCCATCTGATTTTCACATTGTTTCCTAATGGGCGGAGTATGATGCCTCGCATAAACTTTGCGTATGAGATATTTTTCTCTCTTCCCACCAGCAAGGGCGTTAATGCGTGAAATGTTTATCAAACTCAAAACTAATCATGTGTGTGGTATCGCTCACCCATTGCCACCCTAAAATTTGCCTTTGTAAAGTTGGCTTGGCTTTCTTGGTTTTTTAACCTACGATTATTTGCCATTTTTTGCTTATCAAAAAACACAAGAAATTTATCTTTATTGACATCTCCGTTTTATTCGTCGGCAGTTTGCCACCGCAATCGACACACTCATCGGATGATATGCGAATGTATTCATATGTATACCTAAATATCTTTTACGCTGGGGTGCAAAACTTTCCAGACATTCTAATGTGGTTGTTGGTTTGATTCGATTTATTTTCCTTTTTCCAATCACAAAAGATTTACTACCCCTGCCATTATTTGTGTATTTTCTACATTTTTCCAATTTTTTTTTTATAGATTTTGTTACAATTAAGGGATGCAATTTTGTCATTTATCGCGTTTTTCGTTGACAGTTATTATGTGCGAAAACGTTTTCACTTCGCCATATGGAGGAGAATCATGCGTGTGTGCCATTTATGGCTTTTTGACAGTTATCAATTGACTAATGATCTGGTGAAATGGGAGAGTGGGTGCCCTTAAATCGCATTGTTGACATAACATATGACTATGATAACGTTTTGACATTACAAATATGAGATTTGAATGTTGAATATTTGCCATAGAGTTTTTTGGTTTTGTTTTAATGTCCTTGATAAAAATAAAATGTTAATATGTTGCACAAGACTTGCTTCGGCTCATATGTCATGTGTCTGGAAACACTTTATATTATACTAGTCTCCAGAGAATTTTGCTTTATTATTTCCGCAGTGAGGTGTGGTTGGTAAACTGTTCGCATTAGGGCGCAAAAAGTTTGAGAAACACTGGGTTCTTTATTACTTAATATGCTGATAAAAGTGCCTTTGCCTCTGCAACTACCAAAAATGATTACGTTGTTCTTGATTATGTTGTTAATGATAACTAATGCTGCTGCCGCTGAGGGTTATGTTACTGTTGCTCGCAATATTATTACATACACACTCGTGGTACTGCAGCAAATACAAACAATTAAAATGCCCCTCTCAGCATTTCATTCCACACGATCTTTTTTTTTCTATGATCGTATAAAAATAGTTATAATTTTGTATATTTTAGTTTTGTTAAGAAAATTAACTATTCATTTGCAAAACGCCTAAATGTAATACATATAATAATAAACTGGTATAATGAAATGAAATTGTTAATTTGCATGTTATTCTGTTATTAAGAATTTATTTTCAAGTTTCTTTTCTTCAACTAAAATTTTGCATTCGTTTATAATTATTATTGTATGAATTTAATAGGATTTCCCTCGCTTTTGTTTTGTGGCCGCTTACTTACACCAGTGTGATAATTAATCAATTAAATGTAATTTAAATTTAAATAAAATACATTTTCATTTTGATATTTAAACTTTTTCCAAGCAAACACTGACTTTCACTAAAGTTCAGCAAAAGGGGGGTTTAAAAATGTACTAAATATAAAAATTATAAATAAAATGACCATGATTAGATATTATTGGAGAGACAGGGAAGGGAGAAGGTTCAAAAGATGTTAACACGATAAGTTCAAACGTATTACAAAGTTTTTGCTCAAATTCGATTTATCAGGTTAAATGAATTGCTTCGATATACAGGGTGGTCCAAATACAAGTATTTTTTAAAAAATTAACTAAACTCAATTTCTTTTAGTACACTCCGGTTCACTCATTTAAAGGCACTAAAAATTCCATATTCTGCAGCCGGTACCTCTAGCAATTTGTAACCGATTGTAGAATTTTAAAATGCAAATGGAAGCTAGACATCTTGAGATATAAAAAAAAACATGACAATAGTGGATTCTTAACTAAATAACTTTTTTTTAGCAATTTGTAAAAAAAGTCCAAAAATTTGATATTTTTTTGGTTCACTTGAATAAAGGCACTTCATTATTTTTAAAGTAAGCGATGATTTTTGTAGGGAGCGTTTGTTTATTACAATTTATTATATCTTAATCATTTTACGAGTGAAAATGGCAAAACAAAAAATTTTAAATCTATCGGAAAAAAACTAAATTCGATATTTACCGTTCTGAAGGATATTCTAACCGCGCAATAGCTAAAAAATTGGACGGAGCCCAACAGTTGTCGACAATTACATCAAGGACCCCGAGGGATATGCAGAAAATTTTAAAGGAGTGGTTTCATTGTTTTTATCTACGTATGAGAAAAGAACTATCATCAGAATTGCTTCTAATTCTGCCTTATCCATTGCAAAAATAAGAGCTCAAACTGGAATGGAAGCGAGCAACTCATCAGTACGCAGAGTAATTAAGATCTGTGTGTATCTTAAATACCTGAAATTACAAAAAAACCGCCACTTAATGCTCCTCTTAAGGAAAAACGGCTTCAATTCGCAAGAGACTACATGGTATGGGATGTGCAGCCAAGAGGTCATGTAAATAAATATCTGGAGAACCGTTGTATTTACGGATGAGAAGAAGTTTAATTTCGATGGACCTGATGGCTACAACTATTATTTCCATGACTTCCGCAAAGAAAAGCGTTTTTTGAACCGACATCACAGCCGAGAGGGCGGCGTTATGGTGTGATGTGCTATTACGTACTATGGCACCATCGATCTTGAATTTCAAAGTGCACAAATGACTAGTGCAAGCAATAAAACGTTATTGGAATCGGCTTTTCCAAAGTTCCGTGAACTATTTGGTCCCACATCTTGGATATTGTAACAGGATAATGCCACTGTACACAATGCCAGAGTAGTAAAGGAGTTCATTGCAAGCCAAAATGTTAATATTCTTGAGTTGCCACCCTATTCGCCAGATCTACTCATTATCGAAAATGTCTGCGGTTGGATATCTCGTGAGGTCTATGATGGAGGTAGTCAATTTGATGATAAGCAGTTACTAATTCAGGCCATTAAGGATGCTTGGAATCAAATTTCGTTGAATTACACAAATTCTCTTTATCTCTCAATGAAAATCCGTATATTTGAAGTTATTAACAACAAAGGGGGTTGTACCCATTACTAATAGTTTTTAAATAAAGTAAAATAAATTAAAAAAACAAGAAAAACTGTTTTTCATTAAAATTAGTAAAAGTGCCTTTAATCAAGTGAACCAAAAAAAAATAGCACATTTTGGGACTTTTTTTTATAAATTTCTCAAAAAAGTTCTTTAGTTAACAAACCAATATTGTCATGATTTTCTTTATATTTTAAGATGTCTAGCTTCCATTTCCATTTTAAAATTCAGCAATCGGTTACAAATTGCAAAAGATACAGGCTGCTGAATATGGAATTTGTAGCGACTTTAAATAAGTGAACCGGAGTGTATGTTATAGTCCAGTTACTTTATACATCACAGCATGCGTCAAATCTTGTAGTTTTGATTTTTTGCAGACTTGTTTATGAAGTTGGCGTAATGAGTAATCCAAATTTGTGACCTCGAGTGCTGAATGCAACATTGTCAAAAATCGAAAAAACCGCGAAAAAAATCGTTATTTTTACAAATTTTGGCGATTATAACCCTAAAGGACTAGTTTTTGAACAAACTTTTTTAAGACGTTTGATACTAGAATTATCTCTGTAGTTTCCGACATTAAGCCTTTCAAAGTTTATAATTTTTTTCGAACTTTGCAATTTTTTGCAATTCTGTCGTTCTGAATGAATTTTGACCCTGATTATACTACGCAGGACGGATCAATAAGTCCGTGACGTTTCGAACTTCTCTCGTAGTTATATGAAATGCAACACTGGTCCCATCAAGTACCACCTGTTTAATAGACTACTGTCAAATTGTAGTGTAGCTGTTCAAAACATACAACCTCGTGCATTTTTTTAAAAAATGGAAAAAAGTAAATTTCGAGTGCTCACTACACATTATTTTTTGCGAAAAAAAACCGTCAATCAAAGCAAGGAAAAGCTTGAGAAATAATAAGGAGACTCTGCACCAATATCAATGGTAAAAAAGTGGTTTACTGAATTTCGTTGTGGTCGCAGAAGTAAAAATTACGCTGAACGTTCTGGACGGCCAATTGAGGTCGTACACCCGGAAATGTCGAAAAACTTGACGATATGGTGTTGGTCGATCGAAGAGTAAAAGTACGTTAGATTGTTGATACCATAGGCATTTTATATGGAAGTGTGGTTTTGATTTTAAATGATCAGTTGGATTTAAGAAAGCTGTCTGCAAGATGGATGCCGTGTTTGCTCTTAATTGACTATAAACGCACGGGTGCACACGTGTGTAGTCAAAGACAAAATTCCATGAATTGGGCTACGAATTGTTACCTCATCCACCATATTCTTCTCTATTTCCAAACCTAAAGACATGGCTTGGTGGAGAGAAATTTAGATGAAATTGCCAACCAAATGCCTATTCTATGACCTCGAAAACCCCTATTTTTTGGATGGTATGCAAAAATTGGAGAAACGTAGGAGTATAAAGTGGAGATTATGTGGAAAAATAATTTTTTTATTCTAAATAAAAACTGTGTTTCATTTGAAAAGTCACGGACTTGTTGAGCCGCCTCGTACATCCACAATAATGGTTCATACGAGAATATACAAGAAAATGAATCCATAATATCTCAGAAACCATAAGAGATAGAGACGTGGGGATTAACCAGATTGATAGATCTACAAAATGTATCCCAAGAAATAGTCTTATCTCATTTTTTTTGATTTTGTGATATATGTGAAGACAACTTCAGAACGACGATTTATGAAGTAACAGATTACATTGTGCAACACCAATTTTGGGGGTGGACGATTCCTGCGTCAAATGATTACACTAGGTGAGTTTATTCAAACCTCAAAAATTTAAACCGTGTGTAGCTACACTTTTTTTATGGGCCTGGCACATTTGAATTTTGTTATCCCATAGTGTCCGAGATAAACTTAAAAATCGAGTATATTGAGCGAATTCTTGTGATAATATGTCTTCAGTCAAATTTGACAAGTATTATTTTCATAAACTATTTAAATGCCCCTTTCGTCCTTTGTTCAAAAAGTTCCAAAAATTTACACTCAAATGACTAGCTACGGATTCAGAATGTTTTACGAATTTATTTCTTATTAAATTCTATTATGGGTTTTTAAGGCCAAAATTCTCTATCTTTATTTTCAGACGTTTTGTTGGCCTTTTCTGAACCAAGGTCAAGAAAACTTCACAAAAATGACCGGCAAAATATCCAAAGTTTCTACCAGTTTATAGTCAAATAGATTTCAGTAGAGAATAGATTTTCACTTCGCAGACGAGGATCTTAAATCTTGAATTTGCATATGACCTTTAAGTGCATTTTTTAAAAATTGAAATCTGGAATGGTATATTTTGAACGGTTCCACCCAATAAGTGCGAAAACAAAAACAGCGAATCCAAAACAGCGAAAAAATAAGAGCGAATAAATACTGAGCGAAAGGTAAAATGAGCGAAAGGTAAAATGAGCGAATAAAATTAGCGAAATCCGACTTATGAAATTAAGAAAATCGCGCGATTTTTTTAATTTCATAAGTCGGATTTCGCTAATTTTATTTTGAATATTTAAAAGCACCGTACAACAATTATAATGTTAACGTCTTCAAAATAATCTTAATCGTCGCCAAGCATTGTTTCCCATAAAAATATGGAATTCCCACGATGCTTCAAAACTCGGTTTACCAAAGACCAATAAATCCATGGAAGGATGGCATAGAGGACTTAGCTCGCTTTTAGGATTTAGTCATCCAACTATATGGAAGTTCATCGATGTTCTGAAGCATGAGCAGAAACTTAAAGAAGTAAAAATTGAACAATATATTGCAGGCCAACACCCACCAAAAAGCCGAAAGATTTATCGTGACACAGCAAAAAGAAATAGAAGACTTGGTTAATGATTACGAAAACCGGGACTTAATTGATTTTTTACGGGGTATTGCACACAACTTTAATCTCCAAATTTAATTCGAGTATTATAGTTTTATTCAAGTAGTTAATATTGTGGTTTATTTAAAATGCGAAAAATAAATTTATCGTTTGTTAATTAGAAAATTATTATACTTTTGATAATTTGTATAATTTTTTGTGTATTTAATATATTATCAAATTTATGGAACTTTCGGTCTTTTTTATCTTTCGATCTTTTTTTATCTTTCGTTCTTTTAATTATCTCCTTTTTTTTCTTTCGTTGTTATTTTGTCGCTCTTATTAATTCGCTCTTTTTGGGTAATACCATTTTGAACACACTACGTTCTACAAATATATTGTCAAACAAATATGTACATATTGTTCAAGAAGTTTCTCTTTATTGGTCATATGTCCTTTAGTCCATTTTCAAAAACTGTCACAAAATTCCACCAAAAGTAAAAAGAAAAATGACATTAAACCCTTGCTAAAATATGGAGGAATTTATGTATTTATGAAAAAATTTCTTTGTTTACAAATCAAATGTAACATTAATCAGATTCTTCATCAGTATCTAAATCAAATAAATCACTTTGTAACTCATTCGGGTCTTTTCCAATGTCCCCTTCTTCAATTTCCTCGTCCTGAAACCTATGGTTATTCCACCAACATATCTCCCCAAGTGTTGCTGCTGGAGACCTTTTCCCCCAGTGTCTATAATGATTTACTGAATTACTTTATAATAAAATTTATTAGAATCAAACTAAACCATTTCAGAATTAAATTTTAAGATTTCAAGATTTAAATTTTTAAAACAGGACTAAAAGGACATATGCAAATTCAAGATGGAGGATTCTTGTCTACGAAATCCTCTAGCTAAATTTAGTCCACAATAAATTGGTAGAACATTTGGATATTTTACCGGATATTTTGGTGCAGTTTCCTTGACCTTGTTTCAAAAAAGGACAAAAATGACGTCTGAAAATAAAGATAGAAAATTTTTCTGTTCTTTAATAATTGTTCGATTCAAGACCAATATCTATCTATTAAAAAGTATCTATGAAAAACTACAATATTAAAAAGAAATATGTGAAATTGATTATTATGGTGGATGGTTGGGAATATAGCTTTTTCAATGCCCACCAAGGCATTTTATCAGCTCGCTTCTCCACAAGTATTTAGGTATATCATCATACATTATAGGGACAAACAATAGATATTGATCTTGAGCCTAACAATTATTAAAGAACATGAGAACTGATAGATCTAATATTATAAACCTAAACATGGGTCTATGACGACCCATAATGAAATTTAATGAGGAATAAATTCATGAATCACCCTGGATCCGTAGAGCTGGTCATTTTAGTGTACATTTATGGTACTTTTTGAACGAAGGCCGAAAAGGACACTTTAAAATTGGAAGTAGAGTGGGAATTCCGAAATGTGCAGGATGAATGGTGAATCCCGAAAGTTTTTTCAGAGGGTAAGAAGGTCGAATAACGAGCCTAATAACAAGATTGGGAATCTGGTGACTGATAAGCAGTATGTGCTAAAAATGTGGATAGACCACTTTCCAGCACTACTCCACTCAGATTCTTCCACTGAAGATCAGGGGGTAATGATAGTGGAAGACAGTGAAGATTGTACCCCCACCCAACCAAGGCGGGATTAGAATGGCGATCTAACGGCTTGGGGTTAATAAGGCCGCTGTTGCGGATGGGCTACCCGCTGAACTTTTTAAGAAGGCAGGGTGGCAAGGGACTGCTAGCCAACATGCATCGACATATATGAGGTACATGGCTGGGGGAATCTATGCCTGCCGATTGGAGTCTAAAGTGTGATCCGTGTGTCTGTTCGGACTATCGTAGAATCGGTCTTTTATCTATCGCTTATAAGGTCTTGTCGAGCGTATTATATGAAAGACTACAGCCAATTGTTAAAAACCTGATTGGTCCTTTTCAGTGTGGTTTTAGACCAGAGAAGTTCACGACTGGCCAAATATTCACGCTACGCCAAATCCAGGAAAAGACCCACGAAAAGCAAATCGATACATACCACCTTTTTGTCGATTACAAAGCTCCTTTCGATAGCCCCATACGGGAAAACTGTACGAATATAAATATGAACTTGGGATTCCGGCAAAACTGATCCTCCTCTGTTTAATGACGCTGACCAACACCAAATCAGCAGTGAATGTGGGGAACGACCTCACTGAACCATTGTGTACCAAGCGAGACCTGATACAAGGCAACACACTTTCGTGCAATCTCTTCAACATCTTAATGGAGATAATAATGAGAAAAGCTGCAGTCAATACGAACAAGACAATTAACACGAAAAGCCATATATTGTTGGCGTATGTTGACGACATAGGCATTATTGGGCGAAGTTTACGAGAGGTAACTGCAGTATTTTGAAGAATCGAAAAGCAATCAGCGTAGGTGGGTCTTGCTGTTAATGAGGGCAGGACAAATTTGATGGTGTCACCTACTAGGGAAAACTCACGACTTGTTCCGTACTTGAACGTTGACAACCGATTTAATTTTGAAGTGGTAGATGCATTTGTCTACCTTGGATCCGCTGTGAACATGGACAACAACGTCAGCCTGGAGAAAATAGAAGAATTTTGCTTGCAAATAGATGCTATTGTGGAAGATTAGGAACAAAGCCGTCTTTCGACGGACAAAAGTCCAGCTATATCAGACTCTCACATCACCTGCCTTGACTTATGACTTGACTTATATGGTCCTGTTAGGAAAATGGCGAGTACCGCCGTTGCTGGAACCAAGAGCTATATATATATTTTATATTCTGACGTGGACATAGCTAGGCGAATCAAATTAGGCCAGTTGCGTTGGCTAGGCCATTTTATCAGAATGGATGAAGATGGGCCGGGCCGAAAGGTTTTCGACAACGTACCGGATGGGAGCAGGTTCAGATTCTTCCTCATGCGATTAGGAGGTAATGATTGTGGAAGACCAAGACTCCGCTGGAAAGACCAGGCAGAAGAATCCCTCCATTTCCTTGGTGTTACCAACTTGCGAGAAAAGACGAAGAATAGAGCCAATTGGAGGAATGTGCTGAAATTTGTTTAATTTGTTGGTTTAATTAATATGTGTAGGACGTTTGACCTCATGAGGATGTAAAATAGTCACTGCAGACATGTTATCACAAGAATTTTCTCAATTCAATATTTATACTCGATTTTTAAATTTATTTCGGACAGTATCGGATAAGAATATTCAAATTTGGCACGCCCATAAAAAAAGTCATGACCATTTTACTGGTATGCAATAATTGTTGTTTTGTTTTTGGAAGCGAAGTAACCAGACACATTCATTTGTTTTTGTAAATTAACACGTTTACGATTTTATTTTGTTGAAATTTTTGGCTGAAGAATTGGCTGAACTTTGAAACGGTAAAACCTCTGGGCTTCGTTTAGGGGATGTTGGAAAGGTAAGTAGTAAAATATCCTGTAAGAGAAAAGAAACATAAGTTACCTGCCATCTGGTTTAGAAAATTGAGATTATGTGAACAATCTGGTCCTTTTTTAAATTCATTTAAAACTCTGTATCAAACCGATTTCAGTTTTTAAAAATTTTTGTATTGAGTCTCAAAGTTTTTCCAAAGACCTTTCCAACAAGCCCTGGTTCAGAAGTAGGCAATTTTACCCTTGTACCATCCGACCACCAATCCGAAAATTTTCAAACCGCTGCCATTTCGCTCCCCTTGCATTTGCGGGGATTGTCGTAGATGGACGTATTTTCATGAATACGCTGGTGAAATTTTGCCAGTCGTGACTGAAGCACCCTGTATACAAATTGAACTATGCAATTTACATATGCGAATTAGTATCGATCGAAGATCTCTAAGTATAATCAAAAACAAAATTCTCTCGTAGGCTGTGACGTCATAAAGAACTAATCACATAGATCATATTCCATAAAATCATATATTTCGAGATGAAATTTCAAGAAATATGAGGTGTTTAGAAATTCTAAAGTTTGAATTGATTTTACTAATTCATTAACGAAGTTTGTTATTTGAACTAACTGTGAAACATTCAGATGATTAAGCAAAAATATTTTGTTGTAAAATCAAATAATTTGAATTTGAAAATCTAGAAAACAAAGTATTTTGACCTCAAGAATTTTTTCTTCAAGAAATGAATGAATGAATGAATGAATTTATTGAATTCTAGAAATTTTATTCATAGAAGTGTAATTATTTAATTTTACCAATTCTGTTTATCCCGTGTGGCTTTAAAATTTTTAATATATATGCAATTATTTTTTGTTATTTGAGCTTAAAGATAAGAACATTTATTGTGTTTAATTGTAAACTAAACGATATAAATTTTTTGGGAAATTCAATAAAAAAAAAGCCAACTAAATTCAATAAATTAATATTTTATTTCAATTAAGTATACGGTAGCTTTAATTAAATCAATTTAACATTTCCGAAAAAAATTAACATTTTCAAACTTTGTTCCAATATCCTCTTCAACGCAATTGCATTGAACATCATCTTTTTTATTGTCTCCGTTACTTTCGTTTTGATTATAAACAAAGATGTACGTGTGAGTGCATTTTGCCTCACATTCATGCACGCTACCGCGTCAATCACGCATGATCAGTGCCGGATTAACCCATAAGTAAATTAAGCAGCTGCTTGGGGCCCCCGAAAAATTGGGGCCCCAAGATCAGGCGTATAGTTTTTTCTAAGTCTTAGAAAGAAATTTTGAAACAAAACCAAATCTTAATTTCTATGAAATGACTTTTCCGATGCCAGTTAAAAGAAGTTGTGAAAATGACTTTTTAAAATGGGGGCTCCTAAGATCAGGCATATCATTTGTTCTTAGGTTTCCTAATTCTGTATTTTTCCTTATCTGTTTCTATTTATAAATAAAATATAATAGAATCACAAAATGTCAAAATTAAGATTTGAACATTTTTATCGCCGAAAAATTGACTTAACCCTTTCGCGGACACTGACGTGTATATGTCAAAAATTGTTTTACTCATAAAAGCATGACGTGTAAAGTCACCACGAAATAAATGAATTTGTATGATGTGTGTGTTGTTAGTGTTCTACAAGAACTGCAAAAACTGGGTTGTAGTTCCGGGAAATACATAATAACAAAAAAAAACATTTTTAGAGATTTTAGGAGTTCCCCGAATTGCACACGACGTGTATTGCCGTCATTAGCTTTGTCTGTTTACTTTTCCAGCAAGATTTATCCAGTAACTTTTTGCAGAGAGTAAAAACAATTTTACGCTCTTTTTTTCTCAGTTCCAAAACGTAAACAGACAACATTTTGTGAAATATTGCAAGTAAACAGCTGATCGGTGTGTAAACAATTGAAATAACAAAGCAAAAGAATTTTAGCATATGTGTCGCACGGTCGCACTGTGTATTTGCACGTTTCTAGCATGAAGTAAAATGTTTTGTTTATTATAAACGTTAAAAATCAACACAATTCTAACTACTTACCTCGGCCATTGTTAAATTTCAACTTTATTCTTCTTTTTCACACAAAAAAATGTAAATAAAAAACAGCTGAGGACTGTCCAACTGTCAAAAAATTCTCTCTTTGGCTCTCTCGTTGCAAAAGTTTTGCAGTAAACAGACAACATTTTGTAACATTTTGTACAATATTGTACAATATTGCAGTAAACAGACAGACCTATTGTCTATTAAAATTTTTTCCGTATAACAAAAAGCGTGCCAGTGGAAGGTTATACATACAAAAGAGAAATAAAAAGAAAATGAAGAGAATTTTTCTGAGTGGATCGCGAAAACGGAAACTAGCCGAAGAAAAAAAACAAAAAGATGAGGAAGTCGTCAAGAAGTTGCCGAAATTAATGTCATTCTTTCAAATCTTCACATCGCTGTCCAATAATCCTGATGGTGTAAGGAACGTGGCAGAAGATGACGGCGGGCAAAAAATTCAGGAACCGTCTCTCGCTGTTGACAATAACAATGATGCCACAATTCTAAATCTCACACACCAAGAAAACAGGAACAATGATTCTGGAACGTGGACTGAACTAACTGCGGATGATATTAGCTACTGGACAAATGAGGGTCCACAAAAATGTCAACACCACTCTAGTTCATTGGAAAACTCGCGGAGAATTTTCCAAGATGGAAAACAAACAAGATTCTGCTCTCGAAACATTTTTAATGGAACGAAAGCCAACGGTGAAAAGTACATTCGCGAATGGCTGCTGTATTCTCCATCAAAGGGCGACGTTTACTGTTTCGTTTGTAAACTTTTTTCATCAAATGTCTCATCTCGACTGGTATCTGGATTCAGTGATTGGCGTAACACTTGTATCATTGATCAACACGAAAATTGTCAGTCTCATAGAGAAGCAATGCTCGCATATTTGATTCGACGAAAGGGATTGGGATTAAAAGCTCAGTTTGATGACCAAATGGAGGAAGAATTCAAATACTGGAAGCACGTCTTGCACCGAGTTGTATCTGTTATTCAAACATTGGCAGAACGTGGATTGGCATTCAGAGGTTCAGATGAAAAATTTGGATCCGTGAATAACGGGAACTACTTGGGATTACTAGAACTTGTCGCTAAATTTGATCCGTTTTTGGCCTCGCACATTTCAAATTATGGAAACAAAGGAAAAGGTAATACTGGACCCATGATTTAAATTTTGGATAAATTTTTCCAATGTATTGTCAGTATATTATCAATGTATTGTCAATATATTATTAATATATTACCAATGTATTGTTAATATGTGATCTTTTTGAAGAAAATTCAACATTTACTAATAGTATACTTTTCGTTTTTTACAGGAAATGTGTATTTTTAGTTTGTCCGTCGATTCAACCCCTGATCTATCTCACATTGATCAGTTGTGCGTCATCATAAGATACGTTTCGCCATTTGATAATTTGCCAGTAGAACGATTTTTAACATTTTTAGAATTGGAAAGTAACGTTGGCAGAGAAATGGCTGGCGCGGTTTTTAACTTCTTGATCGAAGACTGCAACATTGTCTTTTCGAAGTGCAGAGGGCAATCCTATGATAACGCAGCAAACATGTCCGGTATTTATAAATATTTGAAGCGATTGTTTTCATGTATAAATGTAAAAATAAAATTGGTTTAATTATTGCTTTTCTAATAAATACACATAAGAAATAGTTCTGTCTCACTTAAACATTTATAAACAAAAAAAATTATTAACAAAAAAATAAAGTAACAAAAAAAATATGGGGCCCCATATCATTCACTGCTTAGAGCCTCACAGACTGTTCATCCGGCCCTGCGCATGATACGATAAAATTGCGACATTTTCCCATCTCTAGTTACACTCCGGTTCACATATTTAAAGGCGCCTGTATCTTTTGCAATTTGTAACCGATTGCAGAATTTTAAAATGCAAATGGAAGGTAGACATTTTGAGATATAAAAGACATCTTGAGATATGATAATAGTGGTTTCTTAATTAAATAACTTTTTTTGACCAATTTATAAAAAAAGTCCAAAAATATGCAATTTGTTGGTGGTTCACTTGAATAAAGGCATTTAACTAATTTTAGTGAAAACAGTTTTTCTTGTTTGTTAATTTATTTTACTTTATTTAGGAACTATTAGTATTGGGTAAAATCCCCTTGTTTTTAATAACTTCAAATAGACGGGTTTCACTGAGAGATAAACAGAATTTATGTAATCCAACGAAAATTGACTCCAAGCATCCTTACTGGCCTGAATTAGTGACTGCTTGTCATCAAATTGTCTACCTCCTTCATAGACCTTACGAGATAGCCCACCGCAGTCATTTTCGATAATGGTTAAATCTGGCTAATAGTGTGGCCAGTCAGGAATATTAACATTTTGGCTTGCAATGAACTCCTTTACTACTCTGGCATTGTGTATAGGGGCATTATTCTCTTGCACTATCCAAGATATGGGACCAAATAGTTCAGTGAACTTCGTAAAAGCCGATTCAAATATCGTTTAATAGCTTGCACCAGTCATTTTTGCACTTTGAAATTCAAGATCGATGGTGCCATAGTAACGCCACCCTCTCGGCTTTGACGTCTGTTCAAAAAACGCTTTTCTTTGCGCAGATCATGGAAATAATAGTTGTAGCCATCAAGTCCATCGAAATTAAACTTCTTCTAATCCGTAAATGCAAAGGTTCTCCAGTCATTTACATGACCTCTTGGTTGCACATCCCATACCATGTAGTCTCTTGCGAATTGAAGCTGCTTTTCCTTACGAGGAGCATTACGTGGCGGATTTTGTTGTAATTTCAGGTATTTAAGACACCAACAGCTCTTAATTACACTGCGTACTGATGACTTGCTCGCTTCCACTCCAGCTTGAGCTCATATTTTTGACAAGGATAAGGCAGAATTCGACGAAATTCTGATGATATTTCTTTTCTCATACGTAGATAAAGACAATGAAACCCTTCCCTTAAAATTGCTTCCATACCCCTCGGGGTCCTTGATGTAATTGTCGACAATTATAATTTTTTTAGCTATTGCGCGATTAGAATATCCTTCAGGATGGTAAGCATGCATTTTAGTTTCTTCCGATAGATTTACAATTTTTTTTGTTTGGCCATTTTGGCTCGTAAAATGATTAAGATGTAATAAATTGTAATAAAAAAACGCTCCCTACAAAAAATCATCGCTTACTTTAAAAATAATAAAAAAGTAATAAAGTGCCTTTATTCAAGTGAACCAAAAAAAATTGCATATTTTTGGACTTTTTTTTATAAATTGCTCAAAAAAAGTTCTTTAGTTAGGAATCCACTATTGTCATGATTTTTTTTATATCTCAAGATGTCTAGCTTCCATTTCCATTTTAAGGTTTTGCTATCGGTTACAAATTGCAAAAGATAAAGGCTGCTGAATATGGAATTTTTAGTGCCTTTAAATAAATGAACCGGAGTGTATATTGAAACAACCAAATATACGATTACCAAGTAAAATAAATTGTTGTGAAAACGCTGCGTTATGTTAAAATACCAGCAAACTAGCACGTTTTGTTCTACATACATTTTTTAAAGACCAAATTTTTCTAGGAGAAGAGGAGAAAAGTTATCCAAATAAGACTTTTCCTATAGAACTTAACCAAATTATAAGCAAAGACATCAAAAAAACATTTTGTAAAAAAATTCAAAAAGTCACGTTTTATTCTGCGACTTCTCATATCAAAAAGTAGGTATTATGGCCTTATTGAAGTGGAAGCGTTAGAAATAATGTTTAAACTAAACCGCTAAAGTCTCCGTATATTTCGATGAAAATTTATCTTATTTATAATGAAAATTTACTTTATTTAAAGTTACATTTATAATGACAATTACAACTACATATTTTTGGAATGAAAGGCCGACAATTGTTTAGTAATAAACTTATGTCAAGTTGTGCGGATCCCAGATCTTATTTCATCGAGCTTTTTCTAAATGTAATACAACCATTATTACCTTTTAATATAAATCGGGTCTTATATTTTAAGTAATTACGTATTCGCATTTCATTGCAAATATTTATAATGTGTTTATATGTTGTTGTTGTTGTTTTTTTTGAGTATTATACAAAACAAGAATATTAAAATTTATTACCCCAATTTTGGTAAACGCCCACAACTAAATGAAATGCCCAAATCATGTACTACCAACTCCATACAAAATAATAATACCAAACATTGAAAAATATATAAAGAACGCAATAAAAAAAGCGTACAATTTCATAATATGCTCAATTAAAAGTTTATGGACGTGACAAGAATTCCCAATGTATTTCAACAAAACGAGAAAAGAATACAAAATTCTCTGTTCGTTGTTTCTTTTGATCGTTGAACAAAAGAAAAACAAAATATTTATTGTACTTTTTTATATAAATGTATATATAGCCCAATGTGAATGGCGTTCCACCAGCCCTCTTTTCATCTCTGGTGGGTGGGACCAAACTTTTCGAATGTCTGGGAGGGGAAAGAGGTTTTCGGGAGTTCGTCCAATGTAAGGCCGCTTGTCGTATATTGCCAAAATGGCCAATGTATAAATGCCGAATTAACTGAAAACAGTGAACTTTTTGATTAAAATGTTCAGATTTCATTAAAAAAATATGAAACATACAACAATAAAATATTTAAGATAGACAAAAGGACAAGACGGCAGACGGACAGTGATGTCTGCAGACATCAGTCAAGAGCTTCAAGTTAAATGTTCATCACTTCAAATATTCACAAAACGATCACAAAAGATCAATCAAACAGTATCCCATCATTGACTTACTCACTAACCGGCAGACAGACAGAAGCAGCAACTGCCTCAAAACCTATGAACAAATGGGAGGACAAACGGACGAACCGACATACGAACAATGTGATTGACTCCAGCTGTAGTGGCCAAGACGTGGCATTAAAAGGCCATTCATGTCGGGCTTAGAAGCACAAGAAACTTCATTCGCCACTGATGCAGTGTGTTGCCTTCATACAAAAACGGTGTGAAACGTCGGATTGTCTGTAAGGAAATACGATGACGATTATGACCTCATGCGCATGCGCACATGTTCAGATTGTTACGATGTGTTCCGCGCTTCAATAACAACAATCATCGCATAGAAAGATTGGAGGCCATACAGGTTGATTGCAAAATAGTATGCCAGAGAAAACAGCATCTTCAAAAATATCACGTACATGTGAAATTGAACGATCACTTAATTTACCGTAAAAAATATTAATATTCTGCGATCATCAGTAACAGCAGAGAACCCCAATTGGAAGGAAAATTAATTTAGAAATTATTTATGAGAGTTGTTTTATTACAATGCCTGGGAATCGTAAACAAAATTTAATTAATTTTTGGGAGAAAATGTTATATTTCGGAACCAATTCAGTGACATCCTTGTACAAATATATTCGCTCTAGTTTTCAACATAGAGAAATGACATATGTAGAAGCCATTTGACTCAGTAAATTTACGAAGTTTGGTGTGTTGCATATTCGAAAGCATTGCTTTAATAATACCAGATAGGGGCATTGCCTCCAACCAACCAACAAGAAAACAGAAACGGCAGTTCGTTTTGTGCGTTAACATTTCTGTGTAAATGCACCACAAATACATACTAACATTTTTAGATTTAGCCTATATAGGCGTCCGGATACAGGAACATTCTACGGAAAAATTGAGCAGATGTCCTCCTCTGCAAGCTCTTGCTTGAAACCAAAGCTGTTGGTCATGCGGTCGATAGATGGGCCGGATAGCAGGATCACTAAATGGGTATGACCAATTTAGGACTTGAATTGTTCGAATACTTAGGCATCCTCTCTAGAGATCGTATATATAAATTGTGATCAATTGATACCATTTGGATGGCCAACACACGTCTAGGCTTGAAATCCCAGCTCACGTTTACTGCATAATTTGCTGGGATAGTGAGGAGGAAAAGACAAGACAAGAGAGGAGGACAATAGCGTCGACCGTCTGATATGCTGCTGACAATATTTGCTGTCATACTTCTTTTAATATTTTTGCGCAGCACAAATTGGTTTGTTTCGAACTAATATAGTACACGCTGAAAAACAAGTCCTCGCTAAAGATTCCAGTTCCAGTTCTAATGCTCATCTTGGAGCCATCAGTAAGAATTAAATTTCCAGAACGTGAGGAGGGTTACCCATCTGTCCAATAGATCGTGAAGAATATTAATATCTAGTGTACCCAGATGCTCGACTCAAGTATTCATTCGAATCGGATTTAACCATATCTATTAGAATCGAAGCACACATAATCTGGCCAACTGCTCGTGACCAAAAATTGGGATACAATAGTTAAAAAACGGAATTTTTTGGTTTTAAATCAAGAATTAAATAAATCGTTTTATTTTCTATTAATCATTTTGTCATTTTAGATTCAAGTCGGGATGAGACACCAAAATGCGCGCCAATCCCACAAACAGCGGGACAATCCCGCCAAAAGCTGTACAGTTGATTACCAAGTTCGCTTGATCGGCCTGCGCTTTTGACAGGACGCACTTTTGAGTCAAGGATCAAAACCCACCAGCGTTGAACCCACCAGTTTCAAATGGATATTGCTTTGCAAAGAATTACAACAATCCAAGCCCTTGTAAACTGATTCTCTAGACCCACTATAATATGGTAAATTGGTGTTGTCTGGGTCCACAGATGTTGCCCCACAAAAAGAAAGACATCATTAAATTTGTCAGAAAAATAATTTTCATTTGAGTACCCACCTACTTTGAGTACCCACGTTACCTACTAGTAACCGCTCCAAACTATAAACCCGTTTTTTTGGAACCTGTGGGCTCTACAGGTCAGAGCTGTAATTCAAAATCAATTCAATTCAAATGAATTGGAAATGAATTGCAATTCATTTTTCTAAGTCATTTGAATTAATTCAAAGTCAATACAATTCAAATGAATTGGAAATGAATTGCAATTCATTTTGCCAATTCAAATTTGAATTGGAAATGAATTGCAATTCATTTTGCAAATTCATTTGAATTGGAATTGGATTCCAATTCATTGTTACCTAATTCATTTGAATTGGTTCAAATTCCATTCAATTCTTCTTTTGGTGAAAAAAATTAAATAAAAAATTTGCTAATTCAGTGCATGAATGATTCGCGATTTAATTCAAAAATGAACGATTCGTTTACAGCTCTGCTACAGGTCCATCCGAGAAAACATATATGTATATATATCTCGTGTTCTTATATTCTTTTCTAATTTCGGATTGTTATTAAATTTCGCCCGAACTCCGGCAATTCAGCCCAGTTTTTGTTTTATTGAATTCACAGCATTACACCTTTTAAAACATGCAAAAATTGCATTCACGGTTACAGTTAAATCCTCAGTAAAGATGATTACAATGTTATAGTTTATTTCTGGAATTACGGTACAATTCTTGTGCTAAATATCCTTCAAACTTTTGAATTTATACTAGGCAACTCACTCCACTGGAAAGTAGGTTAAGGAGGAGAGGAAGCCTGTATGGCGGGCTCACTTATATCTTGTAGTCCATTCTGATACTACAGGGACAGATGGAAAAGATGAGATTTCCCTAATCCCTCCCGTTCAACCAGTTTGATTGCAATGACAGCATCAACAGTTGGCGGATGCTAACATTAGCCAAATTTGCTAATTCTCCCCAAACATATGTGAGCCTAGTGTAGCCTGCTGCCTTCTGGAAAGAGCGGGGCACAAACACAAAGTGGTATATTGACTACATCTCCTCTTCGTCACCACAGCTTAAGCAAAAGTCATTTCTCAAGAGGCAGTGACGACATCAGGGCGTGAGTGTGTTTAAAATTTAGACAGGGCCACATCCGCTAGGAATGTACACAGTGCCCTACTAGTGACCACATAACCCTTAGTTGCCATAAGGACACAATTTCCAAAGAAGTCGCAAGTTGATAGAGGTATGCCCACAAGTTCCAGTTCCTCTGATTTCCAGCTCCGTGGTATGCCTCTATCTACTGGATTAGGGCTCCCTTTTTAGAGATAGGAGATATCAGTTTCCTGCTTTACTCATCGTAGGAGATTTCAATATATATGAGGGTGTTGAACACATACAGGACGAAGGCGTCGACTGACCCCCTCCTAGTCAAAGCAACGTTAGAGCATCAATTTCCCCGCTTAGGAATAACAAGGACACTGGTGCATGAATCAGCTCATATACAAAATCTGGCTAGACGAATGCATTGCCGTTGATTGGAGTCTTAGCATACTGGGTCCCGTTTTCACAAAAAAATTAAACTTTTGCTCAAACCCATTTTAAAATTGTCATATCTCGAAAACTAATTGACAAATTACAGATCAAACAACAGATTCGAAATCAGCGTATAAATCTTAACAGGTACCTCCACAAGAAATATTTAAAAGGGGGAAAAAAATCTTTCTTATTTAAAAAACCACAAAAAATAAAAAGTAATTGCATTTGGTGCGGAAGGTTTTTTTGCAATATCAAAAATGTAAAGACACATTTCTTCATATTTTTTTCATGCCTACATCATGACTATTCGAATTCTGTGATTCTCCAATTTTTAGGGGTTTTTTCAAATCAACGCCAAAAGAGCGAAAATTTCCAAATTTCAAGGGCGTGGTGGGACCTAAAAACTGTTTTTCTTATTTTCCCCTTATTAGGGATGCCAAACTACATTTCTTTCCCAGAGTGTCTATTTATTTGAATTTCCCTCCACCCTAATGTACAAACTATCATGAAATAAGCCTTTTGTCCATCGCATCAATCATACTCTCGAGCGGAATGTGCGAAAGACTTTAACCATTAATTGCAGACCTGACCGGACCTCATAAGTGTGGCTGTCAACCTAGAAAGTCAACTATCGACCAGATTATTCACATTTCGACAAATCGTGGAGAAACCACACGAAAAAGAAATCTATACCTAAAACCTCTTTTTAGATTCAAAGGCTGTCTTCGATAGCCTGAAATGGGGAAAACTGTACCAAGCTATGTCGGAGCTTGGCATTCCTGCTGAACTGACACGCCTTTAGAGAATGACACTGACTGCCATCAAATCCTCTGTAAAGATCTCACCGAACCATTTAGTACAAGGCGATTCCTTAGAGCGACGACACACACAGCGGTTCGCCGACTAAGCATGCCGACTCGGCACATGATCCTGTGTTTTCAAATGTCAACACGTCGGTATTGATTTCAGTCGGCGAAAAAAACGAGTCGGCACGAAGTTTACTTTAAGAAACGCGCTCGGTTTTTGTGTCGAGTCGGCACTTGTTTCCATTGTTTTCTATGAGCGCTAACACACAGCGGTGTGCCGACTCGCTCTTATGCAGGGCGACACCCTATCATGTGATCTCTTCAAAATATTAATTGAGTCAATACGAATAAAACTATTCGCATAAACAGTCACATGCTGCTCGCGTATGCTGTTAATTTAGACACCATTGGGCGAAACCTGCGAAAAGTTACAGCAGAATTTTTATGAATTGAGAAGGAAGAAGCAAAAGTGGGTTCGACAGTAAACGAGGACAAGACAAAATTAATGGTGTCGGCAAGCAGAACATCGTCCCGATTGGATGAACGGGTGAAAGTTGCGAACTTTTATAATTTCGAGGTAGTGAATAATTTTAATTACCTCGGATCTACCGTGAACACAAGCAATAACGTCAGCCTAGAAATCAAACGGAGAATTATGCTTGCAAGCGGTGATATTTCGGCCTCAGCAAGCACTTCAGAAATAAGACTTCTTTTAGAGTGCAGAATCCTGGGTTATATCGCATGCTGATGACATATCACTGGGAAAAATGTTCCGAAAAATATATGGCGCTGTAATAGAAAATGGCGAGTATCGACGACGGATGACGAACTGTATAATCTGTATCACGACATCGACGTAGTTAAGCCAAAGAAAATAACGCATTTTCGCTGACTAACCATGTTAGTATAATGGATCAGAATGAACCAGTATGAAAGACATTCGCAGACGTTGGTTGGTTGACCTAGGTGGCTGCTAAAGATACTATTTATTAACAATTAGTGTCTTGAGATACCGTTTTCCATACCACATCACTCCGGACAGTCTAATATAACGTGTCTATATCCATCCTGTTAATCGAAGATACCTCATTAGATCCCCTAGCTGTATCTCGTGTATCTTAGTGAGGTTGTGTAAGAAGGGACGCCCTACAGCCTTTAGGCGTCTATTCATTAGAGACGGGCAACTGCAGAGAAGACATTCCACCATCTGACACCTTATGGAGTTCGGTGGAATAGGTTTCTGCCCTAGCTAGTTCGTCTGCCCTTTCGTTCCGTAGCAGACCCTTGTGGCCCGGAATTCAAGTAAGAATCACATTGGCCAGCCGACCTAGCTGGACAGGCTTTCTTCTACATTCACTAACGAGTTTTGACAGCTGTTCACCATTGTACAGGGTGGAGCGCGGAAATGTGCTTATTTGGGAATGAAATAAAAAAATTATTAACCTTAGAACTCATCTGTCTAATGCATCATGCCAAAAGAAAGGCAAACGAATACAAAACTCCCGTCAGCCACTATAAGCTACGCTCACTCTCCACTCTCTTCGACCAACAGTGCCGCCACAGTCTGCAGTGAAAAAAGAAAATTACCGCGTTCCACCCTGTATAAGTGCGGAGCAGGCTTATATCTGCTTGGAAAACGCTGCACTTGTCTGGAAGTTTTAATCATAAATTAAGGCTTGCCTCTTCGGAGAAGACACCCGAGCCGGTTCCACATTCCATTTTGGATCCGTCCGTAAATACTTTGGTGTGGAAACCTGTCAGTGGTTCCCCTTTTTCCCACTCTATTCTCCTGGGAAACCTGCCATCGAATAGGTTAGCGAACGTCAATGAGGGGGTGCAGTAATTGGTGATTATATTGAGTTCTCTTGGTATAATCGGAAACATTCTCGCATATACGTGGCTCTTCCAAATTCCAAGAGTACTTAGTCGGGTAGCACTCCAGGCCGCACTAGCTATTATGTGAAGATCAATTGGTATAGTATGAAGCATTGCGTTAAGGGCTTGAGCTGGACACATCTTCATTGTCCCTGTTCTGCAGATGCAAGATGATCTCTATTCTTTATACAACAGTTTCATGGTGGATATCTTCCCCGCTACAGACCACCATACCATTGCTCCGTAGGAGAGCATTGGTCTGATTATGCTAGTGTACATCCATAGCACCATTTTCGGTCGGAAACCCTATCGGCTTCCGAACATCTTGCGACAAGCGTAGTACGCAATGGTTGCTTTCTGTACGCGGTGCTGTATCTTACGCTTCCAGGATAGTTTAAGGTCTACAATCACGCCCAAGTACTTGGCATGAGGTGACAGTGGAAACTCTGTTCCACTTAGCCGAGGAGTATTAAACACGGTATCTTGGTTTTCGTGGTAAAAAGCATGACCTCAGTTTTCCCTGGTTTCACTCCAAGACCACTCCCAGTGGCCCAGTTGTTAAGTGATTTCATGATTTCGCTCAACTTGTATGGGAACAAACCAGACTCCATTATTACCACGTCATCCGCATACGCCAAGGTTTTGATCCTCATATTGTCCAGCTTTAATCGTATTTTGTTGCTCACGAGTAACCAAAGTAGGGGAGATATGACTCCACCGTCAGCAGTTTCCCTAGTCACTCGCTTTGATGACTCGCTGTTGCCCATAGAGGTGTTGTAAATTCTGCTCTGTACCACTACCACTATCCAACTCATGAGAAATGTTTTTACGCCTAGATCTACAAGGGACTCTTCTATAGCCCCTGAACTCACATTATTGAATCCACCCTCCATATCCTAGAAGGCCGCGAGGATATATTGATTGTACTCTAAGGACCGCTCAATATTTCTGACGACTTCGTACAGGGCTGTATCATTTGACCGGCCCTTCAGTTATGCATGTTGGCTGCATGATATTTTTAGCGATCCATCCATTTTCGTGCGGATGTATGCGTCAATTAGCATTTCAAGCGTTTTCAGAAGACGTACTCGAAGGACATCGAAAAATATGACGACCAAGACTTCGCTGAAAAGACTAGGAGGAGAAAAACTAGAGATCGGGTCGGTTGGAGAAACATTCTCACCCCTTTTTTTAATTTCCTAGACAACTCGGTGTTGTTTGAGGCCACCAAATAAAGTAAGTAAGTAGATATTATATAAAATTCGAGATAAATGTGTTTTCCATTAAAGAACCGGGATAGGAATCTTTTAGAAATTGACGCCACAAAACATGAATAAAACAACAAATGTGGCCTCTCACTTGACATCTCACAAGGTTTACTGTGTCATATTTCGGACCCGCTGTAACTGAAACAAACTTTAACTCAGAATATAAAAAGGGAAACTAGTTCAGAAAAGAAGTTACGAGTTTTACTAAGGAGTTCTATGGATTTACATTATAACGTTAGTGGCTCGTTGTGTAATCGTACATTGTGCTTCCGAGCGTTTTGGACTATTGCGCCACCAAATGGCTTTTGTTTAAAAAATATTTCACTTGAAAAACCTATATAAGTAAGTAAACCCGATTCTGGTATATTAACACAAAAGTGCATACACGCAGAAAAATATCGGCTCCAGCAACATATTGCAGGAAACATGTACATATTGGCAGGCATTGTTTCATGAACTGAAGTCCGCTGCTTTCGAATTCTCGTTTGCATCAAACACGTACAAATTTAGATTTGCCGCAAATTTAAAAAACGTTTGCGATAACTTAAATTTAGCTATTTTCCTAATGATAGCAAACATTACGAAGAACGTAAATCTCTCATTCTGTCGACTGTATACACAGTCTTATCGACTCGTTTGACATACACACTCAAACATACACATAAAAGTGATCACACACTCTAATGCTTCTCTACCTTCTTGATATATCTTGGAGGGGTAATAGAGGCTTTGTAGTTTGCTGCGCTTTTAGTTGTTATGTGAATGCAAAGCGAGACAGACGTGTAGGTATGCAGTGAAAAAATAGACAAAAATTCCAGCTTTTGGGTAAAACCAAAATCATAAAAGTTGGAAATTTAATCAAAATGAGCTTATGGAAGCCACAAATAAAAGTTTTAATTACAACTCGTTTTAATTACAACCGAGGGAACAGTTGGCGGAACCGTTTTTAGTTTCTCGCAAACGACTTTTCAGCTTTAATTGTTCATAACTCGGTTACTGCAAACGTTTTTTAGTTCTCGGAAAGTTTTTGTAGTTAGGATCAACTACAAATCGGTTGCTGTAACCGCGGGACAGTTCGTGGAACCGTTTTTCGTTTCTCGCAAACGTTTTTGTCAGCCTGTTGTTCATAACTGGTTTGCTACAAAACATTTTTAGGTTCTCCCAAACGAAATGACATGTATTGCTTAACATAAGTTCGTTTCTCCCAATTACAGTCCCCAAACGAACTTCAGTTGTGTGAGATTTCGTTTGGGAGGAACGAGTTTTTTCTTTGCGTGTACACACACGTTATATTTGCATCCAAACAACAAAAAATACAGATTTTTCAGCGTGTATAGAAATATGGAAAATAATCACATCAATATAGTGCAACTAATGAAGACTTCTTAGCCCCGTTTATTTTTTTGCTCAAAACCTTAAACAACACATTTTCCGTTGCCCTGCCAGCATAAATTCACCACTCATATGACGACCAGTGGGGGCCTGTCGAATTCATTTTTCATTTGATCAAATCTAATAAAAATGTTAAACAAAAAAAATGGGGTAAAAGAAAAGAACATCAGACCCAACATACACCAATACCATGTATGATATTTATCAAATTTAGTCGACAATTAAAAATGAATTACACGAACATCGTAATTGTGTTGTTGCTGGGGATGTTGCGGGCGATGTTCGTCGCAGTTCTGGTGTCGATGATGATGAGGATGTTGCTAAGACTGTTGCTGCCTCGGCTACAACTGTTTCTGATATTATATTTTATTTTCATTATTTGTGGGTTTCTTGTGTTATTCATAATTTTCTCATTTTAAAATGTAATAAAAATTTCAACTGGGTGCGATTAATTGCTAAAAAATGCGTGTTTATTTTTGCAATTAAACGCCATGTTGAGCGAACATGTCCCGAGGCAATGGAGATGGCAAGTAACTTAACCCTACTAGCAATGGCTGCAGAAGAATGTCACGTGAATCCAGCGTCTCTCTTTCGGCGAAAACAAAACCAAACCCAAAAACACGTCCCTTTGCATTTTGGATATAGAATGTCAGCAGCGGCAACAACGACCAACCATCATCGTCTAAGTGGCCAACCGAAATTCGTTTTTCTATCGAATCCTTTGGCTAATTTAAAAACATAACTTTTTTTTATGTGTTTGTTATCTTGAGGCGGCGATCTAATCCTCTACTTACTCACTTGCACTCATACACTCAGTTAGTAATTCATTCTTTGCCACCATATTTGGTGGCAATGTCGTGTTGATTAATTTAAATTGTAATTATTTCATGTTCAGTTTTCCTCCTGGAAAAATGAAACGTAAGAGTAATTTTAATAAGAAACGCACATAGCAAACAAATACGGCTGCCAGTTGGCTGTTGCTGGCGTCGTTGCTACTGGTATTGCTGATGGTGGTTAGTGATGGAGGCAGGTCTAACAGCCGCATTAAAAGGTTAATAAATGGAGTTTTTAGTTAAATTTACTTGTTACACACTCGATAGCACAAGCGACTGTGTGGTGAGTTCTATATTTGGTTCGTAACAACATTAAAAGCAACTAGAATTTTCATCTTTTTGGTCTGATTTAGCAGTCATTTGATCTAGGTGCTTTTGTTTTTTAAACTGTGATTTTTTGCCTTAGGAAAGACTGCAGGGATAGGTCAGGTTGAAAGGGAAGCCCGGCATTTGAGTTAAAAACAAATAATGAATTCACCCGAAGACGTAGTTTCGGCCCATTTTGGTTACCTTATATAGAATTGAAAGGAGAAGGGAGAACATATTTCGCAGTTATCCTCTTGTGATCTGCTGAACCAGCGAGATTTCTCTACGAATTTGACGGAGGGTTTAATTGAAGGTTTTCGAAGAACCTACCCCCTGGAAGGCTTGACGATACTCTTGCACTCCTCTACACGAACAAAGCAAGTGCTGTACTCACTCCTCCTCTTCTGCATCTAAACAACGTCTGCAGAAGTCTTAATATGGAAGTTTTATGCATGCAGCTATGTTGCCTATCACGCAGTATCCAGTTATGACTCCTGTCAGAGATCTGGGTGTGTTATTTTCAAGGGAGAGCAGCCCTTTGGTACGTGTTCCATCCATGGCCGGCCAACGAGATCGAGCTATCCTACAGTTGTGGACAGATTTCCATCTCGACTTGGTTAATGCTACTCCCAGTTCGTCGACTTGGTTCCTCAGTTCCACGAACGGAATATGCACGTCCAGCGTCGCAGCGTCTACCCGCGTACAGGAGCCCGTTCTGGCGCATCCGGCAGCTATTTCGTCGCCATGAATGTTGTTATGTCCCAGCAGAGTAGGATTTTTTTCGCCTGAATTTCGGTTAGAGATAAAAAGTAGTCCATCGTACAGCGTGATTTGTGATTTTTGAGTCTAATGCCTTGAGGGCTGCCCTGTTGTCGACGTGGATTTTGAGTTTCCATGGAGATAAATCCCGATCCAAAATCTGTTTTGCAGCAACGATAAAGTCATACATCTCTGCCTGAAGGACCGTACATTTGTTCGGAAGTTTGGTGAAAATCCTGAGATCTAGGGGTTCGGAGCTTATTCCCGATCTCGTGTCCGCTTCCACTTTAGATCCATCTGTGAAGATTGACATTTCACCGGCCTCAGTAACGATATTGTAACGCCCAGTCTCCACGGCTAGATATAAATACCTTAAATTTTTGTCCCGAATTATTCTCGGAGCCATGTAGTTCATTGGCTTGTTCATATTTTCGAAAGTACCCATGCTGACCAGAACTGAGCCATGCCCGTTTGTAGTGTTTCATTTCCGATTCCCGTAGCCGTAGGGCTACTTTCGCCGCGGTGCATTTGATGTGTATATCGATCTGTTGGAGATTCAGCATCGCCTCCAGTGCCACCTGATGGGCAGATATGAGGGCGATGGTAATGCCACCGAATGTCCGTCTTTGCACTTTGGTCTGGCGTGAGAGGTGTGAATTTTTATTTACCGCGTCCCACCATACCACTAATCGGTACGAGAGTATCGGTCTTATAATCGCTGTAAGGAAAGACTTTTGGTATCGTAACAAAAAAAAATGGTTTCACATTACATCCCATGAAGGGATTGGGAAGAGCTTTTCACAACCAGTTTCAGTTTTACGCTCACTGATTGGGACTTGCAGTTATTCACCTGTTCCGAACGGTATTTTGAGAAGATTTTCCTTGGCTAAGTACTCGATAATGTCGCCATCGCTAAGCGAGACGACCGTCGTCGGAAGAAATGTAAGATGGTCAAAGCAGGTATAGAACCCATGTTCTCATGTATAAGAGCCGCATACACCACCTATTACACCCCCGACGGCCACTCTCTATATCAGCTCGATATTCTGCAAAACCTCCAGTATCGACGGAAGATCTTGGGCCAACTACAGCAACTGCCGTAAATGTTTACTCCATCTTGTTCGTGTATTCTATAGCTATTTATAGTTTCTTCAAAGAGACTTCAGCACCTGAATTCTGTAACTTTTTTGCGATGAAAATCGGTAAATAAATTGTCGAAATGCACAAAAATTTCGGTACAAAATTTTCGAATTTTATCAATTTAAGTACCGATTTTTATTGTTCAATAGTTACAGAATTTCGGTGCAGATATTGTTACTCTTTTTAAGCCTGCTCCATAGTTCGGCGAAATATGTCACAGCTGGCGAAACGAAATATTCAAATTATGATGAAATACGCAGTAAACTTCAACAATAAACTTACCTAGTGTGGTGACTACACGCAGAGAAAAAACTCGTTTATCCCAAACGAAAGCTCAGATAACTAAAGTTCGTTTGGGAGCTGTAGCTAGGAGAAACAAACTTCTGTTAAAAAATGTTTGCTGCAAACGAGTTATGAAAAATATAAGCTCAAACAAAAGTTTGCGAGAAACGAAAAACGGTTCCGACAACTGTTGTTTCGATTACAGCCGAGTTATAGTTACTCCAAACTAAAAAAAAAAAGTTTGCGAGAACTGAAAAACGTTTGCAGTAAACGAGTTATAAACAATTAAAGCTGAAAAACGTTTGCAAGAAACATTAAAAAAAGGTTTCCCATTACATCCCATGAAGGAATTGTGGAGAGCTTCTTACAACCAGTGAGCTGTGCGCTTTTTAGTGTTACACTCAATGATTGGTAGAAGCTTTTTCATGGCTAAGTACTGGATAGTGTCGCCGTCACTATGGGAGGTGACCTCCGCCGAAAGAAATTTAAGGTGGTCAGAGCAGGAATCGAAGCCACGATCTCATGTACAAGAGGCGCGCACACTAGACATTCCACCACCGACATTACTTGTACATTGAACATTAAAACTTCTTGTACATTAAATTTCCAACTTTTAAGGTTTTGATTGTACCCATAAAGTTTGTTTTAAAAAAGTTGTAATTTTTTTCTATTTTTTCAAATTCTACTTACACGTCTGTCTCGCTTTGTATTCAAAAGAAGTACGTCGCAAATATATATTTGTTGTTTTTACACATATATTTGACGAAAATGTGCAAATATTCGGAAAATTCCAAATTACGAACATATTTCCTGTAACGCGGATAAAAATATAAACGATTGAATATCTTACCAATGGTACCAATTCGGGCATAGTGAGTAGCTATCTGATGATGAACTTGTCACGGAGTTTGAAAATACTGGCAGTAAAAACGACCCCATCAACATATTGCAGGAACCATGTTCATGTTTGCAAGTATTGTTTTCATGAATTGCTTTTCTTCCTTTGCTGTCACTCACGTTTTTGTTTGCAGTAGTTTTCAATATATTAATTATTGTGCCTTCAACATGTAATATTGAATAGCAAACAAAATGTGTTAGGCCCAAGTATACTATATTTGTGACAAGCTACAAAAAGTTGTATTTGCCTGTGAACACCAAAAAATGACAAATTTTTCACCGTGTAGTCATGTCAGTGAGTGAAATTCCCTGAACGATCTATTATTCCAACGAAAACCAACCATTTCGCATTTCGAAAAAATTGTTTTTGGACCTTGGAAGCTTGTAGTAGTGTCATACATTAACATTCATAGACACATTAAGGTTGATGCGAATTACAATATATTTAATTGAGAATTAAATATTTCAGTTAAATTCTTTTAATTTTTTAGTTTACATGAAGACATTTAGTTCTAAATTATATCAACATGCTCGCAATCACGCGCTGAAAACAATCGTTCCCAGCAACATATTGCTGTAAACATGTATATGTTAATTATAAGCGGATTCAAACTTTAAATTTGCAAGCATTAATTCCATGAATTGAACATTCGCTGCTTTTTTTTTGTTTCTTTATTGTCTGTCACCTTGTTTCAGAAGTTTTCAACAAAGAAAGCCACTTGGGTCACAATACATATATTATAAAATATTAATCATTGTGTCTCAAACATTTAATACGGAATGGATGGCAAACACAATGTCTTGGGACACAAGTATACTATGTTTGAGACAAGCTACAACGACGTTATATTTGCATCCAAATAACAAAATAGACCGTTTATTCAGTGTGTATAACCGGTGGTCCAAATACAGGTGTATTTTCAAATCATATGTTATTTTGGCACTCCTACATTTTCTCTGTTCGAAGCATTGACTGTCAGTCAGTATCATACCTCCGCGGGGCAAAATGGGTCGATTTACATTTCAACAACTTTGGGACATATTGCAATATTATTTCCAAAGTTAGTGCCATGTTGTCCAAACTGTGCGTTTGTTGAAATTGAGTTTTGAGTTTGTTGAAATAGAGCACCCTTCGCGCGTGTTGTACGCAACTTTGTGCAAAAAGTTCGCGAGACTGGCTTGCTAGTGGGCACGACTCATGTGGGCACCACTCATGGTTCCGGCTAGCATGTGGCTCATGTGACCGAAAGGGTGCAACTCAATCCAAGAACATCGAATCGCAAACGATCTCAAAAATTAGTCATTTCACGCACCAGCATGATGCGAATTTTACTGAAAGATCTCGGATTATTCACATACAAGGTCCAATTGACTTAGCAATTGAAGGCAAACGGTCATCCACTTCGTTGCAGCTTCTCAGTTTTGGCCTTACAGAATTTCCAATCGGACATCGAATTTAGCCGAAAGTAACGAGGTGCATTTTCATATCGGCGGCTATGTCAACAAACAAAATTGGCAAATCTGGAGATCGGGAAACACGTACGAAATTGTCCAGAAGCCAATAATTCTACAGGGATTGGCAGTTTGGTATGGATTTTGGAGTGGTGGCATCGTTTGCCCTCTTGTTTTCAAAAATGCTAGTAGAAACGCCATTTCAGTCAACGGCGAGCGCTACAGAGCTATGAGTATGGGTTTTCTTTGCTGAAATGGAACGTATGAACTTGGATAATCTTTAGTTTTAGCAGGATGGCGCACTATGTCACATCACTCACCAAACATTCGATCTTTTGCACACAAAGTCAGTAATCGTGTTATCAGCCGTCCTGGCGAAGTCAATTGGCTACCTTGGAGCTGCGATTTAACGCTTGTAGACTTTTTCTTGTGGGGTCCCCTTAAAGACCGATGCTATGCGAATAATCCAGAAATGATCGATACCCCAAGGCTAATTTCGTCCAAGCTATTCATGAGATAGAACCATAAACCTTCAATAAAGTCTCTGAAAATTGTACTGACACAATGAATTACTGCGAAGCAGACGCGGCACCATATGAATGAAATCGTGTTCCTTAAATAATGGGAATATTTGAACAATTCTAACAAAACCATGATCTACAGAAAATAAGTTTAGTTCAGTTTATTTAATTTTAAAAATATTCTTGTATTTTGGATACATATAGTATACTTTTGTCCAAACACATTGTGTTTGATATTTCGTATTACATGTTTGAGACACAATGATTATTAGGTTATAATATATGTTTTTGTGACCCAAATTGTTTGTTGAAAACTTGTGAATTTAAAAACGTCTCAGACAATAAAGAAACAAAAAACTTCAATTCATGGAAACAATGCTTGTCAACATGAACATGGTTCCTGCAATATAGTGTTGGGACGGTTTGTTTTTTCAGCGTGTAAGTTATTGGTGGCAGTTCTCTTGTACTGACGGAAAATTAATAAGCTTTTCCTGAAAAATTCGGCACAATCACAACCTGACTACCGAATGTTTAAAATGTTGTTACCCGAATAGATATATCCAGTCCGCGTAATATTCGACTCTCTTGGATCATTCCATCCACATCCCTTCTTCGGGAAAAACTTCAGAAAAATATCAGTTTCTTGTGTGGGGTCTTCGAAAATTTTCCACACACGAACTGAAACATATATATGTTTGGGGCATTCATGTTACCTTTTATACTGGCATACCGAACCGATTTGAATTTGAATAATAGAATTTACTAAGCATGAACCCGGACCGACAATATTAAAATGTGTAGTTGGAGAGATAACATATACTTACTTACTTATTCTGTCTCGAACAGCCCCAAGGGGTCAGGGACCTTACAAAACGAAGATAACATATTTCGTCAACCAGTTCGATCTTTTGTCTTACCTCTCCAGTTGGCAATATCAAATGTACGCCGGGATTCGTCAACCTGATCCCTCCAGCGGTGTACTGGTCTTCCTATTTTTCGTATTCCTTTGACTTCGGTTTCGAAAACCTTTCTTGCTGTTTCGTCTTCATCCATTCTACTGACATGGCCTAGCCAGCGCAATCGCGTTATTTTGATCCGCTTAACTATGTCAATGTCGGTATAAAGCTCATACAGCTCATGGTTCGTGCGTCTCCTATACTCGCCGTTGTGCACTACAGGGCCATACATATTTCGGAGTATCTTTCCCTCGAAGACTTCCGCAGATGTTTCGTCTGCTTGCTATAATACCCAGGATTTTGCGCCATAAAGTAAGACAGGTTGTGCAAGAGTCTGGTATAGCTGAATTTTTGTTACTCGAGAGAGGGCTTGCTTAGACAAAAATAACATCTATTCGCAAACACAATTCTCCGTATGATCTCAATGATCACGTTGTTGTTGTTGTTTATGACAGATCCGAGTTATATAAATTCGTCCACCACCTTGCTGAAACCATTAATATTGTCTTATCCCCATTTAAGTTCAGGCCCACTTTTGCTGACTTTGCTGATTCTCGAAAACACCGCAGTAGATTCTCTCATTGTGCGCCCAATGATGACTGTGACTTTTGCTGCTTATGGTCTTAATCACGTTGACTGCAGCTTTTCTCAATGATGATCTCCATTAAGATGTTAAATAGATCGCACGATAGGGTGTCGCCTTGCCTGAGGCCTTGCTCAGTTTCGAAAGATACGGTAAGATCCTTACAAACTTTCACTGCGGATTTGGTGTTCGTCAAGGTCATCCTGCAATGGCGTATGAGGTTTGCAGGAATACCAAGCTCAGACATTGCTTCGTAGAGTTTCTCCCGTATCGGACTATCGAAGACCGCTTTATAATCCACAAATTGATGATAGGTGTCGGTTTGTTTTTCGTGGTTATTCGACAGGATTTGGCTTAGCGTGAAAATCTGGTAGGTTGTCGATTTTCCAGGCCTAAAGTCATACTGGTATTGTCCAATCACGTCACCGATAATTGGTTTTAGTTTATAGGCTATGGACTAAAGGCTTATTCCACCGTAGTGGCCGTCGGTGGTGCAACGGTTAGTGTGCGCGCCTCTTGTACAGGAGATCCTGGGTTCGATTCCTGCACCGACCACCTTAAAATTTCTTTCGACGACGGTCACCTCGCTTAGTGACGGCGACACTATCGAGTACTTAGCCATGAAAAAGCTTCTCAACATACCGTTCGGAACCGGTATAAAACTGTAGGTCCCAATCAGTGAGTATAAAAACTAAGAAGCGCACAGCTCACTGGTTGTGAGAAGCTCTCCCCAATTCCTTCATGGGATGTAATGGGAAACCATTTATTTATTTTATTTTTAGATGGCACAGAGACTCAGGTCACCATTTTCAAATATGGGACATAGCACACTGATGCTCCAATCACAGGGCATGCATTCATCTAACCAAATTTTGCTAATGAGATGATGTATGCACCTTATCAGCTCATCGCCGACAGCCATAAACAGCTTCGCCGGTAATCTATCAGCTCCTGCAGCTTTGTTGTTCTTAAGCCGGGCAATAGCAATAGTCTTTGCAGAAGAGGGGCCCTGAACCATGTCCATTTGTTCCGTATTTGACTTTTTGGTAGAATTTTCGGAATGCGTCCTTCCTTCAATTTTCTCACTCTCAATGTCAAAATTTTCTCATTCTCGGGCTTTCTTCACTGCCGTTTCTTACGTCTAAAGAGGCGGTTTACCTCCTTTCTATTCTCCCTGTACCCAGCTCGCGTTGCAATTGACTGAAGCAATGCGACACTATTCATCGTACCATGATTTATTGCGAAGCGGTTTCTCGAAACCGAGTACGGTTGTTGCGGCAGTTTTTATAGAGTCGGAAATGGGTTTCCACCGGGCATCAGGATCGTCATCGGGAGGGGGTGGGTTCTGTTGTGAGAGCTGCCTTGAGTAGGCTGTGGCTACCACTGGTAAAAGCAGCTTTCCGAAGTCCAGCTTTCTCTGTGGCTGAGTTCGTACGATTTTCGCTCTACTCAATCTTGTGCGAACCTTTGCTGCTACCAGGTAGTGATCAGAATCGATATTAGCTCCTCTGATCACTCGTACGTCTACACTGGATGAGTGCCTTCCATCACTTACCACGAGATCAATTTTGTTCTTCGTTCTTTGATCAGGGGATACCCAAGTAACCGTGTGGATGTATTTACGCTGGAATCTTGTGCAACAAATGACAATGTTTTTTGCCGCGGCTAAGTCAATCAATCTCATAGCGTTGTCAGAACCGTCAGCATGTAGACTGAAATTGCCATAATTATATGTAAAAATAGTCGAAACCTTAGTATTTCAGGGTATGGTATTAACACTCAGCTGAATTCTATATTGGCGCAGTGTTCTTCCGAAATACGTCCGTGAGACACGTAATAGGGTATTCAAAACCATAACCAGTTAACCGAATTCCGGCCTGTTATCCGTACTATTTTCGGAAAACTGATTTCACCGGTTATTTTAAGACGATTAACCGGGCTTCGGGGGGTTTTAACTGAGTGTGCCAATATCCATTTTCACCTAACCTAACCTAACCAGGGTTGAATAAACTGTACAGTGTCATCTATACAACTAGCCCTACATTTACTTTCAGCAAAAGTGTATTTAAATTTTCAGCAGAAATCGTTCGAAAGCAAAGCAAGTAAATTGTTTAACAATGAAATATTATTAGTTTTCTTGCTTTTTACAAATGTATTAAAGATTTACCCCTCGATTCAATCGAAAATCGGGTTCGCCAAAAATTAGGATATTTGATTAAACCGAAAACCGACATTTTTGGAAAACCGGTTTTTTTAATACACTAATACATAAGGTTGCGTGACATTATTCAAGGCAAGTACATCATCATTCTTTAATATCGTATAGGGTACCGGAGAAATTCGACTTCAACTTGCTAAATTGCGTTTACATTGCCGTTGTTGCCATTTTTTTTTATTTCCCAAAATGTTGTGGGTTAGGCTTGTGGAGAGGGAGGTTAAAGGGTCACTTTTCAGGTTGCATGTTTTTAGAAAATTAAGTTGTCCAAAGTGTTGTTTTTCTCATTGTTGTTGTCGTCGTCGTTTGTTTTCGAAGAGCTCACCATGTTAGTGTTGTTGCTGTTTGCTGCTTTTAGTTAGTTTTAATGTCGGAAACGCGTTCTAAATACGAATGCAATTTCCTTTTATGCATTTTATATAGACCTATGAAAAATTGCTCACATTTAATTCGCTTGTGTGTGGAAAACAACATTTTTTCCTTATCACACATAACATGGAAATGTTTAAATTAAATGAATGAATAACAGCACAACCACTCAACTCTCATTTTGCTGTAGACACAATAGAGTATTTTCGTTAGCCAATAAAATGTCGAAATGCAGAGAAAATGGCGATTATGAAAAATGTCAATCATTACATTAATAAAGAATATTGCTGCTTAAGGAACTGTTGCGGATAGGTAGACAGTAGACTGGATCAAAAAAAAAACAATGAGCATTTGTCACCCTGGACCAAAAGGGTTAAAAAAAATTTTTTTATTGGAAAATCTAGCAATACTGACATTCAAGAGAAAGAAAGAAATTTAGAATGAAACAATTACAACCGTTAATATTTTAATAAATGATAAAATAAATAAATTTTAATAAATATTAACACTGTGATGGTTTTTGGGAATAAATTTTTATGACAAGTCCGAAGAGTACGGTTTTACGCTAATACGGATTCGATGAATCAAACTGCATCATTAGTTTTTTGAGTTACAATTACTGTTACATACAAAATTTGTTTAATTGTGAGTCAATTTTGATGCCAATGACTTCTATTTGGTTGAATGCACCAGTAAAATTTTTTCAACAAAGTTGTTTCAAACGGTTTGGGCTTCAACTTTAGGGAACACAGCTTACCTCTAAATCAAGGTTTTTGGGGCTCTTTGATTCAGAACATCGGCAGAAAAGTATTTTTCCGACTTTCGTTGAGTATTCCGTCCACAAATTGTCAGTAATCAGATTATATAACTATATTTACTCATCATCATTTACAACTCTCAAATTCCATATAATTATAAATTTTACTTAATTTTTCTTTTTTCTACACTGAAAAGATTTCTTGATAAAAACACTTATCTTAATTGGGGTTTGAACCAAAGTAAATTATAAAAAACTACAAAAAAGTATAATGGTTTAAAAAAATACTTTCGCCTACTTTTTTATGGGTTCTGCAGAAGACAGTACAATGAACAAAAAAAGTGCGCGTACTGTTAAAAACAGTAAGTCTGGAAAGCCTACATATATTTTGTATGAAACCATAATATTAACTCAAAAAACTAATGATGCCGCTCGAATCCTCCTATCCGAATTAGAGTAAAACCGACCTATCCTGCCCGGTCTGGTCTTTCGAGTTCCACAGTGTAATTATAACATTCCTGTTATTCTAAAAAAAGCACGTACCTCAGTTGGGGTGAGGTTGTAATTAAATTTGACAGCTACGATGTGGCTTCATGAATAATTATAAATTTATAGAATGTATCATACCGAGTAATTATTAGGAAGTAGAAGGTTACGATTAGTAAAAATTAACTGATTATGGTTTTAGTATCAGTTTAGTTTAGTATCTGAGTAAGAATGCAGTTTTTATTTTAAAATAAAATCATGTATTTTTTGAGATAGTTATGCTTCTTTATTTGGATTGTAAAGAAGACGTGTTCCGATTAAGTCTGGAATAAAATATCCGTCAAATGGCCCCCACGGCTCTGATGATAGTCCATTAATCTTTTCATGAAATTTTCCATGACTTTTTCACAGAGAGGTAGCTGTATCTCATCGATGACACGCTGGCTCTCGGGGTTAAGTTCAGGAATTATTTTTGGTTATTTGCATAAACCCGAGATTTCAAACAACCCCAAAAAAAGAAATCGCAAGGCGTTAAATCGCACGATATTGGGGCGTACATGATCAGAATTGCTTGAGATAATTTGTTCTGGAAATCGTTGCTGCAATAAATCGATTGTTTCATGCACGATGTGGCGGGTGGCGCTGTCTTGCTGAAGCCACATGTTGTCCAGATCCATCCCATCCAGTTGAGGTAACAAGAACACCGTTATTACGTTCCTGTAACGAATGTCGTTCACAGCACAATAAAGGAAGGCCCCACCACGCCGCTTGACCTAAATCCGAACCAGACAGTTGCTCGTTGTGAGTGCATTTGTTTCTGATGGATGGAATGAGGACAATTTTGTGTACGAGCATTCACGAAGCCATTTATATGGATATGATCTTTATCGGAGACTTACTTTTTCAAAAATTGTCATTGACTTCACTTTGCTCCATTACCCATTGAACAATATTGCCGGCGCTTTACATGGTCTGCTGGTTTGAGATCCTGAGTAAGCTGCATTTTGTACTCCTGAAGGTGGAGGTCTTTTGTCAAAATTCGCTGAGTAGTGCTTCGTGAAGTTTGAAGGTTTTGAGAACGATGCCGATTTGATGTTTTCGGGTTTACAGGAGCACCGTTTTCAAGAGACCGACCGGTTCGTTGACGCACAGGTGTCTTACTATCCATAGCCGACCCAGTTTCTTCAAATTTGTTGACCACTCTTCGAATGGTTGATATATTAGGTGCACTTTCTCGACTGAAATACTCATAATACATATTTAGTTATAACACCTTATGATGGAGATAAACCTGCGTCATAATGACAAGTTATTGTCTAAAAGTTATAAAATACAAATGAGACATTCGCAAATCTGTTTATCAACGGATCTTTCGGAACCCGAACAAGTTATCTTCTGATTATAGGAATCATTGAAATTATCTTAACTCCAAAGAAATGATGACACAGAATTCATCCACTAAATTATATATGGTACCATACGGTTAACCGACAAAAACCATCGATTTTCACCCTGAAAAATATCTCTAACCAAGTTAACAACTGTAGTATTGGTCAAAAGGCAATAGATAAACTGATTATCACACAGAAAGAAAATCAAAATTGGTATCAATTAGCAAATTTGCGTTCTCAGTTAATTTTTTTTTTTGATTTTGCCAGAACAAATAAATTAATAGCTTCAATTAAAATAGTTGTAAAGACTAATTGAATAAAATGCATCTTCTGATTATAACTTTGTAACTTTTCAAGAGCTTTGCGCAAACTACATGAAGGCAGGATGACACCGAATACATCCATTCAGTAACGAATGGTACAATAAGGAATTACCAACAAAAACCAACCATTTTCACTTCTCTAACCACTAACCAAGTTAACAACTGCAGTAAATAATAAAAGAAATCAAAAAATAATAGAAAAAAATCAAAACCGGTTTCAATTAAAAAATTCGCGTTTTCAACTAAATTTTTGTTCGATTTTGCAAGGATAATGAAAAATAGTTGTAAAAATTAATTGAATAAGATTCACTTAACAAAGTATTATTTTTAGTTAAAAATTAATTAATTTATGGGGGATAATTATAACAAATATATTTGTTAATCCAATTAAATATTTAGCTAACCTAGTTCGTGTTAAAATACAATGTATTTAATTGAGTCAGTTAACAGATTTATCAAATATTGCATACAATTTTGACAAATCATTTAATTGAAATTGATCGAATTTCTGGTTTATTAAAAATGATTTATATTTATGCATTTAGGCTTTTAATTCTAACTGTTACGGGCCATGTAAAAACACTGCAAAAAAATCACTTATTTCCACAATTTTGCTTCAAAATTGTACTGATATAAAGTTTTCTTTTGTGATTGTTGAATAGAAAACTTGGGAAAATCGTAATGCATCCCATCTTTCCAATAGTGGTCTAAATCACTAACGTCTAATCCTCTGCTGCTGAACATCAGAAGCTTAATATACTTCTGAATCCACAACAAACTCGTAAGTTCATCGTACATTTCGTAAAACACGCACTTTTGAAATGTCAATTGGCTTCGATACAAATTTCACTTTAAATTAATATGATGAGTTCCTTTGAAATAAAGACTCCAGAATTGCTTACTTACTTAGGTGACTTTAAACAACCCAGAGGGGTCAAGGGCTTTATATATTTAAAAAAAATAAATGGTTTCCCATTACATCCCATGAAGGGACCGGGGAGAACTTCTCACAATCACTGAGCTGTGCGCTTTCCAGTTTTCACTCACTGATTGGGACCTACAGTTTTACACCGATTCCGAACGGTATTTTGAGAAGCTTTTTCATGGCTATATACTCGATAGTGTCGCCGTCACTAAGCGAGGTGACCGTCGTCGAAAGAAATTTTTTTTTTTTTTAAGGTGGTTGGAGCAGGGATCGAACCCAGGATCTCCTGTACAAGAGGCGCGCACACTACCCATTGCACCACCGACGGTCATTTAATATATATATATATTTAGAATAAGATATATATATATTTATATATTTAGAATAAGATATTTCTCCAACTGGCTCGATCTTTTCCCCTCTAGTTTGTAACACCAATCTCTTGCAGCCAATATTCCACCTGGTCTTTCCTAAGAAGCCTCGGTCGTCCTATTTCTCAATGTCCTTCGAGTGGGTCTTTGGATACCTCACGCACTTGTTCATTCTGATCCATTCTACTGACACGGCTTAGCCAGCGTAAACGCGCTAGTTTGATACGCATAACGTCGATGTCGGGATACATATTCGTCATCTTCATATTATCTTATGACTCCACCAACAGACTTCTACAAGCAATGCATACAGATTGTTTCCTTTGTATCGTTTTGCCATTGGCAAGATGTCCTGATGGAATCGCTCTCCTTGTTCCTACGATTCGTCGGGCTATTGGTGTAAGAACTCATCAAAGTGGTGTGAAGTGGTGAAAGTAATTGAGCATTATTTTCACAAATTTCCTAGCCTCGTATGTCTGGACACGATTCTTTTCTAAATCGCTCTCAATTACAGTTTTTAGTGCATCCCAGGCTCTCCGGTGGTTGTTTGTCAGCACGTTCGTGAATCTGTCGCTTTCCATTATTTTTTTTATATACGGGCCATTGAGAACGACTGTTGGAAGTAAAAAAGCACGAATAGCAATGCGAATAGAGCGAAGTGATATGAAAATATTTAAATACACAACATTACTTTCTTAATTTTCTCATTGCCGAGTTTGGGAAGGAATATTTTTCAAAACTTCCTGAATAGCTTTGACGGCCATTTCGATGAATTTCGTAGCAACTCCCAATTTTATAGGAAAAGGCGGCAGCACTTTATTTATATTCTTTATGAAAGGTTTATTAACCAATTTAAACGGCTTTTTTCTACAATTAATTTTTTTAAATTGATTGAATTCAAATAAAGACATTAGTCACTCACTATTATGCAACGCAACCAATCATCCCAATTCATGTCGAAAATATGACCCGAAACTGGTGATAAATGATAGAAAAATTAAAAATGTTCGACATGTTTGCAATTTTGAGGCAGTTTTTTGGGGTTAGTTTGTTTTAGAAGTTTTTTCTCCTATTCTGTAGCTACAATTATGCCGAAAAGAGGAGAAAAAATTTCCATTGGTTTCCGAGATATATCCGTGTGAAGAATTGTTCTTAGGAAAAATTAAGTTTTAGCCAAAATATGCATGAGGCGATGAAATCCGAACAGCAGCTAAGCTGGCAAAACCCAAATAGATGCTTGTTTGTTTCGATAAGTACTTCGAGAAATTTCACACGAAAAGGAGTTTAAATTTAATGTTTTGCACTGTATTATACAGCTCGTGATTCATGCGTCGCCGATAGACCCTTTTCTACTATAGGACCAAATCTTTTTGGGAGCAGTTTTCTCTATACGACATTAATCAAAAGAATTGTATGAGTGTCTGATATAGATGGATCTTCGTTTCTCGAAAGAGGGTCTAATCTTTAAAGAGTTTGTTACCTTCAAATGACACCTATGTGCTAGTTCCCGCAGGTCCGAGGAAAATTTATTCGTCCACCATCTCGAAATTGTAACGGTTATCAACGTCCATACTTTCATCCAATCGGGTGGATGTTTTGTTTGTCGAAACCAATAAATTTATCTTGTCCTCGTTTACTGCCAAAGCCACTTTTGCTGATTGCTCTCACTTCACGAAATTAATTTTCTCAGCCCTGTTTTAGGTCGAAAAATCGATTTTTCCCATGCACACTTCCCATGCATACTTTCTCAGCCCTGTTTTAGGTCGAAAAATCGATTTTTCCCATGCATACTTCTCTGTCAGAAAAATTCGAATGAAACAACTGAATTAGCCGTAACCGAATTCGGACGGCTGTCACAAATATACTAGAGGACAACGCAGCCGAATCGGATGTTCCAACCGAATTAGACTTGGAGACAATCTCACTAGTGGTTGCCACAACCTCATAACACGTTGACACAACCTCATTAAAGGTTGTCACAGCCGAATTAAAGGTTGTCACAGCCGAATTAGAGGTTGTTACACTCGAATTTAAGTAGTCTCAAAAATGAATTTTGAAAGTTTTTTGATTCTAACTGATGATTTACTTTCCTTTATTCTTATAAAAAAAATTACAAAGGGAGAAAAAAAATCATTTATATAGGGCAATTTTTAGGGTAACATATTTGTTTTACATGTCACTTTCGACCTTTCTTGAAGTCCCTGCCATCATGGGTTGCCACACCAATTTTGACGTGTTGTATCTGTTGATCTTGGTCCTAGCCCGTTTCTTATACCGCCAATTGCCAAATATCTCAAACGGCCGACCTTGAGAAACTTCAGCACTGTTGACATCTGTTGGGACATTTTCCGCAAGTAAAAAATTTTTTTCCGCAAGTAAAAAAATTTTTAAAATGTGGCCGTCGGTGGTGCAATGGTTAGTGTGCGCGGCTCTTGTACATGAGATCCTGGGTTCGAACCCGGCTCTGACCACCTTCAAATTTTCTTTCGGCGGCGGTCACCTCGCATAGTGACGGCGACACTATCGAGTATCTAGCCATGAAAAAGCTTCTCAAATTACCGTTCGGAATCGGTGTAAAACTGTAGGTCCCAATCAGTGAGTGAAAACTGGAAAGCGCACAGCTCAGTGATTGTGAGAAGTTCTCCCCAGTCCCTTCTTGGGATGTAATGGGAAACCATTTATTTTTTTTTTAAAAAATTTTAATTCAAAATATTTAATTACAATATTCTAATTTACCTTTCTCAGTAACCACAAACAAATTCTTGACGTCACCGCGACGGCAACAAATATATTTACATTTTACAACCTTTTTTGATGTGTTAACATTTATAGGCACGGGTAGGGCAGTCTATCAAAGTGAACACATGCAAACAACACACAGCGTTAGCATCACATACTTCGTTGTTGTACAGTAATAGCCTCCGCCTGAAAATAAGTATGATGGTATTGATGTAGCGGCAGCGAACAAACTAGCAGGTCGTCGTCGCCAGAGAGTATTGAATGGTATAGAGAACTCATGGAACGATTTGTTTGTGTCAAAAGCTCTGGCGACATCTGGCGAATGATTCAAAATGTATTACTCTCTTTTTGCTTGATTTGGATGTGAAACACTGGTGCCTTTTTAAACATTTATTTATAAAACTGTGTTGTTTTTTATAATAACATTTTCGAAATAGGGCATTTATAATGAAATATTCTATAAAGAGAATAAGACTTTTATTCATAATCCCTAAATGAGAGAATATTCTCATTCACTATAAAGAGAATAAGACTTTTACTCATACTCCCTAAATGAGAGCGGAAAAAGAGTGCAATAAGTTCTCTATACTATTAAATACTTTTTGTCGTCGCTCTGTTTATGACAAAACAAAAACTATTATTTCAGTAAGCTAAATATCGCTTTATTTATTTTAACAATATTACATCTAATGTTAAAGCAGATGTAAAAAAAAAGAAAGTGCAATAACAAAAGAGCATTCAGCACAAAAACTATTAATTTTTTTATTTTCCAATGTTACATTTACTGATGTGTTCATAGTAATTGAACTGGTACCGTGTAACAAAAAGGTGTTAACACATCACCCGTCAGTTCGAACACTAATTCATTTTTTTTTAATATAATATTTGATTTTCGAATTTGAACGTCAGGTTTGAAGTACATTGAATTCTGTGTTTGTAATTGAATTGAAAATGAATGAATTTATTAGCAATATGGTTACAGAAACCTAATTTACGAGAAAATCTTTCGTTGTAATCGACTTGAGACCAATTTCAGTTATTGCGACCGAATTGATACTGAATTTGATAGTTGCAACGGAATTGATACCAAATTTCGATGTTGCACCCGAATTTATGCCACATTCGGTTTCTGCACCGGAATTGATACCACATTCGATTGCTGCAACTGAATTTGGTAGTAATTTTTGTTGTTGCATCCAAATTAATTCAAATTCGGTTGTTCCAATCGAAATTGTAGAAAACTTAGTAGATAGAACGTATATAATTGAAAGTGCAGTTGTCACAACCGAATCAATTACAAACGATTTCGCCGATTTTCAGTTGTAGGGCCTAAATTGAGGCGATAAATTCAGGTCTTAATTTTTTTGTGTCAACCCCATTCCGTTGGCAACAGCCTAGTTTTCCACTGCTACAACCTGTTTTGAAACCATCTCTGCGTCGATATTTTCTAAAAATTTTAAGTATGAAATTTATAAACTGCTGTAGGGAAAAAATCAAATATAGCCAATTAGAATTTTGGTCACATAAAAATTGGATACCATAGCATATAATTATTTAAATTTTAATATTTTTTAAAAATATTTGATTACCGATTTTGCAGACCATATTTCAATTCAGCAATATTGATTTTATATAAAATTGGTTTCAATACTGGTAAATTCAATTCAAAGAACTTTTTGAAGCTGGCTGTTTCTTGAGGTTGGGGAAATGGTATTAAGTCTATAACTCATATAATATTCAAAAGATTTCAATGCCACTCTGAGTTTAAACAATGCATTGAAAAATTTATGGATTAATATATATTTCGACCGTGGCTCAGCAGTCACTAGTATGACTTCTGCCAAAATGTGTGGAAATAAAAGTTTCTTGTCTTCCACGTACCATGACATATAATACAAAATTTCCACAGAATCGTATATGGGCATCGCTAGACTACATCTACGTTGCAAAATTTTGATAAATTTTGTATCGACACATATCGTTTCAGACTATTGGAACTAGGGAACGAATTATTTTAAAATATTTTTTTTTTAAAAAGTGCCGTCACCTAAAATTGTCCGATTTGAAGGATTCAAAATATCTCAGTTATTAAATTGGCTTGTTTATAAAATAAATATCCTCAAAATAGATCAAATAATGCTTAATTTGTGGGAGCTGTTTCACAGACCCCAACAATTCCCACTCAAATTACCATGCAAGAGACAATGTACAGTCGTCATATAATTTTATACGTTCTTTAAGGATAAAATATTCCAACTGAATAATTGCGACATATTATGAAAAATATAATTTTAAGCTAAATAAATTCCAAACGTCCAATACTGGCCAGCACCCCAATCCGAACACCAGCAGCAGTGGAAACACCAAGTCAGCATGTACTCATTTGCATAATACCGCGAATGCCAAACAACAACGATTTGTATCATCAGGAACAGTCGCCTTTTGTTCGTGGAACAGGGACAGAAGACATCAGAAGTACATACATCCTCACATACATTCAACATTCTACAAATTGGTTATGAATGTAAAAATATTGTAAACACGTTAAAAATGCCACAAAAAAATATATGTATGAAAACTAAAAGAAAATGTACAAAAAGCTCCGTGATTTTCTTGCTGTGTATGTATGTATGTACGTTCAGGATCCATGGCTTTCGCTGGTGCTGCTCCCAATGAAAACTACTTAAAATTCATGGTATTCATCATTCATGTGGCTCAAAACGTTTTCAGCCCAAATCGAAAACGATGTTTACAAACGTTTCGAGTGAACGAAAGAAAACAATATGACGAGGTATTCAAATGTGTTGGATATTTGGTGTTGAACGAACTATGAATACACTCTATAAGGAATAAATTTGTGCAAGATATTATGAAAAAGGTTGAACTTGTAAAAAATTTTAAATATATCTATATAATTATAAATATATCTAATATCTTGTAATATAACTAGGCTTACAAGTAGAGAAAGCATCCCGAGAATCTCCGGTCTCCCGTGAATTTCTTTAATTTTCAATTCCCGCTTTCACAGGAATTTTATCCGGGAAATTGTCAAACTAATAGAATAGGATATTTTAACTAAACATAGCACTCGGTCATGCTCTGCTCGTAGGTACTCTTCTCTCTTCTCTAAGGTACATATCTTTGAATATGGGTATTAGTTTAATGAAAGAAAAGGACTCGTTGCCAAGATGGCAAATATTTCTTAGTGTTTTTCAAAGATTCAAAGATTTTATCGTTGGCGCAACGAAACATGTCATACAATTTGTTCGAATGTTTTTTGCTGCGCTAAGAAAATTTTCGTAGCTGGTAAGTGTTTTTTAAATTATTATTATTTGGATATCTTATATAAATGGTTTTTCAACAGAGACGCTACAAAAGTAAATCGATAGGGACAGCAAACGATGCCTTATTTTTCCCCGCTCTTTTGACATTTCTCTTTTTGCCATATCATCATGGAAAGATATACGAGCCAACAACGAGTCGAAATAATTAAAATTTACTACCGAAATTTGGAGTTAGTGGCCTCAACTTTAAGAGCGCTACGTCCAATTTATGGTCTTCAGCGATGAGGCTCATTTCTGGCTGAATGGCTTCGTCAATAAGCAAAATATGCGTTATTGGTCAGACAGCAATCCACACGTAATCCAACAGCTACGTCAATTCTATGGTCTATGCCAAAATTGCAGCAGTATCGGCCGATTTATACTTGAAAACCGTCGAAAATTGGGTTCAGCGTCTGGACTTCTGCAAGCATGCCCGTGGTGGCCATGCAAAAGAAATCGAGTTCCATACATAATGGCATCGAACGTACTTTCACAGGAATAAAGAATTTCATTGGTATCTAAAACCGGTTTTGTTTTATTTAAAAATAACTTTTGTAGTGCTCTTATTGAAAAACCCTTTATTTTTGGAACGAAGTTCGTTATCGCACGTTGCGGCATGGGGGCTAAATGAAAAAAAAGTAAACAACTTTCTTTTAACACTATTATCCTACAACCCAGTATTATCAACTACATTGGGTACGTTTGCTGTGGTTTGTGTCTAGACCAACATATGTTGGAAAATTTTTCGTTTAATGGGAAGTTTGCTAGGTGGAGCCTGTAACCAATATTTAGTATAAATTGTGGTTTTGAACCGAATTAAATGTAAATTTAGGAAAGCCAAAGTGCAAGGAGTTAAAAAAAATCCGTAAATAAGTGCCTTTTCTTAAAAACAAGTAAATTTTCCCAAAAAAAAATTTATATACATAGTCATAATCTTAAACAAAGTACATTTTCCTAAAAAATATACCTTATCGTAAAAAAGTACCTTTGCTTAAAAAAGTAAATTTTCTTGCAAAAATAACCTTTTCTTAAAAAAAGTTATTTATTTTAAAATAAGTATTTTTTCTTAAAAGAGTAAATTCTCTTACAACAAATTGCCTTTTCTTAAAGAACCACCTTTTCTTTAACGATTACCTTTTTTGTGAAACTAAATAACTTTTCTTGAGATAAGTACCTACTCTTAAAAATTTACGTATTCTTGAAAAAGGACCAATTCTAAAAAGGATTCCCAATTCTTAAAAATACCTTTTCTTAAAAAAAATACTTTCTTTACAAAAATTCGTTTCCTTAAAAGTACATTATCTAAAAAATAAAGTAATGTCTTTTCTTTTCTTGAGATAAGTAACCTTTCTGAAAATAAGTAAATTTTCTTAAAAAATAACCTTCTCCTTAAAAGAGTACCACTTCTTTAAAAACTACCTGTTCCTAAAAAAACTACTTCCTTATAAAAACAAACCCAATGAGTGTTCGAACGCACGGTCGATGAGTTAACACCTTTTAGATACACGGTACCTGTTCGACTTCTATGAACGCATTAGTAAATGTTACATTGGAAAATAAAAAGCAGCCTTCAATTGATGTTACATTTAAATAATATTAATACTTAAAATTATTTAAAGCCCAGTGCAAGCACATGTGTCATTATTTTCTTACTTAATACTTTTTATTTTATACCCAATAAAAACAAAGTGAATGCAAAGCAACAGACAGACATGTCCATACATACATTTTAATGTTCGTACATACGCTACCAAGTTCACACAATTTTCGTTGCACTCTTGCTATCTAATTTTTATATACGTTTAACCACGCCATTATTCTCTTTGCTCTGAGAGTGCTCCGCATCCACACAAGACAACTATTCGCTGCCGCTGCATCAGTGTGTGTTTTTTTTCGCAGTTTTACAATCTGTGTGATCGCAGTCGGACAAACTGTATTTGGATGTATTCACTTTGCGAATTTAGTCCCCACCCGCGCCTATAGATGTTAACACATCAAAAATTCATACTCTTATGGTTTTTTCGTACAGAAACTACTTCTTCTTAAAAGTAGTACCTTTTCTTTAAAAAAATCATTAGCTTTTAATAAACGAAGTACCTGTGTTTAAAAAAGTAAATTTTCGGGAAAATATAACACATTCTTACAAAAAGGAGTTACAAATATACTTTAAATAAATAAATAAATGGTTTCTCATTACATCCCATGAAGAGACCGGGGAGAACTTCTCACAATCACTGAGTGTGCGCTTTCCAGTTTTCACTCACTGATTGGGACCAACGGTTTTACACCGATTCCGAACGGTATTTTGAGATGATTTTTCATGGCTATATACTCGATAGTGTCGCCGTCACTAAGCGAGGTGACCGTCGTCGAAAGAAATTTTAAGGTGGTTGGAGCAGGGATCGAACCCAGGATCTCCTGTACAAGAGGAGCGCACACTACCCATTGTACGACCGACGGTCAAATATACTTTACAAAAAAAATACATTCTATAAAAAAAAATTCTTAAAAAAGTTCATCATTTTACAGAAAGTATCTTTTCTTAACGATCCATTTAAATTATCGTATTTTTCATCGGGCACCTTAACCGTATTTGAACTAATAACTAGTACATAATATATAATGAAAGGAACTGCGCTCCAAGCGGGTGTCTGCTGATACTTCCTGTATTTGGATATCTTAAATCGTTTTTCAATATTATAATTGTTTATTATTGCGATTCATCACATATATTATGTTAGTAAGGTAAATTTACTTCTTAAATGTGCTTTCTTACTTGATTGACTAGTTTACAACCCTTTGAGGTCAGATGCTTTAAACACATATTGATTAACTAAACATTTTAACAAATTCTAACTTATTCTTTCAGCCAGTTCTTTTCCTTGCCTTTGCTCGGCAACCCAGAGAACTAAATTGTTGGGAAAAGGTTGTAGCAACCGTAATTTCGGCTGCTACCACCGAATTGCGTTTGCCACAACCGAACTGAGGTTGTCACTACAGAATTTAGTCGTCCTAATGTAATTCGGTTGAAGCAACGTCGTTTCATAATTGCTTCGGTCATGATACCGAATCTTGAATAATATTCGGTTTGTCAACCAAATTTTCTAAAATTTCTGTTGTTAGAACCAAATTTGGAATTATTTCTGATGCAGCAACCGAAATTGGTCCCAAATTAGGGTGGAATAATCGAATTTGGCATCAATTTAGGTGTAACCGAACTGTGACAACGAAATTTGGAATCTATTTGGTTGTCACAACCGCATTTGGTATCAATTTGGTTGTCACAACCGAATTTGGTATCAATTCGGTTGCAACTATCGAATTTGTTATCAATTCGGTAGCAGTAACCGAACTACCCTTAAATCGGTTGCAACGACCGAACTCGTCGTCAATTCCGTCAAACTGTATTTCTCAAGAATTATGTATGTACAACCGTCTTTCATTTTCAATTCTATTCTATTTATTTATAACTTGAAACTTGCATTCTATAGATTTAAAACTTGACGTTTAAATTCTCAAAACAAAAATGAAGTTAAAGAATGTATAATTTTTCCCGTCACGGCGATATCAAAAATTTTTTCTGGTTATTCAGAAAGGTAAGGAAAAATATAGTAATTATAATTAAATCGTCTTATTACGCAGAAAATGTCCAAGGAAATATCAGGAGCTTTGAAGCTTTTCAAGGTCGGTCATTTGAAATATGCTCCAATTGTCTATGTACGAAACGGTTTAGGACCTAAATCAACAGATACAACACGCCAGAATTGGGGCGGTGACCCATAATGGCCGGGCCTGCAAAAATAGTTGGCAGAGGCATGAAAAACTAATGTGTTAGTCTAAAGATTACCTAATGTTTTTTTATAAGAATACTGGAATATATATCATTAGTTAATAGTAAAAAAAATTTCAAAATTCATTTGCGACACTAGTTAAATTCGGTTTTGACAACCTCTTGACCTTGAATGAGATTGTGACAAACTCTAAATTCGGTTGCTGTTAATTCGCAACCGTATTTTTCTGTGAGTGCAGCTGGTAACACCAAGGATACGCAGGGATTCTTCGATCTGGTCTTTCCAGCGAAATACTGGTCGTCTTTCTTTCAGGTTTTCATCGAGTATTTCAAACTTCCACTTCAAAATTAAATCGGTTGTCGACGTTCAAATTTCGACCCAATCGAAAGGTTTGTCTAGTCGTCGACACCATCAATTTTGTCTGGTCCTCATTTACAGCAAGACCCACCTTCGTTGATTCGGTTTCGATTCTTGAAAATAGTGCAGTATCCTCCCGTTGTGACTCGCTCATTGATGTAAATGTCGTCAGCAAACGCGAGTTGCATATGACCTGTTCATATTTACTGCAGCGTTGCTCATTATTAACTCCATTAAGATGTTGAAGAGGTTGCACGAAAATGTATTGTGTTGTCTTTATGAAATGTAGCAGTCGTTAAATTGTAATAACCATCTCCGATTTTATTTCAAAAAGAGGGAAATGGGGTAAAACTCTGTTATATTTGAACCAAACCCCCTGGTACCCTATGGTACAGCTGATCGAAAAGGTACGAGGGAAATGATTTAGAATGAGAGACCAAAGAAGACTTAGAGATTATAGACAATGCAGCAAACTAAGTTTAAATAGTGTATGATTGATACTAATGACAGCTGAATCGAACGGAAATTCGCAATCCCTTTTATTTTTATGTGCAATCAAAGAGTAAATTACAAAAGCATATCGATCTCAATGAAATTACCTAGTACCTAGTCGTCATCAAGATAACGTGAAGAGAGGCATTGTCCAATTCGAAATGTTTGAACGAAATCGTACGGTCATTCGCAGTTTGTTCTGGAGAATTCTACAAAGTGGGAAACAAAATACAACCGATATACTTAAGTACTTATACAGTAGAAACTCGATTCTTGCACGTAATGAAAACCCGGCTCGGTGCAAGTTTCGAGGTTGTCACAAGCACCGAGTATTAATTTCCCATACCAAATAAAAGGCACATACATCTGTTTGTGACGCCGCACCTCTCAATAGTCAGCTTAAAACTGAGGCAAATTACAACATGTCATCAGCAGCATAAAACGACGGGGATTTCCCGAAATGTATTCAGTCTAAGAAAACGTAAGCAAAGCGGCACGTAAGAGTAATACAAAAATGTTGCAAGTATCGAGTTAAAAATTTTCGGATGTCGCAAGTACTGAGTGCGTAATGAAAAATATTTCTATGTTGCAAGAATCGAGGTGTGCAAGTATCAAGTATTTGCAAGAATCGAGTTACTACTGTATATATTAGAATAGAGACAAAATAAAATGATGAACTAAAGCGATGAAAAAATCAATGGGTGTTCGAACTCACGGGCGATGTGTTAACACCTTTTTGTTACTCTGTACCTGTTCTATTTCTGTGAACACATTAGTGAATGTTACACTGAAAAATAAAAAAAGAATAGTTTTTGTGCGGAAGGCTATTTTGCTATTGCCCTTTATTTTATCTTACACCTGCTTTAACATTATATGTAATATTGTTAAAATAAATAAAGCAATATTTAGCTCACTGAAATAATTGGTTTTGTTTTGTCATAAAAATGACGACGACAAAAAGCATTGAATAGTATAGAGAACTTATTGCACTCTTTTCCGCTCGCATGTAGAGAGTCTGAGTAAAAGAGAATAAACAAGTCTTATTCTCTTTATAGAATATTTCAATAAAAATTCACAATTTCGACAATACTATTACATAAAACCATAAAAAAGCATAAATGTTTCAAAGGGCATCAATGTTTCTATCCTATACTATACTATACAATACTCTTTGATGACGACGACCTCCTTGTTTGTTCGCTGCTGCTATATCAATACCATCATACTTATTTTCAAGCAGAGACTATTGTTGTACAACAACCACGTATGTGATGTTAACGCTGTGTGGCATTTGCATGTATTGGCATGCGTTCACTTTGATAGATTGCCCAACCCGTGCCTCTAGATGTTAAAACATCAATAAAAGTTTTCCCCCGTGTTATTTGTTTTTGTTCGCATTATTCCATTGCAATTCTGACTGCATCAATTTTTTGGTAAAATTAAAAAAATTAGAGGAATATCTGCGTATTGATCTCATTAAGTTTATTCTTCTACGTACATAGGCGAAAAATTTAGGATTTTTTTAATGACACGTTAAGTTGGTCGAACCATGTTAATAATATTGTTGGTCAAACTTACTCAAAGCTATGATCACTCTGGCAAACGCAATCATTCACTCCGTTGAAGATCAGGATACTTTTGGCCAAATCGGATATAATGCCAGGCTTATTTTACGGTTGCGAACTTTTCGACGATTGCGATTCAACTATCAAGCGTAAATTGACTATAGTGTTTAATAACCTTATAAGATATGTGTATGGTTTGAAAAGGTTTGACTCAAATCACAATTTCCAATATTGCAGTCTGGTGTTTCACTGGAAAAATTTTGGACGTAAAAACGCTTGTGTTCTCCATAGAATAATTTACACATAATTTACCCTCTAATAGAGGGAATAAAATTATACAATTTACAAGACAGAGTCTTGCATCCGATTGGCAATTCTTCATTTATGTCGTTCGTCTTTGGAATTCACTCCCAAACAACATTCAAATCATCAGTAACGCCAATAAATTTCAGAAAAGGCTCATGGCAATAATTAAAAGTACTATTAATTTTTAGTGGCCGTCGGTGGTGCAATGGGTAGTGTGCTCGCCTCTTGTACGTGAGATCCTGGGTTGGATCCCTGCTCTGACCACCTTCAAATTTCTTTCGGCGGCGGTCACCTCGCACAGTGACGGCGACACTATCGAGTATATAGCCATGAAAAAGATTCTCAAAATACCGTTCGGAATCGGTGTAAAACTGTAGGTCCAAATCAGTGACTGAAAACTGGAAAGCGCACAGCTCAGTGATTGTGAGAAGTTCTCTCCGGTCCCTTCATGGGATGTAATAGGAAAGCATGTTTTTTTTTTTTTTTAATTTTTATTTAATTTTTATTTATATTTTATTAATTTTTTCTTAAATATTCATTAATTTTTTTTATCTTAAATATTCATTAATAATTTTTAATCTTGTTGCACAGGATAGACAAATAAATAAATAAATAACTAACTAACTTTGCAGATGCAAAACCAGCTTCCTTTCAAAGCAGCAATGAGATATATTCATCGCAACAGCATCGCAGCATTAAAAAATATTCGTCACATTGGCTGATGAAATAATTTTTGCTGCGACGATGTATGTTGGCATAAATCTAAAGTGCACTATTATTGTTAACTATTCCAACACGGGAAAAATTAGAAATTATTCCGCACTATATTCCGGATACTACTAGTGTATACAGGAAAAAATATTTGTTTTTTGAAAAAGTAATTTCTCTGACCTTGTATTTCACCAACTCCAATTGAAATATAAAATATAAATAAAATATAAATGTAATTTTGAAAAACATCAGTGGAAATTTGAAAATTATATATGAAATTAAAAATAAATAAATTGGAATTTAAAATTTTTATTTGGAATTTGGAATACATCAATTGAAATTTAAAAAGCATCAATTGAAATTTAAAACACTTCAGTTGATATATAAAAGTCATCAATTGAAATATAAAATATGTCAATTGAAATTTAAAACATATAATTTGAAATTTGAAACACATCAATTAAAATTTAAAAGACTCGAACTCGATGAAATGGCCTACTTCCTCGTCGTCATCGTGAGAAAGTAAAGTGAGGGATAGAGACTCTTGTCTATTGCTCTATGTTGGAACATAAAAAACACCAGTATGTACGATTACAACAGCGACTTACGCATTCGATTTTGCTAAATATATCATAATATTTAATGTCCTAAGTCAATTTTTTTCCGAATGATTGTTGCTGTCTAGAGTTGGGTAGTTCATGAACTATATAGTTCATTTAGGGTGACCAGACATCACCCCCACGAATCTAATGCTCATGTTCGATGTGGACAGTATGTTCAGTATTGTAATGTCGGGACCCCTTAAATGAACGATTTCGAGGACTAGTGAACGAGTTCGACACAAGTCTACTGCTGGCACCTAGAAATTGTGTATGCACCGAAGTCGCAGTCGTTGCAGACAAAATCATTTTTTGCGTGTGCTGTTTCATTTCCGTTTATTCGGATCATCTTCATATGCGAGGCAACATCCGACGTCATTCGACAAGATTGTATTATGTATGTTAGTTTTTACTAAATTTTTGTCTGCTGTAACTATTTTACTGTCAGCAATTTAAACATTGATTAAAAGGTGAATGCGCTATTACGAATGCACGCAATTGAAGTATTAACATATAATTTTTACCCTGAAAGAATGCTCAAAGTTTTGTTTGTTATCACATCTTATCATCTAGGAAAAAAACAGCGAGGTTCAGAATCCAAAATTTTAAAATTGCCAGGGGTTAAGGTAGGCTATTTGAATATATGAGTTATTAAATGGGAGCAACCCCGCCCATAGCAATATTTGGAGGACCATTGTACCAATCGGCAACACTACATATTCGAACAAAAAATTGACGGAATCGAATAGATGGATGTGGTCCGTCCATACGAAATTTGTGAAAGAAGTTGTTGAAAGAAGATGCAAACGGCATGACTAACATAGTATGCCTACTATTTTCCTACCTTGGCGAACAGTATCAAAGAGAAACCTCGAAAAATATAAAGTAAAACGCGCCTCACAACGCGACAATTTAATGGTTCCACAACAAAATGGCTGAATGTTAAAGATTTTTTCTTTCGTTTTTATTGGAAAGAAATTTGCATAATTGTTCTTTCTCCATCCATTGACAACAACCATAAAATTGTCAATTCTGTTTCCCCCCTTACCGACGCACTAAAACGTTGCTCTACTAAATGGCAACATTTTTGGGAGGGATTTAAACCTGTTCCAACTGCTGCTTGTAGTACCCAACTCTTCCTCTAAATCCTCCATCGAGAACCTGTACAACACCCCAGTTGATATGTCATATTCATGGTCCTCCTCATTAGCAATTCACGTACGTGTTTTTGTAAATGTGTCAAAAATCGTTGTCATATAAAGTGACAGCATTTATAATCGATTTACGTCTGTTTTGTTAATTTCTTTCATACTGTGAGTGTTTCTGAGCGTTGTTTTTTTTCCTGTGTGTTACTTTGATTATTCAATCCATTCATTCATTCATTTATCGAACAGATTGTTTGTGGCATTTTCACACTTGTTTGTATGTGACAATAAAGGGGTTGTTTTTCTCCCCCGCTTTCGATGAGGTGTAATAAATCTGTGAAAAGTATGAATAATTCAGCCACATTTTGTTCTGATGTAAATATTTATATGACATCGCGTCATTGCAGGCCTGGAGTTTGTCAAAATTGTTACCATTATCTTTTAAATATAATCTTGCTTTCTCTAAATAAGGATGAGGACAAATGTTACATTACTTTTTTTTGCCAGAAACCGAGGCATATGAACTTGGAGGATTTACGACGCCAAATTCAAATTTTCTGGACAATTTTGTTGGTGTAACATCTCTAGGCGCGTTTGTCCGACTGCGATCACACATATTGTCCGACTGCGGTCACACAGATTGTCCGACTGCGATCACACAGGTTGTTTGGCTTTAAACGCCTCTGAAACAGCTGGACCGTTTTGTATGAAATTTTTTGTGCATATCGGGTAGGTCTCAGAATCGGCCAACATCTATTTTTCATACCCCTAAATGATAAGGCTGACCTGACCCACTTCTATATAGAACACAGATTTGTCCGACTGCGAAACACAGATTCTCAGACTGCGAAAAAAAAACACTGATTTAGCGGCAGCGAATAGTTATCTTGTGTGGGTTCGGAGCACTCTCAGAGCAAAGAGAATAATCACGTGGTTATACGTATATAAAACTGAGATAGCAAGAGATCAATCAAAATTGTGTGAACTTGTGTAGCGTATATACGAACATAACAATTTATGTATGTTCATGTGTCTGTTGCTTTGCATTCTCTTTGTTTTTTTTTTTTTGTGGGAATAAAACAAAAAGTATTAAGCAAGAAAATAATGGCACGTGCTTGCACTGGTCTTTAAATAATTTTAAGTATTAATATTATTTAACTGTAACGTCATCATATGATTGAACACTGTTTTTCATTTTCCAATGTAACATTTACTAATGTGTTCATACAAATTGAACAGGTACCGTGTAACAAAAAGGTGTTAACACATCGCCCTTGAGTTCGAACACTCATTGGATTTTTTTTTTAAATCAAAAATTCTTACTTTACTTTGGTTGGGCATTTACAATCCATTTAGATAACGAACCATACATAATAAAGATAACAAATTTTACCAATTCGCTCGATGTATAGCCTTCTCTCCTTAGCGAGACATATTGATACCCTTGATCTTTTAAGTTTTTCTCGTCCTATTGTACTGGGTCATCCCTAGACCTCTGATACTAGTGCATATTTATCCCTTCTACTGGTAAGTTCGAGCCAATGCAATCGCTTAGTTGATTCGAGTCACTACAGCGCTGTCGTGGTATTGGTCATTTTGGGCTAAAAGCTTGGCATTATATACACTCTGAAGACATTTGCCCTCTAAAATGCCCAGTACTACTTCGTCTGCTTGCAAGATGATCCAGGTTAATGAGTCAAGACTTGTCAGTTTATAGTATGACTATTCTTTATCAAATTGGGCTTTATGTCTGAAATGCTTGTTAAATCCGAAATATCTTCAATTTGCATGAAGGATTATCAGTTTGTTTTCTAGGGTGACCCCAGTGTGCCATCAGAATCCGTTTCAAATTCTAGATGGACTCGCTTCTTCGTACACTGTGTTCGAATCTGAAATCAGTTATGGAAACATGACGAATCCGCTTGCGTATGAAATTCCTCTCGAAAATCGCATTGTGTTTTCTACTTTTCCGGATCCGTCTCGAACTTGCAACGGTCTTCATCATAGATAAATTATTTATTTAGAGAAACTTTGACTCATCTGACGTTTCCTTTCACACTTTTCGTGGTGCGGTCGGTGTGATAGAGCGATGTTTGACGAAAAGTGACTTACACCATGTTGAATTACAAGAACTTCTGACTTTAAATGTGAAATGTGTTTTACACTTTTTTATTGACTCTTATTGTTAGCATATATTTGTATTGTACTTAACACAATAATTTTAACATACAAAACGAAATACTGTTGTTGTTATTTTGTTGGTTGTTTTGAACCATTGCCTCTATCTAGTATTGCACTATGTGTAATTTTTTAAGTCATGGAAATATAACCATAACCGAAACCACTACGTGATAAAAGACCAAAACAAAAAACCCCGTGTCTCCCAGTTTTGCCCAAAAGTCCTGCACTTTTTTTTGGGGCCCAAATATTTGGGGCCTCGGTGTAATTTTTGCAAAAAAGTGATCATTTTGTCAGGCTCATATCTTGCAATTCGTTCGATATTTTGATTTACTCTCTGAGGGAAAGTTGTAGCTCTTGTCATAGAAAATAAAAATCTTCAACGTGTAAAATCAAAAAAAGATAATTCTCAAGGTCAACATCGTAGAAAACTTCAAAAAATTCAATTTTTTTACCTTTTCTCCCCTGTTCAGTCCATAGGTAGCAAACCGTTCAAGGCTCAAGGAAACAATCAACTACAAAAATGTACCGAAGATTTCAGTAAAGAACTTGCTAGAACATATGAACTTCCTAGGAATGATCCTGAACACCGTTTAGGTAGCGCTTAAGTAGCGTTTAGGTAGCCGCCAAAGTGAAAAATTTCCCGAAAATTTTTAATTTAATAATGAATTGGTAATTTTAATAATTATTGAAACAATTCTTTTCAACGTTCATAAAACACCAGGCCAAATGTCATAAATTTGCTGAGAGAACTGTTAAGTCTATATGTAAGAATTAGTCTATGGCCTTCATATTCAAATCCTTCTCCGGTTGGGTTTTTTTTTGTTATAAATTGAATTCGTGACGAATTCACTTTTGTATTTTTTTTAATGAATCTATGACATTAAAGTCTATAGCCAAAAATATTTGCTACTAAAAGATGCTGTTGGAGGGGCGTGGGTCGGATATGCCTTGGAAAACATTCGAGCTTGGCTTCCGCACGAGATTTTTACAATTTCAAATGTTATTCTTCTAACTCGCATTTCGCTTTTTTATGACTTTACAGTAAATAGAAACTTCGGTTTTTAATGTTGTTGCGAACTCGTAACGGGTTCGAAACGGATCCGCCAAATTATAATTTCACTGCCTCGCTTTTGGAACGAAGTTGCCTATCGCACGTTGCCGGATGGGGGCTAAATGGAAAAAAATTAAACAACTTTTGTTTTAACACTATTTAACAACCCCCTGTTATCAACTATATTGTTTACTTATGCTTTGGTTTATGTCTAGACTAACTAGATGTCTCACATATGTTGGCAAATCACTTGTTTAAAGGGAAGTTTTCTAGGTGGAGCCTGTAACCAATATTTAGTATACATATATTGCAGTTCTGAACCCAATAGAAAGTAAATTTAGAAAAGCCAAAGTGAAAGACGTTTAAAATAAGAAGATAAGTGGCTTTTCTTAAAAAAAAGTAAATTTTCTCAACAAAAATACCTATTCATATTCTTAAACAAAAACAAAAAACACATTATGACAAAAAATACATTATCTTAAAGAAGTACCTTTGCCTAGAAAAAGTACACTTTCTTACAACTTTTCTAACTTTTCTAACTAACTTTTCTCAAAAAAACGCAATTTTTTTAGATAAGTACCGTTTCTTAAAAAATTATATTTTCTTACAACAAATTGCTTTTCTTAAAAAACTACTTTTCCTTTAAACAGTACATATTTTCTAAAACAAAATAACTTTTCTTGAGATAAGTACCTACTCTTAAAAATGTGCCTATTCTTGAAGAAAGGACCAATTCTAAATAACAATCCCATTTCTTAAAAAAAAACATTTCCTTCAAAAAAATACCTTCTCTTAAAAAATACATTTTCTTACAAAAAATATTTTTTATTAAAAGTACCTTTTTGAAAAATAAAATAATACCTTTTCTTCTCTTTTCTTTTCTTGAGCTCAGTAGCCTTTCTGAAAATATGTAAATTTTCTTAAAAATAACTTTTTCCTAAAAAGATTACCACTTCTTTAAAAAGTATCTCTTCTTAAAAAAAGTACATCTTTGTTAAAAAAAAAAATCAGACTCTTATGGATTTTTCTTACAGAAAGTACTTGTTCTTAAAAATAGTACCTTTTCCTAAAAAAACATTAACTTTTAAAAAAAGAAGTAACTCTCTTTAAAGCAGGACCTTTTCGAGAAATATAATACATATTGTAAAAAAAGGACCTAAAAATACCATTATTTAAAAAAATACATACTATGAAAAAACAAATTTTTCTTAAAAAGTTTATCATTTTACAAAAAATACTTTTCTTAAAGATCCATTCAAATTATCGTATTTGTCATATGGCGCCTTAGTCGTGTTTGAACTAACTAGTACATATAATATGATATAGCTATCGGAACTTCGTTCCAACCGGATGTCCCCTGACGCCTCATGTAAAATCGCAATTTTTCTGACGCACTTTATATCCTTTTACGGCAATCGCAATTCGACTGATACGAAACGGGGTCGACAACTCACATATCGCATTTTGTGATTTTACGGACTCGTTGCGGGATCGACACGGACCCGCTTCCGTTTTTGTACTCATTGGGACGTTACTATTTACAATGTATGTATGTGTATGTTTGTTTGCTTGCTTACGTCAGATCCTAGGCATATAAATGCATCTACTACCCCGAAGTTATAACAGTTATCAACGTTCACATGTTGTTCCAAACGAATCAAATCCTGTTCGTTGAAACATGAATGCCAAATTCACCTTCTCTAATTCCCTCTCAAATCTCAAAAATACCGCAGTGTCATCTGGAAAAGTTTGCACCATGATATCTAAGTGTGGCTATGGGTGGTGCAATGCTTAGTGTGCGAGACTCTTATACATGAGAACGTGGGTTCGATGCCTGGTCAGACCACCTTACATTTCTTTCGACAACGGTCACCTCGCTTAGTGACGGCGACACTATCGAGTACTTAGCTATGAAAAAGCTTCTCAAAAAAACGTTCGTAACCGGTGTGCAACTGTAGGTCCTATTCAGAGATTATAAAACTAAAAAGCGCACAGCTCACTGATTATGAAAAGCTCTCTCTTATCCCTTTATGGGATGCCCTGGCAATGACATTAAGATTGTACTAGGAGATTTTAATGCCAAAGTAGGAAGGGAGAATGTGTTTAATTCAACTATTGGCAACTTCAGTCTACATGCTGACGGTTCCGACAACGGTATGAGACTTTGCCGCGGCAAAAAACATGGTCATAAGTGGTACAAGATTCCAGCATAAAGACATCCACAAGGCTACTTGGGTATCCCCCGATCAAAGAGCTAAGAACCAAATTGATCACGTGGTAATTGATGGAAGGCACACATCCAGTGTAATGGACGTACGAGTGATCAGAGGAGCTAACATCGATTCTGATCACTACCTGGTAGCAGCAAAGGTTCGCACAAGATTAAGTAGAGCGAAACTCGTACGAAGACGCAGGGGAAGCTGGACATCGGAAAGCTGCAATTACCAGAGGTAGCCACAGCCTACTCAAGGAAGCTCTCGCAATTTTTGGCACAGAACCCACCCCCTCCCGATGACGATCCTGATGCGCAGTGGAAACGCATTTCCGACTCTATGAAAACTGCCGCAACAACTGTACTTGGTTTCGAAAAACCGCTTCGCAATAAACCGTGGTACGATGAAGAGTGTCGCATAGCAAATGACGAAAAGAACGCTGCACGTATGGTAATGCTTCAGTCAATTGCAACGCGAGCTGCAACTGAGCGGTACAGGGAGAAGAGAAAGGAGGTAAACCGTCTCTTTAGGCGTAAGAAACGACAGTGGAGAAAGAGCGAGAGTGAGAAAATTGAGACATACAGACGGAAGAACGAAGCCCGAAAATTCTAACAAAAAGTTAAAAACGGGACTAATGGGCATGGTTCAGGGCCCCCCTTCTGTAAAGACAAGGACGGAAATCTCGTCGCAGATGTGCAGAGCATGTTGGGAATATGGAGAGAGCATTTCTCTGCGCTACTAGTACCTGAGTTATCCGATGACGATGGGACAATCGATCACAATATGGACGACAACGTCGATTGCCCCCCTCCTAACCAAGACGAGGTCAGAGCAGCTATTGCCCGGCTTAAGAACAACAAAGCCGCAGGAGCCGATGGATTACCGGCGGAGCTGTTTAAGGCTGGCGGCGATGAGCTGATAAGGTGCATGCATCAGCTCATTAGCAAAATTTGGTTAGATGAATGCATGCCCGGCGATTGGAGTCTCAGTGTACTATGTCCCATATTTAAAAAAGGTGACCCGAGTATCTGTGCCAACTACCGTGGAATAAGCCTTTTATCCATAGCATATAAGGTTCTATCAAGTATAATGAGCGAAAGACTAAAACCAATTATCGCTGACCTGATTGGACCATACCAGTGTGGCTTTAGGCCTGGAAAATCGACAACTGACCAGATTTTTACGCTACGCCAAATCCTTGAGAAGACACACGAAAAACAAATCGACACCTATCATCTATTTATCGATTATAAGGCTGCCTTCGATAGTCCGATACGGGAGAAACTCTATGAAGCAATGTCTGAGCTTGGTATTCCTGCTAAACTCATACGCCTTTGCAGGATGACCTTGACGAACACCAAATCCGCAGTGAAAGTTGATAAGGATCTTACCGAACCTTTCGAAACTAAGTAAGGCCTCAGGCAAGGCGACAAACTATCGTGCGATCTCTTTAACATCTTAATGGAGATCGTTATGAGAAAAGCTGCAGTCAACATGAATAAAACCATCAGCAGCAAAAGTCGCATGCTGCTCGCGTATGCTGATGATATAGATATCATTGGGCGCACAATTAGAGAAGTTACTGCGGTTTTTTTCGAGAATTGAGAACGAGTCAGGAAAAGTGGGTCTGAAGGTAAATGAGGACAAGACAAAATTAATGGTTTCATCGAGCAGGGCCTCCACGCGATTAGACCAAAGCGTGAACGTTGATAACCGTTATAACTTCGAGGTAGTGGACGAATTTATATACCTCGGATCTGCCGTGAACAAAAACAACAACGTCAGCCTTGATATCAAGCGGAGAATTGGGCTTGCGAATAGATGTTATTTTGGGCTAAGCAAGCACTTTAGATATAAAGCCCTCTCTCAAGTAACAAAAGTCCAGCTGTACCAGACTCTCATTCAACCTGACTTGCTTTATGGCGAAGAATTCTGGGTCCTATCGCAAGCAGACGAAACATCTGTAGGAGTCTTCGAGAGATAAATACTCCGTAAAATTTATGGCCCTATAGTGCACAACGGCGAGTATCGGCGACGCATGATAGTTAAGCGGATCAAGATAACGCGGCTGCTCTGGCTAGGCCATGTCAGTAGAATGGATGAAGATGAACCAGCGCGAAGGGTTTTCGAAACCGAACTCGAAGGAAGACGAAAAATAGGAAGACCAAGACTCCGCTGGAGGGATCAGGTTGACGAAGCCCTGCGTACACTTGGTATTGCCAACTGGAGAAATAAAGCAAAAGATCGAACTGGTTGGCGAAATATGTTATCTTCGTTTTGTAAGGTGCCTGACCCCCTGGGGTTGTCCGAGACCGGATAAGTAAGTAAGTAAACGAGTCTTATTCTCTTTATAGGATATTTCAATATACATAAATGCACCATTTCGACAATATTATTCAATAAATCAATACAAAAAGCATAAATGTTTCAAAAGGCATCAATATTTTACATCAAAATTATGAAGGGACCAGGTTATGACAAAATGAGAGTAATACGTTTTGAATCATTCGCCAGATGTCGGCAGTGCTTTTGAGTCATACAATTCGTTCCACGAGTTCTCTATACTACGAGTATTCTATACTGTTTAGCGACGATGACCTTTTTTGTTTGTTCGCTGCCGCTACATCAATACCATCATACTTATTTTCAGGCAGAGAATATTGTTGTACAACAATCACGTATATGATGCTAATGCTATGTGTTGTTTTCATGTGTTCACTTTGATAGATTGTCCTACCATTGCCTATAGATGTGAACACATCAATAATGTGAAGTTATTCACAAGGATTCATTTGTCAGATGCATACTTACAAATTGAGATATATGAGGAATCTAAACAATTAGTTGTAGTGAACACTCCTATGGGGTTATACCAGTACCAATGATTGATCCCGCAAATAATTGCCGGTATTCCAGGCTGCGTGCGTTATTTCGATAACATAATTTTGTGCCGGCTCCAGTGATGAGGTGCATTTTAATAATTTCAAGCTGTTGTTTGAAGCGAATTAGTAATATTAGGCTCCGTGCTGTGGACAGATTCTAACAAGGAAAGAGCTAGTTGATGAGTATTTACAAAGGTTTCATTATTCGATGACATATTTAGCCGAAATTGATTTTTGTTAGCCGAAATTGATTTTTGTGGCGTTATTCTCGGAACTTAATTTTTGTGGCGTTTCCAAATTTAGTTTCCGACTTCAGTGACGAGCATCCTACATATGTTTTGTCACCCTCACAGGAACCCATTTATCCCATTTCGAAAAATTTCGACACGAAACGTTGTGGTTTATCCGTATTAGTGGTTTCGTAGTAGATAAATGTGAGGAATGATTGACTGTAGGTTTCAATGAGATGGCAATGGTCGTGGCTGTCGACCGTGCAAAAGTTCTGCTGGAGATTTACCAGAGGAATTCGGGCTTGAGCAGTATGTCGTCAAGTATGCAAGTACCGAAGTTTATAAACTTCCATCAGTTGCTAACTGTTTTTTCATCGACATTTTAAAGGTGCGAACAAATCTTTTTTAATGCCATTTGAAGATGGATGAAAAGCGGTCGTAGTAAGATGCTGGATACCATTTACAGCAAAAAATTTGTTGAAATCCGTCGAAGTAAAATGCATCTTATTATAGTCGCCAATAAAATGTTTTATGTATTTCAAGGCCGACACAATATTTTACGAAACGACTTTTTATTTAAAGAAAATTTTTTAATTCCAAAAACTGATTTTAAAAGAAATTCTTCTATGCAATTATGATTAATAAAATTCTTTACACCTAGTTCAAACATATCATTGACAATATTGTTTTTTATTGCCCAATTGTCAAGTTCAATTCGAAAAATCAAAAATTCAAATCTTCTTTACTCTAAAGTTTATTAAATTAAAATCCTACCTTCTGCTGTTAATTTACTTAATACGACCCAGAAAATAACAACTTCGTTCGAACTTTTTTTAAATATTGAATGCATTAATATCAACCATTCACTTACTATGAACTGGTGCTAATTATTTTTGTTTTAGGAGGGGCCGTGGGTATGTCTTTCCAAGACTATTCCAAAATGTTTCCAATCATAAAAGTTTCCATCCCCACCAAAAATCTCAGCTCATACTCTTTCATACGTTTAAATTATCCCTTCAATTTGTAACACGTATTGTCATAAAACATAACTCTTGACATCATATCAACACATTCATAACTGCAGTTGACAACTCAATTTCAGATACAATTCACAACAGAGATGATGAATGGATGTGCAAACCCACACCAAAGTGAAACGGATTGAAATACTCCTCCTCCTCCAACAAACAGACACTTAATTTCCAACAAAGACCCATAACAATAGATGCATCCGAAAAATCCAAACCCACTCATGCCCGTACACTTTCAATTGCAATTGCATCTGCACTCAAAGTAAAGATTTTGATCTATGACTCTATTGTTCCATGGGGCCACAATCGAATAGGAAAGGTAACACAAATATAGACATCGGTCGACACCCGAGGACGAGGTAAACTTCTGGCTGTGGTCAGACAAAATTCCAATGGAATCAAATAAAGTAATAAACAAATGTGGCAAAGGACTGCACTTCACCACCTCCTCCACGTATAGCTTTAAACCCTTCTTTACTTTGGAAACACATTGCAACATTGGAAGCAGAAAGATAAGAAAAACAACAAAATGTATCATCGGAGTATATGCAACAAAAAAAATCGAGAGAAACCTGGTTCTCACCAACAGGAGAAAGAAGAGGAGCCTTTTTTTTTGGGACGGGAAAGAAGACACAATCGAAAACTGCACTTTTGCATACGGCAACCAGTGCAGAGTGCCAGCCAGTCCAGTAGACAATTTGGAAGGCCATTGGTGCGATGTATGTTCGCTTTGTTCGGCCAAGTCAATGGACAGGTTAGTTAACTTTGTTATGAATAATTGTGGCGTGGAGAGTAGTGGGTGTGTGGGTGGTAGGGTGTTTGTTAACGCCTTACATAATGGCATATGACTGCTGATGTTGCACTTGGTGTTGCGCAGCTGTTTGTTGTAGTAGTTGTTACTACGCTTTTCACTGTTGCAAGGTTGGGTGGGACAGATTGGCGAGAAAGTATACGGGAACGGGATTTGAAAGGTGGTGGCGATGTTAAAGTCATTTCTTGACAATGTGCGAACAAATAATTCCATCAGCAGTAACAAAAGCGCAGCGGTCGAGTTTGTTCTAGGTACAATAACGGAACTCAATATTGGCGTAGTTGGTTCCCGAATCCGCAACAGATCTAAAGAAAGGCACCCTGCGAATGCGAACCCTTAATGGGAAATAAAAGCTACAGATGTATTAATCATGAATTCCGATGACCAAGACTTAAAGAACTCGACGGAGTCTGGTTTCAATATTACGGCGTTACGTTGCACTACACAGCTGTGATTTGCAGCCGTTGAACTCTATTGTGATCTGATCTTCACATTTTTAACAGGGTGGCATGTTCAAAGTTTCATTAAAAACAAAGGACCATTTCTGCTAACGTAATACATTGGAAACACAATTTATATTTATATCGGAATAATTTTTATTTGTTTACTCAGAACAACTTGGGGTTTTAGCGAAATCTTTTCCTCGGCGTAAGTTTGGCTCGAAGCATTTTATAAGGCACGGAACCAAGGTGATCCGCGTATCTTGCGTTTCCTCCAGTAACCAAAAAGCGTATGGTATGTTAAAAGGAATTACAGTTTCCCAAAAATTACTCGGATCAAAGAACACAAACTACAATAATAATAGTTGCATTCAAGGCGCTGAGAAAAAATGGCCCCAGCAACATATTGCAGTACATGTACATATTTGAATTCGACACGCTGAAACATCTGTCTTTTTTGGTTGTTTAGATGCAAATATAAAATGTGTTTGGAGCTTGTCGCAAATATAATATACTCAATATTACATGTTTGAGACACAATGATTAATATGTTATAATATATGTGTTTTCGACTCACATATATTTATGTTTGTGATACGAATACAGCTGTGTTTGTTGCACTGTCTATGCTCTCTCGAGAGCACGAGAATAAAAGAGGAACAACGAGAGAGTCTATCTTGTAAATGTGTATCTGTATTTTTGCATTATTCTCTCAGTCAGTGTGTCAGAAATATTTCTGCGTGTATATTGCAGATGAAGTGTTTCTTATTTTGCCTGATGTAATGCGTTTTAGTTTCATGTATTCAGTCGTCAATGGTACATCTGACGGAGGATATCAAAAGCGCTTGATCAGTGAAAAAAAAAAATAAACGAAGGCTCGGACGGTTAAATGGTTTGTGATGTTACTTTGGTTTTTGTGAGTGTGTTTCGTATATATATATGTGTGCTACCAAAGTGAGAAACGATTTTGAGGAAAGATACTGGAAAGGGCAACAACATGAAGCCCCTTGTCTGTCCGAGCCTTTACTGAGAAAATGGAAACGGCGGCCCATTTGTGAAAAAAGTGTAATAAAAAAACAAAAAAAATTCAGCAGATAGTTGTCCGAGGCCCTCGGCCACGGACTGTCCCTGCAGTCTGTGTCAGAGACACGGCCATTCAGTTTAACGTAGAATACGCCATCCGATAAGACAGAAAACATATACAACAATAAATGATAATAACATAAGCAAATGAATTTATTTATTTGATAGTTACTTTTGATAATATACATAAGCTTATGGTAGGAAAAATAGGATAAATATGTTTTTAAATTAAAAGAGTAAGGATAAATGATAAATAACAGACGCAAATCAATTTGATTTATATTTTTTATAATTATATATCCATGTTAAATTCAAATCCACATTTAACATTTTCTTTCACTTAAATACATAAGTAAATATACGAAATTTCAATATTTCATCAATCAAAACAACAGCCGAAGGTTTGTGTCCACACTGAAACAGCAGCATAGTTTGTGTTCACGCTACAAACTCAAACACTCAACCAAACACCACACATATGTTTGAGTGTATGTGTTTAAACAATTTTCATTTGAGAAATTTAAATATTATATTATATATATATATATCAAACGAAAGATAGCATCTTCATTTACTTACAAAAAAATTTTTAAAAAAAGTTATCTCGCCGTTTCCTCATAATCAATGAAATAAAGATTACAACAATAACAATCTGACATGACTCCCTATACCGTAAGGTAAGACGTGTTCTACGCCAAAAGTAATTATTCCACGCTTGGCTGAATTAACTTGATTTGTTTACAAATATCTTGTTTGTGTACCAACGCAGAGTGATAACCAACGCATAGTTGAAACCTTCTGAAACCAAAAACGAGAAAGACAACAAAGAAGGGAGAAGCAGCAGAGCATCTGATTCCCATTTCGAGAAAAAATAAATAAATAATGCATTCAAATGTATAAAGGCCGCTGTAAATCTATTAATTTTTTTGTGTCAATAATTTATAAATGTGCATTTATATTGTTAAAATTAATTATAAACAATAATATATATATGTATATTGAAATCGAAGATTAATTCGTTTCTAAATATTATTATGTTAGGGAGGAAATTCGCATATGTTTCCACGTAAGTATATGTAGGGTTGAGAGAAACACGCAAATGCTTCCACGTAAGTATATGGATGTTTGGGGTGAAGCATGCATGTATTTCCACGTAAAACATACATGTTTGTCAGTAATCATGATACTGTTTGCATTTAAATATTTTCAAGTAAGTTTGGGACTTGCAAACATATGATTGTTTGAAGTGTGTTCCAAACATATGCATGGTTCCTTCAGAATATGTTTGGAAAAATATGTTAGACAGGCCGATATTTCTCTGCTCCTCTCATTTTTTGATTTCGCTCAAAACACGATTTTTTTAAATGATTAAATCTTTGTTTACAATTTTCTTCGCGAATATTTTTTTCTTTTAAATATAAGGGAACCGTTCTGATATGGTAAAAAATCGAATATGTTATCAATAAATGTTCACATTGTGCATTGTCATGATATTCTTGTGCAGAGGTTCCGTTTGAGACAGGAAGTTTCTCAGGCAGACGGTGCAAATTTGCATAGTGTACTCTACATTAGCTTGTACAGTAATTGAAGGAATACATTAAGCTGAATTTTTTGTATACAAAATTATTACTTTACTCGTCTAGAATCTCTGCTATAGCTTGAACATTTATATCCCATTTTATCTACAACCCTGATATACATTTTTGAGCTCAGCATATGTGATAATCTATTTGATTTTTGGTTGCTGTTATTCTGTATCCTTTTCAATTGTGTTTGCATTCAATGCACTTCATATCTATGCAATTGTATCTGTGGTGGTCGGATGGATATAAAGGATGCATCATCCCCACCACTCCAGCCTTCACCCACACAAATCAAAATACCAAGGAATGAATGAACTGTATGTAATAAACATATGTCTGAACACTTGAGTGAACCATTGTATCTGTTCATTGGATAAGAGTTGGAAAAATTTATGAATTTCATTGAGAGGGGCAGTCAACAGATCCTACTCTTTGGTATCCTTTGTTAGATACATGTTGCAATGAAAGTTGCATATAGTGTATGTATTAACCTGGACCTCCTTTTTTTGCATGTGTGACTGATTCAGTTGCTCGTGTTCATTTAAAGCTGTGTGTATGTCGTGTGTATTGTGTAGTGCAGTTTTCGTATTGCACATGCATCTGAGTGTAGTGTTGGGGTTGTGCACAAGTATCTATTGTATTACATGCCTAGGCGAAGGATTGCCTTTGCATTTGTGGGGGCTTTTATATTACATATGTGGGAGAGTGTGGCGGAACATTACTATTTCTCTGTGTATGTCCTGCGAATGTTCGGGAAGTCTCCGTATGGACTGCATAACAAACACCACAATAACCCAACGCTTCAGCGACAACATGAACAACTACAACTCAATTTGGTGAAAACATTGTGATGATGACGATATTTACATTTGCAAATTTCAACACGAATCTTTATGATGATCCTCCACAGGACGACAATGTCGACACGATGGCTGTTATGCTGATGGCTGTTATGTGGTGATGGTACTGGCATGAATTCAGTTGATAGGTGGTGGGTACACATAAAATTATGGATGACATTTATGTAAGAGTGCCCTTTTGTATATTTGACCACGACTACGAGTTGCATGATATATTTGTGCATCCTTTTGTTGCAAGTTTGCAATTATTTGATGATATCTTACAAATGAAATTTATTTTGTGTTCGAAACGGTTATTTACAACTTGTAATATATTTATTTTATGGTTTCGATTCACTCTCATTTTACTCAGATGTCAGATAATGGTATTACAATTTATCGGGGATTGAGTATTGGCTGTAATGGGAATTGCAGTGTATTTTGGTGGCAAAGGGACAATGCGTTTTATAAAAGGAAATAAGGGATTTTGTGGAACAAATTTAAAGAAACAGGCAGAATTAAAGAAATAAACATATCATAAGCAGGAGTATTACACTATCAAATAAATTGCGAAATAATTGGACTGTGAAAACCTATAAATTGCTTCGGACAACCTCCAATTTGGTTGCGGCAATATCTAATTCGGTTGAATCAAACTCTGATTCGGCTGTGATGACCTCTGTTGTGGTTGTAACAAAATCTAAACTAGGTTACGGCTAATTCGGCCGTTTGGGCCGTTTGGAAAATGGACGGAGAAAAAATGTAATAACTGAATTTTTCCAAAAATATTGGTCAGATGCAAGTAAAATTTTAAATGTGGATAACAATTTGTCAGAGTATGATTCTTGGGCATATAATATTGTGCTGGCATCGCCCAAGACAACAAAATTTTTAATAAGGCCACACAATTGTAAATAATGATGTTGATGACATTTGGTTCGTGTGACATTAGTTAAGAATGAAATTTGTTCTACAATTAGAGCAAAAGACGGTGCCACTTCCCAAATATCAATTTGTCGCCATTCGACTCGCAAGCCGGGCACTCAAATTTGCGAGGTGGTGGAAAAGAGAATATGGAAGAGCTGAAAGATTGAACTTTGACCAGCTGCAAGACCGGGCTCCCAGCCAGTTTAAACTAAAACTATTTAACATTTATAAGTATAACAAAATAATCGAGAAAATTAAAAGAATTTCTTTAAAATGTAACTGTTTTCCAAAATTATAATTTCTTTCTTTAACGTTTCGACTCGTCTCAGAGTCATTTGGAAATTGATGGAAATGGAAAAACTATTTAAAATGCATAACGGGTGGTCCAAACACAAGTATATTTTTAAAAATTAAATAAAAATGAACTAAACTTAATAAAAAATAAATTACATGAGCTGTCAGGGAACACCAGGTTGGAACGAAGTTCCTTTCGCTATATATTATGTACTAGTTAGTTCCAAAACGCCTAAGACGCCCGATGAAAAATACGATAATTTAAATGGATCTTTAAGAAAAGATACTTGTTGTAAAATGATAAACTTTTTTTTGAGAACAATTTTTTTCTTTTGTAGAACGTATTTTTGTTTTAAAAAAAGTGCATATATTTTAAGGTAATTTTTTGTAAGAATATAAATTATATTTTCTTAAAAATTTCCTTTTTTAATGATAGGTGCTCCTCTTGTTAAAATCTAATGTTTTTTTTAATAAAAGGTAGTATTTTTAAGAAGAAGTTCTTTTGCAAGAAAAAGCCATAAGAGTATGAATTTCGTTTTACAAAGAAGTACTTTTTCTAAGAACAGGCATTTTTTAAGGAAGTGGTACTCTTTCTTGGAAAATGTGTTTTTTTGAAGAAAATGTACCTATTTTCAGAAAGGCTACTTATCTCCAGAAAAGAAAAGGAGATGTTCTGCATTCCGATTCGTTTTTATTTCACAAAGCATTTTAAATTCACAAGTATTCGAGTTTGGTGTTCTGAGATTTCACTTTTCGAATTTACTTTTTAAGTGGCCGTTTTTACACAGCTGAATTGCAAAACATGTCGTCGTACCGGAGTTATCTGCACGTATATCACAAAATCCACAAAATTGAGATACTAACACTTTCTAAGGTAATTTTTCCAGATCTATCAATCTGTCTTGTCCCCAGGTCGCTACCTCTTATAGATTATGAAATATTTAGGCATTTTATAATTGTATATCCATAAAAACAAAAAAGAAATAAAACGAGTTATAACATCGTATATAACAATTTGGTGGATATACAATGAAAAATATATGAAAGTTGCGAATTCAAAAATTGTTACGTTATCTCCACGTATGTGCGAATAATACGTATATTACTCATGAAAGAAAAGCGTGGTAAGTATTATTTTAACAACATTTTTATAAATTTAAAAAAAAAACTGATTTCTAATTATAAACTTAATTAGTTTTTCAATTTCAATACTCCATCGAACAGTAATTGTTATAAACTAAAATATTTATAAAAATCAAAATATAAAAACAAATTTATATCACTCGAACACAAGTTTAGGCTGAATATAAATAATAAAAAAAAATAAATTCATGAGAGTCCGATCACAGGGGAGATGTGTAAACATCTAGTAATGAAGTTGGAAGTACTTATGCTTTTAGTATATTTTTTTAATTAATCAATTAAAAGTATCAAACCTTTCAATATTGTAAATACATAGGAATTTGCTGGTTTTTGTTTGTTTTATTAAACTTATTTGGTTAGTAAATGGGCATACTGCAGTATATATGTACTGCATTAAAAATTACAGTAAGCAGTAAATTTACTGATTACTGAAAAAATTCAGTAAATTTTTACTGATAATGAAATTTAATTTGCATTACCAGTCAAATCATAGGGCCGTATTCATAATAATCAGTAATCGGTCATTACTGATTACAGAAAATTCAATGCACCTCATCGTAATCATGTAGGCACTTTATAAAAATTGCTGAAAAAATTTTTAGTAATAAGTAAAACTTTACTAGTTAAAGAATTAAGAAATTTTAGTAGTACTGCAAAGTGCCCATCTATGGTAAATGCCTTAAGTACAAATAGTTAATATTGGCTTATGGTAACTAAAATAAGATATATACATTTTTGACTCGATTGTATTTAAAAATCTATGGAAAACTGCATCTAAAGTAGTGAAATTGTTAGCTGTGGGGGTTTGTGGAGAATTGCTCATATGCAAGTGGAAAACGTCAAATAAAAATTTTGATAAAGCTTGCGACTGTGGGTTTGCACAATTTGTATTAAAATCTCCACCCATAATAATTGGCATGAGATGGAGATTGTTACCCAATTGTCGTGCACCAGTTTCAGTGTAAGGCAACATTACGTAATGAAGATATGTTATAATCTTAATTTATGTTGGAATCTAATAGAAAGTTTATTAGAATTAACATTACCTCCATTCAGCTTTGATACACTTTGTGTTGTTTTATGTTCTGAGTTATAATTTTTTTGGTGTTTTGTAAAATATTTTATTATTTTGTATTTGTTGCGGTTGACAAGTTATTAATCAGCTGTTTACTGAAATGTACTGTTATTTTACAGCAAGAGTTTTCGAAAATTAGTAGCTAATATTGCACATTAGATGGTGCTTATATGCAGCTGTTAAGTATGAATGACAATCCCAAAGATGAAGAAAACTTTTAGTTTTAAGTTTTCCTTATATTTGACAAGTTTAGTTTTTAGTTTTCTTTATTTTGCTTTGTTTTAGTACATTTTTTAATAAAAGTGCAAAAAATCTTTTTAAAAGTTGTTAAAATTAAATGTTTTTGTATTCGTTTTATTTACTTGTTTTCATTTGCCTACGATAACATAATGTACGACAATTAGTGAAAATTAGTCGCTACTAAGAACTAGCACAAGTGCATGTTTCGGTTCATTTAATTCATCGTGCAAAATGTTATGCTGTGTGTGTAAGGCCGACGCCAGCAGCGGTTCGAGCCATGCCATGTCTACACGTAAACCCACTCATAGTAGTCATTGCGACGCAACCGTCGAGTCATACGATGCTATTACTACCCAATGATTGGGTTGAACTGTGTTGTGATACGTGTTGTACTACCAGCAATCTATGTATGTTGATTTACTTTAGCAACAAAAAAAGGAATTCATTTCAAAAATAAAAAAAAAAACATTTAAGTAAGGAAAAGGTAATTTTTTAAGAAAATTTACTTTTTTTTATAAAAAGCTGATTTTTTAGGATTTTTTACTTTTGTTAAGTAAAAATACTTTTTTAAAGAAAATGTACATATTTTAAGAAAACTAGTGAAAAATAATTAAGTGCGATAATTTAAACATCAATATTCTCCATTTTCCCTTTTTTTAATTACAATCGTGCGCACACAAATCAAACGTTAGAATAACATAAATTCAGTGTGGGCGACAAAACGTCATCCATACAGTCTTGGATGAGTGGTCGTATGTACCATGCAACACTCAAGTAAAACGATTCGTGTTCGAACACGTTGGATTGATTTACTTGAGTCGAACGTAACATTGCCGTCGAAGTCCTATGTATACCAAGTAGTAACAACATGCATGACATGACAATGTATTAGTGTCATACAAATCACAACTCAATCAATTCATCTCGCGCTAGCCTCTAGTCGCTACTATTGCACACTAGATGGTGATGAGTATATTGTATGCAGCGTGTGAGTACAGTAATACACTCATACATAGCTCACTCCGATTTGATAACGCTTTACGATTGGTTAACGATTACATCGCACATCTTACTCTAAATTTGTGATTGTATTGTGAAAAAGATTTTTACCCCCAGCGTATAGATGTTTACTCATCAATAAATAAAAAAACAATTTTTTCTCTTATTAACCAGATATTAAGTTAAAAAGTATTTAACATCTTCTTCCGGAAGATAAATATACAGACTTTCAATGTCCTTTGTTGCTCTGATGAAATTTTATTTCCGACTGAATTATCAAACTCAATTTCAAAAGATTGTTTGGTGTATGTTTGGTAATTTTTCAGCAAATAGGCGATGTATATTGACTTTTAATTAATTGTTTTTGTATACATATTTTTGAAATAATATTATTAAAAATTTCTGAATTATTCTGCATCTGAACTTTTTAAATCAGTAATTTTTAGTAAGACTCTACTAGTGGGTCATATCTTGCCCAAAGCGCTGTAACGTCAGTAATACTAAATACCTACGGATGGTTAATTTCGAATAATAAAACAAATGAAATAGCAACAATATAAATACGAATCTTAGTGTTTTTAAAACCAAATGTAAAAGTAAACATTTTGTAACATGTTTCTTTTAGTTCATTGCCACGTATATCCCACATTTTGAACAATTTTTCTGAAGGATAAAATTGCTATAACTCGAAAAATTTGATTTGATTTGACAATTGATATTATTCCACATAACAATGAAGAATCCCCACCATTACATCTAAAAAATATTGGACCACTTTCTTCATACCATTTTTTTCATAACCTTTTTGAAACTTTAAATTCAATTTGACTTCTTGTCTTGTGTTCTCCCCTGTAAACACAAATAACATATAAATAATTATTCGTAAACATAAATTTTATTAAAATACTTACATGCCTTCATGCAACTTCCAAATTATTACCTGCATATCTGCGCCAAAAGCAAACAAAACAAAATGACATATGAAAGAGTTGCCAGTGTTACTCATTTATACTTTGAGTGAATAATAATAATTTATATTATAATTTATATTATATTTATAATATATAATTATATAACTAAGGAAATAACATTTTTTTCGTTCTTGTCTTACATCTGCCGTAGTGTTTATATTGATATATTTGCGATATACGTCTAAAAATAAATAATTTAATTACTACATTTCTTAAATCTATGGATCTGGCAACTTTGGATTTTCGAACAGTCAATACATAGCTGAGTTGCATAAAATGGTATAAATGTGGAATGAAAACAGAATGGAACAAGTAAAAGTGTTAAATTCGGCTGTGCCGAATCTTTGATACCCTCCACCTTAGTGTTAACCAGCAAAATATTAAATTTTAAAAAGGACCTTTTTAAGAAAATGTACGTTTTTAAAAAGCTAATGGCAATTTATTTGATTACAAATATAATATCGCGTATGTTACTGAAGAATAAGTTCAAAAAAATGTTGCTGGGTTATTGCTTAGATCAAAATTTTCATCTGCGGAAGTACACTGCTAATGGTGGAAAACTACGTAGACAAGTGTTTATTTGTGTTAAACACAACGACCGTTACTACTTTGAGTAAAAACAAGTAATATCTATTCACCACTCAATAATATGAAAGTAAATATGAAATGCGAAAAAAAAGCCACAACTCTTCTTTATTACATGTATGACACATACATTTGTGTTCATAAATTTGTATGGATTTTGTCACACACAATTTCAAGGCTTTGTGGCATGAGGGGTAAGGCGTTGTACGTTAGAGTGGAAGGTTGCTGGTTCGACTCTGTCATTATTCATTTATCCTTTTTTTAAAATTTTTTTTAAGTTCTTGAAAAAATCCTTTTTTAAAAATAAAAAAACATTTTTTGAAGAACTGTTAACAAAAAAAAAAAAAAAGTTGGGACGAGAGTTGAACCAACAACCCTCAGACTCCAACGCGCAACCCTTTACCCATCAGGCCACAGCGACCTTAGATGAAGTGTGACAAAACTCATATAAATGTATGAACACATGAAAGTACATCTAAACATTCTAGAGTACTTACCTATTGTAAAGAACAACAAAAATTTTCATCATGGAAATTCACCACACGGCAAAAGGAGAAGTTTAGTATAAAACTACAAAAATTAATGTGAAAATTTTTATGAGTTTTTTTACGCTTCCAATCATAAAATTTTTTCCAATGGACCAATTTCGCTGATTTTCAATACCAAACTGCTCAGGAATACGTGGAACATTCTGGCCAAAAACCAAACCGCGTTATCGCCGATTGAAGTCGTGAGAATGTTTTCAACACACGGACAGACGGACATGGCTATATTGACTCCGGTTGTTATAAGGATCAAGAATATATTTACTTTATGGGGTCGCAAAGCCTTATTTCTATATGTTACAATCAGAATGACAAACTGATATATACCCTCTATCACTTACAGTGGAGGGTATAAAAAGCAAAATTTTTACAGAATTTTGTTTAATGACTTTTTGTGATAAATGCTTGAGAAACTTTAACTTTTGAACAACCAAGTTAAGAAAAAACATACTCGGCTTTTACTCTATATTGCTCTTTTTTCGTAGTCTGCATTTTTGATACAGAAAATGCTATTTACTTTTACTCGTACTTTCGCAACAACATTTGATTGTGAATCAATTTCACAAAACGTGTTGTGAAAATAACGTCAAGAAGACCATTTTTGGGAAACAATTTCACTTTCACAACAATTCGGAATGCAGAACATGAGCGATAATTTTATTTTTAAGACAAGGTACGTTTAAGAAAAAGAATTTTTGTACGAAAATTTATTTTTGTTTAGGAGAAGGTATTTTTTGAAGAAAAGCTATTTTTTAAGAAATGGGAGTTTTTAGAATTGGAATTTTACCCGCCGTCGGTGGTGCAATGGTTAGTGTGCGCGGCTCTTGTACATGAGATCCTGGTTTCGAACCCGGTTCTGACCACCTTCAAATTTTCTTTCGGCGGCGGTCACCTCGCATAGTGACGGCGACACTATCGAGTATCTAGCCATGAAAAAGCTTCTCAAATTACCGTTCGGAATCGGTGTAAAACTGTAGGTCCCAAACAGTGAGTGAAAACTGGAAAGCGCAAAGCTCAGTGATTGTGAGAAGTTCTCCCCAGTCCCTTCATGGGATGTAATGGGAAACCATTTATTTTTATTTTATTTTTTCAAGAATAGGTACATTTTTAAGAGTAGGTACTTATCTCAAGAAAAGTTATTTTGTTTCACAAAAAGATACTCTTTAAAGAAATGTAGTTTTTTAAGAAAAGGCAATTTGTTGGAAGAAAATTTACTTATTTTAAAAGAAACTACTTTTTTTAAGAAAAGCTACTTTTTGTAAGAAAATTTACTTATTTTAAGCAAAGGTACTTCTTTAAGATAAGGTATTTTTTTAAGAAAGGTGGTACATATATGAATTTGTATATTTTTCCGAAAATTTACTTTTTTAAGAAAGGACACTTATTTCCGAAAATTTTCTTTTTTTTAAATTTCTTTCACTTTGGCTTTTCTAAATTTAAGTTTTATTGGGTTCAAATCTACAATATATACTAAATATTGGTTACAGGCTCCACCTAGAAAACTTCACATTAAACAGGAAATTTCCCAGCATATGTTAGTATAGATACAAACCAAAGTAAAAGTACCCAATACAGTTGATAATACTGGCTTGTAGGATATTAGTGTTAAAAAAATTGTTTAATTTTTTTAATTTAGCCCCCATCCCGCAACGTGCGATAAGTACCTTCGTTCCAAAAATTGTTTCCCATTACACCTCATGAAGAGATTGGGGAGAGCTTGTCACAACCAGTGAGCTGTTATCTTTTTTTTACAATCACTGATTGGGGCCTACACTTGTTCACCGGTTCAGAAATTTATTCCGTGAAGCATTTTCATGACTAAATTGTCGATAGTGTTGTCGTCACTTAGCGAGGTGGCCGCGGTCGAAAACAATGTAATGTGATCAGAGCAGGGACCGAACGCACATTCTCATGTACAAGAGCCGGGCACACTTATTTAAGTTGCAGTTGTATTAATAGTCATTTCCTGTCGCATTTGATTTAAAATCAATTTTGAAGCAATTTTCAATGATATTTCTTTTTCATTTAAAAAGTAGATTATGCATTTATTGAAAATGCATTCAAAAATGCAATTATTTTAAACACGAATATCTCGAAAACGAAGCCACCTAGGCAATTGGCGTAAGAACAAACATTGTAGCTTTTGTTCTCAGCTATCACGTGTTTAAGTTCTCAATTCTCAACTCAATTCTGCAATTCACTTAATATATATGTGGCTGCCGCGGTTGGCTTCGCAGTAGCTAATTATGTCAGTTCAATTTCGCAAGACTTTGTTGAAGGATTCTGGTCCTATCTCACGAATGGCTCGGTGGACATGAGTCTGAAGGGTGTGGTTTCTTTCTGCATTATTACCATACCGTCGGTCTTTAACGGCACCTCACAAGAAAAAGTCTGAAGGCGTAAAATCGCAGCCAATTGACATCGCCAAGACGGCTGATAACAAGGCTACCTAACTTAGTGCGCAAACGATCGGTTGTTTGATTAGCTGTGTGTCAAGGTGAAGCCAAAGATTAACAAATTCACATCTTATTTCAGTCCACAAAAAGTCTGTAATCATCGTGCTGTAACGGTCGCCGTTGACTAAAATGACGTTTCCAGTTGCATTTTCGAAAAAAAATGGGCTAGTACCAATCTAAAATCCACACCTAAATGTCACTCTCTGTGGATGCATTGGCTTTTCGACAATGACGTGCGAGTTTTCCTACCCCCAAATGTGGAAATTTTGTTCGTTGATATAGCCGCCGAAATGCAATGCGACTGTCAGAAAATATGACTTTTCGGTCAGATTCGATGATCGATTGAAGTTTGCAATATTTCCCAACGTTGTTCAAGCGGAAAGCGACACATTTTGAACAGCGGAAGTATGATACTGATTTTATCAGTGTCAAAACAACATGATTTATAACGATGCCTGTATTTCGGCCTTGCGTTATTTGAACCTAAATTAACTCTTTGGCTTCTGTCAGATATTGGCTCGAAACCGGCTCCAGAATAACTAATTACCAAACACCGGCTCCAGAATAACTAACTAATACAATCGAAACGAAGGAGTTGTTGATGAAACCAACCTGACCTTTAGTGAATTCTGCAACGAAATTATCCTGAGCAATGCTATTTTAAATCCAGTAAATTCACTTGGTACTTGATATCAAATCAAATTGTATTCAGCGTTATATAACGAATTAAATATAACAAATTTAAATTTTACAGTTAGGAGAATAATTTTTTTGTTTCATTCTATAAATATATGGTTGCTCTTCTGCCAAAACAATTACATTTTCGAGTTACAATGCTTGTTGCTGCAAGCCCTTTAGTAGTTAGTCGTCATCATAGAGCCTAAAGCTTAGAAAATAGCACAGTTCAATGAAAATTAAGCTCATGTACTACCAATACGTTTGTAAATTTGAAAAATGTGCACAATAAATAATCCAAATTATACCAGCTTGATTTTTAGGATTTCCCGCCATTCATCAGCAATAAGTCAACAACATTTCACAACTAAAACATTGTGTACCTCAACGAAACAAATTAATTTTAACAATGAAATATATTCATCGTAGTAGTGGAATCTATTCGTCGCAGCAGTGACATATATTCTCCGCTGCAATGAAAATATATCATTTTGACGAAATTATTTCAATCAATGCAACAATTTTATTTTTTTTTATGAATCTGAACGTTAGCTCACTTTCGATGAAAATATTGCTCGAAGCGACAAATAGTTTTCCTAATATCACAAAGTTTATCCTTTCAGTATAATTGTAGGGAAAACACAACGGCCTGAACCGGTTGGAATCATCTGCTACTTACCTTCGGAGTGTGACGCTACGTACTGAGAACGGTTGCACATGGCAATAAGGAATGGGGTTAAGTTTGCTTTTCCTATTAAAAAAAACTCTAAAGCAATTTACGTGTAAGATCGAAATTAAAATTTCCACATGTTGAAACCCCATATATGCGGAACTGAAATGCGATTTAATATAGTAATTACCAAAAACAAGCCTATCTAAAATACACACAAGTACTTTATATGTTTTTAGGAACATGTTCCTATCTATATAAGAGTGTTCATTCTGTACAATGACTACTCTTATATTTAGAGATACAAACATCAGTGGTTCTTGTCTAGTCAGCGCAACAATTAAAGTATAATTTATGACTTAGATGGAAAATAAATGTGTAAAATAAATTAAAACAAGATAAATTTATTACAATTATTAACGAGACACCAACACCTCCATTTAGCAACAATGTTGCTATACAACAGAACAAACCTAAACAATGGTAGCGACACAAATGATTTGTGAGGCGGCGATGCAATGAGAATGCTTTAATTTTATTAACATAAGTTGTTGCACCATGGTTTCGAAGTATTTGGTTTTCAGAAAATTAAACGACAGGGGGGGTTAAAAGAATTGTGGGGCATATATTGAGTTGTGAGCTGAAACACAATTTAGTTTGAACTGTATGTGAAAGTAGTTCATCCCAAGGACGAAACATATTCTATAATGTGTTTGCTTTACTTCCATGAAATGTTTTGTACACCTGAAGATTTTGTTGCTGATTTTGTCGCTTTTAACGATTTGTCGTTGCGTTGTTGCAGCAACTTAATTTTCGTTGCTGCAATGAACAAATTTATTGTAAAATTTGATTAAGAAGAAAATTGTAAAGGAGAAAATATTACGGCGGAGAAAATATTACGGCGTTCAAGTCCCCGGCGATTATTTCGGGGTACTACAAACGAAATAACAATATACCCCATCCTATGCTGGAGAGTATACAAATATAGATAGCAGACGTACTTGATATTAATAATCCAAATAATAATAGATTACATTTCCAACATTTAATTATTTTAGATTCAGACTTATTTTTATCCTACACCGCCATTCTTGAACAATGTCTTATTCGTTAGTACTCCAATGTGAGATACCCAGAAATTTTGTAATCGCAAAAAAATCGTATTTTGTTTTTGTTTGGATGCAAATATTAGGTGTGTTTGGATCTTGTCGCAAATATAATATATTTGGGTCCAAACATATTTTGTTTGATATTCAATATTATTCGTCGTAGGCACAATGATTAATATGTTATAATACACCCCACGAAATAAATATAAAGGCAACACCATTTTTTGTTTTTGTCCAAATTTTGAGAGGAGTTTTCAAATTTCTATTTTATATTGTATTAGTCCTTTCAAAATACAATACTTTTCAGAAAAAATACTATGACTTCTTCAAGATAATTCAACAAAAATAAACTACATATTAGGGCGAAATATTTATGAAGGAAAAAGGTTTTTCTAAACATTTTCAAAAGTTTCGTAAGACATATGTTCTCCATTATCACTGATAATTTCTTCTAAGCGTCTTGGAATTGAGTTTATCAGCGAATGAATATGCGCAGCATGAGTTATATTCCACTCTTCTTGAATTGCTACTTTTCGATCCTTGAGATTCTGAAACTGGCTCCCATATTGCTAAACTTGGGTAGATAAACTAAACCAAAGGTTCTCGATCGGATTAAGATCATAATTAAGTGCAGGCCAGTCGAGAGTTGGTAATATTTCTGGACTCCAGAAACTTTAGAGTTTTCTTAGACCGATGTACTTACTGCTGCGTTGTCTTGCTGAAGATAAATTCTGGGGCACAAATTTCCTGTTCAGAATTAACTAAGACGACAGAAAACTGTCGCATATAATATTCGAAGTCAATTTTCCACATTTTTCCACATTATTATTAACACATTCCCAATCTTTCTAAAGGATTTATCTCGCATTTTGAAATTTTACGCTTTTTATCCTTTTTTTATCCATATATTCTATTTTTAACAGGTTTCAAACAATTTTCCCCCAATTTCAAATTTTGCTCATTTTTGACATATTTCCCAAGTATTTCATATTTGGATACTTTTACGTACAAATACAATTTTTAACAAATTCAAATCATGTCATCTATTTTATTTATTTATTTTTACCTAATTTTTTAGACACTACACTATTTGGAATAAATTCCCAATCACTACAAATTAATTTATACTTGGTTCAATTTGTACCCTTTCTGTCCTTTTTTAGCCGCAAAGACTCTAACACTTTTCCCATAATTCCAAACTAATGTACCCCTTGTTTTAACTGGTACATCCTTTTTGTTTTTTTGTATCAGTTGCCTCTTTTGTATAAGTATTGGGTATTGGAAAACAACTTTGAATTAAATTTGTGAACGCACTATTTCACTGATCATCTAGTTAAAAATGGTTTCCCGTTACAACCCACGAGGGGATTAGGGAGAGCTTCCCACAACCAGTTACAACCCACGAGGGGATTAGGGAGAGCTTCTCACAACCTGCACTGTGCGCGTTCTGTTTTTACACTCACTGATTGGGACCTACAATTTTACACCCCTTCTTCCGAACGGTATGTTGAGAAACTTTTTCATGGGTACATACTCGATAGTGTCGCCGTCACTAAGCGACGTGACCGCCGTCGAAAGAAATTTAAGGTGGTCAGAGTTCCTCCTCATGCACAAGAGCCGCGCACACTACCATTGCACCACCGACGGCAACATCCATCTGTTATTTTCCTTTTTTTTCAGTAAACTCAACATTTTCGTCAGGGTAAAGTACACGAACGAACAAAGTATGCAAATTATAAAAATGTACTACCGAAATTCGGAGTCGGTGGCCGCAACTTTAAGAGCGTTAACTCCAATATTCGGTCGTTATTCTCGCCCTAGTAGACAAGCACTAACAAGTTTAGTTCAAAAATTTGAGTCTACATATTCATTGTGTGATGCTGAGACAACGAGTTGGTCGAAGTGACGAAAATATCGCTGCCGTTCAGGCGTCCGTAGAAAACGATCCAAATCAGTCGATTCCGCGGCGTTCCCAAGAACTGGGCATCGCCAAGACCACTTTAAGGCGAATTTTGAGTAAAGATCTTGGTTTACACCCACACAAGATCAAGCTGACTCAAGAAATGAAGCCGATGGACCATTTGACGCGACGTATGTTCTCCGAATGGGCTCTGGAGAAGATGCGCCAAGATGATGAATTTCATCGCAAAATCATCTTCAGTGAAGAAGCTAATTTTTGGCTCAACGAGTTCGTAAATAAGCAAAATATGCGTTATTGGTTTAGTGAAAATCCACATGTGCTTCATGAATCACCAATTCATCCACAAAAAATAACTGCTTGGTGTGGTTTGCATGCCACCGGCGTTATTGGGCCATATTTTTTCGACGACAATAACGATCGACACCTTATTGTGAGTGGCGATCATTATCGCGACATAATTACCGATTAGTTTTGGCCACAATTGGAAAACATGGACTTGGACGACATGTGGTTTCAACAGGACGGTGCCACAAGCCACACAGCTATCGCTACAATCGATTTATTAATGAGTAAGTTTGGTGAGTGTCTTATCTCAAGAAATGGACCAGTCAACTGGCCGCCTCGCTTGTGCGATTTAACGCCTCTGGACCTTTTTCTTTGGAGCTACGTCAAATCATTCGTCTATGGCAACAAGCCAACGACGTTAGAAGAACGCAGAGCCAACATTGACCGCGAAGTAGCAGCCGTTACGGCCGAAATATGTGACCGAGTCATCGAAAATTGGGTCCAACGAATCGACCCCTGCCGACGTGCCCGCGATGGCCATATGAACGAAGTCGAGTTCCATTCATAAATGTTTTGATTGTATTTCAAGTCGATCATAAAGTTTTGGAAATATATGGAATGGTTTGCGTTTTATTTAAAAAAAAGTGGTCATGTCCTTATTGGAAGTCCCTTTACATCCAAATTTAAAAACATTCCACTCGGGAGTCGAGAAATTCGGCTCCTCTTCACTATAAAACTCTCACTCCCAGTAAAATAAAAACTAAACTCCGAATCGAATTTTTATTTGTTATATTTGATTCGCTAGGGAGCAATTCAAATAAGGAAAAAATTTTAAAAATTAAATTCAATCGAGGTTTTAATTTTTTTAAACTCGGAGTGAGAGCTTTATGTTGAGGAGGAGGAATGTTTACTTACTGTGATCCAAATACATGCAAGCGCTGCCCGGAAAAGGAATATAAACAAACTCGGCTATCATGTAACCAAATTAAGTCACTTGCCAAAGACAGAAATTGTCGGAGAGATTTCGTTGACACCCTATGATCTTCGTGAACATTTTATTTACACTTTTTTATTGTAATATTTTTTTGTATTGTTATATTCTGTTTCAATAAATAGAGAGCATATACATACATAAGACGACACCATCAAAACATCAGTTATTGCAACAATTTTCATTATATTTCTAAAGTAAACTCTATGAAGCTTAAACTCTAAAAGTATTAAAAATGTATTATCAAATTACTATGCAGCAATTAAAATACAAAACTCCAGTATTTCCCAAAATAAATTCTTGAAATATACATCAAGTCATGTAGTTTCGCCTTTTTGTAATTCATATATGTACAAATACTACCTACTCTGTTATGTTGTATTACATATGTACACAACCACTATGTACTCAACTCTAGTTTTAATTTATGGCCGTGGTTAACAAAAAGACGCCATCATGTTACCGCTTTTTGTGTTGACTTGAAAATGTGCTCGAGATGTTGACATGGCGTGCTTACCACTTTGATTTATTGTGCGAAAAAGAACATTTTATGTTGGCAATGTTTCATTACATCCAAGATACTCTGTACCTTTTCTATGGCAGAATATTGTTTATGGTGTCTTTTCACCGGAATGAAAGGTTCACCATCTTATCTCAAACTCTTCTAAATGGTAAAATAAACAAGAGAATACATAGGAGATACACAATATTAAAATAGAATTTGGTATTTAATTTGTTAATGGGATACATTCCACGTACATTTTTAGTCGACAAAATTACTTGATCATAGATATGTGTATTAGAAGAGTGAGCCTGGTAAACTTTCATATAATATAAATGTCAAACTCCACACAAATGTGTATGTACATTTTTGTGAATAAATTCGAAATTTATATCTCGTCAATTGCTGATAGTCAAACCTATTCACTAGAAAATCGGGAGGCAGAATGCAGATCTCAAATTTATTCATTTTAGTGGAAACAGTGTGAATTATAAGGTGCATTTTCACAGCCTTGGAGAGGTATAAATATACTTTCTCGTTTCGACCAATCAACTGTTGTAAAATAGTTGTATTAAAATCAGTTTTTAACAAACTGCGAGCATACAGCAACATTACTAAAACGGAGTCTGTTGTTGTGCTGAGACGGTCATTCGCTTTCTGAAAAACTTTACTGCTTGGCGTTCTTGGGAATATCGAAGATGCAATTTGAAGAAAAATTCAACGCAAACGCTCATGTGCTGGGAAGCAAGAAAGCAAACCAACAGCAATAAAGAAAAACATGTAAAGTAGGCGATTTTTGATTTTATTTAAATGAAAAAACTTTAAAAACTTGTTTAAAATCAATTTGTTTATTATTTATTTGTCAAAACTTATATCTAGAAATAATGGACGTCCATTTTCAAGCGGACATGGAACTATATTTGCTCTTATTTTGATGATTTTATAAGGCTTTATTAAAAACAACAAGTACTTATTTATCCGGTCTCAGACAACCCCGGGGGGTCAGGGACCTTACAAAACGAAGATAACATACATATTTCGCCAACCAGTTCGATCTTTTGCTTTAATCTCCAGTTGGCAATACCAAGTGTACGCAGGGATTCTTCAACCTGATCCCTCCAGCGGAGTCTTGGTCTTCCTATTTTTCGTCTTCCTTCGAGTTCGAAAACCCTTCGCGCTGGTTCATCTTCATCCATTCTACTGACATGGCCTAGCCAGCGCAATCGAGTTATCTTGATCCGCTTAACTATGTCAATGTCAGGATAAAGCTCATATAGCTCATGAGTCATACATTTTTCTGAGTCTTTTTCTCTCGAAGACTCCTACAGATGTTTCGTCTGCTTGCGATAATACCCAGGATTCTGCACTATAAAGCAAGTCAGGTTGAATGAGAGTCTGGTACAGCTGGACTTTTGTTACTCAAGAGAGGGCTTTATCTCTAAAGTGCTTGCTTAGCCCAAAATAACATCTATTCGCAGGCACAATTCTCCGCTTGATCTCAAGGCTGACGTTGTTGGTTTTGTTCACGGCAGATCCGAGGTATATAAATTCGTCCACTACCTCGAAGTTATAACGGTTATCAACTTTCACGCTTTGGTCTAATCGCGTGGAGGCCCTGTTCGTTGAAACCATTAATTTTGTCAAGTATTCCCATTATTTATGGAAAACGATTTCGTTCCTGTGGCTGCTAGCTCATCCTGTCAGTCCAATTTCCCAAGACTTTGTTTATGGTTTCCGTCTCTATCTCACGAATGACTCGGACGATATTACACTTACACCTATTCTGTGTATATGGTAACAATTATAGGCAATTCAGTGATGTTGATATTTAGGGATCTTCGATCGATACTGATTCGCACATGTGAATTGCAGAATTGAGTTTGTATATATACGATTGATAATCAACCGACGGTATCAATTCAGGCACAGAAGTTAGGCATCTGATGATGAACTTGTCACGGAGTTCGAATCTAGTCATGTCAGTGAGTATGTGTTGAACTGAATTGTCTATTATTTTCAACAAACACCAACCATTTTTCAATTAGAAAAATGTTCAGGACTTGTGAGGTTTTAGTATGACAATTTTTACAAATTTTTCACCATTGTTTGCATCCGGTCTTCTGGCCAAAATGAAAGCAGCAAATAAAGGAAAAGTAAATATTTAATATATTTATGTTTTATTGAATTAAAATTAAGACATTATTACTTTGGAAGTTTTAGTACACCGCAAAGACACAGCTGGAATGCTATACTGACTTCCTCAAGGAACATCCAGAGATGCAATGCGAAAAAAATACTCCTGTCCATTCACGGCTAATAGAAGAAGAAATTTACTTAAGCACCAAGACTCTGATCTCTACCGAAATTTCACCACTGACAAAATCTTCTGCGCTGAGTTTTGAGTTTTCATTTTTCCCGGGATCGGTCCGAATTATTGGGATGTAAGTCTTTAACGCTCATATCTCCGACCTGGTTGAAATGGGTAAAGAACTTTTCAAATTTTATGTATCAGTGTATAATCAAATTTATTTTTATTATTAAAAAAAAAACAATTTTTAACCTAACTTTTCCGATAAAAATTTTTTTTTTTCAAAAAATATGCCCTCTTTATTATACATATTTTTTGGTGTGCTCCAATGATAGACAAAACCTTAGCCTTGTTTTAACGTATAATACTCACCAATATCCTTTCAAGGACCGGAAGTATTTACGTTTAAAATTGTGATATACATTTGGCGCTTTTTCAATCATTCTAACACAAAGTAAGTCCTTTCCCGTTTTAATTGTGCCCTCCATTTAATTTTGCCTTCCTTTTGGCACAAAATATATAATTTATTTTTTCCATTTTAACACTTTTATTATTTTCTTGAAGAATTTAGGAAATTTTTTTTATCAACTTTCCGACAAACAAACCAGTTGACACGCGCTGTTACCTCTTCTTTGGCAGGTAACAGTTTTTGATACTTTTGTCACCAAAAAAATGTGTCAGAATTGTCACATTGCTGTCAAATAGTAACCGTGGTAACTTTTGTAACCCTGCTAGAATAGGCACGCCACAAGAAAAAGTCTAAAGAGGCCACATCGCAGCTGCCATGGCCAAGACGCCGGCTGAAACCAAGATAACCGAACTAAGAGCGCCAACAATCAATTGCTTGATTAGCTGTATTACATGGCGCTCTATTCTGCTGAAACAAAAGAATATCCAAGTTCATATCGTCCATTTCAGTCCATAAAAAGTCTGTAAACATGGCTCTGTAGCTTTCGCCGTTGACTGAAATAACTACAGATACCACCCCACCAAAAGCCACACCGAACAAACTGTGACTCCTATGGATTAGAGTTGGGAATTTTTGTTAATTCAAGTTAGCGCTGTTTTTAGTTCAGCTCAATAAAATGAACTAGTTCGTTCATTTAGTGCACTAGTGTGTTTTACGTCAATGTATCATTTCAGTTGAACAGTTCATATGATCTGTGATCTACAGAGCTCATTTCAGTTCACATTTTAGTTTTAGTTCAATCGGAGCGAATAATTGTGGAAATGGTGTCATTTCTGAAGATTTCTAAAGTGTTTTGAATACACCGACATTTTTTTAAACTAAATATTGATTGCATGCATTACATGATATTATCCTACGCTGAGTTGAAAATTGGGATCGGCTTAGCCAATTCCGCTTCCGAAATATTGGATTTTCTGTACTGGTTGTATATTTTGAAGCAAAAGTGATCATCAGCAAATTTGTGCAAGTTGGTTGATGACACAAGGAGAGCATGAAACGGGTTCGTATTCCGTGGGTAATGGGTTAGCCTGGGTAACCCATTATTATTGCCAATTGTTATTGGGGAATCGTTTACCCATTACCCACGGGGTATGGCGAAAATAATGGGTACCTACCCACGACAATGGGGAATTATCCATCACGATCACCCATTACCCTCAGGGTTTGGTTTCCTTTCCCATTACATCCCATGAAGGGACTGGGGAGAACTTCTCAGAATCACTGAGCTGCGCGCTTTCCAGTTTTCACTCACTGATTGGGACCTACAGTTTTACACCGATTCCGAACGGTATTTTTGAGAAGCTTTTCCATGGCTATATACTCGATAGTGTCGCCGCCACTATGCGAGGTGACCGCCGCCAAAAGAAATTTTGAAGGTGGTCAGAGCCGGGTTCGAACCCAGGATCTCATGTACAAGAGCCGCGCACACTAACCATTGCACCACCGACGGCCACGCCCCACCCTCAGGGTAATGGGGAAAATAATTAGTAGTTACCCACGACGAAGGGGTATTACCCATTATCCTCAAGGGTTATGGTTAAAATAAGGGGGGGGGGGGGAAACCCCCTTCGATGGGGACTTAAACATCACGATTACCCATTACCCACAGCGTATGGGGAAAATAACGATGGGGAATTACCCATCCCGATTACCCATTACTCTCAGGGTAATGCAAAATAAGAAAATTCCTAAAGTAAAAAAGTGGATATAACTCGGAAACGGTGCGTCCAATTGAAAAAATAAAAGAAGGAGCGTCCAATCGACAAAAAACCTTTGAAAACCATGAAAAATTGGTTCACGAGTTATAGCCACTATTTTATATTTGAGATTTTCTTATTTTGGGGTTTCTTATTTTTGGGTAATGGGTAATCGTGATGAGTAATTCCCCATCAACCCATTATTTTTCCCATTTGCCTGAGGGTAATGGGTAATCGTGATGAGTAATTCCCCATCGTCGTGGGTAGCTACCCATTATTTTCCCCATACCCTGTGGGTAATGAGTAAACGTTCATTACACATTCCCCACGACGATGTGAATGGGTTACGAATGGGAGGGGGGCAAATATGAACTCTGAGCATGAACTAGAAAATGACATAGAGAACTGCACAACTGAAATACAAAACAACTGCTGAAACATGAGAACTGCTGAAGCGGAACAGTGTGAACTAATTCATCTAGTTCACACGACAGAATCGATCAATTCGTTCGTGAACTGCACAACTCTATTATACATGCGGTGGCTACTCAACATAGCCGCCGAGATGCAAATGCGTCTCGTCAGAAAATATGAATTTCCCGCCAAATCCGATTGGAGCTTCTTTAAGGCCCAAACTGAGAAGCCGTAAGGAAGTGGATGATCATTTTCCTTCAATTTATGAGCCAATTGGTGTTGATAGGTGTTGAGATCGATGTCGAGTCTATGTTCTTGAATTAAGTTGTACACTTTCGACCGCACCAGGCACATTATCGTCGGTCTGCACCATACGACTCACTAACCTTTTGCACAAACATGCGTACAGTAAATATGGTGGGTTCTTCGTTTCGACCAACACTCCTTTTCATCTCAAAGTGTAAATCGCCTCATTTAGGTTCGCGGAGGTATGATACTCACAGATAATTAACATTTCAATCAGAAAAAATTTAGAGGTGTCAAAATAGAACATGATTTAAAAATACACCTGTATTTGCACCGTCGTGGTGGACGTCGGTGGTGCAATGGTTAGTGTGCGCGCCTCTTGTACAGGTGATCACGGGTTCGATCCCTGCTGCGACCACCTTAAAATTTCTTTCGACGTCGGTCACCTCGCTTAGTGACGGCGACACTATCGAGTATTTAGCCATGAAAATGCTTCTCAAAATACCGTTCGGAACCGGTGTAAAACTGTAGGTCCCCATCAGCGACTATAAAACTATAAAAAAAGCGCACAGCTCACTGGTTGTGAGAAACTCTCCCCAATTCCTTCATGGGATGTAATGGGAAACCATTTATTTATTTATTTGTATTTGGACCAGCTGTTACATGACAACTAAGACAATACTTTATACTTTTTGCTTCGTTATCAGAACTTCATTTTCTTAATCATCTAATATCTATGAGTGCCTATTATTATACATTAAAGTTCATTCAGCACCCTCTCTCTCTTAATCTAACCAGTATAGACACGCATATGAAAAATCTAATTAGCGTTAGCTGCCATAGCAAAAGGAGAAATAATGCAATATAGGAATTTATAATTGTAGCAGAAGCAATAGTGTTTATGCTAATAATTATTAAAATGAATATAGTTAATTGCTTAAATGATGGTGTTAAATTATTGACCATGCGTCATAATATCAGTCAGATACATGTATGTACGAGTTGTTGTGGGAAACACAACCCAATTGGTTTGACATTAATATTTAGAACAAAAATAAAAAAAAATCACAGGAAGCATCAAAACTTTTTAGATGATATAAGGAAACCTATGTCAGAAGATGCGGCTCTGCATAAAGGCTTGATATTTGAAATACTTTTATACATCTCATCGTTAAACCAAATTCTCGTTTTTATTGTATATATATCGAGTATTTAGTCATGAACAACCACCTCAAAATACCGTTCGGAATCGGAGTAAAACTGTAGGTCCCAATCAGTGAGTGAAAAACTAGAAAGCGGATATCTCACTGATTGTGAGAAGCTCTTCGCAATCTCTTCATGGGATACTGACCGTTTTCTATTATAGGAGCATATCGTCGCCTGAATCTTGATTTGCATAAAGCCAGACAGGCTGTATGAGAGTCGGGTATAGTTGGATATTCGCTTTTCGGGAGATGGTCTTATCGCTGATGAATTGAATGCATAGCCCGAAATGATTCCTGTTTGAAAGCACAATTCACATATCACACAGCTCTTCAAAAAGCCGATCTTGTGCGCTCTAAGTTCGGCAATCGAGTTATCAACCATGTGAGCGATGTCAACTGGCCGCCTCGGTGCTGCGATTTTACCTCTTTAGACTTTTTCTTTTGATGTATCATTAAAGATTGATGCTATGCGAATAATCAAGAAAAGATCTATATATTTAAGGATAACAACGTCCGAGCCATTCCTGAGCTAGAACCAAAGACCGTCAAAAAATCTTGGAAAATGGGATTGGCAGGATGAGCTACTGCGAAGCGAGCGCCGGCACCCACATGAATGAAGTCGTGTTCCATAAATAATGGGAATATTTAGTATTTCTAACAAAGCCATAATATACAAAAATAAATTAAGTTTAGTTCATTTTGAATTTTTGTGACATTAGATACATTTTTCTAAGTGGAAAATGGTTGAATTTCGTTAGAATATTCAGGAAATCACACTCATTGGTATGACGAATTTCGAACAGCTTGACAAATTCATCAGCAGAAGCCTATTCTCTGTGTCTGAATTGGTAAGATCATCAATCGAATATATACCAACTAGATATCCGTCGGTGGTGCAATGGGTAGTGTGCGCGCCTCTTGTACTTGAGATCCTGTGTTCGATCCCTGCCCTGACCACCTTAAAATTTCTTTCGACGGCGGTCATCTCGCATAGTGACGGCGATACTATCGAGTATTTAGCCATGTCTCTCAACTACATTCTGCAGGAACCATGTATATGTTTGAAACACACTCCAAATATTCATATATTTGCAAGTGCTAAAATCACTTATATTTAAACGCAAAAACTAGATGTTTGCTTACAAAACTGCATACTTTTACGTTTAATCATATGCGTATTTCATACCAAACTTACGTCGAAGCACTTTATGTGTTTCCTGCACAAACAAACGATTGACGATTGAATGCATGAAACTAAAACGCAACAGATCAGTCAACATGTGAAACTCTCTCGATTCATTTAGGAACATTTATAAAATCATAATGAATCACTAAGGAACATTTATGAATCACTGCCTGCAAGAATAATGCAAAAATGTTTCTCAAAACTACCGTTCGGAATCGGTGTAAAACTGTAGGTCCCAATCAGTCAGTATAAAACTAGAAAGCACACAGCTCACTGGTTGTGAGAAACTCTCCCCGATTCCTTCATGGGATGTAATGGGATGTAATGGGAAAGCATTTGTTTTTTTTAGATATCCAATTTAAATACCCGAATTGGTTTCGATCGAAAATCTCTGGGTGCCAACTCAACCTGTAAGTCAGTTATTCTAAAAACAAGAGCAGAATGCATTTTTCACCAAGTCCTTTTTTCCTCTTGCATTCTAGTAGGGATGCAGTTGCGTTGAGGTTAGTTTATCTACCCGCTAAAAAATAACGGCCTCACTAACATATTCTCCCAAACATATTCTGCAGGAACCATGTATATATTTGGAACACACTTCAAACATTAATATATTTGCAAGTCCCAAACAAACTTGTGTTCAAATATAAACAGCATCATGTTTACTGGCAAACATATATGCAATTACGTGGAAACATACGCGTATTTCCCCCGTTCCTTTGTTGTCTCTCACGTTTTTGTTCTCGGAAGGTTTCAGCAATGCGTTGGTACAAAAATAATATATCTATATATATAAATCTAGTTCATGAAATGGTCCCCCGTTCCGATTTTCTCAGTAAAGGCTCGGACAGACAAAGGGATTCACGTCACAAACAATATAACCGTCCGAGCGTTTGTTAATTCTCTTCTCACTGATCAAGCGCTTTCCTCTGTCCGATGAACCATTGACGACTGAATACATGAAACTAAAACGCACAAGATCAGCCAAAACAAGAAACACTGACTTCATCTACAATTTGTACGCACATTAAGGACTATTTATGACTCACCGACTGAAAGAATAACGCAAAAATACAAAAACACACTTACACCATAGACTCGCTCGATGACCCTCCTTTATTCTCTCGCTCTCGAGAGAGCATAGACAGTGCAACAAAACCAGCTGTATTTGTATCACAAACATAAATATATGTATATGGGTCGTAAACACATATATTCAAACATATTAATCATTGTGTGTCAAACATGTAATATTGAGTGGGAAACACAATATTTTTGGACACAAGTATATTATATTTACGACAAGCTCCGAACACGGTTTATATTTGCATCCAAACAACAAAAAAAAGACAGATTTGTCAGCGTGTAAGTGTCTCTCAGTAAGATTGCACTTTCTAAATTTAGTGTAATTTTTTTCTCGTGCAAGTGGCAACTCTGAAATTTGACAGCTGTCACATATGTTTATTCAGATTAATAAAAATGGTACGCTGGTACAAAAATTTGGAAAGTTTTGCTGAGACAGCTCGCAAACTTCGAAGAACTTTCAGTCGACCAAGTGCACCTAGTGTGTCAATCAGTCGAAGAGTGGTCAACAAATTTTAATAAACTGTATCGGTTATGGACAGTGAGACACCTCTTCGTCAATATACCTGTCGGTCTCTGGAAAACAGTGCTGCTGTAAACAAGAATGTCGCCGAAAACCCGAAAACAGCAATTCGGCATCGTTCTCAACAACTTAAAATTTCACGAAACACTACGCAGCGAATTTTGACAAAAGACCTCCACGTTCATGCCTAAAAAATTCAGCTTACTCAGGATCACAAACCAGCAGACCAGGGAAAGAGACGGCAATTCGATCAATGACCAATGGAGCAAAGTGTATTCAATGCCAATTTTTGATGTGTTAACATCTATAACGGCGTATAGGGACTAAATCTATCAAAGTCAGATTTTATGCTGCTGCTAAAACCAGATTTTCTGCGACTGCGAAAGAGAATAATGACGTGTTAAACAAAAATGAGTGAGCAAGAGAGCAATGAAAGAGTGGTGTGGCAGGGGTGAGGCAAACGAAATTGTGTCTATAGCGTATGTATTAACATAATAATGTATGTATGTACATGTGTCTGTTGCTGTTGTTGAACGGAGATATAAAGCATAGCCACGCAAAATTTCATTTGCAAGGCTTGCGCAGTCGACGTAATGGTGACACACTAATACGTCAGCTACTTCGTACAAAGTATGTGCGACGTTGTGTGTTTGGCTGTTTCGTTGCTGTTGATATGGCAAACATGTGGTTATGTGACACACGTATACGTCAGCTACTTCGGACAAAGTATGTGTGATGTTGTGTGTTTGGTTGTTTCGTTTTTGTTGCTATTATTTTTTATTTACCAATGTAACATTTCTAATGTGTTCATAGAAATCGAACAGGTACAGTGTGGCAAAAAGGTGTTAACACATCATCCGTGAGTTCGAACACTCATTGATTTTTTTGAAAGAAACGTCATCTTCGCCGATGAAGCACATTTCCATGTCGATGACTTCGTGAATACACAAAATTGTCGAATTTTGGGCAAAGAAAGTTTTTTTTTCTATAAAATTCAAATTGGAATATGGCACCAATAAATGGTTGTAACAGCCTTCAAATTCAAGTTATTAGTTGAGCATATTAATATAATATTTGGTACAACCGAATTATCAACCGAATCCAACTAATAGAATATTCACCACTACAGGATATGTTGATTGAACTCGATTGACAGATCACATTTATTTCTTGTCGCTGTATCGCTTCCAAAAATAGGATATTTCGAGGTCCATAAAATAGGCATTTGTTTGATCAATAATTTCATCTTAGGAGCTAAATCTCTTTCCACTGAGCCATTTCTTTAGGTTTGGAAATAGGAAATAGTCACTGGGGGCTAAATTCGGAGAATATGGCGGATGTGGTACCAATTCGTAGTCCGACTCATGGAATTTTGGCATTGAGACTACACTTGTGTGCACCTGTGCATTATCTTGACGAAAAATAATTTTTTTGGCCATATGGGGTCGTTTTTTTTAAATCCTCGTTAAATTGGTCCAATAAATTGGCATAGTAATCGATGTGAATTATTCCGGGTGCATCCTGTTGCCATCACCTTATTGGCTGATAAACGTACCTTGGCCTTCTTCGGAGCCGGTTCACCCGGGGAAACCCATTGTTTGGACTGATGCTTGGTCTCTGGAGTGTTGTAATGGATACATGCTTTATCCACAGTTACAAAATGCCGCAAAAACTCCTTCGAATTGCGGTTAAACAACTCCAAACAATCCTTTGAAGTTGTAACACGATTACGTTTATGGTCAATTGAGAGCAAACGCGGCAGCCATCTTGCAGACAGCTTTCTCAAACCCAACTGATCATTTAAAATCGACACCACACTGCCATATGAAATGTCTATGGCATCAACAATCGCGCGCACTTTTACTCTTCGATCGGCCAACACCATATCGTGGATTGTTTCGAAATTTTCGGGTGTATTGACCTCAATTTGCCGTCCAGAACGTTCAGCGTCATTTGTACTTTTGCCACCACAACGAAAGTCAGTAGACCACTTTTTTACAATTGAAATCGATGGTGCAGAGTCCCCATAGCATTTATGTTTTGAACAGCTGCTAAACGCAAAGTAAATGATGGGACTTGCTCAAAATTTGACAGTAGTCCACTAACAGGTGGTACTTGTTGAATTTCATATAACTACGATGGAAGATCGAAAAGTCACGGACTTATTGCTCCGCCTCGTACGTAAGACAATTATTGGTAATCACAACTGAAGAATGTGATAGTCCAAGGATCCGCCAAACTTTAGTTGGCTGTAAATATATTTGTGACAACGAATCTCTTCTCTGTATGTACATTTCATTAGTTGCATCAGAAATTAATTTAATAACGCAACCCTACATTATGAGATATTTTGAAATCAATATATAGTTAATTCAATTATGTTCGCGAAAATTGTAAAATGGTTTTCCCATTTTCAACTATAGCAAAATTATCAACACCATTATTTGCTGCTTTACAGCGTCATATTTATAACAACCTAAAATATTTTATGTATGAAATGAAATATTATATGATATTGATATGTCCGCATGCAGATAGAAAAACTTTGAAAATTCAATTTAATATACTACAATATGTAAAATTAACACTTTTACATGAATATGGTTATGGAAACTTATTTAAGATAAAATAATGAAAAAAAAAAAACTGAACACAAAAATTAATTGGTTTTCATAAAAAATATAAATACATGCGAACTGACTGTTGGACAAAACTGTTTTGATTCGAGTAACTACAAAAACAAAACAGAAAAACGGAAAATAGTAACAACTGACTTTGTCCACCGAAAACAAATCTAGTCCGGCTGGTGGTGTTATGTTTCCATTTTGTTGGTGCTTCACTTACTTGGTTATGCGTTCGTTGTTTTGCATCTATTTCCATTTTGTGTTTTAATTTTATTAAATACTTAAATGCATTAAGTCAACATGTTACCAAAATATTATTTTATAATGCAATTTCGCTTGGAGTTGTCTGACGTCTGAGTTGTTGGAATGTTGCAGATGCATAGTGCAATGGGGGATCGATTTGTGCAACAGAGAACAATTTGTGTGAGTGTATATGTTCGAAGAGCAAGTGCGCGCGACTATTATACAAGAAACCATGAGTTCATAATTGGCTGACAATCATCGCTTTAGGTACCAATTAGTTCGCAAAGTGTTGGCAGAATACCGCTTTATTATTTTTAAACCGAGGAGATTGTCGTTCAATCTCGTCTTGGCTAGGTGGAGACAATATATGTATACCATTTTTCACAATCCATGTCTCCCGATTTTCACAGGAAGATTCTGAGTAGAGTATTGCTGAGATGTATTGTCTCCACATTTTAAGCACACACTGCTTATCTGTTACTAAGTTCCCATTCTCGTACTTGCAAGAGGGCAGTCCATTATTCGGGCGGCTGTTCGATCTTCTTATCCTCTAGAAAAATTTTCGGTATTCATTATTTATCCAACATATTTTGAGCTCCTCACTCCTTCCCTCTGCTCGTACTTCCACCTAAACATCTGGTTTTCCTGCCATCTCAGCCTTTTGTACCGCCCATTAACAGCACGTGTTGTAACTGACTGCCATGTTGCCTTATGTGCAGCGGATTTTTCGCCTGTTGCAATGCGACGACCTAACAAAGAAGACGCAAAAAAGTTGAGAAAAATTTTCTTTATTTTTCAACATAATCTCCTTTTGGCTCGATACACATCTTCCAGCGATATTCAATAGATTCGATACCCTGTTTATAGTAAGAAGTGTCAAACTTCTTCAAATAGCCATGGACCTGCACACTTTTCATTGTTGGAAATCTTTTCCCACCGAGCCATTTTTTCAAGTTTGGAAATAGAAAATAGTTCGAGGGAGCTAAATCTGGCGATTAAGGTGCGCGATGAAGCAATTCGAACTTTAAATCATTAATTTTGGCCATCGCAATAGTGGATGTATGAACTGGAGCATTGTCGTGATGAAACAACACTTTAGTTTTCGCCAAAAGCGACCTTTTTTCTACAACTTCATCACTTTAACGCTGCAATGAATAAGCATAATATTCTCCATTGATGGTTTTTCCTTTCTGAAAACAATCAAAAAAAATTATCCAATCCTCATGCCAAAAAACAGACGCCATGACCTGGCCTGCAGATGGAACGTCTTCACCTTCTTTGAACAGAATTTTCGTATTCCAATCCACTTCTTTGGCTGTTCCTTTTTCTCAGGTGTGAAGTGGTGGACCCATGTCTCATTCATGGTTGTAAGTAGACGAAAAAATTTGGCTTTATTGTGGAGAAACATCGACAAACACTCTACTGAAACATCATCACGACGCTGTTTTTGCTCTATTGAATGCAAGCGCGGTACGTACCCATCTTGCGTACAGCTTTCTCATCTTCAAATCTGTATAGCACTTTTTGAAATGCCTATTATTTCAGCTAGCTCACGAATCTTTAGCCGGCGATCATCCATTACCATTTGGTGGATTTCCTTAATCGTGTCTGGCGTGGACACCTCAATTGGTCGACCACTCGTACGGCCTCGTTTAAGATCTGCTACCCAATATTTTTCAGTCGTAAACGAAGGAACAGACTCCTTCAGAGTAGAATCTAGCCCGGCTTTAATATTGCTTCGACTAAAACCTTTCTTATGAAAATATTGAATTGCAGAACGGTGACCAATTCTATACATGTGTACAAATTCACCCACATCGTTTACGTTTAATTGCTCAAATAAAAATACTAAAAAAATGGCACCTTGAAACTTACAACACATATGTTCTATAACGTTGCCACTTTTCACCAAAATATTTTTCATGTGTTAACATCTATAGGCACGGGTAGGGCAATCTATCAAAGTGAACACATGCAAACACTGCACAGCGTTAGCATCGCATACGTGGTTGTTGTACAATAATAGTCTCTGCCTCAAAATAAATAAGCAATCAAGCAGGTCGTCGCCGCCAAAGAGTATTGAATAGTATACAGAACTCATGGAACGAATTGTATGATTCAAAAGCACTGGCGACATCTGGCAAAGGATTCAAAACGAATTATGCTCTTTTTGTCATAATGTGGTCCATTCACAATTTGGATTTGAAACATTTATGCTTTTTGTGTTGTTTTATGTAATGGCATTGTCGAAAGGGTGCATTTATATTGAAGTATTCTATAAAGAGAATAAGACTCTTTTATGCTTTTTTACTCAGACTTTCTTCATGAGAGCTGAAAAGAGTACAATAAGTACTCTATACTATTCAATACTTGTTGTCGACACTCTGTTTATGAGAAAACGAAAACAATTATTTCACTGAACTAAATATTGCTTTATTTATTTTAACAATATTACATCTAATGTTAAAGCAGATGCAAGAAAAAGGAAAGTGCAATAGCAAAAGGGCCTTCAGCACAAAAACTATTCCATTTTTATTTTCCAATGTAACATTTACTAATGTGTTCACAGAAATTGAGCACGTACCGTGTAACAAAGAGGTGTTAACACATCACCCGTGAGTTCGAACACTCACTGATTTTTTTTTTCAAATTATGTACTGGCATAATCTATACGTCAGGTCGCGACCATGGCTTATCTTTCGGCGCTTTTTGATTTCGAAGTTCGGTTCTTGTAGCGGGGGATATTCTGCGCTAATAATTGAGTGAGTTTTGAGCTGCTTAGACTGCTCTATGAAGGAATTAGTTCTGCCCACTTCAAAGATAGTGGCTATCAGAAATTTTCCACCCCCATTGTAAATCCCATGTCCCCCAAAGCATCTAGTATCAATTTTTAACGAAAATTCAAAAAACCATATAATGTGTGTCCGTACTTGGGTGTAGTTTAAAGGAGTTTTCGTCCTGAGAAAATAACTTATACATTTCCTGTAATAGTTGTGTTTACACCGCGATATTTCAACTATTAAATAATGGCGAAATCAAGATGGCACTGTATTCTCTTTAATATACACATACACAAACATACATGCGAAGCTGTTGTGGCTTGTACTAACTATTTAGTTAGTTTTGCTGGATGGTTGTAAATTTAATGGCGCTGTTACTGTTACTGATGTTGCTGCCGTCGGTTGTGTTGATTGCTCTTGTTGTTATTATCATTATAAACAAAACATTTCCCGTACACTTGTATTGCATATAGAAAAACGTCTGTGGTTCTCTTCAAACTTGGTGCAACCAAACAGTAAAAAATCCCATTATTCGCAACCGATCGGCAATGGTTTTTTTCCGTTTTTCCTCTGTTGCCGTAAGTAACTTTGTGAGGTGCTATAGCAATGTCTGTTTTAGTGTGATTGCTATTGTTGTACGCTCCAACATACTTATACATATATACAAATATCCATGTATGTATCATGTTGCAGCAACAAAACAATACTTTTAAATAAACTACTGCAACATGATGTTGTTGGCAGTTACCTTTTTTATTGGTTGCAAGAAATCCATTAAAATGTTATTAAAGTTTTTGCGATATCTCCCTCTCTCTCTGCGATATCGGTTAAACAACATTTTTATAATTTTTATTCGGAAAAAGCTAAATCGTACCAAATAAACTGTTAATATAAAGCTTAGAGATAATTGCAGTACGGATGTTTATAAAAAAAAAATATTTTATATCTGGACTTTTGTTACTCGAGAGAGGGCTTTATATCCAACATGCTTGCTTAGCCCTGGATAACATATATTCGCAAGCACAATTCCCAAATACGGTGAATATGAAACTGTTCACCGATCGCCTTAACAGATCCGCGACGGACTCGGGGAATAATCGAAATCAGAAAGACCGTTTCCAGAGACTTGATGGCAGCTTCATTATCAGAGAATATATTGATTCCCACTTTAGTTAGAACAGTATTTCTCAGCCATTTCTATTAGCTATGATTTCTGCCTGGCAATCTTTTCCAATGACTTGCCCTAGGCCCTTAGAATATACACCAAAGTCTACTTTAGCGTCAAACTTTGAACCAGCTGCATAGAAGTTCACGAATGTATAATGACCACGGACGAGACCATTATATTCTTATCTTTCAGATATAAGGGCGCGGCACTTCTCGTCAAAGAGTCCGATTACCCAATACCTGCAAGGTCAGGCATTGTATTGAAAAGGAGACCGTTTCCGAGCTACAGTTCCCTGAGTCAAACAACAGTAGCCGTAGCCTGCTGCCGCGCTACACTGTCCAGTGGTATAAAATGTGGTATGACATTTAGTGCGTCAATTGCTGTCGTTCTCAAGGCACCAGTGACACACATACCAGCCATTCGCTGAACTTCATTCCTTATATTCCTATTCGAATAAGGAATATATTCCTATTCGATAAATTTCACCAGACGATCACGCCATACAGTATTATCGATCTAACTAAAACCAGTAGCCCCAGTGTTTTCCTATTGCCTTTTACAGATACAAAGTGTTATCACAGCCCTTTGGACTCTTTGAAGAATGTTGGGTTTGAAGTTTAACTTCCTTTCGAGTAAAATGGCTAAGTATGTTGCGCTTTCAGAGGTGGGAATAGCAATATCCCTTAAGGAGACAGATACAACAGTTGGAACTAGAGTGTTCTATTTCAATTTTACATTAAACAGGCATTGAAAAATGGAATGTGATATACATCTCAATTTTAAAATAAAACGTTATTGTTAAATCTAAATACAGTTGTGTAATTTTGAGATAGAAACACCAATACAAATATTCAATTCATTTCAATAAAAACCGATTCAATTCAGTTTAATTCAATTAAGAAGATAACAAAAATTTAACTGAATTTGACTGGATTAAGCTTAGTTAGATTAGATTGGATTGAATTGACTTGGACGAAATTGATGGATTTGAATTGAATTAAAGAATTTAATTGAACTGTATTGCATTGCACTGAACAGAATTGGATTGAATTGAATTGAATTGAATTGGATTGGATTGAATTGAATTGAATTGAATTGAATTGAATTGAATTGAATTGAATTGAATTGAATTGAATTGAATTGAATTGAATTGAATTGAATTGAATTGAATTGAATTGAATTGAATTGAATTGAATTGAATTGAATTGAATTGAATTGAATTGAATTGAATTGAATTGAAGTGCATTGAATTGAATTGAATTGAATTGAAGTGCATTGAATTGAATTGAATTGAATTGAATTGAATTGAATTGAATTGAATTGAAATGAATTGAATTGAATTGAATTGAATTGAATTGAATTGAATTGAATTGAATTGAATTGAATTGAATTGAATTGAATTGAATTGAATTGAATTGAATTGAATTGAATTGGATTGAATTGAATTGAATTGAACTGAACTGAATTGAATTGAATTGAATTGAATTGAATTAAATACAATTGAATTGAATTGAATTGAAATAATTTGAATTAAATTGTATTGAATTGAATTGAATTGAATTGAATTGAATTGAATTGAATTGAGTTGAATTGAATTGAATTGAATTGAATTGAATTGAATTGAATTGAATTGAATTGAATTGAATTGAATTGAATTGAATTGAATTGAATTGAATTGAGTTGAACTGAATTGAATTGAATTGAATTGAATTGAATTGAATTGAATTGAATTGAATTGAATTGAATTGAATTGAATTGAATTGAATTGAATTGAATTGAATTGAATTGAATTGAATTGAATTGAATTGAATTGAATTGAACTGAATTGAATTGAATTAAATACAATTGCATTGAATTGAATTGAAATGAATTGAATTAAATTGTATTGAAATGAATTGAATTGAACTGAATTGGATTGAATTGAATTAAATACAATTGAATTGAATTGAATTGAATTGAACTGAATTGAATTGAATTGAATTGAATTGAATTGAATTGAATTGAATTGAATTGAATTGAATTGAATTGAATTGAATTGAATTGAATTGAATTGAATTGAATTGAATTGAATTGAATTGAATTGAATTGAATTGAATTGAATTGAATTGAATTGAATTGAATTGAATTGAATTGAATTGAATTGAATTGAATTGAATTGAATTGAATTGAATTGAATTGAATTTAATTGAATTGAATTGAAACTCAATGTAATTCGAACTTAATGTGATCACAAGGTGGTGTCACGACAACGGCTTGGTAATTAATGCCAATAAAACAAAGTTAATGCATATCAGATTACCACATATTCCAAGGAGTATCAAAAACATAAAATTCCACAACACAGACTGCCTACACAAAAACAAACTCTGCCATAATTTCGATAATGACCAATGCGACACTGTTATTGAATTAGTGGATAACTACAAATATTTAGGCGTTATAATAGATCAAAATCTAAGCTGGAAGGACCATATTTTAGCGTTGAACAAAAAGCTACGTAAGGCCTCCTATGTGCTTTACCATCTAAATAACTGCGCCCCATTAACAGTCACCAAGCAAGCCTATTTTTCGCTGGCTGAATCGTACATGCGCCACGGAATAACAGCATTTGGAAACGCCTCACATCGCAATATTCTACAAAAAACACAAAACAGAATGGCTAAAATTTTAATGAAAAATAAAGAAAATATACAACGTGAAATTAACACAACACAACTAACAACTAACAATTCAGAAACTCAAATCAAATAATTCATGCAGCAACAAAATATACTACATTTTAAGAGCATATATAAATCAGCTATACTCAACGGATTCCAAGATGAGAACCTTTTGGAAACAATAGACCATCGATATAGCACGAGAAGAAGAGATGAAGGAAGATTTAAAACGCAAAAATTTAAAAACAATCATGGGAGAAGCACCTTGGATGTACAATTACCAACTATATTAAATGCAATGCCTATAAATATTCTAAATGTATTAAACATACAAAATAAATTTAAGCGTAAACCAACAATTAAAAAACATTTAATAAATTCGCAATGGATGAACATCGTAACTATCAGATGTAGAAGTTTTTATAAGATCTGTAAATTTGAATTATAACTTTTTTATTTTTTTTTTATTTTTATATATACTTCTGCATATTTGTATATCCCTGCATACAAGCGTAAGGCTTCGCGGGGGAATAAGCATTTGTAATGTAAATTATATTTTACAAAAAAAAAAAAAAATTGAATTGAATTGAATTGAATTGAATTGAATTACATATAATATAATTTAATGGAATTGAACTGAACTGAATTGAATTGAATTGAACTCAATTGAATTGAGTTGAAGTGAATTAAATTGGATTGAATTGAATTGTATTGATTTGCATTGTATTAAATTGAATTGTGTTGAATTGAGTTGAATAATGACTCTTTTTACGGGGAAACGAAACAAGACAAGAAAATGTTATATTGTGTTAATGTCCTTTACAAAAATGTTAACGTATTGTTTTCCATATGAAACGAAGAAACAGAAAAATAGCCATAATTAAAACCGAAAATGAATCGGTGTCTCCGGTTTTCCCCATTCTCTGAAACCGAAAGCCGGTTTTCCGAGAAAGAGGTTTTTCGAATATCCCGAAAATTGGTTATTCGAAAATACCGGTTGTTTGAATACTCTAGTACATCATGCTGCAAAGAATCACCTACGTCTAGGTTGGGTTTACCCCAAGAGCAGTATCCCAAACTCATCTTGCGAAGGTATGAAGGGCCTGTTGCAAGATGTCCCTAAGAGTACTTGGAAACTTTCCTTAACACCCATCTTCTCCATAGAAAACCGAATACTGTTCGTGAAGGGTTTATATAGCACTGGCGACAAAACGCCCCCTTGAGGCGTTCCTCTGCTGACAAATCTATAGAGGTCCTTTGACCCCATGGTAGACAAAATGTGTCTCTTTTTAAGAAGGAGTTGGACACACAACCTGACAAATAATTCTACCATTGTATTATCTTCAAGAGCGTGGGAGCCTTCATGTTGTGTCATATTTTTCTCAATGTCGTCTTGACACGACGGAAGCTTAATTGAAATTTCCTTCTTTTGTAGCGACGTGAAGGGGCCACCTGCGAAGGATTTTGATTTTCATCATTTGAAAATGCTAACTGTGTGTAAACAATTCACGCCTTCTCTTCCAATGGTTGATCTGGTGATATTAGCTCTTTGCCATAATTAGGTTTTAAAGATGCAGTACTTCTGACGCTGCTACCGCTCAACTGTTTTGTTGAAGACTACACTAGACGGAGATTGCATGTATTTCCAACTTTTTTGGTCCGTTCCGCTCTAGCGTTATATAGTTGTCGTAATCCGAAAGAGCCATATCGATTACCGATAGTCTGTTCTTAATTGGCTCTGCAAAATATTGTATTGATGTATTGGAGAGAATGCGCATAACTCCGAATTTCGATACATAATTCTGTAGTAATCCAAAGTTTATTATTACATACTTCCTTTTCACCAAGGACCTGCCCGAGCGTTTCATACAGCATTCAAACAATTCCTACTCTGTTAGTTTGAGGTACTTTAGAAATTTTTGAATTGAACGCTTCAGGTCATTTATAATGAGAATACTTGGGATACAATGAGAGCACACCGTCCCACTGAAAGACCTTACATCAATTTTTTTTAACTTACGGCAACTGTATTTAAATATATCATTCATCATTCAAAAAATAACGACCAACTATCAAGCAACCCTTATTAATTTGAGACAATTGCAAATAACAATTTCAATAAAAACCACATAAACTTAGTATTGATTTACAGAAATCAATGCAAGCGATGACCAACAGCCAACTGAGTGACAAAACAACAACTTGTGACACATGTCTTATGTTTCTCAAGTGAACACAATATCGGCAAACAAAATACACAATGCCAGGGTTTCTACTCACCCCAAATGAAAAAGGTGGCGCCACATACCACAAAAAAAAGCTTAAACAACATTAACAGCAACAGGACAACAAGGTGACACATGGCCATACCAACAACGAAGACAACAACACAAAACAAAGTATTTTCGTGGGACCACAAGTCCCACTCTGGAAACAAAATGTCACATACTGACACAGTCGTCCATACATACATAATTACAACAGTGACACTAGTATAGCACTCGCTCAGTTTGAAGAAAAAGCAAAAAATCAATGAAGAACAAGAAGTTAAGAAGACCTATTTAATATGAAGGTGAAAGATGATATGACTCCCAATGTGAACTCGTATGTACAACAAAATACTACTTGTGGAATACACTCAAATATATAGGACTGTTCAACCTTCGCAAATGCAATGTCGAAGGAAATTCTTAACTGCATATTATGTTTCAGATTTCTGAAATTGTAGACTGCGATTTTTTTTTCGAAAAGACAATTTTTCAGGGCTGATGTCGGGGACGGCACTGCTATCCGGCACTTACACATTAAAAAGTTTGTGAAGTTTTAGAAGTCCAATATAACGCCTTTGATATACATCGACAGTGCAATAGTTAAGGTACGAGACTCTTTTTCTTGAGAACGTGGGACCCTGCTTGGATTAGATTTATTTTGACGAAGGTCACCTCGTGTAGTTGCGTTAATACTACCGATCAATTAGCCGCTGTAGATCCCTGTCTAAGGGTGTATAACTAGAAAGAGCACAACATATTTAACTTTGACGAAAATGATACAAAGATTGTTATAGCTTAAACCCACGACCATATGACTAATAGTCTGTCGTACTAATATCTAGCCTGCATCATTAGTGTGTAAGCACCTTCTGTTTTGCCTTCCCAGATAAGACATGTTACCAGACACTATAAGTGAGTACGTCCGGTCTCGTTAGCGGCAGCAGGGCGATAGTGCGTTTCAAGTCTAGGTGGGGCCATATCAGCTTGAAATGTACACAGTTCGCTACTAGTGACCACCTACCGTAAGTTGCCGTAGGGGCACAACCCAAGTTGCTAGAGGCTTGGCCACATATTCTAGTTCCCCTGTAGCATATAAGGTAGTCCAATTTAATATTTATTTAATATTTTATATTTATTTAATATTTAATATTTATTATTAGTCCACAAAATATTTATTTAATTTTGACACAAATGAAATAAAAACAGCTCGAACCCACGGCCATAAAAGTGATAGTCTGTCAGGCTAATATCTAGCCTGAATCATGAAGTTGTAAGCCCCTTCTGTTTTGCCATCCCAGATTATCTAAATTAAGATGAATGGATGGGTATTGTCGTTTGTATAAATCATACACCTATCAAGATTATCGCATTTCAAGGGTTAACTCCGCTAACCCACGCTAATCCAGCATTCTTCTCAGACAATTTGAGTATGGAAATCTGAGGTTTAGTTCTTAATCTCATTTTAAACTGGTGTACAATTGAATGCAACACTGATAAATTCCTCAAATATAAACGTACATAAAATCCAACTATTGACAGATGGAACTTGTTCCAAAATTTTCCGACGCGACGCCGCCACCACAATTTTTTTGAAGAGCACGCCGCCGCAAATATAATTTGCTCTCATCTGTTTACAATGTGAGTCGATTTGCCCAACTGACCCTGATCCAATTCTAAAAGCTCAGATGCTTCAAAAACGTCCCGAATTTATGGAAAACTGGCAAAACCAAGAGCCGCCAATTTATTTTTCCTGTTTTGCTGCCGTATTCGATATTTTTGCAAGCGCACGGAGTTGCTCTAAACTGCTCTAAGCACGGAGTTGCCACCTAAAATGTAAATTTCTCAGATTGTTTGGTGTAAACTGCAATGATTAGAGAACAATGTTCTTGATAACCTGGCCGCGGTAAACCGCTGTCGAATTGAGACTTTAGTATCATAGAAAAGCATCTGTTTAAAAAAAGAACCAATGCTATAAAAAGTAGATCTGAGATTGCATCTCTTCCAAAAGTCTGTAAATACCTTCTGTTTTGTTTTCAAAATAAGGCATGACATCAAGCACTTCTAAATAAGCGAAGATGCAGTCAGCATAATGTCTTTTTGAATACATAAGGTAAGTCTGGTATCATCCCTATTACTATAAGGCAAGATCTGGAAGGGGTCTTGTTTCTGTAATTCCTCAACAATTACCCCACAGGAAAATCTGCTTAAAATACAGGCGCAGCATTATGATTAGAAACCCCAATGCGACAGACTGACAAAATGATTCATTCCAGAGATGATAATGTTCGTTACTGTATTTATACTGCCCAAGTGACCATTGCCTACACTGTTTGGTTGGTGGCCGTACACAACGGTCTCCAAGAGGCTCTATTTCCTTATCACATCCTACGCTAGCCATTTATTTATCCAGATATATGTTGAATATTATAAGTGTTCTAAATTTGGTATTTTACTTTTCCCCTGCGTCTACTGACTACTCAGGGATTACAAAATTGGTAATTAATATAAAGAAGCCGTAAGGCAAGCACATTTAAACATTTGTTTTTCAATTTTTCCTTTTAAGAAAATTGTATGTTTTTAAACTTCTTTCACTTTGACTTTTCCAGATTTATTTTTCATTGGGTTCAAAACTATAATATATACAAAATATTGGTTACAGGCTCCACCTAGCAACATCCCATTAAACTTCCCAACATATATTAGTCTAGACACAAAGCAAAGCAAATGCACCCAACATAGTTGACAATGCTGGGTTTTAGCATAGTAGTTTTAAAAAAAGTTGTTTAATTTTTTATCATTCATTCAAAAAATTCCATTCGAATTGGACAAGTTATAGAAAACCCTTAGATACGCTTAAAAATTGGTTATATTTTTTGAATTCGACGTTCCGTTTTTAAGACACAGAAATGTTTTCTAATTTTGCCATATTTTCACTCAAAAATAGGGATAGGTTAGCCTGGTTACCCACGAAATACGAAACCTGGTTAAGAGTAATAATGATTTTGTTTATATTTAAATATGAAAAACACAATTGGAAATTCCAATAAAATTCCTAATGGGATATGCCATCAATAAACAGTTGTGACACCCATCAAATTCCAGTAGTTAGTTGAGCATACCAATATATTATTAGTTATAGTTAGTTGAGCATACCAAATTATTATTGGGTACTACCGAATTAGTTTTATATTTTTCGTTCAGACAACTAATAGAAGATTCACTACTACAATATAATTGGATTGCAAAATCTGAAACTTGATTGACAGATCACTTTTGTTTCTTGTTGCTGTGGCTTCAACTAAATATTTCAGATCTTGTAACCAAAATTGTATTACAAATCAACTGATATGCACAACATTTGGTAATACTGAACACAATTATTGGTAATCACAACTGAATAATGTGATAGTCAATGGAACCACCAAATTTTTGTCGGCTATAAATTAATTGTGACACCGTATCTCTTCCCTGTTTGTAAGTATATGGATGTTCCAAATATGTACATGGGTCCTGCATACTGTCACAGGAGCCGATATTTTTAAGCGTATCTGTTTAAGATATAAATGTGATTTTTTTGTGAGTATAAACCTTATTGAAGGTGTCTCTTGGTCGAAGGGGACTGACTACACATACTCGTAAACGTGAATCCTCCTTCATAACATTTTCTGGCAATACTTGTATTGTTGCTGATGAATTTGAACTTACTAAATTGAGCAGAAAACCAGAGGGCGCCGGTCAGGAGTGTGGTTCTTTCACCTGATATCATTATTGTCTCCCTTGGCCCAACTAATAAAGTTGGAAAGGAACACTGTTGCTTGTCGACTTGAAACTTGGGGATACATAAAAGCAACAAAAGAATTTTGACACTTGTTCCTAGAATATCTGATGGAATGCAACAATATAAATAACGGTTTAATGTATATGGTTGCCTCTGTTCCAATCACTGACATGAAAACGAGTCCATCATCTGAAGGTCACCACATCCATGTACGACAATGATGGTGATGAAATTGAAAACCACAAATGAGGACATATGGCTAAAAGAAGGCGCCATATCTCAAACGTTAGCAGCAGCAGCAGCAGTAACGTCAACCAGAGACACATCCGTTTTAAGTTTGAGATACAAACATACATATTTAAATGAAATGTGTATAGAGAAAAATGTTTCTTTCTCTCGTGAAAGTCTTTAGAGTGGGAAAATGTAAAAAAATAATACTGTGTTTGCTTTCCTATTCTTTTGATTAATTAAATTTTTCATAATGAACTCACACTGGCTGGCTGACTGGCTGAGGAATTAAGTCTATCCATAATCATTTCTTATTAGAGGAAAACAAACTTTTCTTGATGGGAACCCTTAGATCAGCATAGGGGGGGTATACTTGGTTGACGGTAACGTTTGCAACACCTCGATTGGTTTTAACGAAAATTGAATGCAAATTAGGAATTTTTTTATAATTATTCCAATTTCCTCATCCAATAATAGTGAAGCTTCCAAAACTGTTACCCACTTATGTATAACTATTCCATGGGGATTGAACCATGAGTAAGTTTTTGTTCACACTTACGAAAATAGGAAGGTTACTCAAGCACAATCACGCACATAGCCATTCTCGCTACTTACGTACACGCACGCACGAATTTTGATCCTATTCACGAACGAATCACGCGTGATTTTCAGCATTCACGTGACTTGCGCCAATCAGTACTGTTACACAACTGATTTCTAAAGCAGCACCATCTCGTTCGATATTAATTCCAATATGGAAATTGTTTTAAAGTTGTTATATTTACGACTGATGATCCTCTATATGGTGCCAATTCAGACACAGAGAGTATGGTGTTGAACTTGTCACGGATTTCGAAAATAGCCCTGCCAGTGAGCCTGCTTTCCCGAATTTCCTATTAAGCACTAAAAACTATGCAATGATTTGCGCTAAAAAGTATGCAATAACTTTTCTTTAAAAATTCTTTCGATATCGTCGAAAACTGTGCACTAATTTGCGGTAACAATGCAAACAATCCGAAAAAATATTTGTATTAATCCTGTAAATAAATCTTGTCATACGTAATTTTTTTGTTTTTGAATAAAACTGTATACTTCCAAAGCAAACTGATCTTGGTTTTTAAGGGGCTTTAATCCTGGAAAAAATATTTTAAATCTCAGGGGCATAAACTGCATTAAATGAGGTCTTCGTGAGATAATGATGTTGTACGATAGCGACATCTATTGAACAAATATAGTATTCGTCGAGACCTCTACAACGATATTTTGCATGTTACGATCGAGCCACAAACAAAAGAACTATAATAAAACGATTTTGGTTGCTCTTCACGTGCTCGGAAAGGGAAATTTTTTTTCAAATTATTTCAAGGTGACCTGTCATATTTGCCCTCGACTTTGGGAATTTTTTTTATATGCAGCCCGACCCGGTCTCATGTATATATTTGGAACAGACTCCAAGTATTCATATATTTCCAGGTCTTAAACGTTGGCATGTTTACTTGCACAGATGCAATTTTTTTTTATGGAGCCATATTCGTGTGTTTCCTCCCAAACAAATGCCTGACGACTGAATGGAACATACTGAAATGCAACCGATCAGCCAACATAAGGAACACTCAACTCATTTACACATGCATTTTCACTAGAAGAAAAAATGTTCCAAAAATTTAGTTACAGCAATCTGGCTATGTCCGTCTTTTATTATTTTGCTCTCGAAAGAGCATAACGACAAAAAAAATAAAGTAGACGGTGCATGAAACACAAACAAAGCTGTATTTGGAACACAAACACATATATTATAGCCCATTTCTCAAACTAGTAATATTGAATAGAACACACAAGGTGTTTGGACACAAGTATACTATATCTGAGCCAACTCCAAACACACGACATATTTGCATCCAAACAAGACAAAAAGACAGATTTTTACTTAATGACTTAATGAAAGTCCATGTTGGCCGCCGGTAGTGTAATGGTAAGTGTGCACACCTCTTGTACATGAGAACGTGGGTCCGATCCCTGCTCAAACCACCTTACATTTCTTCCGACGACGGTCACCTCGCTTAGTAATGGCAACGCTGTCACGTACTTAGCCACGAAAAAACTTCTCAAAATACCGTTCGGAACCGGTGCAAAACTGTAAGTCCCAATCAATGATTGTAAAAACTAGAAACCGCATATCTCACTGATTCACGTTACGGGATTCTGATTCTGATAACTGATTCACGTTCACGTTATTTTACGGGACACCATTTTTGATGTGTTAACATCTAAAGGCTCGGGTAGGGACTAAACTCACAAAGAGAACACATCCAAAAAAAGCACACAGATTTGTCCAACTGCGATATCACAGATTCTTTGGTGTTAAACTCCTTCGAAACTGCTGGACCGATTGGTATGAAATTTTGTGTGCATATCGGGTAGGTCTCAGAATCGGCCAAAATCTATTTTTCATACCCCTAAATGATAAGGCTGACCCACCCCTATTTAGAACACAGATTTGTCCGACTGCGAAACACAGATTGTCAGACTGCGAAAAAAACACACATTGATTTAGCGGCAGTAAATAGTTGTCTTGTGTGGGTGCGGAGCACTCTCAAAGCAAAGAGAATAATGAAGTATTATACGTGTACAAAAATGAGATAGCAAGAGAGCAACGAAAATTTTGTGAACTTATGTAACGTATGAACGAACATTACAATGTATGTATATACATGTATGTATGTCCATTCTCTTTGTTTTTTGTGGGTGTAAAATAAAAAGTATTAAGCAATAAAATAATGACACATGTACTTGCACTGGTCTTTAAATAGTTTTAAGTATTAATGTTATTTAAATGTAACGTCATCATATGATTGAAAGCTGTTTTTTTTCCAATGTAACATTTACTAATGCGTTCATAGAAATCGAACAGGTACCGTGTAACTAAAAGTCATATCGCCCGTGAGTTCGAGCACTCATTGGATTTTTTTTCAATGAATGTCGAAGTGACATGTATTTTTTTTAATTGAGAGGAAGTGTTTCATATCGACCAATACCATAAAGGGTGATTCATGAATCTGTTGCCACGGCTAAGCTTCACGTGGTCCATTCTAAAAGTCCAATTTGACACACTTTTTCCAACATTTCGGCAGGAATCTCACAAATGACACGTGTAATTGTAACAGTGTGTCACCATCTTGTTGAATCAACATCTCAACCAAGCCTAATTCTTCCACTTTGGGCAAAGAAAGTACATAAATATCGAACGTTACTTTTTTAACTACTTTATTACAACCCATTACGTATTGTCAACTATATTGGGTACTTTTGGATTGGTTTGGTTTAAATGGAAGCATTCTAGGTGGCCGTCGGTGGTGCAATGGTTAGTGTGCGCGGCTTTTGTACATAAGATCCTGGGTTGGAACCCGGCTCTGACCACCTACAAATTTTCTTTCGGCGGCGGTCACCTCGCATAGTGACGGCGACACTATCGAGTATCTAGCCATGAAAAAGCTTCTCAAATTACCGTTCGGAATCGGTGTAAAACTGTAGGTCCCAATCAGTGAGTGAAAACTGGAAAGCGCACAGCTCAGTGATTGTGAGAAGTTCTCCCCAGTCCCTTCATGGGATGTAATGGGAAACCATTTATTTATTTATTTTTATTCTAGGTGGAGGCTGATTATTATATATTATAGTTTTGAACCCAATAAGAAGTAAATTTAGAAAACCCAAAGTGCAAGACTGGCAAATCCATGAAATAAACCCCCAAGCATGGAATTACATTTGGTAGCGCACTTACCTGGCGTTTACACGGGACAGTTTTGCTCCGACAGTAGAAAAACATTCACACATTTTTACTACCACACTTACACTTATCTCACTTGCCTCGCCACTGTCTCTGATTTTTCAACGACAGTAACTTCGGCAAGAGATTTGACATAAGCTAGTAAAGCTGAGTGCAATATAAGAACTGATTTTGTTTTCTTATGACTCCATCTGTTAAATTCAGTGTATTTTGTTGTTGTACTTTTTTGTTTACTGTGTTTGTTCATATGGATCTGTGTTGAATTTGATGGTTAGAGTCATGAAACAAAAACTAAATGCCTGTTGTTGGTTCACACAATTACAACAAATCCAACTGCGTCTAGTTCTACTAGCTCCGCCATCGGCCATATCGGTGACGTTTCGTAGTAATTTGGTAAAATCGCAAAACATCGCAAACGACTTTACAAATTGGGAAATATATTTGTATTTGAAAATTTTGCTAATTTTTATTGAAATATTGTTTGACATGGCAAACATATAAACATGAATATATGTCTAATTTTCCAGAGTACATCAGTTCCGTTGTAATTTGGAGAACTAAGACAAAACACAATGGCAAAAGAGCGTTGAAACAAAAAATCAGAGCACGAAATTTAACGAAAAGACACTGTCGGCGGTTGCTTAAAACTGTACTGTCGTTATAACTGGCAGGACGCGTACGTCACACAAACAATTTTTCTCTTTGTGACAACTAATACATATTCTCAACTATCTTGTCTCACACTGTCCCGTGTAAACGCACGGTTACTCTTAAGGGGCCCTTAGACATGTGGATAAGTTGCTCGATTTCAAGTTCACATCAACTTCGATAACTAAACATCAACTTAGATTTTGCCCTTACACTCTCAAACTAGTTGAGGCAACTTCATTTTCTTGTCAGATGTCGAAATGAAAGGAGGTGAGCGCACTGCGAAAATATCACAAATTTTAGGAAAAAACGCTATTTTTATTTTCTTTAAATATTTATAAATAACACTACAAATGATATTTATTTCGTTTATATTTTTCCGATAATGTTTAATTTATTTATTTGTTGGTTCATTTATTTACATTTTGCCGATAATGTTTCCTCATGAACGCTTCTCATCGAAATGCGTATGAAAGTTGATGCAACTTCTCCCTACACTGATGGATAAGTTGAATTCAACTTAAAAAATCAAAAAATCAAAATCGCTTTGATTTTACATCAACTAGTTTGTACAAACCACCAACTTCACCTTACACCATGGATAAGTTGATGTCAACATGAAGTCGCTGCAACTTATCCACAGGTCTAAGGGCCCCTTGACATTCGAACTTTTCGTTTGGTTTGTGTCTAGACTAACGTATGGGGAGAACTTTCTTGTCTACTGGGAAATTTTCCAGGTACATATTGTTACATATTGTAGTTTTGAACCGAATAAAAGGTAAATTTAGAAAAGCCAAAGTGAAAGAAGTTTAAAAAAATAAAATTTTCTTAAATAAGTGCGTTTTCTTAAAAAAGTTAATTTTCTCAAAATCAGTAGATACCTATTCTTATTCTTAAAGAGAGTACATTTTCTTAAAAATATACTTTATCTTAAAGAAGTACAATTGCATAAAAAAGTACATTTTCTTACAGAAGTAACTTTTCTTAAAAAAAAGTCAAAGAATGCAAAGCAACAGACACTTGTACATACATACATACATTGTTATATTCGTACGACATAACCGAAGATCAACATAAAATACTTTTTTAATATTACTCCAAATTAAAACACTTCAATCTCGGCTCGCCGATATCGGATCGCCTTAATTTTTGGCCTAAACTCTTCGTCGAAACCCGCACTAGCTATTTAATCCAAAAATTAATAAAATCGGCTATGAACTTCCGGAGAAAATCGCGTGGGAAAATTATATGAAAATCGCCCAATAATCACTTTCAATACCGACTGCCAAGCAACGAACAAACAAACGATGATAAGACAAAACCGAAGATCAACATAAAACACTTTTTTAATATTACTCCAAATTACTACTCCAAATTAAAACACTTCAATCTCGGCTCGCCGATATCGGATCGCCTTAATTTTTGGCCTAAACTCTTCGTCGAAACCCGCACTAGCTTTTTATTCCAAAAATTAATAAAATCGGCTATGTATTTCCGGAGAAAATCGCGTGGGAAAATTATATGAAAATCGCCCAATAATCACCTTCAATACCGACTGCCAAGCAGCGAACAAACAAACGATGATAAGACAAAACCGAAGATCAACATAAAACACTTTTTTAATATTACTCCAAATTAAAACACTTAAATCTCGACTCGCCGATATCGGATCGCCTTAATTTTTGGCCTAAACTCTTCGTCGAAACCCGCACTAGCTTTTTATTCCAAAAATTAATAAAATCGGCTATGTATTTCCGGAGAAAATCGCGTGGGAAAATTATATGAAAATCGCCCAATAATCACTTTCAATACCGACTGCCAAGCCACGAACAAACAAACGATGATTTACTCTTACAAACCTAACACTTGCGTATGCATTAAATTTATAGTTTACTGCCCTAGAGGCGCGCGTATAGATGTTAACACATCAAAAAGTATTTTTTTTAAATAAATACCTTATCTTAAATTAAAAAAATACATTATCTTACAACAAATTTCCTTTTCTTAAAAAACTACCTTTTCTTTAAAGAGTGCCTTTTTTTGTAAACCAAAACAACTTTTCTTGAGATAAGTACCTAATCTTAAAATTGTACTGTTCTTGAAAAAAGGACCAATTCTAAAAAAATCCCATTTCTTAAAAAAAACTTTTCTTCAAAAAAAAAATACCTTCTCTTAAAAAAATACATTTTCTTACAAAAATTCAGTTTCTTAAAAGTACCTTGTCTTAAAAATAAAATAGTACCTTTGCTTTTCTTTTCTTGAGATAAGTAGACTTTCTTAAAATAAGTGACTTTTATTTAAAAGCAACCTTTTCCCAGAAAGAATACCACATCTTTAAAAATATCTGTTCTTAAAAAAAGTACTTCTTTGTAAAAAAAAAAAATTCATACTCTTACGCTTTTTCTTACTGAAAGTACTTCTTATTAAAAATTGTACCTTTTCTTTAAAAAAACATTAGCTTTTAACAACATTAAAAGCATTAAACATTAAAGAAAGGACCTTTCGGGAAAATATAATAAATACATATTCTTACAAAAAATACCTAAAAATATACTTTTTTTTTTTTAAATACATTCAATAAGTAAAAAAATTTCTTTAAAAAATCATTTTACAAAAAGTATATTTTCTTAACGATCCATTTAAATTATAGTATTTTTCAATAGGCGCCTTAGGCGTTTTGGAACTAACTAGTACATAATATATAGCGAAAGGAATATATAGGAAAGGAAAGGATTTAAAGATATATATAATTTGAAGAATAATGTTGTATTTCTGTGTGAGACTTTTAAACTGAAAATAATTGATCCTCAGAACAATGAAGAAGTTTCATCAACAGTTCTAAATTTAATTAATTTAAAGTTTCATTGGTGCAATGAAAATGTTTCTTAAATTAATGAACATGTTTTTTCAAACTTACATTATCATTAAATTGAAGGTTTTTTGCATAATTTCGATGAGTGTGTGTTAACTAATGTTTTAAGCCGCGATAATTATTTGTTGTAGAAATTTCTCTACATTTATATTTTCAGCCACCTATTTCTTAAAATGTCTCGTATAAATTATATGTTTGGAGCATATCAAACCAGCGGCTGCACATGACTGGTAAATAATAGCGGAGGCAGATGGCTCAAACTTTGATCGGCTTTCCGTTCTGGTGTTACGTCGTATATTCCACCCAAAGATGTACATCCCAAGATGCATTTAATTGGTGATATAATTTTTTCATGACGTTTTTTTCCGAACTTGCCAAATTAGAATGTATTCTGGATACTGATTTTGTATGACGATATTCGTCTAAACGATACTGATATGTTGATAATGACAGCTCGTCTACCATTTAAAATACATGCGTTCAGAAACCTCACTCCTCATCGATAAAGCGATAGTGAATTCGATATCGTCTCTTACATAACTAGCCCCCTGTTTTTGTACTTGTTTGTTCAGTTGTAACTGGTTTTTCAATAAGAGCGCTACAAAAGTTTTTTTTTAAATAAAACAAAACCGGTTTTAGATACCAATGAAATTCTTTATTCCTGTGAAAGTACGTTCGATGCCATTATGTATGGAACTCGATTTATTTTGCATGGCCACCATGGGCACGCTTGCAGAAGTCCAGACGCTGAACCCAATTTTCGACAGTTTTCACGCATAAATCGGCCGATACTGCTGTAATTTCACGTTCCATATTCGTACGAAGTTCACCAATCCTCGCTGGCTTGTTGGCATAGACCATAGACTTGACGTAGCCCCACAGGAAATAATATAACGGCGTCAAATTGCACGACCGAGGCGGCCAATCGACTGGGTCATTTCGTGAGATAACACGTTCACCAAACTTGGTTTCCAATAAATTGATTGTGGCATTCGCTGTGCGGCTTGTGGCGTCGTCCTGTTGGAACCACATGTCCTCCAAGTCCATATTATCCAACTGGGGCCAAAAATATTCGGATATCATTGAACGGTAGCGCTTCGCATTCACAGTAATGTGCCGGTCTTGATCATCACGGAAGAAGTACGGCCCAATGACGCCGTCGGCCCATAAACCGCACCAAACCGTAATTTTTTCGGGATGCAATGATGACTCATGGATTACGTGTTAATTGCTGTCTGACTAATACCGCATATTTTGCTTATTGACGAAGCCATTCAGCCAGAAATGAGGTCATCGCTGAAGATGATTTTCCGATGATTTCCGCTCTTAAAGTTGAGGCCACGGACTCCAAATTTCGGTAGTAAATTTTAATAATTTCGTCTCGTTGTTGGCTCGTATATCTTTCCATGATGAAACGGCAAACCTTACTGAAGAGAAATGTCAAAAGAGCTGGAAATTATATTGCGTTGTTTGCTGTCCCTATCGATTTACTTTTGTAGCGTCTCTGTTGAAACCCCCTTTATTTATACCCCGTATGACAAATGGATCTGACTGAACTAACAATAACAGTTCTCAAACTTCCAAAACTAAGTGTTCTTAATGCTCTCCCCTTTTGAACTACAAAGGGAAGAGTCCACAAAGACACCCTGAACTTTGAGATAACGTAATTATTACGTTGTATATAACAAAGGTTTGTCTGTAGTTAATGGATACATGTTTTAATTCAATGAAATGCATTATATCAATTTAATGTAAAACATCATCAAATTGATGAAAAATTTTAGTACTAATAACGCTTAAATTTTATAAAATTGAGTAACTGATTTCATAAATATAACCAAACAAGTACATTCTACTAATGTACACTTTACACCAACTCAATGAATACATGCGTTAAATATGTGACAAATTTGCATTAAATTTGTGCTTCATTTATATTAAACTGATGGACGGATGTAAACTTTTTCATTTACCCAATGAAATGGTAATTCATGAACTTTTACACCAGCGGATTGCACAAATTTCATGTAGATTTATCACTTTAATTGTAAAGTGAAGTGTTAAATAGAAAAACATACAAGCGGACATGCTTGCCATTTTGAGGGTGATCGTGTTGTTCTTTTGTGAGAGCTTTTACTGTATATGTTGCATAAGAAATCCTAATGCTTAATATATGTTGAAACAAATTTCAGGATGGCCAAAAACCCCCTTTAATTCGGTATTTAAATAAAGTATATCTTTACTCCAGAATTCCATTTAACATCTAAACTGAAAAGTGTGTCCACCAATCGACCAAGACCGACAGTTTTTAATTTTTTCCTGTCATTTTAATTTCTTTAATTTCTATACCTTAGTTTCCTTTTGAAGCTTAATTTTATTTGTTCACTTCATTTTATTTCAGGACATTTTTTTTGTTCATCATACCAGGGGAAAACACAATTTTAATGAACAAAAGCAAATTTTTGTCCGCTTCTTAATCTACTTTGATGAATTAAAAGCGCTCGTGGTCCTTCATTGTTGTCCTTATCGTTTGCCTCATTTAGAAGCTGACACTCATCCATCACCGCTAGGCTATCATCCTACGGAGTGTAACGCAAGACTGCAAATTAGATATTTCTTCTTTTGTGGAAATATACACAAGATTTTGGGGAGGAATTTCCCTTAAAATTAATTCACAAAATTGTATTCCTCGTGCATTTTTTATACCTCACTGATACACGTACCTGTTGTTGTTTTTAGCAGTGCGGTGCTATTTGAGAACTAAAAAGGTTTTAGCTCCCATTCCACCACCACCGACGACCATCTCAGGTAGCAGGAGTGATGTGGTGTTGCATTAAGGAAGATAATTTCGTTTGTTTTGTTGCTGTTTGACAAACTGACTTTGTCCACAATTGATAATTTGATATTCGTCGTTGTTTTGTATTTTTTATTTTCTTTTGGTGTAAGGATGAGGTGGTAATTTCTTTTGGGGTAATGAATTTAATTTAACGTCTGATTATTGAAATTATAGGTGAAATATGAGGTGATGCATTCAAAATAGTATTTGGAAGTGTGGATATTATCTTAGCATTTATATACGCGTTCGAATGTCAGAAAAAGTACTGGCCAACAAATATTAATCAGTATTGTTTATTTTCAACATTCCATCTCCTTTGTTTTATCCTTCTAAACTATTTTGAATAGTTGTGAATATTTTGACATTGTTGATGTATTTAAATTCAGTGAAATATTTTTTTGAGACTTTTAAGGAGCTATCCCAGAGAGAAATTTTGTCATGAAGACAATTCCAGTAGTATCTCCTTAGGACAATGTCAGCTGGTAATGACAGTTTATATAAGACATCTTCATGACATGTCACTAGTTTTGACTTATGTGACATAAATTGTTAAGGGGCTGACAATCTATGTAAGATCATTCTCCTGATTTGTCAGCATTATGTCATGGCTGACTGTCACTAAAGCCAATGCTGAATGTCTATAGAGTAAGACGTTATCATTCGTCAACTGAAATGTCATTTGTGTCTATTTGAAGCATTTCAAACAATTTCGAACTGAAAAATTTGTATTTCTTTGTAGTTATGGAATGTATGTCATGCATTTTTGGAAATACTTGAAAATGAGAAAAAGAAAAAATTACATGAGGAGTCAGCGAACACCCGGTTGGAACGAAGTTCATTTCGCTACATATTATGTACTAGTTAGTTCCAACACGCCTAAGGTGCCTGTTGAAAAATATTGTAATTTAAATGGATCTTTAAGAAAAGATACTTTTTGTAAAATTATGAACTTTTTTGAGATATTTTTTATTTATTGAACGTATTTTTGTAAAACGAAATATATTTTTAAGTTCTTTTTTGTAAGAATATGTATCATATTTTCCCGAAAAGGTCCTCTCTTTAATGAAAGGTACTTCTTTTATTAAAAGCCAATGTTTTTGTAAGAAAAGGTACAATTTTTAATAAGAAGTACTTTCTGTAAGAAAAAGCCTAGGAGTACGTATGTGTTTTACAAAGATGTAATTTTTTAATAGCAGGTACTTATTAAAGAACTCTTTTTAGGAAAATGTTAGTTTTTTAAGAAAATTTACTTATTTTCAGAAAAGAAAAGGTGTTATTTTATTTTTAATAAAAGGTACTTTTAAGAAAAGATATTTTTCTAAAGAGAAGGTATTTTTTTTTGAAGAAAAGGTTTTTTAGGAAATGAGATTTTTTTAGAATTAGTCCTCTTTTCAAGAACAGGTACAATTTAAGAGTAGGTACTTATCACAAGAAAAGTTATTTTGTTTTACACAAAAGGTGCTCTTTAAAGAAAAGGTAGTTTTTTAAGAAAATGCAATTTGATGATTATTTAAAAAAAAACACTGTTTTTAGGAAAAGGTATTTTGATAATTTGTTTCTAATTTTTCGACCTTTATTGTAATTATTCTTGACTAATTATCCAAGCTTAAGGTCACTTCTAATTTTATGAAACTTTTTGTTTTTCTCTTTTCTCTCTCGATATTTCGATTTCCTTTGGAAATCTTGTATTGTATTGGTGTTTGTTTGTTATTATTAATATTTAAAACTATCCTGAAGAAGATTTCCAAAGGGAATCGAAATATCGAGAGAGAAAAGAGAAAAACAAAAAGTTTCATAAAATCAGAAGTGACCTTAAGCTTGCATAATTAGTCAAGAAAAGGTATTTTGGTAAGAAAATTTACTTTTGTAAGCACAGGTACTTCTTTAAGATAAGGTATTGTTTTAAGAAAAGGTACTCTGTTTAAGAATATGAATAGGTATTTTTGTTTGAGAAAATTTCCTTTATTTGAGAAAATTTATTTTTTAAACTTTTTTCACTTTGGCTTTTCTAAATTCACCTTTTATTCAGTTCAAAACTACAATATGTAATAAACAGGCTCCACATAGAAAACTTCCCATCATTCTCCCCATATGTTAGTCTAGACACAAACCAAACCAAGAGTACGAGTGTAAGAGTAAGTGTTCTGCAAAATGTAATACCATGCTCAGTGTTGTATTTCATGGATTTGCCAGTCTTGCACTTTGGCTATTCTAAATTTACTTTTTATTGGGTTCAAAATTACAATATGTAATAAACACGCTCCACCTAGAAAACTTCCCATTAAACCAAACCAAACCAAAAGTACCCAATATGGGTTGTGATAAAGTGTTTAAAATATTTTCAATTAGCCCCCATCCCGCAACGTACCTTAAGGAACTACGTTTCAATGTGCACACCTTGAGGGATTTATGATTTTAATAACTCTTCTTCAAGATTTTATTAAGTTATCCGGCAAGCAGACCCAATACATACAGTCTAAAATAATGTAAGTATTTAGAAGATTACATATGAGCACGTATTGTTCAACTAACCCACTGATGAATATTGACTCAAGGATGACTTGTGTAAATGTCACATGGTGATCACAACTATTGACAAACTGCTGACGATTCCTGCCGACTTTTTACCAAATCCATGAAAATGTCAGAGGGTATCATACAATTTTTTGTATGAAAGTGGATCGGCAAGTCAACAGGGACTCTGACATGTCACCTTTTAGTCATTGATTATATCATTAGGAAATTTCCAATTGGGATATTATTTATGAAAAATCTATCGAACAAAATATAACACTGTAAAATTTTAACGAATAAATAAACCCTTACACTCAAAAAAATATGTTGGTAAACACAGCAGAAAAGTCTGCTGACAAGGGGAAAGCAAGCAAATTTGCTATTATAGCATACATTGGTTTGTTGTTTCAGCAAACAGTATGTCAGCTATTTGATGAACCCTGCAAAATGTTTGTTGTTATTGCAGTTCATTTGCTGTAATAACAAACAAACTGTCTGCTGATAAGTAGCATACATTGTTTGCTATTAATAGCAAACTTAATTTTTTGAGTGTATCAAAGAAAATAAGGCGTCAACGTAGTCGGTCCATCGATTACAATCTCTGACAAGCAATTTAGTTTGGTTCCATGATAGTCCACAAATAATAATAATAATAATAATAAAAAAATAATTAAACAAACCTACATCCTGCTGGTATATTATAACTTTATTACAAATAACATATACGTATTCCCATTATGTATGGAACACAATTTCATTCATGTGTCTGCCACGGCTGGTTTCGCAATAGCTCATCCTGTCACTCCAAATTTCCAAAACTATGTTGCCGGTTTTTGGTTTTACATATTTCACGAATAGTTCGGACGATATTAGCTTTAAGGGTGTGATTCGGTTTTAGCTTATTCGCATAGCGTAGATCTTTAACGGCACCTCACAAGAAAACGTCTAACGGACTCAAATCGCAGCTCCGAAGCGGTTAATTGACAATGCCAAAACGGTTGATATCGCGATTACCGAACTTAGTACGCAAAAGATCTATTGTTTGATGAGCTGTGAAACATGGTGCACCATCCTGCTGAAACCAAAGATTATCCTAGTTCATATCTTCCATTCAGCCCATAAAAAGCCTGAAATCATGGTTCTGTAGCGGCGTCTCCAGCAACATTTTCGAAAAATGGGTCAATGATCCAAAATCCACACGAAACTGTAACTGTCTGTGGTTGCATTGGCTTCTCCACAATGGCGAGTGGCCTTTCCGATCCCCACATTCGGAAATTTTGTTTGTTGCCAAACTCGACGCGAAAAACATGCCGCTCGTCAGAACAAATGATTTTCCGGCCAAATTCGATGCCCGATTGGAGTCTCTGTAAGGCCCAAACTGAAAACCCGTAACGAAGTGGATGGTCGCTTGCCTTCAATAACTGAGTCAATTGGACTTTGTAGGCGAATAATCCGAGATTTTTGTGCACAATTTTCTTCAAGCTGGTGCGAGAAATGAAAAACGGTTCCGCCAACTGTTCCCTCGGTTACAGCAACCGAGTTGTTGTTGATCCCAACGAGAAAACGTTTGCGAGAACTGAAAAAGTTTGCAGTAAACGAGTTATGAAAAATTAAGGCTGAAAAAACGTTTGTGATAAACGAAAAACGGTTCCACCAACTGTTCTTTCGGTTACAGCAACCGAGTTGTAGTTGCAGCAACCGAGTTGTAGGTACTATATTCAGTACATTACTTATATATTCAAATTTATATTTATGGCTTCCATAAGCTCTTTTTTGTGTAAATTTCCAACTTTTATGATTTTGGTTTTACCCATATAGTTTGTTTTAAAAAAGTTGGAATTTTTGTCTATCTTTTCAGTGTCTACGAACACGTCCGTCTCGACTTGCATTCAAATAACAACTAAAAGCGCAGCAAACTACAACGCGCCAGTTGTCCATTCAAGTTATATTGACAAGGCAAAAGCCTTTTATGTGTATGCGTGAGCGTATATGTCAAACGAGTGGACCATGATGGAATTATTAGGTGGTAGCAGGAGGAATGTGTATGGATTAGTAATACAGAGATCTGTCAAACTCAGTTGATTTTTCAATTTTTTTCTATCTTTCTTTAATTGTACAAACAACTTTTCATTTAATTAACAAAATTAGTATGCGGTCAAACTGGATTTATATCGAACTCAAATCGCAGCTCCGAAGCGGTTAATTGACAATGCCAAAACGGTTGATATCGCGATTACCGAAGTTAGTACGCAAAAGATCTATTGTTTGATGAGCTGTGAGACATGGTGCACCATCCTGCTGAAACCAAAGATTATCCTAGTTCATATCTTCCATTCAGCCCATAAAAAGCCTGAAATCATGGTTCTGTAGCGGCGTTTCCAGCAACATTTTCGAAAAATGGGTCAATGATCCAAAATCCACACGAACCTGTAACTGTTTGTAGATGCATTGGCTTCTCCACAATGGCGAGTGGGGTTTCCGATCCTCACATTCGGAAATTTTGTTTGTTGCCAAACTCGACGCGAAAAACATGCCGCTCGTCAGAACAGATGATTTTCCGGCCAAATTCGATGCCCGATTGGAGTCTCTGTAAAGCCCAAACTGAAAACCCGTAACGAAGTGGATGGTCGCTTGCCTTCAATAACTGAGTCAATTGGACTTTGTAGGCGAATAATCCGAGATTTTTGTGCAAAATTTTCTTCAAGCTGGTGTGTGAAATGAAATGGTTTCCCATTACATCCCAGGGGTGAGTTGGGGAGAGCTTTTCACAAACCAGTAAGCTGTGCGCTTTCTAGTTTTTACACTCACTGATTGGGACCTACAGTTTTTACATCGGTTCCGAACGGTATTTTGAGAAGCTTTTTCATGGCTAAATACTCGAAAGTGTCGCCATCACTAACCGAGGTGACCGTCGTCGAAAGAAATGTGAGGTGGTCGGAGCAGGGATCGAACCCACGTACACGTACAAGAGCCGCGCACACAGACGGCCACATTTAATTAACAATTTTAATACCACCTTCCATGGTAATTAAAAACATCTCTGTGAACAAGGAATAGCAAAACATCATTGTGAATGGGATAGTCATGCGCCGATTCGCTATGATGAAAAAAGTGTGGCTATCTCGTGAGTCGCATCAAATAAGCATGAGAAATATTTTAAATGTCCCATTAGTAACACCTGAGGATGTTATTCGGCAACTACTTCCTCTCAACCTAGGATTCCCTAAACAGTTTATACGAAAAAACTGAATGTAAACGCCGACGATTTTTGTCAGTTTAAAGCTGTGTTCCCAAAACTAAGTGAAGCCAAACTGAAGGGAGGTTTTAGTTTATTTGTGAACATATCAATACCATTCCAATTTAAACTTAGAAAATATCAATTTGATATTGAGAAAATTTTAATTGTACTTTAATTTGAAAATTCTATTTGAAATACTTGACTTGAAATTTAAAAAACGTCAATTGAAATTTAAAAAACAGCAATTAAAATTTGAAACACACAATTTAAGTGTAAAAGGCATCAATTGAAATGTAAAAAACATCAATTGAAATTTGAAACAGGCAATTTAATTTTAAGACATCAAGTGAAATTTTAAAACATCAATTGCAATTTGAAACACACAATTTAAATGTAATTTCAAGTACAATTTTTAAATTTCAGTTGAATTTTTTTAAATTTAAATTGGAAATAGTGTAGCAGTTTTTTCATCTATTTTATGAATTTTAGGTATTTTCATTGGACTTCAAATTCATAAAATTAATGAGACATGCGAACTTTAAGAACAAGCAACCTTCTGTTGGAAAACGTGCATGGAAATGTTTTGTTATGTTACAATTCCATTGGAAATCATAATTCCTTGGAAATCACAGAAGTTACGACAATGTCACGATTGTCAATGAATTTGTAAGTGCGTATGGTAAATGGGTTGCAACATGTCCATACAAATTAATTTTCTGCATTCTCATATTGACATCTTCCTAGACAACTTCGGGCAGTTCACCGATAAACAAGACGAACATTGTCAGCAAGCAATGGCGCAACAAGAAAAAAACGCATTGAGCGAAATAGTAAAATAACGCTGATATCAGAATATTGGTGTTCACTTCAAAGACAAACTACACGCAAAGAAAAAAAACGTTTATTGCTCGGTTGCCACAACAATACTTTGATTGATTTGTATTAATTTATTAATCGCAACCGTTTATGTAGTTCTCCTAAATACACTCATATATCGCAAATGTGTATCATGTTGTTGCAAACGAGATCTCGTTTGCATTAAACGAGTACAAAATTACATTCGTCGCAAGTTAAAAACCGTTTGCGATAACTGAAATTAACCATTTTTCTAATGAGTACGAAGAACGTAAATTTCTCTCATTCTCTCTTTCTGTCGACTGTATACACAGTCCACTCCATGGTTGAAATATGAGGTTGTGTTATAAGAACAGCTGATCGAAGTTTTTTCTTGTCGTTGTACAGAGTTCTGTCAAATTTTAACTAATTTGTTTGTTTAATTAGTAAATACTTAACAGATTTCAAGAAATTCGATATAAATCCAGTTTGACCGCATACTAATTTTGTTAATTAAATGAAAAGTTGTTTGTACAATTAAAGAAAGATAGAAAAAAATTGAAAAATCAACTGAGTTTGACAGATCTCTGTATTACTAATACATACACATTCCTCCTGCTACCACCTAATAATTCCATCATGGTCCACTCGTTTGACATACACACTCACGCATACACATAAAAGGCTTTTGCCTTGTCAATATAACTTGAATGGACAACTGGCGCGTTGTAGTTTGCTGCGCTTTTAGTTGTTATTTGAATGCAAGTCGAGACGGACGTGTTTGTAGACACTGAAAAGATAGACAAAAATTCCAACTTTTTTAAAACAAACTATATGGGTCAAACCAAAATCATAAAAGTTGGAAATTTACACAAAAAAGAGCTTAGGAAGCCATAAATATAAATTTGAATATATAAGTAATGTACTGAATATAGTACCTACAACTCGGTTGCTGCAACTACAACTCGGTTGCTGTAACCGAAAGAACAGTTGGTGGAACCGTTTTTCGTTTATCACAAACGTTTTTTCAGCTTTAATTTTTCATAACTCGTTTACTGCAAACTTTTTCAGTTCTCGCAAACGTTTTTTCGTTAGGATCAACTACAACTCGGTTGCTGTAACCGAGGGAACATTTGTCGGAACCGTTTTTCATTTCTCGCAAATGTTTTTTTCAGCTTATGTTTTTCATAACTCGTTTGCTGCAAACATTTTTCGGTTCTCCCAAACGAAATGATATGTATGGCTTAACAGAAGTTCGTTTCTCCCAACTACAGTGCCCAAACGAACTTCAGTTATCTGAAATTTCGTTTGGAAGGAACGAGTTTTTTCTTTCCGTGTAATGACTTCTTAAAAACCGTGGATATCATTCAAAAGTTTCTGAATTTCATCTTTCCAAAGTTTTTCAGAAACTGAAAATGCGTTGATAATTACCTCAGTTGCAGCGTTATAATAAAATAAAATAAATAAATAATAATTTTGGGGGTGTTGGGAAATTTTAAAAATGGATTCCTGTTTTACTCGGCAACACCTACAGGAAAAATAGTGTCAGTTCCCAGGTATTTTGAACTATCGTATAGTGTTATTTTCATATAATTTTTCAAGAGTCGTTGAAAACGCAGAAAGATAAATTTTTCAATTTTTATCTATACTGTTTTTCATTTGAAATTTTTGGGAAATTTTCTCATTACGAAAAACGCACAAAAAACAAAAATTTCCCAAAATCGAGATATATAAGTATAATCCGACTTGTTGGACGAATTTCATACAAAATTTAAATTTATATGGGAAAGTTTAGCGTAATTTTTCATGTACTTTTTCAAGCGATTTTGTTCTGTGCGAGTTTTCGTGCATAACACTGTGTGTAATTTTTTAAGTCATGGAAATATAACCATATGCGGACACCACTACGTGATAAAAGACCAAAAAAAGACCCGTGTCTTCTAGTTTTGCCCAAAGTAATGGACTTTTGGACATGGACATGGAGAATTGGGGTCTCGGTGTCATTCTTGCAAAAAAGTGATCATTTTGTCAGGCTCATATCTTGCCAATAATTCGACATTTGGATTTACTGTCTGAGGAAAAGTTGTAGCCCTTGTCCTAACGAATAATAATTGTGAACATACAAAATCAAAAAAACTTCATCTTCAAGGTCAAAATCGCAAAAAAAAAAAACTGAAAACCGAAAATATGAGCCTGACAAAATGCAAAATGCAAGAATGACACCGAGGCCCCAAATTTTTGGGGGCCCATAAAAAAAGTGCATGACTTTGGGCAAAACTGGAAGACACGGGTCTTTTATTAGGTCTTTTATAACGTAGTGGTATGCGTATGTGGTTATATTTTTTCGTGTTGCACTCTGTAATCATTTTCAATCATATTCGGAAATTATATTCATCACAGCAAAGAAAAGTAGGATGTAGAACGCACTATTTAATTTTAAAATAAGAACACGTATTTTTTGAGCTGGTAGTAATTTATTTATTGGATTGGAAAGAGGACATGTTCCGAAGACGTACCGTCAAATCGCCTCCTCGGCTCAGAGGCCATTACCCTATTCATGAAATTTTCCATGACCTTTATGGTTGTATATCACCGATGACGCTTTGGATCTCGGATTTGAGCTCAGGAATTTTTTGTAGTTTATTCGCATAAACGCGAGATTTCACCAAACCCCTAAGAACGAAATCGCACGGCGTTAAATCGCATGAATCTCAAGAGATAATTTGTTCTGGAAACCGTTGCTCCAATAAATCGATTGTTTCATCAGCGGCGTGGCAGTTGCTGTTGCCGTCTTGCTGAAATCACACTTCGTCCAGATCCATGTTTTTTTTAAACTGGTTTTATTGTAAGATTTCTACACATTCTACTGGTATACAATACATACTACTTAATATTACCTATTCTATTTCCCTCACACCCATAGGGTGCCCTTCGGAAACTTCCATCCTCCTAAAAAATACTACATACATACATCGAGTTCTTAAATATAAATTACATACGCTGAAAATAATAATTTCCCGAAAAATCGAAGAAAAAACGGGAACGCCTCGGTTGTCATCTTGACCTAAAAATAAAAGAAACTTAAAAATTAAATAACAAACTAAAAACTAAATAAACACAAAATATCCAGCAAGCTGGATCGCATAAATTAATAGACCAGAAGATTCCGAAGAATCTCTAGTCTCCACCTCGGCATGAAGAAATACTATTGAGCAGTATTGTACACAGGATCATCGATACCCAATGTACCGAATCTCCTGTGGTAAAAAAGCAAATCCCCGTCCGCTCCTAGATAGCCCTCATTACTGAGGGCCAGAAGGTCCGTTGGTCCAAAGAACCAGCGAGACAGAAGATTGTCCGCATCCGTTGTGTCGAAACATGCCCTAACCAGGTCATTTTCCACACCCGCCGCTTTCCCCAGGAAAGATAGAGCAGAGTCCACCATGAACCTGTCAATCCTCCCAAAACCAGCACCATCATATACCCTCCTACAGGAGGGCGAGCGGAAAGATCCATCCGCCATCACCGTCATCCTCAGTCCCAGACAGGTCCTGAGTATCTTCCGCTCCCATTGCCTTAGCCTCTCCATCTGACACGACGAGATGGGAAACCAGGCCGGGAAAGCATATGCCATAACAGGTCTTATAACCTGCCTGTACACCAGCAGACGCACCTCCGTACTCAGTCCATTCGCCCTCGCCAACAGCCTGTAGTATGCAGAAAAGGCAAATCTTGCCTTCCGCAAAGCGTAGTCCACATGGCTCACGAAGGTGAACCGTTCATGGAACATCACTCCAAGGTACTTGATTTCCCTCGAAATCCCGATGTCCGCATCTCCCACCTTGAGTCTGGGGACGTAGCCCCTGGCGTTCGGGTACAGGTTCCCGCGCTTCCCCTTAAAAATGATCCCCTTCGACTTGGCCACATTCAGCCCAATTGCCCACTTGGAGAAGAAACCACTCAGGGTCTCAAGGTAAGTGTTCAGCCTCCGATTGACGTTGATAGCCCTAGGGCCAGAAGCCGCAATAAGGATGTCATCCGCATAAACCAGCAACAGATCCCCCCCCGGGGGAAGGGGCATATCGCTGAGAAGGATGTTGTACAAGACAGGTCCCAATAGCGAGCCCTGCGGTACACCCGCCGTCACCATCTTCTCCTCAGAGAGGGAGTCGCCAACCCTTACACGGAACGTCCTGTCCGCCAGAAAGCCAGCAACCATCCTGAGTACGTCAGCAGCAAATCCAGCCGCCTTCATATTCACCAGTATCGCCGCTTGCCAAGCCGTATCAAAGGCCTTGGCAAAATCCAGGCTAGCAGCTATTGTGATGTATCTCCTGTTCAGACCCCTAGTCACGTGGTCAGAAAACACCATAAGCGCATGTGATGTCGAGTGCCGCCCTCTAAAACCAAACTGGTTATCCAGCAAGATGCCGCGCTCAGCCAAATGGTCCCGTACATGGTCCAGAATGAACAGCTCCAGAAGCTTCCCAAAAGGGGAAAGTAGTGAAACTGGTCTATACCCACTGACCCTCTCCCGATCCGTCCCAGGCTTGGGAATAGGTACTACCGTCGCCTTCTTCCAGGCCCTAGGGAAGTAGCCCAAGTTGATGCAATGGTTCAAAAGAACCGCCAGAAAGGTCCAAACGAAGGAATCAGTCCTCCTCAAAGCAACATCAGGAATGCCGTCCAGTCCAGACGACTTTTTAGGCGGACGTCTCCTAAGAGCGCCACCAACATCCGCAGCCCTGATAATCAGGTCATCCACACGCCCAGCACCAACTGCGTCGTCAGCCATGATCCCCGATCCAAAAGCAACACGTGGTATGTGGCTCACCAAATCAGCTGCCTCAGCAGCAATCCGTTCACCAAAGTCACCAGTCCTCAAGTGACCATTCACGCCATGCACCGCAGAAAATCCCGCCGCAAGGAGATTAGCCTTGCCCACCTCCTCAATAATGGGCACATTGCCCTCGTCCAACATATCCGGGACAGGATCCCTTCGACGTAGTCCGCCAGCCGCCTTCACCTTAGCAAACGTAGTGCTGTCCACCCTTACAGCATTGAGCCGATCCGTCCAGAAACCAGCCTCAAATACAGCAATCGCACCATCGATGATCCGACTCAGCTGCCTTATCTCAGCCCTGAGAGTAGGAATGCGGGAGAAATCCCCCATCCTGCAAAGAGTCCTCCGAAGCCTCTTTTTCTGTCCAATCAGGTCCTTTATCCTGGGAGGGAGGTCAGGCAGTCCACCATTCCCAGTTGTCATCTTCGGCACAGCACCATCAACAGCCTGTCGAAAAGACTCAGCCATAGATTCAACGCAGTCATCAATTTCGCCAATGGTAACATTACGATCCACCGGAAGAGCAGCAGAGGGGAGAGACCCTCGAAGCAATGAGTTGAACCGGTCCACGTTCATCCTCCCAAAATTGTAAATCACTGGTCGCTCCCGCCGAACCAGCTCGCCACAGTCCATTCGAATCTCCACAGCCCTGTGATCCGATTCATAGTCCAGAACCCTCAGCTCCTGAGACACACGTATGCCCGGAGAAGCCATAAATATATCGATGTACGATGCCGCAGTACCAGAAACCCTGGTCGGCTCCCCCGCAGAGAAGACATCCAAATCAGGACACCCCAACAGGAAATTCCGCAAGCGTCGCCCATTCGCGTTAACCACCGATCCACCCCAGTCAGGATGTTTAGCATTTAAATCCCCACCAATCAGCACATCTCCGTTTCTCACCAGCTCACTAAGTGTGAGTAGGTCAGAGCAAATACAAACAAACTAACGAGATGGCGGTGCCACCCGGCCTGCTGATCCTGACAGCAGTGCTCTGCATAATTCCGGTATCCACTCCAAGCCTGATGCAATGAATCCCGTCCCGTATCAGTATCGCCGTCCCCTTACCGCGACCACTGCTCGAATTACACCTATGGGTCACATAACCCCTGACATCCAGTCTATGCCGGTCACCAAGTCCATGTTCCGCCATCATAAGCACGTCTGGTCTGTGCTCCGCCAAAAACAGCTCCAGATAGTGCCTCCGCTGCCTTGAAACGATGGAGTTCACATTGATGAATATACACTTCAGCCGTCTGTTCATGAACGAAACAGAGATTCCATAAAGGCCGCCATGGCCCGCATCCTTCCAGCTTCATCCCTGATTCCCGCATAGCCTCCTGCGAAATCCCGGACCTTCATCATGCAGTCGAAAATGCTGCCTCCCATCATCCTGCGACAATCCGCATTCAATGCACCAACATCCGCATCAGTCCCTGTCCCAGACCTAGGACCCCCAATATTAGCCGCCATAGGAGCCGTAGCACGGCCCGAATTTGCCCGTACACTGGGAGCACCACCTGCCGCATCCGCATATGACACTCCTGGTCTTCTCACCATCGTTGCCCGAGTATTCGCTGGTCCACTGACCCTCGGTCCATTCCGTGCCGCACGCATCTTAGCCGCAATCGCCATCTTCTTCGGGCAATACCTTGCCCCAGCCGTATGACCCTCAGCATCGCAGTTCACGCATTTCACCTTGCGTGGGGCCTGCATAGTCACCTCCCCGGTGATTTCATCCTCTACTGGCACCTCCTTCACGGCTTCACCCTTCTTGGGTAAAGCACACGCCTCCGACTCGTGCGGTCCTGCACACTTCACGCATCTCGATGGCATGTTACAATTCCTGGCCACATGTCCAAACCGCTGGCACCTATAACATTGCGTCGGTCCACCCCTCTTAAACCGCTCAAATCTGATACGGCAATGTAAAATACTCGTCAGTTCATGGAAACTGACCAAATCGGATTCGTTCGATAGCTTTATCAGCCAACGATCGCCACCCATTTTCGTCAGTCCCATGATCTCGAGCTTCAGCCCAAGACCCTCCAAATACCCCCTCACATCCTCCACGTCAAACGTGTCAGATAGCCGCCGAATAATAACCACGTATGGCTTCACACTCCGAGGAGTGTGGGTATAAAACTTTACGCTAATTGCCTCCAACAGCGCCCTTAATTTCTCGTGATCCTGAAGGGAATTCACGGAAATGTTGGTAGACTTTCTACCCAAGATGCTGAGGCTGAAATTATCGTGCCCCAGCGTATTCTTTATGCTCCGCAGTATCAGCTTTACATCTATATCGAAGGTCGTTATGACCGGGATCGATTTGCCTGTCCTCTTTCTTGCTGCAGCAGCCCTCATGTTAGCTGCTGTACCTGCTCTTGTTGATGCCGCTGTTGCCGCTCTCGCAGTTGATGCCGCCGTAGTACCTGCCCTCGCAGTTGATGTCATCGTTGCCGCCCTCTTTGCAGCTGCCGATGTAGATGGCTTGTCAGCAGCCACCGCACCCTTTGCGGCAACTGTATTTGCCGCTGCTGAACATGGCGTACCTGTTCTCGCCATAGTTTTTGCCCTCTTGGCCGCTGCTGTTGACACCACCGTTGTCCAGGCAGTTGTGGTGTCTCGCCCTGCTGCATTCTCATCTGCTGCCTTGATCCTCTTGGCTGCTGCTGCTGTCCAGGTAGGTGTGGCGTCTTGCCCTACCGTATCCTGAGCAGGTGTGGCGTCTTGCCCTGCTGCATCCTTTCCTCTGGCAGGTGTGGCGACTTGCCCTGCCGAATCCCTCTTTGCCGGTCTCGACATCGTTTCGCGCAACGATGGAAACTCCTCTTTGTTGTTGATGGCCTCCACGGATACCATCTCGCTTTCCTCTCCGACGTCATCTCCCTCATCGGATGTGGAGTAGTCCTCAGAGGACTGTTCGTCTTCTTCATCTTCGGTGCCGGACTCAGACTTCCGGACCATCTTCCTTAGCTTGGCGATCTCGCACAATGCCTTCTCCAGCATTGCCTCCAGCTTCTCGATTTTCACGACACCCGCCTCGTACCGCTCTTTATATTCCTCCGCATCGTAGGACTCTCTCCTACGCTTCTTCATCCCCTCGTCCATCGTTTCATCCATTACTGGATGATAAATTCCCACGCCGTCAGCTATCACCACGGCCTTCTTCACGTCCTTAATCGTTTTCCTCGAACTCGTTAGCAGTCTACTGCCTTTTCACTTCTGGGTTTTTCCCGCTTTTCTCACTTTTCCGCTTCGCTTCAGCACGATGTGTACACAGATGCTGTCAACACACAATTCTCCTCGTCCAGATCCATGCCCTCCAGTTGATGCTACATGAACTCCGTTCATTTTACAAAAACTAAGGCCTAGTGACACAGCCAGACCAAAATCCGCAGCAGACAGTTGATTATCGTGGGTGCATTTGTTTCTCATGGATTGCATAAGGATTTACTGAGCCCCAAACAATTTTGTGTACTCACGAGGCCATTCAGATGGAAATGCGTTTCATTGGAAAATTGGCATTGACTTCACTTTTATCCATTACCCATTAAACGAATTGCCGGCACTCTCCATGGTTTGCTGGTTTGAGCTCCTGAGAAGGCTGAATTTTTACGCATGAAGGTGGAGGGTTTTTGGTAAAATTCGCTACGTAGTGCTTCGTGAAATTTGAAGTTTTTGAGAATGCTGACGAATTGATGGTTCCGGGTTTTTGGCGACATTCTCGTTTACAGCAGCAATGTTTTCAAGAGACCGACCGGTATGTTGACAAACAGGAGTCTTACTGCCCATATCCGACCCAGTTTCCTCACATTTTTGACCACTCTTCAAATGGTTGACACATTACTAAAAATAATTCGAAGTTTGCGAGCGGTCCCAGCATAACTTTCCAAATTGTTGTAGTGAGTCTTTACAGTTACAATTCTTTCGTAAAACGCTCCAATTTTAGTAATCGGAATAAACATACGTGACAGCTGAAAATTTCAGAGCTGCCGCTTGCGCTAAAAAAATAACACTAAATTTAAAAATTTTGAACTTACTGAGACACCCTTTATTTTTAGCAACGCTTACATATATATTGACATGGACTGTCCGTGGAGGATGGAAAGTTTCTGATTGCCATTCACTTGGGAGTGGCCAGAAATGATTCCTTCATTGGGCAGTCCAAGCAGCTCACTACTTCCACGCAGTATGTCCTGGGCAATGGCTTTTCGGAAACCTCCGTTAGCTAGCTAGAGTGAGAAGGCGAAACAAATGAGCATCAAATCAGGTATAGTAGGTGACTGATGTCACTGAAGCTCATCAAACAATCGGGCATATTCTTTTGTCCTTAGAAGGCGGATGAGCCAAACATACGGGCCAACGGCGGATAGAAACTAAAAGAAGAAAATCCAGGTTCAACATATCGCATCCTGGTCAGCGTCTGATCCATAATGGGCGGCTGCAATCAAATATCCTGGCAGTAGGTAAAATGCAAAAACCCGGTGGGCTGGGTTTGCCTCCCGCCACCGTTCATAATGGCAGTGAAAATACAAAAACGAAACAGAAAACATAAACAACCCCTATTTGTTGACGACCCCCGCAAACGTTATAAGGACCACGATTTACGGATATGCACTTGGAATGTAAGAACTCTATATAGATCCGGTGCAAGTATCCAACTGGCAGATGTCCTCGAAAGTTATAAGGCTGACATTACCGCTATCCAGGAAATGCGATGGACAGGACATGGCTGCACAAGAAAAAGAAACTGCGATATATACTACAGTTGCCATGAAAAAAAACATGAATTTGGTTGTGGATTTGTAGTTGGCAAAAGACTGCGACATCTAGTCTCTAGGTTCAATCCTGTGAGTGAACGAATAGCCACAATCCGCATAAAAGCGAAATATTTTTATATTTCCCTAATTTGTGTGCATGCCCCGACAGAAGAGAAAGATGATGATGCCAAAGACATATTCTATGAGCTCCTAGAGGAAACGTATGACCGCTGCCCTGGCCATGACATTAAGATTGTACTAGGAGATTTTAATGCCAAAGTAGGAAGGGAGAATGTGTTTAATCCAACTATTGGCAATTTCAGTCTTCATGCTGACAGTTCCGACAACGGTATGAGACTGATTGACTTTGCCGCGGCAAAAAACATGGTCATCAGTGACACAAGATTCCAGCATAAAGACATCCACAAGGCTACTTGGGTATCCCCTGATCAAAGAACTAGGAACCAAATTGATCACGTGGTAATTGATGGAAGGCACTCATCCAGTGTAATGGACGTACGAGTGATCAGAGGAGCTAACATCGATTCTGATCACTACCTGGTAGCAGCAAAGGTTCGCACAAGATTAAGTAGAGCGAAAATCGTACGAAACCAGACGCAGAGGAAGCTGGACATCGGAAAGCTGCAATTACCAGAGGTAGCCACAGCCTACTCAAGGAAGCTCTCGCAACTTTTGGCACAGAACCCACCCCCTCCCGATGACGATCCTGATGCGCAGTGGAAACCCATTTCCGACTCTATAAAAACTGCCGCAACAACCGTACTTGGTTTCGAAAAACCGCTTCGCAACAAACCGTGGTACGATGAAGAGTGTCGCATAGCAAATGACGAAAAGAACGCTGCACGTATGGTAATGCTTCAGTCAATTGCAACGCGAGCTGCAACTGAGCGGTATAGGGAGAAGAGAAAGGAGGTAAACCGTCTCTTTAGGCGTAAGAAACGGCAGTGGAGAAAACGCGAGAGTGAGAAAATTGAGACATACAGAAGGAAGAACGAAGCCCGAAAATTCTACCAAAAAGTTAAAAACGGAACTAATGGACATGGTTCAGGGCCCCCCTTCTGTAAAGACAAAGACGGAAATCTCGTCGCAGATGTGCAGAGCATGTTGGAAATATGGAGAGAGCATTTCTCCGCGCTACTAGTACCTGAGATATCCGATGACGATGGGACAATCGATCACAATATGGACGACGACGTCGATTGCCCCCCTCCTAACCAAGACGAGGTCAGAACAGCTATTGCCCGGCTTAAGAACAACAAAGCCGCAGGAGCCGATGGATTACCGGCGGAGCTGTTTAAGGCTGGCGGCGATGAGCTGATAAGGTGCATGCATCAGCTCATTAGCAAAATTTGGTTAGATGAATGCATGCCCGGCGATTGGAGTCTCAGTGTACTATGTCCCATATTTAAAAAAGGTGACCCGAGTATTTGTGCCAACTACCGTGGAATAAGCCTTTTATCCATAGCATATAAGGTTCTATCAAGTATAATGTGCGAAAGACTAAAACCAATTATCGCTGACCTGATTGGACCATACCAGTGTGGCTTTAGGCCTGGAAAATCGACAACTGACCAGATTTTCACGCTACGCCAAATCCTGGAGAAGACACACGAAAAACAAATCGACACCTATCATCTATTTATCGATTATAAAGCAGCCTTCGATAGTCCGATACGGGAGAAACTCTATGAAGCAATGTCTGAGCTTGGTATTCCTGCAAAACTCATACGCCTTTGCAGGATGACCTTGACGAACACCAAATCCGCAGTGAAAGTTGGTAAGGATCTTACCGAACCTTTCGAAACTAAGCGAGGCCTCAGGCAAGGCGACACCCTATCGTGCGATCTCTTTAACATCTTAATGGAGATCATTATGAGAAAAGCTGCAGTCAATATGAATAAAACCATCAGCAGCAAAAGTCACATGCTGCTCGCGTATGCTGATGATATAGATATCATTGGGCGCACAATTAGAGAAGTTACTGCGGTTTTTTCGAGAATTGAGAAGGAGTCAGCAAAAGTGGGTCTGACGGTGAATGAGGACAAGACAAAATTAATGGTTTCAACGAACAGGGCCTCCACGCGATTAGACCAAAGCGTGAACGTTGATAACCGTTATAACTTCGAGGTAGTGGACGAATTTATATACCTCGGATCTGCCGTGAACAAAAACAACAACGTCAGCCTTGAGATCAAACGGAGAATTGTGCTTGCGAATAGATGTTATTTTGGGCTAAGCAAGCACTTTAGAGACAAAGCCCTCTCTCGAGTAACAAAAGTCCAGCTGTACCAGACTCTCATTCAACCTGTCTTGCTTTATGGCGCAGAATCCTGGGTCCTATCGCAAGCAGACGAAACATCTGTAGGAGTCTTCGAGAGAAAAATACTCCGAAAAATTTATGGCCCTATAGTGCACAACGGCGAGTATCGGCGACGCATGAACCATGAGCTGTATGAGCTTTATCCTGACATTGACATAGTTAAGCGGATCAAGATAACGCGATTGCGCTGGCTAGGCCATGTCAGTAGAATGGATGAAGATGAACCAGCGCGAAGGCTTTTCGAAACCGAACTCGAAGGAAGACGAAAAATAGGAAGACCAAGACTCCGCTGGAGGGATCAGGTTGACGAATCCCTGCGTACACTTGGTATTGCCAACTGGAGAGATAAAGCAAAAGATCGAACTGGTTGGCGAAATATGTTATCTTCGTTTTGTAAGGTCCCTGACCCCCCGGGGTTGTCCGAGACCGGATAAGTAAGTAAGTACATATATATTCAGCAATGAAATATATGTATGCATTGAACAATTTTCATTTTAGTGACTAAACAGTTTTTGTTGCTGAAGTGCATATATGCAGTAGCTCAATTTTGATTAAAATATTCGTCACAATTTAACCCGTGTGATTAAGCTTTTCTTTTTAGTGTATATTTCTGTGAAAACATATTCAACCTTTGGGCAACCGCTTAATTGCCAAATTTCAAAGAACTGTGCCATTTATTCTCCAGATTGGTTACTTGATTGCAAAGAGTTACCACTGTTATTTATGGTTGTGTTGTATTGATTACTGATTTCTGTGAAATATGAACCTTTTGACTGATAGGCACATTGTAAATAACATTAACAGATCAATGCAATCCTGCCGGTCCTTAAATAGTGACCTAGTTTGATACAGACAAATAAGGAACTAGTCACATAGTTTGTTTGTCCCACTCGAAATACCAGAAGTCGAAGAGAAAGGAATATTAGAGAAAGACAAGATAAAGAATAAAACAAATGATGACAATGGCTTTTAGCACAAAACTCATGTATTTTTTGCGCAAAAGATAATTTTATATTAAGAATTTACTTAAGGATGATGAATGAAAGAATTGAAGACCATGAGGGAATTTCATCTTGAACGAGAATAAAACTTACTTTGCTATTTGAAAACAATAATGATTCTTTATTACATGAAGGCAATAGAGCAAAAATATATTTATCCGCATTGGAGGAGGGGTTCCATATCTTTGTCAGTGTTATTGTTTGCGAATACTTCTTGTCGTCGTGGACAAATCCAGTGTTGACTGGATCTATTATAGATGATTTGGTTCTTGAGTGTGGTTTGTTTTGTTGTCTTACCAACTTGTCACACGGATATGAGTATAAATCAAATGGAATACAAAACTGTGCTGCTATTTATAAAACAAAGACAAATATACATTATTAGGCTGGTAGTATGGGATTTATTTGTATGAGGGAGGTATGCTACTTTTGGGATATCTCTCAAAATCGAGTTCAGTTGCGTGCAAAAAAGTAAATAAGAACACTAAAAGACGGGTGCAGCAAAGTCGTCCAAAAAATATATATTAAAAGTGAACCAAAAATTTCCCATGTGTCTTAAGGCTAAATTTCATACGAATTATCGCCCAATAACTTAAGCGAACCACAGACTTCCCATTCATGAGCATAAACATCAGTAATTGTTGATGTTTGTTGTCGGTTTACCGCTCAACTTTATACCTAATAAGAATGTAACCGAAGTTGTTCGCATCAGTATCCTGTTCACAAAATCTTTTGGTAATTCTTTTTCAAATTCATCGCTCAGATGAAAAGTTATCGACCAAGCTCATGCTTTTGTGAGCAATTTTTAATTTTTTGAAATGAAAAACAACCCAGAATTTGTGGGCGATTTTTCATAATGAAAAATTACAAATAACTATTTACTAAACTTTGCCCAATTTTCTACCGTAATTTTTGCTATACAAAATATATGGAAATGAGTAATTTTAGAGTAATTCTATGGATGAGGAGGTTCTTTTCACAACATGATTATTCCACTTTTGACAAAAATGATTTTTTTTGTTTGGTAGCATTGAATTGAAAACTCAGCGAAAATAAAATTTTGCGAAATCTCTATAATTACACCAAATGACATTACCCATTTCAACTATACATTTTTGGAACAAAATATGATTAATCCAGAAGTTAATTAACTATTTTAGCCTAAATGGCAACAACACAAGTTTTATCCCTACATTTTACACTCAGAACTTCAGACGATTAATCCAAAGTGATTTGAATCAAAACATGATTATTCCAATCCGCCGCATCAAGACAAGATTATTCCATTTCAAATCCTGCATTTATTCAAAATACAGTACTGCTAAATTTTTGAATCCTGTACAAAACAAAAACTAATCTTGTCGTCTATAATAATGCAAGAAAATTTCGGGTTAAATACATAATTGCATTCCTACAAACCTATTTTCTCAATTAGGGAATTCACATGGTCTCCTAAAGTCATAAGTCGTAAAGTCATATTTAACAAATTAGTACATATGACTTCTGCATGTGAGCAGCATGTTGTATGTGCTAAATCATAAGTCATAAAAACGTCAAATAAACGTCAAGCAACAAAAGAAAATTATTAAAAAAATTAAAAAATGTCAACAAGAAGCGAAAAAGATAAAATTTTTACGGTTTTGTGTGAAAAGTCTGTGCACAAAAACTTACCGAAGTAGTTTCTTCTCCTTCCATTTGTCCAATTTCCTTTTTTTTTATTATTTTACCAATTAAAATTAATTCTTGAGTTAATGTTGTAGAAAAATGCAAAATTTCTTCAAAACACAACAATATATCTGATTAAATAGTAAACAAAAAACAACTGACACTGAACATACAACATAGTACACTGGAAAAACAGACATGCTCAGGTTGTATAGTCGTAAAATATATTTACATGAAGAATACCAACAACATATTTACAACTGTTGTATTATTTTAGCATATACGATAAATACAACACAATAGTACACCATGTGAACTCCCTAAATTTGTGCAAAAACACAAAAAGTTGTAACGACGAGTTTCCTTTTTGAAGCTAGGATACGCTCAGAGGTATCCAGAGTCCGTTACATACAATTTAGATTCACTAGAGAGAGAGAGAAAGACCGGTTGTTCGTGTTTGATGACTGTTGATTTTACTTTCAATTTTTGACCTTAACTAATTTACAATTTTGCGTGTTTAATGCGCACTCTAGGATATTTCACTGGGATAATCTTCTGGGTTTGCTAAGCTTTGTAGGATCCTCGGCGGGTTGTGCTGTAGTTGGCGGTTGTATACAGAGGAGTTTTAGACGGCTGACATGGGATCTGGTGGTGTTACGTGGGAAGGCTCGTTGGAACGCCAGTTGCTTTCGTAAACAGACGACGGGTACACGGGAGTCGATGTTTGTGACTTGTGATACTTCAGGACCCTTCGGGGTACGGGGATACGTTGTCTTCAGCTGCAAGACGATGGTAGGCCTGACTGTTATGATAAGAGGCCAAATCAACCTTCTTCTGAAAAGAGACCAGGTAAAGTATCGTCAGAATACCCAAATCGGATTCCCTCAGGCAGGGTGTCCCCGATCGAGTACACAGGACTTATCGCTGTCTAGACACTAGCTCGGATTCCCTCAGGCAGGGTGTCCCCGAACAAGTATCCAAACAGGATCACTACGACGGTAACAAAAGGATAACGTGGGCCAGGACTACCAGATGAGATATCGTCAGGATACCCAAATCGGATTCCCTCAGATAGGGTGTCCCCGATCGGGTATACAGGACCTATCGCTGTCTAGGCACTAGTTCGGATTCCCTCAGGCAGGGTGTCCACGAACAATTAACCAAACAGGATAACTACAAGATTAAAACTACTAGTGCCAATGCTACAAGCTACTATGACTACAACTACCTACGACGTGATAGGGTCGCCGGCTATCCAACGACTGACCAGATTGAGCTGTGCGCGCCACTTTATATGGTCCAGTGATGTGTGTGTGTGTGCCTATGGTTGCGCGAAACACATATACTGAGAGTTGGCTGCTATCACTCTCTGCTGATCCTGGCGAGTTCATAAGAGGTGGATAACAGTGGCATAAAAATGGGCATTTAACAAAAGGGAATTTTATATCTAAATCAAAATAGCTCCATAAAGTGGAATAGTAATGTATTGAAAAGCACCTCCTCAGATACGGTTCGGAACATACAAAAGCTTTCTATAAAAATCAATTGTTTTTAGGAACGAAGTTCCTTATCGCACGTTGCGGGCTAAATTAAAAAAATTAAACAATTTGTTTTAACACTATTATGCTACAAACCAGTATTCTTAACTATATTGGGTACTTTTGCTTTGGTTTGTGTGTAGCCTAGCATATGCTGGGAAATTTGTGGTTTAATGGGAAGTTGCCTATGTGAAGCCTGTAACCAATATTTAGTATATATTGCAGTTTTGAACCCAATAAAAAGTAAAGTTAGAAAAGCCAAAGTGAAAGAAGTTTAAAAAAAAATTATTTTTAAATAATTGAATTTTCTTAAAAACGTAAATTTTATCAAAACAAATACCTATGCATATTCTTAAACAAAGTGCATTTTCTTAAAAAAATACCTTATCCTCAAGAAGTACTTTTGCTTAAAAAATGAGATTTTATTACAAAAAGTACCTTTTCTTAAAAAAGATCATTTTCCTACAACAAAGTGCCTTTTCTTAAAAAACTACCTTTCCTTTAAAGAGCACCATTTTTGTGAAACAAAATAACTTTTCTTGAGATAAGTACCTACACTTAAAAATGTACCTAATTTTGAAAAAGGGCTAACTATAAAAAAAATATCCACTTCTTAAAGAAAACCCTTTACTCCAAAAAATACCTTCTCTTAAAAAAAATACTTTTCTTACAAAAATTACTTTTCTTAAAAATAAAATAATACCTATTATTTTCATTTCTTGAGATAAGTAGGCTTTCTGAAAATAAATACATTTTCTTAAAAAAATATCCTTTTCCTAAAAAGAGTACCACTTCTTTAAAAAGTACACGTTCTTAAAAAAATTACTTTTTTGTTAAAAAAAAATCCTACTCTCATGGCTTTTTTTTCAGAAAGTACCTTTTATTAAAAAAACATCAGCTTTTAATAAAAGAAGTACATCTCTTTAAAAAATTACCTTTTGGGGAAAATACAAATACAAACAAAAAGGACCTACACATATAAATGTTTTTTGAAAAAAATACATTCCATGAAAAAAAAAATTCTTAAAAAAAGTTTATCATTTTACAAAAAGTATATTTTCTTAAAGATCCATTTAAATTATGGTATTTTTCAACGTGCGCCTAGGCGTGTTGGAACTAACTACTGTATAATATGAGTATATACACGCTGAAAAATCTATTTTGTTTAATGTTTGGATGCAAATATATATGTAGCTCTTTGCAAATATAGTAAACTTGTGCACAAATAGATTGTGTTTGCTATTCAATATAACAAGTTGGAGACAGGATGCTTAATAGGACATAATATGTTTTTGAGACCCAAATGTGGCTTTGTTTGTTGCAAGTCGTTAAACCAAAAACGACACAGGCAACAATGAAACAAAAAGGCAGCAGATTTTAAATTCGTGAAAACAATGTTTGCAAAGCTATACATGTTTCCTGCAATATGTTGCTGGGGCCGATATTTTTCAGCATCTAGCGAAAGGAACTTCATTCTAACCGCTTGTCCCTTGACACCTCACGTGACTTTTTATAATTAACGTTATTTATAATGGAAACGAAAGCCAATTTTCCCTTATCTAAGGGTGTTTGGCAAAGAAACGTCTATACCCACACCTACTTTGTATTACTTATGGGCGACGTAATATTACACCGACCCCGGGCGATCCGAAGAGGCAGGCCTCAATTTATCACTTAAACTCCCAGATAAGTGCAGCGTTTTCCAAGCGGAGATACTGGCCATCAAAGAAGCCATGTAGGGAAAAACTTGTCGAGCTACGCCGGCTGGCCAAAGTGGTTCTTACTTGGATACCAGGCCATAAGGGTCTCCTAGAGAACGAAAAGGCAGACGAACTAGCTAGGGCAGGATCCTCTTCCACCGAACTCCATATGGTGTCAGTCGCAACGCCTATAGGGTTGGTCAAAAGTGGTATTTTCCTGCATTACCTTGAACGAGCGAAGATCAGATGAGATAGGACGGAAATGTGTCGCATATCCAGAAACACATGGTCAGAATATACCATTCACCAGACTAACTCCCTGATCAGCCATAATTGGGGAGACATATCTAGGCTAACTGGCGTGCTGACCGGGCACTGGCCAATCGGTAATCACGCAAGATGGTTGAAGCTGCCATATAATGACCACTGCCGTGCCTGCTATGACGCAGAAGAGGAGGAGGCGGTGGAGCATCTCCTCTGCAGTTGTCCGGCTCTGATGAATAGACGCCTGAAGACTATGGGCCGTCCTTTCCTGCATAACCTCACAGAGATACACGAGATAAATCTAGGGGAACTAATGACGACTAGAGAACTAGATAGCGGAATTCGAAAAACTATAGCCCTGTGACAAAAGGTACATCAAGACCAATCTTGTATAAGGGATCTGCTTGCTGTGAAATCATTGCTTCATTATTAAAATTGGTCAAATCCGCATTATATCAGAGTTGCATTGAATTTACTATATTCCCAAACATTGACGCCCTATCCTCTTCAATATCCACCAGTCAACACAAGTATGTTACTGTGTACTTATGTTGATCTGCGTGTAAGTGAATAGTTCAATGTGTATCAAGGATTCAGCAGAGTAGGAAAAGATTCTAGATATAACAGGCAATGATTTTACGCTTCGTCGCCCGTCGAAGATGTTCAAAAAGAAATTCGTTGTTAAGTGTACTTGAACAGAAGGCGACTTTGTTACAATAGTGGACTACTGATAATCGCTAATCTCTGCCTCCACTGCTGTATTCGCATGGGATGCGTACAGAACGATATTTAATCCTTATTGTTCCACTTGGTTTGCACAAGCAAAATCACACACATTCACTTACACTCTCAAACATTCCTTATTAGTGCAAATAATGTGGAAGGAAAAAGGATAATACGGGTAATACAGTGTCGCACTACCCACTTATTGTACTGTGCCGCCGCCACCACCACCACCAACCAAAATCTATTGTTCCCAACAGAACACAGATCCTTGGATAAGTGGTCAGGAATGCTTTTTTGTTGTGTCATCTTCACATGGTTTTCGAGGTTTGTTGATTTTCATTCTCTCTTGTTTCTTAAGGATTTATGGGTTTGTAATTTACAATGCTAATGCTTCTTTTTCGTACTTTCTTTTTGTGTCGTGTTCATTCTTTGCGACTAAGTACACATTGCGTAATATGTGGAAAATTTCAAAGAGCAAAAACATTCCCAGAGAGATTTTGCAGTTCAATAAATCCTAAAGTATGTGAACGCTGAAGAGAAAGGTGGAAAATGTCAATTAAAACAATGTAAAAGGATAATAAGAGGCTCATTTTGTAGCACAGTATCCTTGATTCGAAATTGGAGTGGAGTCAGCTTTGCAGTTGCTGTCATCACAAGGCAAGAAAGGCAGGTGTTTTAGTTGTATAATAAAATACGGCTGATTTTAATTGGAATTTAATGAAAGGGAGTTTTGAGAACTGTGCGTCATCTAAATGGAAATGTGCGCAGTACAATTTATCACTGGCACCCGTATGAAAATAATCTTTGCTGTTAAAAATTTCATTATACATCCTCTGGTAAACACATTGCAAAATGCGCACATTGAATTGATGTTGAATGTCTCGCATTCGATGATCAGAAAACGTCCATTGTCTTTTTAGGGTTGGCTCTAGTTTCTGTCTATCCCAAGATTTCCAAGATTCTTCAATAAGTCAAGTTATTGACAATATCTGCCCACATTTTTCCAAAGAAAATACTATGGAAATTTGAGGTTCCCCAGCATCCAAATAAGCACATCGGATCTGAATTGGCACTGAATATCTGACTTGATTTGGAGATCGCGTTCGTTCTGGATTTCACGAAGCACTATGCAGCGAATTTTGACAAACGACCTCCACTTTCATGCGTACAAAATTCAGCTTACTGAGGAGCTCAAACCAGCAGACCACGAAAAGCGACGGCAACTCGTTGAATGGGTAATGGAACAAATTGAAGTCAAAACCAATTTTTTAAAAAAAAATCATCTTCTCCAATGATGCCCAATTCCATCTGAATAGCTTCATGAATACACAAAATCGTAGAATTTGGGGCTCAGAAAATCCTCATGCAATCCACGAGAAACAAATGCACCCATAACGAGCAACTGTCTGGTGCGGATTTTGGTCAGGCGGCGTGATTGGGCTTTACTTTCTTGAAGATTAGGCCGAAATTGCAGTGATTGTGAACGACATTCGTTACAGGAACATGATAGCGGTGTTCTTGTGACCTCAACTGGAGATGTGGTGTAAGCAAGACAGCGCCACCGGCCACACTGCACTTGAAACAATCAATTTATTCCAGCAACGGTTTCCAGAACAAATTATCTCAAGATATTCCGATGTCAACTGGCCACCAAGATCGTGCGATGTAACGCCGTGCGATTACTTTATTTGGGGTTTTGTGAAATTTCGGATTTATTCAAATAAGCCACAAACAATTCCAGAGTTCAAATCCGAGATCCAACGTGTCATTGGTGAGATTCAGCCACATCCCTGTGAAAAAATTATGGAAAACTTCCACGAAAAGAGTAATGGCCTGTCATCAGAGCCGTGGGGGCCATTTGACGGAAATTTTATTCCACACACACAGAGAATATATTCGTTCTCACAACTACATATATTTACAGTCAACTAAAATTTGGCGGTTCCTTGGACTATCACAGTATTCAGTTGTGATTACCAATAATTGTGTTCAGTATCAAAAAATATTGTGCATATTGATTTGTAATTCAGTTGTTTTGGTTGCAAGAACTGATATATTTAGTTGAAGCCACAGCAACAATAAATAAATGTGATCCGTCAATCGAGTTTTAGTTGTAGCAGTCAAATTATCCTGTAGTGGTGAATATTCTATTAGTTGGATGTACGAAAAATGTAAAAACTAATTCGGTTGTACCAAATAATATATTGGTATGCTGAACTAATTATGTACTTGAATTTAATGGCTGTTACAACCAGTTCGTGATGCTTTAACCCATTATGAATGTTATAGAAAAAAAGTAAAAAAAATAGGTTTTATTCAAATTGTGTATTTTATATTTAAATATAAACAAAATTTTTATTATTTATAACCAGGGTTCGTATTTCGTGACCAATTTTGATCGAAAATATGAAAAAATTTCTATATCTCGAAAGCGGAGTGTCCAGTCGAAAAAATAATAAACTTTTACGGGTTCCTAAGGGTTTCTCACAAAGTCTTCCCATTCGCATGTAATAATTTTTTTTCAAAAATTCGCCAAAATTTTTAAATCGCTAAAATAAAAAAATGGCTATAACTCGGAAACGGTGCGGTGCGCAAAAATATTAATTTTTTTATCTCCAGAGGAAGCTGTAACCAATGGATGTCTTTATCACGGCCTTACATTTCTTTTAAACAAATCGCTAAAACTAAATTTTTTCGAATAAAAAATCGCTCAACCGCCGTTATGCATATATTTCGCAAACGAAGCGTTCAATCGAAATATAACTAATTTTTTCGTATGGACGTTTTTTTTTTCTAAAAATCGCCAAACTAACTAAATCGCTAAGATAATAAAATAGCTATAACTCGGAAACGGTGCGTCTAACCGCAAAAGCAATAAATTGTATATCTTCGAAGAAGGCGTTAACCAACGGATGATAATAATAAAAAATAATAAATAATATAATACAATATGAATAAGTTTTTAAAGACATATATTGGTTAAAGCCTCCTATAGAGGTAAAAAAGTTATACTTTTTGCGATTGGACGTACCGTTTCTGATTGGGAGATTTTTTCCCCACTTGTCCGAGTTTTTGAAAAATTTATGAAAACGCATTAGACACCGTCAAAAATTTGTAATTTTTTTCGATTTTTTGGAAAAAATTTCTTCTAAACGATTGCACCACTTTCTAAAAAACCCTTAGAACCGGTTAAAAGTTAGTTATTTTTTCGATTGAACGCTTCGTTTCCGCTATATTGGCATAAGGGCGTTTCAGCAATTTTTGATTACAGAAATTTTAGTTTAAACGATTTTCTTAAAAAAAAAGTGATGCCATGTTCAAGACATCCATAGGTTAAACTCTCTCAAAGAGGTAAAAAAAAATAGTGTTTTTTCGATTGGACGAATCCTTTCCGAGTTTCAGCCATTTCTTTATTTTGGTGAATTTTTCTAATTTTGGCGATCTTTTCAAAAAAAAATCACTGAGTTTCGAACTCACGGACGATGTGTTAACACCTATTTGTTCGGTTTCTTTGAACACATTAGCAAATGTTACATTGGAAAATAAAAAAGAGAATAGTTTTTGTGCTGAAGGCTGTTTTGCTACTGTACTTCCTTTTTTCTTACATCTACTTTAACATTAGATGTAATTTAACATTAGATATAATATTGTTACAATAAATAAAACAATACTTAGCTCACTGAAATAATTGGTTTGTTTTGTTATAAACAGAGCGATGACAAAAAGTATTGTATAGTATAGAGAACTTATTGCACTCTTTTTCCGCTGTCATGTAAAGTCTGAGTAAAAGAGCATAACGAGTCCTATTCTCTTTACAGAATATTTCAATATAAATGCCCATTTCGCAATTTTATTACATAAAACAATACTGTTCAATACTCTTTGGCGACGACGACCGGCTAGTTTGTTCGCTGCCGCTACATCAATACCATCATACTTTTTTTTTTTGAGGCAGAGACTACTGTTGTACAACAACCACGTAGTGTATGCTAACACTGTGTGTTGTTTGCATTTGTTCAGTTTGATAGATTTGTTTTGTTTTGTCATAAACAGAGCGATGACAAAAAGTATTGTATAGTATAGAGAACTTATTGCACTCTTTTTCAGCTCTCATATAGAGACTCTGAGTAAAAGGGCATAAACGAGTCTTATTCTCTTTATAGAATATTTCAATATAAATGCACCATTACGACAATGTTATTACATAAAACAATACAAAAATCATAAATGTTTCAAAATGCGTTAATGTTTCACATCAAAATTATGAATGGACCAAGTTATGACAAAGAGGGAGTAATAGGGTTTGAATCATTCGCCAGATGTCGCCAGTGCTTTGGAGTCATACAATTCGTTCCACGTGTTCTCTATACTATTAATACTCTTTGGCGACAACGACCTTCTTTATTGTTCGCTGCTGCTACATCAATACCATCATACTTATTTTCAGGCAGAGACTATTGTTGTACAATAACGTCGTATGTGATGCTGACACTTTTTGTTGTTTTCATGTGTTCACTTTGATAGATTGCCCTATCCGTGCCTATAGATGTTAACACATCAAGAAAATTCTTCCGCACGAATTGGACAAATATGTGAACAATCCGCCAAAAATTATAGAAACCGCCAAAAATTTGTTATTTTTTCGATTGAACGCTCCGTTTCCGAGATATGGATATTTTTTATAAATTTATCACATTTTCGATCAACAATTGAGATGGGTTGTCCTAGACAAGCCATCGCCGTGGGTGATATCCATTCCCCATTTGTAATTTATAATCGTTAGGTGATTAAAATAATAGTTTCTCTGAAACGTCCTCGTGTACCATTCTAATATATATATTTAGTTTCTCTTTGACTGCAAAGCCTCTTATGAAAAATCAAATACATAAATTTGTATGAAGTTTTTTTGTAACAGAAACTGAAATATGATTACAATGACTAATATTTGAACAAGAATTATAATATCGTACTTTTTCTGAATTGTATCTTCCATTTCAGATGAATGAGGTTTTAGAACTACTCGTATTGGTTAATTCATTTTAATTTCTGTAGTAACAACTACTACACTGAAAGTAGTTTCTTCAGAATATTGATGAAACATTCTTCATTAAAAATTCTTCATTTATCCTATGCAGTTTTTCATGGATTTCATAGATCCTATGAATAAAATGTTATGAATTTTACGAAATTTACGAAATGTGTCATAGAAAAGTTGCATTAAAAATTCTCCATTAATTGTATGAAAACATTTCATTATCGTTATGAAAATTCTTCATTATAAATTTTATATAATAGTTTTATAAATTTTTGATGTGTTAACATCTATACGCGCGCCTCTAGGGCAGTAAACTATAAATTTAATACATACACAAGTGTTAGGTTTGTAAGAGTAAATCATCGTTTGTTTGTTCGTTGCTTGGCAGTCGGTATTGAAAGTGATTATTGGGCGATTTTCATATAATTTTCCCACGCGATTTGCTCCGGAAATTCATAGCCGATTTTATTAATTTTTGGATTAAAAAGCTAGTGCGGGTTTCGACGAAGAGTTTATTCCAAAAATTAAGGCGATCCGATATCGGCGAGCAGAGATTGAAGTGTTTTAATTTGGAGTAATATTAAAAAAGTATTTTATGTTGATCTTCGGTTATATCGTACGAATATAACAATGTATGTATGTATGTACAAGTGTCTGTTGCTTTGCATTCTTTGACTTTTGTGGGAATAAAACAAAAAGTATTGAGCAAGAAAATAATGACACATGTGCTTGCATTGGGTCTTTAACTAATTTTAAACGTCATCATATGATTGAACGCTGTTTTTTATTTTCCAATGTAACATTTACGAATGTGTTCATAGAAATCGAACAGGTACCGTGTAGCAAAAAGGTGTTAACACATCGCCCGTGAGTTCGAACACTCATTGGATTTTTTTATACATTTCATGAGAAGAGATTTTAAAAATAATTTACGAACTTCATTCTTTGTTAACGTGCAACCCCCTAATAATAGCAATTTATAATTCTGGCATATATTTGGAGTTGCCACATAAATTTCTGCTGGGTTGGGAAATGGAAATACGTACCTATAAATCATAGAAGTCTTTCCCTAATCCTTACCTCATACACAGATATTTGAAAGTACTGGATCTATATAGTGTAAGGAACAGAATTTATTCTCAAACATAAACACGATGATGTAGTAGGATTTGGTATTATTGTGGGCACCAACAACAGCCATTTGGCTTTTGTTTCACGAAATAACAAAATACACTGAATTTGACAGTTGGGGTCATAATAAAGAAAAATCAGCTGTTCTAATGCGTCAACCTCTACTGGTTCATCCACCGATTTGCACAATCATGCACAAGAAGAAGCATTGAAATTGTTGTTGGATATGTCGCTGTACAGCATGCAAACTAAATCTAAAGAGTTAAGAAAAGAATAAGTAAGATTATTAGTTTAGTGTTACAACAGAGTTGGAGCCGGCAACATAGAAATTATTATACAAGTACTATTTCTAGCGTGGTGTTTTGCTGATTCTGTACGTCCTTACTCGTTGTTGGATTTGCATTACATAAACGGCAACAAGTCATATTTTCGTATTTCTCTTTGCGCTACAAAAACCATAAACAATCGCTATTATTCTCCATGATCCTCACCCCGTCTCTCTATGAGACTGATTCATAAAATCTATGAAACATATTCATAAATTCCATGAAAGTTTTTCATAGGTCCTCCGCAACTTATTCATTGATATTATTATAGATTTTCATAGATAGTTGGTGAAGCTTTCGTAGATTTATCTTTATATAACCTATGAAAGATTTCATAGGCGGTATGAAATATTTTCATAGAATCAAAGAAATATTTTCATAGAATTTATGTAGCAATTTCATACATTTTACGAAGTTTTCATAAAAAGTTCCATAAAAATAACTTAATGGAATCCATGAAAATTTTTAATAGATTCTATGAAATGTGCCTTTGGCTAAAAAATATTGAAACATTTCAAGGAATCTATGAAGAAATACATAGGTATTGTGAAGATAATTCTCTCAGTGTATTTAGTAAGACCTATTTTTAATTTATCAATAATATCGACAAATAATTCTGATGTATGAGAATTTTGAATGCTAATCAAAATATAGATATTATCATGGATTTTGCAATGCCTGAATTGAATTCCAACTAATGTTTTCCCTGTGTGTACTGCTGGAACTTGGCTGATATGTGGTTTCAACAGGACGGTGCCGTATGTTACAATGCATACGATATCATGAACTAATTGGCCGCCTCTTTCGTGCGATTTGACCCCACTTTTTTTTGTGGTGAAACGAGAACGCGCTCGTATATAGCAACAAGCCAGGAACGATTTCCACAATATTGTCTTTAAGAAGTTAAGGGCAGGCATTGGTTGATTGATCCAAATACGCATTTCATTAATTTAAAATTTTTTTTCTGTGTTTTCTTAAATGTTCAAACCCCAAAAAGCAAAAAAAAAAAATTACCAATTATTTCGCTACTTCACCTGACGTGACATTTTTAAGACGATTTAATACCAAAATCACTCAATAATTTCGAAAGCGTAAACCTGTTCACCCTCCGACATAACTCATTAAGAACTCCTTCTCCGTGGTCATAATAAAAACTCCTTGCAATTTGAGACTGTCGTTTGGATAATAATAAGGATGATGGTGGTGGTGGCATTATGGGTTTCACAACCTTTCCAACATTTGTGTCTGCTGTTGCCTTAACGTTTGTAGCCTTTTATTCTTTATAATTTATTTAATAATTTAAGTTTTGTTTATAATTTTCTTTTGAGTTGCTATTTCACTTTGTTATTTGCTTTCCCTTAATCCCTGTAAAAGTTATTATCTGTAATTTTGGCACGCAAATGCTTTCAAGTATTGTTTCCCCAGCAGTACTTACGTTCTTCTTTGAAGATGGGGTAATGTAACTGGCATCATTGTTGGACTCAGGTGTGTTTTGCTGCAAACGATTTTATATGAAATGTTTATTATTCTTTCTGTTTGCAATGAACCACCCCCTGCTTTCAAGCCAAAACATAATTTCAATTACGCACACTTTCCTTTTGTGGTTTAAAAGTAATGTGGTGTTTTATGTTTTAAAGAATAATTAAGATTTCCAACCAAATGTTAACCAATAAATGCAGGAAGTCCATAAAAAGTCATGTCTCGTTTTGCATAGTATTTCAGAAGATGAAAAAGATGTTGGCACCCGAACTTCTGATAGCAAATTATTTGAATTCTATCAAATTTGATATATATGACAATATTGATAAAACAAATGGTCAACAAATTTTTTGGTGTTTGCACCATTCAACATAGCAATGTATATCGTTTTGCATTAAGCTTTACTGGTGATCCATTGAGTATTTTATTGTGCTTGATTAAAATGTTGATTCAGGTTTATCAGCCTCTCACAGTGGTTCAAAGTTAACATTTATCGCTAATTTATTCAAATTTCTAGATCTAAGAATTTGGATAAATATCATTTGAATCCAATATTTATTTAATAACCAAACTATATTAGAGTGTGTAAAACTTGTCATATAAATTAGTATTTTAGTGGCCTGCTAACACCAAATTGAACAATGTCCACACGTGTATTTCGTAACCAAAATAGACAACGACATTCTTTACAGATTTGTTTATTATATCTGCTAGAAAAAATGATAACTACTTGTTGTTCATTACCAGGTAGGTCCTCACTTAAAATTCATAGTGTTTTTGATGAGAAACATGGAAATAAGTGGGCCAACAAAAAATTGCAGGTGATTGCAGGCTAAAAAGCCTATTGTATTAATTAGCTCATGTATTGCAATTGTATAATAAAAAGAAACTCGAATCGCCGCGTTATCCCAACATTTTATATTTAATTTGCCTGAGAATGCTGCTGGAATATCGTAGTTGGAGTTATTTCAAGATTGGTTTAAGTTCAAAAATTTAACTAGGGTCGAAATTGGTCCACGGCTATCATTGAGGAATATTTTATTAGTATTCAGTTATGAAAGCATTGCAGTACTACCTGTATGCAATTCGACGGCAGTAGTTCTATTTCTAAATGTTGCGTTGTAAGGGAAGTTTGGCACATAAATCAGGCAAATGAACTCCGATTAGTATAAATAATACCAATATACGAAACAGAATTTTATCGTCTTTTTAGCTGCGTACTTAATTTTGTAAAGTTGTTGAGGCAAAAATATCTATTTACTTTTAGGCATAAGCAAAACCGAATTTTTTCATTAAATTGACTCTGTTTTTTGTGTGCCATCAGGCGGCAGCAAAAGTTATCCTCCGAAATTGGTAAACAGATCCTTCTTTCCAACTAAGTATCATATTCATTGGACGCTTTTGGAGCAAAGAAATTCTGTTGGTCCAAATTCAAAATTTTTTCCAAAGATTATATTTTTTTAAATAGTACTGAAAAGTAACTGGCATAAACAAAACTTATCCGCCATATTAGAGCAAACTAATCGAAAAATTGTGTGCAATATCTCTAAAACTGAATGAGAGACAGTACAAGAAATTCGAAAAAAGTTATAAAAATCTATCGATTTTCAAAATTCGAAAACCGCAAACATCTGTAATGCAGAGAAAATTTACGCATTATGAAAAATTATGTTTAAAGCAGTACATAAATTTCAGTCGGATGAACCGACTTAATCACACCCTCACCCTAAGTCATCAATTGCGTGGTAGTTCTGTTAAATACACAACGCCCATGCTCAAAAGTGCCCATATTTAATAGCAGATTGACATTGCGCTAAATATTATTGAATACCCAATTTAGTTAGATCCCCTCCCAATATTTATATGCGAGGTACAAAATTGGGCGTGGCAAGTTATTGTCAAAATTTTGATGAGTACCAAATTTTATTAAGATCGGTTATGATTTATTGGAAATATCGAGTCGGGAAACCACAAATACGCCCAACTTTTGTATGGGAGGTGCGAAACTGGGATTGCCACACTAGTCAGTTATTAATTACGTAGTAGCTTTTACTAAAAATATTGCCAAGTACCGTATTTTATTAAGACCGGTGTAGTCTACGAGAGTTATCGTGTCGATCAATCGGTTATTGGCCCAACATTTGTATGGGAGGTACTAGAATGTGTGTGGCAAACTAGCCCATTTTATATAGGAGAGTGGTATTCGACTAACATTTCATAAAGATTGGTTCGGTTTTGCGGGACTTCTCGTGCCGAACACCCAGACGGCCAAACAATTTTTGTATGGGAGGTACCACAATGGGCGTGGCAAAATCGCCCTTGTTTTAATCGGTGATTGACGTTTGATAACGTGCAGCCTTATACCTAATTTCATTATCGCATTATGACAATCGCGCCCATTTCCTCCAGTTAAGTAGGCACTTACAGATTATTAACCGGTGTGTTAGTTGAAGCTAATCACATCAACCAAAAGAAAGGTTTGAAAGAAATATGATTTTGTGCTAAATGTGTCGATTTGTATGGGAGGTACCAGAAGGGGCGTGGCCAAAACGCCCATTTTCAATCCCAAAACTCAGTATTGACAAATAATAGTAACTGACAAAATTTCGAAAAAGGCAAAAATTAGGCAACTTTGGAAATTTTTCTAAAATATACCCCACTGTGCAAATATCAATCTTAAAATATCGCCATACTACCTGGATCACTGCCTACACTCGGTTTCGTACAGAACTTAAAAATGATTACTAGATCCAAAGATATTGAATTTTGGCACAAGGAAATTGATTTGGAACAACTGAGCGTCTGGAGAAAATATGCAAACGCTGCTCTGATCACGACATTCAGATTAATCTGGTCATATTGGAAAAGAAAAGTGTCTTACGAGCAAACATCGGTACACGATGCCATTTCAGTAATGGAATGAGCTTTCGCCACTTCAAAGAACATGGTAGTTAGTAGCACACGATTCCAATATTAGAGCATACATAAGGCGACTTGGTCATCTCTTGATCAGAGAACGAAGAACCAAATCGATCACTTGGTACTAAACTAGGTACCACTATCGACTCGAATCATTACTTGGTTGCTGCGAAAGTTTGCTCAGCACTTAGCAGGGCGAAAAACGTACGAAGCTTAACAAGAGAAAAGCTGGATATTGGCAAGCTCCAAACACCGGGGACATCAAAGGCCTATGAGCGAAATTTCACTCTCTTATTGGCGCAGAATACTCCTCCTCCCGAGGATCCAGAAGCGCAGTGGAAACACATCGCCCATTTTTTAGAAACTGCTGCGAGAACCGAACTTGGTTATCAAACTTCGGGGATAGATAAACCATGGTCCAACGAAGAATATCGCATTGCAATAGATGAAAAAGACTCTTTACGTATGGCAATTAAACCGTCGGATCCAAAGCATGCTGCGAAAGAACCATACGAAATGCTGAGAAAGAGGAAACCCAACTGTTTAGGCAGAAAAGTGTCAACGGGAGCGTAAAGAGAGTGAAAATACCGAAATGTGCTGGAAAAATAATGAATCCTGAAAATTTTTCCAAAGGGTAAGAAGACCGAACAGCGGCCCTAGTAATGGGATGTCCTTCTGAAAGAACGAGGATTTGGCGACAGATAAGCAGTATCTGCTTAACATGTGGCAGAGAACACTTCTCAGCACTACTTTACTCTCAATCACCCAGTGAATATCAGGGAGACATTGGCATTGATTGTGGATGAAGGTGTTGATTGTCCCTCACAAAACCAGGATGATATTAGAACGAGAATCTCCTGGCTGGAAAATAATAAAAGGGCGTATACGGATGGCCAACCCGCTGAGCTTTTTAAGGCCTGTGGGGAGTAACTTACCCTCACGCATCAACTTATATGTAGCATATAGTTGGGGAATTTATGCCTGACGATTGGGGTCTCAGTGTACTATGTTCTGTATTCAAAAAGGTTGATCCATGTACACGCTGAAAAATCTGTCAGGCTTTGTTGTTTGGATGCAATTGTAACATGTGTTTGGAATTTGTCACAAATATAATATGATTGTGTCCAAACGCACTGTGTTTGCTATTCAATATTACATATTTGAGACACAGTGATCAATATCTTATAACATATGTATTTGCGACCCAAATATATCTGTGATTGTGATATAAATATAGACGGCTTTGTTGCACTGTTTATGCTCTCTCGATAGCAAAAGAGTAAAAGAGGGTCAACGAGTGTGAATATCTTGTAAATGGGTTTTTGAATTTTTCCATTATTCTCTCAATGAGTGATTCATAAATATTCGTGAATGTGCGATTTTTATTTCATGTATTCAGTCGTCAATGGTTCATCGGACAGATGATATGAAAAGCGCTGGATCAGTGAAAGAACAATAAACAAACGCTCGGACGGTTAAATGGTTTATGATGTTGCTTTGGTTTTTGTGTGTGTGTTTCGCATATATTTATGTGTCCTACCAAAGTGAGACCCGATTTTGAGGAGAGAAACTGGAGAGGGCAACAATGTGAATCCCATTTTCTGGCCGAGCCTCTACTGAAATAATCGGAATGCCGGACCATTTATGAAATATAATAAAATATTAATTATTTATTTAAGTAAATGTGGATATATAAAATTAGTTATAATTAAAATAAATAAAGAAAGAGAGAATAAATCGTTTCTAAATATTATTATGTTTGGGAGAAAATACTCATATGTTAATGGAATGGTTCCACGTAAGTATGTGAATGTGTGGGATGAAGAACGCATATGTTTCCATGTAAAAGCAGACATTATTGTCAGTAAACATGCTAGTGTTTGCATTTAAATACATCTGGGTTAGGGATTTGCAAGCATGTATATGTTTGGAGTGTGTTCCAAAGACAGCACGCTGTCTAGCACACGTAGGCTAAATAAACCCATTGTGATACCTGCAGTCTCCTCCAAAGCAACTATTGACTAGTCGTCCAACCAATTTGCCCTTTCAATACATTTGTCTATATCACCTACGGTGCTAACTAGATGTTTTCCGAATATCCTACATCTCAGTCCTGTCAGAGCAGGGCAATCCTAGAGGAGGGGTTTCGTCGTTTCCTCGTCCTCTTCCATGCAGCATCTACAGAGAGTGGAGTTTCTATGTCCCAATCTTAGGGCGTGCTTTCCTACAAGACAATGTCCCGTAAGTGTTCCTATCATTGTGGATAACCTGCCTCTCGGCAAGTTAAGTAGTTGCCTAGTCATCTTCCTGTCCACCTGTGGCCAGAGGACCCTGGCTTGTTTGCAAGTTGAAGTAAGTCTCCACTTGTCCTTGAACATATTATCGGTCCACCGCCTGATCTGCAAACGGCAGGTAGAGATTGGCATACTAACACCTTCTTTTGCCGGAAGAACCTGTGCTGTAGTGCCCTGTCTAGCTAACGCATCCGCTACGCAATTGCCTGGAATGACGCTGTGTCCCGGTGCCCAGATGAGCCTGATGTCAAAATACTCTGCCATCAACCTAAGTGATGAGTGGCATTCTTTCACCGTCAGGGACGTAGCAAACATGGCTTCCAGGGATTTTATAGCAGCCTGGCTGTCTGCTTAGATGCATATTCTCCGGAGGGTTGTGACACTACTTAGTTCAGTAGTTCAGCAACGGTAACTTTCGCCTGAAATACACTACAGAGATCAGGCAGCTTGAAGGAGCTATTTACATTTAGGTCCGGTGAATGGACCCCATATTCTACTTGCTCGTCCAACTTTGATCCATCCGTGAAAAATCTAATACTACTGGTATCCCCTTCCATGACTTTTCCCAGGTATTCCTGTTCGGAGTAGAAGTCATTAGATTTGTCGCTGGTATAAGGTAGGGGATACAGGATGGACCGATATCAAAACGCCAATCTCTGATTCTCACCAGGGATGTAGCGGCTGCCGATTCGGCCATGATATCAGGAGTACATATGTTCAGGATATCACTAAGTGCAGTACCTGACGTCGTGCCCATTGCCCCACTAACGCTAATCAGTGCTGATCTTTGAATTTTCAGCAAGAAATTCAGAATATATTTCTTTTGGAGCGACCTCCACCAAATTACGATGCCATAGAGAAGTTTGGTCTGACTATTGCCGTGTAAATCCACACGGTGATGTTAGGAGACAGTCCCCAGCGCTTTCCTATCGGGCCATTACAGCAGTAAAGAGCAACAGACGCCTTTTTCACCCTCTCCTCCACATTCGGATTCCAACACAGTTTTCTGTCGAGAATTATCCCCAGCTACTTGACCTTTTCCGTCAACTGTAATTGCACCCCATTAACTGACGGCAGTTCAAATGTGGGTAAAAAGAATAATAATAATAATAAAACTAGTTCTGTTTTAACGAAATTTCAGTTGCGGGGACTACATTTAGACATGACAACCTCAACTTGGTTTTGGCAACGGGAAGGCGGTATTACAAGCCGAGTTTTCCGTTGTTATAATCTCCTTTCAAACAATTAGTTTTGTGTGAATACTTTTCTCTGATCAGGCACTTCCAACTTCATTTACTTTTATGTACCAGTGATTCCACGTTGCATCTGACTACCACATCGCCAAGTTGGTAGTGTGTTATTTTTAACAACCCTTTAGTAATTCTTATTCGCGGTAATATCGGTTATTCCTTGCGTTTCTTTTATTTATCAAAATGCAGGATTAGTAAATAAATTTGAATACTTGCAAGTAATGTTTGACCAAATACTTTGTAAATGAACTATATCATTCATCTTTGAAATTTTAATTGTATCAATATTTAAATTCCACAACCTTTAGATTCGGTCCCTTTACACAAGTCTTGCCAAAAGCTCTCAACGTTTTCGAATATTTTTAAAAACTGGTTTAGTTTTCGTTTGCCCTTCTTACAAAATATAAATTGCAATAATTTAATTTTCTTATCATCGATGTTGTATCTAAAGCACATGATTAACAATGCATGAAGGAAAACACGTATGGAAAACTCTAAATTTCATATTTTTTGGAGTCAACTGAATGGTTTCCTATGGAAGCCAAAATAGGCAAACAATGCACTGCAATTCGCCTGAGAGGCAATTTAAATAAGCAACAGAAGCTGCTGCTACCACATGGCAAAATACCTACTACTCTAAGCACAATCTACTGCCACCAAATAAACTGCCACAAGTAACTAACTAACTAACTATTCGACAGCAACTTCGCATTGAAGGCAACAACAATGCAAACTAGTAGTAATAGTTTATGTTGTTGTTGTATTTGTAGCTCGTGTTATTGAGGTAGTTGTATATTATAAAATTGTTAAGACTGCACCTAATAATGGAATAATATAAGAATTACTACAGCATCATAGGCGCAAATATGCAGATACAGTGGGCAAAAATAGTTAGTCATACGCTGTACCATCCAAATAACCGATAAGGGCGCTGCGCAGAATTTTTGCAAAGTTGAACTTTCGCAACTTCTGTGTATGGATTATGAAGAAATTTGGACTATAATACTATAACATAGCCCTAATTTACACTCACGTCCCGACGGAACACAACGTCGATGAGACCAATGACGTGTTGAATGACTGCCTAAATGAAAGCAGCGATTGTATTTACCGCCCCATGTGTAACCCATAAACATCGTCGTGGGGAATATATAATATACGTTTACCCATTACGCACAGGGTATGGGAAAAGTAATGTGTAGCTACCCACGATGATGGGAAATTACTCATCACGATTATACATTATTGATTATCACTATCCTCAGGATAATGGGGAAAATATTGGGTAGTTACCCACGGCGATGGGCAATGGTTTACCCAGGCTAACCCTTCGTCGTTTATGATCGGCATACAAGTGAATAAAATGCAATATTTAGCCAACTGAAATAATTGTTTTTGTCTAGTGATAAACAGAGCGACGATAAAAATACTGAATAGTATAGAGAGCTTATTGCAATCTTTTTCCGCTTTCATGTAGAGAGTCTGAGTGAAAGAGCACAAACGAGCCATATTCTCTTTATAGAATATTTCAATAAAAATGTAACATTTCTACAATGTTATTCCATAAAACAATACAAAAAGCATACATGTTTCAAAAGGCATTGCTGTTTCACGTCAAAATTATGAATGGGCCAAGTTATGCCAAAGAACCAGTCGCCAGATGTCGCCAGTGTTTTTGAGTTACACAATTCGATGCATTAGTTCTCGGTTATATTCAATACACTTTGGCGACGAAGACCTGTTTGTTTGTTCGATGCCGCTACATCAATACCATCCTACTTATTTTAAGGTCAGACTATTGTTGTAAAACAACCACGAATGTAATGCTAATGCTGTGTGTTGTTTGTATGTGTTCACTTTGATAGATTGCCCTACCCATACCTGTAGATGTTGACACATCAAAAATATTAGAAACTTGCGAAAATTGGATATTTTTCGATTGGACGCTCCGTTTTCGAGATATAGACGTGAGGGAGTTTTAGCGATTTTTTATTCGGTTTTGACGATTTGTTTTAAAAAAAATAAATGATGCCATTTTAAAGACATCCATTGGTTAAAGCCTCCTATGGACGTACACATTTTTCGATTGGACGCACCGATTTTTTTAAAATAATTCTTCCATACGAATTGGATCAGGTTATGAAAACCCTTAGAAACCTAGAACATTGTTTATTTAATATAGACATAAGGGCGTTTTAGTAATTTTTTTATAGAAAAATTTTAGTTTTGACGATAAAAAGTGATGCCATATTGAAGACATCTATTTTGTTATTATTTCGACTGGACACACCGTTTCCGTGTTATAGCCACTTTTTTATTTTAGCGATTTTCTTATTGTGTCGATTTTTTGAACAAAAATTCTTCCATATGAATTGGACCACTTAATTAAAATCCCTTAAAAAGCTTCAAATATTGGTTATTTTGTCGATTAGATGCTCCGTTTCCGACATATAGAAATTTTTCCATATATACACGCAAAGAAAAAAAATCGTTTTGATTGATTTGTATTAATTTATTAATCGCAACCGTTTATGTAGTTCTCCCAAATAAACTCATATATCGCAAATGTGTATCATGTTGTTGCAAACGAGATTTCGTTTGCATTAAACGAGTACAATATTACATTTGTTGCAAGTTAAAAACCGTTTGCGATAACTGAAATTAGCCATTTTTCTAATGAGAGCACAGATTACGAAGAACGTAAATTTCTCTCATTCTGTCGACTGTATACACAGGCCACTCGTTTGACATACACACTCACGCATACACATAAGAGGCTTTTGCCTTGTCAATATATCTTCGATGGACAACTGAAGCGTTGTAGTTTGCTGCGCTTTTAGTTGTTATTTGAATGCAAGGCGAGACCGACGTGTTAGTAGACACTGAAAAGATAGACAAAAATTCCAACCTTTTTAATGTTGTACTGAGTAGATTACCTACAACTACAACTCGGTTGCTGTAACTACAACTCGGTTGCTGCAACCGAAAGAACAGTTGGTGGAACCGTTTTTCGTTTATCGCAAACGTTTTTTCAGCTTTAATTTTTCATAACTCGTCTACTGCAAACGTTTTTCAGTTCTCGCAAACGTTTTTTTAGTTAGGATCAACTACAACTCGGTTGCTGTAACCGAGGGAACAGTTGGCGGAACCGTTTTTCGTTTCTCGCAAACGTTTTTTTCAGCTTATATTTTTCATAACTCGTTTGCTGCAAACACTTTTCGGTTCTCCCAAACGAAATGACATGTATGGCTTAACAGAAGTTCGCTTCTCCCAACTGCAGTCCCCAAACGAACTTCAGTTATCTGAGATTTCGTTTGGGAGGAACGAGTTTTTTCTTTGCGTGTAGAATCATATAGAAATTGCCGTGAGCAACTACCCATTATTTTCCCCATTACCATGTGGGTAATGGGTAATCCTGATGGACAATTCGCAATCGTCGTGGGTAGCTACGCAATATTTTCCTATTAGCCTCTAGGTAATGGATAATCGTGATGAGTAATTCTCCATCGTCGTGGGTAACTACCGATTATTTTCCCCATTACCCTGAGGGAAATTGGTAATCGTGATGGGTAATTCCCCATTGTTGTTATTTCCCCATACCCTGTGGGTAATGGGTAAACGATCGCTACCCATTGCCCACGGCAATAACTATGGCCGACAGTTAACTCATTACCCACTAAATATGAACCCTAGTTTATTTTAATGCAACAATTTCATGAGAAATCTTTTTCAACCAACTGTCGATAAATGTTGTCTTTATGCCAGCACTACTGGAAACGGAATGAGACTGATAGATTCTGCTGCGGAATAAAACTTGTTTGTCAGTGGTAAGAACATCCCATAAATATTCCAACATACACACGGCTACTTGCATATTTTCTGAACAGATATAAAGGGCCCACAGTGGTCACTACACCCAGAGAACTAAGTGTTTGGGAACAGGTTGTAGCAACTGTAAATTTGGCAGTGACCACCGATTTCCGGTTACAACAATCGAATTGGGGTTGTCACGATCAAATTTAGTCCCCACAACTGAAATTCGGTTGAAGCAACCCCATTTCATAATTCTATTCGTTCTGTCAACTAAATTTTATAAAATTTCGATTGGTGCTAACGAAGTTGGCATTAATTCCGCTGCATCAACAGAAATTGGTACCAAAATTTGGTTGAAGTGGCATCAAATTAGGAACAACAACCGAATTTGGTATCAATTTGGTCGCAATAACCGAATTTAACCTTAAGTCGGTTGCAACGACCGAATTTGTCATCAACTTGGTTGCTGTAACCAAGTTTCGGATGAATTCTGTAGGCACAACCGAATTCATTTTCAATTCTGCTACCACGACATAATACTATATATATGTCAAATTTGACGTTTAAAATTCTCGAAACAAATATTATATTAAAAGAAGTTAAAGAATGTATAATTGTTGCTGTCGCGGCGATATCAAGATTTGTTTGAGGTTATTAAGAAATTATTCAAGCAGATATTACCAGATTTTCTGCAATCGTCTGCATATAAAACTGTGTAGGACCTAATTCGACAGATACAACACGTCAGAATTAGTGCGGTGACCCATGATGCCCGGGACTTCAAAAAAGGTCGGAAGAAGCATGTAAAACAAATGTGTTACTCTAAAGATTACCCTATATAAATGAATGTATTTTCTGGATTTGAATTTTTTTTATAAGAATACAGGAAAACAATCATCACATAAAAAAAAATTTCAAAATTCATTTGTGACAATATCTAAATTCGGTTGTAACAGCCTTTAATTTAGCTGTGACCACCTCAACTGAGGTTGTGATAACCTCTAATTCGGTTGTGACAACCTCAAATTCAGCTGAGAATACCTCTAATGAGGTTGTGATAACCTCTAAGTTGGGTTACGGTTAATTGGGCGGTCTCAACCAAATATTTCTGTGTATGTCGCTAATTCTCGTTCGAATCACACAGAGATAAAGCTGAACATCAGAAAGAGGCACGAGGCAGGTGGCAATTGCCAGAGGTAGCCACATTCTTAGTCAATTACTAAGTCAATTACTAGCGCAGAATGTCCCTAGTCCCAGTGATTCTGAAGGGCAGCCGAAAAATATTGTATATCCGCCTCTATAAAAGCTGCTGCTAAAAGCGTGATTGGCCATGAAAAACTGTCTCAAGACAAACCACGGCACGATGAAGGCTGTATAACTTGGGAACTAGTGAAAACAACGCAGCACGTTTGGCAACGCTACATTCAGGCGCAACACGCGATACTACATCAGTTCGGAAAATAAAAGAGATAAGGTAGAAAGCGTTAGAGTGAACCAATTGATACTTACAAAGCCCAAAAATTCAACCTGCCATCTAAGTCAATAATCAGCCGTATTGTGCACGAATTCGAAGAAACTGGGTCGGTGCAAACCGTGATAAAACGTGTGCGTCTTCCAATAGCTCGTTCGACCGAAAATATTGCTGTTGTAGAACAAAGTGTTGACCAGGCGGCGACAACCACAATTCGTCGTCGTGCACAGCATTGAGCCTTTCCAGTGGCACCGTTCAGCTGATTCTTAACAAAATGGCGATGTTTGCACGCCCACCAGGTACCATTGAGACAGGAACTGAAGCCTAGATACCATTTGCAGCGCAATAAATTTCCAAGAGGTTGCTTGAATAACAAACAGTTGATGTGGATTTTAAAAAAAAAACATCATCATATTTTCACCTAAACGGATATGTGAGAAGCAAAACTGCCGCATTTTGGGTACTGAAAATCCAAATGTCATTCAAGAAAAAACTATGCACCCACAACGGGTCACAGTTTGGTGTAGATTTTGGGCAGGCGGAGACATCGAACGGGACTTTTTCGAAAATGTTGAGAGTACCGGTGTTATGGTGAAAAGTGAACCTTATCCTGTTATGATAGCAAATGATTTATGGTCTGAATTAGATGGCATGTACTTGTACAATGTGTGGTTTAAACAGGACAGTGCTACTAGTCACACAGCACTATCCATAGGACTTTTGTCTCTGGGGCTGCGCAAAAAGAGCTGAAGAACGAAGTCATATGCCGTATAAATGATATACACGCTGAAAATTTTTCTTTTTTTGTTGTTTGAATGCAAATATAACTTGCACGTAGCTTGTCGCAAATGTAGTATACTTGTGTCCAACCACATTGTGTTTGCTACTCAATAATAATTAATATGTTGTAATATAGTTGTTTGTGACACAAATATGGATGTTTGTTGAAAACTGTTGAAAACAAAAACGTGAAAGTCAGCAAAGAAACAAAAAGGCAGTAGATCTTAAATTCATGAAAACTATGCTTGCATGTAAGTAAGCATACTTTTCAAATTTAGACTGAATTTTTTAAATTTAGTGACATTTTTTTGTGCAATAGCAACTTTAAAATTTGGCAGCTATCACATATGTTTATTGCTATTGTTAAAAATGTAGCACTTTACGAAAGAACAACCCGCTTATTACAAAAAAAACTTATTACAAAAAAATTGAAAGTTATGCTGACACCGCTCCCAAACTTCGAAGAATTTTCAGTCGAGCAAGTGCAAATAAGACTCCTTACGTCAACGTACCGGTCGGTAAACCACAAAAACCTCAATTCGGCATCGTTCTCAACAACTTGAAATTTCACAAAGCACTACGCAGCGAATTTTGACAAACGACCTCCGCAGTCATGAGAACAAAATTCAGCTTACTCAAGAGCTCAAACCAGCAGACCATGGAAAGCGCCGGTAATTCGTTCAATGGGTAATGAAGCAGAGTGAAGTCAATGCCAATTTTTCAAAAAACTCATCTTCTCCGATGAAGCGCGTTTCCATCTGAATGGCTTCGTGAATACACAAAATTGATGAAAAAAATGAAAACATGCATTGTTACTGAGACACCCTTTCTATGGATGTTGTAAAAATATATATGGTTCCTTCGTAATGTTACAGAAGCCGTCTTTTCAGCCTGTAAATGCAAATTTAAATATTGTGAATTTGATTATTTGGTTTGTACGTAATCATGAAAAACTACAAATAACTTGAATTTATTCATTTACCTATAATTACGTAATTTACCCCACTGTACGTATAGACGAAAATATGCATATTCAAATTTAAATATTTCAACTGCATACCAATTCTTGTAACAAATGAAAATAGAGAAGAAAAAAATCGCAAGAGACAGACTGAATCCATAAGACAGCATCCGGCAAACTTCGATTTATCTTCTGAATGGCTGCAGAAAACATCCAACGAACTTGCAACGCGCGGCAATAATGAACTTGCAACGCGCTAAACTTTGATTGACTGTTGATGATATTTTAGAGAGCTGCCGGTTTGGAAATAAATAAAAGTGGAAAAGAAAATTTGAATGGCGGTATGAATAGTGATGATGGAATGATGTTTTTAAACCCAACGCTTGGAATGGAAGCTACGCAAGGTACTACAACATAACTTAAAATACATACAAGGTTTTCTTGTTTCGTCTTCATTTTTTTTTTCGTTTTTTCTGCCTCCATTTGCAATTATCGCTTCAAGTCAAAAGACGCCATATTGGGTCGGTATAGAGATTCAACATATAACATAGCCAACGACGAACGTCATGGCTCCGTCAAATGGAAATCACTACGATGATGATGACGATGAACTTGAATGGAGTTTGATGAGTATGAAGTCAAAGTTATCTTGTATACCAAAAACCCAGGAAAAACATAATGCCAAAGAATTGCGAATATAAATGAATGTTCAAATTGTTGATATTGATAAACGATGCAAAATAATCTGGACGAAGAAAAACTGGCTGAAGTTGTGGTGTGGAATGATGATATTTATCCTGAAGATTCTCAATGAATTTGTATTATTTTGTTCGCAATAATAATACAATATTTTTTATTTATAATAAAAATAACGATTATTTTCAAGAAGCAACCAAATGAGTGCTCGCGCGTCTGAGCTCATCTTTAACCGTCGTCCTTTAAAAATAGCTTAAGGCGCGGTTCAGTTCAGCGGCAGATGTTAGGTTTGAGATTATGCTAAAAATCAGTTGCAACAACTTTGGCGACTGCTCCCAAGGGATACCACTACCATGGATATAAAAAGAAATAATGAAGTGAAATGGGTTAAGCACAGTGGGTAAAGGGCGCCTCAGATTGCACAAATGCCTACCGGATAAAAAGCAACGAAGTAGTACGTGGCTATGAATCGAGGAAAAATTGGCCAAACAATACCAAGATCGACCTCGGTATGGGAATCATTATAGAGTGATTGAATTAACTAGGATATGATAATAGAATAAATGCAAATAAAGAGAGCGGAAAGATTTTCGATGTCATACTAAAGACAATTATTACTATACGACAATGAACGATCAGATGAATCTCTACGAAAGCTTAGAGTAGTAAACCGGTGAGAAAATTCGAGGAATTGAATTACACGCTGAAAAATCTCGTTTTTTTTTGTTATTTGGCTGCAAATATAGCGTGTTTGAAGCTTGTCGCAAATATACTATACTTGTGTGCCCAAACACGTTGTGTTTGCTATTCAATATAACATGTTTGATACACAATAATTAATAGGCTATACTACTTGTTTTTGAGACCCAAATGTGTGTGATATAGGAGACCACAAACAAAAACCACCTATAAATGGCCAAAGAAATTAAATCAATTCTTTGAAACTAAATAATCGTCTCACACTCTTGATTCAGTTAGCCACACTGTGCGCCCTTCAAGTCAAACATGCATTGATGTTGATGTTGATCCTAAAAACATAAACGTACAGGAACATTGTACAGATGTAAACGATAAATATCATCCGAACATTTTATGGTTTGAATTGTATCAAGAAGACGACAACATTTGATAAATTTTCGATATACATATACACTGAACGCATTTACTACACCCCTAGTGACTGTATAGGAGGACTGTATCGAAATGAATGGGAATCATTGAGGGCATCAATATCAAATTGATGATTTTTAGATTGCACACCTTAAGTTGTAGGTTGAGATAATTTGTAACATCTTCTAAGAAAGGAAATCATAAAAATGATGACAGCAGTAAACAACATAAGTGGAGACATCAGAAAAAAAATGTTTTCATTTTAAACCGGTTGCAGGAAAGGAGAGGTCTTCTTACATATGTTATCAAATTCAATATTTTAAAATTTTAGTTGTTTCTATTTTTGTTCAGATGGTTTACCAAACCCGGAAATAATTATGTTCAAAATCAGAGCAAAAACCCTTTGGTCCAAATGTGCAGTGAATGGCGTATGTGACTCGTGAAAACACGAGTTCTACTCTAGCACTGATCACAGCAACGAATTTTCGGTTCTCGTAGACGATTTCATTCATTTATCACAAAGGAAATGAATTGTTTGATTCAACTAATTAACGTTTGCGGCAACTACATTCCTTAAACCAATGATATTCATGTGACATTTCGTTTAGGTATACCCAGGTGTTACTTTGCGTGTAATGAAAAATCTTCAAAGGATCGAAAGTTTGCAGCAGCAAACGCAGCAGAACGTTTACAGCAAATACATTCCCCAAAACAATGATATTTACATAACATTTTGTTTGGGTGTACCCAAATGTTACTTTGTGTGTAATGACGATAACAATGTCGAAAAATCTAAGTACAGGGTAGCGCCGATTTTATTTAACGATAGCCATTATTTGAAATTTCAATTATAGTTTAGAAATATGTTCACAATATATTTTGAAGATATTATCTTTCAAATGGTGCTCATTGTTTGCTTCGCCCTGACGTGCTCTTTCCACAACATTTCACAAAACGCTTCCTATAATTTCAGGTCCAACGCCCTTACTTCGTCTCGAATATTGGCTTTAAGCTGTTGGAGGGATCTGGGCTTATTGGCCCTACCCTTACCAGCCACAAAGAAGACGTTCCTGTCGCTAAGGCGTCCGTTGAAAAATACGATAATTTAAATAGATCTTTAATGCAATAAGTATAAAGTAAATTTTTAGGTCGGTTTTGCTAGAATGTGTATTATATTTTTTCTTGAAAAGGTCATTTTTTAAAGAGAGGTACTTCTTTTATTAAAAGCTAATATTTTTTTAAGAAAAGGTACTGTGGAAAGAGCACGTACTATTTTTAAGAAGAAATACTTTATGTCAGAAAAAGTTATAAGAGTATGAATTTTCCAATTTTCTAAAATTATTCAAGCTCAAGACCTTTTTAATATAAAGCTTATTTATTATTAGCTTTGCATTATTTTCAAAACGGTCGAGCACAAAAGCATTCCAATGCTACCAGGGCTGTCTGCATAGCTATTTCGGGTCTTGACAGGATCTTCATCAGCAGACGTTTTTTGGTATGCTTTTGGTGAATTCATCAAAAATATATATGTATATAGAAACACTCATCATATTAATGAGAATTCGTTCATACATACGTTCGAAGAATACCAAGCAGTAACATTGGAAACAGTTTCATACACAACTCTTTTTTATCATGTCGAAAAACCAGGCATGATTTGTTTTTGTTTTGTCATTACAAAACAACAAAACAGAGGGTTGCCATCAACAATATTATTGCTTCAACTTTAATCATTTCCCCTGTGAGAGTTAAGCCCAAAATATCTATACTGACAGCCCTGGTGTTATTGGAACGCTTTTGTGCTCGACGCTTTTGAAAATAATATAAAGCTAATAAATAAGCCTAATATTAAAAAGGTCTTGAGCTTGAATAAATTTAGAAAATTGGAAGTTTAACAAACAGACCGAATAAAAGCTTCCACAGGGGAAATGATGAAAGTATGCATTTTTTTACAAGGAAGTAATTTTTTTTTGAGAACAGGTACTTTTTAAAAGAGGGGTACTTTTTTTTAGGAAAACGTTATTTTTTAAGAAAATTTATTTCTTTTCAGAAAGGCAACTTATCTCAAGAAAAAAAGGTATTATTTTATTTTTAAGAAAAGGTAATTTTACGAAAAGGAATTTTTGTAAGAAAAGTAAAAGTTAAAAGTTAAAAATACTCTTTAAAAAAAATTTAGTTTTTTCAGAAAAGGCTATTTGTGTGGAAAGTGTAGTTTTTTAAGAAAATGTACTTAATTAACAAAATACTTTTTTTAAGATAAGGTACTTTTTGTAAGAAAATTAACTTTTTAAGCAAGCGTACTTTTTTAAGATAAGGTATTTTTTTTTGATTAAGAATATGATTAGGTATTTTTTTTTTGGTGGAAATTTACTTTTTAAGAAAAGTCACTAATTTAAGAAAAAATTTTTTTAAACTTATTTCTTTTCTTTTCTAAAATTTGGCTTTTCTAGATTTACTTTTTATTGGGTTCAAAACTACAACATACATATACTAAATATTGGTTACAGGCTCCACCTAGAAATCTTCCCATTAGACAAGAAATTTCCCAACATATGTGAGACATCTAGTTAGTCTAGACACAAACAAAAGCAACAGCAAACAATTTAGATGATAATAGGGGTTTGTAGCTTAATAGTGTTAAAACAAAAGGTGTTTAATTTTTTTTTTCATTTGGCCCCCATCCCACGACGTGCGATAAGAAACTTCGTTCCAAAAGCAAATGTCAAAAATTTTTCTTTTGGATCATAGTAACGATTCCGACATCCAATTTTATTTCGAGGAAATAAAAAATTTTAAAAAAAACATCTAAATGATTCACTCGTTGCAACCCTGGTCGCAGAAAGAATATATATTTTTTTTTTATTTAAATTCAAAAATTAATAACCAAATTTGTTTGAGATTGATTTCGGTCCTTAGCCAGTCGATGGAATTTGGTTTGCACACATGTGCGTGTTTTGGCAGATCGTGTACTGAATGAAACACAGCTCCAATGACGGTCTATCATCCAGACCAGTGTTTCCTGACGAATAGGTAGTGCCAGTAGTTTCAAAAAGGATTTTAGTGGAATGTGGCAACCTTATAAAACATATTGCACACCATCAGTTAAAGGGGCACAACTCAAAAATTAAAAATTTGCAATAGAGGCAAAAAACTGATTTTGTTAAGATAGAAAATATATGAAAATTCTAAGTAAAGGACATATTTCTGCGGGATTTTTTTATGATGGGGAAGAGTAAATGATGCCAAATTTGTACAGTGGATAGGTAAGGGTCTTGGCTATTACTTTGTATCAGAAAATTAAATTTTGAAAATTTTGAGTTTTGACCCTTTAACTGATAGTGTGCGATATGTTTTAAGTTTCAAGGCGCCACGTTGTTTAGTATTTTTATTTGTGCTATCAAATGTAAACGATCTCAGTGAATTTGTAAACATGGAAAAAATTGCTCACCGTTATGTAATTCAATATTTCTATTTGAAAAGTCTCAGTCCAAGCAATGTTAAAGCCGAGCTAGATTCTACTCTGAGGGAGTCTGTTCCTTCGGTTGCGACTGTAAACAATTGAGTAGCAGAGCTTAAATGAGGCCGTACGAGCTCCCAAGGCGAACGCCATAGTGGTCGAACAATTGAGGTGTCCACGCCGGACACGGTTACGAAAATCCACAAAATGGTTTTGAATGATCGTCGGCTGAAGGTGCGTGAGCTAGCTGAAATGATAGGCATTTCAAAAAGTGCTATACATCTTATATTGACCGAAAATTTGAAGATGAGAAAGCCGTGCGCCACACGGGTGTCGCTGTTGTTTTCAAAAGAGAAAACACAGCATCTTGAGGATGTTTCAGTAGAGTGTTTAATGATGTTTCACCGCAATAAAGCTGAATTGTTGAGTCGACTTATAACCATGGATGAGACATGGTGCCACCACTTCACACCTGAGGCAAAGGAACACTCAAACCAGTAGACTGGAATGGGAGAATCGTGTCCAAAGGAGGCGAAGACGGTTGCATTTGCAGGCAAGGTCGTAGCGCCTGTCTTTTGGGATGTGAATGAGATATTTTTTATTGATTATCTTCAGAAAGGAATAACTGTCTGCGGCGAATATTATGCTAATTTATTGCTGCGTTTAGGTGATGAAATTGGTGAAACACGGCCGTTTTCGGCGAAAAAGAAAGTGCTGTTTCATCAAGTCAATGCGCACACATCCACTATTGGAATGGCTAAACTTAATGAATTAACGTTCGAATTGCTTCATCGCGTGCCTTATTCGCCAAATATAGTTCCCTTGGACTACTTTCTATTTCAAAACTTCAAAAAATGACTGGAAGGTAAAAGATTTGCCAACAATAAAGTCTGCGGAGTCTGTGGAGTCTGCGGTAGATGACTATTTTGAGGAGTTTGACAGTTCTTACTATAAACAGGGTAACAAAATATTGAATATTGAATATTGCTGGGAAAAGTGTATCGAGCAAAAACGATATTATGTTGAAAAACAAATCAAATTCTTCCCACCTCTTTTGTGTCTTCTTTGATAGGTCGGCTAGTTTTGGGAACGCCGTCGTAGCGTCTGAGACCACAGAGGCGCCCCATTATTCCACCCCGTAACAGAATTTCACTCACTGTTCATAGTTTAGCACATTCACTGTTCATAGTTTAGCACATTGAGATCATCGAACAACTTCTCTGCCAGTGTCCAATTTTACACTACAGGAGGATGAGAGCTGCATTGGTAAATTTGTGTGGGTACTGAAATTAAGGGGATTGATCACATTAAATCCCATTTTACCCAAAATATACTAAAAATGTTCACTTTAATCGCAGGGATCAAAAGAACTCTCACAAAAAAAATGTTTAATATTCTCGGAATCATTGAAATTATAAAAAAGCCATTTAAGTACCAACTAATATCCATGTACATTAGGATGGGTCAAATTTTTTTTGCGACAAAGGCTCATCGCGATTGTACATTGTACATATGTATATACTAGCTACCCAATAACTTATTGCAACGTATTAAAAGTTTAATTAATATTGAGATTAACAACGAAAAAGGGAAACATTTTTAATATGCTCATTCAAAGAAATAACATTATAAATAATAATTAAGGCCTTTGAAAACCACATGAAAAATACAATATATTTGCATACAACAAAATGAGATTTTAACCATTAAGGATTTTTTGTATCGCTCACACCAAATAAAATATCAGAGATTCCCTCTTGTTTGCTTAAATAAACAAGAATTTTATAATGACAAAATTGTTGAAAATATTTAAGCACAAAAGCATTTTTCAACACACTGTAGTACGAATAACACATAGATTAATGCATATACATACATATAGAGAGATAACATTTCGCACTGCAAATTTATAACGATTGGCCTGGTATGATATGAACGTTGGATGTTGGAAAGAATTGCTTTAATAGTACCAGATACAGACGATGGTTCAAACCAACCAACAAGAAACGAACCACGGCATTTCGTTTTGTGTGTTTAAATTATTGTGTTAAATACAACACAAATGTATACTAAGAGTAAAATATAACAAAAAAAGGGCAAAAAACGTTTAAATTTCACGGTTCTCAAACAAAACAATATGACAAGTTTAAGCCACCAGTTCTTGTAACTCCACCTGGTGTAAGCCGACCAGCACCCACTACACATCGAAGTGAAGTTGGCCCACCATGGCTAGCCCACCTTTCAGTACAACGTTAAAATAGACCAAATCGATTGGAATAGTCCTAACGTCAATACTAGTTACATTATTCAGGTTGTTATTTGTAATCTAAAATTCAGGACATTGATATGTGAAGAGATCCTTAAAAAGGATAAAATTTAACATTTTTAATGTACGTTTCAGAAAAAGTTCACGAAGGTTAAAAAAGAAAACAATTTTTAATTTCTTTATCTGGTTTTACTTTTACTATATGAGTATTTAGAAATAAAAACTCAAGGGCTATGAAACAGGAAAAGATCCTTACAATCGGTGAAAACGAATTGCAGCTATATATGTATATGAAAACTACTCAGAAAATTAAAAAAAGTTTGGAAAATGTTCACACCTAATATTCACTTATGTTTTTGTGAATACGAAGCAGAAATTTCATAAAAATGTCAAGGACATTGAAACAGGACTTGGTCCTTAAACTCGAAGAAAACCAAAATGTGCCATACATATGAAAATTTCTCAGAAATTTAAAAAAAGTTTGGAAAATTTTCACACTTTCATATTCCCAGATTTATTGTAAATACTAAGTTGAAATTTTGGAAAAAAATTGAAGGACATTGAAACAGGACTAGGTCCTCAAAATCGAAGAAAGCCAATATCCGCCATATATATGAAAATTTCTCAGAAAATTAAAAAATGTTTGGAAAATTTCCACACCTTAATATTCACAGATATTATTTGAAATACTAAGCAGAATTTTCAGAAACAATTTCAAAAACATTTAAACAGGATTAGGTCCTCAAAATCGAAGAAACCCAATATCCGCCATATATATGAAAACTGTCAGAAAATTAAAAAAAGTTTGGAAAATTTCACACTTTAATCTTTACAGATATTATTGTAACTGTTAAGTAGAAATTTTAGGAAAAATTGCAAGGACATTGGCACAGGACGAGGTCCTTAAAATCGAAGAAAACCAATATACGCCATTTATATGAAAATTTCTCAGAAAATTAAAAAAAGTTTGGAAAATTTGCACACTTTAATATTCACAGATATTATTGCAAATACTAAGTACAACTTTAGAAAAAAATGCAAGAACATTGAAACAGGACTAGGTCCTTAAAATCGAAGAAATATGGCGGATATTGGTTTTCTTCGATTTTAAGGACCTACTCCTGTTTCAGTGTCCTTAAAAATTTTTATAAAATTTCTACTTAGTATTTCCAATAATATCTGTGAATATGAAAGTATGAAAATTTTCCAAACTTTTTTTAATTTTCTGAGAGATTTTCATATATATATATGGCGGATATTGATTTTCTTCGATTTCAAGGATCTAGTCCTGATTCAATGTCCTTGATATTTTTTATAAAATTTTTCGTTAGTATTTGCCACAATATGTGTGAATCTTAAAGAGCGAAAATTGTCCAAATTTTTTTAAATTTTCTGATAGTTTTCATATATATAGCGGGAATTGCCCTTCGTGGATTTTAAGGACCTAACCCGTTTTCAATGTCCTTGACATTTTTTCCAAAAATGTCTTATTATTCATACTAAAAACGTGTATGAAAATAAAAGTGGGAACCTGTTCGATAAAAATATCATACAATTTAATGGATAATGGCATATATAGGGCAGGATAATTGCATTTAAAGGACCTTGTATACTTTCAAAGTCTTCAATATCTATTTTGAACATTATGACACTTAATTAATGACCAGTGTAATGAAATTTATATGTTTGGTTTGATTTAAATACAATAAAATTTGAAGGTGGGCGGGCCAACTTCACACTACAATATACTACTGTGAAGTTAGCCCACCATCGATGGTGGACCTTCGACTCGTAGCCCGCATATTTCGATGGTGGGCTAACTTCACGCTAGTCCTTCACACCGATCTCACCACGGAGAGTGTGATAGGAAACGTCAGATGACCGAAATTGTATCTCTATATACATATAAAGTATAAGTATTAATCTATGGAACAACAATTTGCGAACCGCTGCTTTTGGAAGTGTGAAAAAATGTATGAGTGGCCATAATTTAAAAAGGCATGACATTAAAAAAATTGTATTGCAAACAATAATAACGGCAAAAACAACGACAGCAACAACAACAACAATGTGTGACAGAATATTAAAAATAAACTGAAAGCTATGAATTTTTTATGTTAAACAATTGTTTTTTAATTACATTAAAAAATATTACATTAAATAATATTAACGAAATAGCCAACAGCAAAAACAGCAAACACACACACAAAAAACACAACACAAAATATGCTCAAATATAAATTAATATTTAAACCAAATTGCAGAAAAATACGATTTAAGCAGAGGCGTTAGTTAAAAATGTGTTGCGTTTTAAATTAAATTACTAAATATGCCACAACATAGAACAATCACGCTGTTCTTCGAAATATAAGAGCTGCACAATTCGTTTATATCAGAACCCATTATCGTACTCATTGTTACATCTCTCAGAAATTTAATATTTTTGAAGTCAAGGCCTGTAACAATATCTGTTGAAAAAGCCTCTGACTTCATCAGCAAGTCATAGGACTGCTTTTGAAAGAAACTGGAAAACCACAAATAATACTTCTGAATACTTCTGCACCTCTTCTGATATTCTTTCCATCACAAAGTGGTCTGAATTTGTTTCCTCGGGGATGATATTATTTTATCTGCCTTTTTATTACAACTATTTTATTGTATTTATTCAAGCTCAAGACATCATATATTTTTCGGAGCATTGTGATGTTTCATCAGCATGCGATATGACCCAGGATTCTACGCCATAAAGCAGGATAGGTTGTACCTATATAATAGTTTGACACAGTTGGATCTTCGTTTCTCGAGAGAGGCTCTAATCTCTGAAGTTCTTGCTTAGCCCGAAATAAGCACTATTATCTGCTTGATTTCCAGGCTGACTTTACTATTTCTGTTTACTTTAGCTCCAAATTATAACGGCTATCAACGTTCACCCTTTCATCCAATCGGGTGGGTGTTAGCTTGTCGAAACCATAATTGTAGTCCTGTCGACGTTTACTGCAAACCCCACTTTTGCTGATTCCTTTCCCATTCTCGAAAATATTGCATTAACTTTTGGCAGGTTTCGCCCAATGATGTCTAAATCATCAGCAAACGCGAGCAGTATGTGACTTTTGCTGCTGATCCTTAAATTCATGTTGACTCCAGCTTTTCTCACGATATATCTTTACCAATGTTTAAAGAGGATGTTTAAGATATCGATGGTGTTGCATAAGAAGGGTCAATCTATATTTGTTTATCCGGGACAATCTTATTTTGTTTACCTTGTCACGACAAGTTAAAAGGACCGAACTGCTAGCGCTTATCTGCAAGGAAATAGGTAGACAATTAAATTACTCGAAGAACCCAACCGTAAATTTCTACAGCCATAACTTTTTTCGTTACCGTACGATCTATGCAAATCTTACAGATAATTGGAAACTGCAGATTGTCCCTTTTTACGCAACACCATCGATATCGCATGATAGGGTATCGCCTTGCCTGAGTCCTCCCTCGTACTAAATGGTTCTTTGCGATCTTTACCAATGTTTAAAGAGGATTTTGTATCGGTCACTGTTATTCCACAAAGGCGTGTCCGCTTAGCAGAAATACCAAGCTCCGACATATCTTGGTACAGTTTGCCCCGTATCGGGCTATCGAGGGTATCCTTCTAATCTACAAAGACGTGGTAGGTGTCGATTGGTTTTTCGTGGATTTTCCCCAGAATTTGTCGTAATGTGCATATCTGGTCGATAGTTGACTTCAAAGGACTAAAGCCACACTAGTTTGGTCCGGTCATATCTGCAACAAACGGCTCAAGGCTTTCGCACATTGCGCTCAGGTATTGTATGCGATGAATAACAGGTTTATTCCACTATAGTTGGTGCATATACTCGGGATGCCTTTTTGAAAACATAACACAGTATGCTAAAACTCCAAACGTCGGGCATGCATTCGTCTAGCCAGATATTGAATATTAGCTGATGTATGTACTTTTCCAATTCATGGCGTCAGCCTTAAACATCTCAGCCGGTAGGCCATCAGCACCAGACGATTTATTGTTCTTAAGTCGACGCCATCGTTCTCCATGTCATCAAAAAAAATAATGGTTTCCCATTACATCACATGATGGGATTGGGGGAGCTTCTCACAACCAATGAGCTGTGCGCTTTCTAGTTTTACACCAACTGATTTGGATCTACATTTTAACACCAGTTCCGAACGGTATTTATGAGAAGTTTGTTCATAGCTAAGTACTCGATAGTGTCGCCATCACTAGCGAGGTGGCCGTCGTCGAAAGAAATGCAAGGTGGTTAGAGCAGGGATCGAAGCCACATTCTCATGTACAATTGCCGAGCACACCAACCAGAACACCACCGACGGCCACATATGTGATCAACACCATCATCTATATTGAAGTCTCCTGGGACAAGTAAAAGGATTCATACTCTTCACATCTGTGGCAATAGGGTCACATCTAGGGGGTCCCTAATCCATTTCCGTACATTTAGATAGGAAGAATTCTTCCTTCTTCCTAAGCTTTAATTTTCTCAATCTCGCACTTTCCCCACAACCGTTTTTCTTCTTAAACAAATTGGTTTACTCTACCCCTACCGCTGTGTCGCGCACCGCTTTGTAACTGACTGAAGCATTGACATACTTTCAGCGTTCTTTTCATCTCTTGCCCTGCGACACTCTTCATCGTACCATGGTTTGTTTTTAAGCGGATTTTGATAATTTTCACAACCAAGACTGGGAAATGTACTTCCACTGCGCTTCACAATCATGAGGCGGGAGTGCGTTCTGCGCCTGTATCTAACAGAACTTCTCTGCATAGGCCGTGGCTATATCTGGTAATTGCTTTCCAATGTCCAGCTTTCTATATGTCTGGTTTCGTACATCTTTCGCTCTGCTTAACCTTAAGCGAAACTGTGCTGCAACCAGGTAGTGATCCAAATTGATATTAGATGCCTTCCATCAATTACCAGGTGAACAATCTGGTTTTTCGTTTGTTGATCAGGGGATATACAAGTAGCCTTATGTTGGAACCTCCTACAACCATGTTTTCCGCCGCGTAAACATCTAACAGTCTCATTCCGCTATGCGAAGTGGTGGCGTGTAGACTGAATTTACCTATAATTCGGGAGGACATCTGCCAGATGGATACACGCTGAAAAATAACGGGCCCAGCAACATATTTCAGGAAGCATGGACATGTTTGCAAGCATTGTGTTCGTGAATTGAAGATCTGCTACTTTATTATCGATTCTTTATTAAGACAGACACCAGTGTTTTCAGAAGTTTTCAACAAACAAATCCACATTTGGTTCACAATATATTATAATCTACACGCAAAGAAAATACTCGTTCCTCCCAAACGAAATCTCAGATAACTGAAGTTCCTTTGGGGTCTGCAGTTGAGAGAAACGAACTTCTGTTAAGCCATACATGTTATATCGTTTGGCAGAACCCAAAAATTTTTGCAGCAAACGAGATAAGAAAAATATAAGCTGAAAAAAACGTTTGTGAGAAACGAAAAACGGTTCCGCCAACTGTTCCCTTGGTTACAGCAAACGAGTTGTAATTGATTCTAACTATAAAAATGTTTACGAGAACTGAAAAACTTTTGCAGTAAACGAGTTATAAAAAATTAAAGTTGCGAAAACGTTTGCGAGAAACGAAAAACGGTTCCACCAACTGTTCTTTCGGTTACAGCAACCGAGTTGTAACTACAACTTTTATCTATGGCTTCCATAAGCTTTGTTTGTTCAAATTTCCAACTATTATGATTTTGGTCTTACACTTAAAGTTTTTTTTTTTATTTTTATTCTGTTGTTCGACCTTTTCTTCATCAATAAATAATCAATATTCTTCGAGCTTGAAGTCAGATTTGCTGTTGTTGTATTTATTTTCCTCGATATTCCACTACTCCTTTGTGTAGCATCATCAGGAGATATGTATATCGTATTGTTAAATATTGTTTATATCTCCTGATGATGCTACACAAAGGAGTAGCGAAATTTCGAGGAAAATAAATACAACTACAGCAAATCTGACCTCAAGCTCGAAGAATATTGATTATTTATTGTTTTTTTTTAAATAGTTGGCATTTTGACTATTTTTTCACTGTATACCTACACGTCTGTCTCGCTTTGCAATCAAAGGACAACTAAAAGCCCAACCAAGATATATCGACAAGGTAGAATCGTTAGAGTGTGTGATCACTTTAATGTGTATGCGTGAGTGTGCATGCCAAACGAGTGGATAAGACTGTGTATACAGTCGACAGAATGAGAGAAATGTCCGTTCTTCGTAATCTGTGCTCTGATTAGAAAAATGGCTAATTCCAGTTATCGCAAACGTTTTTTAAACTAGCGGCAAATGTATTTTTGTACGCGGTTGATGCAATCGAGAACTCGTTTGCAATGACATGATACACATTTGCGATATACGAGTTTATTTGGGAGAACTACATGAACGATTGAGATTAATAAATTAATAGAAATCAGTCAGAGTATTGTTGCGGCAACCGTGCAATAAACGTTTTTCTTTCTTTGCGTGAATTAATCATAGTGTGCCAAACATGTTGTATTGAATAGCACACACAATGTGTTTGGACACAAGTATTCTGTATTTGCGGCAAACTACAAACACGTTATATGTATTTGCATCCAAACAATAAAAAAAGGCAAATTTTTCAGCGTGTAGTGGAACCAGATCTGTATAGCTTTCTAACATTCTTAGTGCATATTCGAAAATCGAGGTCCTTAGAATGGGAGGGGGGGGGGGGGGGGTTGTCAACAAATACGGGGATTTTATGATTCTCAATGTCATTTTGCATTTTCAGGCTAATAAAGCGGTGACGGAAGGCAAGGCGATTCCACCAGGGATTTGATTTTTCGTTACTACCAGGATGATTATGTTTCAGCCGCCCATTATGGAGCAGAATGCAGTGTGTCGAAAATGGATTTATGTTTCTTTACTTTTCATCCGGCGTTGGCCAGTAGTGTTGGCTCATCTGCCTTCAAAGGACAAAAGAATTTGTATGCTAGTTCCAAGAGCTTTAACAAGAATTTTTCCGCTAGTTCGAAGAGCTTCAATGACATTGGTCACCTATTTAATCAGGCTGCGCATTCAAGATTTATATACGCAAAATTGGAGCATTATTATCAAATCCACTGAACTATTTAATTTGAAAACGTCTCTGACCATATGGCAGATAGTAAAAAAAAAAATTTATTAAAACGAATGTATAAATAAAAATCAACGCAAAAATGCCATACAACTAACACAGAATCTGATTAAATAAAAACAAATTAAGTGGTTTGTAAATAAATTATATGAAAATATTAACAATATTAAAAATTTAGTTTGTTTTTTCCTTCAGCACCAATAATTTTGCACAGTAAACACTTTTTATGTCAATGTTTGGATTATAATTAAATTCCCTCATTGTTAGCAGCGAAATTACACACAAACCCCATTGCAAGCTTCAATGAGAATTTAAATTCATTTAAGCCAATCCATCACCTGTTCTGGTTCTCAAAAATTCCGCGTAATGAATTTAATACCTTAAATCCCACGAAGTCTTTTCTGAGTTTTTCATTGTGTCTCGCCAAGGCAAATGCCTAAAGGTTTCTCGCTTTGTACCATCCATCAAAGACTTCAGTCATACACATTCACTACAGTGCAATTCACTTGATAAGTAGACACTTACAGTACAAATACTGGCCGTGGCTGTGTCATATTTCCGGTGAATCTTATTACTCTGATTTCAGTTCGTCGCTGGTCGCTTTACCCCACTCCCATTCCCTCAGTCATTTAATTCGTAAAAGTTACAATAATATTTTCATTAAAATCGCATTCATTTGAAAATCGTATTTTCCTTCTCCTTTTGCATTCATAATGAATGAATGACAGACGTACATACGTTGTAAGGTCGGATCGAATGAATGTTTTACAATGGTCTTAAGTTGTATTCCACGAAATCAAATCTCTACCATTAGGTCTCTACTACAGGCTAATGTTACCCATCAGCCAACCATCATTGTGGAACACGACCTAAACATTCGTAATAGAATTCTTATAAATGAAAGGGAAACCCTTTTTGTATATTCATAACCGGAGGAAGAATTATTCTATGTGCGGCTACTACGTTAGACCTTTGTACGACGTATTTTTCTATGCAAATTATGTTTTTTCTTCGGTTTCGATTTTGGGAAAACTCTTTTCCGGACAAACGGCTTAACAACAAGTAAGTGAGCGAGTGAATGCAATGTTGTTGGAGACACACCTAAGCAACAACCCTGTTACTGCTTAAATCATCTTGCAACTGAAAGTCGGTAAACTCTTTCGCTGGTGGCAATGCACAGTGTAGTGAAACCAAATTAGTATTTAAATAAATCACATAAGGTGCCAGGGGACACACGGTTGGAACGAAGTTCCTTTCCCTATATATTACCTACTAGTCAGTTCCAACACGCCTAAGGCGACCGTCGCAAAATGCGATAATTTAAATGGATCTGTAAAAGAAGATACTTTTTGTAAAAGGATAAACTTTTTTAAGAACACTCTTATTAAATAGAATGTATTTTTTTTTAAGTATACTTGTATATATCGCACCCTAAATACAAAAGAGTCATAACTCAAAATATTCCAATTTTAATTTTTTGCTTAAAAACAATAACCAAGGATCATTTCTATCCACTGTAAAAATCTGACGTCGTTTACTCTTCTCTTTCGTGAAAAAAATCCTTTATGAATATGTCTATTAGTGAGTATTTTCATACATATTTCTAATTAACCAAATCAGTTGTTTGGCTCTATTGAAAATTTGAATATTTTGAGTTATGACTCTTTTGTAAATAGGGTGCGATATGTTTTGATCCTTTTTGTAAGAATATTTATTATATTTTCGCGAAAACTTCCTTTTTTTAAAAAGAGGTACTTCTTTTATTAAAAACTAATGTTTTTTTTACGAAAATGTACTATATTTAAGAAGAAGTACTTTCTGCCAGAAAAGCCATAAGAGTATGATTTTTTTTACACAGAAGTACTTTTTTAAGAACAGGTACTTTTTTAAGTAGTGGTACTCCTTTTAGGAAAAGGGTATTTTTTTTTTAAAATTTACTTATTTTCAGGAAGGCTACTTATCTCAAGAAACGAAAAGAAGAGGTATTAATTAATTTTTAAGAAAATGTACTTTTAAGAGAAGGAATTTTTTAAAAGTTTTTATTTTTTTTTAAGAGAAGGTATTTTTTTGAAGAAAAGTTCTTCTTTAAAAGAAATGGGAATTTTTTTTAGAATTGGTCCTTTTCTCAAGAATAGGTACATTTTTAAGAGTAGGTACTTATCTCAAGAAAAGTTATTGTGTTTCACAAAAAGGTACTCTTTAAAGAAAAGTAGTTTTTTTTTTTGAAAAAGTCAATTTGTTGTAAGAAAATGTACTTTTTTTAGAAAAGATACTGATTTAAAAAAAATACTTGGTTTAGGAAAAGGTACTTTTTGTAAGAAAATTTACTTTTTTTAACGCAAAGGTACTTTCTGTAAGATAAGGTATTTGTTTAAGAAAAGGTACTTTATTTAAGAACATGAATATGTATTTTTTTTGAGAAAATTTCCTTTTTTACGAAAAGGTACTTTATTTAAGAACATGAATAGGTATTTTTTTTGGAGAAAATTTCCTTTTTTTACGAGAAGGTACTTTATTTAATAACATTAATTGGTATTTTTGTTTTGAGAAAATTTCCTTTTTTTACGAAAAGGCACTTATGTAAGAAAGTGTTATTTTTTTTAAACTTCTTTCACTTTGGCTTTTGTAAAATTACTTTTTATTGCGTTGAAAACTACAATATATACTAAATATTGGTTAGACCCCTTTCACAATCGGCAAGTTACTTGCGCAAGTCTCTTGCCCAAGTCTTGGTTTGTTGATGACAGAGGTAAGGTCGGGATAGGGGAATAAATTTTGAGTACAGACTTGCTTGTACTCGGAAAGTTGAAAAACTGACTTGCGCAAGTAACTTGCCGAGTGTGAAAGGGGTCTTACAGCCTCCACCTAGAAAACTTCCCATTAAACAAGAAATTTCCCAACATATTTAGACATCTAGATAGTCTAGATACAAACCAAAGCAAAAGTAAAGAATATAGTTCATAATAGGGATTTGTAGCATAATAGTGTTAAAACAAAAGTTGTTTAATTATACCCTCACCCATAGAATGGAGGTATATATTATTTAATACGGAAAAAAATGTAGCGCATAGACGGAGGCATTTTAGGTCCTTAGTATCTTTGGACGAAATTCGTTTTACGACTTTTTATGACGATTGAGCCTTGTCTGTCTGGCTGGCCGGCTGGTCAACTGCCGTAAGTAGAAAGTTAGTTTCGGATTGGAAATGGTCGTTTTGACCACGCCCGTTCTGGTACAAATCGACACATCCAAATATACATATTTAGGACAAAATCATATTTCTTTCAAACCTTTCTTCTGGTAGATGTGATTAGCTTCAACTCACACATTGGTTGATAATCTGTAAATGTCTACTTAACTGGAGAAGATGGGTAAGATTTGTACGCCCATTGTGGAACCTACCATACTAAACTGGGTGTTCGTCCGTGTTTTCAATCCGATATATCGCGTGAAACACTTCCGACCCTAATGAAATTAAGTATAAGGCTTCACGTTATCAAACGCCAATCATCGACTAAAAAAAGGGTGATTTTGGCACTTCCATACAAAAGTTGTTTGGCCGAACCGAACCAATCTTTATGAAATTTTGTGCTAGTCAATATTTAGTCGAATATCACTCTCCTATATAAAATAAGCTGGCTTGCCACAACCATTCTAGTACCTCCCATACAAAAGTTGGGCCGATAACCGATTGATCGACACGATAACTCTCGTAAACTACACCGTTATTAATAAAATTCGGTACTAGGCAATATTTTGTTAAAAGCTGCTGTATAATTAATTGATAACTGACCCAGTTTCGTACCTCCCATACAAAAGTTGAGCGTCTTTCCGGCTTACCGGCTCGATGCCTTCAATAAATCACAACCGATCTTAATAATATATGGTACTGATCAAAATTTTGGCAACAACTTACCCTACTCATTTTTATACCTCCCATATAAATATTGGGAGGGCAATTGGTTGGTGGTCAAAAAATTTCCCCAAAACCACTTCGAATCCAAACTAATTTGGGTATTACATAATATTTATGTCAATGTCAATCTTGTATTGAATATGGTTTCTTTAGAATACAGACGCTTTTTAACAGAACTCTTACGCAATGAATGACTTAGGGTGAGGCTATGATTAAGTCGGTTCAACCGACTAAAATTTTTGTACTGGTTTGTTTTCATTTAGCCCTATCCCGCAACGTGCAATAAGGAACTTCGTTCCAAAAAATATGTGAATATTATAAAAATGTCAAAATATAATGTTGGCTAGAAGAAACTTCTTTCTGGCAATGCTCCGACGTAAATTCATCGTATATTTCAGAGAACTTAAGCATGCTGAAAAATAACGACCCCAGCAACATACTGCAGGAACATGGTGGAAGAAAAACCGTCCGTACTTGTGTGGGAATGATATAGACCTTTCAGTGTGTGTTGATACTTAGGGATCTTCAATCGATACTAATTCGCATGTGTAAATTCTCGTAATTGAGTAAGTATATACTTATAAAATATACAATTGATGATCTATCGATGGTATCAATTCAGGCACAGTAGTTAGGCATCTGATGATGAACTTGCCACTGAGTTCGAAACTAGTCGTACCAGTGAGTGTGTGTTGAACTGAATTGTCTATTATTTCCAACAAAAAACCAACCATTTTTCAATTAGCAAAATGTTCCTGGACTTGTAGGCTTATAAAGGGGTTTCCTTCCAATAACGACTTGACAACTTTTTTTTTAATAAAACGCAAACCATTTGAGATATTTCCAAAACCTTATGATCGACTTGCAATACAATTAAAACATTTATGAATGGAACTGAACTTCGTTCATATGACAACCGCGGGCTCGTCGGCAGCGATCGATGAGTTCTTCCAACGTCGTCGGCTTGTTGGCATAGACCAATGATTTGAAGAAGTCCCAACGAAAAAAGTCTAGAGGCGTTAAATTGCAACAACGTGGCGGCCAATTGACTGATCCATTTCTTGAGATAACAAGCTCACCAAACTTACTCTTCAATAAATCGACTGTAACGTGTGCTGTGTGGCTTTTGGCACCATCCTGTTGAAACCACATTTCGTCCAACTCCATGTTTTCCAATTCGGGCCAAATATAATCGGTAATCATAGCGCGATAACGATCTCCTTTCACACTAACGTGACGATCGTTATTGTCATCGAAAAAATATAGCCCAATGACGCCGCCGGCATGCAAACCGCACCAAACGTTTATTTTTTTGCGGATGAAGTGGTGATTCATGAAGCACAAGTGGATTTTCACCAAACCGTAACGCATATTTTGCTTACTGACAAACCCATTGAGCCAAAAATGAGCTTCGTCACTGAAGATAATTTTGCGCTGAAATTAATCAACTTGGATTATCTTCTCCAGAGCCCAATCGGAGAACGTACGTCGCGTCAAATGGTCCATCGGTTTCAATTCGTGAGTCAGCCTGATCTTGTGTGGGTGTAAACCAAGATCTTTAGGCAAAATTCGCCATAAAGTGGTCTTGGCGATGACCAGTTCTTGAGAACGCCGCGGAATCAACTGCTTTGGATCGGTTGCTACGGATGCCTGAACGGCAGCGATATTATCGTCACTTCGACCAACCCGTTGTCTCACTGGCGCTGTAGTATCACACAATGAATATGTAGACTCAAATTTTTGCGCTAAACATGTTATTACTGGTCTACTAGGGCGAGAATAACGACCGAAACTTGGAGTTAACGCTCTTAAAGTTGCGGTCACCGACTCCGAATTTCGATAGTACATTTTTTTAATTTGCATACATTGTTCGTTTAATTTGCATACGTACCATGATGAAATTGTTGAGTTTACTGAAAATAAAGGATGTAACAGATAGATGATCAGTGAAATAGTGCGTTCACAAATAAAATTCAAAGTTGTCAAGTACCTATTGGAAAACCCGTTAGTATGAATTTCTCATACATTAACAGCCACAGTCACGATCTCGAAAGAAAACCTAAGCGAACGAAAGCCAGTCACTCACATTGGTTCTTATCCCAGGCTTTAAATGTTATTGTGTGATTGTGTGTTTGCAAAATCGGAAACCACTAACTATTTTCGCTATCGGCTAGGCGAACGAAAATGTCAAAACCAGTCACTTGTCGTTTGGTTGTCGCATAGCTGGAAATCAAATAAAAGCTTGAAACAAAAACAATTTATATAGAATTCAATGGAAGAATATAATGTGATAATAACTTTGTTAATAAAATACATTTCCATTTCAGCACAAAAACGCCAACTTTGCGACACCTACAGATACTGGTTCTTCGTACGCTTCTCTCTCGCTCTGAAATTAAATGGAGAACGTCAAGTTTATGTTATTGCTTTGAACAACAACCACACAAACAAACGTAAAACCATGCGAACGACAAGTCGAAAGATAGTGACTCGCTTTTTGTAACGAAAGTGAGTGACTGACTTCGTTCGCTTGGATTTTTTAGGAGAGAGTGTAAGTGGGCTCCGATTTTGTACTGAATTGTATATGTTTTCATTCGCTTGTGAGTGACTCCAAAACCAGCTGTTTGTCGCATAGAAAGAAAGCAAACGTTAACGTTCGACATCGTAACTTTGGCTGTAACTAAAAACCATCTACATGTTTCCAAGCATTGTTTTCGTGAATTGATGATCAGGTGCCTTTTTAACTTTAGTGTCTGTCATGTTTTGGTTTAGATCAGTTTTCAACAAAAAACAAAACACAATTGGGTCACAAATACATATATTTTAACATATTAATCACTGTGTCCCAACCATGTTATATTGAATAGCAAACACAATATGTTTGGGTACAAGTATTATATATTTGCGACAAGCTACAAATACGTTTGAACCCAAACATCAAAACTAATACATACTATACTTGAAATGTATTTATATTGTCAATTTATATTTTGTGATGTTTTATTTTAATAAGATACACACCCATCTTTTTATAAACCGCTCAACTCGGAATCCCTTTCTGAATGGGTTTAGCGATGGCTGTTTTTCTGCTCGACTGTCTGATCATTTAACTACACCAGAGAACTAATTGTTTGAAAAGAGTTTGTAGCAACAATAAATTCGGCTATTACCACCGAATTGATGTAGCCGAAACCGACTTGACACAATTTTGTTCCCACGACCGAAATACGGTTACACGGTTAAGCTACATCGTTCCATTATTGATTCGGTTGTGACAACTGAAATTTCAACCATATTCGTTCAGTCAACTAAATTTTCTAAAATGTCGATTAGAATAACCGAATTTGAAATTAATTGGGTTGCAAGAACCGAAATTGGTACCAAATTCGGTTGGAGTAACCGAATCTGGCATTAATTCGGTTGTAGTAACCGAATTTGGCATATATTCGGTTGTAACTGTCGAATTTGGTATGATAAATGGACGGAAGTCCTCATGATTGGAACCACAACCGTTAAAGGCAGCCAATATTAAACAAAAGCAACTTTATAGCCAAAAAATTTACACTTTTGGCACTCTATTTTGTTTTTCCTCCCATAAAATAGTTGGACGGAGGTTCTGGTCCATCGATCTGGTCCATCGATCTGGTCCATCGATCCCCGTAGAGCAAAATTGATCTAATTGAAATTTGGTACTAGTCAAAATTTAGTCACGTGCCACTCCTCTGAGGAAAATGAGTCATTTTGCCACGCCCATTCTGGTACCTCCCATGCAAAAGCTGGGTGATCGTCCGGGTTGTCAATAAAATAAATCGGGTGAAACACTTCCGATGTTAATGAAATTAGGTTATGGGCTGCGTTTCACCAATCGCATGTCGCCGATTAAGACAAGGGTGATTTTGCCACACCCTTCCAAGATAGATTGTGCAGCCGGCTGGCTGTTCGGCAAGATAACTCCCCCAAATCCGAACCAGTCTTTATGAAGTTTGGTATTAGACAAGATTTTAGTCAAATACACCACAAAATTTGGACGGATGACCGGTTGATCGACACGATAACTCTCGTGGACTACCAGCGATCTTAATGAAATTCTGTACCTCCAATACATACCTCCCATATATGGCTTTCCAGCTGGCCGAATCGATATCTCCCGTATACCACAATTTGGTACCGATCAATATTTTGTATAATATTGTGTAAAGCAGATAAACAACTTCGGGGTGCCCATTTTTGTGCCTCCCATATAAATATTGAGCGGACAATTGGCTGATAATCACGATAACTCCCATAATCACTTAGAATCGCAATTAAGTTTAGCGCAATGCCTCTCTGCTATTGAACATTAGCACATTTACCAATATTCAATAGAACTCGGTCGCAATGAATGACTTCGGGTGAGGGTATGTATACGTCGGTCCACCCGACTGAAATTTCTGTACTGCTTCTTGTTTATGTTTCCTACGGCAAGTTAACAAAAAGTTCCTTCTACTTATAAATTCTAGAAATAGTAAACACAGTAGAAAATACTATGTGCGGGAACAAAGCTAATGTAATACATTACCTAATTCCAAGTTCATTACGTTTCCCTCGATGTTACGAAGAAGCTTTATGTTCTCAACACTATCGTCCGGAAATAGTATTAAGAGCGATAATTGATATGTCTAGATCTATTTTCAAATTTTAAAAATTGTATTAAGAACGTATATATATATCGAAACTAAGGAATCATTTAAAGTACTAGTGTACATACATGATATTTTTCCATTCGGAACCGGAGTTAAACTGTCCCAGTGGTTGTGAGAAGCTCTCCCTACTCCCTTCATGGGATATAATAGGAAACTATTTTTTTTTTTACTTTTTATTTCTACATACATGGTTTCTTCCCACTGTTCACATTTTGCACTCATATTCCCGCTTCTTCCGTGAAGTTCTTCCAAAGAGTTAGGTTTTATTATTGCTCGGCATTAGTAAAACATTAATATGTAATGGCTTTTAATTGTTTTCCATTTTTTCTTTCTTAAAAGCAGATGTAGCTGTCCCACCACCGAGACACAATAACTTCTCCGGCAAAGAATTAAGTTAAGTAAGACACTCTTTGCTGGGCAAAGCTATCAGTTTGGCAAAAATGTTCACTCTTGTTGTAGTTTCCATTTGAATAATGTTATCAAAACTTTATTTAATTTTGAATATACATTTGCGATTTGTTATTGTTATTTTTGTTAGAAAAGTTTAACCAAGTGTATAATTTCTTGCGATGTTGATGTTGTTGGAAAGAGTACCATCTCCATGGATAGCAATAGCATCCTTAACAACGAACGACACCAAGGATATGATGTTGCTACAGTTAAGTACATTTGTTCCACCAGGGGTGTAGATTGAGAGAGAGAGAGAGAGAGAGTTAAAATTTTGTGTTAAGTGGATTTACTAATGGATCCAATAATTCATTTAAATTTATTTTCTTAAGCCTTTAAAATAATAATTCTGCTTTAGAAAAACTCTTTTATACCTTAATAATAAGGAATTGCAAATAAAGTAAAACATTTAGCGTAACAAAAGTTAGTTGTGACCGTCGGTAATGCAATAGTTTGTGTGCCCAACTTTTGTACAATGTCAATTCGCTCTGACCCCTCACATTTCTTTCGAAGACGGTCTATTCGCATAGTGACTGCGATACTACCGAGTAAGTGGTCATGAAAATCCACCTCAAAAAACCCTTCGGAACCGGAATAAAACTGTATGTCACAATGAGTGAGTGTAAAACAAGAAATTACACAGGTCACTTACATTATTTATTAAGGTTGTTGAGCAGGAAGATATTATTTCCCGGGTCTTAAATTCAGTATCAGATATGAATCATCTCGTATTTATATAACCGGAGATTTAGTATTTTCAGAGCGAGTGAATTCAGCGTAGATTTGAAAGTAATCGACTTGAAATCGTTTAAACTACTTTATCGATTTTCAAACATAAAAGAAATGAACGACAATTTATTTTACAGTTGACTCTGTTTAGGCCAAAAGTTTTCAAACAGCTTCAAACACATGCTCTGTAAATTCTGAAACATCATAAAAAAGCGAAATGTCAGTTCTCGACCCCGTTTCGAACCCGTTAAAAGTCCGTAAAATCATAAAAAGCGAATCAGGGAAACTAACATTCGGCGGATCCTTTTCGAACGCATTACGAGCTCGTAAAAACATAAATATGAAAAAAATTTATTAGGAAACCAAACTCATTGGAATGGGTAATGGGGAATATAATGGGTAGCTACCAAAGACAATGGGGAATTACCCATCACGATTACTCCTTACCCACAGGGTAATGGGGAAAGTAATGGGTAGTTACCCACGCAGATGGGCAGTGGGTAGTTACCCACTGAAATGGGTAATGGGTGACCCAAGGTAAAAATTAGAAAAAATTTCTATATCTCGGAAACAGAGCGTCCAATCGCAAAAATAACCAATTTCTGCAATCTGGGTTTTTCATAAAATGGTTCAATTCGTATGGAAGATTTTTTTTCAAAAATCGCCAAAATAAGAAAATTGATTAAGTAGAAAAGTGGATATAAATCGGATATAAAACAATGAAAATGTTAACTCCGTAGGAGGATTTAACCAATAGATGCCTTCAATTCTCGTAAGCCATCACTTTTTATTTTTAAATCATGTTGAATACATCCTGTGGTTAAAGCTTCCCATGAAGGTAAAATCTGTATTATTTTTTCGATTGGATGCAACGTTTCAGAGCTATAGCCACTTTTGTATTTTAGCGATTTTCTTATTTTGGAGATTTTTTGAAAAAAATCTTCCATACGGATTGGACCACTTTATGAAAAATCCAGATTGCAGATTTCTGCAAGACTTGGTTATTTTTGGGATTGGACGCTCTGTTTCCGAGATATAGAAATTTTTTATAATTTTTACCGAATGAGACCAGTCGATGAAAAACCCTTAGAAACCCAAAAAAAATTCCGAGATATAGACATGAGGGCGTTTGTCGATTTTTTTATTCGAAAAATTTTAGTTTTAGCGATAGTTATTTAAAAAAAAAGTTGCTTCCATTCCAACCTCTCATGGAGGTAAAAATAGTGTTATTTTTTCGATTGGACGCACAGTTTCCGAGTTATAGCCACTTTTTAGGGTTTATGAAAAACCCTTAGAAATCAAGGAAAATTGGATTGGATGCTCTGTTTCCGAGATATAAACATTTTTTCTAATTTGTTAAAATTTTCGATAATTATTGGCTAACCACCCATTACCTTTATTTTCCCCATTACCCTGAGAGTAATGTGTAATGGTGTTTGGTTAATTCCCAATTGTCGTGGGTAGCTACCTATTTAAATTGGGTAACCCATTACCAATCGCCTTGGGTAACTACCCATTATTTTCGCCATTACCCTGAGGGTTTTGGGTAAACGTGATGGGTAATTCTCCATTGTCGTGGGCGGCTAACCATTATTTTCCCCATTACCCTGTGGGTAATGGGTAATCGTGATTGGTAATCCCCAGTTTTAGAGGGTAGCTACCCATTATTTTCCCCGTACCCTGTGGGTAATTGCTAAACGTTCATTACACATTCCCCACGACGATGTGATCGGATTATACATGGGGGTAAATACGAACTCAGAGCCCGACCCACACACATAAATCCCTCGCCCCATCTGGTAGCAGAAATTTTTAAATTTAGATGACAACGAAATTTTTTTTTGTAAAAAAAAAAATATATATCGTAATTGAAAAACTTTAGTAGATTAGAGGTAAAAAATATAGTTCGTTACCTATTTTAATATTGAGTATCTATTAAATATCGAGACTGATCCAAAAAAGAAGTAAAAGCTATCCGCCTTTTCGAGAGGATTTCATACGCATTCCAAATGCGTCCCTGACTGATGTCTGTTGCGGAGAAAATGTTTTCCAAAAATGACAGCTTTCGATTCCTTTGAACATTCCGATTTTGGCCTTACTGGTTTTCGGTTAAATTGAGGTGTAGAATCCGGTTAATAACAGGTTTTGTTTTAATGACAAAATGGTAAACTTCGCCTTTTATAAACATCGTTTATTTCAAATTCAGTCTTGAATTTTGAGATATATACCGCTCGGCACCGGTGTACACATTTAGAGTGTGTAAGCCTATGCCTACTTGGTATGTGATGGGAAACTAAAGTGTGGGCCATGTAAAATTTGAAATTTAATTTCGCTTTAAAAAATACTAACACAATACCTCATTCGCCCAACCCAATTTTTCAGTACATTGTTGATTGATTAGGCCTATATTTCGTGTTTTAAAATCCCAGTGGACTCGGGATTGTTTGTGTACCATTAATGTTTCACGGCGCTCCAGCTAAGAGGCGACCAGTGGACCTATGAGTTTGAGATCCTGAACACAGTGCGTAAAATATCGACTGTAACGTTGTCTGTGTAGCACGTTGCGCTATCCAAAATTAACGGCTTCGACAAGCACAACATCCACCCAATTCCCTTATAATTTCCAGGTAATGGAAAAATAAGTTTACTTTGGATCTGCCGTTAACAGAAGCAATAACGTCAGCCTAAAAAACCAACGGAGAATTGTGCTTGCAAACATGTGATACATATGTTAGGCTATACAAGCAGTTCAGAGATGATACCCTCCTTCGATAAATGAAGATCCGACTATATTAGACTCTCATACAACCTGTCTTATGACGCAGAATCCTGGGTCATATCGCATGCTGATGAAACATCACTTGAAGTCTTCAAGAGAAAAATGCCTATAATAGAAAAAAGCGAGTATCGACGACGGATGAACCATGAGCTATATAATCTGTATCCCGCAAACGACGTATTTATGCGTATCAAAATAGCGCATTTATGCGGGATAGGCCATGTCAGTAAAACCAGTGCGAAATGTATTCGAAGACATAATCGAATCACATTGCAAAATAGGACGACCAAGACTACGCTGGAAGGACCAACTGGAGAAGAAAAGTTGTAGAGTGAGCTGGCTGGAGAAACATGTTATCCTCATTTTGTAAGGCCCTTTACCTCTCTGGGTTGTTTGAGGCCACCTAAGTAAGTAATTAATATTCATCTCTTCTTCTGCTACATCCTTGAATATCGGGATAAGGTATTATATGGAATGAAAGCCAGACGTTAATATGACGTCCCGAGGTATCACAACTGTTCATTGAAGTTAGTGCAGGAATAGTGACTACCGACCTAACCTCTGTGCTATTTCGCATATTTTCCACAATTTCTGTTATATTTGGCGAGCAATTACTATAATATTACCTTAATCTTGTGTCTCAGTAAGATAGCACTTTTTAAATTTAGTGCAATTAGAACGAAGTTCCTTATCGCAAAAAAAATTAAACAACTTTTGTTTTAACACTACAATGTTACAACCCACTATTTTCAACTAAAGTACATTATATACTTTTGAATTGGTTTGTGTCTAGACTAACTAGATGTCTCACATATTTTGGGACATTTCTTGTATAATGAGGAGTTTTCTAGGTGGAGCTTGTAACCAATATTTAGTATATTTGTAGTTTTGAACCCAACAAAAAGTAAATTTAGAATAGCCAAACTGAAAGAAGTTTAAAAAAGGGATATTTGTTTAAATAAGTGCATTTTCTTAAAAAAAATTAATTTTCTCAAAAAATTCCTATTCACATTCTTAAACAAAGTACTTTTCATAAAAATGTACCGTAGCGTTAACAAGTACCTTTTCTTAAAAAAAAGTAGATTTTCTTACAAAAATTACCTTCTCTTAAACAAAGTATTTTCTTTAAGTAGGTACCTTTTCTTAAAAAAGTAAATTTTTAACAACAAATTGCCTTTCTTAAAAACAAACCTTTTCTTTAAAGAGTAATTTTTTGTGAAACAAATTAACTTTTCTTGAGAAAGTACCTACTCTTAAAAAGTTACCTTTCTTGAAAAAAATACCAATTATAAAAAAAATGCCCATTTCTTAAAAAAAACATTTTCTTCAAAAAAATACCTTCTCTTAAAATAAATACCTTTTCTTACAAAAATCCCATTCCTTAAAAGTACCTTTTTTAAAAACAAAATAATACCTTTTGTTTTCTTTTCTTGAGATAAGTAGCCTTTCTGAAAATAAGTAAATTATCTAAAAAAAATAACCTTTTCCTAAAAAGAGTACCACTTCTTTAAAAAGTAACTGTTCGTAAAAATGTACTTCTTTGTAAAAAAAAATTCATGCTCTTATGGCTTAAAAAACACGTTAGCTTTCAAGAAAAGAATGACATCTCTTTGAAAAGGACCTTTTCGGGAAAATATAATACATATTCTTACAAAAAGGACCTAAAAATATCCTTTTTTTAAAATGCATTCTATAAAACAAACTTTCTAAAACTAAAGTTTATAATTTTACAAAAAGCACCTTTTCTTAAAGATCCGTTTAAAATATTGTATTTTTCAACGGGCGCCTTATGCGTGTTTAAACCAGTTCATAATATATAGCGAAAGGAACGCTGACACCCAGGTGATTTTTTTTTCAAGTGGCAACTCTGAAATTTGCAAGCTGTCACATATATTTATTCCGATTATTATTTTAAATTGAGCGACAACGCGTTATAATTGTGAAAAATTATTACAAAAATTTGGAAAGTTATACTGAGACCCCCGCAATCTTCGAAAAATTTCATGTCGAGAAAGTGCACCTAATGAGTGAACCATATGAAGACTTGTCAAATAACTTTAAGAAACTGAGTCGGTCATGGACAGTAAGATAGTAAGTATGCGTCATGGTGCCGGTAGGTCTTTTTAAAAAATTGCTGCTGTAAACGAGAGTGTCGCCGAAAACCCGAAAACATCAATTCGGCATCGTTGTCAACAACTTCAAATTTCACGAAACACTACTCAGCGAATTTTGATAAAAGAGCTCCTCCTCAAACCGTTTAAAATTCAACTTACTCAGGAGCTCAAACCAGCAGACCATCGAAATCGCCGGCAATTCGTTCAATGGGTAAAGCCTGGTATTCGGTGTTTATGAAATTTTCATTGCCATAAGAAGTACGTGTATAAAAAATAACCCAAATTTCGCACACATTTCATTTGCTTGGTACTAAGCTCTTGGCGAAAACTTCGCACGCAGAATCAAGTACAGGGTTGTTACGCCGAAGTTATTTCGTACGAACACAGTTGTTTGCTAATTGTTTGGGACCGGAATTTGAATATTTCAATTATTGTAGTAAACAAAAGTAATACCACATGCGTTAAAAAAAGTGTAATGCAAAAATGAATTATTAACGAAATAAATGCAAGGTAAATCAGAGATATGTGGTAACTCTCGGTTACAAAATTTTCCATTTAGTTATAAATGTCACAATTTCTTACGAACATTACGCAAGAACTGAATACGGGGTTTAATGGAGCAAGGTGCAGTCAACGCTAATAGTTCAAAAACAGTCATATTCTCCGACGAAGCGCACTTCCAACTAAATGGCTTGGTGAATACACAAAATTGTCGAAATTGGCGCTCAGAAAACCCTCATGTAATGCCGTCGGTGGTGCAATGGTAGTGTGCGCGACTCTTGTGCATGAGAACGTGGGTTCGATCCCTACTTTGACCACCTTAATTTTCTTTCGACGAAGGTCACCTCGCTTAGTGATGGCGACACTATCGAGTATGTAACCATGAAAAAGCTTCTCAAAATACCGTTCGGAATCGGTGTAAAACAATAGGTCCCAATCATTGAGTGTAAAAATAGAACGCGCACAGCTCACAGGTTGTGAGAAGCTCTCCCCAATCCCTTCATGATGTAATGGGAAACCATTTATTTATTTATTTTAATCCTCGAGAAAAATGAGCACCTGCCTGGTGCGGATTTCCATCAGGCGGCGTAATGGGGAAATATTTTTTTGAAGATGAGGGCGAAATTGCAGTGACTGTGAACGGCATTCGTTGCAGGAACATGATAACAGAGTACTTATGGCCTTAACTGGACGCACGGATCTGGACGACGTGTGGTTTCAGCAAGACGGTGGCACCTGCCACACCGCGCATGAAACAATCGATTTATTGTAGCAACGATTTTCATAACAAATTATCTCAAGAAGTTCTGATGTCAACTGGCCACCAAGATCACGCGATTTAACGCTGTGCGATTTCTTTCTTTGAGGTTTTGTGAAATCTCGGGATAAACCAGAAACAATTCCTGAGTTAAATTCCGAAAAGTCAAGGAAAACGTCAATGAAAGAGTAAAGGCCTGCCATGAGAGCTGTACTGGACTTTTGACGGACATACTTAATCGGAACATGTGTTCTTTACAATCCGATAAATAAATCACAACTATCTCAAAAAATTCGTATTTTTATTTTAAAATAAAAAAGTGCATTATTACTGAGACATCCTTTATAAGGCTTTGATCGAGTGCGGGTAGTGAGTTGTTGTTAATCGAAATCCGAAACACCGGTAGAACTGATTTACCGGGTTTATTGCTCTGAACTGTGTGCTCGTGTTTAAAAATTATAGTTTTCGAACAAACTGATAACCAGTTGCTTGACGTCGGTTAACTGGTTTTTACTCAACGTGTCTTAATATTTAAAAAAAGAATGCAATGAGTATTCGAACTCACGAGCGATTTGTTAACAGTCTTTTTTTATACGGTACCTGTTCGATTTTGAAGAACACAATAGTAAATGTTACATTGGAAAATAAAAAACAGTGATCAATCACATGATGACGTTACATTTAAATAATATTAATACTTAAAATTATTTAAAGACCATTGCAAGCACATGTGTCATTATTTTCTTGCTTAACACTTTTTGTTTTATTCCCACAAAAAACTAAGAGAATGCAAAACAACACACATATGTACATACATACATTGTTATGTTCGTAAATGCGCTGCACAAATTCACACAATTTTCGATGATCTCTTGCTAACTCATTTTTATATACGTATAATACGTCATTATTCTCTTTGCTCTGAGATTGCCCCGCACCCACATTATATTTATAATTTATAATAAAAAAAACACCCCTTAAAAAACATAGTTTTTGACAATAAATTCTTTATATATGAACACGCCCCTTTGTCCAATCCCACCCATATTTGCATCAGATCTTAGAATATGTACACCTAACCAACATACCCAATTTTGTTCAAACACCGTTAACAGAAGCAGAAATAATGGATTTTTAATTTGTGATTTATATAGGAGGTACCAAGCCCCTAATTTTTGTCGTCGCTAGTGATGCGCAGGACCGAAGGCCCGGTTTCGCGGACCCGGGTCTTTACAAGAACCGACCGGACCGGTTCTTACAAGAACCAAAAAACGGGTCCAAATACCCGAAAAAATTATGTTTCTAAATGGAAACATGAAGTTGATTTAAAAGAACACTTGATAAATAATAAATTTATTTTACTATTATTTTATATTTTATCGTTATAAGTAATGGATCTCATATTTTATTTGTATACATTTTTTACAAGCACTGAATTAAATTTTTTGGAACGAAATTCCTTACCGCACGTTGCGGGATGGGGGCTAAATGAAAAAATTTTAAACAACTTTTTTTTAACTACTTTATTACAACCCATTATTAGTTTTCTAGGTGGAGCCTGTTCATTACATACTGTAGTTTTGAACCCAATAAAAATAAATTTAGAAAAGTCAATGTGCAAGACTGGCAAATCCATGAATATAACCCTGAGCATGGAATTACATTTGGCACCACCCTTACTCTTACACTCGAACTTTTGGTTTGTGTCTAGACTAACAAACAGGGGAAAATTTTTCATTTAATGGGAATTTTTTCTAGGTGGAGCCTGTTTATTACATATTGTAGTTTTGAAACGAATAGAAAAATAAAATTAGAAAAGCCAAAGTGAAAGAAGTTTAAAAAAATAACATTAACAAGTGCGATTTCTTAAAAAAAGTAAATTTTCTCCAAAAAAAAATACCTATTGCTATTCTTAAACAATCTACTCTCCCTTACTCTTACACTCGTACTTTTGGTTTGTGTCTAGACTAACATACCGGGAGAATTTTTCGTTTAATGGGAATTTTTTCTAGGTGGAGCCTGTTTATTACATATTGTAGTTTTGAAACGAACAAAAAATAAAATTAGAAAAGCCAAAGTGAAAGACTAAAACCAATATAGAAAAAGCAATCAAAAAAAGTAAATTTTCTTACAAAAAGTACCCTTTCTTAAAACAAGTATTTTTTTAAAATTAGTACCTTTTCTTAAAGAAGTACATTATCTTACAACATATTGCCTTTTCTGAAAAAACTAAATTTTCTTTAAAGAGTACCTTTTTTGTAAAACAAAATAACTTTTCTTGAGATAAGTATCTACTCTTAAAATTGTACATGTTCTTTCGTAAAAAAAGCGTTTGTTCAAAAAAATATATACCTTCTCTTAAAAAAATACATTTTCTTACAAAAATTCCTTTTCTTAAAAGTACCTTTCCTTCAAAATAAAAGAATACCTTTTCTTTTCCTTTCTTGAGATAAGTAGCCTTTCTGAAAATAGCTAAGTAAATTTTCTTAAAAAAATAATCTTTTCACGCCTTTTAAAATTTAGCTGTTCTTAAAAACAGTACTTCTTTGTAAAAAAAATTCATACTTTACTTACTTACTTTTATTGACTATTTTAAAACCTCATGAGGTCAGACGTTAATTAAACAAATAAATTTCAACATATTCTGCCAACTTCGCCTTTTTTCGCCAGATGGTTACACCAAGGATATAGAGGGATTCTTCTGCCTGGTCTTTCCAGCGGAGTCTTGGTCATCCTCTTTTCCTGCTTCCATCGGGTACGTTATCAAAAACCTTTCGCGCTGGCTCATCTTCATCCATTCTGATAACATGGCCTAGCCAACGCAATTGGCCCACTTTGATTCGTCTAGCTATGTATGTCCACGTCGGAATAGAGATTATATAGCTCTGCGTTTCAGCGACGTCGGTACTCGCCGTTTTCCCTAACAGGCCCATATATTTTACGGAGAATTTTGCTCTCGAAAACTCCCAGATGTTTTTCATCCACTTGCGATATGACCCAAGTTTCGGAGCCATATGTCAAGACAGGTAAAATGAGAGTCTGATATAGCTGCACTTTTGTCCGTCGAGAGAGGGCTTTGTTCCTAAATTTCTTGCTGAGCCCAAAATAGCATATATTTGCAAGCACAATTGTCCTATCTATCTCCAGGCTGACATTGCTGTTCTTGTTCACGGCGGATCCAAGGTAGACAAATTCATCTACCACTTTTTGAAAAATTAAATCGGTTGTCAACGTTTAAGTGCGGACCAAGTCGAGATTTTTCTCTAGTCGTTTACACCATCAATTTTGTCTTGCCCTTATTAACAGCAAGACCAAAAACTCATACTCTTAGGCTTTCTCTTATAGCAAGCACTTCTTTTCTTAAAAAAAACATTAGCTTTAATACAAAAAGTACCTCTCATGAAAGAAATTACCTTTTCGGGAAAATATAATACCTATTCTTACAAAAGGGGCCTAAAAATAGACTTTTTTTTAAAAAATACATTCAATAAATAAGAAATTTTTTAAAACTGTTTATTTTTTTACAAAAAGTATCTTTTCTTAAAGATCCATTTAGATCTTCTCACAATTACAGGCGCCTCAGGCGTGTTGGAACTGACTGATATATAGCGAAAGGATCTTCGTTCCAACCGGGCGTCCCCTGACGCCTCATGTACTTTTATTTATTTATTTTCTTTATTTTACACTAATAAAAAAGTTAAAAACAGAATTATTTTTTAAACCTCTTGAGTTAGCACTTAATTGAGAACTGGTCCAAATACCCGGAGCCTCTTGGAACCGGGCCCGACAGACCCGGTTCTTACAACACGAGGAACCGCACATCACTAGTCGTCGGCATTCGTTTGCCTGCGAAGTTTCAGCGCGATTGGATCACGGGAAAAGAGTTAAAAATCAATCCAAAATTTTTCGGTATGCGGTGAAGTTAATGTATAAAGAATTTAAAAAGGCGTTCATTCAAATAATGACGTTTTATTTAAAGAATATAAATACTTAATAACACTTAAAAATATTTAAAGACAAGTGTCATTATTTTCTTGCTTAATACTTTTTATTTTATACCCACAAAAAACCAAGTGATTGCAAAGCAACAGACCCATGTACTATATTCATACAATGTTATGTTCGTACATACGCTACACACGTTCACACAATTTTCGTTGCTCTCTTGCTATCTCATTTTTATATACGTATTACCACGTCATTATTCTCCTTGCTCTGAGAGTGCTCCGCACCCACACAAGCCAACTATTCGCTGCCGCTACATCAGTGTGTGGTTTTTTCGCAATCTGACAATCTGTGTTTCGCAGTCGGACAAATCTGTGTTCTATATAGGGGTGGGTCACCCTTATCATTTCGGGGAATGAAAAATAGATGTTGGCCGATTCTAAGACCTACCCGGTATGCACAGAAAATTTCATACAAATCGGTCCAGCCGTTTCGGAGGAGTTTAACATCAAACAATCTGTGATCGCAGTCGGACAATCTGTGTGATCGCAGTCGGATTATCTGTGTGATCGCAGTCGGACAAACAGTGTTTGGATGTATTCACTTTCTGAATTTCGCACCTACCCACGCCTATCGATGTTAACACATCAAAAAAATTGGTACACCTTTACATCGCTTGAACGGATTGGGTAGATCTTCTCACAACCATTGATCTTTGGGCTTTCCAGTTTTACACTCACTGATTGTAACCTGCAGTTTTACGCCGGTAACGAACTGTATTTTAAGAAGCTTTTGTAAAACTTAAATAGAGTTGTAAAATGTTGAGTTTTAAACACGAATATATATTTGAAATAATTCCACTGGTTAATGCCAAAATAAAAACATGAAACAGGTTTCTTAAAAAAACTGGTTTTCGAACAAGTCGAAAACAGGGGTTAACAAAATTCTGTTTTTTTGGACACTCTAGTTGTTACACAAATCACGCGCACGCAGTCAGGGTTGTATAGAAACAAACCCAATCACGACTTGTTTTACTGCACGTTTTTGGAGCCTACATAGGAGTGCGTGCGTTTGAAATTAAGATTTTAAAAGTACCATTGCGATGCCTGGCGTTGAGAAATGACTACAACGTAAATATCATGACCACATATTATGTCTTTTCCGTTCCGTATATAAGTATGTAAAGTACCTATTGAACGAGGCATGAGTTCAAATTCTTAATATACGTACTTGCGGTTTCTCTCAAATTTCTTATCGCAAACGTCAATTGAAAGTGAAAAAAGTATAAAAGCTTTAATATCAAAACAGTTTCAGTATAACTACCGAGTATTAAACAACGCAAAAATGATATTGAAGACGCTGATTTTTATAACAATTACATTTTATGTACTACAAAATACCGCGGGTCAAAGTGATGGCAAACGATTAGTTTGTTATTACGATGTAGACAGCTACATAAGGATTGGTAATTAGAAATCGAATTCTAATATTGCTACACGATAATAAAACAGTCTTCTGTTTCCTCATTTTCCAGGCCACGATAAACTTAACGAGCATTACTTCTACAAAGCGCTTGTTCACTGCACCCATTTGGTGTATGGATTTGCCCGCCTGGATGCTAAGACATTTGAACTCATCAATCCATTGCAATATCCAAATCCAGCCGCCTTAAAACGACGTTATCCCCATTTAAACATCTACCTGAGCGTGGGCGGTGATAAGGACTATGACAGTCAGGATCCTTTGAAATATGTACGATTCCTTGAGAGTGGAAGGGAGAAACAGCATCGATTTATCAACAGCTCTCTTGAGATTTTGAAATTATATGGTTTTAATGGTTTGGACTTGGCATTCGCTTTGCCACGCAATGAACCGCGTAAAGAAACTAGTATGGCAATGTTTTGGAATGATGTTACTAAAATATTTGCGGGTCAATCACAAAGGGACGCATACAAGCATCATTATACACAATTTTTGAGTGATCTCAAGGAGGCGTACAATGCGGCTAGATTAACGCTAACCATGACAGTGTTGCCAAATGTCAATTCAACATGTAAGTAATAAATATATTACAAATAACGATCTCTCGACCAAAAAGTGCAAGCCAATTTTCTAACCTCTTTCGACATTAAATGCTGAAGAAAATAACCATATCATTTTATAAAACGTAAATGCGTATGACGAGTGAAGGAACGTTTAACTCTAACGCAACGAAAGCAATAAATATTTAGAGAAAAAAAGTTCACCCGGTTCTTAGATGTCGAACACCGCGTAAGTTTCGAAGTGACTTACATGACCAGGAACCTATCTATTGTGTCTAATATTAACGTTTAACCGCGCAAAACGATAGCGTCTACTTTAGCCAGTAAGCAGTTCGATCTGAGATTAGCAGGGGCATCAAACACATTTGTATTGAAAGTCTAAAATGTTAATATTTGTATCTGCATGCAGAAAAAACGGTCCACATATATCATAACCTATTAATCATTGTGTCTCCAACATGTAATATTGAATAACAAATATATAGTGTGTTTAGACTATAAACACTTGCATGCGGTTTCGTTGTGCTCCACGTTATTCAAATTCATCAGGGATGATCTTTATTTATTCGACCTTTTCATTGGTACTTTTTAATTTTATTAGTTAAGCTCGAGGCCATTCTATATCTTTATTAATGGAAATATAGTTTTCAAAAAAGAAGTTTTTCAAATGATTCCTGGCAAACCGTATAGTTATTTCAGATCTTCATCAGTGGTTGTTTGTAATGATGCTTTTGAAAAATTCATCAAACTAAATTCAAATAAAAATGCACTTCAATTGAGAATTTCCAACTAGTATGCAAGTGTTCGAAAAATATCGCAAGCAAAACACACAAGAAAACATTTCCTTCCAAAAACTTCTTTCCATCTCCAGAGAACCATCGGCTCCCATTAGACATGTTTTTGTTGTTGCCTAAAAGACAGCACAATTTTGTGCATGCAATTACAATTGCATGCGGTTTCGTTGTGCTCCACGTTATTCAAATTCATCAGGGACCTTTTCATTGGTACGAAAAATAAAAATTGAAAAAAGACGCTTACAATTTCCATTATCAATAATACAAAAATCGTCATCACAAGAATTGAAACCAGTTGTGAAACCGTGATTTTCCTATTCAAATATTAAAATAATTTGATTGTGTGTATGCACTGGGCCTATGATTCAATATTCATTTTATGATATAGAATGTCTTACCTGCTTGGATATTTCAGATGGCAAATCCACTGTCTACTCCTCTCCTAAAAGCGGGCTATATACACAGCTTCGAAGATGCACACATGACGTTAATTTGTTATTGTCCCTCATTACTTTACATTGCGACTGATAGAATGTATTATTTTTTTTCTATTTTCAGGGTTCTTCGACGTTTCCAAAATTACCAATAATTTCGAATTTATCAACCTCTTTGCATTCGACTTCAATACGCCTGAACGTAATCCCAAGGAAGCCGACTATTCAGCACCCCTTCACTTCAGCAACGAACAGAATCGCTTAAGTTATGCCAACATTGATTTTCAAATCGACTACTGGATTAGTAATGGTTGCCCGGCTCGTAAACTCAATTTAGGCATTGCCACCTATGGACGTGTCTGGAAATTAACAGTACAATCAGGTTTATCCGGACAACCAGTGGTGGAGGACACTAATGGACCTGGTCATGTTGTAAGGGGTAAACAAAATACGGGCGGTTCTATCAGTTGGACGGACATTTGTTTCCATTTGCCCCCGCAGAGACGTCGCGCTGGTGTTCTTTTACGTAAAGTTTCTGATAATTATGGTAACTATGCATTCCGTCAGGCTGATAGAAATAACACAAATGGCTATTGGATCAGTTTCGATGATCCCGATTATGCAGCCACTAAGGCGAAATATGCAAAAGATAAAGAATTGGGCGGTGTGGCGCTGTATGATTTGGCAAACGATGATTTTCGGGGTAGATGTACTCGGGTTGACTATCCGATTTTGCGGTCAGTTCGAAAGGCATTGGATATAAGAATGGTTGAAGTTCCAAAGACCTATGCACATATGTTAAGACGGACGTGATTAATTATACTGTTACATTTTAATAAGAAAATCCCGGAGTTGTAGCATCACCGGCAAATATAAGTAATAACTGTATTATAGGCATTTTAAAGAAATATAAATAAATATAAACAAAAACGTATTAACATAAAAAAAACTTCAATACACATCCGACCAGGCAGACTAATACTTAAGTCACTAAAGATAAAATGTAACAAACTTCGAAACGATCCCCCGGCAATGTGAGTTTAAATATTTCTAGCGACCAAGTACTAAATAAATAAAATTGATACGAATCATATTCAAAATCATAAAAATTTCTGTATTTAGGTGAAATTTAGTTGACATCGCCGACACAATAAGCGCGATTTGCTTAAACAGCTTGATTATTTTATATAATCGCTTGTTTTGTATGAAGGACTTAACGAAGTATTAGCGACATGGAAAATGTAACATCTATAGGCACGGGTATGGCAATTTATCAAAGTGAACACATGCAACCAACAAACAGCGTTAGCATCATCTATGTGGTTGTTGTATAATAAGTATGATGGTATTGATGTAGCAGCAGCGAACATACAAGCAGGTCGTCGTCGCCAAAGAGTATTGAATAGTATAGAGAACTAACTCATGGAACTAATTGTATGACTCAAAAGATATCTGGCGAATGATTCAAAACGTATTACTCTCTTTCTATCCTAACTTGGTCCATTCATAATTTTGTTGCGAAACATTGATGCCTTTTGAAACATTTATGCTTTTAGTTTTGTTTAATGTAATAACGTTGTCGAAATGGTGCATTTATATTGAAGTATTCTACAAAGGGAATAAGACTCGTTTATGCTCTTTTACTCAGACTCTCTATATCATAGTAAAATAATCAAGTAGCAGCAATAGATGTTGTTGTTGTAGGCAGCAACAACTGGTATTTTGTTTTTGTTTCAATCGCTTAAGTAATCAATCTGTACACGTAAGTATACCACCAACACATGAATACAAAAAAGTACAAAAACAAAGCACAGCTAAAATGATCAAACCACAATGAAAAATTTTAAAACAGCTCTTGTAACGAGTTTACCTTCCTTATTTTACCATGCTCCACATGAGAGCGGAAAAAGAGTGCAATAAGTTCCCTATACTATTCAATACTTTTTTTCGTCGCTCTGCTTATGACAAAATAAACACAAATATTAAGTAAGTACTTTTCCTATTGACTGCATTCTGGGCATCATATAAACCTTGATCAATTAAATTAATTATTTAAATTTATTAAATTAATTTATGAATGTTTGATTTTTTTTTATTTTCCAATGTAACATTTACTAATGTCTTAATAGAAATCGAACAGGTACCGTGTAACAAAAATATGTTAACACATCGCCCGTCAGTTCGAACACTCATAGATTTATTTTGACGTAGAATACGTCTTACCTTACGGTATGAGGAGTCATGTCAGGTTTTTATTGTTGTAATCTTTATTTCATTGAATTTGAGGAAACGGCTAGATGAATTTTTTTAAAATTTTTTTTGTAGGTAAATGAAGATGTTATCTTTCGTTTGATATACATTTCATATTGGTTGATATATTTCTAGTATTTTAATTTCTCAAATTGTTTAAACACATACACTCAAACATATGTGTGGTGTTTGGTTGAGTGTTTTTGGTTGCTCAACATTGCTTAGGAACATGTATCTAGTAAAAAGTGAAACGAACAGCAAGCTAACGTAATAAAGCTTTTTTGCGAAAGCTTCAATAAAGCTGTTGTAACATTAATTTTGAATTGTAAAGCGTAAAGCTTTCACACAACGCTCGAATGCTAATGCGAAGACTCGATAAGGTAAACCTTAATATTAGGGCGGCCCTCTCAACATTCGCAGAACTTATTTCAATAAAAATATTAAATAAAATACATAAATTAAATTAAGTTTAAAAAAATTGAACATAATATTTTTTTTTTTTAAACGGACTTGAATCAAATGCCGTTGGTAAATATAAAAATTACAGCAGACAGTTGTCCGAGGCCTTGGGCCACGGACTGTCCCTGCGGGCTGTGTCAGAGACACGGCCATTAAGTTTAACGTTGAATACGCCATCCGATAAGACAGAAAACATATATAACAATAAATGATAAATAATATAAGCAAATGAATTTATTGTTATATATGTTTTCTGTCTTATCGGATGGCGTATTCTACGTTAAACTTAATGGCCGTGTCTCTGACACAGCCTGCAGGGACAGTCCGTGCCCGAAGGCCTCGGACAACTGTCTGCTGTATTTTTTTTACATATTTTCCCATATTTATCACTTTTCATTCGATCATAGCGATGGGGGTATCTTTCATTTAATACGGAAACAAATTTAACGCATAGCAGCCATATTAGTACATTAGAATCTTGGGACGAAATTCGATTTCGGACTTTTTAAGAGAATTTAACCATGTCCGTCTGCCTGTCTTTGACTACCGTAAGTCTTTACCGATCACCATGAAATTTTGGCCGTGACTATTTATTATTCATTCAAACTTAGTTTGAGTGTGAAAATGGGCGTTTCGAATACGTCCCTTCGGGTAATCATAATTCTTCTAAAACTTTTTTCTGGTAGATGTGATTACCTTCAATTCACACATTGGTGAACAATCTGTAAATGTCTACTTAACTGGAGAAAATGGGCGAGATTGCTACGCTTAATCTGGTACCTCCCATACAAAAGCGTGGTGGTCGTCCGGGTTTTGAATCCGATCAATCCTATGAAACACTACCGACGTTAATGAAATTAGCTATCCGGCTTCACGTTATCAAACGCCAATAACCGTTTAAGACAAGAATGATTTTGTGACGCCCGTTTTGGTACCTCCCATCTTAAAGCTGTTTGGCCGTTTGGTTGTTTGGCACGAGAAGTCTCGCAAAACCCAACCAATCTTTATGAAATTTTGTACTAGACAATATTTGGCCAAATGCCACTCTCCTATGGAAATGAGCAGTCTTGCCGCATCCATTCTGTTACCTCCCATACAAAAGTTGGGCGGATGACCGGTGGATCGACACGATAACTCTCGTACTCCACAACCAATCTTAATGAAATTTATGATATTATGAAATTGAAATTTATGAAATTTTGTACTAGACAATATTTGGTCAAATGCCACTCTCCTATGGAAATGAGCAGTCTTGCCGCATCCATTCTGTTACCTCCCATACAAAAGTTGGGCGGATGACCGGTGAATCGACACGATAACTCTCGTACACCACAACCAATCTTAATGAAATTCGGTGCGCGGCAATACTTTGCCAGAAGCTGCTGTGTAATTAACAGTAGACTACTGTGTCACGTCTAGTTTCGTTCCTCCCATGCAAAAGTTGGGCGTATTTCCGGTTGGCCGAACCGAAATCTCTATTTCAGTATTTTGGCAAAAATGACTGTGTAATAAAACACTAACAAGTTCGCCATGCCCTCTGTTGTACCTCCCATACAAATATTGGGCGGATAATTGGTTTGTAGTAACAAAACTTCCCCAAATCCACTTAGGATCCTAGGCTAAATAATCCTTGGACATAAAATAATATTTAGCGCAATGTCAATCTGCTATTGAATATTGTCACATTTGCCACGCCTATTGGTTCAACGTAAGGATGAATATAAAAAAAAATGGTTTCTCAATACATACCATGAAGGAATTGGGGAGAGCTGCCCACAACCAGTGAGCTGTGCGCTTTCTAGTTTCATACCTACAGTTTTTACACCGATTCCGGTCGGTATTGAGAACCTTTTCGTGGCTAAATACTCGATAGTGTCGCCGTCACTATTTGAGGTGACCGCCGCCGACAGAAGTTTAAGGTGTTCAAAGTAGGGATCGCAGCCAGGACCTCATGTACAAGAGGCGCGCACACTAACCATTGCACCACCGACGACCATATGCATATTTAACAGAACTTGTATGCAATGTATGACTTAGGATGAGGGTATGTTTAAGTCGGTTCCCCGGACTGAAGTTTATGTACTGTAGATCGACTCACATTGTATGGTGGGGAAAAAAGCTTTTTTGTCCACCCCTCAAAATGTACCTTGATTTATTTTCTGATGATTTTCAATCAATTTCAATCAATCCTCCCGATGACTACCCTGAAGCGTAGTGGAAATCCATTTCCGACTCTATAAAAACTGCCACAACAGCCGTACTTGGTTTTGAAACCATGGTTCCATGGTACGATGAAGAGTGTCGCATTGCAAATGATGAAAAGAACGCTGAACGTATGGCAGTGCTTCAGTCAATTGCAACGCGAGCTGCGACTGAGCGGTATAAGGAGAAAAGAAAGGAGGTAAACCGTCTCCTTAGGCCGTGGAGAAAGCGGGAGAGTGAGAAAATTGAGACGTACAGAAGGAAGAATGGAGACCGAAAATTCTACCAATAAGTCAAAAACGGAACTAGTGGACATGGTTCAGGGCCCCCCTTCTGTAAAGACAAGAACTGAAATCTCATCGCAGATGTGCAGAGCTTGTTGGGAATATTTTGAGATCATTTGCCAAGCTACTGGTACCTGAGATATCCAATGACGTTGAGGCAATCGACGTGGTCCGCCAAATTGACTAGGTCAAGACTAGGTCAGAACAGTTGTTGCCCGGCTTAAGAATAACAAAGCCGCAGTGGCCGATGGACTACCGGCGGAGCTGTTTAAGGCTGGCGGCGATGAGCTGATAAGGTGCACACTTGGTATTCCCAACTGGAGAGATAAAGCAAAAGATCGAACTGGTTGGAGAAATATGTTATCTTCGTTCTGTAAGGTCCCTGATCCATCGGGGTTATTCGAGACCGTATAAGTAAGTAAGTAAGTATGTAAGTAAGTAAAATATTTCGTGTCTAGCAGTAAGATCCGGTGAGCTGGACCATTTTTTTAGTTTTTCAAAGAAATTTTCACTTTACCTAAAAACAATGTACACAGGATTAGTATCATATAAAAGGGTTTTTATGACGCGTTCAGCGATATATAAACCATGTCCTCACACATCCTTTTTCAGGAATATTCTGCCGAAAAAAAGTATTTACAGGGAGGGTTTTCTGATATAAATATATTTATAAGATTAATTCTAAATATTAAAAATTTGGTCCAGATCTCCTCGGAAAATGTATTACAAAAAGAGAATAGCTATAGAACAATGATGTCCTTGTAAAAAGAAAAGTTTTGATATCCATTTTGCTCTGTTTAGAACGTACTGTTCCTAGCCAATTTTTCTGTCACGCCACCAAATAGGTGCGCTCCAATTTTTAACCAAAATGAACTTTTGTTTACATAGTGATGTTTATAAAATCAAACCTTTGCAGCAACAACCAACCCATTATCGTTTCTTATATTCATGTACCCAAAAATGTGGCCGTAGGTGGTGCAATGGCTTGTATGCGCCGCTCTTGTGAATCTTGCAGCCTTACATTTCTTTCGACGGCAGCCACCTCTCTTAGTGGTGGCGACACTATCGAAAAAGCTTCTCAAAATGCCGTTCACAACCAATGTAAAACTATACACTGAAAGAAAAATGCTTCGTCGCATAGATGAAACATTTTCATTAATGTTTTTTACGTTGTTATAGTGAAAAGTGTCGTATATCCGACAATTTGGTAGTCGCTACAACGAAAAAATGTCATACTTGATTTCTGACAATTTTTCATTTCGTTGCTGCAACATCTTACTTTTTGTTCCTGCAACAATTTTATTTAATTTAATTTTAAAAAATTTAAAGGAATGAGTTTTAAACTACTGATATTTGGTTTATCTCTTACTTTTTATAGTTTATATTTCAGTACCTCGGAGGTAAACTACACTATGTCGTTTTCGTTAACTTTTCAGTAGAGCAGTGGTCATTGACAAAAAACCTGTAAACTAGGGTTTTTGTTTTTTTGCATTTGAACGATGAACATTCGGTTCTTCTGTCTTAACGGACGCAATAATAAATTGGCGCTTTGCATCATTGTCCGACAACATTAAAACTGCTCTACTGAAAAGTTAACGAAAACGACATAGTGTAGTTTACCTCCGAGGTACTGATTTATTATTTTTATGGTATATACAGAGAAGCAGTCGAAAAAATGAGCGAGCGTGAAAAGGAGGCCAGCAAGAGAAAATGGTGACCGTGTGTGGTGGGTCACGTACACATCTTAAATCAGATCCATTACAACAACCGAATGTGGCAGACACATTCCTCCGCCAGAATAATTTAAATAAATTTGTAAAAATTGTGTGAATTTATGTGTTTGCTGTGATCGTTTGTGTAACTTGCGAATCTATAATAAAATAGATAAATAAACAGAATGCAAGGAGCAACACGACAGCAAAGAATGCGATGCATCGATAGCAGAAAAACTACCCCGAAATATGAAACCGAACTTTTGTGTGTCTGCACGTGACGGTACAAGTCGCAACAAAATGTTCGTGTTTTTGTGTTTTAATCATAATTAGGTCACGCCTGTTTTGTTTTGTTGGTATTTGGAATCAGAAAAAAACGGAAGACATAGATACATTTGTGCAGGCAGTCGAAGTAAATGAAAACGAACATAAAAAATAAAAATTAAACGTACAATCAAATGAATCCAATCGAAATTTTAACAAATTTGGTTAAAATAAATAAAAGAGCAGTTGAATAAAATGTTTGCAGAGCGATCACTGGCTTAATGACAGGGAGATTTGGCTCTACAATTAAATATCAGAACCATCAACACACCAACAATTGCATGATTTAACAAAAAAATTATGTGGTTCTATGTTAAAGGAGTAGAGCATAGGGGAGTAGTGCTTATGCTCATGGTAAGTACAGACATAGATATGTACACATTTGAATATGGAATCTTAATAAATTTCTTATATTTGTTTTTAATTGCAGGACCTGAATACAAATTCATTGCAGCAACGAAACAAATTCGTTGAAATAATGAAGCAAATTCATTGCAGCAATAACCAATTTTCACCATAGTAATGAACAATTTGCAGTTGATGAACACATTTTCATAGCGGGAATGAAACGTTACGTTAGCTCACTTTCGATGACAAAAGTTGTTGGGGTGATGAACATTTTCATCCGTGTGACGATGCTTTTACGTTCAGTGTAGGTCACAACTATGGTTGGGAGAAACTCTCCCCAATCCCTTCGTGGGATGTAATGGGAACGTTTTTCTTCTACCCAAAACTGAAATCCAAATCGATATGAATTATTGAAACCTCTTCGAAATTTAAGGAGAACACAAATGTTAACGCTTCCATTTTTTGAATATTTATTTCTGTTAATGTTTACAATTTTGCACAAATGCATTGGGACATTTAAATAAAAAAAAATTAGTTCGGTGTATCGGTAATTGTTTATCCTGTTTGTACATCACAAGCACTGTGAGAATATACAAAGTAGGGCTGTCAGCTATTTTTCTGTTCCCAGGTTAAAATTCTCATTACGAAAACGGTACTAATGAAGCTTTCACTAAATCTTAAAACTTTCAATAACTGATGAAGGTTTTGAAGCTATTTTATTGTTTTTTTATTTAATGAATGAGGCCGTTATTATCTACAAACAAATATTAACTCCCCTACTAATATATTGGATTCAAGCCAAAGTTAATCATAAACATTATTCAAAATTTTCAGAAGAAGCTCCCAAAATTGAGAAAGCGCCGCGGTACAGTGAAAATACAGTCGAAGACTTTTTACAGAAATTGCCTTGCCTTCCAATTGCCTCATAAATACTCTTTGCTATCTTACTTTTCTGACTATATAGCAAAGCTGTGTAGAATTTACCAATGTAATTAAATTTCAATGAAGTCTACAATCAGAGGATGACTTGTTCAATTTGTTTGTTAATGAATCATTCGGAATAAATACTTGTATTCTCTAATTGCTTGAAGAATTGTCAGGATTTTTTACAAAATACGCAATCCCATCGAATTCCGTGTTCTTCTAAATTTGAGATAATAAGCTATAATAGCGAAGTGTTTTCATCTCAAAAATTAGGCGTTGCAGGGCGATAAATTGCATATTACTATTTCTCGAGTCTGTTCATATTAAAACAAAATTAATAAACAAAATATTTGCCTTAGTACTAGGTTGGTCGGGACCAACATTTGTTATTTTCAATATTAAAAAGCATTTAAGGGATTAAATCATTGTCTTAAGAGTAAAAATAGTCCAAATCTGTTAATAAAAAATTGCGACATTAAAACCACAATAATTTATTTTGCCATATGGAATCTTGATTTCCTAATAATAACTCGGAATGATGTATTCTATATAATTACAAATTGTCATGAAAATACTTTGCATATGTTAAAATTTGTCTCCTTAGTTACGCTGATTGAGCGAAAACGGTGTTGAAAACTGATTAAACACCAAAGTAAATGTTATGCACTTTTCGTCCATATGTACATTTAGCGGGATTAAATTTCACCCAAAAAAAAGCAACACCTTCCAGACACCACCTAGTTTATATTTGTTTGGTAAATGATGATTTGCAAAACGGCCGCCTGACGAGCCAGCTCCGGTAGAGCTGAACCGAGTTTAATGAACTTCTGGGATAAGCAATGATTTTGACACGCTTATTTTGGTTCCCCTCATAGAAATGTTTTTGATTTGTTATTTAATTTGATATTAGAGAATATTTTGCCGAACACCGCTCCCCTATTGATTTTGGGAAAATTTGCCACGTCCATTCGGCCAACAAACATTTTTTTTCCTCGTTTTTTATATCTTCACAAAAATGTTTTACACATATTGATTAAACAAACAATTAAAAAAATTTAAAAATATTTCTGCAACTGGTTTTATCCTTTGTCTTTCCTCGCCAGATACGAAGGGATTCTTCTGCCTGGTGTTTCCATCGGAGTCTTGGTCATCGTCTTTCCTGCTTCCATTGGGTACGTTATCGATAACCTTTCGCGCTCGCTCATCTTCATCCATTCTGATAACATGGCCTAGCCAGCGCAATTGGACTACCTTGATTCGCCTAGCTATGTCCACGTCAGAATACAAATGATATAGATCTAGGTTTCAACGACGTCGGCACTCGCCGCCTCGCCGTTTTCTCTAAGAGGACCATATATTTTAGGGAAAATTTTTCTAACGAATACTCCCAGGTGTTTTTCATCCACTTGCGATATGACCCAAGTTTCGGAGCCATATGCCAGGACAGGTAAAATGTGAGTCTGCTAAGCTAGACTTTTGTCTGTCGAGAAAGGGCTTTGTTCTTACACTTCTTGCTTAACCCAAAATATCATCTCTTTGCAAACACAATTCTCCTCTTTATCGCCAGGCAGACGTTGTTGTCCTTGTCCACTTCAAAATTTAATCGGTTGCCGTCGTTGAAGTGCGGACAGTCGAAAGGTTTGTCAAGACGTTGAAACCATCCGCTTTATTATTCTTAAGCCGTCTACACTATCTTCCACAATCATTGCCTCCTCATCTTCAGCGGAAAAATCTGAGTGGAGTAGTGCTGAAAAGTGGTCTCTCCCCATTTTAAGTGCACACTGCTTATCAGTCACCATATTCCATCCTCGTCCTTGCAGGAGGCCAGCCCATTATTCGATTTTGTCCATACATACATACCCTTTGGAAAAATTTTCGGGAGACAATGTTCATCCCGCACATTTCGGTCTCATCACTCTCTCTTTCTCTGCTCCCACTGCCTTTTTTTCCTCCTAAATTGTTGGTTTTCCGCCCTTCATTCGCTACACGAGTTGTAACTGACTGTTTCTGACTGACATTCGACATTATTTGTCGTACCAAGGCTTATATTTCTGCGATTTTTGATAGCCAAGTTCAGTCCTTGCAGCGATTTCCAAAGAATGGGAGATGTGCTTCCAATGCGCGTCTAGGTCCTCAGGAGGAGGAGTACACTGCTCTAGCAGGAGAGTAAGCTTTTGTTAAAAGGGCTTTGATATCCCTGGTATTTGCAGTTTCTCAACATCTAGCTTGTCCCGTGTTCTGCTTCGTACATTTTTCGGCCTGCACAGTCTTGAGCAAACTTCACCAGGTAATGATCCGAGTCGATATTGGCACCTCGAACCGCACTTACATCCATTACACTAGAAGAGTGCCTGCCATCTATAACCACGCGATCAGCCTCGTTTTTCATTCTCTGATCACTAGATAACCAAGTCGCCTTAGGTATGTTTTTATGTTGCAATCGTGTTCTACTAACTACCATGTTCTTTGCAGCGGCGAAGTCTATCCGTCGTATTCCATTACACTGTGACACAAATGAAATGGATTTGTTTCGGGCCTCAACCAAACCAAAAAATTGTGAAAGTACTTGGACGTGGTTTTGCCCCTATACGTAACAATTTTTTTTACATGTCGAAGAAAATTTTGGAGGTGTACCAGGCAACTATTTCAGATTTGAACACGAACGAACAACGTATGCGAATTATAAAAATGTACTACCGAAATTCGGAGTCGGTGACCGCAACTTTAAGAGCATTAACTTCAAAAAACTTTTTGGTGTGGTTTGCATGCCCGCTGCGTCATTGGGCCATATTTTTTAGTCGATAATAACGATCGTCAAGTTTTTGTAAATGGCGATCGTTATCGCGCCATGATTACCGATTATATTTGGCCCGAATTGGAAAACATGGACTTGGACGAAATGTGGTTTCAAAAGGATGGTAACACACAGCACACGTTACAATCGATTTTTTGAAGAGTAAGTGTGGTGAGCTTGTTATCTCAAGAAATGGACCAGTCCATTGATCGCCTCGTTCGTGCGATTTAACGCCTCTAGACTTTTTGATGTGTTGACATCTATAGGCGTGGGTAGGGAATAAATTCACAAAGTGAATACATGCACAAATATTTTGTCCGACTGCGATCACACAGATTGTCCGACAGCGATCACAGATTGTTTGGTGTTAAACTCCCCCTAAACGGCTGGATCTTTTTGTATGAAATTTTGTCTTCATATCGGGTAGGTCTCAGAATCGGCCAACGTCTATTTTTCATACCCCTAACTGATAAGGGTGACCCACCCTTATATAGACCACAGATTTGTCCGACTGCGAAACACAGATTGTCAGATTGCGAAAAAGCTACACACTGATGTAGCGGCAGCGAATAGTTCTCTTGTGTGGGTGCGGAGCACTCTCAGAGCAAAAAGAATAATGACGTGGTTATACGCATATAAAAATGAGATAGCAAGGGAGCACCGAAAATTGTGTGAACTTGTGTAGCGTATGTACGAACATAAAAATGTATGTATGGACATTAGGGTGGGTAAAATCCCATACAAACAAAATATCACTTTTAGGTCACCACCTAAAAATGAAGTTCAGAGTGTTTAATGACTATTTGCTAAATATTGTGATTTTGGGTTCAGCAAATTGTGAGCTATTTCGCTTTAAAAACACCTGTAATTAACAGGTTTTTTGGGTGTAACTTTGAAGATGTTGCAGATATTTGGAAAATTTATAATGTGTACGTAGACTTTTAGGAGTTCTTGCATTGCACATATTGTTTTTATTTGTATTTTTGAAGTTGATTGAGTTGTAGATGTTTAAATGCCGTTTTTTAGTGGATTTTCGTGGAGTCCTAAGAAAAAATCAAAATAACTCCGTCATTTTTACTCGTATATTAACACTGAATATGTCATTGAGAAGGTTATAAACTCAGCTTCGTAGCTCGGTATGATTCTTTGGAGCACAACGTTAAATTATACAGCTTATTTTTATTTTTGTCGGTGGTATTTCAAAATTTTTCGAAAATTATCATTTAAAACTACATTGATCGCAAAAAATGTTGCAAATTTTTACCGGCAGTAAAAAGCGCTATTTAATACCTTTTGAAATGATATATATAATATTTGCATTTTTGTAAAACAACTTTGAAGCTTTCAGGTCTATAAAAAAGTTTAATATTGAATGTGAATGTATTAAAAAATGTTTCAATAAAAAAAATTTTTTTTTTTTTACACTTTTTGTAAATATTGTGGTTTTTAAAGAAACATAATCAATTAAACTACCAAACCATTGTATTTCTCTTATGTTTCCGATTTTATTGAAACATTTAATGCATTCACATTCAATATTAAACTATTTTATAGACCTGAAAGCTTCAAAGTTGTTTTACAAAAATGCAAATATTACGACCATTTCTTTTCGGATATACATAATTTGCACATCATTTCAAAGGTATTAAATAGCGCTTTTTACTGCCGGTAAAAATTTGCAACGTTTTTTGCGATCAATGTAGTTTTAAATGATAACTTTCGAAAAATTTTGAAATACTACCAACAGAAATAAAAATAAGCTGTATAATTTAACGTTGTGTCCAAAGAATCATACCGAGTTACAAAGCTGAGTTTATAACCTTCCCAATGACATCTTCAGTGTTAATATACGAGTAAAAATGACGGCGTTATTTTGATTTTTTCTTCGGACTCCACGAAAATCCACTAAAAAACGGCATTTAAACTTCTACAACTCAATCAACCTCAATAATAACAATAAAACAAAAATGTGTAATGCAAGAGCTCATAAAGGTCTACGTACCCATAATAAATTTTCCAAATATCTGTAACATCTTAAAAGTTACACCCAAAAAACCTGATAATTAGATGTGTTTTTAAAGCAAAATAGCCCACCATTTGCTGAACCCAGAATCGCAATATTCTGCAAATAGTCATTAAACATTCTGAACTTCATTTTTAGGTGGTGACAGCAGCAATTTTTTTTACCCACCCCAATGGACATGTGTGTCTATGGCTTTGCATTCACTTTTTTTTTTGTGGGTAGAAAATAAAAAGTATTAAGCAAGAAAATAATGACCCTTATCTTTAAATATTTTTAAGTATTGTTAAGTATTAATATTATTTAAATGAAACGCCATATGATTGAACGCCTTTTTAAATTCTTTATATTAACTTCACCTGTTTGTATACATGTATGCATGAATGCATGCATATCGAAGAAATTTGGATTGCGAAGTCAAAAATGAACGATCAAAATATGGGCGGGAGTGGACAAAGCGGCGTGGTACCTCCCATACAAATCACAAATTAAAAATCCATTAAGTGTGCTCCTGTTAACGGTATATGAAGAAAATTGGGTATGTTGGTTAGTTATACATATTCTAAGATCTGCTGCAAATATGGACGGGATTGGGCAAAGGGCGTGGTCATATATAAAGAATTTATAGTCAAAAACTATGTTCTTTACGGGTTGGATTTTTTATTATAAATTATAAATAAAATGTGGGTGCGAAGCAGTCTCAGAGCAAAGAGAATAATGACATGGTTATACGTATATAAAAATGAGATAGCAAGAGAGCAACGAAAATTGTGTGAACTTGTATAGCGTATGTACGAACATAACAATTTATGTATGTTCATGTGTCTGTTGCTTTGCATTCTTTGTTTTTTGTGGGAATAAAACAAAAAGTATTAAGCAGGAAAATAATGAGTATTAATATTATTTAAATGTCACGTCATCATATGATTGAACGCCGTTTTTTTATGTTCCAATGTAACATTTACTAATGTGTTCATAGAAATCGAACAGGTTCCGTGTAACAAAAAGATGTTAACACATCGCCCGTGAGTTCGAACACTCATTGGATTTTTTTCTTTGGGGATACGTCAAATCATTGGTCTATGCCAACAAGCCGACGATGTTGTCAGAACTCAGAGCCAACATTGAACGCGAAATAGCGGCCGTTACGGCCGAAATGTGTGCCAGAGTCATCGAAAATTGAGTCCAACGAATCGCTGCCGACGTGCCCGCGGTGGCCATATGAATAAAGTCGAGTTCCATTCATAACTGTTTTGATTGTATTTCAAGTCGATCATAAAGGTTTGTAAATATCTCAAATGGTTTTCGTTTTATTTATAAAAAAGTTGTCAAGTCCTAATTGGGGAACTCTTTATAACAAACGCTTTATTGAAAGGAGCATCAGGAATAAAAATAAAAAATAAATGGTTTCCCATTACACCCCATGAAGGGACAGGGGAGAACTTTTCACAATCACTGAGCTGTGCTCTTTCTAGTTTTCACTCACTGAATGGGACCTACAGTTTTACACCGATTCCGAACGGTACTTTGAGAAGCTTTTTCATGGCTATATACTCGATAGTGTCGCCGTCACTATGCGAGGTGACCGTCGTCGAAAGAAATTTTAAGGTGGTTAGAGCAGGGTTCCAACCCAGGATCTCATGTACAAGAGCCGCGCACACTAACCATTGCACCACCGACGGCCACAGCATCAGGAATATTGCCGGGTAAATATGCTGGGACCAATTAAAAATTACACAATGCGGTTTTAACTTTTATATACTAAGACCAGGAAATGATTTATATTTAAAGCAATCGCCATTCCTATCTAAAGCAAACTATTTTAAAAGCCCTAGCTTAATGTGTAGTCGATGAAGGATGATCTTTTTCTCGACTTATCAAACGTTCATGAACGCTGTTAATTTATCCTACAGGCATGTATATTCGTGATGGTCAGTCTTTCCTGGTTCAGTGTTAATTTTTTGCACGACTATCCCACATACAAAGATAACAGGGATATTTACTGCATCCATTTTGCTGACCCAAAAAATTTTGCCACTTTTAAATCTACCCAGACGGATGCCTGATGATCATCTGAATTTTCTTTAAAACGAACTTGTCCTATTGTTGAATGACCTATTGGAATTGAAGCAAATTTGTTTCCCTTATATAGTAACACACTGAAAGGTCCATAATTCCAACACAAGAACAGAACTCTTTTTTCCACAATGTTCTTCTTTTCCTCTTGCATACTCGCATTGTTGAAGTGCTTTGAGGTGAGTTTTTGCTATATCACAGAGTTAAATTTTTCTATCATCAAAAACTCTATTCCACAGAAAAATTCAACTCTGTTATATAGTAAAAACTCACCTCAAAGAACTGCAGCAATATGAGTATGCAAAAGGAATAGAAGAGCATGGTGGAAAAAGAACATCTTGTGTTGGAATTATGGACCTTTCAGTGTGTGTTGATACTTACGGATTTTCGATCGAGACTAATTCACACATGTAAATTGCTTAATTCAGTTTGTAGTATATATACGATAGATGAACAACCGATGGTATCAATTCTGGCACAATAGTTAGGCATCTGGTGACGAAGTTGTCACGGAGTTCGAAACTAGTCATGCCAGTGAGTGTGCTTAATTGAATTGTCTATTATTTCAACAAAACCCAATATGTTTTTAAAATTTTAAAAATGTTCCTGACCTTTTCAGCTTGTAGTGAATTTCTCAAACATTAACTAAAAACTTACCAAATTGGGCATAAAATTTCAAAATTCAAAATTTCATAAAATTTCATAATAGTTCATTACACTGTGTGTAATTTTTTGTCATGGAAATATAACCATATACGGATACCACTACGTGATAAAAGGCCAAAAAACAGACCCAGTTTTGCCCAAAGTCATGCATGTTTTTTATAGGCCCCAGAAAGATTTGGGCTCATATCTTGCAAACCGTTCACTCTCTGAGGAAAGGTTGTAGCACTCATCATAGGATACAAAAATTGTGAACATATAAGGTCAAAAAAACGTCATCTTCAAGGCCAAAATCACAAAAAACTTAAAAAATGTTATTGTTTTTTTTACCATTTTTCCCCTGTTCAGGTCCATAGGTAGCAAACCGTTCAAAATTCAAGGAAACAATCAACTTCAAAAATGTACCCAAGATCTCAATAAACAGCTTTCTAGAACATATGAACTTCCTAGAAATAATTTTTAACACCGGTTAGGTAGCGCTTAGGTAGCCTTTAACTAGCCGAAAAAGTGAAAAATTTAACAAAATTTGTGAATGCAAAACCATCGATTAATTAGCCATGAAATGCTTCTCAATGAATAACACAGAGCAACACGAAAAAATATGACCATATACGGACACCACTACGTGATAAAAGACCAAAAAAAAAGACCAGTGTCTCCCAGTTTTGCCCAAAGTCATGAAAGATTTCGGGCCTCGGTGTCATTTTTGCAAACAAGTCGTCATTTTGTCTGCCTCATATCTTACAAATTGTTCGGAATTTTACTCTCTGAGGGAAGGCTGTAGCTCTTATCATAAAGAACAAATGTTGTGAACATGTAAAATCAAAAAACTTCATCTTCAAGGTCAAAATCGCAAAAAACTTTAAACAATTTAATTTTTGGCGTAGAATACGTCTTACCTTACGGTATAGGGAGTCATGTCAGATTGTTATTGTTGTAATATTTATTTCATTGATTATGAGGAAACGGCGAGATAACTTTTTTTAAAAATTGTTTTGTAGGTAAATGATGATGTTATCTTTTGTTTGATATACATTTCATATTTGTTGATATCTTCCTAATATTTAAATTTCTCAAATGAAAATTGTTTAAACACATACACTCAAACATATGTGTCGTGTTTGGTTGAGTGTTTGAGTTTGTAGCGTGAACACAACCTATGCTGCTGTTTCAGTGTGGACACAAACCTTCGGCTGTTGTTTTGATTGATGAAATATTGAAATTTCGTATATTTACTTATGTATTTAAGTGAAATAAAATGTTAAACGCGAATTTGAATTTAACATGGATGTTATTGCTTATGTTATTTATCATTTATTGTTATATATGTTTTCTGTCTTATCGGATGGCGTATTCGACGTTAAACTTAATGGCCGTGTCTCTGACACAGCCTGCAGGGACAGTCCGTGGCCTTTTTCCCCTGTTCAGGTCCATAGGTAGCAAACCGTTCAAAATTCAAGGAAACAGGCAACTACAAGAATGTACCCAAGATCTCAACAAAAAACTTTCTGCAAAATATTAACTTCCTAGGAATGGTTCCTTACACCCTTCAGATAGCGCTTAGGTAGCGTTTAGGTAGCCGCAAAGGTGAAAAATTACCCTCCGGAATCAGTGTATCTCTATTGGTATCAATCAGGTAGTATACAAATTGAAACGCCACAGCTCTCCATTTATACAAAGCTCTTCTCGTTCTCTTGCTAATATAATATAATATTACGTAGCTAAGCAGCGTTCGAAGAGTATCCCAAATTCTCGAATCAACACTTTTCGTCGTATACCGATCAAATGTCGCGATTAACAACAGAGCTATTGATAAGAGTCGCCAGCCCTCTCTTTAAGTTCACTCGATGACGACGAGGTACTATTAAATTTAATCGAGGTCGAGTTGCTGCTGTATGTTACTCTTTGGTTGGTCATAAAACGGACAGAAATAAAAGCGAATGCGTATTCTCGATGGATGTAACCAACATAAAATATAATTTAGCTGTCATTAGTATCAATCAATTACTATTTAAACTTAGTTTGTTGCATGGTTCTCTTCTGGTTGCATATCGGTCTCTCACCTACCTACTCTTTTTGCTATCAACTTCCTACTTCATAGTCGATATGGATACCACCTGGCACAGTTACATAAACTGCATTCGAGGGTATGTTTTATGCATTCTTGATTTCACTCACTGTCGGGCGCCATACGAGAACCACGTATTTGATTGGAGCATCCATATAACGCGTTTTTCAATAAGAGCGCTAAAAAACTTTTTTTAAATAAAACAAAACCGGTTTTAGATACCAATGGAATTCTTTATTCCTGTGAAAGTACCTTCGCTGCCATTATGTACGGAACTCGATTTTTTTTGCATGGCCTCCAGGGCACGCTTGCAGAAGTCCAGACGCTGAACCCAATTTTCGACGGTTTTCAAGTATTAATCGGCCGATACTGCTGCAATTTCACGTTCGATATTCGTACGAAGTTCATCAATCGTCGCTGGCCATAGACTTGACGTAGCTCCACAGGAAATAATCTAACGGCGTCAAATCGCACGACCGAGGCGGCCAATCGACTGGGCCATTTCGTGAGATAACACGTTCACCAAACTTGGTTTCCAATAAATTGATTGTGGCATTCGCTGTGTGGCTTGTGGCGCCGTCCTGTTGGAACCACATGTCCTCCAAGTCCATATTACCCAATTGGGGCCAAAAATATTCGGTTATCATTGAACGGTAGCGATTCGCATTCACAGTAATGATGCCGCTGGCCCATAAACCGCACCAAACCGTAATTTTTTCGGGATGCAATGATGACTCATGGATTACGTGTGGATTGCTGTCTGACCAATAACGCATATTTTGCTTATCGACGAAGCCATTCAGCCAGAAATTAGCCTCATCGCTGAAAATGATTTTCCGATGATAATCCGAATCATTTTCAAGTTGTTGCCCAGCCGAATTCACGAACATACGACGCTTATGGTGGTCAGGCGGCTTCACTTCTTGCTTCAATTTGATCTTGTAAGGATGTAGGCCAAGATCTTTTCGCAAAATTCGCCACAACGACGTCACAGAGACGCCCAACGCTTGAGAACGACGGGTGAGAGGCACATTTGGGCTTTCTTGAACTGAAGCCTCAGCGCCAGCAAAATTCTCTACACTACGGGCACTTCTTTGTCGCATTGGTACGGGAACATTTGGTATTGTGCCTGTGGATTCAAATTTTTCCACTAGACGCTCAATTGTTGATCTGGTAGGACGATTATGACGACCATAAATTGGACGTAGCAGTCTTAAAGTTGAGGCCACCGACTCCAAATTTCGGTAGTAAATTTTAATAACTTCGACTCGTTGTTGGCTCGTATATGTTCCATGATGAAATGGCAAACCTTACTGAAGAGAAATGTCAAAAGAGCGGGAAAAAATTTGGCGTCGTTTGCTGTCCCTATCGACTTACTTTTGTAGCGTCTCTGTTGAAAAACCCGTTACTAACTACTAACTTTTGAAAATGGGTCACATCGGTCAACACCTTTATAGAACCTCTATACAAATGCTACAAATGTTAACACATTGGGGTGCACAGCATAATAACCATATTAGATGTTGCGTTTTGATGGATACTACACTAGTTAAATTGGTCAGACGCATTTATCAAATTCAAATTGGATGGTTTTGTTGGTTAACCTCATTGTACCATACATAACTGGATGGATGTATTCTCTGTCATCTTGCGTTCCTGTCTTTAGAGCAAAGCTTTAGAGAATTTACACATACTTATTCATATGATTCAATTTCAATGAATTCTATAATCCGAAGATGACTTGTTCGGGTTCTGAAAGATACGTTGATAAACAGATTTGTTAGTTTCTCATTTGTATTAATAAATTCTGTTCCAAATCAGGTTTCAGATTCAGTCTAAAACAAAGTAGAAAGAATTCCGAGAATTTAAAAATACACAATTCAAACAAATTCTGAATTCTTATAACTTTAAGACAATAAGTTATCATTGTGACGTGGGATTAACTGAATCATCAGGTGTTACAACGTGATTAATTATGTGCTAATATTTCTAGAGATTGCTCAAATTAAAAAAATCAATAAGCAAAAATAATTTAAATTGCTAAAATGTTAAAAAGCATTTAAGGGGCTGCATCAATATGTTAAGAGTAAAAAGAATACAAGATTTATAACACAAAATGGGATATTAAAACCACAATAATATCTCTTTAACACACACTCTGAAAAATATCGGCCCCTGCAGCATATTGCAGGAACCACGTACATGTTTGCAAGAACTGCTTTGGTCAATTGAATATCTGCTGCCTTTTGTTTCTTTATGGTGCAATACAGCATTGTTTTCAGCAGTTTTCAACAAACAAAACCACATTTGGGTCACAAATGCATATACTTATATTATAACCTATTAATCATTGTGCCACAAACATGTTATATTGAGTAGCAAACATAATATGTTTGGACACAAGTAAACTATATTTGCGGCAAGCTACAAACACTTTATGTTTGCATCTACTCAATAAAAAAAACTAATTTTTCAGCGGTCATAGAATCTTCAATTTCTTCACTAATAATAGCTCGGGATGACGTATTCTATAAATATGCAATTAGCAGGAAGGCACTGCGAAATTGCTCAAATCTCATTGAACTCTCCCCACCACTATGGTACGGGTTATTATCACTTTGGAACTGCTTGAATCTTTAGTTTGGAAAACCCTGAAATATATACCATCGTCTCAGAATTGCGTTCTGAATTGACTTAGGTATGTCCGACGGTGTGCTATCAATAAAAAATCAAATGAGGTGTCAGGGGACAACCCGTTGGAACGAAGTTCCTTTCGCTATATGTCATGTACTAGTTAGTTCCAACACACCTAAGGCGCCAGTGAAAATACGATAATTTAAATGGATCTTTAAGAAAATATAAAATAAATAAATAAATGGTTTCCATTACATCCCATGATTGGATTAGGGACAGATACTCACTGATTGGGACCAATAGTTTTACTCCGGTACCGAACGGTATTATGAGAAGCTACTCGATAGTGTCGCCGTCAATATGCGAGGTGACCAGCGCTGAAATATCACCGGAGGTGATAAACTTTTTTAAGTAAATTTTTGGTTAATGTATGAGAAATTCATACTAAAAGCTCACAAGTTATGAACATTTTTCTAATTGAAAAATGGTTAGTTTTTATTGGAAATAATAGACAATTCAGTTCCACGCACACTCACTGAGATGACTAGTTTCGAACTCCGTGACAAGTTCATCATCAGATGCCTAACTACTGTGCCTGAATTGATACCATTGGTTGATCATCAATTGTGTATATACAAACTCAATTCTGCAATTCACATCTGCGAATTCGTATCGGCCGAAGATCCCTGAGTATCAATATCACCGAAAGGCCTATAATTCCAACAACAAGAACAGACAGAATTTTTCCACCATGTTCTTCATTTCCTCATGCATTCTCGCATTGTTGCAGTGCTTTGAGGTGAGATTTTTTTAATCTATGTCACAGAGTTGTATTTTTCCGTGGTTGTATTTTTAAATAACATTTATCAAATTCAAATATAAATAATTTTTTTTTATAGAATGTATTTAAAAAAAGGATATTTTTAGGTCCTTTTTGTAAGAACATATTTTGTATTTCTCCGAAAAGGTAATTTTATAAAGAAAGGTTCTTCTTTTATTAAAACCAAGTTTGATTTAAAAAAAAAATTATATTTTTAAGAAGAGTACTTTCTGTGAGAAAAAGCCATAAGAGTATGACTTTTTTTAAAAAGAAGTACTGTTTTTTTAGAACAGGTACTTTTTAAAGGCGTGGTACTCTTTTTAGGAAAAGATTAATTTGTTAAGAAAATGTACTTATTTTCAGAAATTTCTCAAGAAAAGAATAGAAAAGGCATTATTTTATTTTTAAGAAAATGTACTTTTAAAAAAATGAATTTTTGTAAGAAACGAGATTTTTTTAAGAGAAGGTATTGTTTTGAAGAACACGTTTTTTTAGAAATGGGAATTTTTTGTAGAATTGGTCCTTTTTTCAAGAATGGGTATATTTTTCAGAGTAGGCACTTTTACCTCAAGAAAAGTTATTTAGTTTCACAAAAAAGGTACTCTTATTTACTTTTTTAAGAAAATATACTTATTTTAAAAAAATATACTTTTTTTAAGAAAAAGTACTTTTTTTAAAAATATTAACTTTTTTTAAGCAAAGGTACTTCTTTAAGATTAGGAATTTTTTTAAGAAAAGGTACATTGTTTAAAAATATGAATAGGTTTTCTCTTTGAGAAAATTTACTTTTTTTTAAGAAAAGGCACTTATTGAAGAAAATTTTCTTTTTTTAAACTTCTTTCACGTTGGGTTTTCTAAATTTACTTTTTATTGGATTCAAAACTACAATATGTACTACATATTGGTTACAGGCTCCACCTAGAAAACTTCCCATTAAACAATAAATTTCCGAACACATGTGAGACAGAGAACAGTTTGATTGCCTTATTTCATGACTTTGAATGCAATCACACAAAATGAGCATATTGCTGTCAATACTTATCATTTCAGTATAACAACACATGACACAAATCAGAAAAGTGATTGTGACGAAAAGCATGCATTGCATTGCTTGTCTTCTGTTTATCCTACTAAACACTCAAAAAGCGACGAATGTTTAACGATTGGTATGAATGGTCTCAATGCTTATGGAATAAGACGTAGATTTTTTTCTATTTTATTATATTTTTGGTGTTTTAATTTTTTTACATTAACAGTAAGAAAATGTGAAGATATACATATATAGGGTTTTTCAACAGAGACGCTACAAAAGTAAATCTGTAGGGACACCAAACGACGCCATATTTTTCCCGCTCTTTTGACATTTCTCTTCAGTAAGGTTTGCCACTTCATCATGGAAAGATATACGAGCCAACAACGAGTCGAAATTATTAAAATTTACTACCGAAATTCGGAGTCGGTGGTGCAATGGGTAGTGTGCGCGCCTCTTGTACTTGAGATCCTGGGTTCGATCCCTGCTCTGACCACCTTAATATTTCTTTCGACGGCGGTCACCTCGCATAGTGACGGCGACACTATCGAGTATATAGCCATGAAAAAGCTTCTCAAAATACCGTTCGGAATCGGTGTAAAACTGTAGGTCCCAATCAGTGAGTATAAAACTAGAAAGCGCACAGCTCACTGGTTGTGAGAAGCTCTCCCCGATTCCTTCATGGGATGTAATGGGAAACCATTTATTTTTTTTTTTTTTTACTACCGAAATTCGGAGTCAGTGGCCTCAACTTTAAGACCGCTACGATTCGGATTTTCATCGGAAAATCATCTTCAGCGATGAGGCTCATTTCTGGCTGAATGGCTTCGTCAATAAGCAAAATATGCGTTATTGGTCAGACAGCAATCCACACGTAATCCATGAGTCATTATTGCTTCCCGAAAAAATTACGGTTTGGTGCGGTTTATGGGCCGGCGGCGTCATTGGGCCGTACTACTTCCGTGATGATCAAGCCCGGCACATTACTGTGAATGCGAATCGCTACCGTTCAATGATAACCGAATATTTTTGGCCCCAATTGGAAAATATGGACTTGGAGGACATCTGGCGCCACAAGCCACACAGCGAATGCCGCAATCAATTTATTGGAAACCAAATTTTGGTGAACGTGTTATCTCACGAAATGGCCCAGTCGATTGGCCGCCTCGGTCGTGCGATTTGACGCCGTTAGATTATTTCCTGTGCGGCTACGTCAAGTCTATGGTGTATGCCAACAAGCCAGTGACGATTGATGAACTTCGTACGAATATCGAACGTGAAATTGCTGCAGTATCGGCCGACATATGCTTGAAAACCGTACAAAATTGGGTTCAGCGTCTGGACTTCTACAAGCGTGCCCGTGGTGGCCATGCAAAAGAAATCGAGTTCCATACATAATGGCAAAATGGCAACTTACTTTCACAGTAATAAAGAATTTCATTGGTATCTAAAACCGGTTTTGTTTTATTTAAAAAAAACTTTTGTAGCGCTCTTATTGAAAACCCCTTTACATATGTATTAGGGCGGATTAAATTGTATAGAACGATTTTTTTTTTCATGAAGCGTATAGCAAAAACGTAATCTACAGGTGATGCTGAGAAATTTTGCTCAACAGACCATAGCTCTAAGTTGGATTTGGAGCCCCCCAAAAGGTATTTTTATCACCTTTCAGAATCTGTATTGATACCTGTAGAATAAGTTCAATTTAGGCTATTTTTCGACAAAAACTTCTTAATATCTCTACTAAAAATAAAAAAAAATTTGTAAATACCTTTTGGGGGGGCTCAAAAACCGACTTAGAGCTATGGTCTCTTGAGCAAAATTTCTCAAAATCACCTATGGATTAACAAAATTAACCCGACCTAATATGTATGTATCATTCTTCATTAAAAAAAATTAGAATATTGAAATTAAGATTTGAGAAATTCTCTTTAAATTTAGTTAAGAACATAACAATTTAAAAAAAATGAAATAAAATTGAAGAAATTCAGTTGTTACAGGATATTTACATGAAAATACTTTTAACAACAAGAATGAAAAAAACTAAAGTTCATATATAATTAAAGTTCATATTTAATTCTCTTTTAGATTTATAACATAATAAATATACATAACTAATCAAAAACAAGGAGCATAAAGACAAAAACTAAATGAGGTATAAGAATAATTACATGTGTCATATCAAGAATGTTCATACATATCTAAATATAAACTGAGTTCAAAAATGGAATATTCTTAACTGATTTCGGGCCCAATCCATTTATTACTTTCTTATTTTCATTATGAATGAGAGAAAATATTTTATTTGGTACGGAAAACACCGGTATTTTTTTTCCACAATTTCGTCACACTCCATGATTCACAACACATCTACAGGTCAACGAATACTCAACGAATGGTGTGAATGATTTTGTTTTGGTTTTATTGCTGTATTGTGTCATCAATTTATTTTGTTGCTTGACATTAAACGGCATGAGTTAATGATGAGTGCCAAGAAGGCAATCATCAAAATCAATAAATGTATGACATAGCAACAACACTAGTTATTGTTGTTGAATGATAGCATGGCAAAAGCAATGAATATGTGAATCCATAATAAAAGCGAATAGTTTCATTCTGTTCTCTGATGTGAGACATCTAGCTAGTCTAGACACAAACCAAAGCAAAAGTAAACAATGTGGTTGATAATAATGGGATATAACATAGTACTGTTAAAACAAAAGTTGTTTAATTTTTTTTTACATTTAGCCCCCATCCTGCAACGTGCGATAAGGAACTTCGTTCCAAAAAGGTTGCCCATTATATCCCATGAAGGAATTGGGAAGAGTTTCCCACAATCAGTGTGCTATCAATACAAAGATTTTAAACAAAGTGAAGGATGAAAGTATGGTCCGATTTTGCAAAATTTGGTAGTATATGTCAATTTGTACCAAAGCCTGTTGAAATAGAAGTAGCTTGAAGAATAAATAAGTAAAATATAGAGTTTCCCATCACATTCCATAAATCACATTCCATCACATTCACTTTCCATAACCACTGAGCTGTATGCTTTCTAGTTTTGTACTAAAAGACTGGGACCCACAGTTGGTTTACACCCACTCATGGCTTAGTACTGCAGGAGTTGCCGTGACTAAGCTAAAATAATTGTAAAATAATCAGAGCAGGGTTCAATCCCACGTTCTAATGTACAAGAGCCATTGCACCACCTATGACCATAGTTCGAACGATATCTGCACACAAAATAGGCCCGCGACTTAATATATCTCTAATACAAATTGAACCAGCCAAGCTTGGCGGTATTATTGTCTTCAAAGGTCTTATATATAAACCCCATTCAACGTAATTTGGCAGATAAGCTCTCCTTTTTTTAAATGGTCTATACTTGTTTGTAAATAAAAAGCCATGTTGCGAAATTATCATACGCTTTACTTTGACCGGTTGATCCGCACTATCCCTTATAGGATGTAATGGGAAACCATTTTTTCCATGAAGTTAGATAAAAGATTAGAATTTATACCATGAAGTTGCGAAAATGATATCGGCCAAGTGGCCGCGGCCAGAGTTTCTGTAAGAAAAAGCGATAAGAGTATGGATTTTTTTATTTGCAAACAAGTACCTTTTTTAAGGACAGGTACTTTTTAATGAATTGATAGTCTTTTTAAGAAAAGGTTATTTCACAAAAAAAGAAAAGAAAAGGTATTATTTAACTTTTCACAAAAGGTAATTTTAAGAAAAGGAATTTTCGTAAGAAAAGGTATATTTTTTTAAGATATGGGCATTTTTTATAGAACTGACCCTTTTTCCAAGAATAGGTACTTTTATAAGAGAAGGTACTTATCTCAAGGAAAGTTCACAAAAAATGTACTCTTTAAAGAAAAGGCGGTTTTTTTTATGAAAACTATCTTATTTACAAAAAAGTACTTTTTGTAAGAAAAGGTAAAAATTCCTTTTTTTTACCCAAAAGTACATCTTTACGATAAGGTATTTTTTTAAGAAAACGTACTTATTTTAATTATATGAATAAATATTTTTTTGAGAAATTTACTTGTTTTAAGAAAAGTAATTATTTAAGAAAATTTTCGTTTTTTAAAGTTCTGTCACTTTGGCTTTCCTAAATTTACTTTTTATTGGATTCAAAACTAAAATATATACTAAGTATTGGTTACAGGCTCCACCTAGAAAACTTCCCATTAATCAACAAATTTCCCTACATATGATAGTCTAGACACAAACCAAAGCAAAGGTACCCAATATAGATGATAATACTGGGTTATATCATAATAGTGTTAAAAAAATTGTTTAATTTTTTTTATTTAGCCCCAATCCCACAAGGTGCGATAAGGAACTTCGTTCCAAAATATTTCAAGGAATTTATGAAAAAAAGTTTCATAGATAACACGTGATACAAAAAAATAATGAAGTAGAAATACTTGGGAAGTGATATTACTTTTTTCGTATGGGTTGTCGAGTAAACCAAGAATCCGTTTTTGAAATTTCTCAAACAACCCCAAAATCATTACTTACTGAGAAAACCCCGGAGTTTCGTAGCTTAGGTAATTATCAACTGACTTTCAGTTTCTCAAAGGCTTTGGAAATTAGGCTCTTACAACTTTCGAATACGATATTTAAGAATACTAAAAAAAAACCTTATGTGTATGTTTTCAAGAGGATATATTTTTACACATTTATTATTAAAACAAGTTTACTAAGCAGTAAACCCCAACTCATGTTTTAAAACTCCGTTGGTAATTGCCTGAGTTATTGAAGTTTTCATTATAACTAAATTTTGGCAAAAATACAAATTTTGGTCATTAAATTTAAACATTTTTACTTGCGCGTTGTCTTTTCGTTTCAATATCATTACTTTGCATTTGTATTTCTCAAATCATCCTAATTTTTTTTTCCTTCGACGTATTTTTCACTTGTACCCATTTCTTGGTGGAAATATTCATCTTGTTTATTTCCAAAGTGGCCGCGTTTATTTGGGAAGAAGTCCAAATGCGAATGCAATAAATAAATTTTTACCTGCATGTTGAAGCCCATTTCACCATACACACGTAAAAAATTCATTAACAACCGTGACATAGTCGTCACTTCTGTTAACTTCTGTGAAATTGTCGCATAGCGTAGCAAAACTCTTCCATGCATGCACGCTGAAAATTAATGTCCCCAGTAACATACTGCAGGAACAATGCATATGTTTACAAGCATTGTTTTCATGAATGAAAGATCTGCTGCATTTTTGATTCTTTGTTGTCTGCCACGTTTTTGTGTTTAACTGTTTTCAATAAACAAAGCAACATTTCGGTCACAGAAACATATATCTATCATTGTGACTCCAACATATAATATTGAATAGCAAACACAATGTTTTTGGACACAAGTATAATATATTTGCGACAAGCTACAAATACGTTATATTCACGGTTGCCACGGTTGGTAGTATCCAACCAAAAGTGGCAACATTTAAACGGCTTAGTAACATGGTAACATCTTATTCTTTTGGTAACATTTTGAAAAGAAATAATTAGTATAAGAAAAAACATTTGATTTCGAACTTCTATTAGAAATTCAAATATGATCTAAACTGTTACTTACAACAGAAGAAAACATGAAGGAGGGGCAACACTGTTTGGGAGAATTGAATGGATATGGGCCTAAACAAAATATGCGCTTGCCGTCGTTCGCACTAAACAACCAAATATATTCGTTTCTTTCGCACTGACGAACTCTTTGTGCTGTTATCATATTCCCCAGAAAATATAAAGTGGAAAAATCTAACTAAAAAGGAAAAAATATTTCAAATGAAATGTTATTTATGATTAAGGCATAAATTGTATTGCCTGCGACCGGGTTTGTTTTGAATTTATTTCCCTATTTACTTAGATTTTTCTCTTAATTTTTTCTGGGACCAAAATGTGCCGAGCGGGGTTTGATTCGTGATTGATTATAAAAGCGTTGTAGCGAATTTACACCGCCGTTTATCTCGGTCAGTTGAGCGATAACCTTGTTCTCTAATCTTTGCCGTTTACACCACCCAATTTGAGATTAAATTCACATTTTAGTTGGCAATTCCGTGCTTAGATAAACTCCGCACTGAGACAAAATTATCGAAGACGGCGGCACAATAGAAAAATTAAGTTGACGGCAATTGGTTTTTCCATTTTGTAAAAATTTGGGATGTTTGTGAAATAACTGAACCTTTCGAATTGGATCAGTGAGACAAATCGAGCCAGTAGATAAAATCTACTCACAGTTTAAACCAATATCAGGCATTTATATTGGCGGCGGCGTGAATTTCCAAAAAGCTTTGGTGGCGGCTTCCATCTGTATAGCAGTTGATTTTTTGTGTATGTTTTTATTATGGTAGCATTTTTTTAGTAGCTAACATTTTTTAGTTGCATCTTTTAGTTGCATCAAAATGAACAACTTAAAACCAGTACATAAGTTTCAGTCGGGTGAACCGACTTAATTATACCCTCACCATACCGTACCTCATCCATTGCGTGGGAGTTCAATTAAAAAACGCCCAAACTCAAAAGTGCCCATATTTAATAGCAGATTGACATTGCACTAAATATTATTGAATACCCAATTTAGTTAGATCCCCTCCCAATATTTATATGCGAGGTACAAAATTGGACATGGCAAGTTATTGTCAAAATTTTGATCAGTACCAAATTTTATTCAGATCGGTTATGATTTATTGGAGATATCGAGTCGGCAAACCTCAAATACGCCCAACTTTTGTATGGGACGTACGAAACTGGGCGTGGCACAATAGTCAGTTATTAGTTACACAGTAGCTTTTAGCAAAATATTGCCTAGTACCGAATTTTATTAAGATCGGTTGTTGTTTATGAGAATTATCGTGTGGATCAACCGGTCATCCACCCAAATTTTATATGGGAGGTACCAGAACGGGTGTGGCAAAACAGCTCATTTTCTATAGGAGAGCTTTACTTGGCTAAATACTGACTAGTACAAACTTTCATAAAGATTGGTTTGGGTTTGCGGGACTTCTCATGCCGAACAACCAGACGACCAAACAACATTCGTATGGGAGGTACCACAATGGGCGTGGCAAAATCACCTTCGTTTTAATCGGTGATAAGATTTTGATAACGTGAAGCCTTATACCTAATTTCATTAAGATCGGAAGTGTTTAACGTGATTTATCGGATTGACAATCCGGTCGAACACCCTGTTTTGTATGGGAGGTACCAGAGTGGGCGTGAAAATCTCGCCCATTTTCTCCAGTTAAGTAGGAATTACAGATTATTAACCGGTGTGAGAGTTGAAGCTAATTACATCTACCAGAAGAAAGGTTTGAAAGAAAAATGATTTTGTGCTAAATGTGTCGATTTGTATGGGAGGTACCAGAAGGAGAAAATAATAGCAAATAATAGTCAATTTTGGCAAATAATAGTCACTGACAAAGTTTCATTGTCATCTGTAAAGATTTACTGCAGTTATCGTGTTGACCAGCCAGCCAGACAGACAGACAGATGGACATGGCTCAAACGTATTAAAAAGTCCTACAACGAATTTTGTCCAAAGATACTAAGGGTCTAATTTAGTTCCTTCTATGTGTTACATTTTTTTACGTATTAAATGGTATATACCCGCATCCTATGGTGAGGGTATAATGAGGTTACAAATTAAACTTCAGTTCCCACAGATTAAACTTGTATCGTATGAGTAATCTTTTGGGCTGTCGCGGGTTAACGGAGTTAACCATCAAAATGCGCTGATATTGGTCGGTGTAGGTAACTTGTGCACGAAATAATTTTGCATTGAATTTGAAAGGCAATAAAATGCAAAGAAAGTGAAGTTTATGTTTATTTTATATTTTGTTTTTTGTAATCTTTATATTTGTGTATGTATGTAATATGATTATCTAAAATTAATTATTTTAAATAAACATTTAATTTATAGCTTTTGGTAATTTTTTTGGAAAATTTTGGTATTAACAAATTAATCCGGTGGCAACCGTGGTTATATTTCCATCCAAACAACAACAAAAATTAAAGATTTTTCAGCGTCCGTTTTTCAACAGAACTTGGCTTGTTATAAAGTTCCCATCTCTTCAAATTTTATGAGTTTGAGGTCCAATGAAAATGCCAAAAATTCATGAAAAAAAAATAAAACGACGAAAAAAGTTCTAGATGTTGAGTATTTTATGATACTTGAAATCGGTTGATATTTAAATAAATATAAAATAAATAAATGGTGTTCCATGACATCAAATGAAGGAATTGGGGAGAGCTTCTCACAACCAGTGAGCTGTGCGCTTTCTAGTTGTATACTCACTGATTGGGACCAACAGATCGACGCCGAAAGAAATTTAAGATGGTCAGAGCAGGGATCGAAACAGGATCTCATGTACAAGAGGCGCGCACACTAAGTTATATAACCTCAAAGGGTGCGAAAACCCGGTTTTTACCTGTATGTCAAGATTTTTGAGGCGGTTTGGGAAATTTAACAAATTGACTCTAGTTTTACTTGACAACAGCTACAAGAAAAATGGTGTCACTTCCGAGATATTTTTGGCTGTCGCACAGTGTAATAGAAAACAAACTTGGTATCATAAAATGTATGAGAATTTTCATATACGATATATTTTTAACAAATGTTATAGATATCGTATCATAGAGTCCATGAAAATGGCTCATTGAATCTACGAAATATTTCTGTGGCTGAAATGAAATGAAGGAATTTATAGAACCCCTATAGAAGTTCATGGCATTTACGAAGTCACAAGTTTGGGTAGAGTACTTTGACCGTATATAATTTTAGTTACTTCCACTGTAGCGTCTGATCAATTTTGATCCTATACACTTTTTTCGCACTAATTAATGCATAATTGAGGAAGAACTGTCGTGAAAAGTATGCACTGGAAAAATTAAATTCATAAAAGACCGAATTATCTATTCACATGCTTTGGTGGCCGTCAGTGGTGCAACGGTTAGTGTGCGCGGCTTTTGTGCGCTCCCTGCTCTGACCATCTTACACCATCTCGCTTAGTGGCGACTACACTACCGAATAATAAGCCATGAAATACCTTCTCAAAAAACAGTTAGGAACAACCAAGTGAGTTCATACAGCTCAGTGGTTGTGAGAGGTTGTCCCCTATCCCTTCCTGGGATGTAATGGGAAAATATTTATTTTGTATACCTTGGTTCATTAATTGGGGGGACATGGGACTGTCCGTGGAGGTGGAAAGTTTCTGATTGCCGTTCACTTGGGAGTGGCCAGAAATGATTCCTTCATTGGGCAGTCCAAGCAGCTCACTACTTCCACGCAGTATGTCCTGGGCAATGGCTTTTCGGAAACCTCCGTTAGCTAGCTAGAGTGAGAAGGCGAAACAAATGAGCATCAAATCAGGTATAGTAGGTGACTGATGTCACTGAAGCTCATCAAACAATCGGGCATATTCTTTTGTCCTTAGAAGGCGGATGAGCCAAACATACGGGCCAACGGCGGATAGAAACTAAAAGAAGAAAATCCAGGTTCAACATATCGCATCCTGGTCAGCGTCTGATCCATAATGGGCGGCTGCAATCAAATATCCTGGCAGTAGGTAAAATGCAAAAACCCGGTGGGCTGGGTTTGCCTCCCGCCACCGTTCATAATGGCAGTGAAAATACAAAAACGAAACAGAAAACATAAACAACCCCTATTTGTTGACGACCCCCGCAAACGTTATAAGGACCACGATTTACGGATATGCACTTGGAATGTAAGAACTCTATATAGATCCGGTGCAAGTATCCAACTGGCAGATGTCCTCGAAAGTTATAAGGCTGACATTACCGCTATCCAGGAAATGCGATGGACAGGACATGGCTGCACAAGAAAAAGAAACTGCGATATATACTACAGTTGCCATGAAAAAAAACATGAATTTGGTTGTGGATTTGTAGTTGGCAAAAGACTGCGACATCTAGTCTCTAGGTTCAATCCTGTGAGTGAACGAATAGCCACAATCCGCATAAAAGCGAAATATTTTTATATTTCCCTAATTTGTGTGCATGCCCCGACAGAAGAGAAAGATGATGATGCCAAAGACATATTCTATGAGCTCCTAGAGGAAACGTATGACCGCTGCCCTGGCCATGACATTAAGATTGTACTAGGAGATTTTAATGCCAAAGTAGGAAGGGAGAATGTGTTTAATCCAACTATTGGCAATTTCAGTCTTCATGCTGACAGTTCCGACAACGGTATGAGACTGATTGACTTTGCCGCGGCAAAAAACATGGTCATCAGTGACACAAGATTCCAGCATAAAGACATCCACAAGGCTACTTGGGTATCCCCTGATCAAAGAACTAGGAACCAAATTGATCACGTGGTAATTGATGGAAGGCACTCATCCAGTGTAATGGACGTACGAGTGATCAGAGGAGCTAACATCGATTCTGATCACTACCTGGTAGCAGCAAAGGTTCGCACAAGATTAAGTAGAGCGAAAATCGTACGAAACCAGACGCAGAGGAAGCTGGACATCGGAAAGCTGCAATTACCAGAGGTAGCCACAGCCTACTCAAGGAAGCTCTCGCAACTTTTGGCACAGAACCCACCCCCTCCCGATGACGATCCTGATGCGCAGTGGAAACCCATTTCCGACTCTATAAAAACTGCCGCAACAACCGTACTTGGTTTCGAAAAACCGCTTCGCAACAAACCGTGGTACGATGAAGAGTGTCGCATAGCAAATGACGAAAAGAACGCTGCACGTATGGTAATGCTTCAGTCAATTGCAACGCGAGCTGCAACTGAGCGGTATAGGGAGAAGAGAAAGGAGGTAAACCGTCTCTTTAGGCGTAAGAAACGGCAGTGGAGAAAACGCGAGAGTGAGAAAATTGAGACATACAGAAGGAAGAACGAAGCCCGAAAATTCTACCAAAAAGTTAAAAACGGAACTAATGGACATGGTTCAGGGCCCCCCTTCTGTAAAGACAAAGACGGAAATCTCGTCGCAGATGTGCAGAGCATGTTGGGAATATGGAGAGAGCATTTCTCCGCGCTACTAGTACCTGAGATATCCGATGACGATGGGACAATCGATCACAATATGGACGACGACGTCGATTGCCCCCCTCCTAACCAAGACGAGGTCAGAACAGCTATTGCCCGGCTTAAGAACAACAAAGCCGCAGGAGCCGATGGATTACCGGCGGAGCTGTTTAAGGCTGGCGGCGATGAGCTGATAAGGTGCATGCATCAGCTCATTAGCAAAATTTGGTTAGATGAATGCATGCCCGGCGATTGGAGTCTCAGTGTACTATGTCCCATATTTAAAAAAGGTGACCCGAGTATTTGTGCCAACTACCGTGGAATAAGCCTTTTATCCATAGCATATAAGGTTCTATCAAGTATAATGTGCGAAAGACTAAAACCAATTATCGCTGACCTGATTGGACCATACCAGTGTGGCTTTAGGCCTGGAAAATCGACAACTGACCAGATTTTCACGCTACGCCAAATCCTGGAGAAGACACACGAAAAACAAATCGACACCTATCATCTATTTATCGATTATAAAGCAGCCTTCGATAGTCCGATACGGGAGAAACTCTATGAAGCAATGTCTGAGCTTGGTATTCCTGCAAAACTCATACGTCTTTGCAGGATGACCTTGACGAACACCAAATCCGCAGTGAAAGTTGGTAAGGATCTTACCGAACCTTTCGAAACTAAGCGAGGCCTCAGGCAAGGCGACACCCTATCGTGCGATCTCTTTAACATCTTAATGGAGATCATTATGAGAAAAGCTGCAGTCAATATGAATAAAACCATCAGCAGCAAAAGTCACATGCTGCTCGCGTATGCTGATGATATAGATATCATTGGGCGCACAATTAGAGAAGTTACTGCGGTTTTTTCGAGAATTGAGAAGGAGTCAGCAAAAGTGGGTCTGACGGTGAATGAGGACAAGACAAAATTAATGGTTTCAACGAACAGGGCCTCCACGCGATTAGACCAAAGCGTGAACGTTGATAACCGTTATAACTTCGAGGTAGTGGACGAATTTATATACCTCGGATCTGCCGTGAACAAAAACAACAACGTCAGCCTTGAGATCAAACGGAGAATTGTGCTTGCGAATAGATGTTATTTTGGGCTAAGCAAGCACTTTAGAGATAAAGCCCTCTCTCGAGTAACAAAAGTCCAGCTGTACCAGACTCTCATTCAACCTGTCTTGCTTTATGGCGCAGAATCCTGGGTCCTATCGCAAGCAGACGAAACATCTGTAGGAGTCTTCGAGAGAAAAATACTCCGAAAAATTTATGGCCCTATAGTGCACAACGGCGAGTATCGGCGACGCATGAACCATGAGCTGTATGAGCTTTATCCTGACATTGACATAGTTAAGCGGATCAAGATAACGCGATTGCGCTGGCTAGGCCATGTCAGTAGAATGGATGAAGATGAACCAGCGCGAAGGCTTTTCGAAACCGAACTCGAAGGAAGACGAAAAATAGGAAGACCAAGACTCCGCTGGAGGGATCAGGTTGACGAATCCCTGCGTACACTTGGTATTGCCAACTGGAGAGATAAAGCAAAAGATCGAACTGGTTGGCGAAATATGTTATCTTCGTTTTGTAAGGTCCCTGACCCCCCGGGGTTGTCCGAGACCGGATAAGTAAGTAAGTAAGTTCATTAATTTTATGAACAAATTCCATAATGTTATGAATACTTCTGTAAATTTAGTGAATCTGTTCATAACTATGTAATTACCAGTTAATTGAACAGTTTCATAAACCCTTTAATTTGTTCATAAATTTTTTAACACAAATACTTATACAAAATTATGTTAAACACATGTTTCTTTTTTCTGATATTTTCTTAATCGTTTACGTACTACCGAATTCTCATTTCATTAAGAGTTTTCTTTGCATATAGCAGGATCATTATTTCAATAGTATCATTCCTAGATCCTAAACTTTTCATAAAATATTAACAACAGAAGAAGTTAATTCAATTAGTGAATACCTACTTCATAAAGCTTCTGGAAGTTTTCATAAATCAAAACCCTATGAATAATGTCATTAAAATTATGAACAGTTTCATTAGTACTTATATACGTTTCCATGAAAAAGGAACCAAAGAACATTTTCATTAAATACTTGAATATTTTCTTTAACATTTATGAAAGTTTCATAGATAATTTTTTTTCTATCTAATGAATAATTTTTATAAGTGTGAGGTTTCATGAAACATGATACATAATGTTAATGAATTTGTGCTTGGGATGCTTTTTCACGAAAATGTTAATTACGAAGATTTACTTTTTCATTCATACTATTTACCTTTAATTTCGAGTATTTTATGAACTTTCATGTAGTAGACTACAAAATACATGTTTCGTCACATTTTATTTTTTTGTTTCATTAATTCAAATGGCTCAAGTTTTGTTTCAAACGTACAACACTGTACCTAACCCCTGAAAAATCTATTATAATGACGTTCAACACTTTTTGCTCAAAACAAACAAAACACTGACCAGTTTTTATTAAATAAAAAAAAAACACTCAATACAAACAAAACGGATTGTTTCATTACAAAGAGACTGACTGAATGATAAGAAGAGAAATACGACATTTTACTTGAAATTCCATTTTAATAGCTCAGTCAACTCAAGACATACGATTCAGTTTAAGTCAAGTTATCATCAAGATCACATCATCAAAATATTTATATTAACAATTAAGTACAACTCAATCCAGCGAAATGAAGAACTTAATAATATTTTTAAGTTGTCTGTGTATGAGCCCCAGTGTTTTCGGTCAAACTTCGAATAAGAGAACGATATGTTACTACGATGCTGAAAGTTCGTTGCGGCCTGGTAAATAACGTCTTAATTTAAACAACAGAAATCCAAAAATCTAAAACAGTTCTCTGTATATTTTAGGCTTTGCCATGCTACCCCGCGCTGATCTGGAATATGCTTTACAATTTTGCAGCCATTTAGTCTATGGCTATGCTGGTCTCACGCGAGAAACTTATGACATTAACAGCCTAAATGTAGACTTGGATATGTTCCATTATCGCCAAATAACCGAGTTCAAGAAACAATATCCTCAACTAAAAGTATATTTGAGTGTAGGCGCTGATAGGGACATTGACGATGTGAATCCTTCGAAATATCTGCATTTCCTTGAAGGTGGCAAACCCATATATCAGAATTTCATTCAAAGTTCCATAGCCCTACTGAAGTCTAACGGGTTTGATGGCTTAGATTTGGCCTTTCAATTTGCTCGCAATAAACCGCGAAAAGTGCATGGAACTATTGGTACGATTTGGAAGAAATTTAAGAAATTATTTACGGGCGATTTCATTGTGGATACCGATGCTGAGACGCATAAACAGCAGTTTACCGAGTTTGCGACTGAGTTGAAATATGCCTACAATACTGCTAACTTGGAGTTAGCGTTGACAGTGTTGCCAAATGTAAATTCGACATGTAAGTAGAAAGAAAAAACGGAATAGTGGTGAAATTATACTGCGAACTGGATTTTTCAGTTAACAATAATGAAAGACATTCTAGAACGTGATAAATTGTAGTTTTTGTATATTCGTTGTGGCACGCTTGCTAATTACATGTAACAGTCAATACATACATTGCAATAAAACTCATGTACATTAGAATGTGGGTTCGATACCCGCTCTAACTACTTTACATTTCTTTCGACGACGCACAGTGGTTCTGAAAAGATTTTCATCGGCCAAGAGTCTACAACTCTTTATCTACACACTAAATAATAACGGCCCCAGCATCATATTGCAGGATCTATATATGTACATGTTTCGCGAATTTTAGATCTGCTGCTTTTTGTTTCTTTATGGTGACAGACAGCTGTGTTTTAAGCAGTTTTCGATAAACAACCTCACACTTGGGTCACAAATTCATATATAATAACCCATTAATGCCTGTGTCCAAAACATGTTATATTGAATAGCAAATACAATGTGTTTGGACAAAAGTATACTACATTTGCGACAAGCTACAAACACGTTACATTTGCATCCAAACAACAATAGAAGACAAATTTTTCAGCGAATAGTAAACATATTTGAGTTTTTATAAAAACAGATCGTAGGTAAGGAGCCAAGGAATAATATGAAATAACAACATTTAGAATAGGACTATAGGTATATTTTAGACATTAACCCAAAGTTATCTATTTCTGGACTTTTTTTTCGATTTCCAAGCAAGCATTTTTGTTTTTTGATGTGTTAACATCTATACGCGCGCCTCTAGGGCAGTAAACTATAAATTTAATACATACGCAAGTGTTAGGTTTGTAAGAGTAAATCATCATTTGTTTGTTCGTTGCTTGGCAGTCGGTATTGAATGTGATTATTGGGCGATTTTCATATAACTTTCCCACGCGATTTTCTCCGGAAGTTCATAGCCGATTTTATTAATTTTTGGATTAAAAAGCTAGTGCGGGTTTCGACAAAGAGTTTAGGGCAAAAATTAAGGCGGTCCGATATCGGCGAGCCGAGATTGAAGTGTTTTAATTTGGAGTATTAATTTGGAGTAATATTAAAAAAGTGTTTTATGTTGTTCTTCGGTTTTGTCTTATCATCGTTTGTTTGTTCGTTGCTTGGCAGTCGGTATTGAAGGTGATTATTGGGCGATTTTCATATAATTTTCCCACGCGATTTTCTCCGGAAATTCATAGCCGATTTTATTAATTTTTGATGTGTTAACATCTAACACGCGATTTTCTCCGGAAATTCATAGCCGATTTTATTAATTTTTGCATTAAAAAGCTAGTGCGGGTTTCGACGAAGAGTTTAGGCCAAAAACTAAGGCGATCCGATATCGGCGAGCCGAGATTGAAGTGTTTTAATTTGGAGTAATATTAAAAAAGTATTTTATGTTGATCTTCGGTTATATCGTACGAATATAACAATGTATGTATGTATGTACAAGTGTCTGTTGCTTTGCATTCTTTGACTTTTGTGGGAATAAAACAAAAAGTATTGAGCAAGAAAATAATGACACATGTGCTTGCACTGGGTCTTTAAATAATTTTAAGTATTAATATTATTTAACTGTAACGTCACCATATGATTGAACGCTGTTTTTTATTTTCCAATGTAACATTTACGAATGTGTTCATAGAAATCGAACAGGTACCGTGTAGCAAAAAGGTGTTAACACATCGCCCGTGAGTTCGAACACTCATTGGATTTTTTTTGTTTTTAAAATATTTTGACACAATTGTTCATAATGCCCACAACCAATTTAAATTTTTTGATGTGTTAACATCTATACGCGCGCCTCTAGGGCAGTAAACTATAAATTTAATACATACGCAAGTGTTAGGTTTGTAAGAGTAAATCATCGTTTGTTTGTTCGTTGCTTGGCAGTCGGTATTGGAAGTGATTATTGGGCGATTTTCATATAACTTTCCCACGCGATTTTCTCCGGAAGTTCATAGCCGATTTTATTAATTTTTGGATTAAAAAGCTAGTGCGGGTTTCGACAAAGAGTTTAGGGCAAAAATTAAGGCGGTCCGATATCGGTGAGCCGAGATTTAAGTGTTTTAATTTGGAGTATTAATTTGGAGTAATATTAAAAAAGTGTTTTATGTTGATCTTCGGTTTTGTCTTATCATCGTTTGTTTGTTCGTTGCTTGGCAGTCGGTATTGAAGGTGATTATTGGGCGATTTTCATATAATTTTCCCACGCGATTTTCTCCGGAAATTCATAGCCGATTTTATTAATTTTTGGAATAAAAAGCTAGTGCGGGTTTCGACGAAGATTTTAGGCCAAAAATTAAGGCGATCCGATATCGGCGAGCCGAGATTGAAGTGTTTTAATTTGGAGTATTAATTTGGAGTAATCTTAAAAAAGTATTTTATGTTGATCTTCGGTTATATCGTACGAATATAACAATGTATGTATGTATGTACAAGTGTCTGTTGCTTTGCATTCTTTGACTTTTGTGGGAATAAAACAAAAATTATTGAGCAAGAAAATAATGACACATGTGCTTGCACTGGGTCTTTAAATAATTTTAAGTATTAATACTATTTAACTGTAACGTCATCATATGATTGAACGCTGTTTTTTACTTTCCAATGTTACATTTACGAATGTGTTCATAGAAATCGATCAGGTACCGAGTAGCAAAACGGTGTTAACACATCGCCCGTGAGTTCGAACACTCATTGGATTTTTTTTTTTTGTTTTTAAAATATTTTGACACAATTGTTCATAATGCCCACAACCAATTTAAATTTCTTTCGTATTAAAGACATTCGCTTTTTTGAATTTTGAAAACCGAAAATGTTGATCTCTGTCTTGGAATTTCTAGAACCGTATCTCATTCAGTTTTGAAATATTGAACTTAATTTTTATTTAGTAAAACGAATGATTGGGTGGCTTTAATATGGCAGCTAAACTTTGTTTACACCTAATACAGTTCAATTGTACTAAACACATCAAAAAGTATCATTTAAAAAAAATCACATGAGGTCGCAGGGGACACCCGGTGGGAACGAAGTTCCTTTCGCTATGTATTATGTACTAGTTAGTTCCAACACGACTAAGGCGCCCGTTGAAAAATACGATAATTTAAATGGATCTTTAAGAAAAGATACTTTTTGTAAAGTGACAAACTTTTTATAAGAAAATTTTTTTTTGTAGCATGTATTTTTCTTACAAAGGATATTTTTAGGTCCATATTGTAATAATATGTATATTATATATTATATTTTCCCAAAAAGGTCCTTTTTTAAAGACAGGTACTTCTTTTATTAAAAGCTAATGAAAAGGTACTATTTTTAGAAGAAGTACTTTCTGTAAGAAAAAGCCATAAGAGAAGAGTACAACTTTTATTTTACAAAGAAGTACTTTTTTAAGAAAAATTTACTTTTTAAATAAGTGGTACTCTTTTTAGAAAAATTTTATATTTTTTAAGAAAATCTACAGTTTCTCAGAAAGGCTACGTATCTCAATAAAAGGAACGGAAAGGCATTATTTTAGTTTTAAGAAAATGAATTTTTGTCAGAAAATGTACTTTTTATAAGAGAATGTATTTTTTTAAGAACAAGATTTTTAAGAAATGAGATTTTTTTAGAATTGATCCTTTTTTCAAGAATAGGCAAATTTTTAAGAGTAGGTACTTATCTCAAGAAAAGTTATTTTCTTTAACAAAAAAGGTAGTCTTTAAAGAAAATGTAGTTTTTAAGAAAAGGCAATTTGTTGTAAGAAAATTTACTTTTTTAAGAAAATTAACTTATTTTAAACAAAAATTCTTTTTTTAAGTAAGGGTACTTTTTGTAAGAAACGTTACTTTTGGTGTGTGAAATATATCAAAGTGAACACATGCAAACAACACACAGCGTTAGCATCACTTACATGGTTGTTGTACAACAATAGTCTCTGCCTGAAAATAAGTATGATTGCCTTGATGTAGCGGCGGCGAACAAACAAGCAGGTCGTCGCCGCCAAAGAGTATTGAATAGTATAGAGAACTCATGGAATGAATTGTATGACTCCAAAGCACTGGCGATATCTGGCGAGTGATTCAAAACGTATTAATCCATTTTTGTCATATCTTGGCCCATTCATAATATTGATGTGAAACATTGATGCCTTTTGAAACATTTATGCTTTTTGTATTGTTTTACGTAATAACATTGTCGAAATGGTGTATTTATATTGAAATATTCTATAAAGAGAATAAGACTCGTTTATGCACTTTTACTCAGACTCTACATGAGAGCGGAAAACGAGTGCAATAAGTTCTCTATACTATTCATGGTAGACATATATTTGAAGGTGCAGTACGACAACAAATACAACAAGCCAAAAACAACAGGCATTTTTTTAGGTTTAGGAATAGGTATTTTTTTGAGAAAATTTACTTTTATTAAGAAAATGCTCTTATTTAAGAAAATATTCTTTTTTAAAATTTCTTTCAATTTGGTTTCCTAAATTTAATCTTTATTGGGTTCAAAACTACAATCTATACTAAATATTGGTTACAGACTCCACCTAGAAAACTTTTAAAAACAAAACATTAACCAAGAAATTTCCCAACATATGTGAGACATGCAGTTAATTTCTCTCTCTCTGATCCAAGCCGTTAGGCACAAACCAAAGCAACAGTAAACAATATAGCTGATAACAGTGGGTTGTAGCATAATGGTGTTAAAACAAAAGTTGTTTAATTTCTTTTCATTTAGCCCCCATCCCGCAACGTGCGATAAGGAACTTCGTTCCAAAAACAAATCTGAATTTTTAATTCAAGCTACGGACTTTCGAAATAGGTTTTTAGAGTACAAATATTGTAACCATGACTCAAAAAACTGTGCCGGTGTTGCCAACTAATTAAATTTAAAACGGCTGTGCTTGGTTCTAGTAACAAACAGACTTAAACTATATAAGTTACTTTCGATATTCGTTTTATTTTATCGATCTTTAAATTTTAAGTTTTTCAATCATTATCCGTTTCAAGACCATTTTTTGCAGTAAAAATAATTTTTTTTAATTGAAAAAGGTTTTAAAAGAATTATATCGGTGGATGATTGATAGTGCTATAGATAGTACGCATCTCATCAACTTTCTTCTCCACAAGTATTTAGGAATTGTTTCAACAACACCTATTAGTGCGGAAACATCCAAAACAATACTCCACCGAAAACATGAATATTCAAAACTTCTTGTCCATGTAGACTCCTAATAAGATAAGATTCGGATCAGACTTCTCTGATTTGATTTAGAGAACGGGTCCTTTCTCGATTCGAGTTCGGATACTCGAGCGGCCGTAATTTCTCTTTCGATCTCGAAACCTGAATAGTGTCTGATCTCCAAATGAGGTCGGATCTGAACCCGAAACTAAAATGCAACCGATCTCAAAATGAAATCGGATGCGATCTTGAAACAGATTAGGTATCGCAATCATATTTATAAGATATAAAAAAGGTTTTCAAAATGAAATTATCGGAAGAGCTATATTTTGTACACTTATACAACTAATATTGTGTTCGTAATAAAATGAAAAAAATATATATAAAATATTAAATTCAAATAACATGAAATATAAAATAAGTCTAATGTATGGTCGTTTAAGTTATTTGAAAACACTAAATTATTTCTTCTTGGTTACTTGAAGGGAATCCGTGAAATCGAGTCTGGACCGGATCCCAAACCCGATCTGAATCGGTTAAGCGAATGCGAAATCCAACGAATAGAACTCAAACCGCATCCGAATCGGATTAGAGAATGTGGAATCCGACATGTCGGGTCCGAATCGTATCAGCGAAAGCGTAATCCGATGTGTCGGATTCAAAGTGGATCCGAATTGGATCCAAGTCCGAATTTGTGCTTATTGGACTTTCATTGAAAGCCAATGCATAGATATTCGTGATTCAAAATAGACAAAACGATTGCCATGAGATTGGCTTTACAGTCCATCAACCACGTGTTACTTCCGATGTTGTTATTATCTTATCGATCATTCGAAGTTTAAGTTTTTCAATCATTATCAGGATCAAGATAATTTTTTACCACTAAAAATTATTTTTCATGGAAAAAAATATCCTGAACTGCATAAGTTACAGTTACAAAATGACATGGACATTTCTAGAACTTAATATATCAATGTTAAACATTTTCTAATATTCAAGTCATAAGTTTCAATATTAAAGGATTTCTAGCCTGAAATGTTGTGAGTCTGTTCGGTTTCAAGAGGGTGGTGCAATGGTTAGTGTAGTAGAGTGTCCAAGCCCGACAACCCGGTTAACGGGGTTTTATGCTATTAGCCGTCTGCCGGTTTTTAAATAACGTAATTTGCCAACAAAAAATCCTGGTTATTTGGCGTCGGTTAACCGCTGTTTACACAGTTTGTATTAAAATCCTTAGAAAATTAATAATAAATGACATAATGTTTGAACTTTAATGAAATTTTTAAAATATTAAATGTGATTTTATGTTTTAATAAGATATAAATGACAGTTCCAAACAATTAGTCGAATTTTAAAATAATTTTACGACTTGAATAAGAATTAATTAGGACTTTCAAACAATTTGTTTTCAAATTTCAAAACTTTAATTATTTTGTAAATTGGTGTTTTAAATGTAATAAGATTTTCATTTCAATTTCAATATTAATTTCAAATTTAAATCGGTTTAATACGAAATTAAATAATTCTTTTAAATTCTATATTAAACGCGCATTCCAAATTGGATTATGATCTAAATTGTAATTAAGAAATAAAGCCTGACTGTCAAATTTAAATCAAGTTATAAAATGTCGACCCCTGCTCGGGAAAAAACCATATCGAATTCTGGTCCTAACACAGAGAAGAAAAATCGCAAAAAGTACATACATGAAAATTTTTTACAATAGATTTGTAAAATTTTGAGTTTCAACTAGTGTCCAAAATCCCGGCATTTTTTAAAAACCGGGTTTTGGTTTGGTCGAAAAATCAATTTTTCAAGAAACCGGGGTTCGGTTTGTTGAAAAATCAATTTTTCAAGAAACCGGTTTTCGTTTGTTAATTTTGGTAAAAACCGGTGAAACCGGTATTTGTTCGGTTTTTTGCTTTGAGTTAAATTACACATGTTGAACTTAGAATACATTTGTTTAACGACCATTTCATATTTCACAACTGTGTTTAATTAATTACGTTTTAATTTTAAATAAAAACTATATATTTACAGTTAAAATGTCCGTGCGCTAGGTCTATTTTATTCCTCAATATTTCTGTACCCATTGGGTAGCATTGTCGGGAAGAAAAACACAATTATTAATTAAAAATTATATGAAAAATAATGAAACTAAAAATTAAAATTAAATTTTTTATTAAAAATTGTGCTTATCTTCCTGATGATGCTACCCAATGAGTAGCGAAATACTGGAGAATAAAATAATTTAAAATATACCTAACGCTCGAACATTTTAATTTGAAATATAATACGAACAGTCGAATAAATCATATCATTTTAAAAAATATATATCATACTCTAGTTTGGAATACGTGTTTAATATAAAATTTAAAAGTTTTATTCAAATTCGCATTAAACTGATTTTAAATCGAAAAGATTTTCATTTAATTATCAAATTATTTTAATTTTGAAATTGGACAAAAAAAAATTTCCTAACTAATTTTCAATTAATTCTAATTCGAGTTAAAAAATTATTTTGAAAAATTTTTTGGATATGCCATTTAGAACTTATTGATGCATAAGATCAGACTTCACAATAGAAATCATGTTTCTTAATTCCAAAATTTACGATTAACCGGTTAACCGAAGTCAAATGACCGGTTCCCGGTTTATTAATTTTTAATTTTTTTTTAATTTTTTAAAATACCGGCACACGGTTAATAGCAAAATACCCGGTTAACCGGTTTCCCCGGTTTTGGACACTCTAGTTTCAACCCTGTGAAATGGTCACTAAACTAATACATTATATGGCCCACATGTGTAATTTAATTTAAAACAAAGAAACTGAAAAAAAAGGTTCTACAAGTTTTTACCAAAACTTAAAACCGAAAACCAGGATTTTACATAACTGATTTTTCGAACAAACCGACAACCGGTTTTTAAAAAATTCCACTCTAGACTTAACCACAAAAAATTTCCATTGTCTGAGCAAATGGAAAGAAATTGTTTAAATGTCATTGCGGACAATGGCAATTCTTTCGCATTTGATTTAGAAAAGATAATGTAAAATAAAATTCAATGCAAATTCAAAAATCGCAACACTGGCCTATATAGATCATATATAATGCAATTACCATTGGTCGCAATTACAATTGACGACCTTCTTGCAAGAGGGGGTTAACTCGATTTTTTTTACTTAACATTTTATGGCGTCATGAAACTCCGGCAAGGGCTTTCGATCAAAAATTTTATAAAGTTTTTCAAATTTCAAATCTAAAAATACATTTATTTCAAAATATCTATTTGCAAATTAGAAACATTTATACTTATACATAATGTCCTTACATTTTTACATTTTCTGTCTTTTCAGGGTATTTTGACATACCAAAAATTCAAAATCAGTTTGAATACATCAACCTCTTTGCCTTCGATTTCCTAACGCCCGAACGTAATCCTGAAGAGGCTGACTACACCGCGCCCATTTACTTAAAGGATGAACAAAATCGTTTGCCCCATTACAACATAGATTTCCAAATAAATCATTGGATTGAAAATGGTTGTCCAGCTAACAAACTCAATTTGGGTATTGCCACATATGGACGCACCTGGAAATTAACAACAGACTCCGAACTGTCTGGAATGCCAGTAGTGCCCAATACAGCAGGTCCCGCTGATCAAGGATTGCAGTCACAAAAAGCCGGTCTGTTAAGTTGGCCTGAAGTGTGTGCCACATTAACAGTCGGACCGGTTGCTGAATTCCGTGGTCCTAAGGCTCCTCTACAAAAGGTTATCGATATGGATCGTAAATATGGCAACTATGCCTTCCGTCCGGCGGATCAAAATAATGAACATGGCATTTGGATTAGCTTTGATGATCCTGATTTCGCCGGCACCAAGGCGGCGTATGCAAAACAAAAGGGCATCGGCGGTGTGGCGTTGTTCGATTTGGGATATGATGATTTCCGGGGTTTGTGTACCGGTTCGAAATACCCGATTTTGCGATCAGCAAAATTGTATATGGAATAGTGTGATGTTTATATAATTTATATTGGAAATTCATTTAGAGATTATTGTGTTAAAGTGTTATCAACTGCAATGAAGTGATTCAGTGCCCTTGTTAGATGTAAACAACTCTGTGTTTAAGATTGACCTTAAGAATTGTAGCAATGAATTGTCATTCGTGCGATGTAGTGATTAAGTTGTTTAGAACATACAAATTACGTATTAAAATAAACAAATATTAAAATCAAAATACACAATACAGACTTGGTTTTGTGACGAGGAAGGGTTAATAAGTCGGAAAAATTCTGGGGCCATGTAAACTTTGGAATGTGAACCCCCGCTATTTCGAAGCAGGTGACTAATTTGACATTACGAAGTGACAGATTAGTAGATATGGCCTCGAAATTTACGAAATGGGTCGCCTTGCACTTGAAGAAAATTGGGGAATATTACAAACTTTTTTCTAAAGTTCTGAGTCTTCAACTAAAACTGTAAGAAATCTACGATATAAATTCGACTGAAATATAATGTCATCAAAGCAGTTTGTGGATCATTTTGTGAAGCGAGTTCGTCAATCCGGGTCATTATTGGACAAATGAACTCGCCTACTTGCTCGTCCAGTGAACTCAGTGGAAAATATATCCGCTGTAACTGCATGTGTGCTCGAACACACATCAACATCAACTTGCCACTGTTCGCAGCAATTGAACATTTCGCGCACTACTCTGCTCACCATTTTCCATAAATACCTCGGTTTGACGGCTTGTAAAGTTCAATTACTGCAAGATCAGAAGCCTCAATGGGCTTAAGATAGCTGGGATGAAGATGAACAGTTGCACGCTGACAAATAACGGCCTCTCTAACATATTTTCCCAAACATATTCTGCAAGAAACATGTATATGTTTGGAACACACCTCAAACATTCATATGGTTGCAAGTCCCAAACTTACCTGTATTTAACTGCAAACAGTATCGTGTTTACTGACAACCATGTATGCTTTTATGTGGAAACATATGCGATCTTCATCCCAAACATCCATATATTTACTTACGTGGAACCATTCGCGTGTTTCCTCCAAACCTACATATACCTACGTGGAAACATATGGGAATTTGCTCCCAAATATAATAATATTTAGACTTCGATTTCAATATATGTGATCTGCTTCACGAAAAGGGACCTTTGCGCCAAAAAAATTTTTTTTTACTTTTTGAGTGATTCTTATAGGAAAAAAAACGCTCTTTCAAATGCCGCAAACTGCAAGTTTCTATGTCTTTTATTTTTTTACAAATCACCTGTAAAGATGAACATAATTAATGAAAAAATTGAAAAATGTGATATAAACAGATAATATATGTAATATTTGAAATTTAAAAAAAGTTCAGTATCGAATGTACAAAATTACAAAAATATCAAAATTTTACATCGCCAGATGATCAGGTTGAAGGAAGAGTTGCATAACCATGAGCAAAACACGGAAAAACGAAGAGCTTTTTTTAAACTCGTGTTTCTCAATAACTTCTTTTCGGCGCAGAGGTCCCTTTTCGTGGAGCAAGTCACATATGTGTATTATTTATTATAATTAATTTTAACAATATAAATCCACATTTATAAATAATTAATACAAAAATTTAATAGATTTAAAACGGCCCCTATTACATTTATTTGCATTGAATGCTTTATTTGTATTTTTTCATGAAATGAGAATCTGCTGCTGTTTTGGTTCTCCTTTATTTGTTGTCTCTCACGTTTTTGTCTTCAGAAGGTTTCAACTATATTTTGGTTATCACTACCCAGCGGGCAAAAAACCGAGCCTTAGCGAGTGTTACGCTAAATGCTCGCAAACGGGCTCAGAAGCGAGTATTTACCGGACCAAAACCGGGGGAGAAATTAAACTCGCCCAAATATTCGCAAACTGGTTTAAAAACGGGTGCTAAACGGCCGAAAAGAGAGAAACAGTAGTGGTCTTCATGAAAGCTCGAAAGAACCTCGTAAACTCGAAAACATCGTAAACTTGCACAGCAAACGGCAAAACAAACAAATTTCCCATACAAAGCGACTTGCTCAAAAGTGGAAAGTTTTCGAGGCAAATTTGCTGGGCAAACGTGGGATGGAGAAACGTGTAAACTTTTGACATTTCGTTGTCATCTGACTAGGATGGATAAATAAGGTGATAGCACTAGAACAGTAGAAAAAGTACACATACGTAATACATGCAATTGCTACTGCTACCACCCTATGTATCCATCTTGGTCAGCTGATATGGTTTTGAGCACAACTACGCTGAGCAACTTTACCTGGTGCCTCATGCAACGGTGCGAGGGAAACTTGCGCTGAGCAAAAGTTCTCGGCTTTCACGCATGAATGCCGCTATTGTTGTCGTTGTGTCGTGCGCCAAACAGAGGCACACACGTGCAGGCACACGACACAACAACAAAGTTTTGGCTAATGCATTTTGTTTTATTTTTCGTGTTGTTCTCGCAAAAGATATTGCAAAAGTCTCGCAAACGAATCTCTTGCAAGACATCGTAAACGAAACTTTTACTGCCACAAACTGAGCGACTGATGATTCATTTTCCGATCGTTTTCGGATCTGTTTTCGAGAGTTTTACCCGCAAAAGTTTCGCGTAACTCTCGTATGCGATAACGTATACGAAGTTTTGGTCCGCTGGGTATGCATTGATTTATAACAGCCCAGCGGACCAAAACTTCGTATACGATATCGCATACGAGAGTTACGCGAAACTTTTGCGGGTAAAACTCTCGAAAACAGATCCGAAAACGATCGGAAAATTAATCATCAGTCGCTCAGTTTATGGCAGTAAAAGTTTCGTTTACGATGTCTTGCAAGAGATTCGTTTGCGAGACTTTTGCAATATCTTTTGCGAGAACAACACGAAAAATAAAAAAAAAATGCAATAGCCAAAACTTTGTTGTTGTGTCGTGTGCCTGCACTTGTGTGCCTCTGTTTGGCGCACGACACAACGACAACAATGTTTCTCTCTTTTCGTCCGTTTAGCACCCGTTTTTAAACCAGTTTGCGAATATTTGGGCGAGTTTAATTTCTCCCCCGGTTTTGGTCCGGTAAATACTCGCTTCTGAGCCCGTTTGCGAGCATTTAGCGTAATACTCACTAAGGCTCGGTTTTTTGCCCGCTGGGCTACCACATGTGGTATGTTTTTCAATTTTTGCCCTCACTGATTTATAAACAAGATATTTATATACTAATCAAGTTCATGCAAGCCAAGCGTGGATTAATTACTTGTGATTTTTTATTATTTTTATTTCACAAATGGTCCGCCGTTCCGATTTTCTCAGTAAAGGCTTGGACAGACAAAGGGCTTCACGTTGTTACCCTCTCCAGTTTCTTTCCTGAAAATCGTTCACTCTTCGGGGGCTACGTTATGAATATTCCCATTTTTACAGGAGCCTCCGTCACCGTCAATAGGTAGCGTTACCATGCCCTGCTCCGGATGAGAAGAGCGATGGTTTCAACAGACTCGCGCTACGTGATTTACAATTAAAGTTACAGTCGATCTTTTGCGCACTGTGTTCGAAAACCGCTTAATCAGCCGAAGCGATTTGACCCCGATAGACAATTATCTATGGGGTGCAATGAAAGAGTCCCGAGTCCACTGAGGCCTTAACACGCGAAATCAACACAGTCGTTCACGATATGGAGGCCCAAAAAATCGAAAATATACTGGAAACTTGGGTACGTCGAATGGGTTACGGGACAGCAACTCGTGGTAGCCATTTGAACGAGATGTTGTGTTTCATTCATAAATGTCAATGATGAATTTTGAAAAAATGTTTATAGTATTGTTTTTTACAGCGGAATTCCAGACTTAACTTCCACGACTTGACTTCCACGACTTGAGATAAACCATTTTAGTGATCATAATATGATCTTAAAAGGACGATTGCAGTTAAGGTCAAGAGTAGTTATGCAATTGTCCACTGATTACTAAAATGGCTGAAGGAAAGAAAGAAGTACAATTAAAAGCTTTCCCACGACATTATGCCCATTTGTGTAGCTGATGATTGACCATAAATATAAATGTCTTAGTCCCTATTTCAGCACTTGAAGCACGTTACGGGAAAACTGGGCATTCAAATAAACACATTTGAAACAGGTGTAAAATAGCAATGGTTAAATGACAAGCATCGTGCATTTAAAGTACATTTAAATGGAGAATTTTCAACTGTGAAACTGACCATTAGTGTGCGCTAGGGCTTTTGTCGGTAAGAACGTGAGTTTGATCACTTCTCTGACTACCTTACATCATCAAGGCGACACTATTGAGTACTTAACCATGAAAATGCTTCTCAAAATACTGTTCTGAACCTGTGTAACACTGTAGGTTGAGGTGAGTGTAAACCCGAATGCGCACAGTTCACTATTTGTGAAAAGCTCTTCACAATCCCGTCATGGGAAGTCATGCACATACATGGTTTTTTTAATATGCACTGATTTATTCAATGAAATGCAAAGCAATTAGCACTGTTCACAATGGCAATTACATAATTTTGAATTTGCATTTTTTCCGGTAATGCAAATGCAGATTGTTGAATCGGATGCCATTTGCAATGAAATATGGAACTGCTTTGAATCATTTTGAATTTGTTTGACTACTGGCAATGTCGTTTTAAGAGAGTGTTGCCTCCATAGAGTAAATATGGGTAGAGAAAATCTTTCACTCACCAAATTTCTGACATTTGTCCTCGTGTGATGTATACGTTTGATGTTGAAAAGAATTGCTTTACTAATACCAGATAGAGGCAATGGTTCAAAACAACGAACAAAATAACAACAACGGCATTTCGTTTTGTGTGTTAAAATTAATGTGTTAAATACAACACAAATGTATGCTAACAATAACAGTCAATAAAAAAGTTTAAAACACATTTCAATTTCACAGTTTTTCACCAAAATGGCATGAAAAATTAAAGCAAGGAGTTATTGTAATTCCACCTGGTGTATATCACTTTTCGTCAAACATCTCTCTATCACACCGACCGCATCACGAAGAGTGTGAAAGGAAACGTCAGATGAGACAAATGGCGGCTCTACTATAAATTTACTCTATGGTTGCCTCCATAGACTAACACATACCTAGATAAACTTATTCTCTCATCTGACGTTTCATTTCACACTCTCATCGTAGGTTTGTGGAAATGAGAGCAATTAAATTTCAAATTATCTTACAACCAGGTGGAGTTACAAAATATGTTCACTTAACTTTTTCCTGTCGTTTTGGTGTAGAACTGAAAAATTTAAATATATTTTGCACTTTTTTATTGACTTTTATCGTTGGTATACATTTGTATTGTATTTAACACAACTAGTTTGCCACAAAAACACGAAATTCGGTTGTTGTTCCTATGTTGATCGCTGTATACTATTGCCACTATCTGGTATTATTGAACCCATATTTCTACCATCCAATGTTTACTTTCCATCGTACCTATGACGTTTAATTTATTGAGCGAATAAAACCTTCTATGGTATGTGTTATTCTATGGTTGCCTCGAAATACTGTCAAATTCATAAGTCTGAAGATATGTATACAATAATTGAAAACAAAACCTGTCAGAAATGAAGGAAATGCTTAAAAAATAAATACACTTGTCAATGGTATTTAAATTTTTTTGAATTTGCATCTGTACTTTGCAATTAAAGTAGAAATTGTAATTGTCATATAATTAATTTCTCCTATTTATGGTAATGGGAGATTATGTTTTTTTAAAACTTAATTTTGGAAAACGCAGGAATCTATTAAAATTTAAAAGTACATGGCTAATTAAAAAAAATCATACCAAAGTGACGGAGCCGGCGTTAGGCCTACAGCCATCGGATGTGAAAAGTAATGGCACCAATGAAATCGAAAGACGATTTCCTTTCATTTATGTACGAACACTTACCTGTAAGGTCTGGGGCCCATTTTTCGATTTTTTGGGTCTTAGGGGCAATTTCCCATTTCGGACAACTTGTCCCCGACTCAGGAGCTGAAGTCAAACAAAATTCAGTTTTTTCGAGCGCGTGTCCCCAAGGTCGTAAAATTCAACCAAAAATTATATACCTTGGCAATTGTACCTACTTTCAACGCATTTCCTCATATCTGGCAGTTTTGGTTTTCAAATATTTTATACAGTACTGGTTTATGAATTTGAAAGTACTACGAGATAATACCTATTGAAGCCATGAACCTGTACATTTAAAACAATTTAAAAACAGAAATGCCAGCAGTCAAACAAATTCAAATTTATTAAAAGCATTCCCATATTTCATTCCAATAGGCATCCGACTCCACAACCTGCAATTGCATTGCCTGAGCAAATGGAAATTCAACATTTTCTATTTGCCACTGCGACTAATGGTAATTCATTACCATTCGCATTAGATAATGTAATGCAAATTAAATTCCCATGTAAATTAAAAAATGCCAAGACCGTAAAAAATACATGCAAATAAAACAGTTTAGAGCTCGTCTGAAGCAAAATATCATACGTTTCGTTTTCTACTTAGCATCATGGTTGACAGCAAAAGTTCGTACTATTCCCGCAAATAAAAAAAGGTTGTCGTAAGCGTTGGTTCATTGGTTGGAAACGTGTTGCTGCTAGGAGGCCTATAAATTCAGTCAGAGGAAATACCATACAAATTCAAGAGTCATTTCAAATTACCAATGGGCGCCATCGAAAGGGAGGCCTGCACTTTTCCCTTCTCTTGTCAGGCCTTCAGAGAAAATACTTCGTAGAAACTCTTCCATTTCAGGCCTTCTGTTAGACCTGCTAATGGGTCGCTTCGTAAGACGTCTGCAAAGGGAGATCTGCGAGGAGGCCTGACTTAAAGGAAAATAAAAATATTGGCGAAATATTTCCATATTTATAATGTTTAGACATTTTTATGGCGTCTTTAAAAACTACTAATACAATATTTCAACATTACAAATTGTTTATTTTTAATATGAACACGCGTATATATGGATGTGTTCTACCAAAGCAGTGACCGGCAAACTCATGCTGACCGGAAACAATTTCTGCAAACAAAAAGTCATATACTCATTCTTCATGAAACATTTCTCAGAATGCAATGGAAACGAACGATCAACCTTCTTGTTCGAATGCTCAAGTGATACTGCATAATTTCATTTGGCTTCGTTGAATACGTGAGCGCATGTCGATGTGTAAACACGAAGCTCAAAAATGCACGGTGCATAGGCTTTGCCGGTCACTGTACTAAAGTGAGAAACGATTTTGAGGAAAGAAACTGGAAAGGCACCAACGTGAGGCCCTGTGTCTGTCCTAGCCGTTACGGAGAAAATCAGAACGACAAACCATTTGTGAAATAAGAATAATGAACAAAACACCAGTAATTAATCCACCCTTGGCTTGCATGAACTAGATTTGTATATAAATATATTATATGTGTACCAACGCATAGCTGAAACCTTCCGAGAATAAAAACATGAGAGACAACAAACAAAGGAGAGCCAAAAGAAGAACAGAACAGATATAATAGAAAAAAAATGTTTTTTTTAACAAAAAAAATCCAAATTTAATTCCCTTTGCAAAACTGGCTCAAGCTTTAAAATCGGTTCGCCCATTCTGTTTTTGTAGAACTTTTTTAACAGTATTACCTTACAAGTAAACCTCCACGGTCCTTCGAAGCTTAAAATTCGATTTTCCCAAAATTCTGACGTGCTACAGTAAAACGCCGAGACACGAATTTTTTTTAAGCCTATTTGCATATTCTGTTAACATTTCTCATGTGTACCAACCACTGTCGTACTGTGTAATAAGTAATACGTATATATTGAAATCAAAGAATAATTCCTTTCTAAATATTATTATGTTTGGGAGGAAATACGCACATGTTTCCACGTAAGTATATGCACGTTTGGGGAAAACACGCGAATGCATCCACGTAAGTATATGGATGTTTGGGATAAAGAACGCATAAATTTCCACGTAGTAGCATCTATGTTTGCCAGTAAACATGATACTATTTATATTTAAATACCAGTGAGTTTGGGAGTTTCAAGCATATGAACGTTTGAAGTGTATTCCAAACATATACATGTTTCCTGCAGAATATGTTTTGGGAGAATATACTTATATTAGAGAGGCCGTTATTTTTCAGCGTGCGGTAAAAGTGTTATAAGCCGTCTTGGCAATGTCAATTGGCCGTCTCGGAGCTGCGATTTGCACCCCTTTTCGTGTAGGGTGCCGTTAAAGACCGATTCTATGTGAATAATCCAGAAACGATCCACAGCCTTAAGACTAACGTTGTCTGATCCTTTCGTGAGGTAGGACAAGAAACCGTCAGTAAATCTTGGAAAATTGAACTGACAAGAAGGGCTACTGCGAAGCCAGCCCCGGCAGCGACATGAATGAAATCGTGTTCCATAAATAATGGGAATATTTGTTATCTCTAATAAAACCATAATATACCAAAATATATTAACAATGTGAACAAGACGTTCACTGGTCTAGAAAGCTACGGCGCTGATGAGAAGAGTCACAAACTTCGAAGTGATCGTCCACCAACGGTGCGGACTCTTTACATTTTTTCTAATTGCGGAGAAAAACTCTGATCTGTTCATCTCCACAGTAAATGGAAACAAATATTCTTCTAAAAGAAAAAAAAAGAAATTAAGTTTAGTTGATTTTATTAAATTTTTAAATGATACTTGTATTTGGACCACCCTGTGTATTTACTGGTATGATGGGGACCAATAAATTCGCGTAAGATTCACTTCAAGTAAAATACATTGCTGTCCGATGTTGCTTACAAAAATTCAAGTTTTGTCTAGTATTAAGTCATGCCTTTAACCGACTACTATTAGATTCTGATGAAATAGTTGGTAGTTGGAAATTCTGCCCACGCTTCACTAATACTATTACATTTAACATTTCATATTATTAGAATTAAGCGATTTCTTCTATCATCATTGCCTCGTATAGTGGAATAGTAAGCAGTGCAAGGTAATGTACCTTACGTCATCTTTACATACAACCTGATTCCACAAATATCGAGGCAAAACAAAATACTTTTGTGCGGACTTGAACATTTTTAATTACGAAGTGTCTATCATCTATGTGACGATTTTAAACATGCTTATCATGCCCTCCTCGTAAGCTTGAATATATTCTACGAATTTCTTAATTATTAATGAAGCTCAACCCAGTCGTCAGCTTCTTTAAGTATTAATTCCAACAAATCCATGACGTTAGCATTTCCCGTCATATGTCGCACTGTAGCATTTAGCATCTCATTATCGCTTCTTTGGAGAGACTTATGACAATTATCACTGAATACAATGAAGCGAGAAAAAAAACAAAACACAATTAAAAGCTTTAACTCAACGCTGCGAGTAAACATTGGACTCTATATTTGTTTGTTTTCAATGTGGTCAGATAATAAGGTAAACACAGTGGAACAGCTGACTTAAATTTGTTCTCTTCGCTGTTTGATTTTTTCTCTCAAATGCAGTGTTTTGGTTTTTGTTCTTCTTACGGTTTCAATTATTGTTGGTACACATATGTTTCGAATTTGACATGCGGAGAACCCAAACAAACTACTTATTGTTGTTGTCCACAATTACAACAAAATGTAATCCAACTACTTACTTGTATAATTTTACTACGGTTTTCAAAATCGAGTTTATTAATAGAGTCGACTTATGTTTGAACTAGTTGGGGTTGTGTTATTAGAACAGTTGATGTATTTTTTATCTTTCCGTGATACTCACTAACTGTCAAATTCATATTTATTTTGTTTTTGTAGTTCGCGGTTTATTACGCTCTAAACAAAGAGAATTACATTAAATACCAAATGAACTCAAAGTAAAGAAAATTTAACTTCATTTGAACTCAAATTAATACCACTGTTTCCTTAGATTTAGAAAACCATATGTCCGTAAATCTAGGAAATATTTTATGAAATACAGTTAATCAAATAGCGTAATTTTTTTTAAATCGATCAAACTAAAACTTTCTCAAATAAAAAGTCGCTAAAATACTCATATGTCTATATCTCGGAAACCGAGTATCCAATTGAATATAAAAACAATTTTAACGAGTTTCTTCTAATATCGCATTTACACCGCAGTTTATGGCGTCGAGGTTATCGATAATCTTGTGTTCTGATCTTTGCCGTTTACACCACCCAATTTGAGATTAAATTGACATTTCAGGTGGCAACTCCGTGCTTAGACCAAAAGACAAAATTATCAGAAAAAAGCACAACAGAAACCGTAACTTGTCGGCTTTTCGTTTTGCCAGTTTTTTGTAAATTTATGCAAAACCTTTAAAATTGAATCAGTCGGTTAAATCGGGTCAGTCGATAAGATCGGCTCACATTTTAAACCAATATGAGCCAATTACATCGGCGACGGTGTGAGCTTCAAAAAGTTGTTGGCGGCGGCAACCAACGAAAATTTTCGATCGGTTTCCGTCTATCAAACAGTTGATTTATTGCGTATGATTTGATTATGGTTGCATTTTTGATGTGTTAACATCTACAGGCGCGGGTACGGCCTAAATTCATCCAAACACAGTTTGTCCGACTGCGATCACACAGGTTGTCAAGACTGCGATCACACAGATTGTCCGATTGCGATCACAGATTGTTTGGTGTTAAACTCCTCCGAAACGGCTGGACCGATTTGTATGAAATTTGGTGTACATATCGGGTAGGTCTCAGAATCAGCCAACATCTATTTTTCATACCCCTAAATGATAAGGGTGACCCACCCCTATAAAGATAGTCAAACTGCGAATAAAAACACACACTGATGTAGCGGAAGCGAATAGTTGTCTTGTGTGGGTTCGGAGCAAAGAGAATAATGACGTGTTTATACGTATATAAAAATGAGATAGCAAGAGAGCAACGAAAATTGTGTGAATTTATGTACCGTTTGTACGCACATAACAATGTATGTATGTGGTTGTGACTTTTTTTTTTAAGAAAACGCACTTACTTAAGAAAATGTTATTTTTTAAAACCTCTTTTACTTTGGCTTTTCTAAATTTACTTTTTATTCGGTTCAAAACTACAATATGTAATACACAGGCTCCACCTAGCAAACTTCCCTTTAAACCAAACCAAGCCAAAAGTACCCAATATAATGGGTTGTAATAAAGTAGTTAAAAAAAAGTTGTTTAAAATGTTTTCATTTAGCCCCCATCCCGCAACGTGCGATATGGAACTTCGTTCCAAACTTCTTCGATACGACTTGGATCACTTTATCAAAACCCCTTGGAAACTTTGAAAAATTGGTTATTTTTTCGATTGCATGCTTATTTTCATATTTTCGATCAAAAATGGAGATGGGTTACCCTAGGAAAAAATCTCGCACTCTATGCAGTTTCTCTCATTGGTTTATATTATTATGATCGGCTCACATACTGTGTTGTGTGTACTGCACGAACATGTGTTACGAGGCGGTTCAAAACTAGCCGACCTAATAAAGAAGACACAAAAGGCTGGGAAAATATTTCTTTGCTTTTCAGCAGAATCTCTTTTTAGCTCGATACACTTTTTCCAGCGATATTTAATAGCGTCGAGACCCTGATTATAGTAAGAACTATCAAACCCCTTAAAATAGCCATCAACCGCAGACTCCACCTCTTCATTCTTCGCAAACCTTTTACCACCGAGCCACTTTGTCAAGTTTGGAAATAGAAAATATTCCAAGGGAGCTAAATCTGGCAACGAAGCAATTCGAACTTTAGTTCATTAATTTTGGTCATCGAAATAGTGAATGTGTGAACTGGAGCATGGTCTTGATTAAGCAACACTTTCTTTTTCGTCAAATGCGGCTTTTATTCCACAATTTCATCACTTTAACGCTGCAATAAATTAGCATAATATTCGCCGTTGATTGGTTTCCTTTCTGAAGACAAAGAAATAAATAGTTTCCCGTTACATACAATGAAGAGATTAGGGAGAACCAGTGAGCTGTGCGGGTTCTAGTGACCAGTGAGCTGTGCGCGTTCTAGTTTTACAATCACTGATTGGGACCTACAATTTTACACCAATTCCAAAGGGTATTTTGAGAAGCTTATTCATGGCTAAATACTCGATAGAAATTGAGGTGGTCAGAGCAGATATCGAACCCACATTCTCATGCATAAGAGCGGCGCATACTAACATTTCACCACCTTTCTGGAGATAATCAATAAAAATTATCCCATGCGCATCCCAAAAAACAGATGCCAAGAAATTGCCTATAGATCGAACCGTTTCGCTTGTAGAAGCAAATCTGTACATTTGCTGAGAGGTAGTTAGCCAAAGAAAAAGGTGGTTGCGGAAACACGAACGCCCGAATTAATGTACGTTAAACCGACTCATTTTGTAAGGGCCCAAAAAAAGTGTTTTTGTTCCACCCCCTGAAATGTTCCTTGACTTGTTTTTTTATGATTCGCAAAATATTTCGCGTCTAGGATTAAAACCCCGTGAGCTGGACCGTTTTTAAAAAAAGGCTTTTTTTGCAGAATATCTTTGAAAAAAGGCCTTGGCAGAACATTTGTTGGCATGTTTTTCATACCGTTGGATGCGTCTTAAAAAATGCTTTCCTATGATACTAATATTGCACATATTATCTTTAGTTAACTATCAAAAATCGTTGAAAAACTCAAAAAAATCCTTTTTTTAAAAACGGTCCAGCTCACGGGGTTTTAATCCTAGACGCAAAATATTTTGGGAATCATCAAAAAACAAGGCAATGTACATTTCAGGGGGTGGAACAAAAACACTTTTTTTTGTGAGTCAGTCTAATGTACGTAAATCAATTACAACTAAGTCTACAGTGTCAATATTTGTATTAGTTTTAAGACCCACACGAACGTTAAATGTTTTCATCTATAAAATTATTTTTCGGGATTTTGTGAACTATTGGTAGGTTTCTGTACAATTTTCCTCATTTTGAGGAAATTTTTAATAAAAACATCAATGAGGGTTCGAACTCACGGGCGATGTTTTAACACTCTTTTGTTACACGGTACCTTTTTTGATTTCTATGGACACATTAGTAAATGTTACACTGGAAAATAAAACAATAATAGTTTTTGTGCTGAAAGCTCTTTGGCTATTGCACTTTCTTTTTTCTTACATCTGCTTTAATATTGTTAAAACAAATAAAGCAATATTTAGCTCACTGAAACAATTGTTTTTGTTTTGTCAGAAACAGATCGACGACGACCTGCTTGTTTGAATGCTGGCATACAACTAAATAGAACTTTATATTTAGCTCACTTTGTGTTTGTTTTGTCATAAACAGGGCGACGACAAAAAGTATTGAATAGTATAGAGAACTTATTGCACATGCTTTCCGCTTTCATGTAGAGGGTTTGAATAAAAGAGCATAAACGAGTCTTATTCTCTTTATACAATATTTCGATATGAATGCAACATTTCGACAATATTATTACATAAAATAATACAAAAAGCACAAATGTTTCAAACTGCATATTCGCCAGATGTTGCCACTGCTTTTGAGTAATACAATTCATGAGTTCTCTATACTATTCGATACTCTTTGGCGGCGACGACCTGCTTGTTTGTTCGCTGCCGCTACATCAATAGCAGCATATCTATTTTCAGGCAGAGACTATTATTGTACAACAACTACGTATGCTATGTTAACACTGAGTGTTGTTTGCATTTGTTCACTTTGATAGATAGCCCTACCCGTGCCTATAGATGTTAGCACATCATAAATTAAGGAAAATGGATCTATTATCTGGATTCCGTACTATTTTTACATGTACTCCGTTTAAGTAAAATTTCCTCAAAAATAGTTCAAGTACCAAATTTTAAGTGAACTACAATTGAATGAATATTTTGAAATAAATTTAAGGAAGTTTTAAACTTAAATTTCGAAAGTCAATTTTTCGGAGTGTATTATTATTTGTATACATTTCTCGTGTACTTGACAGACGCCGAGTGCGCAATAGAAACAACGTGCCTGATGTTGTTACCTACAATTACAACAACACCTACTACTACTACATTGATATTTGTACCATCAGTGGCCCGGTCCATTTGAGCTTTGTGTACGCTCGACAGTTTCACAGATCTTTAGTGTCATTTGGAATTTTCGTCAAAACGGTTGTGCGTGTTATCGGTCGTCTACAGAACATTCCGGTGGTCTAAGATTTAATTTATCGTATTTTTATTAAAAGCTGTGGGTTGTTCTTTGAGCTCAATCACCATGAAGATACTGATCGTTTTATTATCGCTTGTCGCTGTTATCTATGGTAACAACAATGCAACTGTGAGCAGTGGTACGGCCAAAATGGTCTGTTATTATGATTCGGGCAGTTATATACGCGAAGGTAATATTTAGTATCCGAGGGGCACTATAATATCATATGTAATTATTATAGATAATTAAGGGATTTCACCAAAAACTAAATTTACAATTTCAATAGTTCCTCCTATTAATTTACAATGTGTTCTGGTCAGTGTACAAATGTCTAATAGGGTGTACTAAAAATATAACAATTAGTAAAGAACGGAAAAAGATGCGTATTGAAGAGCTGCCTACTGGATCGTAAAAATTTTTTTTACGGGGGTACTTATAATCCGTATCGTGCGTTGAAGTTTCGTGTCCTAGTGTATTTTGGTAAACAAACATTTTAACTTTTGGTCAATATGGGGCTCTAACGACCTGTCATGATGGCCATAAATTGACAGAGTATTTCTCTTTCATGCCAGCATTTTGAAATTTCGATCATTCATACTTTTTCTCCACAAATTTTTCAGTTTACTCAATTTTGTATTATCCATGAAAATTATATCAAATATATGCAATCTATACAATTAAATAATTCTCATGAACTAATGGTATTTGGATTTTGAAAATTTAAGAAATCACAGAAAATATGTATAAGGGCGAGTTTCACACTCGTCATTTAAAATCTCAATTTAAAAGCTTAATGAAATTTTTCATATTAAATGACAAGCATCGGGAATTTAAAGTACATTTAAATGGAGAATTTTCAACAGTGAAACTGGCCATAAGTGAATGAAATATTTATCTAAATCGATAAATAACTGTCAGCCATTTACTTTTTAAGGATTATTTCATGTAAATTCCGCACACGGCTACACTTCACCTCATCCATTCTAATAGTCCAATTTTGCCACGGTTTTACCAACATTTCGGCCGGTATTTCAAAAATTGCAGCAATTTTGGTTGGCTTGTCCCTATATAAAATAGGCTTCACGTGCCCCCACAAAAAATAGTCTAGTGGGGTCAAATCGCACGAACGAGGCTGCCAAATGAAAACGCCACAACGTGAAATTAATTGCTCACCAATACCACGATCAGTGTATCATGAGACAACGTTGCGGCCAACATCATCTTTGAAGAACTACGGTCGAAAGATGTCGCCGGCCCATAAAGCGCCCCAAACACTGCATTATTCAGGCAGCAGTGGCAGGTCTCAAACAGCATCTTGTGGTTTCTCGGGCCCAATTCGGCAATTCGGTTTATTGACGTACCCATTGAGCCAAAAATTAGTCTCGTCGCTGAAGACAAATGTTGATAATAAAACTCAATGTTTTGCAAGCGTTGTGCGCTTGTAAGACTATTCATGATGAAATAGCAAGGCAAATTAAACATTTTTGACTTTGACACATGTCACGAGTTCACGAGTTCAAAAACCTAACCCTGAAAACCCAAATAGCAAAAAAAACCAACCGTTGCGATGATAACTACGGGAAAAATATTTTTGATTAAGACTTCAAAATGGTTCGTGAAAAAATAATCTATCAAAATATTCAAAATATATTTATGTACCTATGCACCTATTAATACACTTATCTATCATGACTTGGCATTTAACGTCCATATTGCCGAAAAAATATTTTTGGAACGAAAAAAGAATTAAACAACTTTTGTTTTAACACTATAAGTATTATGCTACAACCCACTATTATCAACTCGAAAAAGCCACTATTATCGACTATATTGTTTATTAACTAGATGTTTCACATATGTTGGGAAATTTCTTGTTTAATGGGAAGTTTTTAAGGTGGATATTTAGTATATATTGTAGTTTTGAACTCAATAAAAAGTAAATGTGGAAAAGCCAAATTGCAAGATTAGCAAAAAATATTGAATTTTATTACAATTACTTTTATTACATTTTATTTGAAAAATATTCCTTTTTTAAGAAACCATTTTTATTTAAAAAAAAAACATTTTCTTAAATAAGTGCCTTTTCTTAAAAAAAGTAAATTTTCTCATAAAAAATTCCTTTTCATATTCTTAAACAAAGTACCTTATCGTAAAAAAATACCTTATCTTAAAGAAGTACCATTGCTTAAAAAAAGGAAATTTTCTTACAAAAAGTAACTTTTCTTAAAGAAAGTAAATTTTCTTATTTGCCTTTTCATAAAAAACTACCTTTTTTTTTAAGAGTATCTTTTTTGTGAAACAAAATAATTATTCTTGAGATAAGTACCTACACTTAAAAATGTACGTATTCTTGAAAAAAGGACCAATTTTAAAAAAATTCCCATTTTTAAATAGACAACATTTTATCAAAAAAATAGCCTCTCTTAAAAAAATCCTTTTCTTACAAAAATTCCTTTTCGTAAAAGTACCTTTTCATAAAAATAAAATAAGACATTATCTTTCCTTTTCTGAAGATAAATAGCCTTTCTGAAAATATGTATATTTTTCCTAAAAAGAGTACCATTTCTTTAAAATGTACTCTTAAAATGTACTGTTCTTAAAAAAAACAATTCTTTGTAAAACAAAAATCATACTCTTATAACTTTTTCTTACAGAAAGTACTACTTCTTAAAAATAGTACCATTTCTTAAAAAACATTATATTTCAATAATATTCTGACAAAAACGACCTAAAAATATACTTAAAAAAAAAATACATTCTGTAAAAAAAAATTCTTAATTTCAGTTTCAATTTATAACATCATCTTTATTAACTTTAAATTTTACATACATATTTACATTGTTTGAGATTTTACACTAAAATATTACACCATATGAGATCTGTGTTATTAAGTATATTTTTTTATGAATTTCTTAAAAAAGTTTATCATTTTACAAAAAGTATTGATCCATTAGAGATTCATTTAAATTCTAACTAACTAGTACATAATATATAGCGTGAGGAACTTCGTTTCAACCGGGTGTCCCTTGACACCTCCTGAGATTTTTTTAAGCAAAATACACTAGGTATCGAAACTTCAACGGCCGGTAGGGGACTATAAGTACCCTCGTATAAAATAAGTTTGACGTTCCCGTAGTTAGCTCTAATACGCATCTTTTGATAAGTTCCCCACCTCTCACAATTCCCACAACATCCAGAAACAACCCGGTTTCCAGTACACCCTAATGTATAATTATCACTTCTGAGAATTCAGAATAAATATTACGAGAAGCTTTTAAATAATTCTTATCAATGCCAGGAGAATCTATTAATACTAAAATGGTTCTACAGATTATCAAGTGTAAACCGAAATAGAAGGTTCATTCTTGTGTACAAGAATCTCCAAATATTTACACATTTATTAGATCGTTTCAATCTCATAGGTTAATATTGAATCCAGGACTAGTTGTCAATATTTACCAGTTCAAGACGGAATTTAGAAACCTTCTTAAAATTAAACGCGTTAAGGGTGTCAAATTTTTTCCAAAATCTGCCTAACTAAAAGTTGTATTAATGAATTTCGCCAAAATTGTTACCCGATTCCTCAACTACACGTTGAAAAATCTGTATTTTTTTTGTATGGATGCCAATATACCGTGTTTTTAGCTTGTCACAAATATAGTATACTTGTGTCCAATATCATTGTGTTTCAATATTATATGTTGAAGAAACAATGATTATTAGGTTATGATATATGTTGTTGTTACCAAAACGTGGCTTTGTTTGTTGAAAACGGCTGAAATCAAAAACGTTACAGACCACAAAGAATGTAAAAGGGAGCAATTCATTAAAACAAAGCTTACAAACATATACATGATTCGTGCAATATCCTGCTTGGGCGTTTTTTCACCTTATCTTCATTAGAAAATGAAGGTGTATTGCATTGCAATTTCGAAAGATTATACTGCGTCTAGCATTTTCATTCGATTATACTATTTTAAACGGCTTCAAATCCAAATAACATTAACATTTTGTTACTTATATACGAAACTTCAATTATATATTAATTTTGCCTCTATACAAATTGTAATACTTACAATAATTAATCCTTCTTTCAATCCATAATGTAATCAATAAATTTTACTACAGTAAGTACAAAAATTTGTCCCCCAACCAACGATTTTGCAACACTTTTCCAATAATTAGGCTCACTTACCTAGGGCCAGATTCAAACAACAAACTTTGGAGAATAACGTGCATGATAAATCAATGTAACTTATAATATTCTACACTCTGAAAACAAACGGCTCCAGTAGCATTATGCAGGAACTATGTATATATTTGGAACATCCAAATACTTAAGTGCAGCCATTGGCTTCATGAATTGAAGACCTGCTGCTTTTTTGTTCCTTTGATGTCTGTCACGTTATTATTTTCAGCAGCTTTCAACAACAAAGCCATATTTGCGTAACAAAAACATATATTATAACATATTAATAATTGTGTCACCAACATGTAATATTTAACAGCAAACACAATGTGTTTGGACACAAGTACACTATATTTATGACAATCTATAAATACTTTATCCAAACATAAGCAAAAAAGACAGATAATCACATATTAAGTGTGAATCCAATCACATCGACATCACTGTAACTGAATCTCATACCCATAAGCATATAGTTGAATTCTGTTTTAACATAATAAAACATTAATCTCAATACAAATCTGATTTCACTCACAACTTCCGCTCAATCACAATTAAGTCATCGTAGTCGTCATCATAACACGGTGGGGGATTTGCCAAAAACAAAAGGTAAATAATTCAGCCGTTTCTAAATGGCTTTCCCGGTCAAGATGAAAATTCACATAGACATACTCGTAGCAGAGGTACGTTCAAAGTTGAGACTCTACAGAACATGCTGAAGCTGTACTGTGGCAGTCCAAATTTGTCAACCACGATCATAAGGAAAATTGTAACCGTTGTCAGACTATTAAGATATACACCTCATTTTACTCCATTGATTCTCGAGATATTTTGTAAAAACAATGCATTTTGGAAAGAAATTGGTTGTTTTGTGCCGGTTATTTGCGAATATCTTGTCTAAATGAAACATTTTTTAATTTGAAAAAGTTGTGCATTAATAACACAAAAAACTACAACTTTTCCAATTGTAATTTAGAAAACATGAATTAAATTATACGATACATAAATTATTCCGACAAATTCTGATGTCACAAATTTTTGAGTCATTTGAACATATTCTGCAGTCGTATTCTTTTCAAATTCATTTCCTTCATGACATTTACAGTTATTCCGATCAGTCCGACGGAATTATGAACGCTCTGTGTGGACAATAGAACATGCTTTTTATTTCCTTCTCAGTTTGTCAGTTATCGAAGAGCATTTGAGCCGGGAGGTAGGTACCCTGCAGTAAAGGGAATCGACTCTACGTCAATGAATTCATCGACTACCACAAAACGCCATCGATTACCTGCCAAACTACCCGCAATGCTTTTGAGCGGCGAATTTAACAAGGGCATGGCCGCTTTGGTGATGGCTCACCCTTTGAACTACCATTCGTCGATGAATTCATCGGTGACATTTCGGCGACGAATTCACCGACAAACAGTGATAGCAAAGTGAAAAGAACCCAGGTTCTATTCCGGGCTGGGGGTTTTTTCTGTTTATTTTTATTTTTTTATATTTTTTTAAATAACCGATGTCGATTTTAATGATATTTCATGTTTGTTTCACAACAATTTTTTTCATTTTACCACTAAAAATGGTAGCAACTTGCTTTCCTTTTAACTTAAATTTTTTATTTCAATTCAACTACAAAGTTAATAACTTAAAGTATTAGGTAAAAATAACACTATTAAATTCTTAAGGTTACTTCATTAACGAATAACAATCGAAAATCTCTCGAGACACCACTTTACAGAATACCACTGAGTACTAATGTAAACGGCGATGTAGTCCATGAAAAGTTGCCAGCCACTACTTGTGAAACTGCAGGGTAGTGTGTTTTTTATTTCTTTACTAAGTGAGTGTGAAATATGTATTATTATTTAAGACCTATTAAAACTATCACAACAGGCGTTTGCTCTGAACTCTTTATGAAATTGATCCGAATTCTTTCAGAACTACTTTCAACCACTTCATGTTTTTAGGTACGAATTCGGAAGATTTGTCAGAATTTAGCTCAGAACTCTTAACTAATTCTGGAAATTTGGTTTGCTGGGATGTTACGCGTAGAAATACACATGACACAACAATTCCCTGCCAATATTTTGGACGAATAATCTCCCGTGCGATCATTCCCCAATGTGTACTGGGGATTTTTTGAAGATGAATCGCAGTTGTGTGTGCGTAGGTGTAACATCCCAGTAAACCAGATGTTCCAACAAATACTGATGTCAGAAAATTCTGAACAATTTCGAACCTCTCACAAAAATTCACACTTTTTCGTACTGAAATCGGTACGTAATTTCGAAGTAATTTTTAGAAATCCCTTCTCCGAATTCCTGATGAAATTCTGAACATTTTCTAAAGTGGGAGCTAGTGGTATTTTCCAACCAGTCATGATATTTACAGATATTCCGATCTATCTGACGGAACTCGATACGAATTCTGAATGCTGTTTGTGAACGACGATTTTTATATCCTTCTCAGTTTGTTTGGTATCGTAGAGGATTTGAGCTGGGCGGTAGTGTTATGTTTATTTTCGTTACTAAGTGAGTGTGAAAAATTTATTATTATTAGTTTTTATATAAAACTATTAATACATAATATTTTTTATTCCATATTCGTTTACAAATTATTCCAAATTCTTTCAGAAATTTTTCCGTATCTTTTGAGAAATTGATCCGAATTCTGTAGGAAATTGGTCCCAACTCTTTCAGCAGTTGTTCGGAATTCTTTCAGAAGTCGGTATGAATCGTAAAATTTCCCTTAATAATTCCCTACAAATTTGTCTCAGACTTCGCTAAGAAACCGTTAAGAAATATTAGATAACAATCAGAATTTCCACCGACAACTGGTTCAGAATTCGGAAACGAATTAAGAAGATATATCAGAATTTCGCTCCGGATTCTTAACGAATACTAGAAATTTGGTTTGCTGGGACGTACAACAAACTTTTCGATATTAATGCATTGATAAACATATGTCGAGCAACAACTGTCGGTAGATAGAGGTTTGTTTGTTGAAAACTGCTGAAAACCACAACGTAACAGACAACAAAGGAACAAAAAAGCAGCAGATCTACAATTTATAAACGCAATGCTGGCAAACATACACATGGTTCCTGCAATATGTTATTAAGAGTTTTTTTCGCGTGTGTTTATTTAAACTTTTTAGGTTGGAATTTTACTGCTAAAAACACACCCAATAGTTAAAAATATTAAAAAATCACATGAGGTATCGAAGGTCCTTGCGCTATATATTATGTACTAGTTAGTTCCAACATGCCTAAGGCGCCCGTTGAAAAATACGATAATCTAAACGGATCTTTAAGAAAATATACTTTTTGTACAAAATTGTTTTTAAAATTTTTTTTTTTATAAAATGTACTTTTTTTAAAAGAAAATATATGTTTAGGTCCTTTTTGTATAAATATGTATTATATGTGCCCAAAAAGGCCCTCGTTTAAAGAGAGGTACTTCATTTATAAAAAGCTAATGTTTTTTTAAGAAAAGGTACTACATGTTTTTAAGAAGAAGTACTTTCTGTAAGAAAAAGCAATTAGAGTATGAATTATTTTTACAAAGAAGAACTTTTTTTAAGAACAGGTACTTTTTGAAGAAGTCGCACTCTTGATAGGAAAAGGTTACTTTTTAAGAAAATGTACTTATTTGTAGAAAATGTACTTATTAAAAATTTTTGGTATTATTTCATTTTTAAGAAAAGTAAATTTTAGCAAAGGAATTTTTGGAAGAAAAAATATTTGTTTTAAGAGAAGGTATTTTTTTGAAGAAAATGCTTTTTATTAAAAAGTTGGATTTTTTGAATTGGTCCGTTTTTCAAAAATAGGTAAATTTTTAAGAGTATGAATTTATCTGAAGTAAAGTTATTTTGTTTCACAAACAAGGTACTCTTTAAAGAAAATAAAGCTGTTTAAGGAAAGGCAATTTGTTGTAAAAAAGTACTTTTCTTAAGAAAGGTACTTTTTTAAAAAAAATTAATTTTTTTTAAGAAAATTTACTTTTTTTTAGTTTTTTAAGCCAAGGTACTTCTTTAAGATAAGGTATTTGTTTTAAGAAAACGTACTTTGTTTACGAATATGACTAGGAATTTTTTTTTTGAGAAAATTTACTTTTTTTCAGAACAAAAAAAGAAAAAGAAACGGTTTTGTTTTTTAAACTTCTTTCACTTTGGCTTTTCTACATTTACTTTTTATTGGGTTCATAAATACAATATATACTTTTCCTCCTGGAAAACTTCCCATTCAACAAGAAATTTCCCAAATATGTTAGTCTAGACACAAACCAAAGCAAAAGTACCCAATATAGTTGATAATAGTTGGTTGTAGCATAAAAGTGTTAACAAAAAGTTGTCTAATTTATTTTTCATTTAGCCCCCATCCCGCTACTTGCGATAAGGAACTACGTTCAAAAAGGAAATCCCAAATCATATTTGGATAAAATTTTATCACAAAAAAGTAAACATACACCCCTTTCTAATGAACCATCAGTTTTTGAATAATGGCAACGCGTTTTCAGAATATGGCACTTTGAATATTGCCTCCATAGGATCGTTTTTATGATTTCAAGAACTTTCAAATAATTTTGAAAAAAAAAAATATAGTGTTTACGAATAATAGGGGCAATTTGTTTTTCAAAAGAGAACGCTGTATACCAAATTTGAAATCAAACAAAAATAGTCATATAAAAAAGTGTTCGGTTTGACACGGATTTGCCGATATATGGAAAATAAGAATTTCGTGAAAATCTGTAGGTATTTTTTTCTGAGAATTCTGTATTTTTTTTTTTGAGATTTCTGGCATTTCACTGAGCGAATTTTTAAAATATTGATTTTATTTTATTGTAGATTATGCGACAAAGCCAATTATAGAGTTTAATTTTCACATGTAGCTTAATTACATTTATATTTATTGATTGCTCAAATTCCTATTACTCTCGAAATGAAATGAATTTGAAGAAATTTTAAACATAGTGTTAATTTGTAATTCATATGTTGTTTTTATTAACAGTTTATTAAGAGACGACGAAACTAGAGGTGATAACTCGTCCAGTAGAACCAAATACTTAATCAAAACTGTATGAAATTACGTCTTATATGCGCCTTGAACAACAATGCTTCAAGCTGCTTTCAGCTGATTTGTATTGCGATATCGAAGTGAACCTTGAAGTTAATAATCCCAGCCATTTATGTAGAATTTTCGTCAAGATAGTGCGATTATCGTTTAGCTTCAGAGTTCTGTAGTGTAACAATTTACTCGGACCAGCGCCAGCTAAGCAATCGATAATGTGGGATATTTATCAAGTTTGGAATGGAAAACTATTTTTATGAATATGGAAAATATGGTTGCTGAGTGGGAAATTCATTAATAACAGATTTAATGAAAATTAGACTTGTCGACGAGGCGCGTACACACCTTATAATGTGGAAAAGCATTTTTTTGGCCAAAATTGATCCAACAAGCCGCAATAATATGCCATTTATAACCTAAACATTGGACTATGATGGAGCTAATCCGATTTCGAATTCAATATCAGCGGCCCAAGAAAATGTTTTAATACAACTAGCACCGGAATTATATTACATTTTTGGGACGGGTAGCGTTCATCTGTCGGTGGTGCAATGTGTAGTGTGCGTGCTTCTTGTACATGCGATCCTGGGTTCGATCCGTGCTCTGACCACCTTAAATTTCTTTCGGCGGCTATAGAAGAGTATTTAGCCATGAAAAGGCTTCTCAAAATACCGTTCGGAATCGCTGTAAAAAGTGTAGGTCCCAATTAGTGCGTATAAAACGAGAAAGCATTCCTTCATGGGATGTAATGGGCAAGCACTTATTTACTTAGAGTTCATCTACAATTATTGGTCTCTTCGGCAAAAATTCTCGGTATGATCCAAACTTTATGGTTTTTGCTGAGACGCGGTACCAATATAAATCGCCATACGGTAATATATCGCACCCTAAATACAAAAGTGTCACAACTCAAAATTTACAACTGTTCAGCAGAGGCAAAAAACTAGCTGGCAAAGGTAAAAAATGTATGAATAGTCTCAAAAGTAGACATATTGATACAGTAATACTTTGACGAAAGGGAGGAGAAACTGACGCCAGATTTTTACAGAAGATAGAAAGGGTGCTTGGTGTTTGTTTTTAAGCAAAAAATTAAAATTGAGAAATTTTGAGTTGTGACGCTTTTGTATTTAGGGTGCGATATATATTACTTTTACAATTTTGCAGACTGCAGATTGAGGTAGCATCATGAAGCTTTAGTAGAGTAAAGTAAAGCTTTAGTTTTAATAAAAACATCAATAACTCAGTCAATTAATACCGGATTTTTAAAAAGAACAAAAATTCTATCACTTCCCATGTATTTCTCCTTTAATATTTTTTGTAACTGTCTTATACGTAGCCACTACTTGAAAAATCGAAAGTAAAACAACAAAACTCGAGCAGTCTTTAGCAAACCTTATGTATGGAGATCCCATCTGGAAATTTAGGTATGATGTAGAGAAAAAGTTGGACTTTCTTTTTGGTGGGGGAAATCAAAAACTAAAGATACGTTATGCCAGAATATTCGAGGTTAAAGGATACTTTGCTGTTTTCAATATCATTGTACAACAACAACATTACTGTTGTATGGGCGCTAATTAAAGCGGGTTTTTCAAGCTTTAAAATGATATCCAACATTTTGAAATCCATGAACGCATTCCAAAGTTATGCCATTTTTAAGTCAGGTCGTTTTTTTCAGAAAGTGCCATATAATAGTAGAACCATAAAACAAAAACTACTTTGAATTTTGACTCAATTCTGATGTCATAGAAATCGTATGGACGACGAGACACTACTGTCCTAATTTTATATCAAAAAGAATAGCATACAATCGAGCCGATACTAAAATTAAAATCGTTTTTATTTAAATGCTAACTCAGTTGTTAAAAAGTTGGTCAGGTTAATTATAACCCCTTAATCATTGTGTTTCCACCATGTAATATTGAGCAGCAAGGACAATGTGTTTGGGCACAAGTACAATATATTGGCAAAACGCTGCAAACACATATTTGCATCCAAGCGACAAACAAATACCGATTTTTCAGAGTGTAGATAGACAATTGTATATTATAATGATTCTTCTATCAATATTTTCTGTTTCTTCCAACCGTTGTTGTTCGAAACTGCATCAATAAATGTGACTCGGAGTGAGAAATTCTACTCTTGATTAAAATTATTTTTGATTACCTCATTTATTTACAGTCGCTCAGTTAAAATTCATAATGCTTAATTGTTGAATAATAAATGTAATTGTCGTAAGCCAAAGTCAATTAACCGTCTTTCTATCTCGACTTCTGCCTCGCATTTAATTACTTGCGTCAAAGCACATAAATAGCGAAAACTATGACTCATCTATTTGAGTTGATTTTCTGCTGAAAAGGTAACAACTATTCCAGTCATGTGCCGGTGTTTATTGATGACAAGCTCGAAATGAATATTAATAAATTGTCTTGTTTTTTATTATTGTTTAACACCATTTTTGCTACATAAGTATTAATGCCAGGTATTGTTATTGAGTTTTACGTTTGTTTATTTCTTGGACAATGCAAATCCCTTTATAGAATTATGAACGTGTTTAAATGTCGACCTCTAACAACTTGAAAGCTTAAAAATTCAATCGATATTACCAATTTGTATCTAGCTTCTACAGGTGGTAGCTTTAGAACAGTTGATTTAATTCTTTTCATGTCGCTGTGGTCCGACCTTGTCAAATTCAAATGTATTTTGGTTCAGTACTTTTTTGTTCGGATTTTTTGTTAGGTTATTATAATAAACACATTACAAACACAATGTTTGTTTTGGTTTCCCACAAATACAACAATGCGTCTTGGTATAACCTGAAGTAAATAAGGCTTGGGTGGCCGTCGATGGTGCAATGGTTAGTGTGCGCGGCTCTTGTACATGAGATCCTGGGTTCGAACCCGGCTCTGACCACCTTCAAAAAAAAATTTCTTTCGGCGGCGGTCACCTCGCTTAGTGACGGCGACACTATCGAGTATCTAGCCATGAAAACGCTTCTCAAAGTACCGTTCGGAATCGGTGTAAAACTGTAGGTCCCAATCAGTGAGTGAAAACTGGAAAGCGCACAACTCAGTAATTGTGAGAAGTTCTCCCCAGTCCCTTCATGGGATGTAATGGGAAACCATTTATTTTTTGACGTGACAACGTCTTAAATTAGGTTGCGGCTGGGAGTCACTTATGAAAAAGTGTAACGCCCGGTAACGTTACGATGAGTCACCGAACGAGAGAGAGGCCCGCCGAATGCCTTGCGTCTCTCTCCCACTCAATAAATAATTCTGTGTGTGCGGATGTGTGTGTTTACTTGTGTGCCAGAAACGATTTGCTTTGCTGGCTTCTAGTGGCTGTTGGTCGGTGGTGTGAGTGTTTTTGTTTTTTGGCACATCATATATATGACGACTGAGCAAGTATGTATGTGCGTATATATGTGCGTGTGTATGAATATTGATTTAGATCAGTCTGCATTGGATAAGGTATTATTTTTTGTTTTTTTTTGTTTTTTGTTTTTTGGCTTTATGATATGTGTAGTGTATGTTTGTGTGTAGAAATTTTCATATGAATTAGGTAGCCAAAACGAAACAGAGAGCTGCGGTCGGCTTTAAAAACGATATGCGAATATGATGAATTGAAATACTTTTTGGTTAGTAAATTATTTTCTTTTGTTTTTAATAAAAGAAATGTTTATTTTTTATAATAAAAGAAATGTTTATATTTTATAATAAAGGATATGTTTATTGTTTATAATGTCACATTTGATAATGTGTTCATAGAAATCGCACAGGTACCTAGATGGTGTTGAAATTACTTCTATTTTCCTAAACCATAAGTTTCAATAAATGTTAAAACATCGCCCGTGAGTTCTAACACTCATTGGTTTTTTTTTTATTTTACAAATTTTAATTAATTTCAAATTTATTTAGCAAAAATTTGAACCTTCGATCTGAATAAATGTTTTGATTTTCGAATTGATTCTTTAAAATTACAAATATTAAGAAAAAGTGGCAGATATAAGAAAACTTGATTTAAACTGTGTTGAGCAAGAATTTTAACATCTAATCAATATGAAAATCAAATCAATCTAAACAAAATATATTTCTATAGTTAAAATTTGTGCAATTCTTATTTTCATTCAATTCCTTGTTCCTATTGTGCAATTTAATTATATTCATATCAATAAATATTCTACCGAGAAAAAGACGTTGTCACGTAAAATCTTCGCCCGTAAAACCGACTTTACAGGCAACAATTTTTTTTAAATAAGGCTTGGAAATTACCTTTAACTCACAGTACAATAACAATCAAGCCACGGTGACTATATATTCCCTACATATCTAGTTTGACTTTTAACTATTGAAGTCCCTGGTGGAAGAAGGTGTTATCTCACTTTCTTCAAAACAATATCTTCCTTCTTTTCGGATAATCGGTCGGAACGAAGTTCCTTTGGCTATATATATATTATTATTACCTATTACCTATCATTCGTAGTGAGCGGACGTGTTTTTTGGGAGCTCCCACTCTATAAAACTTTTCATAATATTACAACATCAGAGCACAGAAATATCGAAAATATAGGAATATCTACAATAAAAACAATAATACTATCTTCAAACTGCTTTGCTTTGTGTTCTTAAATTCTTAAATACCGATCAGACAACTAACAATTTTAAGTTTGCGCCCTCCAAAGCCCAAAGTGCAAAATCAATAACAAAACAAAACGACAATAACGAAAATCAAAACAAACAATTTTGGATTTGCAGTCTCCAAAGTGCAAAAAAGAAAAAAAAAACCAAAGGAGAAACAAACTGCAATAATACCAAACAACGCAGCAATAACAGAAACCAATATGAGTACTCCACGTCGCATGAAGACGAGAGCAGCTCAACTGGCTCTTCACGCATCTAATTTCGATAATGAAGGTGACTCACTAATGTCGAACTTTAAATGTAAATTTTCGGGCCCTTTTTGTAACAATATGTATTATATTTTCCCGAAAAGGACCTTTTTTAAAGAGAGGTACTTCTTTTATATTTTTATAAAAAGGTACTATTTTAAAGAAGAAGTACTTTCTGCCAGAAAAGCCATAAGAGTATGAATTTTTTTCAAAGAAGTACTTTTTTTAAGAACAGGTACTTTGTACAGAAGTTGTACTCCTTTTAGGAAAGGTTATCTTTTTAAGAAAATGTAAATGAAAGTCTACTTATCTCAAGAAGAGAAAAGAAAATGTATTATTTTATTTTTAACAAAAGGAATTTTTGTGAGAAAATGTATTGTTTTATATTTTTTTGAAGAAAAGTTTTTTTTTAAGAAAATGTAATTTTTTTTAGAATTGTTCCTTTTTTTCAAGAATAGATCAATTTTTAAGAGTAGGTACTTATTATTATTATTTCGTTTCACAGAAAAAGTATTCTAACGAAAATGTAGTTTTTTAAGAAAATGCAATTTGTACTTTTTAAAGAAAAGGTACTTATAAATAGAGATATAACATTTCAAAATAGAAGATGTTTTGCAAATACATCCTCATGATTCCGGGCAAAACATCTTATTTTTGCACTACTATATCTGTATTTATAGAGGTATAGAATGGGCTTGAGCTTAAACAATAAAATCAAATAGTACCAATTAAAAGGCCGAATAAATATAAAATAATCATCCCTGCAAAAGTACTTAGTTAAAAAAATAATACTGTTTTTAAGGAAAGGTATTTTTTGTAAGAAAATGTACTTCTCTAAGATGAGGTATTTTTTTAAACAAAGGTACTTTGTTCAAGAATATCAATAGGTATTATTTTTGAGAAAATTTACTCTTTTTAAGAAATGACATTTTTTAAAAAAAAAATTTTTTTTAAACTTCCTTCACTTTGGCTTTTCTAAATTTACTCTTTATTGGGTTCAAACCTACAATATATACTAAGTATTGGTTACAGGCTCCACCTAGAAAACTTCCCATCAAACAGGAAATTTCCCAACATATGTTAGTCTAGACACAAACCAAAGGAAAATTATCAATATAGTTGATAATACTGTGTTGTAGCATAATAGAGTTAAAAAAAGTTGTTGTTTAATAGATAAGGAACTTCTTAAACTTAAAATTAAATTTTAATAGTTTAAATATTCGTTTATGTTTATATTATTTGATCTTTCAGTTTTTATGTTTTCAATTATTGTTCGGTTCAAGATCAATAACAATGAAAAAGTACTTTTTCTATGGGATATTTATGTATATTCCCAACCGACCAACATAATAATCAATTTCACATATATCGTTTAAAATATTTCTATTAAAATTTACTTTTTCATAGAAAAAGTACTTTTTTATTGTTATTGATCTTGAACCGACCAATAATTTAAATATCAGATGTTGACTTTTTTCTTATCGACATCAAACTCAGATACCATGGAAACATTATAAAAGAAGGAAAATATTTTTTTTGGAAAAAAAGTCCATAAAATGTATTCACATTTATATATAAATCTGAGTAATTTATTATAATTATTTTCTATCCGTGGTGTTTTTTCTTCCCCCACAACAGGTTTGGGTAAACTACTAAATCCGGATCTTGAAATTGCTTTGCAATTCTGTACCCATCTGGTTTATGGCTATTGTGGCATCAAGGCTGATTCCTATCAAGTCTTCAGTATACACGAAGATTTAGACATTTCCAGACACCAATACTCCGAGATAACTTCATTGAAGAGAAAATTCCCCCATTTGAAGATCTTGTTGGGCATTGGAGGTGACAAAGATGTGGATACCGATCATCCTAATAAATATCTGGAGCTACTGGAAGGGGAACGTGTAAAACATCACGCATTCGTTAATTCGGCTTATTCGCTGGCTCGTTCGTATGGATTCGATGGCATTGACTTGGCCTTCCAGTTCGCAAAGAATAAGCCACGTAAAGTGCATGGGAGTGTTGGTAAGGTATGGAAGGGTTTCAAGAAATGGTTTACTGGTGACTTCGTGGTAGACAAAGAGGCCGATCAACATAAGGAACAGTTCACCACATTGGTTAGAGATTTGAAAAACGCTTTGAGACCCGACAACCTGATATTGATGTTGACAGTGTTGCCTAATGTTAATTCCACATGTGAGTTGATCTTCAATTCCTTTCATTATATTCATAATAAACTTTATTTTCATATTAATTCTTATCTCTTTAGGGTATTTTGATGTCCCCGCTGTTGCCAGTTCTGCTGATCTTATCAATTTGGCCGCTTTTGACTTCTTGACGCCTGAACGCAATCCTGAAGAGGCTGATTTCACAGCCCCCCTATACGAATCTTACGATCAAGATCGCTTGCCTCATTACAATGTCGACTTCCAAGTTTCATATTGGCTACAAAATCAATGTCCAGCTAATAAGTTGATTTTAGGCATGACTACCTATGGCCGCGCTTGGACAATGTCAGAGGATTCTGGTTCTACCGGTGTCCCGGTGATACCTGCTACACAAGGGCCTGCTCCTGCTGGCCTGCAAAGTCAAGAGCCTGGTCTTCTCAGTTGGCCTGAGATTTGCGCTAAACTCCTTAATCCAGCCAATTCATTCTTAAAGGGTGCTGATGCTCCCCTCAGGAGGGTCAGTGATCCTACCAAACGGTATGGCAATTATGCATTCCGTGCTGCCGACAGTAACGGTGAACACGGCATGTGGGTTAGTTATGAAGATCCTGATTCTGCTGCCAATAAGGCCAGTTATGTTCATTCCAAGGGTTTGGGTGGTTTGTCCTTGTTCGATTTGAGTTACGATGATTTCCGTGGCTTGTGCACAGGCGATAAGTATCCTTTGTTGAGAGCAGCGAAATATCGTTTGTAAATGTTTTGTAAATGAAATGTTAATTCTTTCATCTATTAAGTAAAAGTTAATCAATAAAAAAAGCTGAAATTTCGATACAGCTGTTTGGATTTTGGGGAATTTATAGAGAAAAAACGACAGCGAATTTGCTGGCACTCAACTTCAGTATGCGAGAAATTTCCGCTTTGGTGTATGAACACAATCTGGGCGACGGTGCACAGTGATGCAAATTGTACAAAACCCGTGCAGGAGGCTGGAAAGTGACTATGTCCAATAAGATTTGTTTTACGTCAGATGAGTAGGGTAATATCCAAGGATGTCAAAGCAAAAAAGCATGTGAAAATACTTCTCTTACTTCCAGAGAAATATGACTCAATTGGGCAACACAAATGGGTGTAAGTTTTCAACGTTCAACAAAATGAATCAAATGCAAAATTTGTATAGCACCCCATTCTTCTAGTGTAGAACATTTATTCTTTTTTTAACTTTAAGAAAAAATATTGAACTTGGGTTATTTATGTGCGATTTAATGGACAATAACACGGAAAAAGCTTTTGCTTGAAGTAAATATTTGTGCATTCAATCCAAAAACAAAAATTTTCTTATATAAACGAAACAGTTTCGGAACCTCGAAAAGACGGGTTTTCGGTGATAGGGGCACTAGGGTATTTTTTTTCGATTTTCATGGTTGCTGGCGCTTAAATGGAAATTCTCTTATTTTTATTAATGCAATGTATAAAGCAAATCCGATGCAAAAATGGCAAACACATTATAATATAATTAATTGCATACAATGGGTAACAGCAACTGCAAGTAAATTTTGTGTTTTACAAAATTGCTTGGAATTTTTCCACCTTTTAAAGTGCATTATTAGTTTTGTTAAATTTTCATTGAAATTTTAAAAGTTATAAAGCGTTATTAACTAAATGTATCCAAAATTATGTATTATTATTGAGCAAAATCATTGCCAAAACTCGTGGTTTATGCATTTACAATAAAAGATCGGATTTTTGTTTAAATATGTTGACTTACAATCTAAGAAAATCATTGTTATTGCCCAAGGTTTAAGTAAAATTCAAAAAACGTCCGGAATACTCGTTTTTTATGGAAATGTTTTAATCATTAAATAATATTTGGTGTGTATTAGCTTTTTATCATCCATAGGGTTTCTGCTAAATATCAGTGAAATCAGTCCATTATTACTCGGTGATCCCAATCCAATTAAACAAATGTATGTTTCAACGATTGCAAAATTTTTAAAAGTTTGTATGCCTCTAAAGTTTGTCTACACTATAAACATAGTTACTTTCAGAAGTACTAAACCGTAAAAGTGGAAATTTTTGGAAAAAAAAAAGTGTCATGCAAACTTTTTCGCATTCTGCAACACTGTGCGGCGTTTGAGCAGATAGCATTTTCTATAATCATACTCACTTGAGTCCTATTTTAATTTTACGTCACCAATAAATGCAAACAAATCTCAGAGAATCTTCCTAAGAACATATTTTTACAGCCCGACATTTTACAAACTGCTTTCAATACCTTACAATATTTTTGGAACAAAGTTCTTTATCGGACGTTGCAGGATGGGGGCTAAATGAAATAAAAATTAATCAACCTTTGTGTAAACATTATTATGCTATAAACCACTATTATCAACTATATTGTTTACTTTTGCTTTGGTTTGTGTCTAGTCTAACTAAATATTTCACATATGTTGGGAATTTTTTTGTTTAATGGGAAGATTCCTAGGTGGAGCCTGTAACCAATATTTAGTATGAATTTTAGTTTTTAACCCAACAAAAAGTAAATTTATAAAAACCAAAGTGAAAGAAGTTCAAAAAAGAAAATTTTCTTATAGTATAAGTGCCTTTTCTTAAAAAAAGTAAATTTTTCAAAAAAAAATACCTATTCATATTTTTAAACAAATTACCATTTCTTAAAAAAAAAATCATATCTTAAAGAAGTACCTTTGCTTAAAAAAGTAAATTTTATTACAAAAGGTACCTTTTCTTAAAAAAAAAAATTTTCGTTAAATAAGTACCTTTTCGTAAAAAACTACCTTTACTTTAAAGAGTACATTTTTTGTGAAACAAAATCATTTTTCTTGAGTTTAGTACCTACTGTCAAAAAAGAACCTTTTCTTCAAAAAAAAAAACAATTCTAAAAAAAATTCGGATTTCTTGAAAAACACCTTTTCCTCAAAAAATTACATTCTCTGGAAAAAAACCTTTTCTTACAAAAATTCATTTTCTTGAAACTAATGCCTTTTCTTTTCTTGAGATAAGTAGCCTTTCTGAAAATATCTTGATATTCTTAAAAAAATAACCCTTTCCTAAAAAAAACTACCACTTCTTTAAAAAGTACCTATTCTTAAAAAAGTACTTCTTTGTAAAAAAAAAATGCATACTCTTATGGCTTTTTCTGGCAGAAAGTAATTCTTATTAAAAATAGTAACTTTTCTTGATCGTGATTTTTTCTAGAACCTGCCTCAACGATTAAAATATGAACTTTTAAGTAAAATATGAGAATTATTTGTACATACAATTATAGTATGTACAGTATATAAGTATATTTTTAGGTCCATTTTGTGAGAATATGTATTATATTTTCCCGAAAAAGAAATTATTAGAAAGAGGCTTTTAATAAAAGAGCTAATGCTTTTTTTAATTTTATTTTTAAGAAAAAGTTATTTCTGTAAAAAAAAGCCATAAGAGTATGAGTTTTTCGTTTAACAAAATATAACTTTTTTAAGAACATGAACTTTTTAAAAATTTGGTACTCTTTTTAGGAACGGGTATTTTTTTACGAAAATGTCCTTATTTTCAGGAAGGCTGCTTATCTCAAGAAAAGAAAAGAAAAGAAAAGGTATTATTTTATTTTTAAGAAATTTGTTTTATTTAAAGAAAATAAACTTTCAAGAACTTTTTTTTAAGAGAAGGTATTTTTGAAAAAGTTTTTTTTAAGAAATGGGATTTTTTTTTTAGAATTGGTCCTTTTTCAAGAATAGGTACATTTTCAAGAGAAGGTACTTTTATCTCAGGAGAAGTTATTTTGTTTCACAAAAAATGTACTCTTTAAAGAAAATGTAGTTTTTAAGAAAAGGCAATTTATTGTAAGCAAATGTAATTTTATAAGAAAAGGTACTTACCTATTTAAAAAAAAAAATTTAAGGAAAGGTACTTTTTGTAAGAAAATTTACTTTTTTTAAGTAAATGTACGTCTTTAAGATAAAGTATTTTTTTAAGAAAAGGTACGTTGTTTAAGAATATGAATAAATATTTGTTTTTAGAAAATTTACTTTTTTTTAAGAAAATGCACTTATTTCAGAAAATGGTATTTTTTTAAATAAAAGTAGTTTTGTAAGTAAAATCATGTTTTTTTTTCAAATGAAAGGTAATAAAAGGAATTGTAATAAAATGCAATATTTTTAAAGAAAATAATCTTTTTATTACTTTATATTGTACAAAAAAACTTTTTGTCAGTCTTGCACTTTGGATTTTCTAAATTTACTTTTTATTGGGTTCAATACTACAATATATACTAAATATTGGTTACATGCTCCACCTAGTAAACTTCCCATTAAACAAGAAATTTGTCAACATATGTGAGGCATCTAGTTAGTCTAGACACAAACTAAAGTAAAAGTACACAATATAGTTGATAATAGTGGGTTGTAGTATAATAGTGTTAAAACAAAAGTTGATTAATTTTTTCCATTTAGCCCCAATCCCACAACGTGCGATAAAGAACTTCGTTCCCATAATGGTTTCCCATTGCAACCATGAAGGTGAAGGTTTCTAGTTTTACACTGATTGATTGACAGTCTTCCTCCGGTTCCGAACGATGTTTTGAGAATGTTTTTCTTGTATTAGTGCAATTATAAAACGCGAATGGTTTAATTACGCACTTTACGAGTATGAGTGTTGTTTACATTACATTTCACAATTAAGCACAATTTGTGTACCTTTTGCACAGTTCGTTTGGCTTTTGTACATTTTGTGTACCTCGTTGGAAAATAAGAAAAATCTAAATTCTAAATCAAAAATCTAAATAAGAATTTAAAATAAGAAGAATCTAATTAACAAAAAAAGGTACCTTATTGTGGTAGTAGTAGTAATTTTGTTCACAAAGTTGAAATATGAGAATGCACTTTAGGAAAAATTTGTTTTTAGTACAATTATGAAAAAGCTGTTCATTAGTACCAACTATTATTGGAAGTATATATTTTTTGTCGTACTTTCAAAATTTGTACCTTTTTTCTAATTTTGTACCTTGTAAACAACTTTTTTTAACTACTTTATTACAACCCATTATTATCAACTATATTGGGTACTTTTGGCTTGGTTTGGTTTAAAGGGAAGTTTTCTAGGTGGAGCCTGTGTATTATATATTGTAGTATTGAACCCAAAAAAATAAATTTAGAAAAAAGCCAACGTGCAAGACTGGCAAATCCATAAGCTACAACCCGGAGCATGGAATTACATTTGGCAGCACACTTACTCTTACACTCGTACTTTTGGTTTGGTTTGTGTCTAGACTAACATATTGGGGAATATTTTTTGTTTAATGGGAAATTTTCTAGGTGGAGCCTGTTTATTACATATTGTAGTTTTGAACCGAATAAAAAGTAAATTTAGAAAAGCCAAAGGGAAAGGAGTTTCAAAAAATTAAAGTTTCTTTAGTAAGTGCGTTTTCTTAAAAAAGTATATTTTCTAAAAAAAAAATACCTATTGATATCCTTAGACAATATACCGCTTCTTAAAAAAAATACCTTATCTTAAAGAAGTACCTTTTTAAAAAAGGAAATTTTCTTACAAAAATTACATTTTCTTAAAAAAAAGTAAATTTTTTTACTGAGTACCTTTTCTTAAAAAAGTACATTCTCTTACAACAAATTGCCGTTTCTTAAAAAACTACCTTTTCCTTAGAGAATACCTTTTTTGTAAAACAAAATAATTCTTCTTGAGACATGTACCTACTCTTAAAATTGTACATGTTCTTCCGTAAAAAAACCTTTCCTTCAAAAAAAAATGCCTCTCTTAAAAAAAAAATTTTTTTTACAAAAATTCCTTTTCCTAAAGGTACCTTTTCTTAAAAATTAAATAATACCTTTTCTTTTCTTGAGATAAGTAGACTTTCTGAAAATAAGTAGATTTTCTTAAAAAACTAACCTTTTCCAAAAAAGAGTACCAGTTCTTTAAAAAGTACCTGTTCTTCAAAAAGTACTTCTTTGTAAAATTCATGGTAGATTTTCTTAAAAAAACATTAGCTTTGAAATGAAGAAGTACCTCTCATTAAGCAAAGGACCTTTTCGGGAAAATATAATACATATTCTTACAAAAGGGACCTAAAAATATATATTTTTTTTTAAAAAAAGTTTTTTAAAAAAAAGTTTCTTAAAAAAAGTTTATCATTTTACAAAAAGTACATTTTCGTAAAGATCCATTTAAATTACAGTATTTTTTAACAGGCGCCTTAGGCGTGTGAGAACTATCTAGTACATAATATAAAACGAAATGAACTTCGTTCCAACCGGGTGTCCCATGACACCTCATGTAATTTGTTTTGTACCTTTTACACTTTATGTTGTATTATGCAACTTGGGGTAGCATTAAAAGTTTTACCTATAACACGCATTAGTATACTTCATGTACCTTTTAGTACAATTTGTAATGTTTTAGAACTCTCTTGAAAATTTGTCATCTAAGTAGTTTTTTGCAAATCTTAAGATTATATTTGGTGTTGAAAGCATAGAAACTACAAAATATCAATGACTGTTTTTTGCACCTCTGGTATCACCCAACAAATCCATATTGATAAGGAAAGTTAAAGGTTGAATTCTACGGAAAAATGTCTTCATAACATTATCTACTAAGTGTTGACTGAAGTTTCGGTTTTTCGCAACCGAGTTTAAATCACTTCCATACAAAGTTATGGCCAAACCCAAATAGAAACTTCTAAAAAGTACCTTGAGCAATGTGATCTCGAAATGCGTATACTCGCTCCCCCGCAATCACACTTTGTAAATCACAATAAAAATTTTGTATACAATTGTAGATATATGTCACGATTCCCATCTCTCGATCATTCTGGCGCTTTGTCAAATGGCTCTCTCATATGGAAACTGCAAAGCTTAACTTAAAGCTTAAAAATAGAGCTTTACACAATTGCATACATTATCTACGCGTACAAAATAAGCGATTTCCATTGTTTTGGTTGTTAAAGATCGGCCCCCTCGCCGGATCTGTCGACCCTAAGTGGCAAGACAAAAGTGATAAGTACAAGTTTTTGTTGGCGCAAACGGGTGTCTGAGCTTAGGCAAAACGATGACAATTCCATTGAAATCAGTTCACACCAGGCAGTGGAGAAGTTAACACAACATCACAGAACACAGCAGCAGTGACATCATGAAATTGTGGGTAAATTTATTTGCCTTTGCGGCCTTTAGTCATCTGACCTTAGCCTTAGGCCCAAATCTTGTATGCTACTATGATGCATCCAGTGACGAGCGTCAGGGTAAGTTAAGAGTTTTCAATAACCTAAGAATATTAAACAATTTTTCCATTCATTTCCCAATTTTTAATTTCAAGGAGTGGCCCGTTTCACCTTAACCGATTTGGAGATAGCTATTCAATTTTGTACTCATGTTGTTTATGGCTATGCCGGTATTAATCCTGACACCTTTGAATTGATGAGCCTCAATCCACAACGTGATATGCAGAGAAGAAATTTTGCCATGATTACCTCTCTAAAGGATCGTTATCCCAATACTAAGTTCTTGTTGAGTGTGGGCGGTGATAAGGATGATCAGGGTAGTTATACCAAATATGAGAACCTTCTACAGTCCGGACGACAGAGACAATCGAAATTCATTGAATCAGCTCGTGATATATTGCGTAGCTATAATTTCGATGGGTTAGATTTGGCTTTCCAATTCCGTCGAAACAAACCACGCAAAGTTCACTCCGGCTTAGGGTCAGCAATTAAGAGTGTCAAGAAATGGTTTACCGGGGACTATATTGTCGACGAGAAGGCCAACGAGCATAAGGAGCAATTTACCGATTTAGTAAACGATATGAGGGCAATGTTCAGACCTCATGATTTAATGCTGTCGCTGACAGTGTTGCCCAATGTAAATTCGTCATGTAAGTTCTACGGAAAAAATTTAACTAGGATCCAAATACATTCTAAAATAGTTTTCATTACGATGTCTAAATCATTGCCTAAGATCTACCAGCGTGAACTCATAATTTTATAAATTGTTTTCTTCAAGGGTACTTTAATGCTCCCGCTCTGATTAACAATCTCGACTTCGTTAACTTGATGGCGTTCGATTTCACCACACCCGATCGCAATCCCGAGGAAGCTGACCACACCTCTCCCCTTTTTGCCCCAATCCCTATGGAAGGAAACCGTTTGCCCCACTACAATGTTGACTTCCAATTGGATCATTGGATTGCCCAACGTGTACCTCACACCAAGATCAATCTTGGCATTGCCAGCTATGGGCGTGCATGGAAAATGACATCTGATTCCAAGACCGATGGTATTCCCATTGTACCGGACACTGATGGGCCTGCAACCATCGGCACTCACAGTATGACACCTGGCTTCTTAGACTGGTCAGAGGTGTGCGAGAAACTACCCAATCCTTCGAACGCTGGCAAGCAAGGCGATCTAGCGCCCTTACGGCGTGTGGGTGATCCTTCACATAAATATGGCACCTATGCCTTCCGACCGGCTGACTCCAATGGTGAACATGGTATGTGGGTGAGTTATGAAGATCCCGATACCGCCTCCTCAAAGGCAGGATATGTCCGCAGTCGTGGACTTGGTGGTGTGGCATTGTTTGACTTGAGTCTGGATGATTTCCATGGTCGTTGTACTGGTGACAAATTCCCCATGTTGCGAGCTATTAAATATAAACTATTGTAGATGATTCACTTACATGGAAAATAACATCGAGGTGCTTTTTCTAAATTTTGTGTGATTTGAGTTAAATAAAGCTTTAGTTGTTTAAACAACGAATTTCGTTTATACATTGGTTTCATTCCGGGAATCCGCTGCTCTTGTTGTTCTTTATCAAGTACGGTTGTTGTTTCGAGAATATTAACCTCAGAGTTCAAATATATTTACCATATTTATGTGTTTAGATTCCAAGAATACATTTACTTTCGCTGTTATCAAATTTTAGAAAGTAAACAAAACCACGCAGTTTTAATATTACACTCAAAACAATTTGAACTACTTATGAGTTAAAATTCAATGACACGAGCACTGCAGTTAAATTTTTTTTTGTTTTGTGTTAACATCTATAGGTACGAGTAGGGCAATCTATCAATGTGAACACATGCAAACAACGCACAGCGTTAGCATCACATACGTGGTTGGTGTACAAAAATAGTCTCTGCCTGAGAATAAGTATGATGGTATTGATGTAGCGGAAGCGAACAAACAAGCAGGTCGTCGTCGCCAAAGAGTATTGAATAGTATAGAGAATTCATGGAACAACTCAAAAGCAGTGCCGACATCTGGCGAATGATTCAAAGCGCAGTAGTCTATTTTTGTCATAACTTGGTACATTCACTATTTTTATGTGAAAGGTTGATGCCTTTTGAAACATTTACTTTATTGTTTTATGTAATAACATTGTCGAAATGGTGCATTTATATTAAAATATTCTATAAAGAGAATAAGACTCGTTTATGCTCTTTACTCAGACTGTCTACGTAAGAGCGGAAAAAGAGTGCAATAAATTGTCTGTACCATTCAATACTTTTTGTCGTCGTCCTGTTTATGACAAAACAAAAACAATTATAAGTATTTCATTGACCTAAATATTGCTTTTTATTCAGCTGTACGCCAGCCTTCAAGCAAGCACGTCGTCGTCGCTCTGTTTATGACAAAACAAAATCAATTATTTCAGTGAGCTAAATATTTCTTTATTTATTTTAACAGTATTACATCTAATGTTAAAGCAGATGTAAGAAAAAATAAAGTGCAATAGCAAAAGAGCTCTCGGCACAAAAGCTATTCCTTTTTTATTTTTCAATTAAACATTTACTAATGTGTTCATAGGAATGGAACAGGTACCGTGTAACAAAAAGGTGTTAACACATCGCCCGTGAGTTTGTCCACACATTGATTTTTTTTAAATCCCTAAAACTACAATTTTTCCAATAATTTTTTCGAAGAAAAAGTGGTAGAGTGAGTTTTTCGTGTATGTCAAAGTCTGTTTACTTTTGTTTGTGTACAACCACTGTTCGAAATGTTTTCTTCATAAAAATTACATAGAAACGTTTCAATTTTCGTAGTTCAACACTTTCAAAATATCAAATAAAACACGCACACTTTGTAAATGATAATTTTCCCAAATTTTTTCAATCAGCTGAGATAACACAATACAGAGCAAAAACAAAACGTCTATTGTTTTTGGTTTGTTGTATATGTATCTGCCATTATATTTCTACCATGAATATATAGACAACTTATTGCTCTCATGTAGAGAGTCTGAGTAAGATAACATAAACAAGTCTTATTCTCCTTATAGAATATTTCAATATAAATGCACTATTTCGACAATGTTATTACACAAAACAGTACAAAAAGCATATATGTTTCAAAAGGCATCAATGTTTCTATTCTATACTATACTATTCAATACTCTTTAGCGACAAAGACCTGCTTGTTTGTTCGCCGCAGCTACATCACTACCATCATACTTATTTTCAGGCAGAGGCTCTTGTTCTATACAACCACGTATGTGACGCTAACGCTGTGTGTTGTTGGCATGTTTTCACTTTGATAGATTGCCCTACCCGTGCCTATAGATTGGACCAAAGAAATGTTGGAGCAAAGAAATGTTGAAAAAATGCAACCGCGGTAATTCAAATGCAGTGTATGACATCGTCACATGTGACGATTCATGGATCTATGCATAAGAGCCAGAAACAAAACAGCAATCGACCGCATGGGTCTTTCAATACGAGCTAAATCCAACAAAAGTTGTTCGTTGAAGAAGCAGATCGACGCAACTGATCGCGTTTTTTCGCTATAGCCAGTCATATGGCCACAATGCCTTCAGTGGAACGTCGGGCGCTCAATTATGGGTGATAGACCACCAACTGTTTGCCAACAATCTTGGAAGAAATAAGGAAAAATAACAAGAGAAGATGGATCATTTTGCAACAGGACAATGCGAGCTCTCACACGTCAGCTGAAACAATGGGCTATTTTAGCACTCAACATGTCGAATTGTTGGATCATCTGCCGTACAACCCTGATTTAGCTCCAAATGATTTCTTTTTACTGCGTGGTAAACTTTTCTCGACGCCTGAAGCAGCTCGTGAAGCTTTCAAAAACCCATGGTTTGGAGGTGTCTCAATCGGAGTAGAAAAGGAGCTTCGAAAATTGGTTTGGGCGCATGCAAAATATATTGAAACTATGAGAATATTTTGAAAAACAAGAAAACCATTTCGAATGATGAATGATTGTTTTTTATTGCTGGACTCTAAATATAAATATCAACCCTCTAAAGCCCAGTTCATCATAGTGCGGTGACAGCTAAATAAAGCTTGTCGAAAAAGTCTATGAGATTTCGAACTCACTGGCGATGTGTTAAAATTTTTTGTTACACGGTACCGGTTCGATTTCTATGTTACACTGGAAAATAAAAAAAAATAATAGTTTTGGTGCTGAAGGTTCTTTTGGTATTGCACTTTCGTTTTTCTTACATCTGCTTTAACATTAGATGTAATATTGTTAAAATAAAGAAAGCAATATTTAGCTCACTGCAATAATTGTTTTTGTTTTGTCATAAACAGAGCGACGATGACCAGCTTGTTTGCATGCTGGCACACAACTGAATAAAAATCAAAATTTAGCTCACTGACATAATTGTATTTGTTTTGCCATAAAACTTGCGACGAAAAATAGTATTGAATATTATAGAGAACTTATTGCACTCTTTTTCAGCTCTCATGTAGATAGTCTGAGTAAAAGTCCACAAACGAAACTTATTCTCTTTATAGAATTTTTCAACATAAATGCACCATTACGACAAAGTTATTACATAGAACAATACAAAAAGCATAAATGTTTCAAAAGGCATCAATGAAGGCAGATGTCACCAGTGCTTTTGAGTCATACAATTTGTTCCATGTATTCCCTATACATACTATGCAATACTCTTTGGCGACGACAACCTGCTTGTTTGTTCGCTGCCGCTACATCAATACCATCATACTTATTTTCACGCAGAGACTATTGTTGTACAACAACCACGTATGTGATGCTAAGGCTCTGTGTTGTTTGCATGTGTTCACTTTGATAGATAGCACTACCCGTGCCTATAGATGTTAACACATCAACAAATTTATAGTGTTTGAGCTTTTTAAAACGGTGTAGGGGATTATTGCACCCCTCTTAATAATCATTTGTATGATATGTAATGGTCCGGTGCCAACTTTCTCATCTCCTTGGAACATCATCGGGATAACAGATACATTATTATTTATTATTATTAGGCCAGAAGTTATACTATCAAAACCTTCCATCCGGTTGCCAAGAAAATCACATCTATTAGTTGTCAGTGAACAGATCGACGTATTCGATCTTCAGCTGAACAGTCCGTATAAACGGTATAAACTTCCAGCGAGTGCTTCTTTTATACTTATGCACTGAGAGAATTAATTGTTTCAAAAGATATTGTAGGAATCGTAAATTCGGCTGGTCCCACCGAATTGCAATTGCCATACCAAATTGAGGTTGCCACTATTGAATGTAGTCCCCGCAACTGAAATTCTTTTCAAACAATCTCCTTTCATAATTGGTTGGATTGTGACAACGTAATGGGCAATTATATTCGTTCTGTCAACTAAATTATCAGTTTTGGTTGCAACAACCAAATTCCTAATATACTCGGAAGCAATAAAAGAAATTGGTGTTTATTAAGAAAGATAAGTACAAATGTTGTAATTATAGCTTGTACGTTAAAACCTAAAATTGTGCAGAAAATGTGCACACATATCAGAGTGCAGTACACGCTGAAAAATAACGGCGTCTCTAATATATTTTCCCAAACATATTCTGCAGGAGCAATGCAATTGTTTGGAACACACTTCAAACATTGATATGTTTGCAAGTTCCAAACTCACTTGTATTTAAATGTAAAAACTGTAGCAAGTCTTATATGTTGTATGATTTTACGTGAAAACATGTGCATTCTTCATCCCAAACATCCATATACTTACGTGGAAGCTTTCGAGTGTTTCCCCCCAAACCTACATATACTTACGTGGAAACGTATACGAATTTCCTCCCAAACATAATAATATTTAGAAACGAATTATTCTTTGATGTCAATATATATGTATTATTTATTATAATTAATTGTATCAATATAAATCCACATTAATACATAATTAATACAAAAAATAAAAGATTTGTATTGCGTGCATTATTGGTTTTTTTGTTGTCTCTCACGTTTTCGTTTTCAGAAGGTTTCAGCTATGCGTTGGTACACAAACAATATATTTATATAGAAATCTAGCTCTTGCAAGCCAAGCGTGGATTAATTACTTGTTTTTTTTTTGGAACGAAGTTCCTTATCGCACGTTGCGGGATGGGGGCTATATGAAAAATTTGAAACAACTTTTTTTCACTACTTTATTACAACCCATTAGTATCAACTATATTGGGTTCTTTTGGTTTGGATTGGATTAAAGGGAAGTTTTCTAGGTGGAGCCTGTGTATTACATATTGTAGTTTTTAATCCAATAAAAAGTATACTTGGAAAAGCCACAGTGCAAGACTGGCAAAATCATGAAATACAACCCTGAGTATGAAATTACATTTGGCAGCACACTACCTCTTACACTCGTAATTTTGGGTTGGTTTGTGTCCAGACTAACATATTGTTTAATGTGAAATTTTGTAGGTGGAGCCTGTTTATTACATATTGTAATTTTGAACCGAATAAAAAGTAAATTTAGAAAAACCAAAGTGAAAGAAGTTTAAAAAAATAACATGTTCTTAAGTAAGTGCGTTTTCTTAAACAAAGTAAATTTTCTCAAAAAAAATACCTATTGATATTCTTAAACAATGTACCTTTTTTTAAAAAAATGGCTTATCTTAAAGAAGTACCTTTGCTTAACCCTGCTGTTAGATTAGGACCATTTGGTCCAAATTTTTTCTGTTTTCCCTTGTAACTTTGGAACGGTGATATATACTGACTAAATTTTTCTGCTAATGGGGTCTTTTAATAAAACAATGTTATGTGCGAAAATTAAATTTTCTAACTTTATTCAGGACTGAGAAAAATACAAAATGACGAATCTTAGGTTAGAGGACCATTTGGTCAATAGTACATTTTTTCATTACCAAGCGAATGTAAATTCATGTCAAATATTTAGAAGATGTTTTTGATATGTCAAATACTTGCGTTAGAAATTATTGAACCAAAATAGTTACAAAGGATAAGATAAAATTATTATTTTGGATGAAAATTCCAGTATGGACCAAATGGTCCCTCAACCTAAGATTCGTAAATTTTTTCATTACCAAGCGAATGTAAATTCATGTCAAATATTTAGAAGATGTTTTTGATATGTTAGCGGATGTTTTTGATATGTCAAATACTTGCTTTAGAAATTTTTGAACCAAAATAGTTACAAAGAATAAGATAAAATTATTATTTTGGATGAAAATTGCAGTATGGACCAAATGGTCCCTCAATCTAAGATTCGTAAGTTTTTTCTAATCTAACAGCAGGGTTAAAAAAGTAAATTTTCTTACAAAAACTACATTTTCTTAAAAAATTTAATATTTTTTTAAATAAGTACCTTTTCTTAAAAAAGTACAATATCTTACAACAAATTGTATTTTCTTATAAGAGATAAGTACCCACTCTTAAAATTGTACATGTTCTTCCGTAAAAAAAAGCTGTTCTACCATATCTTAAAAGAAAAACCTTTTCTTAAAAGTACCTTTCCTTAAAAATAAAATAATACCTTTTCTTTTCCAGAGATAAGTAGCTTTTCTGAAAATAAGTAAATTTTCTTAAAAAAATAACGTTTTCGTAAAAAGAGTACCACTTCTTTAAAAAGTACCTGTTCTTAAAAAAAGTACTTCTTTGAAAAAAAAATGCGTACTCTTAGGCTTTTTCTTCCAGAAAGCACTTCTTATTAAAAATTGTAGCTTTTCTTAAAAAAAAACATTAACTTTTAATAAAAGAAGTACCTCTCATTAAAGAAAGGACCTTTTCGGGAAATTTTTTTTTTAAATACATTCAATAAATAAAAATTTATTTAAAAAAAGTTTAACATTATACAAAAAGTACATTTTAATTTGAATTCGAATTTGTATGACCGATTTTTGTTAGGTTTTGGTTAATGTATGAGACTCACTGGCGTGACTGGTTTCGAACTCCGTGGCAAGTTCATCATTAGATGCCTAACTACTGTGCCTGAATTGATACCATCGGTTGATCATCAATCGTATATACACAAACTCAATTCTGCAATTCACATGTGCGAATTAGTATCGATCGAAGATCCCTAAGTATCAACATCACTGAAATCCCTGTCAATTCAGGCACAGTAGTTAGGCATCTGATGATGAACTTGTCACGGAGTTCGAAACTAGTCATGCCAGTGAGTGTGCTTAACTGAATTGTCTATTATTTCCAACAAAAACCAACCATTTTTCTATTAGAAAAATGTTCATGACTTGTAAGCTTGTAGTATGAATTTCTCATACATACACTCATTGGGACCTACAGTTTTTACACCGATTCCGACCGGTATTTTGAGAAGTTTTTTCATGGCTAAATACTCGATAGTGTCGCCGTCACTATGCGAGGTGACCGCCGCCGAAAGAAATTTTTTTTTTTTTTTTTAAGGTGGTCAGAGCAGGGATCGAAACCAGGATCTCATGTACAAGAGGCGCGCACACTACCCATTGCACCACCGACGGCCACATGAATTTCTCATACATTAACCAAAAACTAAAAGTATATTTTCTTAAAGATCCATTTAAATTATCGTATTTTTCAACGGACCCCTTAGACGTGTTGGAACTAATTAGTACATAAGACATAGCGAAAGGAACTTCGTTCCAACCGGGTGTCCCCTGACACCTTATGTAATTTTTTTGATATACATACATATTTCACAAATGGTCTGCCGTTCCGATTTTCTCAGTATAGGCTCGGACAGAGAAAGGGCATCACATTGTTGTTCTTTCCTAAAAATCGTTTCTCACTTTGGTAGCACACATACGAAACACATTCACAAAAAGCAAAGTAATATCACAAACCATTTAACCGTCCGAGTCTTCGCTTATTCTTTTTTTACTGATCAAGTAGTTTTCATATCCTCTCTCCGCTGAACCATTGACGACTGAATACATGAAACTAATATAAGAAACCACAATAGGAAGCACTGACTTCATCTGCAATTTACACGCACATTCAGGAATATTTATGACTCACTAACTGAGAGAATAATGCAAAAATCAAGATACACTACCCTGCAAACCACGTCTACCAAAAAGTATGCGAAAGCACCAGCTCATTAAAACAATTTTTTTTCGGTACAAACACATGCTAACCGCATTTCAGGCACAATATTTGGAAGATCTACCAGAAACTCTACCAGTAACAGAGAAAGCTCTATGGAATCTAGTATGCGTGAAAACAAGATGAACAATCATATGTATTCACATGTACACAATTTTAATTGGGTAGAATTGTCACGAGCATGTGTATTTTTCAAATAAGACTTCCTGGTAGAATACCAGATATATACCACGGTAGATTTCTGGTAGTTGGTTTGCAGGGTACCAGATAGACTCTCTCGTTGTCCCTCTTTTACTCTCTTGCACTCGAGAGCGCCAAGACAGTGCAACAAACACAAGTGGATTTGTATCACGAACACAGTTATATGTGGGTCGTAAACACATATATTATAGCATATTAATCGTTGTATCTCAAATATGTAATATTGAATAGCAAATACAATGTGTTTGGACACAAACAGATTATATTTGCTACAAGCTCCAAACTCACTTTATATTTGCATCCACACAACAACAAAAAGAACAAAATTGCTCCAAACTCACTTTATATTTGCATCCACACACCAAAAAAGATTTTTCAGCGTGTACCAGAAGATGACAACAGTTGTAAAGTTTCCAAGGGCGGTCATTAATTTTTAACTAGAACGGCTTAGAACCTACATAGACAAATACAACATGTAAGAATTGGTATGTTTTCACATGATCAGTGGAAATTCGGAGTGGCATGTAAAACTAATTTGTACCCTAAAGATTACCCTATATAAAGTGTATAATTTCCTCGCTTTGTATTTGTTTATGAAAATATAAAAAAAATAAATACTCGTGTAAATTAATACACAAAAAGTTCAAAATACTGTTGTGACACTATCTAAATTTTTTTTGTGGACCTCTAGTGTGGTTGCGACAACCGCTAAATTTGGTTACTGCTAATTCGGCTGCCACAATCGAATTTTTCTGTGAGTGAAACTTCAGAAAAACAAGGTACTCATTCTTTCCTCTTACTCCTATCCCAATTTTCCAAATTTCATTACAGGTGACTTTCTTTGGCTTCTGACCAATATTTAACAACAAAGTGGAAATACTACACACTGAAAAGTCTGTCCTTTTTTGTTGTTTGGATGCAAATATAACATGTGTTTGGAGCTTGTGCCCAAAATGTACCCATCGGTGGTACAATGGTAGTGTGCGCGGTTCTTGTGCATGACAACGTGTGTTCGATCCCTGCTCTGACCACCTTAAATTTATTTCGAGTGCTGTCACCTCGCTTAGTGACGGCGACCCTATCGCGTATCCAGCCATGAAAGAGCTTCTCAAAATACCGTTGGGAACCGGTGTAAAACTGTAGGTCCCAATCAGTGAGTGTTAAACAAGAACGCGCACAGCTCACTGGTTTGTGAGAAGCTCTCCCTAATCCCTTCATGGGATGTACCGGGAAACCATTTTTTTTAAATGTGGATATATATTGATAAAATTCAGTATAATAAATAAAGAAAGAAAGAATAATTCGTTTCTAAATATTATTATATTTGGGAGAAAATACGCATATATTTCCACATAAGTATATGGAGGTTTGGGGGAAACACGCGAATGCTTCCGCGTAAGTATATGGATGTTAGGGATGAAGCGCGCATTTGTTTCCACGTAAAAGCATACATATTTGTCGGTAAACATGATAAATGTACCTGAGTGTGGGACTTGCAAACATATAAATGCTTGAAGTGTGTACCAAACATATACATTGTTCCTCCAGAATATGTTTGGTAGAATTTGTTTCAGAGACGGTTTTTTTTCAGCGTGTAGTGCATAGCTGTTGCGATACTTCAGTATTATGTTCATTCAGTTCATGAAAGTGGCTTGAATTTCTTTATTTTTGAACTTAGTTCTGAAAATATGATATTGATACCCGGACGATATAACTGATGTATTCAGATATTCACGTGGAATAATTAGAGCATCTATAACTAAAACTTATTGGATCTAATTAAACAAACCATTCATATATTTTAAAATTGGAAATTTCGATCCGGAACATGTGCCACCAAAATCATCCATTCCCAAATCAACGAGGGCCATACCGCCCAAATGATGTCCACGGCCATACAATCCTTTGAAGTGAGCAATATTGGGTCCGTCAAAACCAATCCAAGTAGCGTGAGTGCAGTTATCATGTGGTGGGTTAATAACGTATTGGCCATATTCCAAAGAACCGTGAACCACTCGTCTATGATCTTTTATCAGCTCACATACCTCCGGCCAACTGAGCAATCCCGGTGTTTGCGTTTCAACACCCATTTCGGAAGGACCATGTGTATGTCTTACAACGGGAATGCCATGTCGTGGAGATTTTGAGGACATCTGCCAAGAGCGGGCATAAGCGGGAACAGCTAAAATAACTCTATAGCCCATTTTCGTTTGGGACAACCAATACTGGACCTGATAGTTTACATTATTAAAGGCCACACGAGTGTCGCCGTTGTTGGGAGGAGCCATTAGAGGAGCCGGATAATCTGCCTCTTTTGGATTACGTAATGGGGTATTGAAATCAAAAGCCCACAATGTAACAAAATTAAAGTGTTGTATGATCGCAGGAATATCAAAATACACTACAAAAAATCGACTGTTTAAAGTAAGAACTGCATTATATTAAAGAATTGTAAACTTACAACTGGAGTTCACGTTAGGCAAAACACTTAAGGTCAACAGCTTACTTTCAGCCTTGAATATGGCGCTGACATTTTTTACGAAATTTGTAAAAAGGTTTCTGTGCTCCCACGCCTTCGGTTCGATATGTGGCTGTTTTTTAAAAATTCGTCTCCAAAATTGTACAACATCAGAGTAGTATCTACGTGGTTCATTACGTGGCAGTTGATAGGCTAAATCTAACCCATCAAACTCATAAAAATTCATTAAACGCAAACTGGACGCGATGAAATCAGATTGTCTTTCGGGCGTAGTTTCTAAGAGTTCTAGATATTTCTGAGTATCACTTAAATCGCGGTCACCACCTAAACTCAATAGGAATTTGATGCGAGGATATTTCTTCTTTAATACTGCTACATCAGTGAGTATTACAGAGCGGTCCACGGAACCGTCAAAGCTTAATGTAAAGAACTTGGGGGTCAAGGTAGCAAAGCCATAAACCAAGTGGGTGCAGTGGTCCAGGGCATATTCAACATCAGTCGTCGTTATTTTGCTGGGACCTGTGGAGAGAATTCATCTTAGGTATCTGATTCAAATACAAATGGTGGACAAAACTTACTTGAAGTATCCACATAACAAAAAACTTCAGCACTTTCGACAACAGCAAATAATTTTATTAGAAATAAAATTGAAAAATATATAAAACTCTGCATAATGACCGATAGAGTCTCTTCGAATGGCGATCACGACTAAATTATAATTCTGTAAAGTTCGAATAAAGTGTAGATTTGTCAAATGTGGTCAAGTAGACAAATATACATGTCCTAAAATAACTCAACTGAATGCTTGAAAATAAATCACTGGTCACTGTTTTTAAGATGAATAACGAGGGATGTTAATGCAGTTTCTAGCATTTAAAGCTGTGTTCTTATAAGCTACATTACATTGTGGTGGTGTCATCATCAACGCTGTAGCCCAAACATCGTTATTGGAACGAAGGTCCTTAACGCACGTTGCTAAATCAAACAAAATTAAACAACTTCTTTTAACATTTCATTAGTAATTATTAACTATATTGATATATTTAATTATCAACTACATTGGGTAATTTTGCTTTGGTTTGTGTCTAGACTAACTAGTTGTCTCACATATGTTGGGAAATTTCATGTTGAATGGGAAGTTTTCTCGGTGGAGCCTGTAACCAATATTTAGTATATAATAAGCCTGTTTTTTTATTCCCCGCTAAACAAATTTTTCGACGACTTTTTATGGGGAATTATGCAATATTAATCGATTTTAATGGATATCCCATAGAAGGTCGTCGAAAAATTAGTTTAGCAGGTGATAAAACAACAGGCTTATTGTAGTTTTGAACCCAATAAAAACTAAATTTAGAAAAGCCAAAGTGAAAGAAATTTAAAAAATAATATTTTCAGAAATAAGTGTCATTTCGTAAATAAAGTAAATTTTCTCAAAACAAATACATATTCATATTCTTAAACAAAGTACCTTTTCTTAAAAAAATACCTTATTTCAAAAAAGTACCTTTGCTTAAAAAAGTACATTTTCTTACAAAAAGTACCTTTTCGTATAAAAGTAATTTTTATAAAAATAAGAACTTTTTTTAAAAGAAGTAAATTTTCTTACTCATCTTAAACACTTTCTACTACCTTTTCTGAAAAACCACATTTTCTTTCAAGAGTACCTTTTTTGTGAAACCAAATAATTTTTACTGAGATAAGTAAAGGGTTTACCAATAAGGACTTTACAACTTTTTTTAAAATAATACGCAAACCATTTGAGATATTTCCAAAACTTTATGATCGACTTGATATAGAATCAAAACATTTATGAATGGAACTCGACTTCGTTCATATGACCACCGCGGGCACGTCGGCAGCGGTCGATTCGTTGGACCCAATACTCGATGACTCGGTCACACATTTTGGCCGTAACGTCCACTATTTCGCGTTCAATGTTGGCTCTGAGTTCTTCCAATGTTGTCGGCTTGTTTGCATAGACCAATGATTTGACGTAGTCCCAATGAAAAATGGCTAGAGGCGCTAAACGGCACGAACGAGGCGGCCAATTAACTGGTCCACTTCTTGAGATAACACGCTCAGTTTGTTCTGTGTGGCTTGTGGCACTGCTGTGTGGCTTGTGGCACCGCGAGGTTGAAACCACATGTCGTCCAAGTCTATGTTTTCCAATTCCGGCCAAAAATAATCTGTCATCATGGCGCGATAACGATCGCCATTCACAGTAACGTGAAGATCGTTACTGTCGGCGAAAAAATATGGCCCAATGACACCGCCGGCATGCAAACCGCACCAAACAGTTATTTTTGTGGATGAAGTGGTGATTCATGAAGCACATGTGGATTTTCACCAAACCAATAACGCATATTTTGCTTATTGACGAACCCATTGAGTCAAAAATGAGCTTCGGCACTGAAGACGATTTGGCGATGAAATTCATCTCCAGAGCCCAATCAGAGAACGTACGTCGCGTCCCATGGTCCATCGGCTTCAATTCTTGAGACAGCTTGATCTTGTGCGGGTGTAAACCAAGATCTTTACACAAAATTCGCCATAAAGTGGTCTTGGCGATGTCCAGTTCTTGAGAACGCCGCAGAATAGACTGATTTGGATCATTTACTACGGACGCCTGAACAACCCGTTGTCTCACTGGCACGGCAGCATCACACAATGTATATGTAGACACAATTTTTTGCACTAAACTTGTTATTGCTTGTCTATTAGGGCGAGAATAACGACCGAAAATTTGAGTTAACGCTCTTAAAGTTGCGGTGGCCGACTCCGAATTTCAGTAGTACATTTTTATAATTTGCATAAGTTGTTCGTTCGTATACTTTACCATGATGAAAATGTTGAGTTTACTGAAAAAAAGGAAAGTAACAGTTAGATGATCAGTGAAATAGTGCGTTCACAAATTGAATTCAAAGTTGTCAATTACCTCTTGGAAAACCAATTACCTACTCTTAAAAATTTACCTATTTTTGAAAAAACGACTAATTCTAAAAAATACCCATTTCTTAAAAAATACCTTTTCTTCAAAAAATACCTTCTCGTACGAAAATACCTTTCTTACAAAAATACCTTTTCTTAAAAATAAAATAATAACCTTTCTTTTCTTAAGATAAGTAGCCTTTCTTAAAATAAGTAAATTTTCTTAAAAAAATAACCTTTTCCTAAAAAGATTACCACTCCTTTAAAAAGTACCTGTTCTTAAAATAGTACTTCTCTGCAGAAAATGTATAGTCTTGTGGCTTTTTCTTACAGAAAGTATTTCTTCTTAAAAATAGTACCTTTTCTTACTAAAAACATTAGCTTTGAATAAGAGAAGTACATCTCTTTAAACAAAGGACCTTTTCGGATAAATATAAGAGAATAAGAGAAGTACATCTCTTTAAACAAGGACCTTTTCGGGAAAATATAATAGGACCTAAAAATATACTTTTTAAAAAAAATACATTCAATAAATAAAAAATTTCTTAAAAACAGTTTATCAATTTGCAAAAAGTATCTTTCCTTAAAGATCCATTTAAATTATGGTATTTTTCAACTTGCGCCTTAGGCGTGTTGAAACTAACTAGTACATAATAAATAGCAAAAGGAACTTCATTCTAACCCGGTGTCCCCTGACACCGCATGTAATTTTTAGCTTTAAACTTTTGTTATTCAGGTTACGGTTGCCATTAAGATAAACTAATATGTCACACTAACGTTTTAAAACAATCTGTAAACTTTAATACCGACCAGTGTATTTTTTTCCAACAGGCAAATTTGATAAAATATATTCACAAATTGAACGACAATATAAAGTAAGAAGTTGTACATGTTATGACATACTTTGGAAATTTGTATAAATCAACCAAAATCGGAATGTTCCGGAATTATTCAAATTTGGTTTCTATCATACATGTGGCAAATTAATTGTACGAAAATTAAAATTTCATGTTTAATCTGAATTACTTCTACAAATATAAATTCAAGAAATTTTACTACAATTGGCAGTTGTACTTATTATCAAAGGATTTCTTTCATATCTATTTTATACAGTAGAGGTTTTTGATTTTGCAAGTACTGCGAGGCAATTCTTATCGAAGCCACAAATCTTAACATATAAGATACTTTAAAAACTGTATTGCCAGCAGTTCAACAAATTCAAAATAATTAAAAGCATTCCCAAATTTTATTACAATTGGCATCCGATTCCACAACTTGCACTTGCATTCTCTGAACAAATTCAAATTTGTTTAATTGCCATAGTGAACGATGGTAATTATTTTGCATTTGCATTAGATAAAGTAATGCAAATTAAAATCCAATGTAAATTAAAAAATCCCAACACTGGGTAGTACAAAGAAATGTGGCACACTTATATGGTGTCTATGTGACACTGTCAACCTAGGAACCCCTTTCATGTCAACCCCACGGGAAAAGAGACCGGTACAGAACCAGTCACATGATAGGTCCATTAGTGATAGTGACCGGTCCCTGTATCGCCCCTTTTGTATGAAAAGACCCGGTAACTTTAACATGGCTTTGCCATTGGAGGCGGCAATTCACACTCTTTAGATACCCTGTGATATATCAACGCACTGATCTAAAACAACCCGTCACAGAATAAGTCCCAATTGAACCCGTCACAGAATGAGTCCCAATTACCCTCTTAAACAAACCTTCCAACTTGGTATGCACTTTGAGACCAATAGAGTTTCCAAATTGTCTAATAAAGACGCTAGTATTAATTAATTATGTATGTGAAATTAATCAATAACTCGCTAAGTTATCGCAAGATCAAATATGAAAAAAATTCTATCACTTTTAATTTTTATAGAAAATCGCAATCAATATAACTCCTAAAGACAATGACTTTAATTTGAGTGCCCACACTGCCGTTTATTTTCGATCGAGTAGATTCGATCCGTTTAATCAATCCCCAATTTCTTTCTTTTAGTCCCGCCCTACCAACGGCAGTTCAGCACAATTGACTCTTCTTCAACACTTTGGAACCAGTTTGGAGACATATCCCATAGCCTGTTTTAGACAGGGATTTTCGTTGACCCAATCAAAGATCATACACATAGTTATATTGATATTGCTCAGTATTTGTGTGCTCTACGTAAATTACAAGAATACATGGACAAACGAACGGCTGGACAAACGATTCAGAAATCGATTTTGCGTCGATCAGAGTTGTGAACTGCACAGATGCAAATTCATTTAAAAAATAAATAAATATTTTCCCATTAATTCCCATGAAGGGTCACTGAGCTGTGCGCTTTCCAGTTTTCACTCACTGTTTTCCACGGATTGCAAACGGAAGAAATAAACGAAAAGAAAAGGTATTATTTTATTTTTAAGAACGGAATTGTTTTTTTTAAGCGAAAATATTTTTTTGAAGGAAAGGTTTTTTTTAAGAAATGGGATTTTTTTTTAGAATTGGTCCTTTTTTTTAAGAATAGGTACATTTTTAAGAGTATGTACCTATCTCAAAAAAAGTTATTCTGTTTCACAAAAAATATACTTGTTAAACAAAAGGTAGTTTTTTAAAAAAAGAAAATATGTTGTAAGATAATGTACTTTTTTAAGAAAAGGTACTTATTAAAAAAAACCTTTTTAAAGAAAAGGTACTTTTTATAAGAAAATTTACTTTTTTAAGCAAAATTACTCTTTTAAGATAAGGATTTTTTTTTAGAAATTGAACTTTTTTACGAAAAACCATTTTTTTTTTTAAACCGAGCGACCCCATCGCCGCCACTCTTACCCGCCCCTACCGACCGAGAGGGCCACGTCCCCAGAACGTGAGGACAGCCTACACATTATAGACTGGTCTACAACGGCAGAGCAAAGATCATAAGTTCACACGTTGCAACCAACTACAGACATTATTCACCAGTTGGTACTCGTATTACACTAACATAAATAAGTATAAAACTACATCACGAGATATTAATACAAGGTGGCGCAAAAGTAATCTTCCGATGTTTTTTGGCTGTAATTTAAAAAAAAAATTAAAAACTTTGATTCTTCTTGTGGATTATTTTTATTTGGTCTTTATTTTTGTTTACATCAAGTCGAGAATATGATGTCATGTAAATGGCCGCCCCCACAGTTGATTGTCATTTGAGCCCTTTTTATGGTATTTTCCATCACTTTGGCCAAAACTTCCGGCGATACGTCCTCACATTCTTGACAGATATTGTCTTTAAGAGCTGCAAGAGTCTGAGGCTTGTTGACATAAACCCGCGACTTCAAAAAGCCCCACAAAAAGAAGTTTGGAGCGGTCAAATCAGGCGATCTTGCTGGCCAGTGCAAACCGCCAAAACGGGAGATTAGGCGCCCGGGAAATGCATCCTTCAGCATATCGGTTGTGGCACGTGCAGTGTGTGCCGTTGCACCGTCCTGTTGGAACCACATGTTTTCCAATCCAAATTCTCTCGTTGATCATTGCTCTGTAGCCGATCATTGCTCTGTAGTCGATGTCGACGGCGCATCCATGACATCCTCGGCTACAGCAGCAATATTCTCTGCAGAACGGCTAGTCCGGGGTCTGCCACGCCTGGCAGCATCTCGTGTTGTGCCAGTCTCTTTGAGGCGAGCGGCTAAACGTCGCAGGGTTTCGCCAATTTGCGACGAAATTCACGTTGTGCCAAAGTCACTGACCGATTTTTGGTCAAATAAATAGTCAGCAATATTCCGCGTTCTGGAGCAGTGTAGCGTAACATTGGTTATTAACGTGTATTTCGTATGTGTTTACTACACAAATGTCAAAACAGAACTGACATTAGGGGCCAATCGCAAAATTTATAGCATTTTCTGATAGGAGGATTACTTTTGCGCCACCTTGTATAACAGACTTCATAATATATAATAATTACGAACAAAACGAAAACCAAATTTTTTATCAGACCAGATAGTAAGGATAAAGTAAATTTACATATGTAAAGGAATATATAGCACTTATACAATCGGTTCAAATGACAAATTATCCTAGACTTTGTAGTTTCCCAAGTACCAGTGAAATCAATAAACTGATATAGCTCATTAAAGTCACGACACATTCTCCTAACTGGATCAAAGGACGCATAATTCCAACGCTGAAACTCAATGTGAATGAGTTTATAGTACCTCGTGGGTATCAATGGGACATTTATGAAAATCTTAGACAACAGAAATTCAGAATATATACATCCATCAATTATCTTCAAAACTGTAATAGAGTTTGTCATGGTACGTCAACTACTAAGAGTCCGCAATCGGATCAATGCTAGTCTACTGCTATACGAAGGAAGATTATGGTTCGGTTCCATTGAAGGTTTCTCAGACGGAAAATGAGAAACTGTTTCTGGGCCGATTCAATCATATTAACATACAAATTGTACTGGGGGTCCCAATCAACAGATCCATATTCGAGAATATGGCGGACTAGTGAAGTAAAAAGTTGTTTTGTAACGTAGGGATCTTATTGAAGGAAATGTGTTTTTTTAAACTTCTTTCACTATGGCTTTCTAAATTCACTTTTTATTGGGTTCAAAACTACAATATATACTAAATATTTGTTATAGGCTCTAATTAGAAAACATCCTATTAAGCAATAAATTTCCCAACATATGTTAGTGTAGACACTAACCAAAGCAAAAGTACCCAATATAGTTGATAATACTGGGTTTTAGGATAATAGTGTTAAAAAAATTTAAATTTTTTAATTTTAATTAAATTTTTTTTATCTAGCCCCCGTATCGCAACGTGCGATAAGGAACTTCGTTCCAAAAGCAGCAGATTTCTAAATGGTGAAAACAATGCTTGCAAACATGTACATGGTTCGTGCATCATGTTGCTGGGCCGTTTTTTCAGCGTGTAGTTAAATATGGTCCTATAAAAACTACAGCTAAACCACAGCGTAAGTTACGTTTAACAAAAATACCCCACTATTTATTGTCTATAAATAAATGTATAGTTTCCCATCACATTCCATGAAGGAATTGGGGAGAGCTTCTCACAAACCCGAAAGCTGTGCGTTTTCTTATTTTATACTCACTGATTGGAACCTACAGTATTTACACCGATTCCGAACGGTATTTTGAGAAGCTTTTTCATGGAAAAATAGTCGACAGTATCGCCGCCACTATGCGAGGTGACAGCTGCCGAAAGAAATTTAAGGCGGTCAGAGCAGGTATCGAACCCAGGATCTCATGTACAAGAGGCGCGCACACTACCCATTGCACCATTAGCTATTATCTGGTCATTATAAAAACATCAATTTCTTTACTGTATTAAGTCATCTTTATTACATAATATTGAAGTCAACGATTTAACCACACAATGCCATTTATAATAACTCATATTTCATAGCTCTGAGTATGGTAAATGGTTCACCCGTGCAAACCCCCCGTATATCATCCAGTCCAATATCAAACAATGCAGCGCCACCCAAATTACGATTACGTACCATCCATGCCTTGTACGAAGCCGTTGTTGGTTCCTCGTAGCTAATCCAAATGCCATTATTGCCATATTTATCTGCACCACTTAGAGCGTAATTTCCATATTTTCTAGTAGGATCTACCACACGACGTAATGGTGCTCCTTCTCCACGATTTGGATGTTGACGTAATTTAACACATATCTCAGGCCAACTGAGAAGACCTGGAGTTTTGGTCTGTGGTCCCCCAGAAGCGGGACCTTTGGTATTCGACACAATTGGCTCACCAGTCCTTGTGGACTCGGAAGTCAATTTCCATGCTCTGCCCCAGGTGGCAACACCAACATTGATTTTATTTCGTGGTACTTTTTGGGCCAGCCACAAATTAACTTGAGTATCAATATTGGAAGTTGCAATACGATTTCCCTTGGCTGGAGGGCCATGTATGGGTGCTGTGTAATCAGCTTCTTCGGGATTACGAGCGGGTGTATAGAAGTCAAAGGCCGCCAAAGTGACGAAATCCAAGTGTTTCATAATGACAGGTGCATCGAAATACCCTACACGGAAACAACAAAAAGTATAATAAAATAAATTAATTTAAAGTTGTATTTTCTTAATGACAATATTGGTTTCTAAATACGAAGTTATCATATCCGAATATCAATTCCCCTTTTTAATAACAGTTTGAGAAGAGGACGGAGAAATTTGAACATATGTATCCAAAGTGTTTACTTACATTCTGAGTCGACATTTGGCAATACAGTCAGGGTCAACATATAGTTATGCGTTTTTAAACTGGCCCTCAATAGGTTCACCAAATCCGAAAATTGTTTTTTATGTTCTTTTTTCTTAGAATCCACCACATAGTCGCCAGAAAATTGTTTCTTAATTTTCTTCCAAAATTGACCTGTAGATGAATGGAATGTCTTTGGCTTTATTCGGGGGAATTGATATGCCAAATCTAAGCCATCAAAATTATACTTCTTCAGCATATCCAGGGATGTCATTACAAATGTCTGTTGTCTTTGATAGCCCGCCTCTAGGAGATCAATATATTTCTTTGGCGTTTTCACATCACGATCACCACCTATGCTCAGAAGAAATTTTATGTGCGGATAATTTTGTTTAAATTTCATCACTCGGGCAAATTCTTGCTCTTGTTGCAGACTGAGAGGTGTAACTTCAAACGTGTTTGGTGTAATGCCAGCGTAGCCATAAATTATGTGAGTGCAGAATTGCATGGCCACATCCATGTCAGCACCAGTAAATTTAGCATCACCTGGGGACAAGAATCAAAAAAACAATTAAATAGATAGAAAACGAGACCCGATTTAGTAACAACTTTATCCGTCTTAATCCTTTACTAATCCCTACCATTTCTAGTGACTGCAGTCGTGTCATAGTAACATATCATCCTAGTTTCCGCCGCCCTAGCCACATTATAAGCGACCAAAATAACCGTTAAATAAAGTAAAACTTGCATTACTGTTTAAAAGGTTCTATATCTCTCGCCGTTATTTAATATCAACGCGTTACTGCACAACTGACTTCAATATTGCAATTACTTTCTCTTTTATCTGAATTTTCAACCTATTTTAATATCAGCCTGATCGAGGTGGAATTATACTAGTGATGACCACAATAAACAATATGAATCAGATCGCTGTATTTCAAATTGAAGCTGCTGAATAAAATCTATTATTGAAACTCTGCGATAATACGAGTGTTTATTTGTAACAAATGACATAAGGAATTTCCCTCTAGTTGAGGTTGAAATCTAGAGCTGGTTATGGGTGACAAATGATTAAAACTGGGAGCTACAAAAAATGTGGAGGCTGAAATGTAAGCACGTTAAATATTGTCGGATGACTGTGATCGAACTGAATCCTATAGGAATGCAATACGAATTTTAGCAAAGGGACAACAAATCTACAATAGTCGTAGGGCATCAAAAGTACAAACGTTTGTTTGTATGGCACATCACGTAGGACTATCTTGTATGATGTACGATGCTAATGAACAGCCAGTTCAAATTAAGTAAGTGGTTTGCCATTACATTCCATGAAGGAATTGGGGAGAGCTTCTCACAACCAGTGAGCTGTGCGCTTTCTAGTTTTATACTCAATGAATGGGACCTACAGCTTCTACACCGATTCCGAACGGTATTTTGAGAAGCTTTTTCATGGCTAAATACGAGGTGACCTCCGCCAAAAAGAAATTTAAGGTGATCAAGAGCAGGGATCCAACCCAGGATCTCTTGTACTAGAGGCGCGCACACTACCCATTGCACTACCGAGTGCCAGTTCAAATTGATTTGCGAAAATGTGCCAGTGGATTAAATCTAACCAAGCCAAACAAAACCACTACTGGTGCAATAACCAAGATTACAGGCTGCAGATTATTCCGGTTGAATGACCGCGAATTTACTTTACTGGCTTGTAAGGCAAAGTATTTTTCCAATATTTTGGTCACGAAAATATTTGGAATGGGGAAATCGGTAGCCTTTTACGGCTGTAGAAAATGGGATCTGAGTCCTCAAATTGTTCTCTGGATCTACATGGAACTAGTACTACGAATACCTTGACCAAATATGTAGATTGAAAATGGCTCTCAAATTTGTAAAAAATTAAGAGGAGGAGCACAAATACTCAATGCCCGCGGGCTTAATAAACAAACAGTTCCAGCACTCGGGTACGCTCGAAGTAAACTCTTGATTGTGCACTTTAAACGAGCGCACAGTGGTTCCAAATTAAGTTTATTCAAATTAGTTCTGTAACTTTTGACTGGAACTAGATTTCGTAATGAAAATGCACCCACTTAGCGCAGAGGTATTTCCCAGATGAGTTGCAAAATTTTGGATCCCCAGTAGCGGTATGGGGGCTACTGGTCAACCACCAAAAATTGACCACCTCGGCCATATGCAATTTTTCATTGACTGCGAAAACTACAATTATGTACCGATTGCAAGATATTTTGCCTGAGGATTGTGCTCGTATATACCTACATGATTACATGTGTGGGTTATGCCCAATAGATTAAGAGATATTTGAGTTATAATAAAACAATAAAAATTTTTTTCAAGGTTGGTATCGTGTTTTTAATGGTGCAATTTCTATCTTAGGCCAATTTTCATATTATGTATAATTTTCAAATTATGTAAAATTCTAAATAAACTAAGAGAAAAATTGGTGCAAATGTATTACTTCAACCAGAAGTTACACACTTCTAAAGACAGAACTCCTAAAAACATCCAAATTTTATTACACTTTTCCAAAAGGCGACAGCAAAATTTCGCTTGTAATTTTTTTCATCTTCATGGAGGTGCAATTTTTTTTATGTTTCGTAAGTAAGACATAAAGTTGATGCGCCTTATGCTCTATCTGAATCATTGTGGTCAACTGACCTCCCAGATAGGCCGTTTTCAAAATAACCTATTTTTCAAGATACAAATTTTTAATTCCCACAAATACTCCAATGCCAAAATGAATATGAAATTTTTTTTATCCTCACATGTTGTCTTTGAACTCAGAAAATATCACATCCCTGTGGCAAATAATCCCTATTTAATAAAATGTACCCAATTTTGGAACATATTTTCTCCATTTCCGGAATTTGGGTATTTTGTTTTGGAAAATGCAAAAGCCTGTTAGCCTTTAATGTAGCAGGCATTTTTTCAACATATCTCCAAATTTTCATTATAATACCTCAATTCCTTTCGACTTGACGATATTTTCAATACGATTGTTTTTTCTCTAATTATGTGGAAAATTCGTCATCAATTTTAAGTAATTTTTACAGTTTTATTTTAATTTTAATCAGCTCGTATTACAACCGAAGTTTGTTATACAACAGCAACAACATCTCTGCTCCAACCAACTTTTTGAATACATTATTATAAACTGTTAATCTGTTTTGGTTTTGTCGTTTGATTTTTACGCGGAAAATTAAATAAATTCTTTATATAAAAACCGCAAAAATAAGTGGAATAGGAGCTAAATGGAAAAAAATTAAACAACTTTTTTTTAACACTATTATGCAACAACCCAGTATTTTGGCTACTTTTGCTTTGGCTTTTGTCTAGATTAACTTATGTTGGGGAATTTCTCATTTAATGGGAAGTTATCTAGGTGCTGCCTGTAAACAATATTTAATATATATTGTGGTTATAAACCCAATATAAAGTAAATTTAAAAAAGCCAAAGTGAAAGAAGTTTAAAAAAGAACATTGTGTTAAATAAGAACCTTTTCTTATAAAAAGTAAATTTTCTCACAAAAAACATACCTATTCATAATCTTAAACAATGCACTTTTTCTTAAAAAAAAATACTCTATATTTTATCAGAAAAGTTACTTTTTTTAAACAAGTACTTTTACTTAAAAAATTTAAATTTCTTACAACAAAATAACTTTTCTATAACTATTCTTCAAAATGTACATATTCTTAAAAAAAGGACCAATTCTAAAAAAAATTCCATTTCTTAAAAAAAACCTTTTCTTCAACAAAATGCCCTGTCTTAAAAAATACCTTTCTTACAAAACTTCCTATTCTTAAAAATAAAATAATGCATTTCTTTTCTTTTCTTGTGATAAGTAGCCCTTCTGAGAATAAGTACATTTTCTTAAAAAATAACCTTATCCTATTAAGAGTACCACTTCTTTAAAAAGTACCTGTTCTTCTTTGTAAAAAAAATTTTATACCCTTATGGCGTTTTCTTACAGAAAGTACTTCTTCTTAAAAATAGTACATTTTATTTAAAAAAAACATTGGCTTTCACTAATAGAAGTAACGCTCTTTAAAAAACTTTTCGAGAAATATAATACATATTCTTACAAAAGGACCTAAAAATACACTTTGTTTTAAAAAAAAAATACATTCTATAAAAAACTTTACATGAGCTGTCAGGGGATACCTGGTTGGGACGAAGTTCCTTTCGCTATATATTATGTACTAGTTAGTTCCAACACGTCCAAGGCGCCCGTTGAAAAATATGATAATTTAAATTGATCTTTAACAAAGAATATTTTTTGTAAAATGATAAACTTTTATAAATAAATTTTTTTTTTATAGAATGTATTTTTTTAAATGAAAGTAAATTTGTATGTCCTTTTTGTAAGAATATGTACTATATTCACACGAAACGTCTTTTTTTAAAAAAAGGTACTTGTTTTATTAAAAGCTAATGTTTTTTTAAGAAAAGGTACTATTTGTAAGAAGAAGTACTTTCTGTAAGAAAAGCATGAGTATGAAGTTTTTTACAAAGACGTACTTTTTTTAAGAACATGACATAAGTGGTACTCGTAGTAAAAAATTTTATGTTTTTAAGTAATTGTACTTATTTTCCGAAAGGCAACTTTTCTCAATAAGAGAAAGGAAAAGCAATTATTTTATTTTTAAGAAAAGGAATTTTTGTAAGAAAAGGTATTTTTGGAACGAAGTTACTTATCGCACGTTGCGGGATGGGGGTAAATAAAAAAAAAACAGTTTTTGTTGTAACACCATTATTCTACAAGGTGGCGCAAAAGTAAACTTCCGATGTTTTTTGGCTGTAATTTAAAAAAAAATTAAAAACTTTGATTCTTCTTGTGGATTATTTTTATTTGGTCTTTTAATTTTTTTTACATCAAGTCAAGAATATGATGTCATGTAAATGGCCGCCGCCACAGTTGATTGTCATTTGAGCCCTTTTTATGGCATTTTCCATCACTTTGGCCAAAACTTCCGGCGATAGGTCCTCACATTCTTGGCGGATATTGTCTTTAAGAGCTGCAAGAGTCTGAGGCTTGTTGACATAAACCCGCGACTTCGGTCAAATCAAGCGATCTTGCTGGCCAGTGCAAATCGCCAAAACGGGAGATTAGGCGCCCGGGAAATACATCCTTCAGCATATCGGTTGTGGCACGTGCAGTGTGTGCCGTTGCACCGTCCTGTTGGAACCACATGTTTTCCAATCCCAATTCATCAAGTTGCGGCAAAAAGAACTCGTTGATCATTGCTCTGTAGCGTGGCACGTCGTCTGGTCGATGTCGACGTCGCTTCCATGACATCCTCGGCTACAGCAGCAATATTCTCTGCAGAACGGCTACTCTGGGGTCTGCCACGCCTGGCACCATCTCGTGTTATGCCAGTCTCTTCGAGGCGAGCGGCCAAACGTCGCAGTGTTTCACCAGTAGGCGTTGGACGGCGAGGAAATCTGCGACGAAATTCACGTTGTGCCAAAGTCACCGACCGATTATTAGTCAAATAAATAGTCAGCAATATTCCGCGTTCTGGAGCAGTGTACGTAACATTGTTTATTAACGTGTATTTCGCATGTGTTTACTACACAAATGTCAAAACAGAACTGACATTAGGGGCCAATCGCAAATTTATAGCATTTTTTGATAGGAGGATTACTTTTGCGCCACCTTGTACAAGCCAGTATTATCAACCATATTTTCTGCCTTGGTTTGTGTCTAGACTAACTAGATGTCTCACATATGTTGGAAAATTTCCTGCTGAATGGAAAATTTTCTAGGTGGAGCCTGTAATCAATGTTTAGTATATATTGTAGTTTTGAACCCAATAACAAGTAAATTTAGAAAAGCCAAAGTGAAAGAAGATTACAAAAAGAACATTTTCTTAAATAAGTGCCTTTTCTTAAAAAAAAGTAAAATTTCTCAAAAAGAAGTACCAATTCATATTCCTCAACAAAGTATCTTTTCCTAAAAAAATACTCTGTCTTAAAGTAGTACCTTTGCTTAAAAAAAAGTAAATGTTCTTGGAAAAAGTACCTTTTCTTAAAAAATTAAATTTTCTTATAACAAATTGCCTTTTCTTAAAAAACTAGCTTTTCTTTAAAGAGTATGTTTTTTTGTGGAACAAAATGACTTTTCTTGAGATAAATACCTACTCTTAAAAATGTATCTATTCTTGAAAAAAGATTAATCCTAAAACAAATACCCATTTCTTAAAAAACACATTTTCTCCAAGAAAAATACCTTCTCTCAAAAACATACGATTTCTTACAAATTTATTTTTTGAGAAGTAACTTTTCTTAAAAATAAAATAGTACCTTTTCTTTTTTGAGATAAGTAGCCTTTCTGAAAATAACTAAATTTTCTTAAAAAAAAAACTTTTCCTAAAAAGTGTACCACTTCTTTAAAAAGTACCTGTGCTTAAAAAAAGTATTTCTTTGTAAAAAAATTCATACTTTTATGGCTTTTTCTTACAGAAAGTACTTCTTTTTAAACATAGTACCTTTTCTTAAAAAAACCATTAGCTTTTAATAAAAGAAGTACCTCAATTTAAAAAAGGACCTTTTCTTCTGGAAAATTTAATACATATTCTTACAAAAAGGACCTAAAAATATATTTTTTTTTAAAAAATACATTCTATGAAACAAAAATTTTCTTAAAAAAAGTTTATCATTGTACAAAAAGTATTTTTTCTTAAAGATCCATTTAAATTATCGTACTTTTCAACACACGCCTTAGGCGTGTTGGAACTAACTAGTACATAATATATAGCGAAATGAACTTCGTTCCAACCGGGTGTCCCCTGACACCTCATGTGATTTCTTAATTCAAGTTGACTGTAAATTTGAATTTGAGATAGTGGAATTTTTGTGCTTCAACTTTATATTAAGGTCTTAAGCGGATGCCAAATTCTCTTAAATAACCTAAGCAGGATTTGAATTTTTGCAAGCCGGTTTCGAGTTTTCAAAAATCGATAATTGAATACGGTGATTGAAAATTTAAAGTATCATTTGTGGTCCTTTACTCCCGAAACATTGGGATCCCTGAATTTCACTCCAAATCAAGCAAAAAATTTTTTGGTTCCAACCCAGCATTGTGGCAAGACAATGAGGAATAAAAAAATTGCTTCCGTATTCCTTCAAAACGCTTTTGTTGTTAATGACGCTGTAGAACGTAGAGTTAAATTTATGAAAGATTATAACCGCATTTTAACGTGCGAAGTTCATATTGCGAGTTGTTGACTCTTATAGAAAAAAATATCCATTACATACAAAATAACCATTAAATGAATATACATTATAATGTTTTCCGCACTTGAATTAAAACATTGATTTACAATTGTTCTCATTGAATAAAGTTACCGTGTTTGTGTATTTTAATTAAGAAAAATAAAAAAAAAAATTTAATTTCAAATTAAAACGTCTTCGGTTTACCTTTTTAACCATTTTTTGTGATCAGCTTCAGCGTTTTCCGGGACTTTTTTTTAATAAAAAATAAACTTTTTTAGCCCGGCTCATTGATATCATCATTTTGTAAAATTTCCTAGGAAATCGCAGCCAGGCTAGTACACATATTATAAGTAGTTACGCCGCCTGTAAAATACAGAATTTACTCAAACCATATAATCAAGTGATTAATGAATTGTGCAGAGCTGTCGGAATGCTACATAACTCAAATTAGGACAAGGATTAAGGAGTCGATATCATAGTTTGGTATTATAATGAAATTTAGGAATCTTCAAATCCTTTCGTATTATTATTTTGAAAGGTTTTATTTTAATTGATATTGTGGGAAACTAAATGATAGCTAGACTTGGCATCGAACTTTATTCCAAAGCTGTAGATTTGTCTAATGAAACATAATGCTTATTAAGCCTCTACACTTCCATAGATTTCCCTCAGATAACGCGCTTTCGAAAATGTCGCAATTACTACAGCACAAACGAAACTATAACGTTATGAAACGAAATATATCAATAAATTCTCCGATTTGTTGCGCCAAATGTCTTTGCATCACAAACGCAGATTTCGTTTCAGAGATTTAATCTAATTTTAATGGATCTCTGCAGCTAAATCTTTAGGACATTCTTGTGTGTGACTTAAGATATTTTTTGGTTGTTCGCTCGTTTTAACAATAATGTCAATAAAAACCCAAAAAGTTAACGTGCGTTACCAGACATTTGTGTTATTTTTCTTTTTGCTCCCGCTGCTGTTGGCCACGATTTCACTTATTTTAAATTCCCAAATGAAGCGTGGAACTGCAGGTAAAATACACTTACCAGCCAGGGAGTCAGTTTGGCAGCCTCTAAACAATGGCATGCAATGCAATCAGCAACACTTCATCTGTTCAGTTTTTTTGGAACTACCGTGCTGGACCCCTGCAAAAAAAAAGAAGACGTAATGAGGCTTTAAACAGCTAAAAACAAACAATAACAACTTATTTAAAAATATTCTCCGGTTTCAGATTTGGCTTCTTCTGCAGAAGGCAAATAAGCATTGATAAAATGTACTCAACGTAATGTCGTGTACGGTGGCGCACATATTTGTCATCACATGGTATTCACTGGCTACAACACAGGTATGGTCAACATAAGGAGCGTCAATGATTTGAAAACATTGTAAATACTTGGACGATTTTATTTGATTTTAAAATCGCCAGCTTTTATCGTCGCTAATGGTTCCATATCCCTGTATATACAAAATGTTGCTATCTAGTAGGGAATTCAAAAGCCCGGGTTTTGAGGTGAGACTGTTTTCGGTTTTACTGTTTTCCGAATTTTTACGCCGAAGTTTATTATGCCGGTGAAACCGGCATTCTCTGAAAAATTAAATTCGTATTTATTTTTACTAATTGAACGAGAGTTTTGTTAGAAACTCGGTTTATAATTAATGTTTTAATAATACTATACTTTGTTCATATGTATTTACATCCATTTACACTCAGACAACTAATACTCATTCAACAACTGTAACCGAATATCTCATGAATTCGGTTGCTGCAACTTTGGGTTGCAGTGACTTCTCTCCATGCCTTGGGTGTGTGTGCCCACCGAAGGTTCGCAGAAAATATCGCGCGTAGCTATTGTAGAACGAGTTCCAAGGATTCTTGTAAAAGAGCTGCGATGATGCCATCAGGGCATGCCAATTTGAAAGGCTTACATGATTTCACCGCCCAACTAATTGTCTCGTCCTCGACAATAGATTTGATGAGTTCCTCTATTTTGGCTGTGGGAGTATCCGCATATATACCCTCTGCTATCCTCTCCTCTGCTAACTTCGCAATAGCCAGGGAAGTGGGTATTCACCAGGAGTTCTAGACTCTCTTTCATGCTCTCCGTGAGCAATCGATCCAGTCCCGTGAGGAATTCTGGTGTACTGGGGTCTCTGGATAGAATTTTACGAAGCCTAGTAGCTTCGCGAATGTCTTCCAGTCCTTCACAGATATTCTTCCAGGACTTCCTTTTCGGCTTTCTTGACTCTCTTTTGAAAGTCTTCGCAGCCGCGCGATATGATTTCCAGCTTTGCGGGGTTCCCTCCTTTTTGGCTTTGTTGAAAAGCTTTCTATTTTCCATTCTGTGTTGTTTCAGCCCCGGCGTCCACCATGTTTGGTTGGCTTTCCGGGGCTGTGAGCGCTCGTGACAGGATTTATGAAACTGCTCCTCTAAGTTTGGTTGCAACGACCAAATTTGGCATTAAATCTGCTGCAGCAACCGAATATCTTATGAATTCGGTTGCTGCAACTTTCGATTGCTTTGACTTCTCTCCATGACTTGGGTGTATGTGCCCACCGAATGCTCGCAGAAAAAATCGCGCTTAGCCGTGGTAGAATGAGCTCCACAGATTCTCGAAAAAGATCTGGGAAGATTCCATCAGGGCCTGAAAATTTAATAGGCTTAAATGATTTCACCGCCCAACCAATTTTCTCGCTCTCGCCAAAAAAAAATTTGACGAGTTCCTCTGTTTTGGCTGTAGGAATGTCCGCATATATACCTTCTGCGTCTGTAACTTCGCTGCATCCAGAGAAGTTGGTATTCACTAGGAATTCTAGAGTATCTTGGATGCTCTCCGTGATCAATCCATCCGATCTCGTGAGTAAGTCTGGTGTGCTGGGGTCTTTGGGCAGGACTTTACGGAGCCTAGAGGCTTCGCGGATGTCTTCCAGTTCTTCATAGAAATTCGTTCAGGACTTCCTTTTCGCCTTTCCTGACTCTCTTTTGAAAGTCTTCGCAGCCGCTCGATATCTTTTACAGCTTTGCGGGGTTCCATCCTATTTGGCTTTGTTGAAAAGCTGTCTATTATCCTTTCTGAGGTGTTTCAGCTCTGGCGTCCATCATGCTCCGGACGGGATTTATGAAAAACCTCTACAAAGTTATTTGCCATGTGATCCACTGCGTGTTCCAGGCCATGCACGTCAATTATCCCCACAGCCGGCTGCGGATACGACTGCATATCCCAGTTCAGAGATATTCTTCCAGGACTTCCTTTTCGCCTTTCTTGACTCTTTTTGAAAGTCTTCGCAGCCGCTCGATATCTTTTCCAGCTTTTCGGGGTACTTCCATTTTAGCTTTGTTAAAAAGCTTTATGTTTTCCTTTCTGAGGTGTTTCACCTCTGGCGTCCACCATTCTCCGGACAGGATTTATGAAAAACCTCTACAAGGCTATTTTTCATGTGACCTACTGCGTTTTCCATGCCATGCAAGTCATTTATCCCAACTGCCGCCGGCGGATACGACTCCATATCCCAGTTGGTCTTCCTCGGGTTTCGATAGGGCTTGCCCCTGGTAGTCTCGTGGTCGACATTGAAATGTATCATTAAATGGTCCGAAAAGGAGCAGTCACCTGATACTCTCCATCTGGAGATTCTTGCCGAATCGCTATTTGATACTAGAGTTAAATCTACAACCTGTTCTCTGATTTTATTATAGAAAGTGGGTAAAAAGTATTCAAGTAAAGACTCTCCTCGTTTTTTAATGTCTGGGCTGCCCCATATAGTGTGGTGCGCGTTCGCATCTGCTCCGATAATAAGGTCGTGCCCTCTATTTGTACACCATCCTATGAGAGATCGTACCTTGCCCGAGGGAGGGTTGTTATATTCATATGGCAGTTACACGGATGCGAAGACCAGCATAGGTTTATCCTGACGTTCCATTGCCACTAATGTAAAGTCTTCGTCGCTGTAGTGAGAGATCTATGTTAAATTTATATATTTACCAGCTACGATACAACTACGAATCTTACCTTCTTTCTTTGGGGAAATGAGTGTCATATTACGTGACCCGAGGCCACGGACCTTCTTACCCGTCAGCTAAGTCTCCTGTATAAGGGTAACGTCTATTTTCTCCTTCCACCATTGTTCTCAGCAGCTCGACCGACGCTGCTTCAGAGTGGTACAGGTTAATTTGCACCACCTTCATGCTACTCGTGGTTTCTGCCATTCTCTTCTTCAAACCACAACATAATTCTAGACAATTCAAACCAGACGTTTAAAATTCTAAAAACAAATATTATATTGAAGACGTTGAAAATTGTGCAGTTGTTGTTGACGCGGTAATATCAAGATTTTTTTGTTCCTAGGACTCTCAACGTAAATTGATAGAGACGTGTTGCCATTGTCTGGATATACAACAGTTTAGGGCTTAAATCTACAGATACAACAGGTTGGTGCGGTGGCCCATCACTGCCGGGACTTCATACGGTCAGAAGTGGAAATTCTGTTGTGACAACCTCCAATATGAATGTAACAACCCCCAATTTGGTTGCGATAACCCTAGTTCAGCTGTGGCAACCTCAATTTCGGTTTTGACAAACTCTAATTCAGTTGCGACAACCTCTAATTCGGTTGTGACAATCTCTCATTCAGTTGTGACAGCCTCCAACCAAATTCCTAATTCGGCTGTTAAAACCTGGAATTCAGTTGCGATAACTTCTAATTCAGTTGCGACAACCTCTAATTCGAGGGGTGACAACCTTCAATTCGGCTGAACAACCCCTAATTTGGTTTTGATATCCCTAGTTCGGCTATGACAACCTATAATTCGATTGTGACAACCGCGAATTTGGTTGAGCCAACCTCTGATTCGGCTGTGATGACCTCTAAATTCGGTTGTGGCCAATTCGAATGTTTTTCTTTGGTTGTACCTAACCTAACCCTACGAGGAACGATTAGCAAATATCTTGTACGAAATTTTTCATTGCACGATCGAAAAAATCGTCTGTTGTACGCAACGTTTCATTGCAGCCAAATATGCACACTAGTCTATTCCATGTCACCGCTTCTTGCGCTACTAAGATTCGTTTGAGGATTTCATTTACGCAATCGAAAATTCTCAGTTCATGATAAAATACAATTTGTCATAGCATATCCGAATAGCAAACGGAATCTGCCTATTGGCCTATGTTGAAATCCGTGTAGAGTCAAACTTTCTCTATTTTTTATTTTGTATTTATTTATTTTCGGGGTTTTTATATGGTTTAGAAATATTTTGTTTTTGATAAATTCACCGAATGGGATGCAATTCAGATGGAAAATGTACTCTTATAAAATAAGAAGTACACGTTCCCTGAAAATGATTTCAGCCAGGCACCATTATTGCAAGTCCTCTCGAAGTTGACGTTAATATTCAATTGTGACAATTCTAGATAGTTATAACTTTTAAGTGTACGTGTGAGCATGAACAAATTAGGTCGTTCGATACGTGGTCACAAACGTTTTATAGATTTGCCGTAGAAGTAAATGATACAATGTTTGGGGTAAATGAATATTCGTGAACAACAATAGAAAAACGTTTACCATAAACGTTTGGGGAAAACGTACCAAATGTAATATGGTTGTGCCTAACATTATTTTACTTTATGTATAGTGATTTATCAATGGACAGCATTTATTGTGCTGGCTGTGTTTTATCGGTTTCCAATATGACCATTGGCAGCGTTGGTTCCAGACTTCAGAGGGCCATGAACAATATGGACTTTATGCGGCCCTAGACAATATCGTTGATTAAACCCAGTTCAACCGATATTATTGTTCGACGGCTCGAAACTGTCAAGAACATCATTCTTAAGCTATTCGTATATTCGTTTCTATATTTCACATAACTTCTAGCATTCCTATTCATATCGTCTCTGTGTGTCCAAATTTTTAGGATGGATGACAATGAAAAGCCACTACAAAAAGATTATAAAATATCGACAGTATGAATTGAAACCAAATCGGAAACTTCAGGAAACTAGCTTCACACTTAACTTTCCCCGTTTATACGTTCCACTATCGATACTATATCCACATTTCATGATCCTTGATTCCAGTTAAGTCGTTTGATTTCCCACCACTTGCTTGCGTCAATTACAATTTATATTTTCTGCCTGGCTGGCAGTACAATTTCAAAAACAGTTTCATGATATCTGAAGATGTTGGTTGGTATTCGGATTAACCTTTTTCTCATTTTCCACAAGATAAGGCGCAAAAAATTCTTGATTTGTACAATATGGTAGTTATACCTCCGTCGGTGTGCAATGGTTAGTGTGCACGCCTTTTTTTGAAATGAGAGCCTGGGTTCGATTCCGGCGACACTATCGAGGAATTGGCCATAAAAATGCTTCTCATATACCGTTCGGAATAGGAGTAAAAACTACAGGTCCCAATCAGTGCGAATAAAACTAGAAAGCCCACAGCTCACTGGTTATGAAAAGCTCTCCCCAATTCCGTCATGGAATGTAATGGGAAACCATTTATTTATTTACTTAGACCTCAAAGCAGATTCAATTAGTGAATAGTTCTTCAGCCTATTAATCATTATTTTTAAATCTTATACAGCATTCGCACTGGCATCGATTTTTCTTGATTTTGCCACTTTTGTAGATTTATGCAGGAATCAAGAAAATATGCTTCATTTCCACTACGTTTTGACAGACGACAAATCGGGTATTTTTTTTTTTATTCGTCTAGAAATCAGGAAAAAAAATTCTTGATTTGCTTTATACAACGCTGTTTTATCTGACACTATGAACAAATAGTACGTTTGTTTACAACCATTTCAATCGCGGCGCATTAATGTGGTGGTACCAATAGAATAGCCGACTTATTTATTTTTCGCATTTCATAGATATTTATTCCTTCTCAAACATATATTTTTTATACTTTTTTGTTTACTTTTATTCCTGGAATACATTTGTGCTGAATTTGATTGTGGAAAAATACCAGACAAATCAAATTGTCTATTGTTGTAGGCTTGGTGCTCTCTACCTCTACTACCTCGTCAATGGGCCTTAACTTTCAATGAAATCAGGAAAAAACCTAATGCGAACACTTCTGATTTTGTTAGGACAGTTGATACGAAATCAGGAAAATATTTTGCAGTGCGAATGAGCTATTAGACAGGATTCTGTTTCAACTCCTATAGTGCCACACCTTTTTCGCCGCCTCCAATCAAATTCCAAAAATAATCAAAAGAAATTTACAGTTTGTTTACAAAATGAATTTTTCAAAATATATACAAATTTCACCAGCGTATTCCTTGGATGATTTCATGAAAATAAGTCCATCTACGACCATCCCCGAAAATGCAAGGGGGCGCAATGGCATCGGTTTGAAAATTTTCGGATTGGTGGTCGAAGGGTTCTAGGGTAAAATTGCTAACTTCTGAACCTGTGGTCAGGTGTTTGGCTTGCTGGAAATGTGTTTGGGAGACCTTTCAGGATCAACAAACAAAATTAAAAAAAAGTGAAATCGCCGAGATACAGAGGTTTAAATAAAAAAAAAATTAAAGAAAGACACATTTGCTCAGCCAGATGGCAGGTAACTTATGTTGTTACGTTCTCTTAAAAGATAGCCCTACCGCTTACCTTTCTAAAATGTCCTAAACGAAGCCCAGAGGTCTTACCGTGCCTAGGCAGCTATTTACCAAGTATTTCTGTAAGCCCAGCCGTGGGTGTCCTGCACTGTAGAGTAATAATTAAAAGCAAAAGTCAAAATTTTTTAATTGAAATATACAACCAAATAATCAGATTAGAAATTAATTATTAACCAGTATATTTTATAACAAACTTGTACTGTCACTGCTTGGTCTTCTCGGATATATGACCCTCTTCCGATAAAGACAACAAAAAGAAACCTGACACTCACACCAAATCTATGCATACGATTGGAATCCTGTCTGTGACTCATGTTTAACTACGTAAATCTTGAAAAAATGATCTTTGCTATCGATGAATTCTTATTTTGTACTTTTTTTGTTGTCTCGGTTTTGTTATTCTTCTGTGGACAAAATAAAGATCCTTTAAATGCTTCTTTAACTTCCTCTCCCCCTATTGACGCAGCGGAAGGAGGGTGACTGTTGCCACAACAGGAAAGCGGTTGGTTGCATGCAACATAACAATTTTTATGTTTAACTTAATGAGATGATCTTTAAAAAATGCAAAGGCATACGACGACGACGAGTCCATACGAGAATCAGATGGACGACAACAAAATCAATTGTGTTGCACTCTAAAAGCGACAACAACACACAGTTTGTTTAAACTTTCAACGCTTTTTGAGTCATTTGGCAACAACAAGCAAAAGTACGTACAATCACAAGCGTGTGGCACAGTGTTACGATTTTGAAACGAGGGAGAGACTAGGATGGAGTAGTCACAACAAATTATGCTTTCATACCAGGGGAAAAAGACATACATATACTTATACATATGAATACGATTTTAAAGTATAAATATATTAAGGGTAATTTCCAGAAATCAGTGCCATAAAATTTGTCATTCTCAAATAAATTTTAGTATTTCTTAAGATTTCTGGGGTAATACACATTTTTTGTTAATAAAAACAATATATAGAATATAGCGCCCAACAACACCAAACAAAATTAAAGCTAACTGACGGTTAAAAAATGTAAATTCCATACAAACTGACATCTAAAACTCTCCATCAGTTCAACCTGTAGGATATATAAGTCATACAAGCTAGGGTTCAAATTAAAATTACTCGAAATGATAAAGAAATATCAGATTTTGTTTTCTCCAATGTAAAGGGTGGGCCATATAAAATTTGGAGTATGGACCCCCCGCTATCCCAAAGCAGATAACCAATTTGACATTTATGATGTGATGTGAAAAATGTATCAATGTTCCAGTAAATTCTATAACGTAAAATATTTGAAAACCCTATAAAAAATGAGACATGGATCATAAAAATCGAAGGACGCGGTTTGCTCTTATTCACAATTTTGTGAAGGTATGTCATTTTTTCAATAACAGACCTATTCTGGCAGGGTTACAAAAGTCACTACGGTTACTATTTGACAGCAATGTAACAATTGTCACAAATCGGTATTCAAACACAATTTTTGGTGACAAAAGTAACAAAAACTGTTATCTGCTAAAGAGGAGGTAACAGTGCGTGACAGCTGTTTTATTTGCCGGGAAGTTGATACAAAATCATTTTATAAATTCTGCAAGTAAACAATAAAACTGTATACGGGAAAAATTAATAATATATTTTGTACCAAAACGACAAGAGGGCATAATTAAATGAACGAAGAACGTTTGTTACTTTGTCCTATGGAAGTGGAGCAGAAAGAAGAAAGAACTTGCTTTTGTGTTAGAAAGATTGAAAATGCACGAAATGAGATATTGTTGAGTAATATGCCTTTAAAAAAGGTTAAGGTCTTGTGTATTATCGGAACCTGCCAAAAAATAAGTATAATAGGGCATTTTTTGGAAAAAAAATTCAACCAGATCGGATTATAAATCCCGGAGATACGAACGATTATATACTCAAGCTTTAAATGCCTATATCTCAAGAATTTGGACCAACCGGGGGGGGGGGGGGGGGGAAATAACTTTTAGAACTCAGTGCAGAAGCTATTGTCGGTGGTGAAATTTTCACATCGATCAGAGAGTTGTCGCTAAAGTAAATATCTTCTTCTATATGGCGCGGATGTGCGGGAGTATTCTTCCCGCTTAGCATCTCTGGATGTTCCTTGAGGAAGGCAATATAGCATTCCCGCTGTGCCTTTGCGGTGCGCTCAAATTTCCTAAATAATAATGAATTAATTTTAATTCAATGAAACATAAATATATTAAATACTTACTTTTCCGCGTTCAATTTGGTGCAGAAATCCATATGTTTTGGTTTTTTTGACCCTGCTTTTGGCAACCTGATATTGTGAGGTGAATTATTTGTTACGAGGTACATAAATTTTTCGTTGTCACTGTGTTTCCAGAATACCAGGTACAAACAATGGTGACAACTGTGTAACAATTTTGTGGTTACAATTTGATTGTTACCACGTACACAGAATTGGGGTGTAATTCTATTACTCATCATGTGCGATTCTTGATAGAATGAAATACCTTCACTAAATTGTGAATAAGAGTGAAAAGCGTCCATCGATTTTTGGAATGTTGCTGGATGGGGGCTAAATGAGAAAAAATTTAACAACTTTTTTTAACTCAATTATGCGACAACAAAATATATTGGGAACTTTTGCTTTGGTTTGTGTCAAGAATAACATTAATTGGGAAATTTCTAGTTTAATGGGAAGTTTTGTAGGTGGAGCCTGTAACCAAAGTTTAGTATATATTGTAGTTTTGAACCCAATAAAAAGTAATTTTAGAAAAGCCAAAGTGAAAGAAGTTTAAAAAAGAAAATTTTCTTGGAAAAACTAAAGTTAAAAAAAAATACCTATTCATATTCTTCAACAAAGTACATTTTCTTAAGAAAAATTCCTTATCTCAAAGAAGTACGTACCTTTGCTTAAAAAAGTTAATTTTCTTACAAAAAGTACGTTTTCTTAAAAAAAATAATTTTTTTTAAAAAAAGTACCTTTTCTTAAAAAGTACATTTTCTTACAACAAATTGCCTTTTCTTAAAATACTACATCTTCTTTAAAGAGTAAATTGGGTGTGAAACAAAATATGTTTTCTTAAGATCAGTACCTACTCTTAAAAATGTACCTATTCTTGAGAAAAGGACCAATTCTAAAAAAAAAACATTTCTACAAAAATCTATTTTTCAAAATATACCTTCTCTTAAAGAAATACCTTTTCCCACAAAAATCCCTGTTCTTAAAAGTACATTTTCTTAAAAAATAAAATAATACGTTTTCTGTCATTTTCTTCAGATAAGCAGCCTTTTTTGAAAATAAGTAAATTTTCTAAAAAAAAATATCCTTTTCCTAAAAAGAGTACTACTTCTTTAAAAAAATACCTGTTCCTATAAAAGGACTTCAATGTAAGAAAAATTAGTACTCTTATGGCTTTTTCTCACAGAAAGGACTTCTTCTTAAAAATATTACGTTTTCTATATATTTGCTTTTAATAAAAGAAGTACATCTCTTTAAAAATGGCCTTTTTGCTGAAATATAATATAATTTCTTACAAAAAGAACCTAAAAATAGTCTTTTCAAAAAATGCAGTCTAAAAAAAAATTGCTTACAAAATTTCTTTAAAACGGCCTTTTCGGGACAATATAATACACATTCTTACAAAAGGGACCTAAAAATATACTTTTTAAAAAAATATACATTCCATAAAAAAAATTACTAAAATAAAGTTAATGATTTAACAAAAAGTATCTTTTCTTAAAGATCCATTTAAATTATTTTTCAACAGGCGGCTGAGGCGTGTTGGAACCAACTATTTCATAATTATTATAATATATAGCGAAAGGAATTTCGATCCAACCGGGTGTCCCCTGACACCTCATGCAATTTTATTATCCATGTCTCAGATTGTTCATAGGTTATTCGATTTTAGGATAAACTAATGAAGCTGTACACTTTTCTTTTGTTAATTTTTTTTTTATTAATAGGAACTTTTTTAAAAAAAAATATTTTTTTTTCCATTCTTTTTATAACTGCGAAGCTGTCGATTACATTGAGAAATACTATAGGAATAGATTAAAGGTATAAAAAAAATTATAACAAAATTATAAATTTATAAATTTCCAAATTTATTCCAACAAAATCGGACACGTCCACCTTGAGTAATGATGACATATACATAATAATAACAATTTTTAAGATACAAGGTAGTTTTCTTCATTTGTTATTTAGGGAAACACGTTCAGATTGTACTAATATATTCACAAAAGTTGTTCAAAAAAATATTTTTCCAAATATTGTTAGTGCTAAAATTTTAAGTTCCTTGAAGTAATGCTGAAAAGAGTGAAAAAAATATTTTTAAAAAAAAAAGGCCTAGAAAATCTGAGAATTGGTAAAAATAGTTTTTTCAAAAATATGATTGTATAGAGCTATTTTATGGGTACGGATCAACTGAGTAGATTTTCTTCGCACCGATAGAATGTACTAGAACGTTGATAAAATAATTTCATGCCAAAAACTACAACAGTGTCATTAGTTCAAGGTCAAAAATTTACGAAATGGTGGTCTCTACGCTTGAAGAAAACTGGGAAATATTAAAAATTTTCTTCCAAATTTGCGAGTCTTCAACTCAAACTGTAAAAAATCTACGAAATAAATTTCGATAGAAATTGAGTACCATCAACATAGTTTGTGGATCAATTTATGAAGCGAAGTCCTCAAACCAGATCCTTATTGGACAAAAGAACTCGTGTACGTGCTCGTCCAGGGCGTTCAGTGGAAATATTGCCGCTGTATCTAAAAGTCTACACGAATAGCCATAAAAATCAACTCGCCACCGTTCGCAGCAATTGAACATTTCTCGCTCTTCTTTGCGCAAAATTTTGCTAAAGCCCTCTGTATGAAGGCTTACAAAATCCAATTAGTCAAAGAACTGAAGCCTCGCGACAATCTCGGCTGAAGATCGCCCGGCTGAAGATGAGATATTCTTAACAAAAATAATATTTTCCAGTTAATGTATAAGAAATTCATACTACAAACAGGTTGGGCTTTTTGGGAATAATAGACAATTAATATTCTATTATTAATTAAGCACACTCACTGGCATGACTAGTTTCGAACTCCGTGAAAAGTTTATTTATTTGTCTTTCTCTACACCAAGATATAAATCTTAAAGTTACAGTATAGAAGTTTTATATGTTTAATTGAAAAATTAAAAATTACATCCCATGTAGGGATTAGGGAGAGCTTCTCACAACCTGTGAGATGTGCGCGTTCTATTTTTACTCACTGATGGGGAGCTACTGTTTTATACCGGTTCCGAACGGTATTTTGAGAAGCTTTTTGATGGCCTAATACTCGATAGTGTCGCCGTCACTAAGCGAGGTGACCGCCGTCGAAAGAAATTTAAGGTGCTCAGAGCAGGGATCGAACCCAGGATCTCATGTACAAGAGCCGCCTGAACTACCATTGCACCACCGACGGCTTTAATGGATGGAAATATGATGATGATGAGGATGAAGGCACAATAATCATTAAATTTACAGAAAATATTTAATCTTATTAAATTATTGAAGAAAGAAAAACATAAAAAGTACATTACAAAGTTAGAACAAATGAAAATCAGAGAAAAGAACAACGAAAACAAATTTGACAAAATAAAAATAATGCCTAACTAATCTGTCTGAATTGATACCATCCGTTGATCCTTAATCGTATATATACAAACTGAATTATGCAATTCTTCTGGCTATGTAATGGTAAACAAAGTAAGTAGTTATATACGGGGTTCTCAATTCCCGGTTAATGTATAACCCTGGGCAATCCATTAATCATTGTCGTGGGGAATGCGTAACAATCCTTTACCCATTACCCACAGGGTATGGGGAAAAATACTGGGTAGTTTCCCAAGGCGGTGGGGAAATATTAACCATAATAAAAAATAACTAATATGTTCGGGTTTCTTAGGGATTTTGAAACAGCTGTTCACTTCGTATAGAAGATTTTTATTTAAAAATATGACAAAGTAAGAAAATCGCTAAAATAAAAATATGACTGCAACTCGTAAATGGTCATCATATTTTTTTAAAAAATCGCTAAAAGTAAAACTCAAAAAGTAAAAATCAAAAAATCGCTAAAAAGCCCATATGTCTATATCCGTGTCTATAACGGAGCTTCCAATCGAAAAAGTAACCGTTTTTTATGGGTTGCCAAGGGATTTTTATAGATTGGCCCAATTCGGCTGGACGAACATTTTTCAAAAAATCGCCAAAATAAGAAAATCGCTAAAATAAAAATATGGCTTTATCCCGGAAATAGCTCGTGCAATCACAAAAATTATAAATTTTTTACTATGAGGGCAGCTTTATCCAACCAGACATTAGCGAATGAGATACCGCGGCGGTTTGACGTTCTCGTTCGTATAGTAATGTCGCATAATTTGTTTAAAATCGCTAAATCTAAAACTTTCTCAAACAAAAAATTGCTAAAATGCCAATATGTCTGTATCTCGGTAACGGAGCGTCCAATTGAAAAAGTAACTAATTTTTGCGAGATTCTAATGAGTTTTCATAAAGTGGACACAAGCAGACGGAAAAATTTTTGTCAAAAAATCGTCAAAGTTGGAAAAAATATGTCTTTAGCGAATTTTACAAAAAACAATATTGCATATTACAGATAAAATTACATGAGTGCGCCAGGGGACACCCGGTTGGAACAAAGTCCCTTTCGCTATATACTATGTACTAGGTAGTTCCAACACGCCTAAGGTGCCCGTTGAAAAATACTATAATTTAAATGGATCTTTAAGAAAATATACTTTTTGTAAAATAAAAAAATTATTTTTTGTTATAGCATGTATTTTGTTAAAAAAAAAAATTATATTTATAGGTCCTTTATGTAACAATATTATTGTATTTTCTCGAAAAGGCCCTTTTTTAAAGAGTGGTACTTCTTTTATTAAATGCTAATATTTTTTTTGAAGAAAAGGTACTAGGTAGGACAAGTACTTTTGTAAGAAAAAGCAATAAGAGTATGAATATTTTGTTACAAAGAAGTACTTTTTTTAAAAACATATACTTTCAAAGAAGTGGTACTCTTATTATTACAAGGAGATTTTTTAAAGAAAATGTACTTATTTTCAGAAAGGCTACTTATCTCAAGAAAAGAAACAAATGTACCATTTTATTTTTAAGAAAATGTACTTTTAAGGTAAGAAATATTTGTAAGAAAATTTGTTTTTTAATGGGAGGTATTTTTTAAAAAAAAAAATTTTTTTGAAATTTTTTTTTTACGAATTTTTTTTGGATTTGGTCCTTTTCTCAAGAATAGATGCATTTTCATAGGTACACATCTAAAGAAACTTTCTTTTTGTTTCAAAAAGGTAGTTTATTAAGAAAACACAATTTGTTGTAAAAAAATTTACTTTTTTAAGAAAAGGTACTTGTTTTAAAAAAAAAAATACAGCAGACAGTTGTCCGAGGACTTCGGCCACGGACTGTCCCTGCAGGCTGTGTCAGAGACACGGCCATTAAGTTTAACGTAGAATACGCCATCCGATAAGACAGAAAACATATATAACAATAAATGCATTTGCTTATATTATTTATCATTTATTGTTATATATGTTTTCTGTCTTATCGGATGGCGTATTCTAGGTTAAACTTAATGGCCGTGTCTCTGACACAGCCTGCAGGGACAATCCGTGGCCGAAGGCCTCGGACAACTGTCTGCTGTAATTTTTATATTTACCAACGGCATTTGATTCAAGTCCGTTTAAAAAAAAAATATTATGTTCAATTTTTTAAACTTAATTTAATTTATGTATTTATATTTTATTTGAAATAAGTTCTGCGAATGTTGAGAGGGCCGCCCTAATATTAAAAAAGGTTCACCTTATCGAGTCTTCGCATTAGCATTCGAGCGTTGTGTGAAAGCTTTACGCTTTACAATTCAAAATTAATGTTACAACAGCTTTATTGAAGCTTTCGCAAAAAAGCTTTATTACGTTAGCTTACTGTTTGTTTCACTTTTTACTAGATACATGTTGCCAATCAACATTAGCTTGCTGTTCATTTCACTTTTTACTAGATACATGTTCCTAAGCAATGTTGAGCAACCAAAAACACTCAACCAAACACCACACATATGTTTGAGTGTATGTGTTTAAACAATTTTCATTTGAGAAATTAAAATACTAGAAATATATCAACCAATATGAAATGTATATCAAACGAAAGATAACATCATCATTTACCTACAAAAAAAAATTTAAAAAAAATTCATCTAGCCGTTTCCTCAAATTCAATGAAATAAAGATTACAACAATAAAAACCTGACATGACTCCTCATACCGTAAGGTAAGACGTATTTAAGATAAGGTATTTTTGTTAAGAAAATGTACTTTGTTTAAGAATATGAATAGATATTTTTTTTGAGAAAATTTACTTTTTTTAAGAAACGGCACTTATTTAAGAGAATGTTATTTTTTTAAACTTCTTTCACTTTGGCTTTTCTAAGTTTACCTTTTATTGGGTTCAAAACTACAATATATACTAAGTATGAACTCTGAGTATATATCATTCGCGAAATATGCAGGTGAATCGACATCGAACTATCCTTCGTCGCATGAAAAATATTGTAGTCCATACATTTTAGAAATTTGTTTTAACTTTAACTAAAGAAACAAATATCTCGGAAAACTTCATTTTGAATTTTCTCACCATTTTTCATTATCTCAGATGAACTTAAACACTAAAACATTTTATTATCGAGTCTGCACACTGTGCTAAACTCTCAATCTGAGATATTTGTCTGGCCGGTCAAAAAGGCTATTTGGCAGATTGTACTCGTACTCGTATTCGTATGTGCTGTGGTGGTGGCAGTCATCTTTACATGAGGTCGGTCCTATACGACGGATACGATGTGAACACGTTTGCTGCTGTTGTTGGTGTTATTGTTGTCGTATGTGCATACATATCTTCAGACAATTATTGTCTTATTTTTATAGCGCCAGTCGCAGTGAGTGAGAGAATCCTTACCCCTCTGCAGGGACGGCAGCAAATAAAAAAAAGATCTCTAACTCCAACGACAAAACGACGAAGGAATGAACAACTAAAAATCGATCGTTAAAAGAGACAATAATGTGCAACATCTTGTTTACAACATGTTCTCCAATTTTTCAGTAACAACACACATTGGACAGTGAGCGAGGAGATTGGGTCCCATTGTTGCCACTGCCACCGATGCTGCATACTCTACACGTACTTAGTGCATTAATTTACTTACGATCTGTATGCGACAAAAAAATAACAAAATTGTATCTCACTTTGAATGTCGTTCTCTGTCGGCTGAGGTTTGGTTGTTTGTGGGATTTGTTGGTTGTGGTTGCGACTTTTGGATGCCACTGCATTTAGTGGCTAATGACATACCTGAGATTCCATTATGGCTCAATTGTATTTGTAGACATAATTATCTCAGATGAACTTAATAAGATCATGTAAACTACAATAATCTGTAAGTGAAATCAATAGGCTGCTTGTATTTTGTAGTTGGGATAATGTGGGAATACCTGAATATACATGATGGTAAATGGGACATTTTCATTGGGATTAGGGTTAAGGTGGTAAAGGAGTGTTAAGAGCATAAGCAACATTGTCCGAGTTTTAACATCGACGATTATTTGACTTTAAGTATAACGATTGTGATTATGAATTCTAAATTAGCTCCCAAGAACCTACACTCGAATGTGTATGTTAGTAACAACTTCTCTGTCTAGGACACTGAAGAATTCCGTGGTTCTTCAGTGGGTTGTTATCTGGTCAGCGTCTGCTCCTCATGTTAGACGAGGCTGGTTATCAATCCACTTCCTATGGATGTGTTCTTTCTTTAGTTCCTCTACTTAAATTCATGAAAAATAGCAGTAGGTTTTCTACCCAAAACCTACTCCCCTAATCTGGTGTGTCATACTTGCCGTGCCAACAGTATAGTAACTACTGGGCACTAGGGGTATCCATGGTCGAATTGTCTATTAGGCAGTTGCATTTTATAGTTGTTGTCAAATTTTGCTGAATAATGAAAAACACCATGTACACAAAATGTGAAAACCTTGTCTTACTTGATACAAAGTCTCTGCTAAAAATTTGATCATGATTGAAATTCTTGGCATTTTATTAACAAACAAAAAGAACCAACATCAAATTTAAAAGTTAACCCACGGAAAAGATGCAAAAAACACAAATAAGCTAGGCTGACCGTTTACTAGATAGACAATTCTACCAAGGGGATATGACATTATATTTTAGCGGTGCTTCATGAATAATTGGGCGGCTCAGTGAGAATCAGGCCTTTGGCTACTGCTAGCTATGGTGCGGTCGACGGCAAATTCCTTCAAATGCAGAACAGGCACCTATAACTACACGCTGAAGAATAACGGCCTCTCTAACATATTCTCCCAAACATATTCTGCAGGAGCCATGTATATATTTGGAACACACTTCAAACATTCATATGTTTGCAAGTCCCAAACTCACTTGCATTTAAATGTAAACAGTATCATGTTTACCGGCAAACCTATATGCTTTTTCGCATACTTCCATATACTTACGTGGAATCATTCGCGTGTTTCCCCCCAAACCTGTATATGCTTATGTAGAAACGTATGCGTATTTCCCCCCAAACATAATAATATTTAAAAATGAATTATTCTTTGATTTCAACATATATGTATGCATTATTTATTATAATTAATTTTATTTATATAAATCCACATTTTTAAATAATTAGTATAGAAATATATAATAAATCGGTTTTTTTACATTTAGGGCTTGTAATGCATTAGTTTCATGAAATGATAATCTGCTGCTCTTCATCCATCCAAGCCAAGCTTTTCTTTCACAAATGGTCCGCAGTTCCGATTTTCTCAGTAAAGGCTCAGACATACAAAGGGCTTCACGTTATTTCCCTTTCCAGTTTCTTTCCACAAAATCATTTCTCACTTAGGTAGCACACATGCATACGAAACACAGCCACAAAAACCAAAGTAACATCACAAACCATTTCAGCGTCCGACCCTTCGTTTATTATTTTTTCACTGATCACGCGCTGTTGATATCGTCTGTCCGATGAACCATTGACGACTGAACACATGAAACTACAACGCAATACGTCAACCAAAACAAGAAACACTGACTTCATTCGCAATTTACACGCACATTCAGGAATATTTGTGATTCACTGCCTGAGAGAATAATGCAAAAATACACACTTTCAAGATAGACTCTCTCGGCGTCCCTCTTTTATTCTCTTTCTTTCGAGAGAGCATAGACAGTGCAACAAACACAGCTGTAATTGCATCACAAACATAAATATATGTGGCCGCAATCATTGTGTCTCAAACATGTAATATTGAATAGCAAACACAGATTTTTCAGCGTGTATCCCTTCGATGCCATTGTGACAGACACAATTGAAGCACGACATATGTCAGGTCGAGCGTTGCTAAGTCCTTGGTGAAGATAGCAGGCACATCTAAAGTGAATGCCTCTTTGACCTCAGTCAAACCCATTTTGTCTGATAAGCATGTACACGCTGAAAAATAACGGTCGCAGCAACATATTGTAGGAACCATGCACACGTTTGCAAGCATTGAAGATCTGCTGCTTTCTGATGCTTTATTGTCAGTCACGTTTTTGTTATCAGCAGTTTGCAATAAACAAATTCACATTTGGGTCACAAATACAGCAACAGCAGTTTTCCACAAAAAATCCACATTTGGGTCACAAATGCATATACTATAAACTATTAATAACTGTGTTCCAAACATTTTATATTGAATAGCAAACACAATGTGTTTGCACACAAGTATACCGTATTTGCGACAAGCTACAAACACGTTATATTTGCCTGCTTACTAAAAAAAATAAAAATTTTGCAGCTTGTACCACATACTCTCTACAAGATGCTATAACCCAAACACGTCGCAGGAATGTGTGAACTGAAGAGAATGCCGCCGCTGTAATCGACAGTGTGGAAGAAGATTCAAATTTATCGATTCGTCATTTTTCGCAGCAATTGGGACTCTGTCCGTCTCTCTGCCAGAAATAAAGCCGCGAGACCGTCATAAGCGTCGTTCTTTTGCCGATAGGGCTCTAGAGCAGGTGTTTGAAATTAGGGATTCCACTGCTCCGGTCGAGATGTGGTTCCAACAGGATGGCGCTACGTGCCATACGGCGATTGCAACCATCGATTCACTGAAATCAAAATTTGGCGATCAGCTGATTTCGAAAAATCGATCCGTCTTCGAATCGAGCTGATTTCGAAAAATCGATCTGGCCTCTAAGATCGCGCGATTTGACACCTTTCGATTATTTTCTGTGGGAATACATGAAGTCACTGGTTTATGCTCGAAAAAGTGACACAAAATTGGACATCCAAAATGCGTTTCGTGATGAACAGCCGCGGTGGCCATATGCCCGATATAATTTTCATGTGTTAATGCCATGAATTGATCTTTCGAATGAGAAATTTTTTTAGTTTACATTAAATAGATTGTGATATTTTTGACAATTTCAATTTCTATCGACTTAAAAAAACACCCTTTTCTAAAGAGCATTTTGTGAAAACCCAACGAGTTACCCCATTTATTTTACCAAATTTTGAAGAGATGACATAATTAAGACCCACATTAGTAAAATGGTTATAAACCATAATTCCAATAAATGTTGACTACCCGAAAGAAAAAAATGTACCTAACTTCGTACTGCAGAATGTTCAAGTTTACAAATCAGCTGATACTGTGCGCTGGGCTGCACTGTGGGCCAGGGTTCATATTGGAGTAGCCTACAATAAGTTTTCGAATTCGGTTCAACAAAATAAAGAATTAAAGGTACCTATTGTGCATTTCTCTTGGTGTTCCGCTCAAAGTCCTGCGAAGGTCGAACAGGTCTTAAAATTACGACAATATTCGTCGGTAAACTAAGTTATTTTGTTAGTTACTTCGCGGGAAAACTCCAATCATTGTTTGCTTTTTGATTATAACGGGTGTCTCAGTATGAATGCACTTTTACATTTTAAAATAAAAACACGTATTTTTTGAGACAGTTGTGATATTTTTCTTGAATTGTCAAAAAACATGTTCCGATTAAGTATCGGGTAAAATATCCGCCAAACGGCTCCACGGCTCTGATGACAGGCCCTTACCGTTTTCATGAATTTGCCATGACTTTTTCACAAAGATGTGGCTGTATCTCAGCGATGCAGCGTTGCATCTCGGATTTTCGCTCAGGAATTGTTTCTAGTTTATTCACATAAACCCGAGATTTCAAATAACCCCAAAGAAAGAAATCGCGTGGCGTTAAATCGCACGATGTTGGTGGCCAGTTGACATCAGAATTTGTTGAGATTATTTGCTTTGGAAATCGTTGCTGCAATAAATCGATTGTTTCATGCGCGGTGTGGCGGATGGCACCGTCTTGCTGAAACCACATGTCGTCCAGGTCCATGCCGTCCAGTTGTGGCCACAAGACCTCCGTTATCATGTTTCTGTAACGAATGCCGTTCACAGTCACTGCAATTTTGGCCACATTATCAAAAAAGTATGGCCCAATCACACCGCCTGACAAAAATCCAAACGATACAGTTCCTAGGTGTTGGTGCATTTGTTACTCATGGATTGCATGACTATTTTCTGAGTCCCAAATCTGACTATTTTGTGTATTAACGAAGCCAACAAGATGGAAATGCGCTTCATCGAAGAAGATGCAATTTTTTGAAAAATTGCCATTGAATTCACTTTGCTCCATTATCCGTTGAATGAATTGCCTGAGCCTTCCATGATCTGCTGGTTTGAGCTCCTGAGTAAGGTGAATTTTGTACGCATGAAAGTGGATGTCTTTTGTCAAAATTCGCTACGTAGTGCTTTCTGAAATTTGAAGTTGTTGACAACGATGCCGAATAGATGTTTTCAGGTTATCGCAGGCACTCTCGTTTACAGCAGCAATGTTTTCAAGAGACTGACCGGTACATTGACGCATAGGAGTCTCACTGTCCATAACCAACCCAGTTTCTTCAAATTTTTTGACCACTCGTCGAATGGTTGACACATTAGGTGCACTTTCTCGACTGTAAATTCTTCGAAGTTTGCAAGCTGTCTCAGGACATCTTTGCAAATTTTTTTAATAAGTTTTCACAATTATAACGTGTTGCTCTTTCGTAAACCGCTCCATTTGTAATAATCGGAATAAACATATGTGAAAGCTGCAAAATTTCAGAGTTGTCACGTGCACAACAAAAATGGTACTTAATTTAAAATTGCAATCTTACTGAGACATCCTTTACTAACCTCTCTTGGGATTAAAAGATATTCCCTTAGATTCGTAATGCACTTCAAGCCGATGTTTGAAGTCAATGAAATAATTTTTAGAATTACCTCAACCTTGAAATTATTGACATTTTCATAGTTTTATGAATTTTAAAAACTTCATTTACAGATCTTATTCTGCGGTCCGGAAAACCCCGACAATTTCGAAGTTGACTGTCAATCAGATATTTTTTGTTGGCTTATTTGAGATCACATCCCCCCAGCTCCAAAGTTTAAATTTTTATAATTATTAGATTTGACTGTCGAATCATGTCTCCTAGCCCATAGTGCGCTGTTAACAACTTGTTATTCAAGCAATAGGCATCCAACCTGCTACAAAATTTATAACAATTCAAATGTATACCAACAAACTTAAAGACAGGCAACACAGTGGGGATGCCGATGCATTCAGAATCGAAAAACGTAAGTTCTCAAAAATAATGAACAGCACAAACGGAGCAATTCTAACCTAAGAAAAAGTTAATCAAAGTTAATTGAAACTTAAAAATAACTTAATTTAAATGGCCGGGTTAACAGCTCTCTGTATAACTAAAGGTGCTTAGTAAAACTAAAATTGAAACAAAAAAAAACTATAAAACAAGCAATTCTGTTGGTGGTACGGCAGCTACATACATATATACAGAATTGACACGACGACAGGAGTAGCGAAGATTTTCACGAACAAGTAGAGGTAGGAAGTATAAGTATTTGTTGTTATTATTAACCAGCAACACCAGTTTAATCTACATACACATAATATTGGATTAACAAAACGCCAATGGCTTAAGCGCCAATGGTTTAAGCCGCCAATTACAAAACTTCAAACGGTTGTCAGATGAATACTTACAAGCAATTGCAATGTAAACACTATGGTAAGGGAGGCTGAAGAGACAGACCTAGTATGACAAAAGATTTCGTATACATTGTAAGAGGTTAGGCCACAAAACGTTTACTCTGCAGTCTGACGATTGTGTAAGTGGTATGATCAGGTTGGAAAGTTCACATTCATTTTGATTAATACATTCATAATTATTTGTAGTATCAAGTTTAAACTTCATACTCTAGTTCCTCGAAATTAATATGCCGTGGTTCAGGGTACGTTTAAGCCATATTTTCCACCCAATCATATTTTCTCGAGGAATGGATATAACCTATTTCGAATGATACAAGATATAAACTGGATAAAGTTATCTAGTGATCCACCATTGTGTACGTATAGACTATCTTCCATTTGCCTGCTAGAGATTTTCTTTTAGATGAATATAGACAATGCTATTATAATGTTGAATGGGAATGGTCGGTCTTTGTCTGGCTAGATCATCCATTGTATGGTTCGTTGGAATACAAACTCAAATATGGGAAATATGTATAAGCTTAGCTTTTATCGGTTAGAGATCAGCAGGTTTTGCGGACAGTTTACGTAGTCCGGATAACATACCACTAAGGTAGTATACCCAGAAGCCTGACTATCAGAGTAGAAGTTTGATAAGTAAGGCGGCAGTATCATTTTATACCACCCAGCGCGAAAATTGCCATCGCTTCTGCTTGAAAAGCGGAATCTTATACGCATACACAAATTAAAGTGTTCACGGCTACCATGGGTGCACTGCGCGAATTCTATAATATAAAGTAGACGCTGCTGAAGATGAGGCTTCACGAACATTGAAAGGATCGTCCAGCGAATGTGAGTTCGAATCACAACCGCGGCATTTACATTTCACTAACCGGAGAAAACATGATCTCCTAGGTTGACGACAGAGTGAGCGCTAGATGCGATGCGATAATACGGCGCTACAACTCGTTAGAAACCTGTGTCTATCTGTGTTTTCTTATGTGTTCGCTCAAAAGATGTCAGACTGAGAGCGGAGTGAGAAGAGAGTGCAAGCGATTGTACGCTTCAAAAGCAAGAGAGACTTCAAAGCAAGGCTGATCTAGTAGAGGTTAACGCAGTAGGATTTGTTGTTGTTGTGGGTACCAACAACTGGGATTTTGTGTTTGTTCTATGACTCTAAAGGTCAAATTCAACACAAATGCATATGACCAAACAAAGTAAACAAAAACGTACAATAACAAAATACACTGAATTTGACAGATAGAGTCATAGGAAAGCTAAATCAGCTGTTCTACTGCGTTAACCTCTACTAGATCAGACTTGCTTCAAAGCAAGTCGTTTTGTTTGTTGATTTTGTGCTGTTTTCTATGATTTGTGTGAATGTGTGCACTGTTTTTTATACGGTTTTTCGTATTTCTTTTTATTGTGTATTTTTTTTAGCACGTGGAGGTGTCATTTCTTGTTTGGGTGTGTGTACTATTAATTTTTTGCAATAAAGGATGGGATTTATTATGAAATTTTTCCAACGCTTTACAAGCTTGGACTGGATTTTCTTTAAAATATAATCAAAATTGTCGACTGATATTCTTGAATATTTAAAAACATTTTCAAGATGGTTTATCAGTTCACGATTCAATCAGGTGAATTTTTGAGCCGTCAAAACATCGATTTGATGACTCATCCTCTGTACAGTCCTGATTTGGCACCCAATGACTTCTTCTTGTTCCCGAGTGTCAAATGTAAGCTGCGTGGTCAATGATGTAACCATGTTATGGAGGTGTCTCAATAGGAATGGAAAAACTGCTATGACAAATGGCTTGAACGAATGCAAAAGTGTATTGATCATCAGGAGAAATATCCCGAAATATAAATAGCAACCCTCTACCACTTAATTTAATTAACTTCAAAAACATCGATTTGTACAATAAATTGCAAGATGCTGGGATTTCCCGTTCTAAAGTAGAAACGGAATGCATCGGCAACTTCATCACGGGCAAAATATCGTATCAGAAGTGCTTATACTAATTTGCAACAATTTTTTTGAATATTCGAAGGCTCGGATTAATTATGACTGCCCTTTTGAGAGAGCATGACTTAAATATCGGACCATTCGTAGATTTTGCCAAAGAAACAACACAGTTATGCGTTTCCAAACACGACTCTACTATATGCCAGCAATCGTGTCCACGGATCCACTGTGACTGTATTTATGCTATTACTCATAGGTTTGATGTCAGAAGAGGCTCCAGAAGCGAGTAATAAAGTATACAGACGAGTGCGACAAAAGACATACCCGCAAAATGAGTAGAGAAAAAACGACAAATGAATTGGTAAACATAAAGTTGCAATAATCAGATTCAAATCCAGATCCAATATGAGAGGAATTCCAGTCTCGAATAAAAAAGAATAGCTAGCTGAAGTTTTGCTCCTTAGTATAACGGAGGGTTTAACTTTGATTTCGTTTCTCTGTAATGTAAAACAAATATAAATTTACTTTTTTTACTTTTTTTGACTATATTACAACCTCATGAGGTCAGACGTCTTAAACATATTAATTAAACAAACAAATTAAACAAATTTCAACATATTCTTCCAACTGGCACTATCCTTCCCCTTTTCTCGCCTGTTGGTAACACCAAGGATACGGAGGGATTCTTCTGCCTGGTCTTTCCAGCGGAGTCTTGGTCGTCCTCTTTTCCTGCTTCCATCGGGTACGTTATCAAAAATCTTTCGCGCTGGCTCATCTTCAACCATTCTGATACCATGACCTAGCCAACGCAATTGGCCTAATTTGATTCGCCTAGCTATGTCCACGCCAGAATATAGATTATATAGCTCTGCGTTCCAGCGACGTCGGTACTCGCCGTTTTCCCCAACAGGGCCATATATTTTTCGGAGAATTTTTCTGTCGAATTCTCCCAGGTGTTTTTCATCCGCTTGCGATATGACCTAAGTTTCGGAGCCAAATGTCAGTCAAGACAGGTAAAATGAGAGTCTGATATAGCTGGACTTTTGTCCGTCGAGAGAGGGCTTTGTTCCTAAACTGCTTGCTGAGCCCAAAATAACATCTATTTGCAAGCACAATTCTCCTATCTATCTCCAGGCTGACGTTGTTGTCCTTGTTCACGGCGGATCCAAGGTAGACAAATTCATCTACCACTTCAAAATTAAATTGGTTGTCAACGTTCACATGCGGACCAAGTCGAGAGGTTTCTCTAGTCGTTGACACCATCAATTTTGTCTTGCCCTCATTAACAGCAAGACCCACCTACGCTGATTCCTTTACGATTCTTGAAAATACTGCAGTAACCTCTCGCAAATTTCGCACAATGATGTCTATGTCGTCAGCATACGCCAGCAACATATAGCTTTCGTGTTAATGATCTTGTTCGTATTTACTGCAGCCTTCCTCATTATTATCTCTATTAAGATGTTGAAGAGATTGCACGAAATTGTGTCGCCCTGTCCAAGTCCTGGCTTGGTACAGAATGGTTCAGTGAGGGCTTTCCCCACTTGCACTGCTGATTTGGTGTTGGTCAGCGCCATTCTACAGAGGCGAATCAGTTTTGCCGGAATACCAAGTTCAGACATAGCTTCGTACAGTTTTCTCCGTATGGGGCTATCGAAAGCAGCTTTGTAATGGACAAAAAGGTGGTATGTATCGATTTGCTTTTCGTGGGTCTTTTCCAGGATTTGGCGTAGCGTGAATATTTGGTCAGTTGTGGACTTGCCTGGTCCAAAACCACACTGATAAGGTCACTGATAAGGTTCAATAATTGGCTTTAGTCTTTCAGATAATACGCTCGACAAGACCTTATACGCGATGGATAAAAGACTGATACCGCGATAGTTGGAACAGATACACGGATCACCCTTTTTGAATACAGGACATAATACACTGAGACTCCAATCATCGGTAATAGATTCCCCCAGCCATATACCGCATATCAGTTGATGCACGTGGGCCATCAGTCCTTCGCCACCTGTCTGAAAAAGTTCAGCGGGTAGGCCATCCGCACCAGCGGCTTTATTATTCATAAGGCGGGATATCGCCGTTCCAATCTCGTCTTGGTTGGGGGGTACATTCTATACTATCTTCCACTATCATTACCTCCTGATCTTCAGTGAAAGAATCTGAGTGGAGTAATGCTGAAAGGTGGTCTCTTCACATTGTGAGCACACACTGCTTCTCAGTCACCAGATTCCCATTCTCGTCCCTGCAGGAGGGCAGCCCATTATTAGGCTCGTTGGTCGATCTTCTTTCCCTCTGGAAAAACTTTCGAGATTCACCATTCATCCAGCACATTTCGGTTCTTTCACTCTCTCTCTGCTCCCACTGCCACTTCCCCCGCCTAAATAGCCGGTTTTCCTCCCTTCTCAGCTCCTTGTACCGCTCACTCGCAGCACGCGTTGTAACTGACTGTTTCGTTTCCATACGTGCAGCGTCTTTCCCATCAGTTGCAATGCGACATTCTTCGTCGTACCATTGCTTATCCTTCTGCGGTTTCTGATAGCCAAGTTAAGTCATTGCAGCGATTTCCAAAGAATATGAGATGTGCCGCCACTGCGCGTCTGGGTCTTCGGGAGGGGGCGTATTCTGCCCTGGCAGGAGAGAGAGTTTCTGTCGATAGGACATTGATATCTCCGGTATTTGTATCTTGTCAATATCCAGTTTTTCCTGTGTTCGGCTTCGTACGTTTTTCGCCCTGCTCAATCTCGTGCGAACTTTCGCAGCCACTAGGTAATGATCCGAGTCGATATTGGCACCTCGAATCACACGTACATCCATTACACTAGAATAGTGCCTGCCATCTATTACCAAGTGATCAATCTGGTTCTTCGTCCGTTGATCAGGAGATATCCAGGTCGCCTTATGAATGTCCCTATGCTGGAATCGTGTGCTACTAACTACCATGTTCCCTGAAGCGGCGAAGTCTACCAGTCTCATTCTATTAGCGGAGGTGGTATCATGTAGACTGTGATCACCGATGGTCGATGGTCGAAAGACACTTTCCTTTCCCAATTTGGCATTAAAATCGCCTAGAATAATCTTAATGTCGTGGTCAGGGGAGCGTTCATATACCTCCCCCAGGTGCTCATAAAATGTTTCCTTGACCTCATCATCTTCATACTCTGTCGGTGCGTGCACACAAATTAACGAGATGTTGAAATATTTCGCCTTGATGCGAATTCTGGCTATGCGGTCACTCACCGGGTTGAACCCCGAAATTAGGTGTCGGAGCCCCTTGCCCACTATAAATCCGCACCCAAATTCGTGCTTACGCTCATGGCAGCTGTAGTAAATATCGAAGTTTCTCCCTCAGTGTCGCTGGGATGTCAGCTTTATATTTTCCGAGGACATCCGCCAGTTGGAAAGTGGCACCAGTCCTGTATAACGCTCGAACATTCCAGGTACATATCCTCAAATCATGATCCTTATAAAATAAAAGTTTAACAAATAAAAATCACTCAATGATTCAATAAGAAAAATAATTGTCAGACAACTTTTTGATGATATACATAACTATATACACAGCGATACAAGAAAGACTAAAGTGGAAATACCTGGAAAGCGATAATATTTTTTTGTAAGTATTGTTGAGTGAAACAAGAATCTGCTTGTGAAATTTCCAAACATTGCGAACCTTTGCGCACTTTCATTTTCTCACAGGTTTTAAAAAGAAGAAACTTAGGCCTATACATTATTTAAGAAAATATGAGAAGTCTGTGTGTATTTGTCCAGCAAACAGATATTTCTTAAATTTTGTCGTCATTTTTCAACTTTGGCGATGATTTCTCACATTATATTATGAAGAACCCATAATACTCTTGAAGTTATTCCAAAGGGACGTTTCGTAGTGAGTAAAACTCAACTTTGTTTTTAAAAATCCGGTATTAATTGACTGAGTTTTTGAAGTTTTCATTAAAACAAAAATTTTGCAAAAAAGTCTGCACAACATTTTTCGTGTCCTTTTGGATGCAGTTCCTTATCACACGTTTTGGGATGGGAGCTAAATGAAAAAAATGTAAACCATGTTTTTTAACTACTTTATTACAACCCATTATTATCAACTATATTGGGTACTTTTGGTTTGGCTTGGTTTAGAGGGAAGTTTTCTAGGTGGAGCCTGTGATTTACATATTGTAGTTTTGCACCCAATAAAAAGTAAATTTAGAAAAGCCAAAATGCAAGACTGGCAAATCCATGAAGTACAACCCTGAACATGGAATTACATTTGGCTGCACACTCACTCTTAAACTCGTACTTTTGGTTTGGTTTGTGTCTAGACTAACATATGGGACAAATTTCTTGTTTTTTGGTTTTCTAGGTGGAGTCTGTATATCACATATTGTAGTTTTGAACCGAATAAAAGGTAAATTTAAAAAAAGCCAAAGTGAAAGAAGTTTAAAAAACAACAGTTTCTTAAAGAAGTGCGTTTTCTTAAAAAAAGTAAAGTTTCTCAAAAAAAATACCTATTCATATTCTTAAACAATGTACCTTTTCTTAAAAAAATACCTTATCTTAAAGAAGTACCTTTGCTTAAAAAAGTAACTTTTCTTACAAAAGTAATTTTTTGAAAAAAGTAATTTTTTTAAATAAGTACCTTTTCTTAAAAAAGTACATTATCTTACAACAAATTGCCTTTTCTTAAAATACTACACTTTCTTTAAAGAGTACCTTTTTGTAAAACAAAAACCTTTTCTTGAGATAAGTACCTACTCTTAAAATTGTACATGTTCTTTCGTAAAAAAATCTTTTCTTCAAAGAAAATATATTCTCTTAAAAAAAATACACTTTCTTAAAAAAATTTCTTTTGTTAAAAATATGTATTTGTTATTAATATTATATTTTAAATATTTGTTAAAAATTAAATAATACCTTTTCTTTTCGTTTCTTGAAATAAGTAGCCTTTCCGAAAATAAGTAAATTTTCTAAAAAAAAATTACCTTTTCTAAAAAGAGTACCACTTCTTTAAAAAGTACCTGTTCTTAAAAAAGTACTTCCTTGTACAAAAAAATTCATACTCTTAGGCTTTTTCTTACAGAAAGCACTTCTTATTAAAAATGGTAGCTTTGCTTAACACAAAAACATTAGCTTTTAATAAAAGAAGTACCTCTCATTAAAGAAAGGACCTTTTCGGGAAAATGTAATACATATTCTTACAAAAGGGACCTAAAAGTATACTTTTTTTTTTTTAAATACATTCAATAAATAAAAATACAGCAGACAGTTGTCCGAGGCCTTGGGCCACGGACTGTCCCTGCAGGCTGTGTCAAAGACACGGCCATTAAGTTTAACGTAGAATACGCCATCCGATAAGACAGAAACACATATAACAATAAATGATAAATAACATAAGCAAATGAATTTATTTAATGAATTTAATTTTTTCATATATTGTTTATAATTATATATCCATGTTAAATTCAAATTCACATTTAACATTTTGTTTCACTTAAATACATGAGTAAATATACGAAATTTCAATATTTCATCAATCAAAACAACAGCCGAAGGTTTGTGTCCACACTGAAACAGCAGCATAGTTTGTGTTCATGCTACAAACTCAAACACTCAACCAAACATCACACATATGTTTGAGTGTATGTGTTTAAACAATTTTCATTTGAGAAATTTAAATATTAAGAAGATATCAACCAATATGAAATGTATATCAAACGAAAGATAACATCTTCATTTACCTACAAAAAAATTTTTAAAAAAATCAATGAAATAAAGATTACAACAATAACAATCTGACATGACTCCCTATACCGTAACGTAAGACGTATTCTACGCCAAAAATGTCTTACAAAAAGTTTATTATTTTACAAAAAGTATCTTTTCTTAAAGATCCATTTAAATTACAGTATTTTTCAACAGGCGCCTTAACTAGTACATAATATATTGCGAAAGGAACTTCGTTCCAACCGGGTGTCCCCTGACACCTCATGTAATTTTTTATGCACTTTCTCTTTAACAAAGCATAATAGAAAATCACTGTTATACTAAATCAGTGTTATACTAATCCAAATCACTGTTATACAAGCAATATCCGGGAATGATGATGTTCCGATAACGAGCAAACCTGCTGATGTAACTGAAACAGATTCGGAACAAGAAGAGTGCGTTCCATCCAAATCCAAGGCAACGGAACGGCATTATGTTTCAAATGCAGATTACGCCGATCTCGTGCGCGATTTACATATGTATGTCAAAACGAGATTCTGAATTTCTCAGGTCGTTCAAAAAGTGACCGCACTTTGATGCTTGAAGAATGTTTTAAGACTGATGGCAATGATAGGTATCTCGTGTATTGCGTAGATGTACCCAAACTATTTTCGGCATTGAATCACGATTAGTCATTGATGGAATGACGAGTTTTCATTGATGGTTGATTGATGTATTCTTGAAGAAATTTGTGATTTTTTACTCCTTTATGTGAAATCTGTAATGTTGAAAGCTGTTTTACTGCATAACAACAATCTCCAACCATCAGTTCCAATCACATATGCGACTAGGACAAAGGAGACTTACGAAGCGATGGAATACACCGGTTCGTCAGCTAAGCCAAGTATAAATGGAAAATTGTCGCCGACTTAAAAGTTTTGACAATTTTATTTGGTATGCAAGGTGAGAGCACAAAACATCTTTGTGAATGGAATAGTCGCTATGACCGCAAAGTATGGCCATCACGCGAGTCGCAACAAATAGGCAGGAAGAAAATTTTAAACATCCCATTAGTTAAGGCTGAGGTTGTTATTCTGCCACCACTACATCTAAAGCTAGGATAAATGAACCATGCTGCAAAAAAAATACGGTTTTTTTAACCCCGTTTTCAAGATTTTGGGGGTGTTTGGGAAGATTCACTCGGCAGTACCTACAAGAAAAATACTATCACTTCCCGGATATTTTGGACTGTCGCACCGTGATATCTGTCCCACAGCGGGCGCGTTACATACATATGACAAAAAAGTGGGCGTATTAGTAGGCGTGCGTAAATGTTTCCCTCAAACTCTGTAATGACAATTACTACCACAACAAAAATCTTTTAAATCAGTTAAGCAGTACTCTAATGATTATTTTTCATTCATGTGGCGTAGTAGCAGTGGGCGTGGCTTAAAATTTATCTGTTGGTCTGTTTCTAGACGTGCAATTATAATTGCTGCAATTCAGGAGTTCGTAGGAGAGAGAGGTAAGAAGAATGGAACGAGGAAAAAACTTGCATGAACACTGCAATTATTTCAGTTCTCTTCATTCCCAATTTTTTAGTAATGGCGGCTGCAGAATAATTTAATATTTCTTTTCATTTACTCATTCGAAAAATTTTAACACGTATAGTGTGCATATGTCTCAGATTTATACGAATGTCAGAAGCAGCAATAATAAAAACCAGAGTTGCAGAAACAGAATTGCGTGCGTGTACAAGAAAATTGCAATTCCAAAAGAGAATCATGAAGAATTGCAGCAATTATAATTGTACGTCTAGAACCAGACTTACGTACCTAGTCCTGGCCATTACTCGTACTAACACAAAATAAAAAATCTGTCAAATCGCTCGGGTTTATATGAATTAAATATATATCGAAAAATGTAGTAGTATGAGTGGGTATGGTTAACATATTCTTTCATGCAAACTATATCCAGACAGTTTTTACTGCAACGAAAATATAATCATCGAAATCGACCATGTCGTTCTCGAGTGATGCATACATTAACTTACTTGCAATAACTTACTTGTTGTTCCTGCAACAATTTTATTCAATTTGAATTTTATAGGAAAATGGGTTGACAATTTAAATAAAATAAAGGCATGAGTTTTAAACTACTGATATTTGGTTTAACTCTTACTTTTTATGGTTTATATTTATTATTTACTTATTTTGGAGTTTTGTCAACATTTTTAGTTGACGAAATAATTTCGTTACTGTAACGAAACTAATGTTTATGATGGTATAGAGAGAGAAGCAGTCGAAAAAATGAGCGAGCGTAAAAACGAAGCCAGCAAGAGAAAATGGTGAGCGTGAGTGGTGGGTCACGTACACATCTTAGATCAGTTCCATTGTAACAATCGAAAGTGGTAGACATATTTCTCCGCCGGAATAATTTAAATAAATTTGTTAAAACAGACTAATTAGTTATAATTAGTAATAATGTTTTATTGTGAAAACTAAATTGTGTGAATTGATGTGTTTGCTGGGATCGTTTGTGTAACTTGCGAATCCATAAATCAAATAGGTAACTAAACAGAATGCAAGGAGCAACACGACATCAAAGAAAGTGACGCATCGGTAGCAGAAAAGCTACCCCGAAATATGTAACTTAACTTTTGTGTACGGTACAAGTCGCAACAAAATGTTCGTGTTTTTGTGTTTTAATCAAAATTCTGTCGCGCCTGTTTCGTTGGGTTGGTATTTGGATTCAGAAAAAAACGAAAGCCATACATACATTTGTGCGAGCAGTCGAAGTCAATGAAAACGAAAAAGTCAAAGAAACAAAGTGTTTCAAGTACGACTAACATAAAAAATAACAATTCAACGTACAGTCAAATGAATCCAATCGAATTTTAAAAAATTTGGTGAAAATAAATATAAGAGCAGTTGAAGAAATTGCTTACAGAGCGATCACTGGCATAATGACGGGGAGTTTTGGCGCTGCAACTGAATATCAAATCCCTCAACACAACAACAATTTCATGATTTAACAAAACAATGATGTGGTTCTATGTTAAAGGAGTAGAGCATAGGGGAGTAGAGCTTATGTTCATTGTAAGTACAGACATAGATAAGTACATATCTTAAATAGAAACCTTAACAATAAATTTCTCGTATATGTTTTTAATTGCAAGGTCTGAATATGACGGTCACAATAACATCTTCACCAGACGAGTGTTTCAACATGGAATGAATATTATCTATTTAGCAAATAGATTTTCGAAAACAAAAATTCAAAAAAAAAATTATCAAAACACCTGCAATGTAATACTAATAGTATATATATGTACAATTGTCAATAAATAATTTCAAACACACTTCAAAACATTCATTACAGCAATGAAACAAAATCATTGTAGTAATGAAATATATTCATTACAACAATGAACCAAATTCGTTGCACCAATTAAACAAATTCATAGCAGCAATGAACAAATTCATTGCAGCAATGAAGCAAATTTCTTGCAAGAACGCAACCTATTCATTGCAACAATGTAACAAATTCATTGCAGCAACGAAACAAATTCGATGCAATAATGAACAACAGCCATTCTTTCACCACAGTAACGAACAATTGGCAGTTGATTCCATAGCGGGAATGAAACGTTACGTTAGCTCACTTTCGATGACAAAAGTTGTTGGGGTGATGAACAATTTCATCCGTGTGACGATGCTGTTCCGTTCAGTCCGGCTTAAAGTAAAAGTAAAGTTGCCTCTATTTCTAACACAAGGGCTAGGGTTTTCAGGAATGCGATTTTCAACTCAGGGATTTTGCTATATTATACTCGAACATGTTGTAAATATTTATACTCTTCCAGATTCAGCATTATGCCAAACTGCAGATTACGAGAATTCTTATACTCGTGAAAGTTTCATACGTGAAAACCCACCTTCGAAATGGAATATCTGGTTTCCCTTACACATTACACCAATCTCGTTTGTGATTATACTAGATTGAGACTTTTCTGTTTTGGTTTTTGCCGTGGGCGCCAATATTTCAAACGGCAGACAATTAAACTTAAAATCCAGTAGTTCGACCATTTTTTCCATCTGTTAATTTACTGCTTGCTGTGAATTAATTTAAACTTCATTCTAGCAATCGGCGTAAAAGAGCAAAATGATTTCGATTTCACTCCGTTCCTTTTTGTAGTTTAGTTCTGGTCGTGTTACCTTTTCTACCTCTGCCACATTGGTTGGTGTTGCATTGTCGAAGTACGCAAGAGAAGCAGCAGCGTTTCCAATTGTTGGTTGTCGTAAATGAAATTAATTTGTGAACATTTCGTTTAGTTTAATTAATTGGTTTGTCGTATGGGCGTTAAGTAACAAAAATGTTGTGTGATCAACCGAACTTTATACGAGAATGAGCGATTAACCAGTCAGATTGTCATGAACTCTGTTAACCCAATGAACTGCAGATTGCCTGAAAACTGATATAAAAAAAGATTTGAAATTTTCGACTTTGGGGCTTGAAAAAGTAAGACGTCAAATTAAGTAGGATTAACTTTTCAAATACATTCAAATACACATTTATTTCAACTTGCACCCCATGTGTTAAGCCGTATGGGTTTAGTTGGTAGTGGGGTCCTGAATCCAAATCCACATTAAATTTTTGCGAAATTTTGCGATATAAAATGCAAAAAATCGAGATTTGAGCGTTTTCGAAAATTAACTTCAACTTTAGGCAACAGCATGTACAAATATGATGCTGGTAACGGAAATAAGCATTCAATTATCCCCGGCATCTCAAATGCTGTTTATTTTAGTTAGAAGCGAATAGTTTACGAGATTTTAAATCACACAGATTGCAAACAGGACAAAAATAAATATTATCGGTTTCTGTAAAATCACAAACCTACCAGGAGAAACTAAGAACATTTAATTAATCATCATGTTGGAGCAAATAGCTACCGTATTAATGAAGATGAAAATGTGGCATTTTGATCGACTAACTAAAGTATATGATGTAAAAATTTTATTTTCTCTGGATTCGAAAATTTTATCTCTTTTTGGCGTATGTAGACTTAGGAGAGATTAAAAATTGTACGCTGCACCATAAATAAAATAAATAAATGGTTTCCCATTACATCCCATGAAGGGACAGGGGAGAACTTCTCACAATCACTGAGCTGTGCGCTTTCCAGTTTTCACTCACTGATTGGGACCTACAGTTTTACACCGATTCCGAACGGTATTTTGAGAAGATTTTCCATGGCTAAATACTCGGTAGTGTCGCCTTCATTATGCGAGGTGACCGCCGCCGAAAGAAATGTAAGGTGGTCAAAGAACGGATCGAACCCAACATCTCATGTACAAGACGCGCCCACACTAACCATTGCACCACCGACGGCCGACGCTGCACCATAGCGCAAAGAATTATGATTATTTTTAGGGTACAATAGGTGCCTACGATGGGAGCCTATGGTAGTTGCCTCTGCTAGTTACCTAAAGTAGCTACATATGGTACGTACATCCTGGGTACGTATGGTAGGAACATGCGGCTAAGCTCAGGCTACACTGATGGCCAGCAGGTGGCCGATAGCTGGACGGATTACAGATATGTAGGTTAGCTGCGAAGAATGACCAGTCCCTACCTAAAGCGACAGAGTCCGAGGGCGTATAATAAAATGTACAAATGGATTCCCGGACATGACGAAAAGATGTTCACATTTATGGCGTAGTTTGCACAAGGAACTCTCCTAGGAGGAGTGAAATCAGGAGAGTGACACCTCTTGGGTTCCTCGGTCGAACTAAATTCAGACATGTCTGACCACAGTAGGCGGCTGTCTGGTTAGCGTCTGTTATCCATGTTAAGAGTGGCTGTTTATCACATTAGTGGTTCTACTCAAAACTAACTCCCTCAATCCACAGTGTCACCTGTAGAGTGCCTACAGATAGTTTGCTGTCGGGGTGCTTGATTGTATTTTAACGGTATCTCATTGATACCTGGGCGCCTCAATGAGTCAGTGCCCGTCGCACAGTGGCGCCATTTGAGTTTTTTCGTTGCAAAAATTATATCTTTTGAACTGACTAAGATAATCGAATAATTTAAATGGCATATGATAGATAATTGCTCAGCCTATTAAATGAGTTTTTGGAGAGGGTGTGCTGCCTTGTAGGTGCTTACTTATAAGTTATCAAAATTAAAATTTGTAGAAAAATCAATTTTATGATAACTAAAAAAATTATTTTTACCAATTCTAAATTGTTTTAGTTCTTTTTTTTTTTGTTTTAAAGTTATTTTTTCAATTTTCTGTAAAATATTCATCACAATTCGTAAGGGAAGATATATCTAAAAGGCTAATCATTTCTAAACTATTAAGTAATTACTTTCTAACTCTATTCGTGACTTCACATGCCGCAGGAAAGAAATACGTGGATCGGAAGAAGCTGCCAACATGTTGAAGAGGTCCTAATTTTGCCTCACCCTTGATGCTTTGAACGTGGTCTGCAATCTATATTTTTATACAATTTCTTAAGAAACGACTCCTGTGCTTCTTCAGAAAGCTCTCCCATTGGCAAAGACTGGTATTCAATTATATTGTTGCCATGCGCCAATATTTTATGGGGTCAACTTCTTCTGTGGATAGATTTCCGCTAAAAGTGAAGAAGTTTTCGATGCATATTCTCCATATTTTGTAGAATTTACGATTTCTTTGCAGTTTAAAATATTCAAGATCGTTCCCAATCTTTTCACAACTTGGTTGTCAATTCCACTGATTCCAGTTACTGTCTCATCACTTTGAAAAAATCTCCTAGCAGTGTTTCCATCGTTTGAGTTTCCGTATTCGTAATTGTGACATTCTACTTTTGGTCCAACTTGTTAAAAAAAAAAAACATCCAAATCGGGCATGACAATAGGCGTGTTTAATTACAAACCAACGATTATCGCTTGATTGCTAGTAACTCACAATGACGATATCCAGCACTTTTATTCAGATATTTTCATACTGGCAACTTTCTGCCTTATCAACCGGAAATACATATAATCGTCTTGCACTAACTCATGGTTTGTAGTTATTCTTGCAAATTTTTATTTTCTTCTACTTAACGATAATTATATCCAACACAGTTTGTCTGATTAGTAACTTTATGCCTGCTTAGAACTGAAATAGAAACGGCAACTTCAAGAGCCGTTCAATGTCGCTTAGCTCTTTATACAAAATAAGTGATAATCTAGTTTGAATGGGTGCTAAATGAAAAAATTTTAAAAAATTGTTTTATCTACTTTATTACAACCCATTATTATGAACTATATTGTGTACTTTTGGTTTGATTTGGTTTAACTGGAGGTTTTCTAGGTGGAGCCTGTATATTACATATTGTAGTTTTCAAGTCAAAGTCAATTTAGAAAAGCCAAAGTGCAAGACTGGAAAATCCATGAAACACATCCCTGAACATGGAATTACATTTGGCAGCACACTTGCTCTTACACTCGTACTTTTGGTTTGGTTTGTGTCTAGACCAACATATGGCGAGAAATTTCTTGTTTAATAGGAAATTTTCTAGGTGGAGCCTGTTTACTTCATATTGTAGTTTTGAACCGAATAAAAAGTAAATTTATAAAAACCAAAGTGAAAGAAGTTTAATAAAATAACATTTTTATGTTTTCAATAATTGTCCGGTTCAAGATCAATAATTGAAAACATAACAACTAAAAGATCGGATAATGTAAACGAATATAAAGTAACATTTTCGTAAATAAGTGCCTTTTCTTAAAAACAGTAAATTTTCTCAAGAAAATACCTACTCCTATTCTTAAACAGAGTACCTTTTCAAAAAAAAAATACCTTATCTTAAAGAAGTACCTTTGCTTAAAAAGGTAAATTCTCTTACAAAAAGTACATTTTATTAAAAAAGTTTTGTTTTTTAAATAAGTACCTTTTCTTCAAAAAGAACATTATTTTACAACAAATTGCATTTTCTTAAAAAACTACCTGTCTAAACTTGAATTGTTCATACTTATATTATAATTTCAAAATGAATTCATATTTAATATATCTAAGTTTGAATTTTCAACCTAATATTCATAATTGAAAAAGAATCTGCTATTAATTATCCATAAACTGAAATGTAGTCAAATGACTAATAACGAAAATTTCCCACTTTGAGGTTTACATTGTGAATTGCATCTATTTCGAAAATCCCTTTGCAGTTTGTATATATTGTGAATGGTTATGTTCTAAATGTTATGTTCTAAAACAAATATTGTAAACCTCCGAACCATCTTCGGTTTGTAAAAAGAAAAGAAACTTTACTTTATTTACAACAACCCACTGGTGAGCATCTCAAACCCTCAATAAATACACTTGAATTCGCATTAATTCACTTGTTTTATTTATTTCTGTATGGTATAAACGTTGCCTAAATTACATATATCATTTCTTTTCCACCTGAGAAATCATATATGCCAATTTAATTTAGCGCAACCACCATCCTTTCCTACAACGCTCTTGCAGACGGTTATAAATATTCTCTGCTTATGAAAAGCACCAACCCCAACGATACAGTCCACTAACCAGGTTTGGAACAGTCAAATCGAATCCCACACTAACAACAAGGGAAGTAATAAGGTTTACTCATTCCCTTCACTTCACCTACGACGACCACAAAGGAGTTCCATTCCTATCATTCCCCTACTCAACTACGATCTAGTTACACTAATTTAATCACTACCTTTTCATTAAAGAGTCCTTTGATGTAAAACAAAATATATTTTCTTGAAATAAAAACCTACCCTTAAAATTGTACCTGTTCTTTAAAATAAGACCAAACCTAAAAAAATTCCCATTTCTTAAAAACAAACTATTCTTCAAAAAAAATAACTTCTCTTAAAAAAAATACCACATTTTCTTACAAACTTCAAACTTCCTTTTATTCAAAGTACATTTTCTTAAAAATAAAATATTGCTATTTCTTTTTTTGAGATAAGTAGCCTTTCTGAAAATAAGTAAATTTTCTTAAAAAAACCTTTTTCTAAAAAGAGTACGACTTCTTTCAAAAGTATCTGTTCTAAAAAAAAGTACTTTTTTGTAAAAAATTCATACTCTTAGGCTTTTTCTTACAGAAAGTATTTCTTATTAAAAATGGTAGTTTTTCTTAAAAAAACATTAGTTTTTAATAAAAGAAGTACCTCTCATTAAAGAAAGGACCTTTTCGGGAAAATATAATACATACTCTTACAAAAAGGACATAAAAATATACTTTTTTTAAACAATGCATTCAATGAATAAAAAATTTCTTAAAAAAATTTATAATTTTTATATCCGTTTGAGTTTATATTATTCGATCTTTTAGTTGTTGTTTTTAATAATTGTTCGGTTCAAAATCAATAACTATTAGAAAGTACTTTTTCTATGAAAAAGTAAATTTTAATAGAAATATTAAAAAAAGAAATGTGTGAAATTGATCACAATGGTGGATGGTTGGGAATATTGCTATTTCAATGCCCTCCAAGGCATATCATCAGCTCCCTTCTCCACAAGTATTTAGGTATATCATCTCACATTATACGGATAAACAAATCTCAAGTAAGGTACTTGTGCGAAAACATCCACAAGCATACTTTGCCATAACCATCAATATTCACAATTTATCATTTTACAAAAAGTATCTTTTCTTAAAGATCCATTTAAATTGTAGTATTTTTCAACAGACGCCTTAGGCGTGTTGGAACTAACTAGTACATAATATATAGCGAAAGGAACTTCGTTCCAACCAGATGTCCCCTGACACCTCATGTAATTTTTTTTTATACTTTCATTTCTCTCAATATTGCCGTATAAGCTATCGTGTTCCTCTAAAGCAGCTTCCACGAAAAACGTTGGTGTGGTTGACTTTCAAAACAGTACAAATAATTTTAAATTGTTCAACGCTAAGGTTTCAGTAATTGTTGCGCCAACTTCCAGTCGTAGACTAATCCAGGGATCATGCTTATTTTGCAATATATAGTCTAATCCGTTTCCTGATAGGTATCCTTTGGATTAAGGGTTATGCTACCATTCCTAAAAATATACCTGTTACCTGCATACATACGGATTTAGGTTGAATTATGCATTTTTGATATTATACGCATGTCCGAATAAGATTTGTGGCTACCTGTAGGGACCACAAGTCAATATTGTTCTGTGAATGGATGCTTGACTATTTGTACGCCAAAGTAATTTTTATGTGAGGTGCGTACCTGCAAATTTCCATGAGTAGTTTTTTTGTTCATCCTGTGGGAGCAGATTATGGCAGAGGCTCTAAGGAAAGCAACCGACTTAAAATGCAATTTTCAAACTCTTAGACCAAACTATTTATAACATTGTTGCAGACTGAAAAATATAAATCATATTCCTTAAAAAAACAATAACGTAGCAATGGGTTTCCACGCACAGATGTCTTGAATATGCAAGGGATGCACGCCATACAATTTGTGGAGCTATGTCTTTTTACCATTTTTTACCTCTAGAAGCCAAAGTAGCGCCTAGAGGCTGACAAAACCATTTGCACTATGTAAAGGAATAATGAAAGATCATATTTAAAAATATGGAAACTATAGATTTGTTCTATTTTCCGTCAAAGTTGAAAAATATTGAAAAAATGGATAGTTTATAAATAGTGATTTACCTTTAAAATCACAAAGCAAACAGTAAATTTTTTTATTATTATACATTTAATAAATACATCCATCAATAGAAAAAAAAACCCAACCCGTACAAAACATAGCTCTTGACTATAAATTATTTATATATGACCACGCGCCTTTGTCCAATTCTGCCCAAATTTGCAGCAGATCTTAGAATATGCACACCTAACCAACATTCCCAATTTGGTTCAAATACAGTTAACAAGAGCAGAAATAATGGATTTTTAATTTGTGATCTGTGTGGGAGGTACCACGCCCCTTCGTCTAATCCCGCCCATTTCATTTTTGTCATCACCATTAGTTTGCCAGCGAAGTTTCAGCTCGATTGGATCACGGGAAAAGGGTAAAAAATCAATCCAAAGGTTTTTCGACTTCGGGTAATTCCAGAAAATATCGACCCAAAAACCACACTTTTGAAACTTCATCCCCTTCGATTTCGATGAAATTTCAAACGTATATTCTACTCGTTTCTGTCGTTACAACGACGTTTGGTTAAGGTCCAAACTCCACAGGGTTCATGTTTAATAGCTGCCTAAAGTTGGTCATCTGCAGCATATTTGTGAAGGGATAGCTGTGTTAATGTTACAATAACTTGTGAATGCGACATCAGATTGTAACGATCAAGGTATCGCCTAATTGGTTTTGACCTCCTCTTTATGAATAATTATTATAGTAGCATATCCTTTTGGGCCAAGGACATTAAAGTTTAGAAAATGTCCTTTGTTTTAGGATATCCTGGAGAAGTATATTTTGATTTTCTTAATTTTATTTTTAGAAAATTGTGCATCCTTTTCTCTAGAAGATATGAAAACTTCAGAATGGTATCACGGTGGGTTCAGAAAATATTGGCATTTTAGTAATTCAGTTATCATATATACTAACAAAAAAAATATTTTTATGTGTTTTTCATAATTTTTAATTTTGTAAACACCGTTTACTTGTAAATATTACATTATGTGCTCTATGAAAATATATATTAAATCAGTGACATATATCATATGTATTAAAAATATCCGATTGTGAAAAGTATTTGGTGATTACCTTACCAACACTTACTGGACGGACATGATGAATTGACTGCGTTTTTGGTATAGGTTTCAGCTTTGGCAACATTTTAATGAAAAGTTCCTCTTCTTTTGCATACTCCAGTACGCTAACATAAATAAAATTCATGTTGTGTATATTTTCTTTTGCCCACTTGAACATGAAAATAGGTGTTATGATTGCTCCATCCTTATTTTGTAGGCTTGCCCGTGCCACCAATTGTTTGAGTGTTCCCCAATACCATCGCAAACGTTTTTTCCATGAGCGGTACAAAAAAAGTTCCACTCAGCTTTGATGTCGAAATTATTTTCATGATGTGTAAGGCAATACATATTAGTTTTGTTTTTGTACTGACCGGCGGATCCATCCGAAAAGTAGTAAATTTTTCCCGGCTTCTTAATGGCTGTTGTAATATAGCTTATGAATTTTTTAAGAAATAATTGTACTGCTATTATGTTGTGTTTTAAAATGTCGCTTATTATGATACAGCTCGTAAATTTTATTTGGTCTTCTGTTTTGTAGTAAACTCCAAACGGATGTATAGTAGCTTGATTGTTCGTCCAATGATAAGCTTGTACCTCATTTTGTATGACAAAACTATAGTTCTCAGCAAAATCTAAGACAACCAACAATTCGTCTTCTTTCAAATTTTGTTTTATATTATTAAAGTAACTGTTCTGTTGCTTAGTGATAAATGAATGTCTCAGAAGTTTCGGCAATTTCTCCAAAAAATTATCAATGAATTCATCAACATTGTCTACTTTTGTCACAAAGTCTGATCTGTCGGTAGTTGTCCATATATCGTACTGAACAGTTTCTATTTCATATCTGTCGAAATAATTTTGCATTTTTTCTCTTACTGAGTCTAAACCTGGACATTTAGGACATTCCACCATATAGCATGCTGTTAGTGGGGTTTCACAAATACCCATGTTTAACCATGTATGGTAGTCATTATAAAGATGATTGTCGTAGTCCTTTCGGAAAACACCTTCACACATCAATTGGACATTTTGGTGTATAACACATACACACACACAATGTGTTCCGCTAGATCCAGCCAATACACATTGTTTTGGTCTTAGAGAGGCAAACTTGGAAAAGCCAGCTTTCAAATCTGGATACAACCTTTGGAATTCTGCGTACAACTCTTTCAACTTCAATAATAGTAATCTTTTTTGAATTTGGACACGCTTCCCGTTCACATGTACAGGGTCCGCCAACGAATTAGTACTGATTTAAAAAAAACATAACTCGATCATTTTTGCAGATATATTTTTATTTCTGGTCTTAAAATGTTCACAAGAAGGGGGATTTTTATGATAAAGTCACGTTCTGAAGTTCACGTCGAGCATATGGCGGCCATCAGCAGTAATGCATGAATCGAGTCTCGAGATGAAGCTCGTAGCCACACTGCCCAACATGGCCCGAGGGATTCGTCGGATTTCTTCACTGATGGCTTCCTTCAACTCGTGCAGGGTCCTCGGCTTTTCTCTGTAGACTCTCTCTTTTAGGTATCCCCACAAAAAAAAGTCGCAAGGGGACAGATCTGGGGACCGGGGGGGCCAGGAGACATCACCGCGTCGAGAGATAAGGCGACCAGGAAATTTTTGGCGGAGGATGGTCATTGTGGCATTTGACGTATGGCAAGTCGCTCCATCCTGCTGAAACCAAACATTTCTCAATGGGATACGTTTTCGTCGGAGTTCAGGGAAAAAAAAATCATTCAACATGGTGAGATAACGATTGGAGTTCACTGTGACTGTCACACCGTTTTCTTCAAAGAAATAAGGGCCAATGACTGTATTCTTCCCGACGGCACACCACACTGTAACACGAGGGCTGTGCAGAGGCTTTTCATGAAGTTCTCTTGGATTTTCTGCCCCCCAGTATCTGAAATTTTGTCTGTTGACGAATCCATTCAGGTGGAAATGCGCTTCATCAGTCGTGAAAAGAGTGATGTTGTCGTTGTCGTTGAACACCGATTGCATTTGCTCACAAAACAATTTACGCTGGTCGTAGTCCCCTTCTAACAATTGCTGGGTTATCACCAACTTGTATGGATGGAATTTGAGGTCCTCCTTCAAAATTCGACGCACAGTTGTCTGAGACAAATTAAGATTGGACGCACGAAGTCGGACAGAACGGTTGGGGCTCTGGAGGGCAGCGACCCTGACTCTGTCAATATTCTCCGGAGTTCGTGCAGTTCGATTTCCTCCCGTTCTTCTTCTCAGAACACTTCCCGTTCCGTTAAAATTGTTCACCCACACCATTATTAAATTCCGATTGGGGATAGTTCCGCGGTGGGGAATGTTAAAATGCCGACGGAAGTCACGCTGAGTCTGGACGATCGATCCGTTAACCAAGAAACGACTTACGGCGAAAACACGTTGCTGCATGGTCCAAACCATTTTGAGTACTGACCTGAAAAAAACTCCCCTTCGTTGTGAACACAATGAGACCAACCCCACCACTCTGAGGGGCCCAGACGCCGAGTACTACCCATTTGAAAAACATACTAATCCGTTGGCGGACCCTGTATTAGAATTTTTTGTGTAGACAAGATTAAGTTAAACATATGTATAACCTTTACCTTAATGGATTTATAATCTTTCTTTCCCGGCATTATTCGGCTATAATCATCGCAGCAGTAGAACATTTCAATTGAATTATTCACACTTTGTGAATGAATTCGATCATTCCTCCCATCTGAGTCCTCAAGTGTATTTACATTTATGGCGCTCCTAGACCTTTTTATGGAGTACATGGACGAAGATGGTAGTTCGGCCTTAATCTTTCTGTTAGACCATTTATGGCTTAAAACTTTTACACAAGCTGCCTTGATATTTTTGTCACTACGTTCGTGTATTTCTTTCACGGCGTCAACAAATGCATATTCAGTTATTGGTGCGTTGGAGGCACATTCACCATAACCAAATATTTTTTTTAAAATACTTTTTTTAACTTGTTCTAATTTGGAACGAATATAGCTTTCAAAGCTACTTGCTTTATTTAGAATTTTGGGTTCTCCAATTAGTTTTAAACACTGGTTTAAATATTGTAGCGCTTCATCTTTCGGAATGAAGTCCATATCATTATCATCAGCAGTTGTATTTTCCACTTTATTTTGCTCTGCGTATATTTTCAATCTGCATGATGTGCATATTTTTGCATTTGGTTCTTTAATCAAATACAGCTCTCGTATCCGTTGTGGAACAGACCTCAGATCAGAAGGCTTGCAATTATTGTGCTCTAATCCCAAGGGATTCCAGCAATTTTTTGTAGGGAAGGAACTCATTTAAACAAAACACTTTCACGTTTTTTATTAAACACAACTTTTCATAACCCGTTCTTCAATAAATATGCGTAAATATAATTAAAATTTGACACCTTCTGTTGGACTAAGCATGGCATACTGCTTTAATTTAATTTAAATCAAAAAACACTTCATTTTTGTCAGTTTAGTATTAAAAATATATTAAAACCCCATAAAAATATTTTTTTTTTGTTAGTATATATGATAACTGAATTACTCAAATGCCAATATTTTCTGAATCCACCGTGATACCATTCTGAAGTTTTCATATCGTCTAGAGAAAAGGATGCACAATTTTCTAAAAATAAAATTAAGAAAATCAAAATATACTTTTCCAGGATATCCTAAAACAAAGGACAGTTTCAAGACTTTAATGTCCTTGGCCCAAAAGGATATGCTACTATAATAATTATTCATAAAGAGGAGGTCAAAACCAATTAGGCGACACCTTGATCGTTACAATCTGATGTCGCATTCACAAGTTATTGTAACATTAACACAGCTATCTCTTCACTAATATGCTGCAGATGACTAATTTTAGACAGCTATAGAACGTGAACCGTGAGGAGATTCGACCTAAAACGAACGCCATTGTAAAGGCAGCTACTAGGAGAATACATGTGTTAAATTTCATAAAAGTCAAAAGCCATCAAAATCCAGACTGGGTCGAAACAATTTGGAATCACCCCTTCAGCAAAAGTATAAGGGGCAGAAGATTTCACTGCACTTGAACTTGGAGTGGGAGAATTAACGTCCATTAAATTCGGCGAGGAAGGAATTACCAACAATTCCTACACGTCTTCTTCCTTCTCGGCGATGCGGCTTTTGGTGAACCTGCTCTCTTTTCCAATCCCGGATATTTATTGAACATCCTAATAAAGTTAGAAAATCGACCAGATAAAGCCGAAAGCTCCTTTTCCTTATCAGAAAACTCGGACTTCATGCTCCTGAAAAATCTGTAGAACTCCATATCTAATTTTCTACAATCCAGGCAACACCAACGAAGACCCTCATCATCACTAAGATTATCTGTCACTCTTACATAAAGGCCAACACATTTAACATGTTCCAAGCCATCACATAACCAGCATGAAATCAAAGTATCAGTATCCGATCTAACCTCACAGTCTTTGTTCACACAAATCATTATAATTAAATCAGAGTAAAAATAAATAAATTAGAAACAAGTATGTACTAACAACAGAATGCCAAAATCGACAAAATTACCAAACACGTATGAACTTATTATCCCTTTGATATTAAGTCCCAAAACCAGACTTATCAGTGTAGAGCGTGGCTGATGAAAGCCGCTACCAAAAAAAATCAATGAGTGTTCGAACTCACGGATGATGTGTTAACACCTTTTTGCTACACGGTACCTGTTCGATTACTATGAACACATTAGTATATGTTACATTGGAAAATAAAAAATAATAGTTTTTTTGTATACACCGGGCAATGCGGAACATCAAATGACTCGCTTTGTTTGGCCATAGCAACAACAACGAAACAACCAAACACACAACATCACACATACTTTGTCCGAAGTAGCTGACGTATACGTGTGTCAAATAACCACATGTTTGCCATATCAACAGCAACGAAACAGCCAAACACACAACATCACACATACTTTGTACGAAGTAGCTGACGTATTAGTGTGTCACCATAACGTCGACAGCGCAAGCCTTGCCAATGACATTTTGCGTGGCTATGCTTTATATCTCCGTTCAACAGCAGCAACAGACACATGTACATGCATACATTATTATGTTAATACATACGCTATAGACACAATTTCGTTTCCCTCACCCTTGCCACACCACTCTTTCATTGCTCTCTTGCTCGCTCATTTATGTTTAACACGTCATTATTCTCTTTCGCAGTCGCAGAAAATCTGGTTTTAGCAGCAGCATAAAATCTGGTTTTAGCAGCAGCATAAAATCTGACTTTGATAGATTTAGTCCCTATACGCCGCTATAGATCTTAACACATCAAAAATTTAATAACTTTTTTTTATTTGATGAATCTGGTTAATTTTTCTTATTTTGCAGATTGGTTTTTAGATTTAACAAAAATGGATTACTGGGACACTGAAACAATAATTTTGATTGTCCGACTCTATCACGCACTGTAGTCCGAAGTTTTGGTCCAAAGAGAGTATAGGCGCACGTTTGGCGGCAATCCTCCGAGCAGATGGACCATAATGAGACTTGTTAACAATTTTGCCGAGCATGGGACAGTCAGCAGAAGAACTTACCATCGAAACCCTTCAGGGCGGACGGAGGAAACTATCGCTAATGTAGCTTCTGCTATAAAAAACAATCCAAGAGTTTCGACAAGAAGCTTATCTGCTCAAATGGGTATAAGCAGACAGTCATTGCAGCCAATTATGCACAAAGATTTCGACATATTCCCATATAAAATAAAAATGATCAACAAACTGAACGCAGCAGACTTCCCGATTCACTTGGAATTTTGTCAGAAGATGCTTCAAATGTTGGAAGAGGACGGAAACATGTTGAACTGTTTTGTCAAGTCTGACGAGGCCCAGTTCGATATAAACGGCACTATAAACAAACAAAATTGTCGAATATGAAGTGCTTCCAACCCACAGATACTCCATGAGACGGAATTGTATCCACTTCGTGTCACAGTATGGTGTGCAGTTTCATCACGCCGCATTGTTGGGCCCTACTTCTTCGAAGAAAACGTTCACACCGCCACGGTTACTGGAGACCGTTACTTGAGCATGTTGAGAGAGTTTATCTATCCAGAATTACACCGAATGAGAATTTCTTTCAACTCTGTGTGGTTTCAGCAAGATGGTGCAACTCCTCACATTGCGACGAAAATTTCCCAATAAGCTGATATCCAGAAACTCCACATTCCGTTGGCCTCCAGGTCGCCTGACCTTACTGCACCTGACTTTTTCTTGTGAGGTTATTGCAAACAGGAAAACCAACAAATTTGAATGAACAATTGCGGCTATTCCTGTTTCAACTTTCCAAGCAGTAATGAACAACTTTTTGGTAAGATGCCGCACATGCATCAACGAGCAGGGGGCATTTACGTTCCATTAATTTTAAAACTAATTAAGCTATATTTAATAAAATTGAATGAGCTTTAACATGAATAAACGAAAATGAATTCCATACACGCAAAAAAAAGTTATTTGAATTTCTTAATGTAGTAATATTCATCAGCCACCCTGTATAAACTCGTTCCATACGATACCTGCGACAAAGTACATTTTATTCAGGTCACAAATTGCAACGATTCCAAAATTTGGTTTCTTCCAGAAATAATGCTTGTTATTACAACATTTCAATCACAATAACATTAAAATCACTTTAAAAATCACATTCAAAAAGAAGTTACTGAAACAGGTTTACGATATTTCGAATGTATATAAAAGTATACACTCAATAACGCAGTCATTGGCTGTATAATCCCCAAGTGATGTCTCTCGAAAGGGAATTAAATAATATGTCCATATTTACACTTGTTAATTTGTTTCTCGCATAATCAGCTGTTTTATGGTCTATTAGATCATGTTTTTACGCAATTACAACAATAACACGAAGACAAAGCTAATGAGGTGGATGATGAATATGCAGAAGAGAAGACAAATAAAAGATTAAAACGAAACAAACTCATTAAATGATGTTGTTATTATTACTATCATAAAGATACAAATGTTGGAAACTTTTATTTGTTTATTTTTCGTTCGACAAAACGATTCTAGTGTGGCATTAACAACAATAAACATTGTAAACTAACACACACACACACTCTCACACATATGTTGCATGCAACCAAAGTCTCCATAAACATACATATGTGTGAGAATGTATATTTGTACTGCTCCCATACAGTACGTACTTTTATCACCCACTATATGGGTGGGCGTTTAATAATAGCAATCCGCATATATTCGTTCTCAGCTATGATTAGTTCATACTCACTCGTATTCGAATTGTATCCCCATTCGAATCGAACGTACGAAACAGCAATCAAACGTTAAATGTATCATAATATATGGATGGATAGCTGGATGGATCGTAAATATTTTTTATTGATATTTAAAAACGATTTAATTAAACTAAATGAAATCAAAACGATGTAGAGGGGGAGAGAGAGAGAGCAAAATTGTGTGAGATACAGTGCCGTATTGATCTATGATCGGGAAGGCCTATATTACAAATGCCTAGCAGGTTTTGTGCGCCATGATAAGAGTTGCAACGGCGCATCATATTAGAATGTCTACCATCAATTTCGTACACAACGTTGCTTCAAAATATTTGTCGAGCAAATTCTCCAAAAAAAAAAAATATTAAAAATGAGGTGTCAGGGGACACCCGGTTGGAACGAAGTTCCTTTCGCTATGTATTATGTACTAGTTAGTACCGACACTCCTAAGGCGCCCGTTGAAAAATACGGTAATTTAAATGGATCTTTAAAAAAGATACTGTTTGTAAAATCACAAATTTTTTTCAAGAAATTTTTTTTAAATTTTTAGGTCCTATTTGTAAGAATATGTATTATATTTTCCCGAAAAGGTCCTTTTTTAACAGCAGGTACTTCTTTTATTAAAAGCTATTGTTTTTTTTTTAAAGGTACTATTTTTAAGAATAAGTACTAACTGTAAGTTAAAGCCATAAGAGTATGAATTTATTTAACAAAGAAGTACTGTTTCAAGAACAGGTGCTTTTTAAAGAAGTGGTACTCTTTTTAGGAAAATGTTATTTTTTTTAAGAAAATGTAGTTATTTTCAGAAAGACTCAAGAAAAGAAAATGTATGATTTTATATTTAAGAAAATGCACTTTTACGAAAAGGAATTTTTGTAAGAAAAGTTATTTTTTTAAGAGAAGCTATTATTTTGCAGAAAAGTTTTTTCTTTAAGAAATGGTAATATTTTTTAGAATTTGTCCTTTTTTCAAGAATAGGCAAATTTTCAAGATTTGGTACTTATCTCAAGTAAAGTTATATTATTTCAGAAAAAGGTACTCTTTAAAGACAGGTTAATTTTTTAGAAAAGGCAATTTGTCGTAAGAAAATTTACTTTTTTAAGAAAAGGTACTTATTTAAAAAAAAAATTATGTTTTAAGGAAAAGGTACTTTTTGTAAGATAATTTACTTTTTTTAAGCAAAGGGACTTCCTTAAGAAAAAGCATTGTTTTAAGAAAAGGTACTTTGATTAAAAATATAAATAGGTATTTTTTTTGAGAAAATTTACTTTTAGAAAAAGGCACTTATTTCAATAAATGTTCTTTTTTTAAACTTCTTTCACTTTGGATGTTCTAAATTTATTTTCAAAACTACAATATATACTAAATACTGGTTACAGGCTCTACCTAGAAAACTTCCCATTAAATAAGAAGTTTCCCAACATATGTTAAGGTACGTTTAGACTATGCTAATATTTGTCCAAACACAACAAATAATGGTTTGGGCTAATAGTATGGTTTGTGACAAATGTTTGGGCATGTGTTTAGATTGCACTAATATTTGTTTGAATTTTATTTGTGCAAATAACAGACAATTCTGTGTCAGCCATGTTTGGTACAAATATTTGTATACCACTTTACACTATACTAATAATTTTATTTGTCCGGTGTGCAAGGTATATTTATTAAAAGGTAGAAGCGTAAGCACAGCTGACTGAACTTTTTTCATTTGTTTGTCAGCTGATTTCCATTTGTTTCTCTTTCGCTTATCAGTTACAATTGTCAAATTTGGTTTACTCTTTGTTGTTGTCATATATTTCTCCATCAGGTATGGAAAATGAGAATTTCAATTTTGTACCATCGAGATTATAAAATTGTACTTTTTCGATCCCCAGTGTACCAATTGCCTTATTTTTAATGCTAATGCTTCTACCTTGTCCGGTGTGTATGATAAACATCTGTCAAACAATGTTGTTATGTTTATGAAATCCATCTGTCAAACAGTATCAAATTGTGTTTGTGAACCAATGTGAAAAGTTAAAATGTTTAGTGACAGTGATATTGGAGATTTATTATTAATAACTGCTGGAGCTATAGCAGTTTCAGAAACCCAGCAAAAAGAAAAAAAGAAAAAAAGAAGATCCAGAAGAATGTGGGTTCGAGCTTGGGTGCAGCGCCGTAAAATGGAAGGATGTTGCGAAAAACTTCTGAAGGAATTGCGTTCTGAAGAACCTTCGCTGCATAAAAACTTCGTGCGCATGGGTTCAAATGACTTCGATTACTTGGTAATTTGCTTACAATATTCAGCATATTAACATTAAATATATGTTCATGTTTTTCACATAAAGCTGAATCTAGTGGCGCCGATTATAACAAAGAAAACCACACATTTGCGGGAACCAATATCTGCGTCTGAAAGATTAGCTCTGACTTTGCGGTATTTGGCGACTGGCGAAAGTTTCTCGTCGCTGCAATATGTTTTTAGGATTCATCCATGCACGATATCGGGTATTGTGCCAGAAGTGTGCGATGCTATTTACAATGTTTTAAAACCAGACTTTATGAAGGTACCAGCATTTTTAGCTGCAATGTTTCAATTACGTCTTTTTTTTTAATAAAAGGTTCCGTCGAACGAAGAGGAGTGGAAAAGCGTTGCAGATGAGTTTCTGGAAAAATGGAATTTTCCAAACTGCCTTGGTGCCGTAGATGGCAAGCACGTGGTGATGGTGGCTCCTAAGAATTCAGGAAGCGTATTTTATAATTATAAAGGTTATGCAAAATGTATACAAAAATAATTGACAAATTAATTAATCTTCTTTTTTTCTATTTGGCAGGCACACATAGTATTGTGCTCATGGGCATTGCCGATGCGTTATATAAATTTATTTACATAGACGTAGGAACAAATGGTCGAGTTTCTGATGGGGGCGTTTTCCGGAGAACTGCATTTTATGATGCGCTACAAAACAATTCTCTCCATCTTCCTCAACCTGTGCCATTGCCCGAAAGGTCAAAATGCATGCCGTTTGTCCTAGTGGCTGATGATGCATTTTCTGCAAGCACAAATCTTTTGAAACCCTTCAATAAGAACAGGCTTGATGGTATTCAACGCATCTTTAATTATCGCCTATCGAGAGCACGACGCGTTGTAGAGAATGCATTTGGCATATTGTCAGCACGATTTCGCATTTTCCGCAGCCCAATACAGCTTAATCCCGAAAAAGTAAGAAAAATAACCACTGCTTGTTGTGCATTACACAATTTTTTAATGATGAGGAACGCAAGAACTTACTTGACGTCGTCATTGGTTGATCGTGATAATGCCGATGGTAGCATTACTCCAGGAGAATGGCGGAATGATGCAATTGACTCATCTTTACATCCTCTCACAAGACAACGTTCTTACAACAGCGAAACAATAGCCGAAATTAAGAATGAATTCAGCCAGTACTTCATAAATCAAGGAGAAATACCTTTTCAATATCAACAAATATAACTGAATTGCTGTCTATTTCTTAAAATAATATTTGTCCATTTGAAGTATATTTTTATTATTATTAAAAAAAATTAAGGCACATTCTTTGGCAATCTTAAGATTAATGTTTGGTAAAAAAAACTAAAAATCAGGCACATTCATTGGCAATCTTAAAATTAATGTTTGATAAAAAAAAATTATAGCAAATTCGTTGGCAATATTAATATTATGAAAATTATCACATTCATCGTTGCACTTTCAATTAAGAAGCTGGTTCAAATTCTCTTGGAACTCTGTCGCTGGATTTTGTTTTTGTTTGAGCTCACTTAATTCTTTAAACAAAAAACCTCCAAGACTTCTTCTTATGTTTGCAGCATCGCCTTCATTCAAGGCATTGAGCTCACTGACCATGTAGCGTCCGAATTCCTCATTTGGGTTTAATGATTTGCGCCTGTCCTTAATAGTTTGGACAACATCACAAAATGTTGCCATGACATTTGTCGTTGTCTTGTTCGACGGGGGCGCAGATGATAGGGCTGATTCTGTAAGAAAAAGGTTTTCCGATAACAACAATATTAACAATTAATGAATACATTCTCATTAGTTTACCTTCGCTTTCAGATGCAATATATAAATTTGTTGTTTTTGGTTGCCGCTGGCTAACCTCTGCACGTCCAACAAAAGCCATGGAGTCGAAATATTTCCACTTTGGCGCATTGTCTGCACCTTGTCCAGATTTTGTTTTTTTGTTGAGGTAGCCCCGGTACTGAATCCTCAAATTCGACCATTTTGTGCAAACTTCTTCCGTTCTAATATTTAGCATACCGCCAATCTCAATCCATGCACTATCCCGCATGGGTTTATTATGGTAGTCAGCACTTGATGCATTCCAAATGCAAGGATGGCACTCCACTTCGCTGATCAATTTAAATATATCTTCTTCGCTCCAGTCATGCGTCATCTTCTTCCTTTTGTTTTTTTTGGCAAATGATGGGGGCGATTCAATAACTGCTGCATCGTTGTCGTCCATTTTCTTTCAGAAAAATATGCTTTATAATTAAGAATTACGGAAGCGCGTTATTTACTTACCAATCTGTCAAACGAATTGACCAGTATTGCCATTTCAATTTATTTAATTTTTTATATGTTAAGCACTGTCAAAAATAACTGTTGGCAACCCACGTTTCTACAATTGAGGGGCCTAGATTCAAAAATGGTCAAGCCCACTTTTCACTTTTTTGAATAAAACCAAAAAAACTAATACACAGCATTTAAAGTTTTCAAAATTCAAGAAGAAAATAGTAGTTATGATTGTCGTCGAATGTTCAATTTGCATACCACTTTTTGGCGATTTTTTCTGATAAATTACCGGTTTTATCGTTAAAAATTGATTGGACTTGACTAGTTTTGAAACTCAATATAGTGACTTGACCACGTTTGAAACTAAAACCGTTGGACTTGACCAGTTTTGATTCAATAATGATGGACTTGGTCAAATTTGAAAATGAATTATTGATTATGACGAGTTATGACAGTAAATAATGTTAATAATGTTACATACTGATAAACGGTATTAATATTCGAGGAATTTTCTTGTTAGAGAAACAATTACAATTTTAGTTTTGATTTTCATTACTTGTAAAAATTACCATTTACAATGAAAAATAAAGATAAAAATTGTTTTTCAACCTAAGACTTCGTAGACAGTTAGAAAAACAAAATATTTTTTTTTTGGCGAAATATCTCGAATTTTTATTTTTTTGGACTTGACCACTTTTGAATCTAGGCCCCTCAATTATTTGTCGCTGTTTGTTCCGCCAAAAATATTACGAGAACAAACAAAATATCGAGCCAAATATTTGTTGCGACGTGCTGATAAAGTGTTTACACTATCCAAAGCTTTCTTCACAAACAAAGATTTTTGTTAGCCAACAAACAGTCCAAAAATATTTGGTGGCTAACAAATTCGAGTGTTTACACTAGGACAAACAAAATTTTAATGATTTTGAACAAATATTAGCATAGTCTAAACGTACCTTTAGTCTAGACACAAACCAAAGCAAATGTACTTAGTTGCTAATATGGGCATTTTTTTTTTTGTAACCTATATAAGGTAACATCAACTGTTACGAAAAAAAACGCATAGACGTTGAGTATAATCAACTTGGCATCATCCCAGAATTCTTTCTTTGTATTTGTCAATTCATTAATTGAAAAGCCAAACACAAACCAAAATTCTAAACATATGAGGTGGTCATACTGCATTCACATTGCAGCAGCATTCTCCCACTTGGTTAGTAGCAGGGAATTATTGTACTGAAAAACTCGAAGCATGAGATTTCGATTGCAATGGTTCAGGGCCTTAATGTCACATTGGGGTATACCGAATTTAAAAATACACCAGGCATCGTAAACGAACACCTACAGCCCGCTCGATCGCCACGAGTCGTAAAAAATATTCGTCTCGTGAGCATGTGCGAAAAAAAACCAAGGCACCCAGGAATCCCCGAGCAGGGGATGCTTGTTTACATGCATTTTCGTAGGCACCATGCATTTAAAAGTGCACAAAATGTACCACAAAGTAGTACATATCATGGTCCATAACGTACATAACCTGCACCAGAAAGTAGATAAATTTCGTCAACAATTGACAAAAATTACACACCTGGAGGACTTTACCAAAAATACTTTAAGTTTAGTAAAACGTACACAAATAGTACATAAAGTGTACAAAAAAGTACAAAAATTTACCAAAAAGTGTATCAAAAAAAAAAAAAAAAGATCATCAAGCAGGCAGAACCGAAGGCGTTCTTGCGAATCGAGTCATGGGACAATATCGGTGAAAGTATCTGTTTGTGAATCGAGCTTTTCCTCGGCTTTCTTCTTCACTTCACTTCCGTTTTGCTTTAGGTGTTGTTTGTCTCCAGTATTGTCTTGGAATTCTGCTTGTGGAAGAAGAAAAAATCAATAATATTTTATACAACTTTTTAAATATTTTGTTAAGACATACATTTTATATATTTCATTCAAACTTGGTACACTTTTATCGGGGTTATTCTCAACTTCTGAAATTATACATGTTAACTTGCAGGTTTTCATTTTATATGAGCTAACGTGTATAAGTTACGAAAGAAGGCCCCTAATACTGAGTTGTAGCTAGAGTGTCCTAAATACTGCTTTATCGGATTTTATCGAATAATACATTTCTTGTTGCAAAACAACGCGTACATTAATTAAATTTTTTTAAATGTATATTTGATTAAAACCGAGTAACCGTCACTTTCGACACTCTAGTCATATTTGAAATAACATGAAATGTGTTCTTTTATGCAAAGTATATTTTCCAAAAAAAAACGATAAACCAGTATTTTGGACACTCTAGTTTTGTAGCACAATAGTGCTAAAAAAAAAGTTGTTTATTTTTTTTCATTTAGCCCCCATCCGGCAATGTGCGATAAGGAACTTCGTTCCTAAAAATAGCAAAGTATTCATTTATATTGACAAAATTTAGACAGTTATTAAATTTGTATAAGTAAGAACTAACTTTTGTTTGAGAACTTCCCCCGGCTTAGAGCTTGCTTACATGATTCTTTCTATGCCCACTGCTCAGGTTTTTATTACACAAAACTTTTGTTTGTCCAAGTGAATAACTTCTGTATTTATCAAGGAAAATGCAACGTATTTGTCAAGCCCTGTTTGGTACCTCCTACACCAAATCAGGGCGGCCGGCCATATAAATCCCTGTACAATACACGCCCATCAAACAAGCCGCCACTCTCGCTATGACTGAAATCACGTTGTTTCAAATAACTCATTATAGGTAAAACATCAGTCAGCACATTTCATTTAGTTTTCATAAATATGAGGCCCCAAGTTCCCTTACGCCTTCATACACCTCTGCAAAGATATGAAATTGATGACTTTATTATCCTGTGCATTACCAGTATAGCCATCGCTCGTATTCGATGTTTTGTTTAAATCTGTCGCGTCCGATTGTAAAAGAGATATATCTGACGACTGCCATGGAGTCTTTAGGTCGGCCAGGATAGCAGGCGGTTGCCTTGAGAGACATAGACATCCTCCTAAATGATGCTCAGCATTTGTTGCTTAACCACAAGTGTAATGTTGGCCTCGCTCGTAAACATTTGCGGCATCTACGGAATTTCTTAAGCAACGAAGTCGATATGAATGTGTTAATGTTGGGCATATGAATGATGACTGATCTGATCGTACCGAAAGTGTAATCATTTGTTATTGTTGAAATGAAACTGATCCAACAATTTGTTGTGTGTGATTTGTTTTTGTTTTTTGTGTTTGGCTCATTTTAGGCGCTTAACAAAGTATTTTACTTAAATAATTCACGTTAAATTGAGACGTTTTCTCCATTCAGATTTTGTTTATTATTATGTACGTTTCACCTCGGTCTGGACACCTTTACGCTCTACACAATTTTCATTGCTGTTGATCGTTAAAAATTCGATGTTGATAGTATTCCAGAAATCTGTTGTGTGTTTTCTGTGGTCAAAGTGTTGTATGATGTGTTTAAACAAAAATCTTTATTGTCGTCATATTGAATTGTGAAGCAAAAAATATTGTAATTATAAATCCAAACCAAATCCAAAATAAGGCAAAAAAATGTAAATCTGAAAATGTAGTATAAAATGGTATTTCTTTTTTGCGATACGTGTACACTCAATTGGTTTCGATTTGGGTATTATCAATATTCTGCAAATCTGTATTTAAGAAGAGGAAAGTGGTGAATTTGCCACACCCTTTTTTGTAACTCCCATACTAAATCTGAGCGGCCGGTCAGATTGTTGACACACTAAATCCTGTAAAATACTAAAGATCTAAAGGCCAGACATCAACTAATAAAAAGGATGATTTTCGCCACGCCCATTATGCTGTCCCCCATTAAGAAAGTTTTGTTAACATTTGGTTGTTCGACACAACGACTCCCGTATAACTCAATGAAATTTAGTAGTAGGCAATACTTAGCCAAAAGTTTACAAATAACGGGTGATTCGTTAAGCATTTTGTTTTTAATTATAAAAAAAATCAATGAGGGTTCGTACTCACGGGCGATGTGTTAACACCTTTTTGTAACACGGTACCTATTCTTGATCTATGAACACATTAGTAAATGTTACATTGGAAAATAAAAAAAGAATAGTTGTTGTGCTGAAGGCTCTTTTGCTATTGCACTTCCTTTTTCTTACATCTGCTTTAACATTAGATGTAATATTGTTAAAATAAATAAAGCAATATTTAGCTCACTGAAATAATTGTTTTTGTTTTTTGGCATCAACAGAGCGATGACGACCTGCTTGTTTGAATGCTGGCATACAACTGAATAAAAATCAATATATTTAGCTCACTGAATTATTTATAATTGTTTTTGGTTTGTCATAAACAAAGCGGCGATAAAAAGTATTGAATAGTATAGAGAACGTATTGTACTCTTTTTCCGCTCTCATATAGAGAGTCTGAGTAAAAGAGCATACCCGAGTCTTATTCTCTTTATAGAATATTTCAATATAAATCCACCATTTCGACAATGTTATTGCATAAAACAATACAAAAAGCATAAATGTTTCAAAAGGCATCAATGTTTCGCATCAAAATTATGAATGGACCAAGTTATAACAAAAAGAGAGTAATAAGTTTTGAATCATTCAATACATATCGCCAGTGATTTTGAGTCATACAATTTGTTCCATGAGTTCTCTATACTTCAATACTCTTCTTCTTCACGCAGAGACTATTGTTGTACAACAACCACGTGTGTGATGCTAACGCTGTGTGTTGTTTGCATGTGTCCACTTTGATAGATTGTCATACCCGTGCCTATAGATGTTAACACATAAAAAACACCAAAAATTACATGAAAGAAAATTTTATTTGAGACGGTAAATCAATGACCGCAATTTAATTTTTAAAGGTTATTTTGCCTAAGTGTTGTTCATGACTACACAGAAAAAAGCGAATGCTCAAATCAATTACGATATTTGTCAATTCAATTATTTTTATACTTGGATTTCCGCCAATGACGATTTTTGTAAATTCAATTACTCGAATTGTAAGATCGTAATTGAAAAGTTTTCAATTAAAGCAAATATTTATTTGAGCACAGATTTAATCAAAATTTCTTAATATTGTTGATTAAATTAGTAATTGAGTTAAGCATGACTTTAATCAATTTTTTATGGAAAATTTCAATTACGCGTGTAATCAAGTTGAGTGAGTGCTTAATCAAATTTACATAATGTTTTGATTACGCGCGCAATCAAGTTGAGTGAGCGTTTAATCGAAATTATATAATGTTTTGATTACTAGCGTACTCAACTTGAGTATTCGAAATCGGTAATTTTTAATGATTAACATTAACACCCAAAATAACAAAAACCAACATCTCATATTTTTTGAACATTTTATTTTTATAATTAATTTCCGTTTGATTAAATAATGCATTTTCTCGTTTTTGCTTATGGTATGTCTTTTTTTCGTTTGAACATTTATTTGTAAATTCTCAAAGATGTGTTTTGATTTCGCAATAATTTTGTAGCACATGTGTTGTTGCTGTCATTGTGTTGACGAGTGCCGATTGCAATAACAAAACACCGTTTGTAACGGATTTTTGGTGGTGCGCATCTTCCACTTGTTCTCCCTGACAACAACAAAAATTCGCCTTAAAAATCGAACAAAAAAACGTCAAATAACATATAAAGAATGTTGTAATTTCAAGTACACAAGTACTTGATTCCAGTGAAATTTTAATTGATCTTCTTCGCTTTATAAAATGTAAAATTGTTGAACCAAGTATTCAAATGATTGAGTCAAATAATGAAATAATTGAATTTTATCTCTGTTTTCAAGCAAATCAGTAATTGAAATTAATTCGGGAATATTTTTTCTGTGTACGTTGTAAGAGGTCCATAAGAGAAGTCGTCAAATATTGAACCACTTTTTCAAGCACAGCGGCTGGTAGCTCGCAATTATACGTTGTTTTTGCTAGTCTGCTATTGACGCGGCACTCAATGAACTGATCGTTTGAACTATGGCCGTAAATTAAGCTGCTGCCACCGAACTGCGGTTGCCACAACCGAATTGAGGTTGTCACGACTGAATTTAGTTCCCACAACTGAAATTCGTTTGAATAAACCTCGTTTCATAATTAAATCGGCTGTGACAAATGAATCTGCTATTATATGCGCCATGTCAACTAAATTTTGTATATAAATAATTCCGGTTGCAACAATCAAATTTATAATAAATTCGGACGCAAAAACTCAAACTCCTCCCAAATTTGGTTGCAGCAGCCGATTTTTGCATCAATACTGTTTCAATAGCCCAATTTTGACTGAAGTCGGTTCCAACGGACGAATTTGGCGTCAATTCGGTTGTTTTAACCGAATTTGTCGGTAGAATCAAATTCGTTTTCAATTCGGTTACTATAAGTACAATATAACTCTATAAGTATTTCAAACCAGAAGTTTAAAACTCAAAAAACAAATTTTACATTAAAGAATGTACAATTGTTGCTGTCGCGCTGGTATTAAGATTTCTTTGTGGTTATTAAGAAAAGTGAGTACAAATGTTAAAACTTCATATTTTTTAGAAAAGAAGGAGTGGAGTACAAAGATATTCCAACAGTGCTGCAGTTGTCAAGAACGGTCATTAGATATGTGCTACCATCGCTTTTATGTAGTACGGCTTACCACCTACATCGACAGATACTCGTACAACACATGAGATTTATTCAAAATATATTATTGCTAAATTTTTGAATCCTGTACAAAGCAATGAATAATCTCTTCGTCTATAATAATGCAACAAAGTTTCGGGTTAAATACATAGGTGCCTTCATAAAAAATTTTTTTCTCACATTGTGCAAATACACAAAAAGTGGAATAGTCATGTTTTGAAAAGAATCTCCTCATTTATGAAAATACAGGAAAATAAATCACCAATAACAATCTCTAATGCGGCAGTAACAAACTTTAATTCGCTTGCGACAACCTCTAATTCAGCTATGATAACCTCTACTGAGGTTGCGGCAACATCTAATTCGATTGCGACAACGTCTAATTCGGTTGTGGCAACCTCTAATTCGGTTGTGACAACCTCTAATGCGGTTCTGACAACGTATAATTCGATTGTGGCAACCTCTAATTCGGCTGTGACAATCTCTGTTTCGGTTGTGACAACCTCTTATTCGGCTTCACACACTCTGTTTCGGTTTTGACAACCCCCAATTCGGTTGCGACTACGTCTTTATCGGTTGTGATAACCGCTAATTCGGATGTGGCGTCTAGTAATGAGGTTGTGACTACTTCTAGTTAAGCTGTGATGACCCCTAGTGTGGTTGGGAACTAAAACCTCCAAATTTGTCTGTGAGTGTTTTCTCGGTATAGACAGCTGAATTCAAGTAACCTTACAAATAATAGATCAGATGCGTCAAATCGCACGATCTAGTTGGCCACCTGACTGTACCTATGCATGAAAAAACTGTGTTGCATTCAGCGTCGTCTTGGAAAGGTCTACAATGGATCCAAAATAGTGCACTTTGAACTGCGACCGGTTTGCTGTTACGTCATGAATATACAGGATAAAAATATACAGGACGCACCAGATTTCAGGTCACGGTTGGAGAATTTGAGAATGGTCGTTGAGGAACTACTAGTGTCTTTTGACGAAGTTTATCTCTCCCCAGCATACCCATTAGTTTGGCTCTTAAGACTATAGTGGACAATTGGGACAAAATTGGAGCACATACGAACACAACTCGGGAATTATTTATGGAAATTTTTACATTCTGTATCAGGGAGACACGCTATTTCAAGTACGAGGACAAAATATACGAGCAGAGAAAATGTAACTGTAGCTGACATTATAATGGAGATATTATTGGATACGACACTCAACACCCTGTCTGAAAGGCCGCAAATCTTGACGAAATACGTGGATGATATATTCGTGATCATTAAGGAAACTGAGGTGGAAAACGCAATTACGGCACTAAATTCATTCAGCAGACAGTTACAATTCACTGTGGAAAAGGAACAGGACCACAAGCGTCCATAGCTGGATAGTTTAGTCGTAAGACAAGGAAACGCTCTCAAAATAGACTGGTATCAAAAACCGACTGCTTCGGGACGACTTCAAAATATTGAGACCAAACACCCCAGAAGGACTATTATGAACACAGCCAGCAACTTTATTATGAGCGTATTACAGATAAGTGATATAACAGTTTCATGGGATGAATAAGGAAAGAGTATGAAAAATACTCCTATTGAACAATTTTCCGCGAAGGACGATTGAAGATTTGATTTCTCGAGCTAAGATTGGACGACTGACAAATAATATTAACACATTCGAGGCGTAAATATAAAAATTTACAAACATATATTCCTGGACTATCTGAAAGGGTAAACAACTCGAACATCTACGAAAAGGGAAAATATGAATTGCCACTTAGGTATCATCCTACGCTAAATGATCTATTTAGCCGGCCCAAATCGAAAATTGACAAAGAGTGCAAGCCCAATGTGGTGTATAAAATACAGTGTAGTGGGCACAAGTCTAAAGTATGCCAGAAGGTCTCAAATCGGCTCACAAGTCGAACCAAAAAGCACCCTATAAGCCCTTGCGACAAAAAACTACATCCGCGGCCCAATGTAATTTAAGTGAACATCAACCTAACTTTGACGAAGTGGATTTTCATACCGAAGAGAAAAATTACTCTCGACGTCTATTTCAAGAAATGTTACACATAATTGACGTTCCAACGGAGAAAGGGCTTAACTTTAAGCGTTATACAGAGCGATGTACGCTAGTGTATAGGTACACTATTCAAAAATTTAAGAGGAAAACCGAAATCAGTTGACATAAGCCTGCGGAAAAGTTTCGACGCATTTTGTGTTATCTCGCAATTTAATTACAATTTTGTATTCTCTTGAAAGTAGAAAATATATATTTATTGTGGTTTTTGTTTATATTGATTTTCTAATGTATAAAATACTTGGCGTTTTTTCTTTGTATTAGAACCTTGAAAATGACCAAGGAAGTTGGTCGAAATGTTGGAATTAACTAATAAAATCATGACGACAAGACAATCCTAGACATTGTTTTCTCTTTCACATATGATCTCAAGCCGGATAAATCTAATTTAACACAATCTAAAACACATATAATTTGAATGGTGAACTATACATAGAACGAACAATTTATTTTTTGGAACGAAATTCCCTATCGCTCGTTGCGGAATGGGGGCTAAATGAATAAATGTTAAACAACTTTTTTATACAACCCAGTATTATTCTGCATACTTTTAGAATATGGTAATTATTACTAGATTTGTACAGTCAGGGACGTATGCGAGGTTTGTGTTCTTTCATGTTGGCTTTGTGATGGTCATGTCATTGTGAAGTGTGCTGGCTTCAATGGAAGGCATTATGGCATAATTACGGCTAAGGAAAGTGTGCTTCGCTGAACATGTTGGAGGTGTAAGGAATTCGATGTTGACTTTTTCTAATTTATTGCCTTTTGCGTTATTAACAATATTACCCCATTCTGTGTGCTTGCAGTTCAAGTCAAGTAATTATTTGACTTTTGAAGATTCATAAAATCAAATAGTTTTTGCAAGTCTCTTCGTATTGAATTTATATTGCCGGCCGGATAGTACGCACATGTAATAACTAAAAGGTTGTCGTAGTCAACAGTATCTTTATGGCGCATGTCTCTAAAGCATCTAGCGAATATCTACTTTTGTTATCGATACTGTAGTATTGTATGTTGTTCTTGATTAATATAGCAGTTCCTACACCCCTTGTTGCATCAGTTCGATATTTACTTATGATTTTATAATTTTTAAATATTACATTTTGTCTACGGTTTAATTTTGTCTCATTTAATAGGACTATATCTACTATTTACCTACTCTTAAAAATTTACCTATTCTTGAAAGAAGGATGAATTCTAAAAAAAAAACATTTCTTAAAAAAACCTTTTCTTCAAAAAAATATCTTGTTATAAAAATACCTTCTCTTACAAAAATTCCTTTCCTAAACGTACCTTCTCTTAAAACTAAAATATTACCTTTTTTTCTTGAGATAAGTAGGTTTTCTGAAAATAAGTAAATTTTGTTAAAAAATAACCTTTTCCTAAAAATAGTACCACTTCTTTAAAAAGTACCTGTTCTTAAAAAAGTGCTTCTTTGTAAAAAAAAGTCATACTCTTATGGCTTTTTCTTACAGAAAGTACTTCGTCTTAAAAATAGTACCTTTTCTTCTTTCTTTTTAAAAGAAGCACCTCTCTTTAAAACGGACCTATATAATACATATTCCGGAAAATATAATACATATTCTTACAAAAAGGACTTAAAAATATATTTTTTTTTTAATTACCTTTCCTTAAAGATCCATTTAAAGTATCGTACTTTTCAACGGGCGCTTTGTAAGTGCTGGAACTACCTAGTACATAATATATAGCGAAAGAAACTTCGTTCCAACCGGGTGTCCCATGCCACCTCATGTGATTTTTTTTTCTTCCAGGGATGAAAGAATGGAAATATTAATTCTGTTACAACAACAATACATTGGGGCTATGACCCATAAAGGCTGACTGGGACTTTAAAATTGGTCGGAAGTGGTATGTAATTAATATGCTTCCCAAAAGATTACCCCTCGTTTTAAAATTTTTTATGACAAAACAGGAAAGAAAATTTAGAACAAAATTATCGAAAATTGTAATTCTAGAGGTTTTTAATTTATAGAAACACTGTTCATCAGGTTTTGATATACTTAAATTGAGTGACAACTTCTAGTTTGGTTGTGTCATCCAATAAAGCAGTTGTGGCAACATCTAATACTGTTATGGCAACCTCTAATGAGGTTGTGACAATCTCTAATGTGGTTGCAACAAGCTCTATTTCGAATATCAAAACCTCTAATTCGCTTCTGTCAACCTCTACTGCGGTTGTGACAATCTCTAATGCGATTGCGAAAACCTCTATTTCGGATGTAACAACCTCTACTTCGGTTGTGATGATCTTTAGTTTAGTTGTGACAGCTAATAAATTCAGTTGTGTCAACCTGTGAGTAAAGATTTGACAAAGCGACGTATTCGTTATTCAGGACCACTGTTGACAACTATTTGACGAAGTGTATTGTACTACTTGAACCATATTGAAAATTATGATAGTTTTTACTCCGATTAACATTTTACTATATTTTTTGATTTTATTACAAAGTAAAAACTTCCTTAAAGGCAGTATATAAACATGTCAGGTAAGTGTGAACACCATCTCAGAAAAACGTTGTAAAACTATAGGAACCAATCACCGATTGTAAAATATATATACCTTTTTTTATTGTCAAATACACAATTTCCTTCAATACTTTGGTAATTCTCATAGTCTTCAAATTGGCACAACTCTTTTTCTCAGTACTAAAAATTCTGTTCGACTCTCCTGACCGCTTGTAAAAAATACAACGTCAATAAATCATGAATCCAACTCTGCGCCTGTTCCCTTAAATTCTTTTATTTTCATCAATAATCAAGTCACTTCCCCAAAAAAAAAATCTGTTTAATGAAATTGTTTCCTTGGAATACTAAAAAGTGACAGTTGTGTAAAAATCACACACAATGCAACCCTTCCAATATTACAGCACAATCCTGCGTCACGAAATGCGATGAGCCATAGATGACGAAAGTGATACATCATCATGATTGGCTAATTTGACAGCAGAGTCAGGAATACGAATACATTTCGAAAACGTTTTTCTTTTTTGTTTTTAACACAGGAAGTTTAAACATGAGCTAAATCCTTTTTTCCAATTCTAAGCAGCTGAGATTACAACATGATTTGGCAAAATTTTAAGAATATTTAATAAAAAACCTTACAAACAATACAACTACATCACCATTTCAAATGAAACATTTGGTATTGAATAGAAATGAATATTATAAAAAACAAACACACAAAAGCATCACATCGGGGGTTTTGGTATTGAGGCAGACTGAACTCTTTCCCCCAGATGCTTTTGCGATGAGTTTGTTCGAATTCTACACTGACACTCAACAACTAATATTGCGTGTTATGCCGAGATATGTTACTACTCTCTGAATGAAATCCAAAACAAATGTCCAGGATTCCCAGCTGAAGGATACGGTTAGGGATGGTACGCGAGAATGAAATTTAATGATAAAATGCCAAAACGCTTATAATTGATGTGCGTGTGTTACGCTCGCAAACACATACGTTGAAGCCATTCTTCTTCGTTTTCTTTCTTTTATTTTGCTCTGCTCTTTACGTAAAGAAATATCACACCAACACCCGCCGCTGAACGAAGCGATTCCAACCATTTGTCGAATGGAAAATTAAATAATCAGTTCAATATCAAACGAGTATTAATTTGTTTTGATGTTATACGCGTGCGCACGCATGTTTAGGCGACAACCTGCTGGGCATTCATTTGCTGGACGTTTTGTCGGTGTCCTATACCCCCGCACATTGTGTTCATAGAAACGTAATACTACACTTGCTGATAAAAGTCCGAACTCGCTAAAAGAAGTATTAAAAATTTAACATCCCTTGACTGGAAACTATGAATTTGATCAGATTCGGAGCTTATTCGCGCAACATTACAACAGGGTCTTTGAAAATCGATTGTTGACAAAAGCATTATCAACTTAATTTTGTCGGGTCAGTTTGGTATTAGGTGATATATGTATATATACACACAGGGAAAAGATTAATTCAGGCATTGGAAATTCCGTGCTAAAGTCTATATTTTGATTAGAATTCACAATTATCATGCATCAGAATTATTTGCCGATGATACGAGTATTGATAAATTAAAAACCGGTCTTACTAAATACAAGTTTCTACTACAGAAATTAAGTTGCATTAACCAATTTGAGTGTTTCAAAAACCTCATTCATCTGAAATGGAAGACACAACTAATAAAAAGTACAATTTTAGAACTCGTGTTCAAATATTAGTCACTGTAACTATAATTTAGTTACTATTGCAAACACACTTGTTACAAGTTTATGTATTCGATTTTTCGGTAAAGTAATGTAATGTATTGCTTACCAAGTGTTTAAATGTAAAATGTTTAAATTTTTGTTTGAGAAATGTAAACATCCGATAACTCGATAACTAAGCGACTTACCGAAAAATGCTACATTAGTTTTTGAGCTTGTTATGACTTGTTTTATACAAAATAGTCATATCAATGGCCTTACACGCTACGTTAGTGGAAAGAGTATCGAAATGTCGGGGTCGATTACTCCTAAACTATGCATTTGGCCCGATTTTGTCATTTTACTTTCTTTGCTTAAAATAAGAGTAAGAGTAAGCCGTATAATAGACATACTTATGCCAAAATTAACACACGTTAATATGTGTTATTAAAGCTTTTGTAGAGCCGTCATTGGTTTTTAAAACCTTTTTGCACAATTTGAACTTTGCTTAAGGTGCACATTTCGACTCTTCCAAAAAATAACACCACACTGAACTTTTGTCATTGTTTTTAGTTTTATGTTTTTCAAAATAAATAATAATCCCGAAAAATTCCGGGATTTACTTATCAAAATCCCGGGATTCATCAATCCCGGAAAATCCCGGGATTTCGGGATTTCCCTTTTGGCATCCCTTGTAGGTACTTATCTCAAAAAAAGTTATTTTGTTTTACAAAAAAGGTACTCTTTAAGGAAAAGGTAGTTTTTTAAGAAAAGGCAATTTGTTGTAAGATAAAGTACTTTTTTAAGCAAAGGTACTTCTTTAAAATAAGGTATTTTGTTAAGTAAAGGTACTTTGTTTAAGAATATGAATAGTATTTTTTTTTGAGAAAATTTATTTTTTTTTTAAGAAAACGCACTTATTTAAGAAAATGTTATTTTTTTAAACTTCTTTCACTTTGGCTTTTCTAAAGTTACTTTTTACTCGGTGCAAACTACAATATGTACTAAACAGGCTCCGCCTAGAAATTTTCCCATTAAACAAGAAATATTCCCCCATATGTTAGTCTAGACACAAACCTAACCAAAAGTACGACTGCAAGAGTAAGTGTGCTGCCAAATGTAATACCATGCTCAGGGTTGTACTTCATGGATTTGCCAGTCTTGCGCTTTGGCTTTTCTAAATTTAATTTTTATTGGGTTCAAAACTACAGTATGTAATAAACAGGCTCCACCTAGAAAACTTCCCTTTAAACCAAACCAAACCAAAAGTACCCAATATAGTTGATAATAATGGGTTGTAATAAAGTAGTTAAAAAAATTACAGCAGACAGTTGTCCGAGGCCTTCGGCCACGGACTGTCCCTGCAGGCTGTGCCAGAGACACGGCCATTAAGTTTAACGTAGAATACGCCATCCGATAAGACAGAAAACATATATAACAATAAATTCATTTGCTTATATTATTTATCATTTATTGTTATATATGTTTTCTGTCTTATCGGATGGCGTATTCTACGTTAAACTTAATGGCCGTGTCCCTGACACAGCCTGCAGGGACAGTCCGTGGCCGAAGGCCTCAGACAACTGTCTGATGTAATTTTTTATTTACCAACGGCATTTGATTCAAGTCCGTTTAAAAAAAAAAATATTATGTTCAATTTTTTAAACTTAATTTAATTTATGTATTTTAATTAATATTTTCATTGAAATAAGTTCTGCGAATGTTGAGAGGGCCGCCCTTATATTAAAAAAGGTTTACCTTATCGAGTCTTCGCATTAGCATTCGAGCGTTGTCTGAAAGCTTTACGCTTTACAATTCAAAATTAATGTTACAACAGCATTATTGAAGCTTTCGCAAAAAAGCTTTATTACGTTAGCTTACTCTTTGTTTCACTTTTTACTAGATACAAGTTGCCAAGCAACATTAGCTTGCTGTTCGTTTCACTTTTTACTAGATACATGTTCTTAAGCAATGTTGAGCAACCAAAAACACTCAACCAAACACCACACATATGTTTGAGTGTATGTGTTTAAACAATTTTCATTTGAGAAATTTAAATATTAGGAAGATATCAACCAATATGAAATGTATATCAAACGAAAGATAACATCTTCATTTACCTACAAAAAAAATTTTAAAAAAATTTATCTAGCCGTTTCCTCAAATTCAATGAAATAAAGATTACAACAATAAAAACCTGACATGACTCCTCATACCGTAAGGTAAGACGTATTCTACGTCAAAAACTTGTTTAAAATTTTTTCATTTAGCCCCCATCCCGCAACGTGCGATAAGGAACTTCGGTCCAAAACTTGGGTCTTTCCACGGAGATGCTTCCAATTTTTTAAGGATGTATCGATCAATTTTAGATTGAAGTAACATCATCATACATGGAGCAAATTAATTGTATGAAAATTGTAATTTGTAGTTTAATTTCAATTAGATATACAAATGCAATTACAAAAAAATTTTATTGCGATTGGCAATTTTATTTATTTTCAAAGCATTCCGTTCTTCAAATATTTTATATGTACATGTTTATGAATTTGAAAGTACTACGAGGCAATACCTATCAAAGCTACAAACTTCTACATATAAAATACTTTAAACACAGAATTGCCAGCAGTCAATATGTAATAAATATTTAATTACAATTGGTATCCGATTCCACAAAAGGCATTTGCACTGCCTGATCAAGTGAAAATTCAAAATTATTTAATTTCCATTGCGAATAATAGAAATTCTTTTGATAAAGAATTGTAAATTATAATCCAGTGCAAAATACAAAATCCCATCACTGAACTTCAGATAAAAATTATTTATTTAAAAAATCAGCTACACAAAATTGAATTTGTAGTCTTCAAAACTGTGATTGCACTGTGAAATTTTTGCATGGGAAAGTTAAAATCACAATTGAAGACAAATCAGCTGTAAAATTGCCGATTGCTGGAAAAGTGAAAGCACTTCTACAATAAACCTCCTAAAAATGGTTATATGAAAAAGTAGGTTTCATTTCTGGGCAAGTCAGGTCCCTAATATAGTTTTAGTGTATTGGTGTTTGCCCAAAATTATGAACGATTAGATTCTTCACAAAGGTATCCTACTTCTACTGACATCTGTGTGAATTATTTGCAATTATTCAATAATTTTTCTTGAAAGATATATGTCCCCTGGCACAAATACTCATCAGGTTATCAACAATGCAAACACTTACATTTACAATTGAATTATCCTTTAACAGGTGTATACTTCTTGAACCTACTGTAGACACTTTTCGATTAGTGACAACACATGGCAATTGTGAATATGAGAATATGAATTGTTGTGGTTATCATGTAAAATATTTTGTAAATTGTGTTGAACGAGAAATACTCGTAATCATGCAACACAACGAAATAGTGCTGACATCCATGTGAATTATTGCCACGTAACAAAGTGTTCTCTGGTTGGCAACACAAAACAAAGAATAAAAATACAGAACAACCGGACAAAAAGGTATCGCATTCACAAACAGACAAAACGATCGAATTATTTTCGAATCATGTGAGTCACGTGAATTTGCAATACTGTGATTTATTCCCCAACACTGACATAAATCGCTGGATGCTGTCATTTGGGTTGTTGTGATTGTGGAAATGCTTCTTTGGATTCTTCAAATTATCCGCTTATTGCAATAGGGCGCGATAGTCCATAGATTATTGTGCGCATAGCGGAATTAAGGATACCTATCGTGGAGCTGGATTGAAAGTCTATTGGAAAGGGCTGGTACACGGATCTTAAAAATATGTCGCCTGTAATTGTTGAAATCTAGAGTGTCTCGCGCAGTAAGTCAATAAAATTCGAATGATAATTTCTGTTTCTTTAAGGGAATGGTTTGGGAATATGTAAAGTTGACATTGTCAATCAAACTTTTAAGACTTAAAAATGCTGGCTTAAAAGAGAGTTATGTCAACGTTAACTTCATATTGACGACACCAACTGACATTTCAAGCAATTTAATATAATTTTTCTTCATTCGTTCCTCTTACTATTTGTAAGTATTATTATTGAGTATTGGTTCTGATTATGATTTTAAAATATCTCCTCAGATTATTTACGAGAGGATTTTTAAAGCAAAATCCAGCCGCAAATGTTTTTTACATTTACGATTCATTTAAATTTCCAAATAAAAATCGTCTGTTCCCATTTAATTGCATAATGCGATTTAACTATTTCGTTTCGTCGGCGTTTTTAACTGCATCTGCTGCATGGCATGACATTCGATAACGCTGAATTTTTATCTGTTTCCCAGCAAGGTATCTTTTTTTACTTTTTGGACAATTGTTTGTTTGAGAAATGGTCATAAGTCAGGATGCAACAAGTGGAAATGATATGTGCGCCATAGGTCGACTAAGGAATCCACTATAAAGAGGAATAATGATAACGAAACTGGGAAATTTCAAAATCAACGACTGCAATGCTACAAATTCGTGTACTTTGAATAATAAAATAACAAAATCGGATTTCGAATAATAAATATAATCGAATATACTTAGGGTGAGGTTCACAGTGGTTATTTAAAAGCACAATTCGAAAGCTTCCAACAAATTTTCACTTTAAATGACAAACATCGGACATTTAAATTCCATTTTAATTGAGAATGTCTAACAATGAAACTGGGCATAAATTTCCATTATTTATCAATCTCCAGCCGAAAATGGTCTTTAGTCTTAAGATTGAGACTAAATCAAACCAGCGGCAATTGGTGTATTTCCGGTATGATATAAAAGTTTATCATGGACATTGAGTCGAAGCTGAACGTTTAGAAATATGAATCGAATAATAATGTTGCATGTTCATTAACTTGATGCATTATTTCTGATGCAAAAATTGGTAATATTTCCTGATGTTTACTACATTTTTCAATCCTGGCATTTAGATTTTTTCACTAACCAGAGAAAACCTGATCTCTTAGCCTAAAGGAAATTACAACTTTGAAAATAACGAGGATCTAAAATAACTTAATTTGAATCATATGGTAGGACCAGACCAGAACAGAACGAGACCACTACAATTAGAATAGTGCGTTCTGTAAATAGAACTTTCAAAACTTCGGCATCAGTGCTTGTAAGTAGGAAAGCAATGTGTAAGTAGCGACAAACAATCACTCTGCACAATACATGTATTCGGTTAGTGACTAGTGTGAATACACCTCGCAGTGCCTTAACGGGCTAGACGCTGCTGAAGATCATGCTTCACAAACATCGAAACGATCGTCCAGTGAATGTGAGTTCGAATTTCACCCGCGGCATTTACATTTTTTTCACTAAACGGAGAAAACCTTATCTCTTAGCCTAGAGGAAATTACAACTTTGAAAATAATGAGGATCTAAAACAACTTATTATTTTCCTTCTTTTAATATTTCCAAGGACCAGGATTTAAAAATATTTAAAAAAAAAATTTAATTTAATTTTAATAATTTAAATATCAGATGTTGACTTTTTTCTTATCTGAAACAAAAACTGATACCATGGAAACATTAAAAGAAGGAATATATTGTTTTTGAAAAAAGTGAGTTAACACCTTCTTCCACCAGGTGCTTGAAATAGAAATTTTCACTACCAAATTGAAGGTTGCCACAACCGCATTAGAAGTTGTCAAAATCCTAATATACATTGTCGTGACCATGTTTGAGGTCGTAACAACCGAGTTAGGGGTTGCCACAACCGAATCAGTGGTTGTTACAACCGACTTAGAGGCTGTCACAGAATTTATTAACCACAATTTCATTTCGATTGTGGCAACCGTAATTCGATCATAACAGTCTAGTTACGGTTCCTCCAACCTCTTCTCAAACAACGAGATCTATGAGTGCGAAAACGCGAAGGATTCTGGACAATTTTACACGTAAATAAAAATGTTGTTACCCCAAATTAAATCTGAGATAAATTAACTTCTTTTGGTGAACGTAATTGCGGCAAATGAACATTTGTCAAAATAGAATCAAGCAATAAACATAGTCAATTTTTGCATTTGAATTTTATGACTGATTTTTTTAGTTTTAGTTAACGCATGAGAAGTTCTTATTACAAGCTTACTAGGTCAGGAAAATTTTTCTAATTGAAAAATTTTGAGTTTTGTTGGAGTAACAGACAACAATAATAAACAACTCAGTTAAGCACACTCACTGACATGACTAGTTTCGAAGTCCGTGGCAAGTTCAACATCAGATGCCTAACTACTGTGCCTGAATTGATACCATCGGTAGATCATCAATCGTATATATACACACCCAAATATGCAATTTACTTAAGTTCGATCGAAGATCCTTAAGTACCAAAACACCAAAGATCAACAATTTCAACACAAAAACAGAAAGCTGTTCTCGTCCATATTCTTCTTTTCCTCTTGCATACTAGTATTGTTGCAGTACTTTGAGGTGAGATTTTAAAATATATGAGAGAGTAGTAGTTTTCTGTGGTATAGATTTATTGATAACCGGGTTAGAGTCAGATATTTTTTTGAATTTGTTCATGTTCTCTATGGTTAGTAGCAAAATGTAATTGCCGCGTGTGGGATTCGAACTCACATTCGCTGGACAAGCATCATCTTCAGCAGCGTCTAGCTCGTGAAGAAACCGCAGTCTGTATTCACACTTTTCACTAACCGAAGTCTTTTATCCAGTAAACAATTTGTTCCGAATTCGGTCAGAAATCTGTCAGACACTCTGCACATGTTGCCGAGTCTGATGCCGATGTCGGTCAGACACAACGTACATAAAATCGAAATTCGGAAGAGTGTACAGAGTTATCGGACAGATTTGTGTGAGAATTCTGAAGGAAATTCTGAAGGATTTTTAGACGTAACTGAACATCCGATATTGTTCCGACTTATCCGATCATTTTCTTACCCTTTGTCCGATTTGTCGTACCAATTTCAGAGAGAAATCTGAAAAAATATCCGATAATGGTCCGACTTTTCCGTTCGTTTTCTGACACTATTTGTGCGCAGCCCACGGTTGAACGTACATGCGAGAATCTTCAGACTTTTCGCATCAATTTCTGACTGTCTAGTTTTTCGTACCAATTTCGTACCAATTAATTAATTATACAAATCAATTATTATTTTTATTTGACGACAGGGGCGGGCGTCTTAAGCACTTGCTTGCTCGTTTGTAACTGAAGACAACAAATAAATTGATTTAGACAAAACAAAAACAATTTGATTTACCGAAACTACAGTAAAAACATTTTCGGGAATTCCCTTACTGGCGCATGGTTACGGAATGAAAACAAAATCAAATAGAATAAGTAATTCCCTTCACAGAATGTGCAGAAACGTCGAATGATTTTCGTATGGAATTTCAGAGAATGTGCAGAAACGGCTGACAGAGAATGTACAGACCCCTCGTTTAAATGATTGAAGGAATTTCAGATATTTCTGCTAATTGTCTGATATAATACTTACAGACGTCCGACACGTCTGAAACAATTGTTTACTGGGAATTTACACGTTGCTTTCCTAATTACACGCACTGGTGCCGAAGTTTTGAAAGTTATATTTATCGAACGCAACTATTCTTATTGTAATTTGTCTTCTGTTTTGTTCTGACCCTATCATATGATATTTCAAGTTTAGTTGTCTTTTATGCGAGCAATTTTTAGAAAGTTGTATTACCTTCTAAGCTAACTGATCATATTATCTCCGGTTAGTGACAAAAAATGTAAATGTCGCGGTTGGGATTCGAACTATTTTTCGCTGGATAATCATTTCGGTGTTTGTGAAGCATCATCTTCAGCTCGTTAAGCAACCGGACTAGTGTATTAAAAAAATTGATTTCCAAAAGTTTCGGTTTTTGGTTATTTCGAATATTCTGATTTTGGGGATTTCGGTTAAGCCGAAGTGTAGAAACCGGCTATAACCGGTTTCGGTTTTTGTGATAGAACGGAAAACGAGGCGTTATAAAAATATCGTTTGTTTCTAATTCTGTCTTTTTGAGTTTTTAGATCGATTGTCGAGTGTAAAGACCGATATAACCAGTTAATCGACTTAAATAATCCGGTGAAACCGTGTCTTCGAAAAGCCGGTTAACCGGTTTCGGATTTGAATACTCTATACCGGACTAATGTGTTGCCTTGAAAAGAATTACAACCTTGTAGAAATAGATCGGATCTAAGGAAACGAAAACTAAAGGAAAAAATAATTCATGAGAATTTAAAAATGCGTCCGTCAATTAATAGAAATATTTTAGTGAATTTTCAATACAAACTTACGTTTTACCTGAAATGACACACCCATTGCAAACGCTACGCGACGACGAACAAAATATTAATATCAATTTTGTTAAATTCCAGAGGCACCCAGCGTCGGAAATCGTGAGCTAGAAGGCCTGAAATCAGGACCATAGAAGGCATTCTATGGAATACGGCAGGCCTTACCTACTCCTTTCCTTTTAACAGTGCGTGAGATTGGGAGGCAAGGCCTTTCATCCCTCTCTACTAGAAGATCTTATGAAGGCCTGCAAAAAGATTAGTTTTAGAAGGACGTAAGTAAAAATAAAAAAATTAATGCGCAAATTAGTTTCATATTTCAGATTTATACTTTAACCAATTGTAATACTTATGAATTTTTTTTTTTTTTAAATTCTGCAGCCACTGGAATCGAACACACGACTTTAGAACTTATACTCGGACGCCTTATCTACTGGGCTATCGGAAGTTATGATTTTGCAACGACGAATTGCGAACATGTCGAAAGACAGGTTTTCTTTTAAAAAGCCTGTGTAAGCCTTATAAAATCATGCATTTCACAGTATTTATTAAAGCAGGCATTACCAAAGAAGGATTTCGCATGCTTATTCGTGGAAGGACTCGCAAATTCCGCCGCTGGGCAGAGCAGTGTAAGTATGTATGGGGTTGTATAAATTTGTTTTAGGTAAAAGTAGATAGAACCAATTCATTAAAGTGATGTCAGTGCATTTGAATATAATAAACGGGTTTCATCACTTGTGGCATCAATAAATCATCACAAATATTGGGGTAAAAATAAGTTCGGTTCTACTTTTACCACAAAAGGTTTTCATATGCGGTATAAACATCAAGTTGTGCGGTCAATCATGAGTCTTCAAAGTTCTTTCAAATTTCGACATCGATTCATAATCTGGTTTCTTGATTTGGTAAACTCTGTTGAAGTCGAATTACCGGCGCCTACTGCTTAACATCGAAGAAAGGCTTCAATTATCAATATATTAATATCATATATAATAAGAAGTGGTTCCTGCCGTTTTAGAGTACAAATCCGGACTAAGGGATGGGACCAAAATTGTTTATATGGTTTAAACAAACCGAGTGGCTTGCCATCGCGGACAGTGCCAGCCAAGATAATTAGTGGAGAATTGCATATAAAACAAATAAGATTATTAAAAGTATAAAGCAACAAAATCTGACAATTTCAGATACCAATAATATATTCGCGGATTATGTCCAACTTAATGTGACATTCATGCGAACAAGGATAAAACTCTTTAAATCGCATACTGTAATCAAAAACAAAAAATTTGGGTATTCAAGTAGGGCATCTCAACAATATATCTTCCTCAATAGGGGTGATGAGTCCCTGACGCCACCAGCGCCACAATTGTGAATGCCTGCTGAATGGTGGCGTCAATAGCCATACAAAAGTCATTAATTTAAAGCAAAAAAAATCCACTGAGCATTCAATTTATTTTGCCGCCATCGCCTTTACCGCCGCTGCATGTGGCATGTTGGGGTTTCAAGTCAAATTCTGTGGCGATCAACAACACATGTAAAACGGTCAACAAATTCTGTTTATATGGCTGAGCAGACACAATACTTAGAGTAGGTTCGGTCAGGTTTCGTTGTAAACCTAATGAACATTTAAGAGATTATTACGGCTTTCGTTTGTTTTCTCTGATTTTACTGTTGTGTATGAGAATTTTATTTGTTTTCGATGAATGAATGTATTTGTTTCTGAGATCAATTCATTTTTAAAACATGTAAATCATTAGTTTGAAACCTCGTTGACCTTTGAAGAGAATACACATTTTGAAGTGAATGTAACAAAATTGGGAAAGATATTTCCAAAGCTAAATTTAGATAATCGTTCAATTAACTTAGATGCAGACCATAAATAAATGACAAAAGAATCAATATTTTGAAGGTTGTCTTTCGAAATTTGTCGACAAGATGCTAGTTATCAATTGGCCAAATACTTGCTTGAAGAATATTGGATATTGTCAGATATCTCGAAACTCTCTGTTTTAACTAACTTTCAGATGAGTTGTACTACGGATGCGATGTATTTCGAACTTTTAACTCGTTGGTTTAATTTTTGAGACTTTTACTGTATAACAGAATTTTGTAATTGTAATAATGTTTCCAAGGCTTGGAATCATCTCTTTGCCATCCCCTTCTCAATAAGACATATCCAGTAGCCATACTACAAGTTACTTTACACTCACAGAACTAATTGCTTACAGACTGGTTATAGCAACGGTAAATTCGGCTGTTACCAAAGAATTGCAGTTGCCACAACTGAATTGAGGTTGTTGCGACTGAACTGAGGTTGTGACGACTGAATTGTATCCCCTCAACTGTCATACGGTTAAAGCAACCTCTAATAGGTGGTATCAACCTCTAATTCGTTTGTGACAACCTCTATTGCGGTTGTGATAACCTCTAATGCGGTTATGATAACACCTAATGAGGTTGAGACAACCTCTACGGCGATTGTGACAACCTCTAATGCGGTTGTAACAACCTCTAAGGCGGTTGTGATAACCTCTCATGTGGTTATGACAACCTCTAATTCAGTTGTGGCAACCTATATTCTGATATGATGTGATCTAGTGTGGTCTATTTTCATTATACAAACTAAATCCATACGTACCCATACCTTTGAGTATTTCCCAAGGCCCCTACTTTCGTTAGGCCTTACTGTAATTTCCGTTAATATAATTTCCAGACTACTGTCGGCTTGTAGCTATGATTGGTTGAGCATCCTGAATGGCAGGCTAATACTGGTGCTCCACCGATTATCAGGTGACAAAAGACAGTGAAGATCATCTTCCAAGGCGGATGACACAGCATTACTTGTAACCGTGAGCAGATTTTTTTAAAAACATAAATTTATAAGATGTTGATGTTGATTAACAGGTTATCCGATTAACCTGCGCAAAGAAGTGCGATAAATGTTCAATTGTTGCGAACGGTGGAGAGATGATGTCGACTGGTTTTCGAGCACACTTTCAGCTACAGCGGAAATATTTTTTTCTGAATGTACTGGACGAGTACGTACGCTAGTTCTTTTGGCCAATACAAAACCGGATTGACGATCTCGCTTCACAAATTGGTCCACAAACTACGTTGATGGCACTCGATTTCTATCGAACATATTTCGAAGATTTCTTACAGCTTGAATTGAAGATTCAGAACTTTTGAAGCAAGTGTTTAATATTTCCCAATTTTCTTCAACCGTAGAGCGACCCATTTCATAAATTTCTAACGTTCAACTAATAATTTGTCAAATTGGCGATATGTTTTGAAATCAATATGTTCAAATTCAAAATTGTACAAGGCCCATTCTTTATTTACCAATATTTTCAATTTCAAAGCACGGAACCCGGTTATTTAATGTTGATTATCCGGTTTTTCTCAATTTGTGTTAAATATCCTTCAAATTTAAAAATTTTTTTAAAAAATCACATTTTCGAATTTGAATAAATATTCCGAATTAAGAAGCGAATTACATACATTTCAAATATGATTGTCAATAATTTTTTTTCAAATTACAGACCGATTTTTTCTATAAGAATTAAAAATCTTTTCAAGAAAAAAGATTTTCAAATTTCATAAATTAAATTATTACTGCAACACATTTTTTAAACTTGTATGTTTTTGCTACATCAAAATCTATTTCAAAGTTGAATACGAATTTCAGATTTAATATGAATTTATGTCAGATTTTTAAATTTTATATTAAACGCACATTCCAAACTGAAATATGATTTAAATTTGAATTTAACATCTAAACGTTATTATGAAATTTAAATACCGGGTTGAAATTTTGATATTTAAATACGAATATGACGATATGAAATGGTCTCTCGGCAAATTTCTTGCAAATTGGAATATTTAGAAGGTATTTGACCGAATTTTAGAATTACTTTGACCAAATTAAAGTTTAACGTAGAGTGGTTGCTTACTATGTATAGTAGGGTGTCCCATCAATAAAAATTATTCTTTGCTCAAGCTTTATCTGAAAGCTAATAGGGTGAAGTATTTTTGAGATTTTTTTCAAATTTTTCGGAAGAGGTTTAGAGTTCGCGCAAGACGAATTTACCCCACACATCGGATATTCCAGAGGTTTTTTGAATTTTACTTAAAACTCGGTCAATAACCACGATTTTCCTAGTTTGTAAGTCAATATTTTGAACTTCCAAATTTGCACATACTGTTTCAGAGTTATACTAGTTTAAATCTTTTTACCCATTACCATTTTTAAAGTTACCCATTTTAAAAGTTATAAAACGTTCTTTACAAAATTTCACCAAAATTTACGAAAAAATTTGATACATTTTACCTTATCGAGCAAACTCATTGCCAAAACTAGTGGTTTATGCATATACAATAGAAGTTTTGACATTTTTCTTTAAAAATGTTGCCTTACAAACTACGAAAATCGTGTTTATTGAACGAGTTTTAAGAAAAATGCAAACAAGTCCGGAATACCCGATTTTTGGGGAAAATGTGACTTGCGCGACCTCCAAACCTCTTCGAAAAAATCTGGACAAAATGTCAAAATTACTTTACCCGATAAGCTTTCCAATTAAGCTTGAGCAACCATGAAAATCGAAAAAGAAAACCTTTTTGGAACACCCTATCCTTTATAAAACTAGTGTTGATTTCTATACTGTAACATCCCCACACTCATGTTCCATTTCCACATTTATTTATAAAAAATAAAAAAAATTCATACAGAGAAAAAAAATCTAATATCCGTTTGTAATTTTTCATTTGGAGAAAGAAATGATGTAAAGAATCTAAAATACTTTTAGAATTGAAAAGGATTATCTTTCGTCAGTGGCGCCATGACATAACACATTTCTTTCAGTTGCCTCAGTACATCAGAACGCAAGCACAGATACTACTAGCATTTGTTTGTAATCGGTATTGTAACGAATCATATTCGATTCGCTATATATAACTTAATGATTCGAATCAATTTCCTTTCCCAGTGGTTTCTCTTTCATTTGACGGTTTTTTCTTTCTTTCTTTAGAACAATCAATGTCATCGTCAAATCATCAACTTTTGGTTACTTAAACTCTTTTAAGGCGGCGGCATTTCAATTCATTTAGCCTTTGTTCATCCTCTTCTGACAATCATCGAAGTGTTTCTTCTTCTTTAGGAACTTTTATTAGGATTTCAGGCATTACAAGTAAAAAAAAAATTGGATTTTTTGAAAAAGCAAAAAAATAAAACAGAAATAAAATTGAAAATTCACATTGTGTATTGAGTGACATGCCAATCGTAGGGATTGTACCACGAGATTAGATTTGGACGCGTATGGCGATGATGAACTCGTCACATTTGGGGAAATTTCGTATTAAGTAATTGCAGCGTCATGGTATATGAGCAATGGTACATTTCTATTCTGTGCGTAATGGAGATTTTTTTATTCATTCCTTAGCATTTTACAAGCATGGGATTGAAATCTTTATCGTCTTTGTAGTCATTGTTATCAAATGGAAAGAGACGCTGCAGCAGTTTTATAATAAGCAGGAGCAAGTGTGGCGATAATACAAAATAGAAATATACACTTTACAATCGAGGAATTCCTTCAGATGTGATAACAAATTGCAGACCGCGTAGAAAATGTTAAATGAAAACTACTTTATTCTTAGTAGTCCACAGTCTCAGAGTTACGGCCCGAAAGGTCAATACTTATGGATATTCGGCAGATATAGTATAGGATATAGTTTAGGAAATAATCGGTGTGAACTCAAGCGATTTCAACAATGTATCAGCGAAACATTTTCAGCTGTCAAAATATAACTGAGACGGAGAAAGAAAAATGACGGTGACTGAAATATCCATATATATTTTGAAAATATATTCAGTTTTTCAATTTCGAAAGAAGTAAATTAAACCAATTAGAAATTGACATTTCGCAAGATTATGGAAAACTTACGAATCAAATCAGTATATGAGATCCTGATCGTTTAATAGAAACGGAATATAACGGAACGTTGTGTACTAACTGGATAATTTCGGCTGTCAAAGTATGACTGAGAGAGCGAAAGAAAACTGGCAGTGACTGACATCTATTTTGAAAATGTTTTCAGTTTTTCAATTTTATGAGAAAGTGGGTTCGATCCCTACTCTGACCACCATACATTTCTTTCGGCAACGGTCACCTCGCTTAGTGATGTCGAAACTATCGAGTTCTTAGCCAAGAAAACCCTTCTCAAAATACCGTTAGAAACCGGTGTAAAAGTGTAGGTCCCTTCAGTGAGTGTAAAATCTACAAAGTGCATGGCTCACTAGTTGTGAGAAGCTCTCCCGAATCCCTTCATGGGATGTAATAGCTAGAGACCGGATTATTACGTGCAAAATTTCAGTTAAATACGAGCAAAAATACGTGCTAAAAAATGTCAAAATACGTGCAAAAAAACGTGCGAAAATCCTCAGTTCCAAAAGTTTAGTCAGCAAAGTAATTCATAATGTTAACATCTCAATCAAACAGAAAACTGTTGTAGCCAACAATATTAACCATTTCAACATTTTGAAACGTAAAATTACGGCGACGATCAGTGAACATCATTTTATTGCGGAAATGATCGTTCAACGTCAACGGATACCAACGGCGCGTGCAAAGTAGCCAACCGAAATTCTACATTATTTTCTCGCACAAATTTGACATCAGGATGGTTTTTCTAGTTGCAATCGAATTTCACACGGCTAAATCCGGTCAACAAAGCTCCAGCGTTATCGTAAATCTCCCATTGTTCATCCTTCCTCAATCCACTTGTATCCAACTTCTCTATAGCAACGGTCTAAACAAAATTAATATGATTACCGTTTCTATAAATTGTTGCTTAAATAGTTTTTTATTGGAATTTTGAAACAGCCACATTAAAAAGTTCTTATTTCTCTGTATCGTCGTTGACCAATCGTTTGCAATCAACTTGCCGCCCTGCAATAGTTGCACTTACAGTTCAAAGGTGGTTGCGCAAATCGACCTCGTACGTATATTCAAGTGAGAAAAACCTTTAAAATACATGCGAAAAAACGACAAAAATTCATAATACATGCAAATATCCTAAAAACATGGAAATACGTGGTGAAAAAATGCACCCCAATCGAAAAAAAACTCATTTTCCTACGTTTCAGAATACGGATAATAAATATAAAATTTACGTGCAGCACGTAAAAATCCGGTCTCTAGTAATAGGATACCAGGTTTATGTATGTTATGTTAAAAAGCGCCCCAACGCACAGTGGCCAATTTGGCTTCGCTAGCGGCATTTTATTCATAGCTTCCAAAGTAAAGAAGATATCTTCAAAATTTTTTTTTCTCAATTCAGAAAAAAATCAAACAATTTTTGGAAAAAATAATTAAATTTTTTTTTTTTTTAATTTTTAATTTTTTATTTTTAATTTTTTTTTAATTTTTTATTTTTTTTTTAATTCAATAAACATTTTCCACCATATATTCATATATAAAATAAGAAAAAAATTGTCAACTCAAAGAGAAACCATATTATAAAAGAAATATTAATCAGATTCTTCAGTATCAGATTCAGAGAAATCATCTTCAAAATGATGCATTATAAGCAAGCAAAAAGTACAATAAATTGAAGGCTCGCAGGTACTCGCAGTTCATTTTGGACATTTTGGACACACAATGGTTTACACATATAGGAAAATTTAAAATTACACTGAATCCAGGTGAATTTTGTAAGTTCTACTCCACGAAATACAGGTGTACATTACAATGGGCGAGTTGCTAATACACTTAAACACGATTACGTTTTATAAATAACATAAGTATACACAGATCACAACCACAGATTTTTTATATAATACATACCTTGGCGGTAGTATATAACAAAATTTTAATGAAAATAATAAAATTTGCAAGTTTAACACGAATAGCAAAACGATGATCAAAAAGGCGGAAATATTTTGCACAACACTTGCAGAAACATCTGCTGACTTTGACAGGTCACAACTGTTCATCAGCTGTAAGCTGACCTTTTAAAAATCGATACAAATCTAGTGAATGTATTTGTTATCGATTGTTAAAACAAAATTAACGGTTTTTCAAATTTGAAAATTTGAATTAAATGCCGCTAGCGAAGCCAAATTGGCCACTGTGCAACGTACAGATATCAAAAAAAGTTTCTCTAGAAATGCACATTTCACAAGCTTTCGCGAAAACTTTCAATTCAAATCCGTAGATCACATCCTGTTCTTTGAATAGAAACGGAACCGTATGGAACGGAGTGTACTCAATGGAGCCTGACACCAAATTGAATTTTTGTAAATTTAATTTGAAATCGGATCTTCTTCGTTTCGGCTTAAGGTCATAAGAGACCAAAGAAGAAAACACTATATGATTCTCCATCTATTACAATTTTATTAATAAAGGGTGGAACATGTAAAATTTTATTTCGCTTTAAAAAATGTAATCAACAGTTTCGCAGTTATAAAATCACATGAGGTGTCAGGGGACACCCGGTTGGAACGAAGTTCCTTCGCTATATGTATATTATGTACTAGTTAGTTCCAACACGCCTAAGACGCCGGTTGAAAAATACGATAATTTAAGTGGATCTTTAAGAAAATATACTTTTTGTAAAATAATAAACTTTTTTTAAGAAAAAAATTTTTTTTTATAGTATGTATTTTTTTTTTTTTTTAAAAGTATATTTTTAGGTCAATTTGGAAGAATATGTATTTCCCGAAAATGTTGTTTTTTAAAGAGAGGTACTTTTTTTTATTAAAAGCTAATATGTTTTTTAAGAAAAGGTGCTATTTTTAAGAAGAAGAACTTTCTGCAAGAAAAAGCCATAAGAATACAAATTTTGTTTTACAAAGAAGTACTTTTTTTAAGAACAGATTCTTTTTAAAGAATTGGCAATCTTTTCAGGAAAAGGTAACTTTTTTAAGAAAATGTACTTATTTCCAGAAAGGCTACGTATCTCAAAGGTATTATTTTGTACTATTTTGTTTTTGAGAAAGTGTACTTTTAAAAAAGGAATTTTTGTAAGAAAATATATTTTTTTAAGAGAATGCTTTTTTTGAAGAAATGGTATTTTTTAAGAAATGGGAATTTTTTTGGAATTGGTTATCTTTTCAATAATAGGTGAATTTTTAAGAGTAGGTACTTATCTCAAGAAATGTTATTTTGTTTCGAAAATAGGGTACTCTGTAAAGAAAATGTAGTTTTTTTAAGAAAATGTAATTTGTTGTAAGAAAATGTACTTTTTAAGAAAAGGTACTTATTAAAAAAAAAAAAAATTTTTTTAAGAAAAAATACGTTTTGTAAGAAAATTAAATTTTTAAGAAAAAGTACGTTTTGTAAGAAAATTAATTTTTTAAGCAAATGTACTTCTTTAAGAAAAGGTATTTTTTTTAAAGGAAATGTATTTTGTTTAAAAATATGAATAAATATTTTTTTGAGAAAATTTACTTTTTCTAGGAAAACGCACTTATTTAAGAAAATCTTGTTTTACTCTCTTTCTCTTTCCCTTTGGCTTTTCTAAATTTACTTTTGATTGGGTTCAAAACTACAATATATACTAATTATTGCTTACAGGTTCCACCTAGAAAACTTCCCATTAAACAAGAAATTTCCCAACATATCTGTGGTGACAAGGCATAACAGCATAACCCGAGTTATGCTCAAATAACTTTTTTCGAGAATCGAGCTGTATATAATCCACACATGAATAATCCAATTTGTAGTTCCCAAAATATTGGAAAAGATTTATTAGCAAATCTCGCTCAATCACTTCATTACAAATTAAATTTGAACCGTTAAAACTATCTCCTAAAAAGTTGCAAAAATAGACATATGCTGTTATGCCTTGTGACGACAGATATGTGAGACATCTAGTTAATTTCTTTATCTATGATCCAAGCTGTTAGTCTAGACACAAACCAAAGCAAAAGTACACAATATAGTTAGTGGATACTAGTGGGTTGTAGCATAATAGTGTATTGTATTCTTCATTGAAGTGCTTCCACTTAATTGGTGTTTTCGGAAATATTGCTTTCCCTCAACTTACCGAGTTATTAATAAAACATTGAAAAAGTCAATGAAAAAATTGAAAATTTCAATTTTGATAGAGAATATCTTAATAACAATAAAAGATATTCGGGAACACTTGGCGTACTTTTTGTTTGTCTTGCATATTGAATTCTTAAAAATAAAAAATCTTTGAAATCGGTCTATAATGGAAAAAGTACCAGGCTTTGAAAGTCGCGACGGCACCAAAGTGGTCAACTTTGACACTCTCTGCCACAAATTGTGTTAACACAAGGTGCCTCTAAATGCAATATTCTGAAAGCCTGACTCCTCTTCTACAAATGTGGAGTACATTATAGTATGATCAGAACAATCCTTTAAAAGTTGTGATATTATTACCGTGTACCTTCCGATCAGTCCCGCTTTGCGTTGATTAAAAAACTGCTGTCTATCAAGATTGAAAATCGACTAAACGGTGTAACTTCACTAAATATTAACCGACAGATTGAAGTCGATGATTGTTTAGATGAAGTTAGTTAAGTAGTTGGAGTTAGCTGATTGTGTCAATGTTCCCCTGCGCGTCAGTTTATTAAAACAATAGTTCAATAGTTGTCAAAATAACAAAAACAGTTTATATGTGCAAATAACGATTTTTGACGTAGAATACGTCTTACCTTACGGTATGAGGAGTCATGTCAGGTTTTTATTGTTGTAATCTTTATTTCATTGAATTTGAGGAAACGGCTAGATGAATTTTTTTAAAATTTTGTTTGTAGGTAATTGAAGATGTTATCTTTCGTTTGATATACATTTCATATTGGGTGATATGTTTCTAGTATTTTAATTTCTCAAATGAAAATTGTTTAAACACATACACTCAAACATATGTGTGGTGTTTGGTTGAGTGTTTTTGGTTGGTCAACATTGCTTAGGAACATGTATCTAGTATAAAGTGAAACGAACAGCAAGCTAATGTTGCTTGGCAACATGTATCTAGTAAAAAGTGAAACAAACAGTAAGCTAACGCAATAAAGCTTTTTTGCGAAAGCTTCAATAAAGCTGTTGTAACATTAATTTTGAATTGTAAAGCATAAAGCTTTCACACAACGCTCGAATGCTAATGCGAAGACTCGATAAGGTAAACCTTTTTTAATATTAGGGCGGCCCTCTCAACATTCGCAGAACTTATTTCAATAAAAATATTAATTAAAATACATAAATTAAATTAAGTTTAAAAAAATTTAACATAATATTTTTTTTTTAAACGGACTTGAATCAAATGCCGTTGGTAAATATAAAAATTACAGCAGACAGTTGTCCGAGGCCTTCGGCCACGGACTGTCCCTGCAGGCTGTGTCAGAGACACGGCCATTAAGTTTAACGTAGAATACGCCATCCGATAAGACAGAAAACATATATAAGAATAAATGATAAATAATATAAGCAAATAATATAAGCAAATGTCCGAAGGCCTCGGACAACTGTCTGCTGTAATTTTTTTATTTTTGCTAAACTACACCCCATCAACCCCCTCAAAATAGAATCCAGCGCACGGCCATAGGGTGGACAGTGGAAGTCGAAATTTTATGTGAACAAGTGACGGACCCTGGAAGCCTTGAAAGACTATATTCGACATGAACTTCGTTCCAAAAATATATAAAAATCCCAAAAAATATATAAAAATTTTTGCCATACAGCGAAGCAAAATCACGCAAAAAACGCACAACAGCCGTAGTGCAACAAAAAAAAAAAAATTTGCTCTGCTCTCTCATCTCGCTCTTCGCTATCGCTACGGCTACGCAGAGCACATCATATCATTTTTGGCTGTTGTTATTGCTACAGTTTATGACGCTACAAAACTACAAGCATAGCAGAGCAAATACTTTTTCATTTTTCGGCTATGGCACTGCTACGGCTCTATTCAAAGCGAGAGCTTAGCAATATTTTCATAGCTCTTGCAGCTAAGGAGTAGTAAATTCGAACGCTGGGAAGAAGGACTAGATTTTATATTGAAGTTGCTTAGAAGATAATTAAAGCGCTTAACTATGATTTGTCAAAGTTATTGAGATTATGAAGTAGATTATGAGATAGCCCACTCGTATTCCCGGGAAATCCTTAAATTGTTTTTTAAGTAGAAACTATTCTACAACACGTTTGCCGAAGGCGTGGGGCATTGAACTCCATTAGAATAAGTTATTCAAATTAAAATCTAACGCAAATTAAAACTTTAGTAATCGTTATGACTTAATACATTTTTGTTGAATCATCACAAAGTAAAACATCTTCTCAATTCGTACTTCCTTAACATAGTATAGAGGATTTCAATGGCTTTCATCGACCACAATGAATTATATTTCCCTTCCCTCTATTCCATATTACATAACGAAAAATCCTTGCTGTTGTTCACATTTTTTTATTGCAACGACTTTTTAAGTAGTCACGCTAAGTGATCCATCTTCTTTGGATTTTAACAGTTTCTCTTTCTCCTTTATTTTGCAATTTCATTTGTTAAATGGATATTTAAAAATTCTACGCATAAAGGAATAACAATTACCCAAGGGGACGTATGCCAACATTAGGATTTATCCAACAAAAAAGTGCTGTTGTCAATTTAAGAAACAGTCAGTCAGTCATTTCTTTTTATTCCCAGGAATTTTACCATTCACATGTGATCGATGACAATTTTATTGGACCAATAGACAAATGGCAAGAGTACTTTTATTGAGACATAGTGTATACACGATGCGAGGACGGACTATGATGAATGAGACCACAATGAAAATATTAATGGTAATTTTCGATATGGGTAAAAAATGTTGCATTGGTTTGGATTTAAGGCATAATAATGTTGTGGAACAAAACTTTAATTTTTAATTAAACTTAATTGACAAATGTTGCGTCTGGCTGAAGTATTAAAATACATTGAAAAATCTCTGCCATGTTACCGTATAGTTCCATCCAAGCTGGGGTTACGTATAAATTAATTGCCACAACGTCAATATTAATTACAGTAATGCAGATTTTAACACATCCGATGATTTTGTTGATGATGCAATCAATATTTCCGTTGCTGCGATAATAATGTACGTCCGGTAGCTTTCAATTTAGTTTAGAGAATTCTGCCATATGTTTTTTGTTTTATCGATCATTAAATGTTTAAGTTTTTCAATCAGTATCGCTTTAAGATAATTTTTACCCATTAAAAATAATTTTTAACAGAAAAAGTTGGTAAAGAATAATTGAAACTGATTATTTCCGTGGATGGTTGGGAATATAGCTATTTCGATGCCCACCAACGCATCTCATCTGCTCCCTTATCCACAACTATTTAGGTATATCATCACACATTATAGGGATAAACAATTCTCACACTAACGAGAATTGTTTCAACAACTCTTACTAGTGCGAAAACATCCAAAACAATACTCTACCGAAATCATGAATATTCGCAACTTCTTCTCTATGTAGGCTTTCATTGAAAGCCAATTCATAGGTGTTGTTGTTTCAAAATAGTTGTTTCAAATAATAGTAATTAAATTCCAAACAGATTTGCGACCAATATGAACAATTAACGTATTTGTTGCACCAACGAAATATGAGATGTTGCAGCAATGACAAAATCGTCAAATGTCCACCACTTGTCATAGCAGCAATGTAAACACAATCACGAATATGTTTCATCCCAGCACCGAAATGGTTTAATATAAATCTGTAGCCATACAGTATTTTGACGTCCGTCTTAAAGTTTGAAGCAAGCATATATTTTGGTATGAACTATAGCTGTCTCATAAGAACTATGCCATGAACTTTAGCCTGTCATCGATATTACGGAATACGTTGAAACAGCTGATAGACGTTCACTTGCAGGCCACAATTGATGTAAGATTGTTGTCTGGTGCACAGCATGGGTTGGTTGGTTGGTTCACGTGGTTGCTAAAGATACTAGTTAGCATCAATCAGTGTCTTGAGATACCGTTTTGCATACCACGTCACTGCGGACAGTTTAATGAACATTGTCTATATCAATCCTGTTAATCGGTGATAAACGAGATAGATTCCAGGGTATCTAATGAGTTGTGCAGGAAGGGACGACCTATAGTCTTTATGCGTCTATTCATTAGACAACTGCAGAGGAGACGTTCCACCGCGTCTCCGCAGGCACTGCAGTGGTCATTATATAGAAGCTTCAGCCATCTTGGGCGAATTGGTATCTTCCCCCGATTATGGCTAATCAGGGAGTTCGTCCGGTAAATGTTATATTTTTGCCATGGGTTTCTGGATATGCGACACGTTTCCGTCTGTCAATCATGAGCCGTGTTTTGGAATTTATTTTCATCTTGCTGGATTTAAGATTTAAGAGCCATGCTATAACATATTAACTTCTGACACCGTTTGTAATTATATGACAGGATACTGTGAATCTTCTTGTATTACAACTGAATTCTGAATAACAACTACTTAACTAATTTAAGGACAATGGTTATATGAAATTGTTTCCGTTTCGTCAATTTCCTGGCTTAAAGTTCATTCAATTGGCACACCCCTCCTATTATTCCAAATTAAACGAAAAACTCTATGTTTCCTGATCATTTTATTACAATATGCATGATCTCATTGTTAATCTCACGTTTAATACCAAGTACAAATCTAAGATTCTCAACCGGTATGAAAACTTGACAAACTTTTTTTATTCCCGCACTCTATCTCGACTGATTTACCTCAAAGATGTCAGACGATTCACTGGAATTGGTCTTGTACATGCGAGCGAGCAAGTGAGTCTCATTGCCGCACTGAATTCTACAGGAAACGTGCACAAGTTGTGGTTTATATTGTTGATTATTTTCGAAACCATATCGGGAACAAAAGCATCTGAACACAACACAACAAAGCATAATAACATGAAACAAATACTTTAACTGTAATCAGAATTTTGCTGTTTACTCTTATGTAATATATACAATGTATACATAAGCAGATATATACATATGTATTGCATATAGAGATACTTGCGTATGTACTGTATATTCGTAAAGTACGAAGAACCAAATTCCATATCCTTACGATGCGGATGTAGAAATTATAACTGTTGTTGGGGAATTTCTTTTGATTTCGGGCTTCTCGAGGTGCTCTGCACAGTGCGTTTTAAAAGAGGTATGAGGACGTATTTTGCAATTAATATTTTTTACCAAAATTAAATAATTTTATTTTTTTTTTGCTCGGAAGGAAAAATTGTACACTTTGCTGACTTTTTTTGACCTAAATTACTTACGTCCAATTTTTTCGACGCAGTTCAGTACCCAGCCGCCCTTTAATTTTGGTGAAATTTTGTTCATGCCTTCTAGAGTCTGGAACAAAACATATCGTATACAACATATGACGAAATCCGCTATGGGTCGTGATTTATGACCAAACAAAGTAGCGGCGCTTCATTATGTTGTAGTATAGGATGTTGATTTTAAGAATATATGTATATCTTTTCGACGCGCCATCGTATTGATATGATTTAAATACCAAAAGCAGACTGAAACCTCTTTTTCAAATATTAAACAGAAAACGTAAATGTCTTCTTGGAGCAAGGCTGACAAAAAGGATAAAATATCTTCTTTTTTAATGTCTCAAATAACAGTTCATAATTGTTTTTCTAATTCCTTTACACAATTGTACATATTGTATGTATGAATAAATTCCTAATTTGTGTTAAAAATAATTAAAATAAATGGTTTCCCATTACATCCCATGAAGGGACCGGGGAGAGCTTCTCACAATCTCTGAGCTGTGCGCTTTCCAGTTTTCACTCACTGATTTGGGACCTACAGTTTTCCACCGATTCCGAACGGTATTTTGAGAAGCTTTTTCATGGCTATATACTCGATAGTGTCGCCGTCACTATGCGAGGTGACCGCCGCCGAAAGAACTTTTTTTGAAGGTGGTCAGAGCAGGGTTCGAACGCAGGATCTCATGTACAAGAGCCGCGCACACTAACCATTGCACCACCGACCAGTGCAAACTAATTTCTGTTAGTTTTCATATTTTCCCGAATATATACATTTTATCTTTAGATATCAAAAAATTAAAAAGAAACTCTACTGAAATATAAACTACATCATTTCCAATTGAAATTAGAAATACCATCAATTGAAAATTAAATATTCTCTTTGAAATTTGAAATACCGTCAAGTGAAAAATCCTAATTGAAATTTGAAATGCATCAATTCAAATTTAAACCACATCAAGTCAAATTTAATAGACATTAATTCAAATTTAAAATACATCAATTGAAATTTCAAAGACATCAATTGATATTTAAAAGACACCTATTCAAATTTTCAAATCTAATGCATAAAATCGGTTACTAATTTTTAAATTTCTAGTGAAGAATTTTAAAATTCAATTGATATCTTTAAAATTTCAATTGATGTCTTATAAATTTCAATTGATGTCTTTAAAATTTAAATTGATGTGTTTTAAATTTCAATTGATGTCTTTCAAATTTCATTTGATATATTTGAAATTACAAATAGAATTTTTAAATTTCAATTGATGTATTTCAAATCTCACATATAATTTTCAAATTTCAATTGATATTTTTTAAAATTGAATTGATATTTTTTAAATATCAATTGGAAATGGTGTAATGTTCTTAAAAATTAGGGACCCATAACGGAATAAGAATAATATAAGTTTGTAGGAACCGAAAAAATTTGTTGATTCGGTTGCGATCTTTCTTACCTACCATGACCGAATTTTTTGGTTACCACAAGCGCAATATTTGTTATACTGAGGTTATTTTCAATACTCGAAAATGCGAATAGAAACACTTTTTACAGGTGGATGTTTTATGAGGTATCGGAAGTCTTCAAAATATTTTAATATCATATATTATATCACACTGGTCATTGCGTCTTCAACATGTTATATTGAATAGCCAACAGAATGTGTTTGGACACAAGTATACTATAGTTGCGACAAGCTACAAACACGTTATAATTACATCCAAACAACAACAAAAGCACGGATTTTTCAACGTGCACTTACCTTATTAAACAGTACAGTAGTCGCTTATTTAACGTCGAAATTTACATATCGATTTTAACTGGTGTTTTTTTTTTAGCTGCATGAGAACTATCGATATCGATAACTATGGTTTCGTAGCTGAGAGTGTCAAACTGTCTTGACATATCTGGTCAGTAAGGTTTGACAAGTCATCATAATCTGTTTTACGCTGCAACAACGGTTGCAAATTGTGGAAATTTGCTTTGAAAAAATATGTCTGTTCGCGAAGTTCATAGAGCACATCGTTCATTTTTCGAACAACATAAACCGCCTACACGCTGAAAAAAACGGCATCTCTAACATATTTTCCCAAACATATTCTGCAGGAACCATGTATGTATATTAGACTGACTCACAAAAAAAAGTGTTTTTGTTCCACCGCCTGAAATGTACCTTGACTTGTTTTTTGATGATTCCCAAAATATTTCGCGTCTAGGATTAAAACCCCGTGAGCTTGACCGTTTTTAAAAATGGCTTTTTTGAGTTTTTCAAAGATTTTTGATAGTTATCTAAAGATAATATGTGCAATATTAGTATCATAGGAAAGCATTTTTAAAGACGCATCCAACGGTATGAAAAACATGCCAACAAATGTTCTGCCAAGGCCTTTTTTCAAAGATATTCTGCAAAAAAAGCCTTTTTTTAAAAACGGTCCAGCTCACGGGGTTTTAATCCTAGACGCGAAATATTTTGCGAATCATAAAAAAACAAGTCAAGGAACATTTCAGGGGTTGGAACAAAAACACTTTTTTTGGCCCCATACAAAATGAGTCGGTTTAATGTGTATGTTTGAAACACACTTCAAACATTCATATGTTGGCAAGTCCCAAACTTACTTGTATTTAAATGCAAAACAGTATCATTTTTACTGACAAACATGTAGGCTTTTACGTGGAAACATATACGTTCTTCATCCCAAACATCCATATACTTACGTGGAAACATTCGCGTGTTTCCACTAAACCTACATATACTTACGTCGAAACATATGCGAATTTCCTGCCAAATATACTAATATTTAGAAACGAATTATTCTTCAATTTCAGTTCATATGTATTATTTATTATAATTAATTTTAACAATATACATCCACATTTAAAAATAATTAATACAAAAAATTAAAAGATTTAAAACAACCCTCTTCACAGTTTTTTGTATTGAATGCATTACTTGTTTTTTTCTGCTGCTCGGCTGCTCTTTTGCTTCTCCTTTGTTTTTTGTCTTTAACGTTTTCGTTTTCAGAAGGTTTCAGCTATGCATTGGTTATCACTATGCGTTGATAGAGACATAAGATATTTATATACAAATCAAGTTCATGCAAGCCAAGCGTGGATTAATTACTTCTGTTTTTTTTTATTTCACTTATTTCACAAATGGTCCGCCGTTCCGATTTTCTCAGTAAATGGTCCGACAGACAAAGGGCTTCACTTTGTTGCCCTTTCCACTTTCTTTCCTCAACATCGTTTCTCACTTTGGTAGCACATATACGACACACATATACAAAAACCAAAGTAACATCACAAACTAGGGCTGCGACATCGACATCGATGTTTTGAAAATCTGCAATTTACACGAAAAGTCAGGAATATTTATGACTCACTGACCGAGAGAATAATGCCAAAATACAGAAACACACTTACAAGATAGTCTCTCTCGCTGTCCCTATTTTATTCTCTTGCTCTCGAGAGAGCATAGGCAGTGCAACAAACACAGTTGTATTTGTATCACAAACATAAATACATGTGGATCGCAAACACATATGTATATTATAAGATATTAATCATTAGTGGTCTTCATGAAAGCTCGAAAGAACCTCGTAAACTCGAAAACATCATAAACTTACACAGCAAACGTCAAAACAAACTAATTACCCATACAAAGCGACTTGCACAGAAGCGGAAAGTTTTCGAGGCAAATTTGCTGAGCAAACCTTGACAAAGAAACGTGAAATCTTTTGATATTTCAATGTCAATATTTTTGTATAGAAAAAAAGAGAGGGTTTTTGATTTATGTGAAAAAAAAATAAAATAATGGAATAGGTAAAGCATATACCTTTAATTTTACTTTGTTTATTTACTTTATAAGCCTGTTTTGACAATTGCTGCATAGATACACTGAGCAACTGTATTTGGTGCCTCTTGAAACGTTTTGGGGCAAACTTACGCTGAGCAAAAGTTCTAGGTTTTCTTGTTTGCACGAATACCACTATTGTGTCTTAAACATGTAATATTGAATAGCATTCACAATGTGTTTGGACACAAGTATATTATATTTGCGACAAGCTACAAACGCGTTAAATTTGCACCCAAACAACAAACAAAAATACAAATGTTTTCAGCGTATAACAACTTTATTTCCAGAAGTGGTGGATTACTTTTTATGGGGCTATGTTAAGGCATTGGTTTATGCCGCCAAACCATGAACTTTCGAAGCTTTGGAAGGCAATATTCAAGCCACTATTGACGCAATACGGCCAGATTTATTTATTTATTGGAAAAAGTAGTCTAAAAATGGACTGATCGAATGGACCATGTACCGGAATGCCGGAAATCATATTTAAAAACTAAATGTCATGAAATTTTGTACCAGATTATAATAAAAAAAAGTCATTCCAACAATATTTCTGTCTTGTAGTATCATTTTAAGTTCTCACGAAGCTTAAAAAACACCCTTTATTTGTATACGGTCGTTATATTGTGCATATTTTTTAAATGTTAAACTTCCATTTAGAGTCAAAAATAGTTGCTGAAATTTACTGTGCAACTACACTCACGGCGATAAGGTTAGAGTCGATTCGAAATACGTTGTCGAATTTCCGTCAAAATTTGTCACTTTTGTTCCCATTATATTCACTAGACCATACACATACATAAATCTCTGCAATTTTACTTTAATTAATATTTTTACTGTCCGGAAGGACTGCTTCGATTGTAATTTTTTAACCTACGGAGATGGAATTAAACGTTTTCGTTCATATATTTCTTAATAAAATTTAAAATATTTCAATTTTAAATGTCAGAAAATTATAAAAACGTTTTTCAAAGATTACCGTTTTTTACAAGAATGTGAATGCTTGACGCCATGGAAATGATAACAATTATAATATGTGTGGCATCGGCTACAAACGACGTTAGACGCAGTTTCTATTCTTCTTCTGTAAGAATACAATAAAAATAGTCAACGCCTGCATTATCGCTCCGGTTGTGTTTGCACATTAAATGAGATATTCAATTATAAGCAAGAATTTGGTCGTGGCAACCAAATTTGGTGATAACAGCTGAATCAGAAAAAAATTAGATTGGTTGGAGCAGATTAACTAAAATGTCGGGTCACCGTTACAAAACTCGTGTGCAATTCGGTTGCCGCAACCGAATTTTTTCAAAATCCATAATCCGCTCCCTGGGAATGACTAAACGCGTTGACGTTTGGTCTTACGAAGGGATCCATTATTAGATGTAAAGTAATCCACTTCTTATGTTAAATAGTATGATTTTTAGCATTGACATTGTCAACCAAATGATTGACTCCATCCATCTCTTTGTATGCACTGTAACAATTAAAAAAAATGAATAACTGTATACGAAGGAAGTAGAAAAATAAAAGAAAATGAAACTAAAGCAACAATATCTAACAAAAACCATATCAAATTTGCATGTTCAACTCAAAGAAACTTTACTTGTGTGTACTACTATTTCTTTTGGGCTTTCGCCACTTCCTTAATCTTAAGTACAGCACATCGTGTACATTCATCGTCATTCGTCAGGTACCAACATCCTGCATGCGTTCAAACGAATGTGAGTATAGACTTCATTGCTATATAAATCTTATAGTTTCCCTGTGCAATAATGTGGCACGTTGCATAAGATATGCTACACTTTCAATCTAGACAACAGCAATAAAAAATTGAAAACAATACCACATAAATCCTTTCTGGATGCGGGATATGGAATACAAAAGGATTTAAAATGAGTTCGACATGCTGCTACTCACTCATATGTGTGAGTGGTATAAAACTAATTACTAACAAAGAAGCTGAGAGATGTTTTCAAGAAAACTTTGTTGTTTTCATAAGACTTTTGGGCTACAACACGGATATCTGATATTAATTTCAATAAATCGTAATGATGAGCAAAATGTAATTAAATTAAAAGAGGGAGAGGATAATCATTGAGGTATGACAAATATGAAGGCAATTTTCGGGTCTTAGTTCAAATCAAAATATTTTTGGGTAAATCCTTTAAAAAATGTAACCACGTTGACTTCAAGAAATCACATGAAGTATATAAAACATAGATTTTTTCACTTCAAATTTTATGAATCTCTTACCCGGGCGAATAATTCTTATCCCATCGAACTTTTTTGCTTTAACAAAATATCATATCCATATTCTACCCCAAATATTTAAAAAATTCTTCACACAATCTTAACCACATGTTATTAAACTCCCACAACTATCAGTTTTATATCACATGGTCACTGGCTTTTTGTTACTCTCTTAGCCATTTTCAACGATTATTTTTAAGGCCATATTTCATTGGCAGCTGTTGTCACCTGTATTCAGAGGCAATTTCGGCTTCAGCATCAGGAGCAGCTCTTTTAATGCCCCATCCATAACATAAGTGGCAACTAAAGTGACCATAGTGTAGGAACTGATATGCAGATAAATACATATGTATGTATATTTTCCATAGTAAAAAGTAAAATGCAAAAATCTCCGTACATTGTTAACTACATGACGTTTAGCAGGAGCGTAGTACATTAAAGTATTCAGTAACATTTGACTGTAAAACAGCGGAAAAGTGTTGCTCTAGAAATGAAGCACCATTTAAATATGCTATAAAGTAGTTAAGGAAAATATTTTATGGAATATATGTGTTCCTTATGTCGATAGTAGGCAAACAAACGTATCCCTAATTTGTGTACATTACCCTAGCGGAGAAAAAGACGATAACACCAAGGACATATTCTATGAACGCCTAGAGAAAACATCGACCGCTGCCATGGCCATGTCACTAAGATTGTTCTAGCTGATTTTATTTCTAATATCAATTCGGACATCTATCTGGTTGCAGTAAAGTTTCGCACAAAGTTAAGCAGAGCCAAAGTCGTACGAAACCAGGAAAAGCTGCAATTACCAGAGATAGCCACAGCCTATGCAGAGAAGCTCACTCAGCTACTGACGCAGACCGTGCCACCGCCACAATATCATCTTGAAGCGCGATGGATGTACAATTCCCACTCTATGAAAACTGATGCAGAGACCGCTGGTTGGTTTACATGGTTGCTAAAGATACTATTTACCATCAATTAGTGTCTTGGGACATCGTCTTGGATACCACATCACTACGGACAGTCTAATGTATCATGTATATATCCATCCTTTTAATCGGAGATACCTCATTAAATCCCCTAGATTTATCTCGTGCATCTCAGTGAGGTTGTGCAGGATGACAAGAGCAATAGTCTTTAGGCGTCTATTCATTAGAGCCGGACAACTGCAGAGGAGATGTTCCGCCGCCTCCTCCTCTTCTGCGTCTACGCATCCACGGCAGTAGTCATATTCAGAAATTTCTCGTGATTACCGTTTGGCCAGTCCCCGGTCAGCTCGGCAATTAGCCTTGATATGTTCCCCCGATTATGTCTAATCAGGGAGATAGTCCGGTGAATTCTATATGTTTGCGGATAAGCGGCACGTTTCCGCTCTCTCCCATCTGGCATTTGCTCGTTCAAGATAATGCTGGAAAATACATCTCTTGACTGACTCTATAGGCGTTTCGATTGACGCCATATGGAGTTTGGTGGAAGAGAATCCTGCCTGGCCAGTTTGTCTGCCCTTTCGTTCCCTAGGAGACCCTTGTGGCCTGGTGTCCAAGTAAGAACCACATTGGCCAGTCGACCCAGCTCGACAAGCTTTTCTCTACATTTACTAAGGAGTTAAGATGCAGTACTTTTTGATTTAAGTGATAGGATACCCGATTGACTATCTACAAATATTCCAATGGGCTCTGTTATCTGTTGTAGTAAAAGTTCGGTGCAGTCTTCCTTGATGACCTGTACCTCCAATTAGAAAACGTTGCAGTTGTCTATGGTCTATGTCACCATATGGAGTTCGATGGAAGAGGATCCTCTCCTGGCTAGTTCGTATGCCCCTTCGTTCCCTAGGAGAGCTTGTGGCCTGGTATCCTGGTATCACATTGCCCAGCCGACACAGCTCGACAAGTTTTTCCTACATTCACTAACGAGTTTAGAGGCAGGGCTGTAAGGTTTAAGTGATAGGAAAGACGCCTGGCTATCTACAAATATTCCAATGCGCTCTATTCTTCGTTGTAGTATAAGTTCGGCGCAGGCTTCCTTGATGGCCAGTACCTCCGCTTGGAAAACGCTGCACTCTTCGGAGCAGACACCCGAGCCGGTTCCATATTCCATTTTGGATCCGTCCGTAAATATTTTGGTGTCAAAACCTGTCTGTGGCTCTCCTTTATCCCACTCTGTTCTTCTGGGAAGCCTGACATCAAATAGGTAATCGAACGTCAAAGAGGGGGTCCAGTAATCGGTGGTTATATTGAGTTCTCTTTGGATTATCTGTAGAAAACTCGCATGCCCATATCAATTGATATAATTTGAAGCATTGCATTAAGGGCTTCAGCTGGACACGTCCTAATTATATACCGATGCAAGCTGATTTATGCACTCTATACAACAGTTTCATTGTGGAAGCCTTTCTGACGACAGGCCACCATACCATTGCTCCGTAGGAGAGTATTGGTCTGATTATACTAGTGTACATCTATAGCACCATTTTCGACCGGAGACCCCATCGGCTTCCGAACATTTTCCGTCAAGCGTAGTAAGCAATGGTTGCTTTCTGTGCGCGGTGCTCTAAATTACGCTTACAGGATAGTTTAGGGTCTAGAATCACGCCCAAGTACTTGGCGTGAGTTGATAGTGAAATCTCTATTCCACTTAGCCAAGGAGGATTAATCTATGGTATCTTGGTCTTCGTGATAAAAAGCGTAACCTCAGTTTTCCCTGGATTCACTTCAAGACTACTCCCGGCCGTTGACTGATTTCAAGGCTCCATTCATGATTTCGCTCAACACTGATGGGATCAAACCAGACACCATTATTACCACGTCATCCGCATACGCCACGGTTTTGTTCCTCATATTGATTAATTTTAGTAACATTTTAGGGGAGAGATGACTCCACCCTGAGGAGTTCCCCTATCCGCTTTGATGACTCGTTGTTGCCCATAGAGGCGTTGATAATTGTGATCTGTAGCATGGGCACTATCCAACTCTTGAGGAATATTTCCATGCCTAGACCTTCAAGTGATCCTTCTTTAGCCGCTGAACTCACATTATTGAATGCACCTTCTATATCCAAAAATGCCGCGAGATAATATTAGTTGTATTATAAGGACCTCTCAATAGTTCTGACGACTTCGTGCAGATCAGTATCGGTTGAACAGGACTTGGTTATGAAAAACCGCTTAAACACAAACCAGGGTATGATGAAAAGTATCCCATGGTAAGTTATGAAAAGACCGCTGCTAGTATGGCAACGTTTCGTTCAGATGCAACGAGAGCCGCGACAGAGCGGTATAAAGAGAAGAGAGGAAGAAACCCATTTGTGTAAGAATAAAAAAAGGTTGTGGAGAAAGCGCGAGAGTGACCAAATGCATTCTTACAGAAGGAAGAATGAGGCCCGTAAATTCTACCGAAAAGTACAAAGTCAAACCAACGCAAATGGACCATGGCCCCCTTCAGTAGAGATATGGATGGAAATCCTGTCGCAGATGTGCAGGGTATGCTGGGAATATAGCGGTAACACTTCTCTGCTTGCCTTGTCCCAGAAGACTTCAATATGAATGAGGGTGTTAAGCACATACAGGATGATGGCGTCGACTGCCTACTGAAGTTAGTACTGCAATATTCCAGCTTAAGAACAACAAAGGCTATCGGCTGAGGTGTTAAAGGCTGACAACTATGAGTTCGCAAGGTGCATGCTTCAGCTCATATGCGAAATCTACCTAGGCGAATGCATGCCCGACGATTGGAGTTTTAGCGTACTCTGTCCTGTTTTTAAAAAAGGCGACCCGAGTATATGTACCAACTCTCGTGGAATAAGTCTTGTATCCACCACATAACAGGTTTTTCAATAAGAGTGCTACAAAAGTTGTTTTAAATAAAACAAAACCGGTTTTAGATACCAATGAAATTCTTTATTCCTGTGAAAGTACGTTCGATGCCATTATGTATGGAACTCAATTTATTTTCATGGCCACCACGGCCACGCTTGCAGAAGTCCAGACGCTGAACCCAATTTTCGACGGTTTTCAAGCATAAATCGGCCGATACTGCTGCAACTTCACGTTCGATATTCCTACGAAGTTCATCAATCGTCGCTGGCTTGTTGGCATAGACCATAGACTTGACGTAGCCCCACAGCAAATAATCTAACGGCGTCAAATCGCACGACCGATGCGGCCAATCGACTGCGCCATTTCGTGAGATAATACATTCACCACACTTTGTTTCCAATAAATTGATTGTGGCATTCGCTGTGCGGCTTGTGGCGCCGTCCTGTTGGAACCACATGTCCTCCAAGTCCATATTATCCAATTGGGGCCAAAAATATTCGGTTGTCATTGAACGGTAGCGATTCGCATTCACAGTAATGTGCCGGTCTTGATCATCACGGAAGAAGTACGGCCCAATGACGCCGCCGGCCCATAAACCGCACCAAACCGTAATTTTTTCGGGATGCAATGATGGCTCATGGAATACGTGTGGATTGCTGTCTGACCACTAACGCATATTTTGCTTATTGACGAAGCCATTCAGCCAGAAATGAGCCTCATCGCTGAAGATGATTTTCCGATGAAAATCCGAATCATTTTTAAGTTGTTTCTCAGTCCAATTCACGAACATACGACGCTTATCGTGGTCAAGCGGCTTCAATTCTTGCGTCAATTTGATCTTGTAAGGATGTAGGCCAAGATCTTTTCGCAAAATTCGCCACAACGACGTCACAGAGATGCCCAATGCTTGAGAACGACGTGTGAGAGACACATTTGGGCTTTCTTGAACTGAAGCCTAAGCGGCAGCAATATTCTCAACACTACGGGCAATCCTTTGTCTCACTGGCTCGGGAACATTTTGTACTGTGCCTGTGGATTCAAATTTTTCCACTAAACGCTCAATTGTTGATCTGGTAGGACGATTATGACTACCATAAATTGGACGTAGCGCTCTTAAAGTTGAGGCCACTGACTCCAAATTTCGGTAGTAAATTTTAATAATTTCGACTCGTTGTTGGCTCGTATATCTTTCCATGATGAAATGGCAAACCTTACTGAAGAGAATGTCAAAAGAGCGGGAAAAAATATGGCGTCGTTTGCTGTCCCTATCGATTTACTTTTTTAGCTCTCTGTTGAAAAACCCTTTACAAGGCCACATACAAGGACATATCTTTGTACATCACAAGCTGCCTTCGATAGCCTGATACGGGGAAAACTGCACAAGGTTATGTCGGAGTTTGGTATCCCTGCAAAGGTGACAAGTTTTTGTATAATGAAACTGGCCGATAGGAAATCCTCAGTAAAGATTGGTGAAGATCTCACCCAAGCATTTTATACGAGGCGAGGCCTGAGGCAGGATGACACCCTAGCATTCGATCTCGTCAACATATTAATTGAGGTCATGGTGAGAAACACTGCAGTCTACACGAATAAAACGATCAGCAGCAAATATATATATACGCGTATACTGATGATTTAGACATCATTGAGCGAAATCTGCGAGAAGTTACTGTAGTATTTTCGAGAATTAAGAAGGAATCAGCAAAAGTGGGTTTGGCAGTAAACGAGGACAATACAAAATTCATGGTTTGGACAAGCAGAAGATCAACCTGATTGGATTCAAGGGTGAACGTTAATAACCATTATACTTTCGAGGTAATGGTCGAATTCATTTACCCCGGATATGCCGTAAAGAGAAGCAGTAACGTCAGCCTAGTTATCAAACAAAGATTTGTGCATGCAAACAAAGGTTATTTCGGGCTAAGCAAGCATTTCAGTAATAAAACCCGCTCCCGAGAATCTAAGATCCAACCATCCAACCATATCAGACTCTCATATAACCTGACTTGCATTATGGCACAGTAACCTGGGTGACAACCTCTAAACTCGGTTGTGACAACCTATAAACTCGGGAGTGTCAGCCTCTACACTCGATAGTGTCAACCCCTAATCTCGGTTGTAAAAACTTCTTGATTTGGTTGGGGCAACCTCTAAATTCGGTCGTAACAAGCTATAATTTCGGTGGTGACAACCTGCGTATTCGTTTGTGACAACCTATAGTCTCGGTTGTGACAACCTCTAATCTCGGTTTTGACAACCTCTAAATTTCATTGTGCAAACTCTAACGTCGGTTGTGATAATTTCTAAATTCTGTTGTGACGACCTCTAAACTCGGATGTGACCAACTCTAAATTTGGTTGTGGCAACATCTAAACTTTGTTATGGTAATATCTATACACTGTTGTATCGACTTGGGTACTCTGTTATGACAAACTCTAAATTCGATCCCAACCAACCAAATTTGTCTATACATGTACGATATTTAAAATGTTTAGTTCTGAATTCAGATCAGAATTGAATAAAATCAAGTGAAGTAAAAAATTAAACTCACTTCAGAGTAAATCCAAAAATTACCAGGGCCAAACGAACGAGCCTCTATTCAAAGTCTGAATCGACATTTATGGGATTTTAGGAAATTTCTATAGCCCATTTTCCAAACATCTTTCTATTCAGAAACATTTGTATTAAGTCCAAAAAAAATCTAGTATTTATAATTTATTTCATTTCGTCTCCCCTCCAAAAAAAACGTCTTTTGTCATCCATACCGTACATGCAAATACATAACTCCATAAAAAAATACTTGCATATCTCCAATGGATTCTTGTGTTTTTATCGATGGTATTCGGTTATGGTTCTGCTTTCGATTCGTACAGGACTACAACAATATCCCCGTAAATCATTTGAATTTTTAAGAGCATAATGTGTGGTCGATTGTCACCCGCAGCCATGCCAAACCAACGAGCCAACCAAGTGGCAGTGGCAGCAGTTGCATACAACACCAAATAACGAATAATAATAATTTTATATATATTCGTTCCTTCTGTTCAACAAAAGTGGCAATATGAGGAACAAAAGTGGCAGTAGCAACAAAGAAACGCCTTTTTCACCAAAAAAAAATATCTATTCATCCAAAAGATTCTTTCCTCTCCATGTGTTCGCTAACTCACAACAATAGAAACTTTAGACAATACTTGTTCGTACTCGTTCTGTTGGGCTCCTTCTCACTTTGTTTGATTCTGTGTAAAAGAATTACAAACATTATTTATAATAATAACGGTGAAATATTATAATCATATGCAGTAAATTTGTTAATGCCATTGAACATATATAGTACACTCATTCCTGCTCCCCTTCCAGCCGGCTGACACATCAACACGTAGGTACGGGTATCCATAATATGCACTATGGCTGTTTGTATCAGGAGTATCAAGTCTACGTAGTTACAGTATCCCTCTTGAATATGACAACAATATTTGAGTTATAGGAATCTTAAGGATTCTAAACGCATCGTGTCGAAAGTATCCAGCACAGAGTTGTAGCCAGATCAACCATCAGCAATTTACTCACTCCATAAATCTCTCATTAGATCGCAGTTTCATTTTTTTTTTTTTTTTTTTTTTTGTTTATTTATTTATTAGATTCATTTCATTTAATTTACAGTACAATATTAGGGCCCCAGCGCCTTAATGGCTTTGTAGAGGCAAACTGGCAACTATTGATTCTCACAAATAACAATATTTATACTCATTCATATATACAGAGAAGAAATGAATAATAAAAGAATAATAAATATAATAATCTTAATCTTGTATTAGTTATTTATAATAAATCTTCAATATTCTGTAGTAAGTGCATTTTCAATTGCTGTTTAAAGGATGATACAGTTAAAATATTTTTCAAAGCTTCAGGTAAGATATTATATTCACTTGGTCCAACGAAACCAATACATTGTTTTGTAACTTCCAATCGGCATCTTTTTACCACTAAGTTGTTGGCTTGTCTTGTGTTTCTACCACTGCGTTCTATATTGCGCCTGAACTGTATAAGTCTTCCAGGAAATTCTCTCAGTGACTGAAAAACATAAAGTAGAAGTTGTTGCTTAAATATTCCTCGTACTGGTAAGATATTCACAGCTTTGTCCATGTACAATTGAACTGTATGATACCGAAGGGGAAGATTGAAGACTAATTTTAAAGCCTTATTTTGTGCAACCTGCAACTGTTTAAGAGAGCTTGATTCTCTGCTGCCATATATCATAGGTATATACGTTAGTCTTGAATGTATAAGTGAGTTATATATAAGTATTTTCGTACTAGTGCTCAACTTATTTCGAAATTTGTATAGCAGTCCCGTAGCAGAAGATATTTTGGCATTCATCTTAGCAATATGAGGATCCCATACAAGGTTCTGGTTTAACGTTACTCCGAGATATGTAACATTCTCCGATTCGGATATTAGTGTTCCTTCAACGTTTACACTAGTCACATTATCATTACACGTAGACGTCGTTCTGAACTTAATAAACTGCGTTTTATGTGAGTTAAGGACCAATTTGTTAAATCGTGCAAATTCACTTAAAATGGCTGCGTCGTACTCGATATGTGCTTTAAGAACGGTTTCGTGTCTGTATTTGTAGAAAATACATATGTCATCTGCAAACATAAATAGTTTACCATTAAATGGTATGTTCATAAGATCATTTATATATACTTTAAAAAGCAATGGTCCAAGAACACTTCCTTGGGGTACTCCATAGTTAACAGGCAATATGTTACTTTTAGAATGTTGAACTTGGACATACTGAGCTCTGCTACGCAAAAAATCTGCAAACAATTCAAGAGTATTTTCGGATAATCCAATACATTTTAGTTTCTTTAACAGTATTCGGTGATCCACTAAGTCAAATGCCTTAGAAAAATCAAAGAAAACACCTCCTACACCTTTATACCCGTCATCGATACCACCACATACGTAATCCATAACATTAACAACAGCTTCTAATGTTCCTGATGCTTTTTTGAATCCGAATTGAAAATCATAAAAAATATGTTCCTCGTGCAGGTAGTTAGACAATTGTTCGAACATTAGTTTTTCAAAAATTTTATCAATAACGGATAATACTGCAATAGGTCTGAAAGATGTTATGTTTTTAGCATTAGGTGCCTTTGGAATGGGTATAATTTTGTGTACTTTCAAAACGTCAGGGTACTTGCTAGTACTTATCATGTTGTTAAATATTATTTGTAATATTTCAGCTGTTGCGCTTACTCTAACCTGTAGCATTTTTGGAGTTATTCCATCATGACCTGGGCTTTTTTTAGAATCTAATGAACCAATAATTTGCTCTACGTCTGACCGCTCAATCTGGTGGAAACTAAAAACTTGTGATTTTTGTATTAATGTTTTAAACATGTTTATGTCATCATCATCAACATACTGTTCAAATCCATCTTTCAGATCTTCTACGGAAGTAATAAAATGTTCATTCAGTGCCACAGCTTTGTCGTGATCGTCCACCAAGATGGTATTATTTGCATCCACCACTTCTGTAATTCCTTCATTTTTGCGTCCAAGCTCAATGTTTAGAAACAACCATGTTTTCCTCACACTATTAAGACATAGATTAAGATTGTATGTGTAATAATTTTCCATAAGCCTGAGTCCACAAATTTTTATTACAACACATATTCTTCTCAACGTTTCATGACTATAGGTTTGTTTCTTTCGCTTGCGTTTTAGAATTTTGTCTTTATATTTTATAATTGACAAAAGACGTTCATTCATCCATGGCGCGATATTTCTGCGGCTGTCTGTTATTTCAGTTGAGTACTGTGTGCTCATGTTCACTGCAGAATTAATTTTGTTTATGAAATTTTTGCATAAATCTTCTGGCTTCCGAGTACATTGCAAAGATGGCAGAGTTTTGTCTAAGAATTTTGATATTTTATACACTTTTTCTGCACTTGAACCTTTTGTTCGCCTGCCTGTTTTAAATATATACCACAACTAAGTATATTGTGACCTGATAAGCTGTTTTCAATACAATGCACGAAGAAATTTAAGAAATCAGTACTAAAAACCCAATCAATAGATGTTTTACTCGTTGGTCTAGTGATGTGGCTATGACAAGAGTACATATTAAATTCACTAAAAAGATTTACCAATATATATTGTTGTTCCAAATCTAAGTAAAATACGAGAGGAGATACCACAATTTTCGTAACAAAGTGGAAACTATTGCCTAATATCAAATTTATCTAAAACCAGTTATGTCTATCAGCCAACCATCAATCTAACTGTCGTAGTGGAAATTCCAAAAATGGTCGTGACAACATTTTTCCGAAAACCCACGGTTTCTGATGAGGCAAATTTCAAGTTGAATTAAGCAACTTGAATTTATTAAAAATCAATGAGTGTTCGAACTAACGGGCGATGTGTGAACACCTTTTTGTTACACGGTACCTGTTCGATTTCTATGAACACATTAGTAAATGTTACGGACAAACTCTGTCGGACAAACTGTGTTTGGATGTATTCACTTTGTGGGTTAAGTCCCTACCCGCGGCTACAGATGTTAACTCATCAAAATTGTTTACACATTCCCGCCTCTGAAATTTTGTTTCTGGACAAAAATTCGTCCATCCACCTTCTAGGAAATCTAAATATCAACTAAATTTAACTTCTTTTGCACCATCAACCCACCACCATATTTTACTGCATATTAATAGGCGAATGACGGAAAAAAATATTCATAGAATTACGATATCGTCTACAAGGAAGCGACATAGTAAGCAATAAACATTACTTTACTTTCGCTTGAACGTTGCTATGGCTCCCAAATGGGACATTTCACACAAAAATCATGCTTATTACAGCAGGTTGGCAAGCGACTGATAGCTCAACTTTCCCTTACAAACCTGCTTCGGAGTAAGCACTATTTTTTGTTGGGTTACTTTCGTGCGTGATTTTCAGTAGATTGAATCATTACATAACGCCTTACTTTATTGCATATTCGCAAGGACTTCCAAGTAAGCGCTTATGAATGGAAGAAAGGCTGATCATGATTTCCAAATACTTAAAATGTTTTGCCGTGTTGAAAAGCACACGAAATGGTTTTTTGCCATTACTTTGAAATTCACGACGTTGTCTGCTTTCAATACCTGTCAAACACAAACTAAATGACACAGCTTGCTTAACGTTTGACAGTAGTGTATTAACAGACGTTAGTTTACATGAACCCTGCTGATTTTTAATTTACTATCTATTATGGAGGTTTAGACGACCTATATCCTATTTTTTTGAAACAAACATAATCCAAAAAAAATCAAGAAAAGACTTATGCGTTTATAAGACACTGTCTTATTTTGGGACAATAGGATCTTCCAAATACCACGTTTGAGTTTGGACAAATTAAACTAACTAATCGGCATATTTTTTGACAAATGTCTTAAGTAAAGGTGGCTCCAATTAAATACACTCCGGTTCACTTATTTAAAGGCACGAAAAGTTCCATATTCAGCAGCCTGTATCTTTTGCAATTTGTAACCGATTGCAGAATTTTAAAATGAAAATGGAAACTAGATATCTTGAGATATAAAAATAATCATGACAATAGTAGTTTCTTAAGTAAATAACTTTTTGAGCAATTTATAAAAAAAGGCAAAAAATGTGCTATTTTTATTTGGTTCACTTGAAGAAAGGCACTTTAACTAATTTTAATGAAAAACTGTTTTATTGTTTTATTAATTTATTTTACTTTATTTAAGAACTATTAGTAATGGGTACAACCCCCTTTGTTTTTAATAACTTCAAATATACGAGGTTTCATTGAGAGATAAAGAGAATTTATCTAATCCAACGAAATTTGATTCCAAGCATCCTTAATGGCTTGAATTAGTGACTGCTTGTCATCAAATTGACTACCTCCTTCATAGACCCTATGAGATAACCAACCCCAGACATTTTTGGTAAGGTTTAGATCTGACGAATAGGGTGGCCAGTCAAGAATATTAACATTTGGCTTGCAATGAACTCCATTACTACTCTGGCGTTGTGTATAGGGGAATTCTCCAAGTTATGGGACGAAATAGTTCACTGAATTTCAAAAAAGCCGATTCCAATAACGTTTTATAACTTGCACCAGTCATTTTTGTACTTTGAAATTTAAGATCGATGGTGCCATACCATAACGCCGCCCTATCGGCTGTGATGTCGGTTAAAAAAACGTTTTTCTTTGCGCAGATCATGGAGATAATAGGTGTAGCAATCAGGCCCATCCAAATTAAACTTCTTCCCATCCCATACCATGTAGTCTCTTGCGAATTGAAGCAGCTTTTCCATACGAGGAGCATTAAGTGCCGGCTTTGTTTGTAATTTCAGGTACATATTTAAGATACACACAGCTCTTAATTACTCTGCATACTGATGACTTCCTCGCTTCCATTCCAGCTTGAGCGCTTATTTTTCACAATGATAAGGCAGAATTGAAAGCAATTCTGATGATGTTTCTTTTCTCATACGTAGATAGAGACAATGAAACCCTTCCTTTAAAATTTTTTCCATAGCCCTCAGGGTCGTTGATGTAATTGTCGACAACTGTTGGGCTCCGTCCAATTTTTTAAGCTATTGCGCGGTTAGAATATCCTTCAGAACGGTAAACACCGATTTTAGTTTTTCCCGATAGATTTCAAGATTTTTGTTTTGCCCTTTTGACTTGTAAAATGATTAAGATGTAATAAATTTTAATAAACAAACCCTCCCTATAAAAAATCATCGCTTACTTTAAAAATAATAAAGTGCCTTTATTCAAGTGAACCAAAAAAATAGCACAATTTGGACTATTTTTTATAAATTGCTCAAAAAAATTCTTTAGTTATGAATTTTTTTTGTCATGATTTTCAATAGACACAGACTGCTGAATATGGAATTTTTAGTGCCTTTAAATAAGTGAACCGGAGTTTAAAATTTTTGTTGGTGTCTCATCATAATTATTTGAAAAACGACGTACAACTTTAAAATGTCTCTCCTGAAAAGTATGAAAAATGCACATACGTAATTTCAAGAATGTTTCTAAGTATTCCAAAATATGTAATCAAACGCAATTCGAAGTTTATCTAAGAAACAATATTGTTCCAGGACCAATTCATGACTGATCCATGACTGTTTCCTATTGATTCAAAAGAGTGTGTTATAATAGCACAACCTGATGCTGTATTCTTTTCATGTTTACTAAACCTAACAAATATGTGGCACAAAAACAAGGAGACTTTGCATTTATAGAGGAATGAGCCGGAACACGTTTAGCCCGCAGACATGTTATACGTCTTGAAAAGTATACAATAATTTACTATGAATTTACAACAATGCACACGAACTCAGTATTTCGACAAAAAAAATCCGAAATTGTAGAGAGAATATGGTAACGGATTGTATTTTTTTTGTACGCTATACAAGTATTAAGGATAACTACTACTACGGGTACGAACACATAGTAAAAAAGGAAGAATATCTGTGATGGTCTGCGTTTACGTACACTCCAAATGAAATCCTACTAATAATCATTAAATATCGAATTGCAATTCAAGTTAAATTATTTATCCTTCTCTGTTCTTATTAACATGTTTCTTTTACTCGATCGATGTTTCGATTTCTGTTGGTTTATTATGAAATTATGAAAAAATTTCATGCAAAATTCACATTAATACAAATTTGTTTCTCGAGGACCTAAACGAAAGGAAAAAGTATCAAATTTATCAGGTTTTTTTTCCTTAAGTTGGATATGAATTCGAATATTGTGAAGGGGCTGATGAAGCTAAGTATATCATGTAACATAAATAATTTCGTATTGAAAATGTTGAACAACATATATGTTATCTATGGCTGTTGAAGATGCTTTGAAAATTAATATTTTTTTCTAAAGGATTTCGTTGATTTGTTTACGAAGCGATACGACGACTATACATTTCCATATCGGTGTGCTGCTGGTGCCATTCATAACTGTTATTCTTTAAAACATAGACGTTCATAAGGGTTGTCTGTCTGGGGCTATGTGAATATTTTGAAATGAACAGTAGCATTTTTGAACGACACTGTCGCATTTTTGATCAATATATGAATTATTTTAGTTAATAAGAATAATCTTGCTTATGTGTTGATCTTGTTCTTCTAAAAGCTGGTACTTGGCAAAACCAGCCCATCATGATTTTGCGACGCGGACCGTGGGTCTCACAAGCCAGAATTTTATGCTTTTATCCACTAATATAAGATTATCTGCTATATAAACTGCCCTAATAATTCGATGAGCATCGGTTACAGTTGGCACTAGATTATCCGGAACATCATACATAGGAAAAAATGTATACTCAAATCCAAAACGAAATTTGTCAACACAGGCACGTTTACATTTACACTGAGACAAAATTAGATTTTTTCCAAATGATGGGGTTCTGTCAACGGATTCTGGTAGAATGGTCTAAAAAAAAATATACTTGTATCGGCGTTTTGCCAGATCTAATCAGAATTTTTTTTTAGGGCGGGTCAAAGTTTCCGCCCATCGGAACTTTCCTGGAACATATCGGCATGGAAAATTGTGTATTCCTTACTTCTGAGGTACAAAATATGTTCAGAAGTTTTATAGAAAAGAATCAGATAAACATTTTTGTGGGACAAATTAACCCTCCAACTGTCACGTATGACCACAATTTTTATTTTTTTTTTGAAAACTTCTAAATAACTGCTCCAAAATGACGGGGGCGTGGTCAAAATGTTCTACAAAAATTATTGCCATAAAATTTCACTATATATGTCCGAACACTCCAAAACACAAATCTTAGCCCAAGTGCTAGATAAAAGAGGAAATATGACAAAATTCATAATATTCTGTGGTATATTTTTAATGGAAACAGCAAAAAGACAAAATTCATTATTAACCCTTAGAAGACAGATAGTTTTTGCTTATTATCTAGCACAAACTTCTGAACATATTTTGTACCTCAGAAGTAAGGAACACACAATTTTCCATGCCGATATGTTGCAGGAAAGTTTCGATGGGCGGAAACTTTGACCCTCCCTAAAAAAAAATTCTGATCAGATCTGGCAAAACGCCGATACATGTATATTTTTTTTAGACCATTCTACCAGAATCTTTTGACAGAACCCCAAATTTTTTTTGGTGTCGCACAGTGTTATAGGTCGGTAATTGAATATATTTCAATTAAACTTACAATCAACTTCAGTATAAAGTTAACATAAAGTTAAAATATTTTCAATTAACTGCGTACTTCTGTTGAGTACAAAGTTAATCAAAAATCAGTACAACAATTTCAGTAGGTTGAACCGACTTAAACATACCCTCAATCTAAGTCAACCATTGCGTTCGAATTCTGTTAAAAATCATCTATATCAATATTCATTCTTACGTTAAACGGAAAAATGCGACCGTATTCAATAGCAGACTGACATTGCGCTAAATATTATTTAATATACAACTTAGTTAAGATCCTGAGAAGTTTTGGGAAATTTTTGTGACCACCAACCAATTGTCCGTCCAATATTTATATGAGAGCTACAAAAATGGGCATGGCGAAGTTGTTAGTTCTTGGAACGAATGAAAACAAATTAAACAACTTTTGCTTTAACACTATTATGCTACAACCCAGTATTATCAACTATATTGTTTACTTTTGCTTTGATTTTAAAGTAAAGGAAAATTTTCTAGATGGCGCCGGTGTGGTGGATATGGGCAAATATCCCTGGAAACAAAAACTATTGAAAAAACTATATACCCTTGCTTTCTTGCATTTTGTATTGTCAATAAATATTGAAAGCGATATGCGTTTCTATTATTTATATTGTATTTTCAAATTTAAACAACAGAATCGAAATAAAAATGATTTTTGAGTGGTTTTTCGTTGCATCCGAGTGAAAAGTTTTCCTACGGAAACAGCACGTTCCATCTGGTGAAAATGGAGATTAAACAAATGAATCATGTATGGTTTTTATTTATCTATTCTAGATCTCTCACATAAGTTGGAAGCCTGTAACCAATATTTAGAATATATTGTAGTTTTGAACCCAATAAAAAGTAAATTTAGAAAAGCCAAATTGAAAGAAGTTTCAAAAAAATAAAATTTTTTTAAATAAGTGCCTTTTCTTAAAAAAAATAAATTTTCTCCAAAAAAATAACTATTAATACTCTTAAACAATGTACCTTTTCTTGAAAAAAATACCTTATCTTAAAGAAGTACGTTTGGTTAAAAAACTAAATTTTCTTACAAAAAGTAAATTTTTTAATAAAAGAAATTTTGTTTTCAATAAATGCTTCTTCTTAAAAAACTAAATTTTCTTTAAAGAGTACCTATTTTGTGAAGCAAACTAACTTTTCTGGACATAAGTCCCTACTCTTAAAAATGTACATATTCCTTAAAAAAGGACAAATTCTAAAAAAAACCCATTTCTTATAAAAAAAAACTTTTCTTCAAAAACATACATATTCTCTTAAACAAAATTCCTTTTCTTACAAAAATTCCTTTTCTTAAAAGTACCTTTTCTTACACATAAAATAATTCCTTTTCTTTTCTACTCTTTTATTTTCTTCGGGGAAGATAAGTACAATTTCTTAATAAATAATCTTTTCCTAAAAAGAGCACCACTTCTTTAACAAGTACCTGTTCTTAAAGAAGTATTTCTATGTAAAAAAATGCATACTCTTATAGCTTTTTCTTCCAGAAAGTACTTCGTCTTAAAAATAATACCTCTTCTTAAAAAAAATATTAGCTTTTAATGACAGAAGTACCTCTCTTTAAAAAATACCTTTCCGGGAAAATATAATACATATTCTTACAAAAGGACCTACAAATATACTTTTTTTTAAACTCATTCTATAAAAAAAAATCTCAAAAAAAGTTTATCATTTTACGAAAAGTAAATTTTCTTAAAGAGGCATGGTATTTCTCAACGGGCGCCTGAGGCTTGTTGGAACTAACTAGTGTATAATAGTTATATAACGAAAAGAACTTCGTTCCAACCGGGTGTCCCCTGACACCTCTGTGATTTTTATTAAAATTGGGTATTTTATAATTAAATATAAACAAACATTTCCCAGTTTTGATCTAAAATATGAAAAAATTAGAAAAAAATGTCAATATCTTGGAAACGGATCGTCGAATCGAAGAAATAGCTAATTGTTGAGGTTTCTAAGAGTTTTCCAGAAAATGGTCGAATTTAAAGGGATTTTTTATTAATAAATGGCCGAAAAAGGATTATCGCTAAAATAAAAAATTATTATAACTCGGAAACTGTGCGTTCTATCGCAAAAATAATAAACTTTTTACCTCCATAGATGGCTGTAACCAATGGATGTCAGTAATGCTCACTCGTTTTTTATTTAAAAATCGCTATAATTAAAAATATGCGAATAAAATATGGCGAAAACCCCATTATGTCTATATTTTGGAAACGGAGCCTTGAATCGAAAAATAAACAATTTTTCCGGATTTCTAAGGGGTTTTCATTAAGTGGTACAATTTGTAGGACTACCTTTTTACAAAATCGCTAAAACAAAAAAATAGCTATAACGCGGAAACGGTGCTCCCACAAGAAAAACTAAATAAAAAAAAAAACTAATAATTTGTTTACCTTTAACCAATGGTCGCCTTTCATAAAAAATCATATAAACTAATATTAATATTTTTCAAAAACAAAAAATTCGAAAACCGTATGGGTTAACGATTTTTTAGAAGTAAATGATGCCGTATTTAAGACATTCATTGGTTAAAGCTTCCTATCGAGGTAACAAAGCTATTATTTTTGTGATTGGACGCACCGATTCCGAGCTATAGCCATATCTTTTTTTTAGAGATCGTCTTACTTTGGCGATTTTTTGCAAAAAATTTTTTACATACATTGGACACTTCATGAAAACTGCTTAGAAACCTTTAAAAATTAGCTATTTTTTCGATTAGGCGCTCCGTTTCAAAGATATTGGCATAAGTGCGTTTTAGCGATTTTTGATTCGCGAAATTTTGAGTTTAAGCGAGTTTAAAAAAAAGAAAGTGATGTATTCAAGACAACCAGAGCTTAAAGGTAAAAACATATTATTTTTTGCGATTGCAAACACAGTTTCCGGGTTATAACCATTTTTTTATTTTCGCGATTTCTTATTTTGACTATATGAAAAACCACTAGAATCTCCCAGAAATTAGTTATTTTTTCGATTGGAAGCTCCGTTTCCGAGATATATACATTTTTTCTATATTTTGCACATTTTTGATCAAAAATGGTGATGGGTTACCCCGGTTAATCCATTATCTATCGCCTTCGGTAGTGGGTAAAGACTGCTTACCCATTCCCCATGAGTAATGGATAATCGTGAAATTTCCTATCGTCGTGGGTAGCTACCCATTATTTTCGCCATACCCATGAGTACACTTTCATTACTCATTCCCTACGGAGATGTGCATGGGGTGTAAATACGAACTCTGTTTGTAAGTGTGCCCGGCTTCTGAACACCTTACATTTTCCTTCGACGACGGCCAACTCGCTTAGTGATGGCAAAAAGCTTCTTAAAATACCGTTCGGAACCGGTGTAAAACTGAAGGTCCCAATCAGTGAGAGAAAAATTGGAAAGTGTACCGCTCAGTCACCACTCATGGAATGTAATCGGAAACGGTTCTATTTATTTGTGTCATCCACAATAATAGTTCCTCAGACAAGTTCCCACAATTGTTTGCATATGTTTGTGAAGGCGTCAATAGCGGCGTCAGATTCAACGATTGTGTTTAAAGGTCTCACTTCACCTCAATTTATGGTAATACTAGCAAAAAAAATCAATGAGTGTTCGAACTACCTGGTACCTGTTCGATTTCTATGAACACATTAGTAAATGTTACATTGGAAAATAAAAAATAATAGTTTTTTTTGTATACACCGGGCAGTGCTGAACATCAAATGACTCGCTTTATTTGGCCATAGCAACAACAACGAAACAACCAATCGCACAACATCACACATACTTTGTCCGAAGTAGCTGACGTATACGTGTGTCAAATAACCACATGTTTTCCATATCAACAGCAACGAAACAGCCAAACACACAACATCACACATACTTTGTACGAAGTAGCTGACGTATTAGTGTGTCCCCATAATGTCGACTGCGCAAGCCCAAATGAAATTTTGCGTGGCTATGCTTTATAGCTCCGTTCAACAACAGCAACAGACACATGTACATACATACATTATTATGTTAAAACACAATTTCGTTTGCCTCACCCCTGCCACACAACTCTTTCATTGCCCTCTTGCTCGCTCATTTTTGTTTAACACGTCATTATTCTCTTTCGCAGTAGCAGAAAATCTAGTTTTAGCAGCAGCATAAAATCTGGTTTTAGCAGCAGCATAAAATCTGGTTTTAGCAGCAGCATAAAATCTGACTTATATAGATTTAGTCCCTATACGCCGCTATAGATGTTAACACATCAAAAAAAATACATGAGATTCGGAAACGAGTGTGGTGAGATATATCAACTGGGCAGATTCGTCTTGTCAATAACAATAATAAAATATATATGAACTTTTATTTCGTATAGAAAAATATAAAAAGAAAACATAGTTTTTGCCCAGAGCATAACAAGTTCTGGGTCTATACGAAGTAAAATGTGAATATGTATCTTTACCCTATTTTTCGGTGGATATCTTACATATATTTTATTGTTTTTTCACAAATTTGGATCTCACTTTCTGTTTAAAATGATAGTTTTTCTGAAAAGTTCTCGTATACCATTCAAATGTAGTTTCTCTTTGACAGCAAAGCCTTTTATGAAAAATAGAATACATAACTTTGTAACTAGTGTTTTTGTGGCAGAAACTAAATTATGATTACAGTGACTAATACTGGAACACGAAGTCTAATATTGTACATTTTACGAGTTGTATCGTCCATTTCAGATGAGGTTTGAGAATTACTAAAATTAGTTAATACAACTTAATTTCTATTGTATCAATTTCTATTTAGTAAGACCTATTTTTAAATTATTTATACTAACTTCACCTGTCTGCATACATGCCGAAAAACGTTGGATTGAGTTTTAACCCATTTCCCGTGATCCAATCAAGCTGAAACTTCGCAGGCAATCTAATGGCGACGACAGAAATTAACTGTCGAAATATGGGCGGGATTGGAAAAAGGGATGTGGTCATATATAAAGAATTTATAGTCAAACACTATGTTCTTACGGGTTGGTTTTATAATTTATCAATAACATCGACAAATAATTCTGATGTATGATAATTATGAATTCTAATCAAAATCTAGGATTTATCGTGGAATTTCCAATGACTGCATTGGTTTCCAACTAATCTTTTCCCAGTGTGTAGACTTCGTAAGGAGATTTGAAATTCTTTATTATCTTGTATGCTCATTTTACTGACATAATATAAAATTGTGATTTTGTATGGGAAATTTTATCTAATTTCAGGGAAATTACAAAAATTGCTCGCATTTTAAATTCAAAGAGGTTCCGAAAGGTACATGTAATATAATGGTACACCTCCATCCAAAATTAATCCCATTCAGTGTAAATTTCATTACAATTTTTTCTAAACCACACTAAAAATTAAATCATATGAACCCGAGCCAGTCAGTCGCCAGCTCTCGTTTCCTAAACAGATATTTTAGCATCATGCGGGTGCACGAAAAATCGCCCAAAAAATTAATATAAAGTGACCAAAAATATCTAACAAAAACAATTCCGCAGCTTCTATTCGGACATTAAACACTCCGGTTCACTTATTTAAAGTCACTAAAAATTCCATATTCAGCAGCCTGTATCTTTTGCAATTTGTAACCCATTGCAGAATTTTAAAATGGAAATGGAATGCCAATAGTGGTTCCTTAACTAAAGAACTTTTTTTGAGCAATTTATAAAAAAAGTTCAAAAATGTGCTTGTTTTGGTTCACTTGAATAAAGGCACTTTATTATTTTTTTTATTATTTTTAAATAAGCGATGATTTTTTGTATTACATCTTAATCATTTTACGAGTCAAAATGGCAAAACAACAAATGGCAAAAAAGCTAAAATCGATGTTAACCGTTCTTAAAGATATTCTAACCGCGCAATAGCTAAAAAAATTGAACGGAGCCCAACAGTTGTCAACAATTACCTCAAGGACACCGAGGGGTATGGAGAAAATAATAAAGGAAGAGTTTCATTGTCTTTATCTACGTATGAGAAAAGAAAAATCATCAGAATTGCGTCTAATTCTGCCTTATCCTTGTCAAAAATAAGAGCTCAAGCTGGAGTGGAGGCGAGCAAGTCATCAGTACGCAGAGTAATTAAGAGCTGTCGGTGTCTTAAAGACCTGAAATTACAACAAAATCCGCCACTTACTGCTCCTCGTAAGGAAAAGCGGCTTCAATTCGCAAGAGACTACATGGTGTGGGATGTGCAGCCAAGAGGTCCTGTAAATGACTGGAGAACCGTTGTATTTACGGATGAGAAGAAGTTTAATTTGGATGGGCCTGATGACTACAACTATTATTTCCATGATATATGTAAAGAAACGCGTTTTTTGAACCGACAGCACAGTCAAAAGGGCGGCGTTATGGTGTGGGGTGCTATTACGTACTAGTACTACCAGAGTAGTGCTATTACGTACCAGAGTAGTGAAGGAGTTCATTGCAAGCCAAAATTTTAATATTCTTGACTGGCCACCCTATTCGATAGTTCTAAACATTATCGACAATGTCTGGAGTTGGTTATCTTAGGTCTATGAAGGAGGTAGACAATTTGATGACAAGCAGTCACTAATTCGGGTCATTAAGGATGCTTGGTATCAAATTTCGTTGGATTACATAAATTGTCTTTATCTCTCAATGAAAACCCGTATATTTGAAGCCAAAGGGGGTTGTACGCATTACTAATAGTTCTTAAATAAAGTAAAATAAATTAAAAAAAAACAAGAAAATCTGTTTTTCATTAAAATTAGTTAAAGTACCTTTATTCAAGTGAAACAAAAAAATATTACATTTTTGGACTTTTTTATAAATTGCTCAAAAAAAGTTCATGATTTCTTTTTAAATCGAATGATGTCTAGCTTCCATTTCCATTTTAAAATTCTGAAATCTGTTACAAATTGCAAAAGATACAGGCTGCTGAATATGGAATTTTTAGTTCCTTTATGTCCGAATTAGTTCGTCCAATATTTAAATGGGAGATACAAAAATGGGTATGGCTAATTTGTGCATCTGTTCTTTACACAGTATTACACAAAATATTGATCAGTATAAAATATTGTTAAGATCGGTTGTGGTATACGGCAGGTATCGAGTCGGCCAGCCGGAAAGCCGCCCAACTTTTGTATGGGAGGTTCGAAAATGCGGCCCAACTTTTGTATGGGAGGTACAAAAATGGGCTTGCACAATTAGTCTTTAATTTTTAGGAAAACATTGCCAAGTACCGAATTCCATTAAGATCGCTTGTAGTTTACGAGAGATATTGTATCGGTCAACCGGTCATACGCCCAACTTTGTGTGCCTTTGACTAAATTTTGTCTAGTACCAAATTTCATGAAGATTGGTTCGATTTTGCGGGCGTTATCTTGCCGAACAACCAGCCGGCCGCACAACTTATCTTGGTAGGGCGTGGCAAAATTACCCTTGTCTTAATCTGTGACTGGCATTTGATGACACGAATCCTATAACCTAATTTGATTATGAACGGAAATGTTTCACCCGACTTATGTCATTTACAACCCGGACGACCACCAAGCTTTTGTATGGGAGGTACCAGATTGAGCGTGGCAAAATAGGTCATTTTCTATAGAAGAGTGGCTTTCGACTAAATTTTGTCTAGTACCAAACTCAATAAAGATTGGTTCGGTTTGCGGGAGTTATCTTGCCGAACAACCAGCCGACCGGACAACTTATGTATGAAAGGCACAAGAATGGGCATGGCAAAATCACTCTTGTCTTACTTGGTGACTCGCGTTTGATGACATGAAGCCTCTAACCTAATTTCATTAAGATCGGAAGTATTTCACGCGACGTACCCCATTAACAACCCGGACGACCACCAAGCTTTTGCATGGGAGGTACCAAAATGGGTGTGGCAACCTCGCCAATTTTCTCCAATTAAGTTGACATTTACAGGATATTAAACAGTGTTTGAGTTGAAGCGAATCACATCTACCACCAAAATGTTTCAGAAGAAACATGATTTTGTACTAAATGAGGCGATTTGTATGGGAGGAACCAGAAGGGCGTCGCCAAAACGCCCATTTTCAATCCCAACCTAAGTTTGAACACATAATAAAAATAAATGAATTGTTTCCCATTACATCCCATGAAGGGACAGGAGTGAGCTTCTCACAATCACTGAGCTGTGCGCTTTCCAGTTTTCACCCACTGATTGGGACCTACAGTTTTACACCGATTCCAAGCGGTATTTTGAGAAGCTTTTTCATGGCTAAATACTCGATAGTGTCGCCGTCACTATGCGAGTTGACCGCCGCCGAAAGAAATTTTAAGGTGGTCTGAGCAGGGATCGAACCCACGATCTCATGTACAAGAGGCGCGCACACTACCATTGCACCACCGACGGCCATACACATAATGGTGACTAACAAAATATCATTGTGATCGACAAAAATTTACGGGAGTTATCTGGCCGAACAGCCGGCCGGCCGAACAAATATTTTCCCGAAAAGATCCTTTTTAAAGAGAGATACTTCTTTTATTAAAAACTAATGTTTTTTTTAAGAAAATGTACTATTTTTAAGAAGAAGTACTTTCTCTAAGAAAAAGTCATTAGAGTGTGAAATTGTTTTAAAAAGAAGTACTTTTTTAAGAACAGGTAGTTTCTAAAGAAGTGGAACTCTTTTTAGAAAAGCGTTATTTTTTTAAGAAAATTTACTTATTTTCAGAACGGCTATTTATCTCAAGAAAATATAAGAAAAGGTATTATTTTAGTTTTAAGAAAAGGTACTGTTAAGAAAAGGCATTTTTGTAAGAAAATTTATTTCTTAAGAGAGAGTATTTTGTTGAAGAAAAAGATTTTTTGTACGAAATGGGAATTTTTTTAGAATCAGTACTTTTTTCAAGTATAGGGACATTTTTAAGAGTAGGTACTTTATCAAGAAAAGAAATTTTATTTCATAAAAAAAGAAAAGGTGGTTTTAAGAAAAGGCAATTTGTTGTAAGAAAATGTACTTTTTTAAGAAAAGGTACTTATTTTAAAAAAGATTAATTTTTTGTAGAAAGGGTACTTTTTGTAAGAAAATTAACTTTTTTAAGCAAAGGTACTTCTTTAAAATAAGGTATTTTTTAGGGAAAGGTACTTTGTTTAAGAATATGAATAGGTATTGTTTTTGAGAAAATTTGCTTTTTTAAGAAAGGGCATTTTTTTAAGAAAATATTCTATTTTTAAACTTCTCTTACTTTGGCTTTCTAAATTTACTTTTTATTGTGTTCAAAACTACAAAATATACTAAATATTGGTTACAGTCTCCACCTTGGAAATTTCCCATTAAACAAGAAATTTCTCAACATGTGTTACTCTAGACACAAACCAAAGCAAAGGTATCTAATATAGTTGCAACTACTGGGTTGTAGCATAATAGTGTTAAAAAATGTTTAATTTTTTTTCATGTAGCCCCCATTTGGGGATGCTAAACGGGATTGATTTTAAAAAATCCCGGGATTTCGGGATTTCTCGCGATCCTAGGATTTTCCGGGATTTTTTGGGATTCTATTTTTAAATTATTTTTGGAACTGGTCTATTTTACGGCTTTCACTCTAAAAACTACCACAAGAGGGGTAGATTACGTTATTCTAAGCAAAAAAGTAAAATAACATAATCGGGGCAAATGCATAGTTTCGGAGATATGGGCCCCGAAATTTCGGATATGTGAGTGTGTTATGGCGTTAACGTACCGTGTAAAGCCATTGATATCAGATTTTGTATAAGACAATTCAAAACAAACTCATAAAATGCTGTAGCACTTTATCGGATGTTGACATTTAGAAAAATTATCGATTTTTTTTAATTTTCTCAATCTCAATTTTTTCTCAATTTTAAAAATTTCGCTCGATTTTTCGAATATTTTTTTTTAGTCAAAAACAAAAATTATTTAGAAACGTAAACATCCGATAACTAAGCGACTTATCGAAAAATGCTACAATATTTTTTGAGTTTGTTATGACTTGTTTTACACCAACAAGTTATATCAATGGCTTTACACGGTACGTTAGTGGGAAAAGTATCCGAAATGTCGGAGTCCCTGACTCCGAAACTATGCATTTGGCCCGATTTTGTTATTTTACTTTCTTTGCTTAAAATAACATGTTCTACCCGACGCAATAAATTTTGTAATTTTTGGAGAGTAAGCCGAATAATAGACATACATAAGCCAAAATTAACTTACGTTAAAGATGTGTTATTAAACCTTTTGTAGAGCCGCCATTGATTTTTAAACCCTTTTTTCACAATTTGCATTTTGCTTGAGGTGCACCTTTCGACTCTTCCAAAAAATAACACCGCACTGAACTTTTGGCATTGTTTTTAGTTTTATGTTTTTCAAAATTAATAATAATCCCGAAAAATCCTGGGATTTACTTATTAAAATCCCGGGATTCGGGATTCATCAATCCCGAAAAATCCCGGGAATCGGGTTTTCCCGTTTGGCATCCCTAGCCTCAATTCCTCAACATGCTATAAGGAACTTCGTTCCAAAAATCGCGCGATTGCCTTTAAAACTGATTTACTAATAAACACACTGAGAAATTAAAATAAAAAAACCCGCAATTTTTTTTTAATATTTTCACTTGCGGCGCTGAATCAAACAGTTTGGAGTAGGGTACTTTAACATCAGTATTCTTCCTCAATAGAATGGGTTTCTCCAAAAAAATACATTAATACAGAATTAGAGCCGAACGAGGATATATTCGTAGAGGCAATTAGTGCTGCCATGGATTCGGAGGTACCAGGTGAAACTAAGACTTCCATTGTATCTATGGCTTGAAATAAAATAATTGGAAAGGAAATTATTGAATTTATGAAAATTAGTCTGGTGGTAATTTTTTACGAGAAATCTGTTTTTGTGCCAACAGAAGTGGACGATTTTTGTCAGGCATAATTTCTTTTTTTGTTTCTTATATAGGAAATGGGAAATTTTTCAGATGAATTATTGCCAACAGGTTTGGGCGATTTTTCATATTTCGCTTGGGTAATTTTTCATTACTTTTTAGGCTAAATTTCATTTTTTTTAGACAATTTTTCATATATTTACGGCGATTTTGAATGTGGGCCATTTTAAAAAATTTTTTTTTACGATATATTATTTTGGCAAATTTTACTTTTCCACCCGGAAATACTTGCCAAATTGTGGGAATTGAAATTGTTTTATGCATCTACACGCTAAAATCCTTGATATTGCATTTGTCATTTCAAAGAGAATATTAAATATGAAACAACATAAAAAGTAAAGCATGTGTGTTGCATTGAATTATGTTCCCCAGATTGATACAATACAATTATTTACCACAAGACAAAACTAACAAAAAACAAATTCAATCGAATACTTTTCCTTCATATACAATCAATTTTGCCGCAATGAAACCCATATAAAAAAAAGAAAACTCATAATAAATTACTAACATATTGCAACATTCTAAATACAAGAACAATATAACAACGATTATAATGCAACAACAGAACATTTGTCGAAGAACATGCCACATTGTGTTGCATTAAGTACCCACTTCCAGTTGTACTCGAAGTCACATGAATGGGTGCATTACACATGATCCGATTCAATGCGATCCCCTGGAATTGCCATGCAATATTAGATGGGTGTGTCGGCGAATTACAACAATTTCTGGCTGAGTGCATTAGGAAATAACAATGAAATTGGCTGGCTAGCTGGTCGCTGTAGTAGAGGCTGCAGCAACCACTTTTCTACTGCCTAAATGGAATCCAACGAATAAGAAAATGGGAAATTCATAGAAGACGAAATCGAAGAAGGAGTGAAATACAACAACTAGATAATTACTATTTTTTCCACAATAACAACAAAAGTTGATTGTTCAGAACAAATCCAAACTACTATTGTGTATTTTACAGATTAACTGCATCGAAAAGTAATATGTACTTGAACATGCCCCTATATCTTTGTTTGGGGCAAGAAGAGCATTCACATGGCAGACGATTTCCCAATTTTTTAGTGGTAAAAATATTTTGCGGTGTCTTATTTGTGATTTAGTTCGTTTTGTTGTTATTTGTGCAAAAAGTATGTTAGGTTTTTGAGGTTTCGCACAAAAAAGTTACTCCACAGAATTCATTCAATTTGGTTTCTTCTTTTTCTGGTATTAATTTAACCTCAGTGGCGTAACAGTTGTTCCTTTGTGTTTTTTGTTTTTAAAGAATTCGACTGACTGTGCCACCTGTCATATAAAATTACGTACGTTGGTGATTTTATTTTTGGTGATATGAAACCAATGTCATAAACCGACTCCTACTGACTTCCAATTTGATGTGCTCTATCCAAATTATGGTACGTATCTTAGGCTCCTTGTATGATAGAAGAAATAACATTATGGTCAAATAATGCAAAGTATACATTAGGGAAAATTGTGGATATAGTTTAGACCTTTCTGCTCCAAAACTTATACCGAGGCATTAATTTAACGACAACACAATTGCCCATTGACGTTCAAAAATATATTGGTATTCTTATAAATTTTTTAAAAAATATCAATTGAAAAATACAATATCAATTGAAGTTTGAATTTTAAATCTTAAAAAAAAATAAATTGATAGTTGAAAATATCAATTACAATTTAAAATACATCCATTTAAATTTAAAGAACATCAGTTGGTCTTGAAAAGACAACAATTGAAATACAAAAAAAACATCAGATACAAATTAAAAGACATAGAATTGATATTTAAAAGAATTCAGTTGAAATTTAAAATACAGGCCGAAGAAAATTTTGAAGGCGGGTCAGGACCCTATTTCAGATTTTACTTCAATAAATCCTAAACAGCTTGAAATATTGGACTACAACCTTTGACAATATTGTAGTTACTTTCCTATTTCACAATTCCCTCTAATATATTTCTAAGGAAAAGTACACGGTTAATCGATTATTTCACGAATCATCATGAAAAATTGCACATATTTTATATGTTTTGACATTTCTTGCCTAGCGGTAAATAAATTGCGGTAGCCGTCTTTTTCTTAGAATACATTAGAGGGAGTTGTGAAATATGATAATAGCTGCAATATTGTCAAAGGTTGTAATGCAAAATTTCAAGCTGTTTAGGATTTATTGAAGAAAAATCTAAAATGAGGCCCTGACCCACCTCCAAAATTTTCTGCGACCTGTAAATATAATTGTTACTTATAGCAGCAAAACCGAGGGGGGTTTGTGATACCACGTCCAAGTACTTTTACAATTTCTTGGCTTGGTTGAGGCCCGAAACAAATTCCTTTCATTTGTGTCACAGTGTAATTAAAATATCAATTGAGATCTAAAAATTAACAATTTAAATTTCAAATTTATTAACAGATGAGTCTTGAATTTCATTATACGGGTGGCTGATGAAAGCCGCTACCAAAAGAAAACTTTATAACTTTTTTTCCATCTAAGTATTCTGTCATTTTTTTTTTTGTTTTTGTAGATTGGTCCTTGGATTTAATAAAAATTTAAAACTGGGACACTAAAAACAGAATTTGGATTGTCTGCTGCCATCACGCCTTGGAGTCTGTAGTTTTAGTTCAAAGAGAAAATAGGCGCACGTTTAGCGGCGATCCTCCGAGTAGATCGACCATTACGAGAATAGTGAGTAATTTTGCAGAGCATGCGACAGTCGCTAGAAGGCCTTATAACTGAAACCCTTCCCTTCGAACAGAATAAACTATTGCTGCCGTAGCTGCTGCCATACAAAGTAACCTCAGTGTTTCAACAAGGAGATTATCTTCTCAAATGGGTGTCAGTAGCTAGACTTTGCAAACAATAATGCATAAGGATTTTGAACTTATTCCACTACAAAATTGATATGTTTAATAATTTAATGGGGCAAACTTGAAGATTCGCTTGGAATTTTGCCGGAAGATGCTTGGAAAGGCGGAGGAGGGCGAGAACTTGCTGAATTGTCTTTTTATATCTGTTGAGGCTCATTTCGATCTGAGAGGCAACGCGAACAAACATAATTGTCGCCACGCGAACAAACATAATAATCGCAAACCGGAATTTTTTGGAAACCGGTTATCGGTTTGTTCGGAAAATCAATTGTTCAAGAAACCGGTTTTCGGTTTGTTCGAAAACTTGATTTTTTAATTTTAAATGTAATACGAACGGTCGAATAAATCATCACATTTTAAAAAGATATATCATATTCCAATTTGGAATGCGTTTTTAATATAAAATTTAAAAGTTTTATTCAAATTTGCATTAAACTGATTTAAAGTTGAAAATCATATTCAAATTTGAAAACGACTTTTATGTATGAAAACCAAATTAAGTTTAAAACATTTAGTTATCAAATAATTTAAATTTAAATAATTTAAATTTAGAAATTTGATAAAAAAAAATGTTTGAAAAGCTTAATAAATTTTGAATTAATTCTAATTCAAATCATAGAATCATTTTTAAAAAAAAGTTGTTTGTAAAGGGTCCGCCATCTAACGTTTTTTTTTCTCCAACTTGTGATTAATTCGTGAATTCGCTCATGTCTGATTTGACAGATAATTAGTTTTATCCTTCCGCTGAACGAATATGGTTGTGTATTCGCTTGAACAACGCTGGGAAATATGGGAAAAATGGGCCTGCGATCGACTTACAGAAGATGCCGATTTTGCCAAAAAAAATCATCTTTCAGATGAAGCTCATTTTGATCTTGGCAGGTATGTAAACAAGCAAAATTGTCGCATTTGGGGTACAGAAAACCCGCACGCATACATTGAAAAGCCGATGCACCCAAAACGAGTCGGATATTTCCGAAGATATTGAATAAAAATTATTCCATACGCATCCCAATAAATAGACGCCATGATCTTGCCTGCCGACGGAACCGTCTTCGCCTCTCTTTGGACACGATTCTCCCATTCGAGTCTTCCACTCTACGACTTTAACTGTTCCTTTGTCTCAGGTGTGTGAAGTGGTGGACCCATGACTTATCAATGGTTATAAATTGTCGCGAAAATTCGACTTTATTGCAGTGTAACATCGCCAAACACTCTACTGAAACATCTTCACGACGCTGTTTTTGCTCTATTGATAGCAAGCGCGGCACCCATCTTGCGCACAGCTTTCTCATCTTCAAATCGTCGGTCAGTATACGATGTATAGCAATTTTTGAAATGCCTATCATTTCAGCTAGCTCACGCATCTTTAGCCGACGATCATCCAATAATATTTGATGGATTTTCTTAATCGTGTCTGACGTGGACACCTCAATTGGTCGACCACTACGGTGTTCGCCCTGGCAGCTCGTACGGCCTCGTTTAAGCTCTGCTACCCAATATTTGACAGTCGTAAACGAAGGAGCAGTCTTACCCAGATTAGAATCTAGCTCGGTTTTAAAATTGCTTGGACTAAGGACCTTTCAAATGGAAATATTGAATAACATAACGGAGAGATTTTTTGAAAAACAAATCCTTCCAAAAATTGGACAACTTTTTCAAAACCCATTAGAAAATTGCAAAATTATTTTATATTTTGGACTGGATTCACCGTTTTTAATATAGAGGTTTTGCTAAATTTTTTATATTTTCGATCAAAAATGGGGATGGGTTACCCCAGGTACCCATTACCCATCGCCGTGGGTAATGTGTAAAGGCCTCTTATCAACTCCCCATCGTCGTGGGAAGGTACCCATTAGTCTGCCCATTACCCTGTGGGTAAGCCCCAACAATTGCACAGTATTTTTTCCATACCCTGTGACTATTTGGTAAACGATAGTTACCCATTCCCCACAGCGATGTGTATGGGTTAAACATGGGTGGGTAAATAAGAACTCTGGTCACAGCTTTTGAAACTCACCTAAAGGTAGGGCTTTTCCTATTCCATTATCTCAATTAAGTCAATACTTACGTGGAAAACCATAACTGCTATGATGATGATTCCAATTAGCTTTTACTTCATACGTTTATATTCTCTACGCAAACACTCCCACAGAGATCTATGAAAAATAATCAAATATAAGCTTCTATTATACTGCAATTTTAAGTCTAAAAAAATAAAACCAGACACAGTAGATACAAATTGATGTCTTGGGCAAAACTCAATTAAATCCTGTCTTCCTGTTTTAATTTTAATACTAGATTTCCCTCTTCTCTTTACAATTACAATTAAAACAGTCGATAATTCCAAACAGAAAATCCATGAAGCGTTTTGTTGCTTCTGATTTCAATGAGTGTACAATCGAAATGCCCAACTGTAATTCATTTGATTCCATGTCTATGATTGCTGGTGCTAGTGCTGCTGCTTTTCTGGTTATTTATCTTAACTATTGGTCGCCATCCCACTACTTTGTCTTGTGCTCGACCAATTTAATCCGTTTATCTACAACGAGTCACCTGTGCCTTCTGTGCAGTTGGGGCAAGTAAACTGCTGACCACAATCAGTGACCACAAACGATTTGTGCAACCAGAAAATCTAAACATGAAAACAAACAAATATTTGAACAATCGTAGTTACAATAACGATTCGAATGTGAAATCAACAAAAGAAGAAGGAAAAAAACATTCAATTAAAGTGCAACTGCATTGTAAATATTTCTTTTGGAATCAGACAAATAGAGAATAGGGATTCCTTGGCACCGAATAGTGTATATGCTACATATTTACATTATTCCGGAAAGCGTGATAATTATAAATAATACTATGTACCCACTTATGGTTCAATTTCTAAGGTTTTGGATATGGGCATTTCCATAGAAAGTGCCACCACCGTATGCTTTCGTTTGTTGCTTATATTTTAGGACTATGTAGTTCGATTGTTTTCTACTCTTTACACAATGTAAAAATCTGTACATGCAGTAAGACAAGAGAAAACAATCAGAAATCAATATAACCAGTTAACGGGGGTGACATGCTGTGACGAAATGTGGACCATCCTCTGGAAATGGCCTTGTTTCGTCCAATTTCTTCTTCTTGTGAATTGGTTAGTGACTTACATAAGAAAGATAACAGCGGATTCCTACCGGTTCCATCTGTTGCCTTTCTGCTCAGGTAAGATCTGCTACAGTATTTGTTAATTTCTTCTGGGGATCCAAACTCGAGAATGATTGTAACAAATACAGGGTGGGCCAAATAATACCTACCTATGTTAAACCTGAATATCTTTTTTGTTTTCTAATATAATTGTGTTTTTTTCTTTGCAGATTATAATTGAGTTCTTGGAAATTTATAATAGATAGATACAGTACACAACATCGTGTTAAAATTTCCTATTCTTTTATTCGTGTCAAAGATCAATAGTTATGACGCAGCGAAAGTATCGTCAATATTTTAATTCAAGATAAGCTCCCACACCCTTCATGATAAGGAATTTGATCAGCCGTTTTAAGGAAGGGGGTGCAGTGGCCGACTATCCTGGAAGAGGTCGCCATCGATATATTCGTACTGAAGACAATGTGGAAAATGTGCGGCAAAGTTTTGCAAATGATCCAACTGTCTCAACTCGTCATCGTACCAGCCAGTTGGGCATTTCCCGAAACACATTGCGGAGAAATTTAAAGTTAAATCTTAAGTTGTATCCATACAAAATTTAAATTGTGTAAGCTCTGCTTCCGCAGGACCACCAACAACGACTGCAATACGCTATTTTTGGCGAACGTTTGTTTTCAAAAAATTCTGATTTTCCTTGGCCACCTCGTTCGCCAGATTTAACTGCACCCGACTTTTTTTATGGGGGATATTTAAAAGACAAAGTGTATGTCAATAAGCCACAGACAATTAGACAGCTAAAGCAGAATATTCGAGACGAAATACAAAGTCTGCAACCAGAAACATTGCGTGGTGTTATGGAAACCGCGCTTAAAAGAGCCAATGTTTGTATCGAACAAAATGGTGGACAGTTGTCTGATATCATATTTCATACATAGTCCTCCTAAATTTCCATGAAATTTATTTAATATATAAAAAAATTAATAAAAAAAAATATTATTACAAGAATTATACGAATTTTACCTTGGTAGGTCTTATTTGAAATAATGTAATTCCAAATTTGTGATTCAACTTAACGCAGGATTCTACAATACAATACATTCTACAGGATCTACAATAATAAAGAGTGTGTCAGTAAGAATGCGCATTTTCATTTAAAAATAAAAACACGTATTTTTATACCCTCCACTGTAAGTGATAGAGGGTATATATCAGTTTGTCATTCTGTTTGTAACATATAGAAATAAGGCTTTGCGACCCCATAAAGTAAATATATTCTTGATCCTTATAACAACCGGAGTCGATATAGCCATGTCCGTCTGTCCGTCTGTTGAAAACATTCTCACGACTTCAATCGGGGATAACGCGGTTTGGTTTTTGGCCAGAATGTTCCACGTATTCCTGAGCAGTTTGGTATTGAAAATCAGCAAAATTGGTCCATTGGAAAAAATTTTATGATTGGATACTTAAAAAAAATCATAAAATTTTCACATTAATTTTTGTAGTTTTAAACTAAACTACTCCTTTTGCCGTGTGGTGAATTTCCATGTTGAAAATCTTTGTTGTTCTTTATAATAGGTAAGTACTTTAGAATGTTTAGATGTACTTTCATGTGTTCATACATTTATATGAATTTTGTCACACTTCATCTAAGGTCGCTGTGGCCTGATGGGTAAAGGGTTGCGCGTTGCAGTCTGAGGGTTGTTGGTTCAACTCTCGTCCCAGCTTGTTTTTTTTTTAACAGTTCTTCAAAAAATGCTTTTTTTATTTTTAAGCTTTTTTTATTTTTTTTAAAAAAGTACATTTTCTTAAAAAGGTTGAAAATCTTTGTTGTTCTTTATAGTAGGTAAGTACTTTAGAATGTTTAGATGTACTTTCATGTGTTCATACATTTATATGAATTTTGTCACAGCTCATCTAAGGTCGCTGTGGGCCTGATGGGTAAAGGGTTGCGCGTTGGAGTCTGAGGGTTGTTGGTTCAACTCTCGTCCCAGCTTGTTTTTTTTTTGTTTTTTTAACAGTTCTTCAAAAAATGCTTTTTTATTTTTAAGCTTATTTTTATTTTTTTTAAAAAAGTACATTTTCTTAAAAAAGGTCCTTTTTAAAATTTAATATTTTGCTGGTTTACACCAAGGTGGAGGGTATCAAAGATTCGGCACAGCCGAATTTAACTGTTTTACTTGTTTTAAATAGTTCTGATATTTTTAAATTCTTTATATTAACTTCACCTGTCTGTATGCATGTATGTATGCCGAAAAATTTTTGGATTGATTTTTAGCCCTTTTCCCGTGATCCATTCAAGCTAAAACTTCGTAGGCAACCTAATGGCGACGACAAAAACTAACTATCAAAATATGGGCGGGATTGAACATAGGGGCGTGGTAACTCCCATACAAATCACAAATTAAAAAACCAATATTTCTGCTCCTGTTAACGGTATTTGAACAAAATTTGATATGATGGTTCGGTGTACATATTCTAAGATCTGCTGCAAATATGGGCGGGATTGAGCAAAGGGCGCGATCATATATAAAGAATTTATAGTCAAAAAATATGTTTTTTACGGGTTGGTTTTTTATTGGATCAGTTTCTTCAAATTTTTTGACAACTCTTCGAATAGTTGACACATTAGGTGCACTTTCTCGACTGAAAATTCTTCAAAGTTTGCTCCATTTTTAATAATCGGAATAAACATATGTCACATCTGTCAAATTTTAAGAGTTGCCACTTGCACAAAAAAAAATTACACTAAAATTAAAAAGTGCAATCTTACTGAGACACTCTTTTAAAATTATGTAATAATAACTTAAGTACTGTTTATCTTCACACCATCGTACAATCCATTTCATAACAGAAACAAAACTCGTATTCTTCGTGAATTTAAAAAAAGGGTCTCTAAATTAATTATACCCTGAGAAAACAAACGGCCACAGCAACATATTGCGTGAACCATATACAGGGTGTTTCAAAAGTGACCACCCTATTGGAAAATGCTCTTATTTTTGCAAATGGCCGCTAATGTCAAATCTGTTTTGACATTTGTGGACTAGACAGTAAACAGGCTATGGAGCGATATACTCCACAAGAACGCGGAATAATCGTGACTATTTTTTTGCGTAACAATTCGTCTGTGGGGTTGGCGCAGCGCGAATACCGTCGCCGATTCCCCGGCCGTCCTACACCGACTGCGCAAACACTGCGCCGTTTGGCCTCTAACATTGCAGAGTACGTTGCACTAAGGAGTATTTTGGCAAAAAAACTGGACAAAAGTCAGATATACACACTGCATTCAATATCACCCAAATTGTGGTTTTTGTATAACTGACTTAATGTACTATCATAATATTATGATAACCTGAACCCTCCCGGCCACCACGATCCTGGCAAGTAGTCTGAAACTACACGTCGTTCAGCACGCACGCATTCATTTTCGATACGCTTTTTTTTCAAACTTGTGTTTGGTGTTTTTTGTTATTGTATGAAGTAAATCCTAAAAAAAAAAATAATGGAATCTGGAGAACAAGGTCTGCACTTAATTTTAATGTATAATATATGTAGTTATGATGACTGTTTTGTATTCTAATGGACCAAAAATGATATGCAAGAAATTTTCCTAATTTATTGTATGTTATTTTTAAAAATTAGTATTTTTGATTATGTTCGGCGCGAGATTGCGTTAATTTTTTTTTTATAGTAAACTATAAAAGATTCACCAGATATCATACCTCAAAACATTTTCCGAAAGTTTCCGCTTCATCCAAATAAGCTACTTTGAGTTCCACAGGTCCTTTTTCAATCGTTTTTTTTACTTATATATACATAACTCGAGAAAGATTTGTCTGATTGTGCTGAAACAAATTTAGAAAAATTAAAAATTAGAATACCTATAAACTGTTCATACAGTATTTCTCTATATAGTCAATAGTTTTGAAGTTATAAATAAATGTATAAAGAAGAAATGTTAGTTTTTGCCTAAAAAATTAAAAAGTTTTTTTTAATTTTTTTTTCCTTATTCGTACCAAATAATATATTATTTGTATTTACTCATGCATTTTTACTAATTTCCAGTAAGAAAATAGTTTAAAATAATTTTGTCCAGTTTTTTTGCCAAAATACTCCTATGTGCGTTGCCAAGGGTGGCCGGCCCCGGAGCGCCCGTTCTGCCGAGAATATTGCCGCTGTTGCCGAGCTGTCGCCGCAAACATCGACCAGACGCCGTGCCTCGCAATTAGCCATCAGCCGGTCGTCCCTATGGGGAATTTTGGTCAAAGTCCTGCGCATGTTCCCATACAAAGTCCAGTCCGTGTATCAGCTGCTGCCTGTCGACCGCCAAACGCTTGTAACCTACGCCCAAGTCATCCTCAATCTCGTGGACGAAGTGGACGATTTTTCCACCAAAATCATAATGAGCGATTAGGCTCATTTCCACCTCAGCGGGTACGTGAACAAGCAAAACTATCGCTTCTGGGGCACCGAAAATCCACGAGTGATGCACGAGGAGCCATTACACCCGCTCAAACTGACTACATGGTGCGTTGTTCACGCTGGAGGAGTCATCGGTCCATTTTTTTTGAGAACGCCGCTGGTCAAACGACAACAATAGACGGTGCGCGCTATAGGGCCATGTTAACTGAGTTTTTTCTGCCACAATTCTACGAGTTAGGGCTGGAGGGATGGAACAACATGTCTCCAACGGGACGGAGCAACGGCACACACTGCGCGTGCCACAACCGATATTCTGAAGGCGGCGTTCCCGGGTCGCCCGATTTACCCGTTCCAGACTTGTTTTGTGGGGTTGTTTGAAGTCCCGTGTTTACGGGAACAAGCCCGAGACCCTGGTAGCCCTCAAGGTCAACATTCGAAACGAGTGTGAGAATCTGTCGACCGAAATTCTCGTCGAAGTGATGAAAAATGCCATAAAACGACCCCGTATGGTAATCAATTTTGACGGCGCCCATTTAATCGATATCATCTTCTCAACTTAACCAATAAAATTCTAAAGGTTCAAATAAATATAATCAAAAAACAGAATCGAAGTTTTTCATTTAGAAAAAAAATGAGAGCCAAACAACATCGGATGACATCTTTTGAAACACCTTATAAGTAAACTAAAACTAACGTAGTGAAAATTTGAGCCCAATCGGACTACCCAAAACTGGTCCGACTTGTGGACAAAGTTTTCGGGTTTTGGTATTTTGGGTGTAAATTTGTGTACTCTAGAAAATTTTCACTTCTCAGTTCAATTGAATAAAAAATTGCACATTGATTTAGTTTGACCTGAATATAATTTAGTTTGAATGAATTTGAGTAAAATCCCACCACACTAGGAGTTCAAACTCTTATGGCGATTTCGATTGTGAGAAAAAATTTTTTTCTGCCGTTTGCCCTAAAAGTGCCTTTTTGTGTTCGTTTGTGAAAAAATTGCAACCCCACTTGATGGTTTTGTGTTCGTTTCTGGGAATGTTGCACTCAAAAAGTGGAAAAATGTTGCATTTTCTGCACTCTCAGCGAGTCATGGGGGAGAATGTTGCCCGATAAAATGCCAAATTTGCTGTAATTTTGTTTGTGTTATTTGTCCTCGCTCAGCTGATTTTTCTACCTTTTGAATATTGGCGCAAGATATAGTTGAATACCAGTCTTTGCAATTGGAGAGCTTTCTGTAGAAGCACATGTGTCTCTTAACAAATTGTATAAAAAAGTATAGATTGCAAAACATGTTCAAAGCATCAAGGGTAAGGCAAAATGAGGAGCTTTTCAACATATTGGCAGCATTTTCCGATCCACTCATTTCTTCACCGCGGCATGTGAAGTCACGAATAAAGTTAGAAAATAAATATAGTGTAGAAATTATTAGTCTTTCAGATATAAATACCATCTCTTACGAATTGTGATGAATATTTTACAGAAAATTGAAAAAATAAATTTAAAAAAAATTAATTTTATTAATAAAACCTACAAACCTTAAAAAAGAACTAAGAAAATCTAAAATTAGTAAAAATAATATTTTTTAGTTAACATAGAATTTATTTTTCCACAAATTTTAAACTTTATAACACATAAGTCAGCACCTACAAGGTATAGCACCCTTTCCAAACACTCATTTCATAGGGTGGACAATTATCTTTCATATGCCATTTAAATTATTCGATTATCTTATTCGGTTGCAAGGATATGATTTTTGCAACGAAAAAACTAAAGTGACGCCACTGTGCGTCGGTGGTGCGATGGTTAGTGTGAGCGCCTCTTGGACATCAGATCCTTGGTTCGATCCCTGATCTGACCGCCTTAAATTTCTCTCGGCGGCGGTTACCTCGCATAGTGACGGCGACACTATCGAGTATTCAGCCATGAAAAACTCTAGGTCCCAATTAGTGAGTATAAAACTAGAGACTGCACAGCTCACTGATTGTGAGAAGCTCTCCCTAATTGCTTCATGGGGTGTAATGGGAAACGATTTTTTTTTAAATTCAAATACAAAAGTAATTGAGTTCATAAATTTCGTGATTGATTTGAGTATTAATTTTATTCTGTGAACTACTTTTGATGTCATCAGTTCCGTACCTTACATCTAAATCAGAGTTGGCAGATATGTCTCCTATTTCCATTGGTGAACTTATTTCGACAAATAGACGGCGATGGGTTTTAGTAACCACAGAGAGAACTTGAAAAGTCGTTAGATTTGTAATTAAGTTTTGTAATATCAGTTGTGTAAAAATTCTACAAAAGCCGAAAAAACTCGACTTTAAAAAACCAGTGAAGCCGGTTCTTCGAAAATGGCAAAATTTTAAAAAACCGACGTACGGTTAATCGGCCGAAATGCGATTACCCGGCTTCGGTTTTGAATACACAAGTTACAACGTCTGAAACGTAACACACAGAATGAGACAGATGAGCGTGGTCGGAAAAGTTGTGTATTGGACAAATCAGAAAGGGGTTATCTCATCTCTCAAATCACATTGCGACTACCTGCATTCAGATTCTATTCAGTAAGTGAAAGATTGGAACAACATCACTGCAGTGTATAGGGTATCTCACCCAAATCACACATCCCCTCCCTGTCCCCGCCAATCAAGTAGTACAACCAACTTGTCTAAGCACTACTACTGCAAGTTGCAATTCCCGCAAATTAGTTGGTCGCCACAGTTTACCTATTTGCAGTGGCCGATCACAACGCAACGAACTGACTTCAACTCTCGTAATGACAACGGGGATGGGTATGGGGCTACAATATCTGGTGGGTGGGCGTGTCACAAAAATCATCGTTATAAAATTAATTTTTATGAAAGAAAAAAAATCCAAATCATTCGTATCTGTGGCAGCAATTTTTATTCATTTGTGTGTTTCTTGAGTTTATTTATTTCCTTAAAAATTGTTTGTACTTCTGAACAGTGACGACGGCCGTTGGGCGGCATTTGAGTTGAGCCGGTGCCTTTTGGAGCCGCTGCAGTTGCGTGCCAGTCTTCAATTGTATCTATGATAGTTGTTGTCGGAGTTTAGCAGACTTCTATTTTGGGCAGGTTTCAGTTTTGTTTTCTCATCTCGTATTGGGGTGTGTAGAATTCCACATGGTTTTGCAGTGTTAGTGTTTATTGATTATAAATGCAATTTGTTCAAATAATGCCATGGTGTGTTGTTCCTTACCTGCGCCAGCCGAGTATTAAATTATTAATTTGATTTTGTTAATTTGTAATTGAATTTCTTAAGTTCGATTGCAGAGGTTAATTTGTAATCGGCATCGCTGCTTTCTACCTTACGTGGTTGTGATTCCTGCCAAGAATTAACTAGTTTTTGGTTAAATTGTGGCACAATCGCATAAATGAAGTTGGCGGAATTTGTTGCGTTTTCTGTAGGGAGAAACAGGAACATTTGATATGAACACATGCAATCAGGTTATTGTACTTATATATTGCAGTTGGTTTCCATCCAGATGTTGAAATATTAGATTGTTATAAAAGTTTATCATATTGTGACCTTTGCGGTTTAATATACATACTCCTGCCAGTAGCCATTGAACTTATATTTACAAGGATGGATGGTCCAACCAAAATGCACGATGTTAATTGTAAATAAAACACAAAGTTTTCAGAGAATTATCTTAATATTTTGTTATTATGATAGAAGGATCTATGACAATTATGTGTGAAGCACAATATCGGGCAAACATATCGCACACTATTAGTTAAAGGGGAACAAGTCAAAATTAAAAAATTTTCAGTAAAGGCAAAAAACTGACTTTGTTAAGATAGAAAATATATGAAAATTCTAAATAAAGGACATATTTTTGCAGGAATTTTTTTATGATGGGGAGGAGTAAATGATGCCAAATTTGTACAGTGGATAGGTAAGGGTCTTGGTTATTACTTTGTATCAGAAAATTAAATTTTGAAAATTTTGAGTTTTGACCCTTTAACTGATAGTGTGCGATATGTTTTAAGTTTCAAGGCGCCACGTTGTTTAATATTTTTATTTGTGCTATCAAATGTAAACGATCTCAGTGAATTTGTAAACATGGAAAAAATTGCTCAACGTTATGTAATTCAATATTTCTATTTGAAAAGTCTCAGTCGAAGCAATGTTAAAGCCGAGCTAGATTCCACTCTGAGGGAGTCTGTTCCTTTGTTTGCGACTGTAAACAATTGCGTAGCAGAGCTTAAACGAGGATGTACGAGCTCCCAAGGCGAACGCCGTAGTGGTCGAACACTTGAGGTGTCCACGCCAAACACGGTTAAGAAAATCCACATAATGGTTTTGAACGATCGTCGGCTGAAGGTGCGTGAGCTAGCTGAAATGATAGGCATTTCAAAAAGTGCTATACATCGTATATTGACCGAAGATTTGAAGATGAGAAAGCTGTGCGCAAGATGGGTTCCGCGCTTTCTTTCAATGTGGAGATGTTTCAGTAGAGAGTTGGGCGATGTTTCACTGCAATAAAGCCGAATTTTTGCGTCTATTTATAACCATGGATGAGACATGAGCCCACCACTTCACACCTGATACCAAATAACAGTCAAAGTATTGGCCTGGAAGGGGTGAACCGTGTCCAAAGAAGGCGAAGACGGTTCCATCTGCAGGCAAGGACATGGCTGGCGTCTGTTTTTTTGGGATGCGCATGGGATAATTTTTATTGATTATCTTTCGAAGGGAAATACCATCAACGGCGAATATTATACTAATTTACTGCAGCGTTTAAGTAGTCCAATTGTAGTGCAATTTACGAAAAAGAAAGTGTCATCAAGTCATCAAGACAATACTCCAGTTCACACATCCACTATTCCGATGCCCAAAGTTAATGAATTAAAGTTCGATTTTCTTCATCAGGCACCTAATTCGCCATTCAAACTTGAAAAAATATGCCTCGGTGGTAAAAGATTTACTAACAGTGAAGAGGTGGAGTCTGCGGTTGATGGCTATTTGAAGGTGTTTGACATTTCTTACTATAAACAGGGTATCGAAGCTATTGAATATCGCTGGAAAAAATGTATCGACCTAAAAGGAGATTATGTTGAAAAATACTGAAAATATTTCCCAACTTTTTTGTGTATTATTCAAAAATTTTATTGTTTTGTGTCTTCTTTGTTAGGTCGGCTAGTTTTGGGACCGCCCTCGTAAGTTTGATAACTTTAAAGTGTCTTTTAGGCTCTTGAGTTTCTACATGATATGGAAAATGCAGATGACATATCGCACCCACAATACAAAACAGACATAACTCAAAATTTTTAGTAGAGACAAAACACTGAGTTTGTTACCTAAAAGATGTATCAAAATTCTCAATAATAGACACATTCATATGGAATTTTTTTGACGAAAAGGGAGCGAAAATTACGTCAGATTTTTACAGTGGATAGAATTAATGTTTTTAAGCAAAATATGAAAATCGGCAAATTTTGAGTTATGATATGTGCAATGGCCCACACATTTGGCGGCATTAAAACCAAGTCAAGTTTTTATATCAAGCCAACACTCAGGGGATGCCCCATATAAATACAGTGCATTGTGTTTGTGAAGGAAATTTGTGGTAGTGGAGGGTGGAAAGAGGGAGAAGTGTCTGTTGACATTTGCCTTGAACCTTTGGTAAAAAAAAAACCGGATGAGAGTTCCTAGCATAAGTTGACGGATGTCCGAGGACCACATACCGTAAAAGTATCGATGGAACAGCGACACGCATCCTACATTTCCACGATGCTCAAGGGAGGCAGTAGAGTTGGATACCCTACTGTCCCCTATCAACATCCTCGATCTCCTCTGAACACGGTCGAGAAGCTCCAATGACGTCCTAGGAGCACCTGCCCATATATGGGAGTTATATTCCATCTTTGGCCTCATGTAGGTGGTGTAGATATTGAGAAGATAAAATGGTGTGAAGTATATCTTGCACACATATAAAAAGTATAGACAATTGAATGCATCTTGTGACACTCCAAATACATATTTTGGCCAAGGGACAAGACATTGTAAAGTATTTTCATGCGCAGAATATCAATACCGTCTGATTCATCAATATCCACACCGTCTATAGACAATGACGACACATTTGGGTCAGCAATCCGCTTATGCGACAACATACAACAGTGGACCTTACCCACATTAAAATCTACAGTATTCACTCGACCCCATTCAACATTGGACACCATATTCCGGTCGAGTGTTTCAATTATCGTCCGGCGATTGACTTTAATCTCTTGAAGACTTGGCCTACGGTCGAATGAATAAGAATGACATAGATTACTGTCATCCGCAAAAGTGTACATTGGATTCACAGACTCATCCAGGAGATTGTCAACGAAAATAAGAAAATGAGAACGAGAAAGAGCATGCATACCCCTGTGGTACACCTGCAGTTCGTCGCTCGTCGGATAAAACCCCGTCTACAACAACCCGTATAGTGCGATTTCTGAGAAAACTCTATATAAATCAAGTGAAGTTATCAACGACACCAAAAGCAGCGAGCTTTGATAAGAGTACATCATGCCATACTCTGTGAAAGGCCCTGGAAGTTTCAAGAGCCACTACTTTACTCTCACCAAGGCGGTGAATTGATCAACTCCACTGTTCCGAAAGGAACGCCACCAGGTCTCTACTAGATCTCATTCTACGGAAGCTATACTGTCGATATTTAAGAAGGTTATTGAATCAAGATATTTCACAAGATGGTGGTTAACCATGCTCTCCATAACCTTCGAGAGCGCAAAACAAATTGCAATTGGTCGGTAATTTGCAGGGTAACTTGCATCACCTTTTTAGCAACCTTCTAATGCGCTGGGAAGACTCCCGCACGGTATGCAAGGTGGAAAAGGTTGCGTAGTGGACGTGCCAGCGTCCAAAAACACCTACTCAAGACCAGCGCAAATGGCGATCCGGGCCCGGCGATTTATTTACGAAGAGATTCCCAAGAAACTTTTTAACTCCTCGCGCTCGGAAAAATATCTCGGACATTGAACAAGATGCATAATTTCTCACGGGGAGTGGTTGATTGCTATCCAACAAGGAAGAGTTTCTTTTAAACATTTCAACCGGTTCAGTGAATGTTCTGTCATCTTTAACAAGAGTTGGAATAGAGGAATAACTATCCTTTACTCTTCTTGCAAATGACCAAAAGCTCCTACTTCCTCTAGGGAAAGAAAGGACTTAAGCACGTATAAGCTGTTCGTGAACAAACTTTTCGTATCGAAGTACTTTGGCACACTTGGATCTTGCCTGTTTGCGCAGAAGTTCAGAATTAACATTTTTGTTAGAACGCCAGTCTCTGAACGCGTCCTCTTTGGATCTGACAGAGTCTGATACCAATTTTTGTCCGATTGTATAACCGAAATAACCGATCCGGGCCCGTCGATTTATTTACGAAGAGATTCCCAAGAAACTTTTTAACTCCTCGCGCACGTAAAAATATCTCGGACATGGAACAAGATACATAATTGATCACAGGGAGTGGTTGATTGCTATCCAACAAGGAAGAGTTTCTTTTACACATTTCAACCGGTTCAGTGAATGTTCTGTCATCTTTAACAAGAGTTGGGATAGAGGAATAACTATCCTTTACTCTTCTTGCAAATGACCAAAAGCTCCTACTTCCTCTAGGGAAAGAAAGGACTTAAGCACGAATAAGCTGTTCGTGAACAAACTTTTCGTATCGAAGTACTTTGGCACACTTGGATCTTGCCTGTTTGCGCAGAAGTTCAGAATTAACAATTTTGTTAGAACCCCAGTCTCTGAACGCGTCCTCTTTGGATCTGACAGAGTCTGATACCAATTTTTGTCCGATTGTATAACCGAAATAACCGATCCGGGCCCGTCGATTTATTTACGAAGAGATTCCCAAGAAACTTTTTAACTCCTCGCGCACGTAAAAATATCTCGGACATGGAACAAGATACATAATTGATCACAGGGAGTGGTTGATTGCTATCCAACAAGGAAGAGTTTCTTTTAAACATTTCAACCGGTTCAGTGAATGTTCTGTCATCTTTAACAAGAGTTGGAATAGAGGAATAACTCTCCTTTACTCTTCTTGCAAATGACCAAACGCTCCTACTTCCTCTAGGGAAAGAAAGGACTTAAGCACGAATAAGCTGTTCGTGAACAAACTTTTCGTATCGAAGTACTTTGGCACACTTGGATCTTGCCTGGTTGCGCAGAAGTTCAGTATTAACATTTTTGTTAGAACGCCAGTCTCTGAACGCGTCTTCTTTGGATCTGGCAGCGTTCTTGCATGTATGGTTATGCCAATTTTTTTCCGATGGTATAACCGAAATAGTGGCCATCGGTGGTGCAATGGGTAGTGTGTGCGCCTCTTGTACGTGCAATCCTGGGTTCGATCTCTGCTCTGACCATCTTAAAATTTCTTTCGACGGCGGTCACCTCGCATAGTGATGGCGACACTATCGAGTATTTAGCCATGAAACTGCTTCTCAAAACTACCTTTCGGAACCGGCGTAAAACTGTAGGTCCCAATCAGTGAGTATAAAACTAGAAAGCGCACAGCTCACTGGTTTGTGAGAAGCTCTCCCCGATTCATTCATGGGATGTAATGGGAAACCATTCAACCATAACCGAAATAATTTTAGTCGAGATGAATGAATTCATACCAATCAAAATTATCTTCTCGATCATTTCAACAGCAACATCTATGTCATTGTGCAGAAAACAAAGCCTCCAGTTAAAATTCTGATAAAAGCTGTTGAGCTCAGCCCAACGTGCCTCTTCGTAGATAAAAATTATTCGCTTCGGGACTGTGTTTGAAGCGAGACGAAAAGCTGAATAAGAAAAGGACGCTGAATCCAATTAAATCATTACTTGCCAGAGACAGAAATCGATTGATAGAATTCGTTGGCGGCCTATGATCTTCGTGAACCGTTTATTTAAATATTGTTTTGTGATATTGTAATATTTTGTTTAAATAGTATAAAATATTTAATTTAAATACTATTTTTAAATGTTATAACATCATAATCAAGTTATTCATGAAACGATCTGAAAGCGGACTGGGAATTTTGATTTTCTTAAATATCAAACTCTTCTCTTTAAAAAAAAAATGTAGCAACCCTGAATCACAGCTGCCCAGTCCCATTAGTAGGATCTCCCAACAAAATCTCCTCCGATTTACATAACAACATAGACATACTTCAAATCTGGAGGGGAATATCACCCACTTAATCGCCTGTGCAACAAGAGTGTAACAATAATTACCATCACCAACTAACAGCCAACAACTTTTACAGTGCTGTCGCTTACAGTGCAGTCAGTGCTCATTTTCGTTTGTATGCAACTGAGTACGTGTATCACTCGAAGCGGCATATGTTACTTTCATTAACAATATCAGACGACAATATGCAACACAAATATCGTTTAATTGTATCTGCATAAAGCGCACCAACAACCAAAGCAGCAATTGCAACATACGACAACAATAACAAGAACAACGACATGCCATAAAACAAAAAACCTAAAGTGGCGACAGCAGGCAAAGTGCCACATATTAATACTTGAAGAAACCAAAAAAAAATAAAAATACACACAACTCTCAAGACCCCAAATCGACAAAACAAAATAACCAACGCGCTGAAAAGCTCTGAAGGAAAATCTGCAACAGAGACAAGCAGCAATTGCTTACGAAACCAAACAACAGTAACAGCAAACTAAAGCATAAGTAAGGATCACTTAAGATGGCACACAATAAAACTTGCAACATGCTCTTAAACATTTTTATCCGAAAAAAGGTTTCTTTTCCTTTCAACGCGCAATCGCACACAGACATTCCCACACGCGATCTCAGGGGTAGGAGGGGATAGAGTGTCGTATGGATGGATCGGCGAAGATTTAATTCACAGCCACGGCAGCACAAGAAAACTATCGGAATAAACGAAACCCTTCCCTAAGCCGTACGAGTACAACAAAATGTTCTATGATCATGTGGACGGATGAAGATCGCGTTTAAGCGCGACTCAATTACGTTTTATTAAATGCTAAGCCTAAAACGGTTGTGTGCGAGGATCGCAAAGGAAGTTTTGTGGAAAGTTGGTGAGCCTGGAACGATGCGTATAGATAAGATGATTGCGGGAATGTCAAATCTCTTTTGTTGTGTTATGTTCGTAAGCTTACGAGTAGCAAGACTTCGTCCTTTAAGAAAACTATTCGCTGCCGCTACATCAATATCATCATACTTATTTTCAGGCAGAGAATATTTTTGTACAATCATATATTACATTCAATGCTAACGCTGCATTGCTTCGACGTAGATAACGCTGTGTGGTGTTTGCATGTGTTGAGATTATAACGTACCCGCGCCTATAGATGTTAACACATCAATAAAGCAATATTTAGCTCACCGATGCTGGCATACAACTGAATAAAAAGAAATATTAAAAAAAATAAATAAATAAATAGTTTCCCATTACATCCCATAAAGGGACTGGGGAGAACTTCTCACAATCACTGAGCTGTGCGCTTTCTAGTTTTCACTCACTGATTGGGACCTACAGTTTTACACCGATTCCGAACGGTATTTTGAGAAGCTTTTTCATGGCTAGATACTCGATAGTGTCGCCGTCACTATGCGAGGTGACCGCCGCCGAAAGAAAATTTGAAGGTGGTCAGAGCCGGGTTCGAACCCAGGATCTCATGTACAAGAGCCGCGCACACTAACCATTGCACCACCGACGGCCAAAAAAAGAAATATTATCTCGCTGAAATAATTGGTTTTGTTTTGTCATACACAGAGCGACGACAAAAAGTATTGAATAGTATAGAGAACTTATTTTACTCCTTTTCCGCTATCATGTAGAGAGTCTGAGTAAAAGTGCATAAACAAGTCTTATTCTCTTTATAGAATATTTCAATATAAATATTTCCAATTTTGTAGACATTTTCTGATCAAAAACAAAATGCCTGTTGCTTTTGGCTTGTGGTCGTACTGCATCTACCATTATATTTCTACCATGAATAGTATAGAGAATATGTTGGACTCTTATTCCGCTCTCATGTAGAGAGTGTGAGTAAAAGAGCATAACCGAGTCTTATTCTCTTTATAGACTATTTCAATATAAATGCATTATTTCGGCAATGTTATTACATAAAACAATACAATAAGCGTAACTGGTTCAAAAGGCATCAATATTTCACATCAAAATTATGAATGGACCAAGTTATGGCAAAAAGAGAGTAATACGTTTTGAATCATTCGCCAGATGTCGCCAGTGCTTTTGATTTATACAATTTGTTCCATAATTTCTCTATACTTCAATACTCTTTGGCGACGACGACCTGCTTGTTTATTCGCTGCCGCTACATCAATACCATCATACTTATTTTCAGGCAGAGACTATTGTTGTACAACAACCACGTATGGGATGCTAACGCTGTGTGTTGTTTGCATGTGTTCACTTTGATATATTGCCCTACCCGTGTCTATAGATGTTAGCACATCAAAAAATGGTTTACCATTACGTACCAAGAAGGAATTGTGGAGAGCTTCTCACAACTAGTGAGCTGTACGCTTTCTAGTTTTATACTCACCTACAGTTTTTACATGGCTAACTACTCTATAGGTACTATGTAACCGCCGCCGAAAGAAACTTAAGGTGTGCAGTGCAGAGAACGAACCCAGGATATCATGTACAAGAGGCGAGCATACTAACCGTTGCACCACCGATTACCCTATATAAATGACTTACCAGAGCCGAATTAGAGTTTGACAGAAGCTCATTAGAGGTTGACGCAACTTTATTAGAGATTGCCATAGCTGAATTAGAGGTTTTCACAACTTGGTTAGAGGTTGTCACAACCTTGTTAGAGGTTGTCACAACTTTATTAAAGGTTGCCGCAACCATATTATTGGTCGTCATAGCCGAATTAAAGGTTGTTACAAGCGAATTTAGATAATGTCACAAATGAAGTTTTAAAGGTTTGTTTAATATTAAGTGGAGATTTTTTTTTTTTAAATTACAAAGCGGAAAATAAAATTATTTTATAGAGCAATCTTATTTAAATCCCGGCCATCATGGGTTCACCGCACCAATTCTGAAGTGTTGTATCTGTCTGTGTTGTATACTAAACCGTTTCATCTACAGGCGATTGCAGCATATTTCAAACGACCTACCTTGAAAAACTTCAAAACTGTTGATATCTACCTGGGCATTTTTTGGGAAATGAGAGGTTTTAATATAAAAACCATAATTACAATATTTTTACTTGCCCTTCTTAATATTCACAAAAAATCTTGATATTGCTGCGACAGCAACAATTCTAAATTCTTTAGGTTTCTTTGACATAATATCGTTTTTTAGTAATATACAGTGTTGTGTTAAGAGAACAGAAACTTAATTCGGTTGCACCTACTGAATTCATGTAAAACTCGGTAGCAGCAACCGAATTGACGCCAACTTTGGTTGCTGCAACTGACTTAATTCCAAAATCGGCTGATCCAACTGAAATTTTAGGAAATTTAGTTCACAGAACAAATATAATTGAAGATTCTGTTGTCACAACCGAATCAATCATGAAACAAGGTTGTTTCAACCTAATTTCAGTTGTGGGGACTAAATACGCTCGTGACAACCTCAGTTCGGTTGTGGCAACCGAAATTCATTGGTAGCAGCGGTGTTTATGGTTGTTATAACCTCTTCTCAAGCAGTTAGTTCTCCGGGTGTCTGACTCATTAATACTTCATTTAGCTCCCAATTGTATAGCCTTCGGAAAATTGTAATTTCGACAGAGGTTACTGTTAAACCAATGAGTACAGGGAGGCATAATTTGAAATGCGACTTCGGAGTTGAATGGCTTTTTAGAAGTACGGACTTCTACTATTCAATTTAAAATTCAAAATAAAAACTTATTTCCAAAGTGGGGAACAAATCTCTTTAGCTGGCGATACTGTTTGAACGAAACTCCACCAACTGTTGCACTGACTCTGTAATGGAGTATATTAGCATGAAAACTCATTGGTGTCGAGAATCCGAAAACAGTATATTTCCTAACACTTCTAACTCTCTTAACGCTCTTAACGCAATCTTCATTTTTGTGATGTTACTATGAGAACAAAATTCTCATAGAATTGTGTTTAGACGGGCCGACATAATTAAATTTATTGTTACTTTTTTTCGATTTCTTCTCAGAAGTTGGAAGACTCTTCGAACGCTGACTGAAGCTAATGTATGTATGTTTGTATTCATTATTGGCATTTATAGTCGAATTGTTTTCTTCGAGTGTTTACTGGTTTATTTTTTATTCTTGTATAACACTGTGGCACACAAATTAAAAATATTACTATCGTGGCATAAAGTAAAATGGAAATTTAAATTCGGTTTGGCCCACAGCATTAAACGGTTGTAATGTTTGGGCGTCCACAGCTCATCAAAAAAAACGCCCACTTAAAAATACCTCTAAATTTTCTCTAATTTTTTATTTATAGGTATTATATCTACAGCGTTCTTTTAATTTGTGACTTATAGTGAAATTTTACATACAATATTTTTTCAATATACACCAATCCCCTAAAGTTCAGTTTTGTTGAACATTTTAGCTTCATCTCGGAATAAGTGCGAAATTACTCCATAAATGGATTCTCAGTTTAAACTTACTTTTGGCATTCACGTTGAGTTTTGAGCTTTGGTATGTTAAGATGTAGTACATTTTAACCCGTTACACCCCTGTTTTAGGAGTATTTTCTACCCTATTCCATAAAAACAACAAAAAGACCCAGAAACTAAATTTTCTCGTAAATTTGTACATAAAATTGCTGAACACATCCTATACCTAAAATGTAAGGATAACAAGGTTTCTTCCTATACCGATTAATCACAAAAATGTACAAAAAAGGGAAAATTGCAGCCCCTTTAAAAAAAATTAGCCGTTAGCTTTCAAAACGCCGATACAAGTATATTTTGTTGTATACCCTCTATCAGAATCCGTTGTTAGAACCTAGTTATTTTTTCTGTTCCACAGTGTTATAATGGTGGATGGTTGGGAATATAGTCATTTCAATGCCCACCAAGCCATATCATCAGCTCCCTTCTCTGCAAGTATTTAGGTATATCATCACACATTATAGGGATAAACAAAATTCATATATTAATACAATTATCAGATTGATGCTGTGGCTGCAATCTATGAAGGATATACTTTAGTTTAGCCCTGTGCATGTGCCAAATTGTATTACAATAAAATGTGGTCTTTATAAAAATGTGGATCGATCGGTTTGTGCGATTGACCCTCTATAAAATTTTCAGAATTTAGATCGTTGTCTAGTGAAATGTTTCTCTATATGGTCGTTTTTTTCGTAACCTATATAAGTATCATCAACTGTTACGAAAAAAACCCATAGCTGTTGAGTATAATCAACTTGGCTTCATACGATAATTCTCCTTTTGTATTTGTAAATCCGTTAATTGAAAAGTCAAACACAAAACAAAATTCTAAAAAATTAAATGTAATTTTAAATGAATTGTACTGAAAAACAGATGTTTGGGTAAACAAAATCTCCAAACACGTTCCTTCCATCCATCTCCAATGCTTCAGGGCTTTAATGCCACATTGGGGTATCACCGAATTTAAAAATACACCAGGCATCGTAAACGAACACCTACAGTCCGCTTGATCGCCACGAGTCGTAAAAAATATACGACTCGTGATCACGTGCGACAAAAATTCCAAGAAACCCAGGAATTCCTGAGAAAACCCCGTGTATGTACTTGTTTATATGCATTTTCGCACGCACTTTTTCCACTCAAATTAGGAGAGATGTAATTGGCTCCAAGAGATGAGGAGCTGATTTATTCGCCACACTTTCCACGAAAAGTACATACAATTTACCACAATACATACAAGAAATGTACCAGAAACTACATACAACATTTATTTACCATACCATACATTTAAAAGTGCAGAAAATGTACCACAAAGTGGTACATATCATGATCCACAACGTACATAACCTACACCAGAGAGTACATAAATTTCGTCAAAAATTCACAAAAAGTATACTCCAGGAATACTTCACCAAAAAAATACATAACGGTACTAAAATGTTTACCATAAAGTACATAAGGTGTATGCAAATAGCACATAAAATGTACAAAAAAGTACACAATCCCTGCAGCGGTGGCAGTAACCAGTGATCGCAAGTAAGTACTTCAATAGTATACGAAAAGCATGAGTAATTACTTTTGATACCACTGGTAATTCCAAAGTTCCAATTTTATATGAAAAAAACAAAAAGAGCATAATTGCGAGAATCCAAAAAACAGTGACGCCAAGATATATTTATAGAGGTAATAGCAGGACTACAGCTGACTACATCTTAATGTAATGCCAAACTACTACTTTGCTGTGTTTCTTGTTTCCTTTGACGTGTTTGTTGTGTACATATATGTATTTTGGGTGACGCTAGGGATGCCAGATTTGAAATCAAGAAAAAAAAGTACATCGATGAAAAAATGGCAGTACAATTAAGTAAATAAAAGTACACTTTCTGTTATTAAAAAATCATAAAGTTCAGTACAGAAAAATAAAATTTTAAGCTAAGTAATAAAACAAAATCAGTAAAACGAACAACTAAGAGACCACAAATATTTAAAAAAAAAAACTAGTCAGGTGTTTCACATTTCACATTAAAAGTAAAAAGAGTGTAACCTATTCTATATTACAATATTTAATACTGAATATAACCTCCTTGTTTTAATTATTTGATAACACTAGCCAACAGTCGTTTTGTGATTTGTTTCTAGCATACTTTTTCTCATTGATTTTGACCTAGTAAACACGAAAATGAGTTTTAAAAATTTTTCTGTTGATTGGTTTTCGAGATACAAATTTTTGAACTTTTTTTTTTAAATTTTTGGAGGTACACTTACAATTTTGAGCATATCTTTCGTCTTCTTTGACGTATTTGATCCTACTACTACTCAAATTAAAGCAAATTGAGCCGTCTACAACTCATTCTCAGAAAATTTTCAAATCCGGTGAGTAGTTTTGATGTTGGCGGCATAAAAAGGTTAAAAAACTGCGTTTTTTTAGTAAAAATGTGGCAGAAAAATTCATATAAAAATTCATATAAAATATAAAACGCGATGCTAACAGCGATTTTGGTTTTTTTACGTATAGCTGGCATTTTTCCAAAGAAAATAAGCACTTACTTAACAAAATCTGACAACAAATGGCGGACTTATCATTTTTTGGTAAAACACCGAAATTCCGCTATTTCACGATATTTTGATTTTCATTATTTGCACAGCTTACCTACCCAACGCAAACGAATAAATACATTTGAACTTAATTTAAAATAAACAAATTAGTCTTAGTATATTATTTTTTAATTTATTTAGAGCACTACATACTCAATGTATGGCACAATTAGAAATGGATGTGCCAGGTTAGCTAAACTAACGAAATTAACCAAATCAACGCCCATAAAAAATGAGTAGAAACAAAGATATAACTGTACATTTTATGCCATGTGGAAAAACAGCTGACTTCTTCTTTGTTTTTTGTATTCGCTGCAATTGGTCTCACGTATTAGGGTCCAAATGTAGTCACCCATCATAGCCGTGTCATAGATGCCCTGATAGCGTCGTTCCATAGCCTTCAATTCCTGATGAAAGCGCTCGCCGTGTTCGTCGCTCACGTCTCCTAAGTTCTCAGGGAAAAAATCCAAATGAGAATGCAGAAAGTGTATTTTAAGTGACATGTGCACTCCTACCCAAAAATGGAAAAAAACGAGAATTAAAACGCTATTTAAATTAACATTTGTTTCAAAAAAAACCTACCCATTGCTTCATAGTTCTTTACCAGATCCTCAACTATGTCCTTATAATTATGGCTTTTGTTGTTTCCTAAAAAGTTTTCCACAACAAGCCTGAAGGAATTCCATGCTGCGGCTTCGATGGGTGATAACAGCTTCGGGAATGTTTCATCTTTCAACATTTTTTTTATATCGGGTCCTGCGAAGACTCCTTCTTTAATTTTTGCCAGCGAAAGGTAAGGGAAAATTGACCGTAAATAGGCAAAAGCTTCACCTTCTTTGTCCAATTTTTTGGCAAAATTTTTTATCAAACCCAATTTTATGTGCAGCGGCGGAAGTATTATATTTTCACGGTTCTCTATTAGTGGTTTGCGCTGAACATTCGCTTCTCCAACTACAGGTTTCGTTCGTTCCGGCCATTTTTTTTGAATATAATGCTGATCATCAGCGCGGCTATTCCAAAGGCACAGAAAACAGCAATGTCGCGTATAGCCTCCTTGGAGTCCACACAGAATGGCCACAACTTTGAGGTCGGCGCATATTTTCCAATTATATTTGCTATACTCTATGCATTTCAGCAAAATGTTCATAGTTTCATAGTTCTCCTTTGAATGAGCCGCATGAGCAATAGGAAGAGATGGCTTTTCGTTCCCATTATGTAAGAGAACTGCCTTCAAGCTCTCTTTGTTGCTGTCAATAAACAACCTCCACTCATTGGGGTTGTGAATTTGGTGAAGCTCTTGGAACAAGCCGGAAATGTCGCTGCAAAAACATATTTGGTCTTTCTTTGTATAAAATTTTGCATACTGCTGGTGACGCTTCCTGTACGCTGTTACTTTCACTTCTGAATCCGCAAATCCACACTGTACCATCCGAGACGCAAAAAGTTCGGATTTCTCCTTAGTGAGACCAAAATCGCGCACCCAATCGTTTAGTTCGGCCTGTGACAGTAATTTTCGCTTTCTGCACGCCCCAAATTCGCTTGCACTTGACTCGGACTCTTGATCTGACGATTCTGCTTTTTGAAGAGATGCACCAGGGCACACTGGATACGGTACATCATTCGAATGTGGTACTGGAAGTGCAAACGATCCCACTTGAGCGTAGTTCCATTTTAAAAATCTCCCTACCCCACTGTTTGTGGTGAGGCAAAAATAACAGTCTGTGGAATGGCATAGCGGCTTTTTCCACATCATTGGTGTATCGAATTTCATATGGCGCCTAAAATTAAAATAAATTACTATATTTGCTTTGCTTAATGTGTTTAAATAAAAATTCTTACCTTCCGCCAGCTGCCCAGTTGGTTAGGATTATATAGCAAAGATGACATAGCGACTTAGGTGTCCATGATTCTGTGATATTTGGTGAAATACCAAAATAATTCAAATAGTGCAATTCCACTGCTGGAGTAAACGCGTGTGCGTGATTATTCTTTATAAACTCGCCACAAACATTGCAGAAATTGTCTGGATTGTTCAACCACTCGAACACACGTAGTCTTTTACTCAGTGTCTTACTTGTTGGGTAGGTATTATATGCACTTAAATTCAATTTGTTTCACTTTTTACTCGTACTACTCGCGTTCGTAGACACTTGTTGAATGACAAAAAACGATAAATGAACACCTATAAATACTATACCTGGCTATATACCTGATTCAGCAAGTGTGCGTTTCAAATTGTGGAAAAGTTTCCAAATAATGACCACTCACAAATGTGGGGGGAATTTCTGTAAAAAATCCGATACAGGTAGCCATCGGGAAAACACACATCAATAAAAAAGTGTAATTCCCTTTAATTTTTTTTAATTCTGAGAATCATAAAAATTACGTAAACGTTTTTTCCAAACAATTTTGTAAATGTAAAGTGGGTTTGCCAAAATTCGTATCGTAAAATGCACCTGTGTTTCTATGTTCTGCATTTTCATTATACCATTTTCTTAAAAACATCGACGAAACGTCCCTACGGTATTGTAAATAGGTTTTTTACAATTATGAAATATTTGTGTTATTAATATTAATTTAAAAATTTTATCAAAACTGCTAAGTGCTGTGACATTTGAAAAAAATTTCCAAAAAAAAAAATTGCTGATTTCACTAAATTTTTGAAATTTCACGTCCCTTGCCAGAACAGAAGGCATTAACCCAGGGTGGTGAAATTTTGAACAGAAGTAACTTATGTATAGGAGCAACTGTTCCGTTCTATTCCAAAAGGATTATAAAAAACTTGCTTTTTCGATCCCTCCTAGTAGGTTAGCTGTGCAAATAATGAAAATCAAAATATCGTGAAATAGCGGAATTTCGGTGTTTTACCAAAAAAAATAATAAGTCCGCCATTTGTTGTCAGATTTTGTTAAGTAAGTGCTTATTTTCTTTGGAAAACTGGCAGCTATACGTAAAAAAAACCAAAATCGCTGTTAGCATCGCGTTTTATATTTTATATGAATTTTTATATGAATTTTTCTGCCACATTTTTACTAAAAAAACGCAGTTTTTTAACCTTTTTAAGCCGCCAACATCAAAACTACTCACCCGATTTGAAAATTTTCTGAGAATGAGTTGTAGACGGCTCAATTTGCTTTAATTTGAGTAGTAGTAGGATCAAATACGTCAAAGAAGGCGAAAGATATGCTCAAAATTGTAAGTGTACCTCCAAAAATTTAAAAAAAAAAGTTCAAAAATTTGTATCTCGAAAACCAATCAACAGAAAAATTTTTAAAACTCATTTTCGTGTTTAGTAGGTCAAAATCAATTAGAAAAAGTATGCTAGAAACAAATCACAGACAAAATTTTGTTATTTGTGACCTAGTGTAATCAAAGATATTATTTTACAACTTTTTGAACGAACTATAGATATTTATAGTTTTTGTGGACTTGATTAACTGTTCCGTTTTTACCATTTACTGTTTTTAAAAAATGTTTTTTTAAACTCAATACAAGTGTACATAAAATTAGATTTTTAATTCGTTTTCTAAATTTTGAATTAGAAGTCTATTTCGTTCGTTTCTAAAAAATTAAACATCAAACTGAATAATCTTTCACATGCCTCATAGAAAGAGGAATTGAAAATACAAATTTACAGATATTTCCGAAATTTGGAAATGACTCACTTCTAGGATCTCTTTCCATTTTTCTTCAACGGATTTTTTGTTTTGGAATATTTTCAGAAAAAACTTTAAGAATATAAATTCGTCAAAGAGTTGATCCAAGCCAGTTTATTTGATTGAATATAATTCAATTACGCCATGAATGAAATGAAATGTTTGAATTAAGGTTGAAAATGGAAATTTTTTCTAATTTGTTATTTGTTGGTATGAATAAGAATAAACATTTTCGTATTTATTGTTGGCATAACAACAAAAGTACAGAAAGAAGTACAGAGACTAAAAAGAAGCACTTTTGCGTACTTCTTTATGTGCTATGCAGTCGGAAGTACAATTGGTAAAAAAAAGTACGCGTACTGCTGAAAACAGTACGTCTGGCAACCCTTGGTGACGCCAATACGACTTAGGAGAAAGAGAGAGAATGCAAAAAGGTGCCGTTATCCCACGCAAATTCTAGTTGCGGCTTGACATAATTTTGTTTGGTGGCGTCAGTTATCATTAAAAGTTTACATTTACATTACATTGTAATACAATTTTTTGATTTGATTAAATGATTAAAATCTAAAATCATTTAGTTCATCGCAATCTAACAAACACAAAAAACAAACTTATATTCCAAATACCACAAACGAAATGATTGCTGAGAGGTAATGACTTGGGTAGCAAGTGACTACATCGGTATGTCATATGCCACAAACGAAATGACTGCTGAGAGGTAATGACTTGGGTAGCAATGACTTGGTAATGACTTGGTAGTAATGACTTGGGTAGCAAGTGACATCCCCATGTTAAATTCGCCACTCATTAACATTGCCAGTGGTTTGGCCGGTAAGTACTGGTGATTATTGGTAAGTAGTCAAATCACAAATCACTCACAACTTACCCCGACTGCTGGGATGGTACCAAAACGTGCAAAGAAGTGTATCAAAAAAGAATACAAATATCATCAAGCAGACAGAACAGACTGCGTTCTTGAGAATCGAGCTATTCCTCTGGTTTCTTCTTCACTTCACTTCCTTTTAGTTTTGTTTTAGTTGTTGATTGTCTCCAGTATTGTCTTGGAATTCTGCTTCTGGAAGAAGAACATATCTATAATGTATACAACTTTTTAAACATTTTGTTAGGTACATAGGTACATTTTATATTTTTCATACAACAAAGTCAAACTTGGTAGTACTTTTATCGAGGTTATTCTTATCTTCTAAACTTATACATGTTAACGTGCAGGTTTTCAATTTATATGAGTTAACGTGTATAAGTTACGAAAAAAACGCTCCTTATGTGATATTAAATCCCTTTACAATAGGCCACTCTAAAAATATAACTTAAAACAAAATAAATAAATGGTTTGCCATTACATCCCATGGAGGTACAGGGGAGAGCTTTCTCACAATCACTGAGCTACGCGCTTTATAGTTTTCACTCACTGATTGGGACCTACAGTTTTACACCGATTCCGAACGGTATTTTGAGAAGCTTTTTCATTGCTAAATACTCGATAGTGTCGCCGTCAATATGCGAGGTGACCGCCGCCGAAGGAAATTTTTAAGGTGGTCTGAGCAGGGATCGAACCCAGGATCTCATGCAGAAGAGGCGCGCACACTACCATTGCACCACCGACAGCCACAAAAAATATAAATTGCTTTTTATATATTCCACTAAAGAAAAAATTCAGTACACGATTCCCCAACATTGAGTGTCGTGTTGGACATTTTGTGCAGCCAAATATATGCTTTTTTTTAAATAAACATCAGCTATATTAACGCTGTACTACGTTTCCAGGAAATCAACTGTTGTCCAATTACCAGCAAACGTTATTTGGGTCCATCATACGTAATATACAAGAGGCTGACTGTAAGATGAGTATAGCTGTTTTTCATTCATTCTGTGTCCCATAACTTTCCAACTACCTAGTCAATCACCCCTTGACAGAGCTACTCTGTTATAAAAAATACAATTTTTAAGAGTCTACCGATCCTCTTGGGCAACATCTCTAAGCGCCACACATCACATCCCTTCCATGACAACCCTCGTACATTTATTTTGCGAAGTCCCATTTCACAAAAAAAGACGACTGAAAGCATTGTCTGATTTATAACTTGGTAACGCCAATGTTTAGTAAAAATTGTTTATTTTACTAAAGAAATCTGAACAAAAAAATGTTGCGCACAAATGTGTTGAATTGTTGAAAATATATTATAGTCGCTGGAAAAGCAATGAAAAAAAAAACACGGATGGTCAAACAGCAAGAAAAAAAGTAGGAAAATTATGTAAAGGAAAACTAAAATTGACGGCGTTTTATTTGTGCAAATTATGGTTTGATAAAAATGATTTCGTGTTTAAAGTTTTTTCTGCGTCGATTTTGAAATGATTCCATGTGCGCTAACATGAAATATTTGTCCCACAGCAACAACATAAGAGATTTTAGCAAAACAAAAAATGTGATCATGAAGTGGTGGTGACAATGGTGATCTAAGGATTTGATAAATTGATTTGAGCAGATTTTCATACCCAGCACTATAGAGAAAGTCAATAAGTTTGTAAGTAATATGTAAGGATACATATTGTTCGATAATAATGTCGAACGATAAGGATATTCAAAATATAAAAGAGTTTTTAAAAAGTATTCGATTGGATTTATTATAGTTAATAACACCCCTAGAATCGGTCAAAAGATTAGCATATTTTAATTTGATATTCTGGTTTTTTTTTAACAAAACCCACCGTCAATTTCATGTTAATCTTGTTTAAAGAAAGTTGATGTTTTAAATCTTAGTTTGAAGCAAATCGATCTTTTTCGTAAGATTTCGGATATGATTTATGCGTCTCAATTGGCCAAAGCAACACCCTCAATACGAATATTTCAGTCCGACAAATAAGAATAATTATATATAAACGACGAGAACGAAAGGGAGAGAGATCGTTTAATTTTTCTTTTGTGTTCGTTCGTTTTAGCCTTGTGATTATGATTATTGGTAAATTATATTTAATTTACAGTTAAACGATCACGTACACAAATCGTTTTAACGCAGTTTGATTCGACGCGTTTTGATTCGTCTCCAATTTATACACATCACACACACTTAGTCTCACTCATGCGGTCAGTCGTCACTGACACACCATAAAAAAATTAGATAAAAATTTTAAAAACGGCGACGTGACTCTTTGGAAATCATCGCATCAATTTTGAGTTTTGGCACAGTTGTAGCTGCCCAGCAAACACTTTGGCATAAACTTGTACATTACGCCTGGTATGATCTGGATTGATATACCCATAGTATTAAATCTAACATTGAGTTGGATATCCAAGGGCTATTGGTTCTTCGAACCGGGAAGAACTGGTTGGAATCACCAAGTTGGGATGAGCAGTCCAAGACCTAAAAACTCAGTTAGACTTTTTATTGATGGCTCATTGATTGTGCTACATTTTAACGATGGGATTCCTGCACCGAAAAATAATAAATTTGGACTACAAACCCGAATACTCGGTCCAATATTTATATATCCATATGGTCCCATAACACTTGATATCAAATGAAGTGCATAAACTTTTCTCAAGCAAAATACTGGGCGATGTATGTTTTTGAAAGTGTCAGGGCGGTAAATTGGGAAATGAAGTCAACTGTCAGTTTTGCTTTGACATTTGTGAACTAAACGGGTACAAAATACACGTCGATAAAACATGGAACGCTGTACTCATTAACGACGCGGAATATTCGTAATCATTTTTATACAAAATAATTCGTCAGTGACTTTGGCAAAACGTGATTTTTGGCATAGATTTCCCGGCCGTCCTATGCCAGCTTATCAAACACCAACAGTGATTTCGTTTCTAAAAGAATGTTAACTTAACTTAAAAAATGTCTTGGGGTGAGGAAAGAAAATAGAAATGTTCTTTTCTTTTCTTGCGTGTTTTATTTACCTCGCTTATCTAAATATTTCGACCAGTGTAAATGGAGGCCTAAGCGTTATTAAGCAATTTTAAGCGACTATTCGTAGAAACTACTATTTCAACCACTTCATTTCAGAAGTTAATCGATTTTAACTCAAGGCGCTGAAATTAGCTTTGCCCTCACACAAAAGGTGGAAAAATTAGCTCAGCGAGGACAAATAGCACATACGAAATGAAAGAAAGTTGACCATTTTATTGGGCAACATTCTCCCCCATGACTCGATGAGAGGGCAGAAAATGCAATATTTTTCCACTTTTTGAGTGCAACATTCTTAGAAAAGAATACAAAACCTTGAAGTAGGGTTGCGCTTTTTTCCACAAACGAAAACATAAAGACACTTTTAGGGCAAAAAATTTTGAATTTTTTCTCAGAAACGAAATCGCCATGAGTTGCTTAGCCGCTCGCATCAAATACAGTGGAACAACACGAGGCAGAGAAGGCGCTAGAAGTCTTCGTGGTACTCGTTCCGACTAGAATATTGCCAAATTGGCTGAATATTATTGCTGATGAATTTTCAACGTCTACCAGATGACGTTCCACGCAATTGGTGATTATACGCCCGTCTCCACAGCGCATTTTGATGAAAGCCTTGAAAATGTTCCCCAACGAAATGCATGGACGCAGTGCACCCGGTCGACATTTATCATGAGCGACGAGCACCATTTTCACCTGAACGGATACATCAACAAACAAAATTTGCACTTCTGGTGTACTGAGAATCCGCCTATCATTCACGAATACTCATTATATTCACTCAAAGCAGGGTTTACCGATGAGACAGCCGACCGAGCTGATAAAGTATCAATTATATTGACTGAATCGATCGAAAATACGCATACCCTTTATTTCTGTCCCCGTAATGTCCAACTTCCTGGTCATCGAGGGAGCCTTCAATAACATTCAACCTTCGGCGATTCTTAGGTCGTTACAGAATCTAAAAGTCGACAGCTTAGTGACACGCCTAATTGGGAAGCTTCTGGTGGATAGATCCGTCTAAGCTGAATGGGGTGGTGTTACAATTGCTAGGAACGTTAACAGGGGGACACCGCAGGGGTGAGTTCTGTTACCACTATTATGGTTAACTTCTGTCAATGGGCTGTTTCTTGAATTGGACAGGGCCGATCAGCACAGATTAGTGTTAGTGGGGCAATGGGCACGACGTCAGGTACTGCACTTAGTGCTATCCTGGACAACTGTACTCCGGATATCATGGCCGAATCGGCAGCCACTACATCCCTGGTGAGATTCATAGATTGTGGCGTTTTCATATCGGGGCATTCCGGACACGCTGAATTACTACACCGGATCAACTCTATTCCCGTAAACTACTGTATCCTTGACTTGTTTTCCGAACAGGAATACCTGGGAAAAGTCACTGGAACAGGATACCAGTAGTATCAGATTTTTCACGGATAGGCAGTGGGGTCCATTCACCGGACCTAAACATAATTATCTCCTTCAAGCTGCCTGATCACTGTAGTGTATTTCAGGCGGAAATTACCGCCATACTGGAGGTTGCTCAACTACTGAAACGTAGTGTCACAACCCTCCGGAGAATATGTATCTACACAGCCAGCCAGACTGCCATGTTACGTCCCTGACGGTGAAAGAATGCCACTCATCACTGAGGGCGATGGCAGATTATTTTGACATCAGGCTCATCTGCGTTAGCTAGACAGGGCACTACGGCACATGTTCTTCCGGCAAAAGAAGGTGTTAGTATGCCAATCTCTACGTGCCGTTTGCAGATCAGGCAGTGAGCCGATAATATGTTCCAGGACAAGTGGAAACCTACTTTAACTTGCAAACAAGCCAGAGTCCTTTGGCCACAGGTGGACAGGAAGAGGACTAGGCAACTACTTAACTTGCCGAGAGGCAGGGTATCCACAATGATATGAACTCTTACGGGGCATTGTCTTGTAGGAAAACACGCCCTAAGATTGGGACATAGAAACTGCACTCTCTGTAGATGCTGCATGGAAGAGGACGAGGAAACGACGAAACACCTTCTCTTGGATTGCCCCGCCCTGGCAGGACTGAGAAGTAGGATATTCTGAACACATCTAGTTAGCACCGTAGCCCTGGATATTCCTCTAGGTCTTATAGAAAAATTTATGAAAGGGCAAATTGGCTGGACGACTAGTCAATAGTTGCTATGGAGGAAACTGCAGGTATCACAATGGGCTTCTTTAGCCTAAGTGTGCTAGACAGCGTGCTGTCTTGCAGCCTTTTCAACCAACCAACCAATGTTCAACCAAAGAGTGACATAAAACAGCAACTCTCGATGAAATGACCTACTACCTCGTGGAATGGCGACTCTTATATATTGCTCTATGCTCAGAGTCATTGCATGGTCTGGTGTTTTCGAGGACGGCGTCGGTAACACGGTTACTGTGACTGGTGGGCGATTCAGAGCTAAGATCAATGAGTCACGCTTAAAAAAAAATAAATTGTTTCCCGTTACATCCCATGAAGGGGTTAGGGACAGCTTCTCACTTTACACTTACACTTTAAAAAAAATTTAAAAAAAGAAAAACATATGAAAATTACGCTAGATAACTTAATCTAGGATGAAATAGTGTCACATGTGTTGTGCAAATTGAGCAACTACAAGGTGAAACTTATTAATAAAACATTACTTACCATAGGGTTTCCTATGTTGTCTACAGGCCTGTTGACTGAATTTGTGATACCAATTTGTATTTTCATTGGAAGGTTCAAAATAACGCGTAATAAGGTTCAAATGTGTCATCACTCTAATAATAAATAAAATTAAATAATAAATTTAAATTAAAAAACAGGTGCAATGATATTTCCACAACTGAGTTACTGGGCGCTGTCTATGGTGCTTTTGAATTAGATTCAAAATATATTTATAAATTCGTTATAGAAAATTGACAAGACCCGGATGTATATGTATATTCAATTGACTTTTTGTAAGAGACAGTCCAGTATCGCAGATATTCCACTTCCAAATATTTTCAGTTTGAAACAACTCCTTCCTGGGATAGATTTAGACAAATTTTTCAGAGATATGTCCTACAATTAATCAGAAAATGGTTACAAACGGACTTTCTCTCCTCGTCGATATGGTTCTCAGAAACAGCGATATCTCTGATCTTGCTGCTTATTAAAAATTTGTTATCTACCGTAATCCTCCCGTCTGCGATATGGGTAATGTGTCCCTCAGAACGGACAGAAATAGTTCCGATGCCTTTTAGGCAGCAATGATAATTAATATTGCCCTCAGAAATATGTTATTAAATTATTTTTTATAGTTTTGTATTGAGTTCGCTCTCCCAAAATTTTCTGACTCCCCCAATACAAAAATTGTTTTTCCTTCTCGCCAAAAATAATAGTGGTATTCATGTAAATGAGAAAACCTCGATAACTTGCACTGCAAACGTCAAAACGAAACAGAAACGTTTTCGTACAAAACCAGTTGCATAAATGTCCTACTTTTCATTTTCAATGTTTTCTCAGCAAAATTGACTCGAAGGTTCCACCGAACTCCATACGGTGTCAGTCGCAACGCCTATAGGGTCGGTCAAAAGAGGTATTTTTCTGCATTATCTCGAACGAGCAAAGGCCAGATGGGATAGGACGGAAACGTGCCGCATATCCAGAAACACATGGCGAGAATATAACATTCACCCGACTAACTCCCTGATTACCGGGCACTGGCCAATCGGTGATCACGCAAGACGGCTGAATCTTCCATATAATGACCACTGCCGTGCCTGCGCAAACGCAGAAGACGAGGAGACGGTGGAACATCTCATCTGCAGTTGTCCGGCTCTAATGAATAGATACCAAAAGACTATAGGTCGTTCCTTCCTACACAACCTCACTGAGATACACGAGACAGATCTAGGGGATCCAATTTAACAGGTTGGATATAGACACTGTACATTAGACTATCCGGAGTGATGTGGTAAGGCAAACGGTGTCCCAAGGCAGTAATTGATGCTAAATAGTAGCTTGTTGTTTGGTTTGTCCGTAGTCAGTATTAGTTTGAAAATATATCATCATTTCTCAGATTTTAATATTTTTAACTTGTCATCAGCTAATTCACATCAGCTAATTCACTTTAATTCAGTTCAGTTCAATTCAGTTCATTTCAGTTTAATTCAGTTCAATTCAGTTCAATTCAATTCAGTTCAATTCAGTATAATTCAAATCAATTCAAATCAGTTCAATTCAATTCAATTATATTCAACTCAATTCAGATCAATTCACTTCAATTTAATTCAACTCAATTCAATTAAATTTAATTCAATTCAATCCAATTCAATCCAATTCAATCCAACTCAATTCAATTCAATTCAATTCAATTTAATTTAATTTAATTTTAATCATTTTAATCAATTCAATCACTCAATTCATTTCAATTCAGTTCAGTTCAATCCAATTTAATTGAATTCAATTCAATTCAATTCAATGCAATGCAATGCGATTCAATTCAATTAAATTCAATTCATTTCAATTCAATGTAATTCAGTTCAGTTTAACCCAATTTAATTAAATTCAATTCAATTCAATACCATAAGTTTAGTCCAAGTCAATCCAATCGAATCTAATCTAACTAAGTCTAATTCAGTTCAATTCTTATATCTTCTTAATTGATTGTACTGAATTGAATTGGGTTTTATTGAAATGATTTGAATATTTTTATATGTTTTTCAATCTCAAAATGTCACAGCTGTATTTAAATTTAACAATAACGTTATATTTTTAAATAAAAATGTAAATGATATTGATATTCCCATTTGCAATGCCTGTTTAATGTAAAATGTAGAACTTATGTAAATTTCAAAACCATATTCGATTTTTTCGCATTTTCGCAATTTTCATGAATGGCAATCTTATAAAGTGTATACAATTAACTGATATTCTTATTTTTAATTATTTAACTGTTATTTTAATGAGGAAATCGTTGCGAAAATAAAAACTGTTTATAATCTTATTATTATTATATTTCACAATAGAAGTCGTGTCATTTAATTGAAAAAAAATTAATATATGATAAGTATATCTTTGTCCGTTTAATTATAATTAATTAGTTAGTAATTATTAAGAGTTTTTAAGAACTTTTAACACAAATTGAATATAATCCGGTTAAACGAAATCTATTAACCGGGTTTCAGTTTAATTGCCCGAAAACCGGATAACCGGTTTTTCGGTTTTCGTCTTGAACACTCTTGAAAATACTCTCAACAACTTTCAAATAAATGTACTTCGTTTGGCGATGTAATTGCGGCAAATGGACATTTGTTAAATGAAACACGACATTTCATTTGTAGTAAACAAACAAATTATTTACGTGAACCGGAAAACGTTTAACGTAAACGATATATGGTAACTCGAAACTCAAAAAACATAGACGAGAAAGGGAAAAAGTTTAAAGTGAAAATAAGTAAAATAAAATGTATAGAAGGGCTTTCTTTGTCATTGGGATTTGCAACATGGATCAAAATTTTCTTTATAATGTTCTTGAAAGACAACTAATTTTTGTGGCCCATTATGGCGAACCCGTCGGTGGTGCAATGGAGATCCTGGGTTCGATCCCTGCTCCAACCACCTTAAAATTTCTTTCGACGACGGTCACCTCGCTTAGTGACGGCGACACTATCGAGTATATAGCCATGGAAAAGCTTCTCAAAATACCGTTCAGAATCGGTGTAAAACTGTAGGTCCCAATCAGTGAGTGAAAACTGGAAAGCGCACAGCTCAGTGATTATGAGAAGTTCTCTCCGGTCCCTTCATGGGATGTAATGGGAAACCATTTATTTATTTTATTATGGCGAACCCAATATTGCCACCAGAATCGTTTAAGTCAAAATTCTCTTAAATTAATACTTTTGCAACATTCACATTTGCTACATCGATTTTAAACAATAAAATAAAAATAAAAATCCAATGAGTGTTCGAACTCACGGGCGATGTGTTAACACCTTTTTGCTACACGGTACCTGTTCGATTTCTATGAACACATTCGTAAATGTTACATTGGAAAATAAAAAACAGCGTTCAATCATATGATGACGTTACAGTTAAATAAGATTAATACTTAAAATTATTTTAAGACCCAGTGCAAGCACATGTGTCATTATATTCTTGCTCAATACTTTTTTTTTATTCCCAAAAAAGTCAAAGAATGCAAAGCAACAGACACTTGTACATACATACATACATACATTGTTACATTCGTACGATATAACCGAAGATCAACATAAAATACTTTTTTAATATTACTCCAAATTAATACTCCAAATTAAAACACTTCAATCTAGGCTCGCCGATATCGGATCGCCTTAATTTTTGGCCTTAACTCTTCGTCGAAACCCGCACTAGCTTTTTAATCCAAAAATTAATAAAATCGGCTATGAATTTCCGGAGAAAATCGCGTGGGAAAATTATATGAAAATCGCCCAATAATCACTTTCAATACCGACTGCCAAGCAACGAACAAACAAACGATGATTTACTCTTACTAACCTAACACTTGCGTATGTATTAAATTTATAGTTTACTGCCCTAGAGGCGCGCGTATAGATGTTAACACATCAATAATAAATAATAATATATACTCGTCCAATGAAGACCTATAACCGCATGTGGACAGATGCTGGATTTATTGAAGATTTGTTCCCTGCTTTTAAATCTTATGGTTTTAGTGGTCTCAAATATCGTGGTTCCTGTAGGGCCCAGGCTAAATTTATTCCGAATCTATATTTTATTTATCTCACTTATTTTACATCTAAAATATTTACCTGGGCTGACAAAAATGTTGTCAGTTCGTGCCCACTCCAAAAGAAGATGACCTCAATTATCGATTTAAGTTTATTATTGGTTTTGTTATATTTCTGTTGTTTTCGACAAAAAGGATTTATAAGACATTTTCAACATTGAACACACACACACAAATTTCTTTTTCAATTCGCGTGTGTATAAACACCAAAAACGTTTTGGGAATTCTTTTGCAGCCACATCAAAACCACTTGGAAAGAAATGAAATATTTATATGATTGTATAGTTGGGACTCCAAGCAGAATCTTCCCCACACATTTGGGACTTTTTGGACAAACGGCATTAGATTAGGGGTTATTATCTCCAACAGAATGAATGATTCAACAAAACATCAGCTCGAGCGACTACAGCTCACAACATTCACATTCATTTTAATGTTAATAATTCCATTTAATTTCTTTTTAAAAGAAGTGAACGTTTAGCTGATTGAAGGTTATAAATACATGAATGTGGGACCTCAAGATCGAGACAAAAGGGATATTTAGAGCACATTTGTGAATGTGTGCACATTGCTCTTTAGCGTTATTGACTTATTCTTTTCTTTTCCTTTTTTTTTTGGCCTAAATTCATTATAGGACAAAGAGAAGAGAATGCTAAATGTGAGTTGGCTGGCAAACAGCGATATAACTGTTTTGTTTGAGCCAAAAATCAATAAATCAAACAATTAAATTGAGAGATAATGAAAGGTCATAAAACGCCATATGATAGGGATACAAACTGAGAGGACATGCGCGACGTTAAACTAATAGTCGGCCAAGTCCATTGAATATTAACCACTAGAAAGCAAAAATTTCTTTGGACTGTAGGTTGCAAATTTTTAATTGAAATTTTTAACAATTCCGAGTTAACATTTGGATTATAAATCCGGACTAACGATGGGATATTTTAAAAAATCTTCCGTACAAATTTACGAGTATGTAGAATAGAGCAGTTGTTATCAATGTTGACATTTTGTGGCGATTTTAAGATGGGAACTGACTAAGTGATCATCGTTTTAATATCAAATTCTAAATTATCAGAAAAGAAATTTCGGCCCAATTTCACGACCTTGGGTACACGCGCTGAAAAAAACCCGAATATGCAGTCCTGTTTGACTTGAGCTCCTGAGTCGGAAACAAGTTGTCCAAAAGGGGTACATTGCCCCTAAATCCCCAAAATCGAATAAAATGGGCCCCTGAAGTTACAGGTAAGTGTTGGTAGTCAAATGAAAGGAAATCGTCTTACGATTTCATTGGTGCCATTACTTTTCACATCCGATGGCTATGAGTCGCCAGAACATTAAGCCAAATTTCACTTAAGGTACAGAGGGAATTTTAACCCCTCTCGCACACGGTACGAGCAACGTAGAGAGGAACCAATACCACCAATGAAATCGTCAGAAGATTTCCTTTGATTTGAGTACCAGCACATACAAATTTGTCAAAGAAAAAAATTTCGATAAATTTTGTGAGTATTGAAACATAGAAAAACAGGCATATCTCGACTCACAGGCATCGGTTGTGAAAAGTAATGGCACCAATGAAATCGTTTCCTTTCATTTGAGTACCAACACTTACACTCCGGTTCACTTATTTAAAGGCACTAAAAATTCCATATTCAGCAGCCTGTATCTTTTGCAATTTGTAACCGATTGCAGAATATTAAAATGGAAATGGAAGCCAGACATCTTGAGCTATAAACAAAAATCATGATAATAGTGGTTTCTTAACTAAAGAGCAATTTATAAAACAAAGTCCAAAACTGTGCTATTTTTTTTTGGTTCACTTGAATAACGGAGCTTTAACTAATTTTAATGAAAAACAGTTTTACTTGTTATTTTAATATATTTTACTTTATTTAAGAACTATTAGTAATGGGTACAATCCCCTTTGCTTTAAATAAGTTCAAATACATATACTGGTTTGCATTGAAAGATAAAGAGAATTTATGTAATCCAACGAAATTTGATTCCACGCATCCTTAATGGCCTGAATTAGTGACTGCTTGTCATCAAATTGTCTTCCCCCTCCATAGACCTTACGAGATAATCCACCTCAGACATTTTCGATAATGTTTAGATCTGGCTAATAGGGTGGCCAGTCAAGAATATTAACATTTTGGCTTGCAATGAACTCCTTTACTACTCTGGCGTTGTGTATAGGAGCATTATCCTGTTGCAATATCTAAGATATGGGACCAAATAGTTCACTGAACTTCGGAAAATCTCATTCCTATAACGTTTTATAGCTTACACCAGTCATTTTTGCACTTTGAAATTCAAGATCGATGGTGTCATAGTACGTAATAGCACCTCACACCATAACACCGCCCTCTCGGCTGTAATGTCTGTTCAAAAAACGCTTTTCTTTGCGCAGATCATGGAAATAATAGTTGTAGACATCAGACCCATCCAAATTAAACTTCTTCTCATCCGTCAATACAATGGTTATCCAGTCATTTGCATGACCTCTTGGCTGCACATCCCATACCATGTAGTCTCTTGCGAATTAAAGCCGCTTTTCCTTACGAGGAGCATTCAGTGGCGGCCTTTTTTGTAATCATTTCAAAGACGTTGAAATAAGTTGGTCCGGTTTTTCTGAGACATAATCATAGACTAATTATTATACAAGACTTAAAATTTCTCTCAGCAAATTTATAACATTTGGCCTGGTGTGATATGAACGTTGCATGTTGAAAAGAATTTCTTCAATAATACCAGATAGAAGCAATGGTTCAAAACAATCAACAAAATAACAACAACGGTATTTCGTTTTGTGTGTTAAAATTATTGTGTTAACTACAAAAAAAAATGTATGCTAACAATAACAGTCAATAAAATAGTGTAAAACTCATTTAAAATTCAGTTTTTTACCAAAACGACATTAAAAATTAAAGTGAGTAGTTCTTGTAATTCCACCTAGTTTAAGTCACTTTTCGTCAATCATCTCTCTATCACACCGACCGCACCACGAAGAGTGTGAAAGGAAACGTCAGATAAGTTAAATATTCTCTCTTGTTATAATAACACAGTCATACAAAATCGAACTTTCCGAATGGGACTGGGATGAGACCAATTGCAAATGCGTGAGATTTAGCGTGAGATTTAGGTAAAAATAAGGGTAGTATTCTAAAAGTCCCGAAAGTGAACGTAAACGCAGAAGCCAGCGCGAACGCCAAAGTCAAAAAATGGTAGTTTATAAATCACTTCACGCTTGCGTTTGTTTACGAAAGCTGTCACTAACATATGCGGTTTATTGAGTTGCCAAACTAAAATAAACAATTATAGATCAGAAAAAGTGATCTTGAGTGAAATGCTCAGAATGAAAAAGATTAAAAAGAAAAAGAATGAAAAAGATGCAAATACCAACAATATTCACATAAAATGTGTTAAAAACCTGCTATTTTGGGTTGCAATGTCGAATAAATTTTCCCATCTATATTAAATTAGTTGTTTTTTCAAAAACACGTGCCATTTGGCGCTATGTATTGATTGTAATGTATTGGTTCTTTTGTTTATTATTGTCAACATCAACTGATGTCTAAAATTTTAAAATATAATTATAATAGTTTTGCAATGCATTATTTGTTTGAACGTTCCATTTCTAATTTTAATATTGTAAATAAGAATAAGAATCAGTATAACTTTGAATTATTTAAAAAAAAAGTTTGAGCTCTATCCGTCGAATGCATTTCAGCCAAAATTGGCAACTACTTATAAGCAATGAAAAGCAAAATTCTTCCATCTGCCTATTCTCGATTGACATTTTTCTTTAAATTTGTAATTTCTTCAACTATCGCGAACTATTTAGACTACCCATTAAATAACGTAACTCAACGCAGGTAGTCACCGAACAGCTGTAACGTTTTATAAACTACCAAAACGACAAAAGTAATGCGAAGTGACTGATTCACGGCCTTATAGAATACCACCCTATTTATTTATCAAATTTTCAATGATCAATGATTTTATCAAATTTTCAATGATCTTTCCTTGTTAGACAGCGTTCAAAAATCACCAACTTCAAATGCGGGTAAAAAAATCCAATGAGTGTTCGAAGTCAATGGCGATGTGTTAACACCTTTTTGTTACACGGAACCTGTTGGATTTCTAAGAACACATTAGTAAATGTTACATTGGAAAATAACAAAAATTTCAAGCTCTTCTAAACATTAATAAATTCATTTAAAAAGTATTTATCAAGGTTTATATGATGCCCTGAATGCAGTCAATTCCAAAAGCCATTATACAAAATGTACTTACTTCCATTATACATACAATTTAGTTTAAAATTCCTTTTTTGAGGTTTGAAATGTTTTTTTTTGTGCTGAAGACTCTTGCTATTCCGCTTTCTTTTTCCTTACATATGCTTTATCATTAGATGTAATATTCTTAAAATAAATAAAGCAATATTTATATCACTGAAATAATTGTTTTTGTTTTGTCATAAACAGAGCGACGACAAAAAGTTTTGAATAGTATAGAGAACTTATTGCACTCTTTTTCCGCTATCATGTAGAGACTCTGAGTAAAAGATCATAACGAGTCTTATTCTCTTTACAGAATATTTCAATATAAATGCCCATTTCGTAATTTTATTACATATAACAATACAAAAGCATCAATGTTTCTGTTCTATACTATACTATTCAATACTCTTTGGCGACGACGACCGGCTTGTTTGTTCGCTGCCGCTACATCAATACCATCACACTTTTTTTTTTGAGGCAGAGACTATTGATGTACACAAACCACGTATGTGGTGCTAACACTGTGTGTTGTTTGCATGTGTTCTGTTTGATAGATTGCCCTACCCGTGCAGATGTTAACACATCCAAAACATTAACAATTCTGTCAACCATTCCCAACTCCGACTACATTGCCCAATTTGATAGCCATGCTACTTACCACCTAGTGCCTCGTATAAAATTGGTTTCAGTTAAAGTGTCAATAACTGCACAATGAATTATAATTATTCAAACCTTAATTAGGACCCGATTTGAATATTAAATTCAAAAAAAATTACACACAAACACATTTCAATAGTTTTAATAATAATTTATTTTTGTATTTGATGTTTGTTCTTTTTATTTAATAATTATAATAATAATAATAATATATGATAGTTGTTGTTACATCATTATAATAATAATCGTAATATTAATAATTTATTATAATAATTTATTGTTACTATTGTGTTTATCAAATGGGAGAGGGGTGGAGGATTGTGTTTTTATCTTTATTGTTAAAATACGAAGCATTTTTAATGATTTTTTTTTTTATATTATTCTTCTCTTTTTTTTTTTGTTTTGTTTAATATTTATTATAAATATTAAGTTATTGTTGTTGGTATGAGGGCAAGGGGAAGGGCATAATAGTTATATTGATGTAATAGAGACTAATTTTGTTTGTATTGTGATTTAAGTTATCAATATGCAAAACTGCACGCTAAATCAATGGGGATTTTAGGATTTTCAATGAATAACCAATGGGTGGAATAGTTTTGATTGGGGGCTGGGTTTTTGGAAGTTTTTTTCAGGGATTTATTAATCTGTGTCCGTGTCAATGTGTTTTAGATTCTTATAAATACATATTTAGTTATTATATATATTAAAAATTGTTCAATTTTATATTTTATTATATATATTTATTACGGCTCTCATTAAAACTACCATCTGTAACGCTAGAAAAATGTCTATAATAATTTTGGATAAACCTATATATTTGAATGCTTCGGGATTTAATAATTTATGCCTATTGTAGGGTATATATTTGCCTTAGTATAATACTTAAAGTATGTATTTCAATTATATTTAAAAACTTTAATCTTCATTTTTAAACTTGTTGAGGCCATTATGGGGAGTACTTGCAAATGAAATGAATGCAATTCACACAAAAGTTAAACTAACTTATAACTGTATTAATTAAATCAATTATTATGCTGCTGATATCTATCATTAATGATCTTACTGTTTAATAAAATCATAAAATAAACACAAAGTCTTTCTGTTAAATATTTACAATAACTTATAAAACGCAAAACTGTACAAAAATGGTCACCCTAAATATGTCTAAGCCCTTAAGTCAGCTACAATTTTCCATATCCATAGAAAGTCCGTCAACTGTCATCCTCTCTACATAACATTGTTTTGCCGTAAGTGATGCCTATTAAGCTTAATCTCTACATTGAAGCGATTTTTAAACGATAATTTCGAAGAAGTTTATATTTACAAGCAAAAAAAAACATTATTAAAAGAAATTAAAATTGAAATTTAAAAAAAAGAGATACATAGTTTTATATAAGAGCATTATGTACATAAATATTGTAACTAAGTTTCTTTTAATCTACAGCAATTTAAGCGATTTTTTGTTTAGATTTAGCAGTTGATACCTCTATTTTCTTTTGAATAATTTTTCTACTTCGTTCAATGGGGTTTGTTGTTTTTTCATCTGTTATAATTCTTGATGGTTGTTTCGTCATTGCAGAATTTATCAAGAATTTGTTTAAGCTTTTTTTTTACTAAAACTGGCATTTTATTTCATCTGGTAGTACATGTGATTGCACTTTGAGATCATTGTTGAACAAAACTACAGACATTACATTGTGCCGTCCAAAAATCGCTGATTTTTTTTTTATATTTCTATTACTTTATATTCCCAAAATACCTCTTCAATTGGCGCTACCAAACAACACGGAATTCTTGTAGTAGGCGGCCGCTTGTCTCTCGGCCAGAGGACTCTTGACATCACGGTCAGCAGCAGCAGAACGAGTTTTACGTTCCAATTCAATTTCTTGGGCGAGAGTTTCTAGAAGGAAAAGTAAAGCAAATACAGAAAAATCAAGTAAGAGTCATAAGCCATGAAGAAGTAATAACTCTAAAGTAAACTATTTGACACAATAATTCGTAAATTTAAATATAAATATGTTGCAGTACTATATAAGGTTGTTTCTTGATGAAATTCACATTTAAGGTAACCCGATTATACAGGGTGTCTGGTAGCAAATTTGTATTATTAAATACGATTATTTCAAAAAGTTATAAACGGTTGTGCGGATTTGTCAGTCACGAAGTCGCAGTTGTCGAGTGAGCACCGCTGTGGAGACATTTTTATGAGTAATGATTCTTACGTAATTGCTCGTCGACAATTTTGTTCAAAGTTCGGTATTCGGCGAATAAGTGATGGACCGAGTGTAAATTTAAATCGTTCGTGGGTGCGGAGATTCCTCGCAACTGCTTGGGCTATAAATGTCCACGGCCAGGGCCCAGTCGATCTTCAAGGACTCCCGAATACATTGAACTGGTTGAAAGCAGTTTACGTGAAAATCCGCGACTTTCAATTCGGAAAAGAGCAGCCTCACTGGGACTTCCAAGACCGATTATAAAAGGATCTGAAGTTCCATCCCTTTAAAATTCAAATCGTTCAAGCACTGAAAGAAAGTGACTTTGATTTACACAAAAAATTTTGTGAAACGATGTTGCAGCGTTTTCGCACTGTAAATCCCATTTTTTGGAGCGACGAGGCTCATTTTCACTTAAACGGCCACGAATTCTTTTTGCCAAACTTGCGAGCTCATCCATCGTAGTCTTCACACACGTGGTTTCAACAGGATGGGGCGACTGCACATACAGCCAGAGCTTCGATGAATTTTCTTCGGGAAAATTTCCCTCAAAAACTGATCAATCGCTTTTCGCACATCCCATGACCACCGAGGTCGCCCGATCTAACTACCATGGATTTTTTCATGGGGCTACCTCAAAGAGAGGGTTTATAATGGCAATCCCCAATCTCTTGGGGATTGGGGATCAGCTCAATTGAACCCGCTTTGAACAGTGTGTTCAACTCGATGGAAGACATCTGGATGACATACTCTTTAAAAATAAAATCCACATTTCCATTCTATCGTTCAATGCTCTTAATAAAACTTTGCGTCAATTATTATGTTTTTTATTTAAGTTTGAAAATATAAATCTGCTACCAGACACCCTGTAGTACGGGTTTTTGATGTGGTAACATCTATAGGCACGGGTACTGCAATCTATCAATGTGAACACATGCAAACAACACACAGCGTTAGCATCACATACGTGGTTATTATACAACAATAGTCTCTGCCTGAAAATAATTCTGATGGTATTGATGTAGCGGCTGCGAACAAACAAGCAGGTCGTCGCCACCTAAGAGTATTGAATAGTATGAGAACTCATGGAATGAATTGTATTACGTATTACTCTCTTTTTTGCCATAACTTAGTCCATTCATAATTTTGATGTGAAACATTGATGGCTTTTGAAATATTTATGCTTTTTGAATTGTTTTATGTAATAACATTGTCGAAATTGTGCATTTATATTGAAATATTCTATAAAGAGGATAAGACTCGTTTATGCTCTTTTACTTAACTCTCTACATGAGAGCGGGAAAGAGTGCAATAAGTTGTCTATACTATTCAATACTTTTTGTCGTCGCTCCTGTTTGCGACAAAACAAAAACAATTATAAGTATTTCAGTGAGCTAAATATTGATTTTTATTTAGGTGTATGCCAGGATTCAAACAAGCAGGTGTTCGTCGCTCTGTTTATGACAAACAAAAGCAATTATTTCAGTGAACTAAATATTGCTTCATTTATTTTAACAATATTACATCTAATGTTAAAGCAGATGAAAGAAAAAAGTAAGTGCAATAGCAAAAGAGCCTTCAGCACAAAAACTATTATTCTTTTATATTCCAATGTAACATTTTTAGATATGGGGTAGTTACTAGTGACGCACGGAATCGAGGAAACGGTTCGCAAGAACCGTCTTATTACAGCAACCGACCAGATCGGGGCTTACAAGAACCGAAAGACGGATGCAAATGAATTGAAGGCACGTATCAGCCTTGTATATTATCCCATATGAAATCCCAATCTTTTGAAATTTGGGCTAAAATTGAGTTGAAATTACTAAATTTCGAATACATTTTTACAACTATGAAACTCAGATATTTACACGCTGGAAAAAAACGAGCCCCAGCAACATGTGCCAGGAAACATGTACATGTTTTCAGGCATTGTTTTCATGAATTGAAGATTTACTGGTTGTTTGTTTCTTGGTTGTCTGTCACGTTTCTCTTTTCAGCAGTTTTCAGCAAAAAAAAAAGCCACTTTTGGGTCTCAAAAACATATATCATAGCCTATTAGTCATTGTGTCTCTAACATGTAATATTGAATAGCAGACACAATGTATTTGGGCACAAGTATAGTATTTTTGTGACAAGCTAGAAACGCGTTATATTTACATCCAAAGACCAACAAAATAACTATTCTTCAGCGTGTACGCCAATTTTTTTACGCCGGTTTTAGAAGTCCGAGTTACTAAAAAACGATCAATTTTTTTTTACTAAGCCAACAAGATGTGCCGAAAAGTACCCGTTGCGGAAAAATCACATTTTCGAGGGCAGTCTCAAAACTAACCGACCTGACGTATAGATGGTGTTGCAAAAATGTATTGGTCAAAAGTGGAAACCATATAAAATATATGTTTTAAGTTTCAAGGCGCCATGTTGTTGAGCATTTTTATTAGAGCCATCGAAAGCAAACGATCTCAGTGAATTTTTGAACATGGAAAATAATGGTTACCCTTATGTAGTTCAATATTTCCATTTGAAAGGCCTCAGTCCTAGCAACATTAAAGCCGAGGTAGGTTCTACTCGTTGGCCGTTGGTGGTTGGTGGTGCAATGGCCAGTGTACGCGCCCAAAATTTCATTCGGCGGCGGTCACCTCCCATATTTAGCCATGAAAAAGCTTCTCAAAATACCCTTCGAAACTGGTGTTAAACTGTAGGTCCCAATCAGTGAGTATAAAACTACAAAGCGCACAGCTCACTGGATGTGAAAAGCTCTTCCCAATTCCTTCATGGGATGTAATGGGAAAGCATTTTTTTTAGGTTCTACTCTGGGGGAGTCTGCTCATTCGTTTACGATTATAAAATCTTGGGTAGCAAAGCTGAAACGAGGGTGTACGAGCTATCAAGAGGAGCACCGTAGTGGTCAACCAATTGAGGTGTCCACGCCAGACACAGTTAAGAAAATCCACAAAATGGTATTGGATAATCGTCGGCTGAAGGTGCGTGAGCTAGCTGAAATGATAGGCATTTCAAAAAGTGCTATACATCGTATATTTACCGAAGATTTGAAGATTAGAAAGCTGTTGCGCAAGACGGCTGTCGCGCTTACTTTCAATAGAGCAAAAATAGCGTCGTCAAATTGTCTCAGTAGAGTGTTTAGCGATGTTTCACCGCAATAAAGCCGCATTGTTGCGTCGATTTATAACTATGAATGAGATATGGGTCTACCACTACACACCTGTCACAAAGGAACAGCCAACCAGTGGACTGGAATGGAAAAATTGTGTCCAAAGAAGGCGAAGACGGTACCATCTGCAGGCAAGGTCATGGCGTCTGTTTTTGGGATGCTCAAGCGATAATTATCTTCAGAAAGTGAAAACCATCAACGGCGAATTTATTCCAGCGTTTATGTGATAAAATTGTGAAATGGAATGTGTTGCTTCATCAGTGCAATGCTCCAGTTCACACATTCACTATTGCGGAGGCCCAACCTAAATGAATTAAAGTTCGAATTGCTACATCACTCACCTTATTCTCCAAATATAACTTCCTTGGACTATTTTCTATTTCCAAACTTGAAAAACTGGCTCGGTGGTAAAAGATTTGCCAACAATGAAGATGGCTAGTTTAAGGAGTTTGAGAGTTCTTACTATAAACAGGGTATCGAAGTTATTGAATATCGCTGGAAAAAGTGTATTGAGCCAAAAGAAGATTATGTTGAAAAATAAGGAAATTTTTTCCCAACTTTTTTGTACCTTCTTTGATAGGTCGGATAGTTTTGGGACCGCCCTCGTAAAAAAAAACTCAGCGGCCGCCACCGATGCTAGTTATTATTGATCCGCCTTCGATGATAATATAAAATAACAACAACAAATAACAAAACAATTGTATGCCGCCTCATTCATCAAATTAAAATGCCAAATTTTCTTCGACATTGATCAGTGAGATGAAAATATAAACTATGTAGAATCATGTTAAGATTCAAGCTTGTCCCGCTTTTTGCGCGACTAATTCAAATTATTACCCATTGTGTCCCGCGTTTTGGTCACAACCAGTTGATCAGGTTATTTAGGCACCATTGATTTATTTTGTTGTTTTCTTTCATTTCCTAACAGAATTTTAGGTATTGTTTTCAGGCACGAATATTTCACTAATGGTAAAGCTGGTAAAACAAAGAGTTGTTTTATAAAAAAAAATCCATGACAGTTCGAACTCACGAGCGATGTGTTAACACTTTTTTTTACACGGTACCTGTTTGATTTCTATGATCACATTAGTAAATGTTAAATTGGAAAATAAAAAATTGCTATTGCACTTTATTTTTTCTTACATCAGCATTAACATTAGACGTAATATTGTTAAAATAAATAAAGCAATATTTAGCTCACTGAAATAATTGTTTTTGTTTTATCATAAACAGAGCGACGACAAAAAGTACTGAATAGTATCACAATACAAACAAATGGTAGAAGACCTAGCCCAGCTGATTTGACCCTTTACTGGTGTGAGTTTTTCTCTTACGACAAAGATTAATTTGTATACAACCACCGTTCGCCTACAACTGCTGTTTCTGAAATATTTTCTCCGTAAAAATCACATAAAACGTTTTAAATTTCATACTTAAACACTTTCAAAATATCAATTTTATCTAATTTTGTATACATTTTCATTATTTTTCAATCAGCTGAGTTGACACAATATAAGTACAGGCGCTGAGCAAAACCAAAATGCCTGTTATTTGTGGCTTGCTGTATTTGTTGTCGTATATCATATTTCTAGCATGAATAGTATAGAGAACTTATTGCATTCTTTTTCCGCTCTCATGTAGAGAGTCTGAGTAAAAGAGCATAAACGAGTCTTATTCTCTTTATAGAATATTTCAATATAAATCAACCATTTCGACAATGTTATTACATAAAATAAAACAAAATGCATAAATGTTTCAAGAAGCATCAATGTTTCACATCAGAATTATGAATGGACTAAGTTACGACAAAAAGCGAGTAATACGTTTTTAATCATTTGCCAGACATCGCCAATGCTTTTGAGCCATACAATTCGTTCCATGAGTTCTCTATACTATTCAATACTCTTTGGCGACGACGAGCTGCTTGTTTGTTCGCTGCCGCTACATCAATACCATCATACTTATTTTCAGGCAGAGACTATTGTTGTACAACAATCACATATGTGATGCTAACGTTGTGTGTTGTTTGAATGTGTTCACTTTGATATATTGCCCTACCCGTGCCTATAGAAGTTAACACATCTAACTGTTGTTGACCAGTATGAACGACTTCTATTTCGTTTGACAATTTCATTTCGATATTGTCAATTTCGCGGCAGCATGAACAAAGCATTAGAAAGATTCGCGAAAAAAAGTGAAAAAGTTACCCTCCTGAAAATTATCCTTACTATGTTTTATGATGGTATCAAAATCATTACCCCTCTTGGGAACCCATCAGTAAGCTAAACCGTTGTGTTTTTGATAATATAACTATAGACATAATTTACTTACCGGAATAATTTTGCCAAAAGGCCCCCGTGGCCATCAAATCAATGCCTGGATAGCCCCATTGACCTTTGCCATTGGCTGCAGCAGCTGCAGCTGCGGCGGCAGCTACAGCCAAACTTTCCGCCTGCGATGAGGGTGGCCGATTACTATCACGATCCGAAGAACGGCGTTCATCGTGATCATCACGTTCATTGAGACGATCCGTTGATGAAAGACGATCGCTATCACTGTGGTGAGGCTGATGGAGCGAAACGTGTGCTAGATTATCTTCAGCATTTCGGGACTCATGATCGGATTGAGGTTCACGCTTGAAACTGGGACTTTCCGAATGGGGTCGTAAACTGTGCTGGGATTGTTGTACCTGCTGTTGCTGCAGCTGCTGATGAAGACGAGTTTCAGAGTCGGAGTGTGGATTATTGTTGCTACTGTTGTTGTTATTATTTTGGTGGGAGTTTAGAGAGGATATTGATGATTTATCAGACTTTTCACTTTGCTTGCCATCCTGATCTATGAGGGTAAAGGGAAAGTAGAAGAAGAAGAAGAAACAGAGGACGCTGTGTTGGTTAAAAAGGAGTTTCCAATAGAGAGAAAAACAAAAAAGGTTAAACACGCATTAGGGCGTACTTAATTTTTGAACTTGAAATTTGTTTTGCATGTTGGCTGTCTTGGCAAATTCTGCATGCAACATGCCACTACACCAACAATACAATAACAATAATATCATACTAAGACTTACCTTGCTCCGATTTACGTGTTAGATCTGAAATGCTGCCACTATGTTTACTGTGCATCGAGCCTGAGTCCAGGGACCTCACATCATCATTGATAGTACTACTACTATTGGCATTTGCCGCCGCCAAAGACGAACTGTTGTTGTTATTGTTAATATTGTTGCTGCCACTGTTGCTGGCGGTGTTGTTGTTGTTGTTGCCATTGCTGCCAATGCTATTGGCATTTGCGTTGTTGCTACCACCGCCCGCATTGTTAGGTGATTTACGTTTGCCACCCTCTATTTGCTGCTGGTAACGAATGCGCAGTTTGCGTTCACGTCTATAGCGTTTTTGATATAAAACTAAAATGATATGAGTGGAAGGAGAATTTATGTTAAATGCAATTTGATACTCTTTCATGTGATTAGACCGAAAGAAAGATGAATGGCGGAGTAGTGGTTTGATTGAAAGACGAGGACGAATGCGAATGGGTGTAGAATTGTTGCATTCACGTATGAACATGCAAATTCATCTACACCGTTCAACTCAATCGATCATATTTCTTAGGAAATTATCAGAATCGAATGTTTGATGCCAATATAATTTATCAAATTTTTTCACAATCGATCTGAGGAGTGTTTAGTGTGTGTGGTCCGGAGATTTTGTGTTCCATTGTGAAATGATCGAATAAAATTGATGTGACATGGTACCGTTATAGGCAGCATGTCAAAAAAAAACTGAATGACATTAAATAAAGACTAAAAAATCGAAGGTTTCCTAAAAAACTGTCCACATATAGTAATATTGAATAGATTAAGACACTCTTCTTGAAGGTAACATGTTTCACAAAATAATGCTCTAGTGGAAATCAACTTGTTGTTTAAAGAAAAACTGCAGAGAAATGGGTTCAAAAACAGGTTTATAACTATTTTTCACAACTGACGTAGCCTAAAATGTGCAGCCAAAACAAGTTGTGTAAGCAACATGTTGCAGACTGCTAATTGTTTCGAAATAAGAAGCAAAGAAAATATTTTACAAACCCCTAATTATCGGATCCTTATTATATTTAACACTTAGTCCAATGTGTATCGATGTAATATCCCGAGACGTCGTGTTCCGTTCCTATCATAGAACCTGATGTGGTTAAGAGGCATTCAAGTCATATGATACAGCATCCTATTGTTCAAAAATATGGCTGAGAAATAATGCTATATTAATCCCAGACGACCGCATTTGTTCATCGCAAACAGATTTTAAAGTCACTCAGCTTAACGCCCTGATTATCTGTAGGATCGGAAAAGAAGTAAAACTATAAATATTGTCTCCTACTGAAACCAAAGGTGGGGCAGGTGTATAGGAGATGTTCAACGCTCTTCAACGTGATTTGAGGTAAGAAGTCTCGACGAAGGTCTGCCTACCAAATACTGCACAGTGCTCTCAGCTACCAGCGGAGCATATTCAGGTCATAACTTATATCACGCTTATACTAAAGCTTAGAGAGAAATATATCACAATATGATATGTCATACAAGTACGTGTTACTTGGCGATATGATATTACAATATCAGCTCTAGTAAACTCTAGCTCTAAACTAGAACGCGCACAGCTCTTTGGTTGTGAGAAGCTCTCCCTAATGCCTGCATGGGATGTAACGGGAAACCATTTTTTTATTTATTTTCTGAATTACAATTGGAAAAGGTGTAGCAAATGAGTGGAGAAGTGTCTGTTAACAGTTAAAAATGGGTGTCATGTCATCCTCTTCTAAAGTTTATTGCCGCAGATTTCTTAAAATCTTCTCGTGACCATAGAGGCTATTAATCCATTGCGATTAATATCCTAGACTAATTATTGACGTACCCACCATTTGCCTGCCCAGCAAATCTAGTGGAAAAAGTTGAAGGACAACCCACAATACATACGTGTATACTCTGAAGAATCTGTATTTTGTTGTTATACTTGTGTCCAAACACATTGTGTTTGCAATTAAATATTGCTTGTTGGAGACACAATAATTAATAGGTAATAATATATATTTTTGTGACACAAATGTGCCTTGGATTGCCTAAGACTGCTGAAAACAAAAACATGGCAGACAACAGACACAAAAAAGCTGCAGATCTTCTATTCTTGAAAACAATGTTTGCAAACATACACATGGTTCCTGTAATGCACCTCCGATGGCTTTTGTACCAATATGTTATCCCACCCACATTGTTAGGTTTGAATCTGAGTGTTCAGTCGAAAATCACACGTAGATATTTTACATTATTCTGCAGGCAAGTTTCCATACCAACTACAGACATTGGGTCAATGTACGAAATCTCATGGGTTCTGGGAAAGAGTACGAACTTGGGCTTCTTCGGACTTACTGTCTTGAGAGGCTGATTGGTCTAAAGTCTTTTGGAATAATATATGATTTCCCCGAAGTCGGAATGAGTACCACTTTGAACTCCCCTCATCTATCAAACAGCTCAGTGCAGTTTGTAAAATGGTACAGGATCCAGGAAGCCAAAATCTGTAGTCCTCTTTGTAACACCACTGGTATTGTACCGTCAGGAACTGTTAATTGATTTCTAGGGTATACAACTTCCTATTACTCAGTATAGTGTTTCATTGGTCACGGTATTTCCTACAACGTGCAATGTGGCATAGTTGAACGCTGAAAACTTATTGGAGGAACCATGCATATGTTTGCAAGCATTGCTTTTATGATTTGAAGATCTGCCGCGTCTTTGTTTCATTTTTCATCGTGTGGTCTGTGAGTCAGATCATGTCTTCGAACTAGTTGCTTGGGAAGTGTGTGTTAAGCCGGGGGTCTAATGATTCAACAATCGATGTTGCCCACCACCCGTTTTGCGCTGTCAAGTTTTGCAGTGGGGTGGGAGCCACCAAAAGTAGTTTAAGCAGTCCGGATGTCTTAGATACGTTCCCAATGCCGTCGCAGCAATGTTTCCAAGGCATCCTCTTTCTCACAGCCATGAAAGAGCTTCTCAAAATGCCGTTAGGAATCGGCGTAAAACAGTAGGTCCCAATCAGTGAGTGATAAGTGGAAAGCGCACAGCTCAGTGATTGTGAGAAGCTCTCCCCTGTCCTTTCATGGGATGTAATGGGAAACCAATTATTTATTTATTTATAGTTAAGTACGAACACATTATGTTTGCTATTCAATATTACATGTTTGAAACACAATGATTAATAAGTTATCATATATGTTTTTGTTACCCAAATGTGGCTTTGTTTATTGAAAACTGCTGAAAACAAAAACGTGACACACAACAAAAGAACATCAGATATTCAAGTCATAAAAACAATGCTTGCAAACATATACATGCTTCCTTGGGTCCATGTTGCTTGGGTCGATTTTGTTTCAGCGTGTATACATTCTAGTCTAGCTATGCCTTTAAGGACTTAATAAAAAGTTTTCTGCAACACATTCTCTGGATATGCAGGTCCTTGTTCCAGCACATAGGTTCGATTTTACCTCTGTGGGAATATTTGAGGCATGTAGTATATGTATAGTGTTTTTGACTGCTGAGGTTAGGGCATAAGCACGTTGAAAAATAATAACCCCAGCAATATATTTATTACAGGAAACATGTACATGCTTGCAAGCATTGTTTTCATGAATTGAAGATTTGCTGCCTTGTTGTCTCTTTGTTATCTCCCTCGTTTTTGTTTTTAGTAGTTTTCAACAAAAAATCCCCAAATGTGGGGGGGATAGTAGTAAATTATGACCTATTAATCATTGTGTCTCAAACATGTTATATTGAAGAGCAAACAGAATGTGTTCGAGCACAAGTACAGTATATTTGTGACAAGATACAAACACGTTATATTTGCATCCAAACAACAAAAAAAAGGCAGATTTTTCAGCGTGAGTGAATCATCAATCTCAGTGATATTAACTGGTGCAAGGGAAGGAAAAGTTTTTATATCTCCATGAAAAACTTTTTTATACGTGATCAAGTTCATTTTACGAAAGTTTATTGGAACCGACAAAATGATCATGTTCAGCCAAATGAATATTAAACAATATTTTTCAGATAAAAATGTCATGTCAGTTCAATGCTACTGGCCACAAGAGAAGTTTGTGGGAATGTTGCAGATACTTTCTCCCAAGAATACATGTTGAAATCGCATAATTTCGGCAGAATATGTTACTGAAGTACTTTTTCCGAATTAAACATATTGTAGAGCTAGGTATTTCGATATTTCAATTGGAATGAAGTGGCTCCACAGCTATATTAGAGAGAATTCAATTAGTATATAAGAGGCATCAATAATAAATTTAAAAAGTCATAGGGATAATTTTTAGGAGACCCAGTTATAATTAAAGTTTACAGACATTGAATCCAAGGTCCGAGTAACTTCACGAATTGAAAGTTTATCCTTTCCTGAAGAGCAACACATTTCAAAATAGCTTCACTGTTAATTTTTGACATCAGAATACTTTTATAGAAAGCTTCTTTATGACACAATGTATTTATCTTCTATTGAAGCGATATTATCATTAAATCCTCAGTCATTTAATTAAATCTCACAAATGACTGTTGAAATACCAAAATATTTCTCCCATGTTCGTTCTATTGGCATTGCAATTCCCATGTAGCTAAAACATTGTGGGAAATTTATTGATTAAAATTAAATCTTTTCTAGACTTCTTTTAACCCGTTTCGCAATTCGTGATTTCGGTTTTTTTTTGAAAGAGATGTCATCGAATGTTCAAATTTCATAGATAAATCTCTACAAAAGATAACATTATAGGATATTTGGTTAATGAAAGATTTCTTTAGAATCGTGCTCAATTCATTCGAATCGTTGATTCTCTAGTTAGAGGAAACTCAACTAATCTGTCGATATTGGGATTGTTATTGTGGGTTTTTTGTGTGTTGCTGCGTATTCAATGTTCTGCTTCGATGACAACGTATCTTCCTCTAATATAAAATGACACACCTAAACGGCATAATCACTCAAGTGAAGCTCTTTCCATTTTGTTTAAAGCGCTTTGTTTTGTGATTTGTATTGCGAAATTGCAAGCTCTTCCTAATCTCGTTTGTTTTGCATTAATTCTATGAAAACAAAATGTTGCTGGGGAGTTGGAAAGCAAACCAACATTCTCCCTTTACCGAATTTTGTGTTTATTAGAGGAACTAATTGCATTTGCATTGTTTTTATTTCATTTTCTCTCTAGTCTCGATTTATGTTGCATGCCAGCTCATCGTGTATCAGGGCGAAGCGTGAGGGTCTTGTTAGTTATCATAGACAATTGCATATTTGAGACATTTCTCCACCCCTTTTTTCTAGTTTAGACAGACATTTTTTGCCAGAGTTTCAATGAATTTGTTTATAATACTCATCTGCGGTGCACATTTGTATTCAAACCACAACATATGCATACAAATTGCGCTATTATTGTTTGACACAAACATATCTCGGAATTTTTTTTTCGATAAAGTTGATTTTAAGGAAATAATATGTACACATGTTGCAGTCACATGTTGCAGAGGCTAACATCTTTTAAGCGACCATGTCGCTACTAGTTAAGAAACATTTATGGGTGAGTTAGAGTTTTTGATATTCAATGCAGGCTGATTACATTGTAATGCAGATCTTTGTTAATGTTTTTTGAATTTTTTTTTCATGCAAAAATGCCAAAGACCAAAAAACATGATGAAATAAAAAAAATCATTTCGATAAACTGCAGTGTGTTTTATTTATAAAAGAAAGTCTACGGTTCTATTAAATCACCGTATAGAAAAAATGTTGCAGATACAAGGTTCCAGTTATAAAATGGGTTAGGCTAATTCAGTATAAAAACTTGTTGCCAAAAATGACTTAAAAAACTTTGCAGAAACTGTTTAAAAGGGGTTTGTGAATACACTTTTGTGGTTGTTTTGATATACAACTGCGTTTAGCAAATTTGTCGCGAATACCAGATGCAGTTAGTTTTCTAAGCAATATTATCGCAACGAATTTATTACGACAAAGAGTATTGAATAGTGTAGAGAACTCATGGATAGAATTGTATGACTCAAAAGCATCTGGCGAAAGACATCTGGCGAATGATTCAAAACGTATTACTCTCTTTTTGTCATAACTTCGTCCATTCATAATTTTGATGTGAAACATTTATTGCTTTTGGAAACATTTATGCTTTTTGTATTGTTTTATGTAATAACATTTTCGAAATGGTGCATTTATATTGAAATATTCTATAAAGAGAATAAGACTCGTTTATGCTCTTTTACTCAGACTCTCTACATGAGAGCGGAAAAAGAGTGCAATAAGTTCTCTACACTATTCAATACTTTTTGTCGTCGGTCTGTTTACGACAAAACAAAAACAATTATTTCAGTGAGCTAAATATTGCTTTATTTATTTTAAGAATATTACATCTAATGTTAAAGCAGATGTAAGCAAAAATAAAGTGCAATAGCAAAAGGACCTTCAGCAAAAAAAACTTTTCTTTTTTTATTTTCCAATGTAACATTTACTAATGTGTTCATAGAAATCGAACAGGTACCGTGTAACAAACAGGTGTTAACAGATCACCCGTGCGTTGGAACACTCATTGATTTATTTTTTGTCTCGCGATCGCAATATACAACACATAATTGCATAGGTCTCGACGAGTATTACATTTCTCCTATAGATGTCGCTGACGTACGTCATCATTTCGTACTGAGGGCCTAATTTAATGCAGTTTCTACCCCTAAAATTTAAAGTTATTTTTTGCTGTAATGAAAGCCCTGACGAATAGAAAATCCGCAGTGAAAGTTTGTTAGGATCTTACCGAACCTTTCGAAACCAAGCGCGGCCTCAGGCATGGCGACAACCTATCGTGCGATCTCTTTAACATCTTAATGGAGATTATTATGAGAAAAGCTAAAGTTAAAATGAATAAAACCATCAGCAGCAAAAGTTGTTGTATTCAATACTTTTTCATGTCGTTTGCATTATTACCGCAAATTATTGCATACCTTTTGGCGCTAACGAAAAATTTGTCAATAAAAATTATTGCATACTTTTTAGCGCTTCTTAAAATTTTTGAAAGTTGTCTCGAGGACATCAAGGTGGTTCCCTCGACTTTGGGAATTTATATGGAGGCCGACCCGGTCTAATGTACACCACTGTCGGTCACTTTCATGTACACTTGTTGTTCTATTGTGTGAACTTGCTGCGTCTTTGTGTTCATTTGTTGTACATTTGTGAATGGTTTTTGTGTTCACTTTGTGTACTTTTTTGTACACTTTTGTACTGTAATGCCTCCCGTATGAGGTGTGCCTTCAAAACGGTTGTAGTATGAATTTCTTATACATTAACTAAAAACTAACAGTCTGTTTCTCAATCTCGAATGAAAAATTGAGCGAACGAAAATCAATCACTCACATTCCACTCAAATTGGGTTTCTCTATGTCGAAATTTTCTATTTGCCTGGCTCTATGTTTGTTCTCAACTGACAGCACATTCGAAATTCAGAAACCAAAATTTGTACTGAAAAGTTTAGAAAAATTTTATGTTTTCGTTCGACTAGAAGCGAAAAGATTGTGGAACCCAAAACAACTTTATTTCCCCTAGAACACGGTTTCGTTCGAGATAGGGAAACAGGCTGTAACAAAATTGGTCATAAAAGTCAAATTCTAATAAGTTGCAGGTTAGTTGTCCACACATTAGTACACATTTTGCATAGACAAATGTTCTACATTTTTCGCGCAACAAGTTGCATAAAAATGTTTCTAAACAAACTCGTTGCAGAGGTGTCAATTCTTGGTCAAAAATAAAACAATACAAAACTAATCATATATACAACAGTATAACAACTCTTCTCGGTTCTTATTAAGGTTAACAACAATTTCGCAGTAAACAATTCCAAAAATCGATCATGTCCAATAATATTGACAAATTTTGATTTCTCTTATTAGTCCCTTATGTTTTCCAAGGAACATCTTAAATTTCATTTAGATGTTCTGTTAAAAATTTCAACATTTCATTTGCGACAAAATGATTTCGACCGCAAATGGGGATTGTATGTCACAGTATCATTCGTAATGTCCGACGAACATGACGTTGTTAATGTCCGTCTGTCTATTTTTTATGCTTTAGCTCTTGAATCGTCCAGTCCAAAGATCTGGACCTTAAATTTGCATCTTTTTGCGTTTCTTCGCATGCTTGTCCAACCGTCCGCATGTTCAACTGTCTGCCTTTAGGTTTTGATCTGTTCGTCTGCCCTTCATACTTGCTACATCCTACCATTTATTTCTCTGTTTGCCTTCTTTTATCTGCGAAATACAGTCGCAATCGAGTGTTATTAACTAATCAAATGATATTAAATTTATTTGAATTGTGATTTCTGTTGAAATACGAATAATGGGACAGAAAAATGCCTTCTTCCAAGAGAATTGAATAAAAAGAGCAAAAGTTAATCAATGAAAACAACATACGACATATTCAATGACAAATATACTTTCTTACAATCAACACAAGACGAAGGTACGTCCGTCTGGTACACATTGATATGCGAATAAAAAGGACACTTTTCCCCTACTTAAGATATTAAATAACACATTCAACATATTAGACTGCGACATATCGAAGAAAGTCAGTCCAGTCCGCTAACCGCCCGTCGGATTGAGTTGGTTGGCTTGTCTTCGGAAGAGAATTGAACTCTTTCTGTTAATGTTATGTTGTTTGTATTGCGTTGTTTTCCTTTTCTTCTTTACTTTCTGATGATATCAGGTGTCATTACGGGCCATTATTTGAGTCAATTTGAATTATAAACACTTCAGTGAAGAAGGTATTCTCGTACTACAATGTTGAATGGCAAATGTGCACAATGCGAATGATATTTTTATGAAGAATTTCTAGAGAAAATGTGATTTAGAAGGTAGATGAACACTAAGGGCAAAATGTTTGTTGGACCATGGGGAAGAAGTTACATAGTGATGGCACACGATGCATAAGCGAGAGTTTTTAATAATTCGATATTTTATGATTTCCCGTAACACACAATCCCTAATTGTTCATACAAATCATACAACAAGAACGTATTTGTGGCAACGCTGAAGTCAGTCGTGACGAGCCATTAGTGTTGCCATTCAGATCTATGTGTTTTGTATTTAAGTACAGACGGACTAATGGACTGAAACTTCTAAGTTATTTTGATTTCCACCAATTTCGTAGCATAACCACAAAAAAAGAATTACTCTCAAATAAAAAAAAATTGGATGCAATTTGAATACCACTTTGTTGCTTCGTCTTTCAAACTCTGTAGGTATTTAGCTTAAGGACATTGGTTTTAATTCAAATATCACATCTTTGAGTTGTGGTGTCTTTTGATGTTGCTTCTTTGTTGCCAGCAAATTTATATGTTTCTATACAATGGTTTTGTGTGAATCTGTATTTGAGTGTGTTTGATATTCTAATTGGTATATCTTGCCACATGAAAACTTACCTCTCAATTTCCGCTCATCAACTAACTGCCTTTCCAATGAGTCTTTGACTTCACGTTCGCGTAAAATATCCATTTTAAGCTCAGCTGGAAGGGAATTTGAAAAAAGAACACACAAAAGGAAATATTTAGATTAGAAATGTTAAAACAAGTTAGATATTACCATAGAGTAATACATATATATGCTAAAAATGAGCAGCCCCACCAACATATTGCAGGAAACATGTACGTGTTTGCAAGCATTGTTTTCATGAATTGATGATCTGAAGCGCTTTTGTTTCTTTATTGTCTGTCTCGTTTTTTGTTTGTAGCGGCTTTCAACAAATAAACCCATATTTGGGTCTAAAAAAAATATATATTATAGCCAGCATTTTTGTACCTCAAAAATGTTATATTGAACAGCAAACACAATGTGTTTGGGCACAAGTATAGCATATTTGCGACAAGCTACAAACGCGTTATATTTGCACCCAAACAATAAAAAACACAGATTTTTCAGCGTGTATATAGAGTTGACATTTGTCTCATTTAACGTTTCCTTTCACACTCTTCGTGGTGAGGTCGATGTGTTTGGAGCTGGTCGGTTTACACAAGGTGGAGTTACAAGAACCGTTGACTTAAATTTATCATGTCTTTTTGGTTGAGAACCCTGAAATTTAAACGTGTTTTGGACTCTTTTTGCTATCTTTTATTGTTAGTGGACATTTGTGTTGTATTTAATACAATAATTTTAACACCTAAAACGAAATGTCGTGGTAGTTTTCATGTTGATTGGTTTGAATCATTGCCTCTATCTGGTATTATTAAAGCAATTATGTCCAACATCCAACGTTCGTGTCACACCAGGACAAATGTCAGAAATTTCCTGAGCCAGATATTTTCTCTATATATTTATTTCTCTATATATATTACAGGAATATAAGTAGTAGTGGAAAAATGTCATGGAAACTTTGTGTAAAATTTGGAATTAGATTAAAAGAAAATGTATTACACAATATTTTTTCATAATAAATCAACGGGCACAGATTGTACCTTCACGCTGAAAAATCGGTGTTTTTGTTGTTGTTTTTTGAATGCAAATATAACTTGTTTATAGCTTGTCACAAATATATAATACAATTGTATTCAAACACATTGTGTTTTCTATTCAAAATTTCATGTTTGAGACACAATGATTAATAGCACGCTGAAAAGTAAAGGCCCTAGCAAAGTATTGCAGGAACTATGTACATGTTTGCAAGCATTGTTGTCCTGAATTGAAAATCTGCATCTACATTGTGACAGACACCAATCTTTTCAGCAGGTTTCAACAAACAAATCCAAATTTGGGTCACAAATACATATATCATAATATATTAATCTTTGTGTCTCAAACATGTTATATTGAACAGCAATCACAATGCGTTTGGACACAAGTATAGTATATTTGCGGCAAGGTACAAACACGTTATAGTTGCATGCAAAACAATAAAGAAATGACACATTTTTCAACGCGAAATTGTAATACTTTTATATTTTTTCACCGCCATTTCCGTTTAGTTGACATTTGTCAGTTTGTATTTGACAGTTGTGCAAGAGCATTCGATAACAATTTATTATAGAGCATCTAACGCACCAACAACGTGTTGAAGTTATTGAAATATTTTATCTAAATAATCGTTCAATTGTAAAAATAGGAAGAATTTTGCGAGATGATTTTTGTCAACCATTCAGCGTATTGTAAAGAATTTTGAAACTGTGAATACACTGAGAGATAAAGTGAAGTCTGGCCTTAGACTAATATAGGTAAAAAAAAAAAAAATGGTGCCTCATAACATCCCATGAAGGGATTGGGGAGAGCTTCTCACAATCAGTGAGATGTGCGCTTTCTAGTTTTACCCTCACTGATTGGGACCTACAGTTTTACACCGGTTCCGAACGGTATTTTGAGAAGCATTTTCATGGCTAAGTACTCGATGGTGTCGCCATCACTAAGCGAGGTGACCGGTGTCCAAAGAAATGTAAGGTGGTCTGAGCAGGGATGGAACCCACGTTCTCATGTAAAAGAGCCGCGCACATTAGCCACTGCACCACCGACGGTGCATAGATACATTTATTTTCTCAATAAATTAAACGTCATAGGTACGGTGGAAAGTAAACGTTGGATGGTGGAAAACATGGGTTCAATAATACCAGATAGAGGCAATAGTAAACAACGTCCAACAAAGGAACAACAACCGAATTTCGTGTTTTTGTGGCAAACAAGTTGTGTTAAATACAATACAAATGTATACCAACGATAAAAGTCAACAAAACGACATGGAAAAGTTAAGAGAACATAGTTTGTAACTCCACCTGGTGTAAGTTAATTTTAAATTTAATTTCTCTCATTTCCACAAAGCTACGACGAAGAGTGTGAAATGAAAAGTCAGATGAGAGAATAAATGTATCTATACCGATATTAGTCTATGGTCTGGCCGAACTCGTAGCATACGTACGGCGCAAAATAATGCTGCAGTGAGAGACAATGTTGATGAACGCCCAGACACGTCATTTAGACACCGTGCACAAGAATTTCAAATGTCATCGTCAACTTTGTTCAAATTACTCAAAAAAGATTTGCATTTAAAAATAAAATAAATAAATGCTTTCCCATTACATCCCATGAAGGGATAGGGGAGAGCTTCTCACAATCACTGATCTGTGCACTTTCCAGTTTTCACTCACTCATTGGGACCTTCAGTTTTACACCGATTCCGAACGGTTCTTGAGTTTATTACTCGATAGTGTCGCCGACACTAAGCGAGGTGGCCGAAATCGAAAGAATTATAAGGTGGAGCGAACCCACGTTCTCTTCCACAACAGCCGCGCACGCTAATCGTTGCACCACCGACTGCCGAGATTTGCATGTATTATACCCATATAAAATTCAACTGGCTCAACAACTAATGGAAAATGACCATATGGACCGACGGGAGTGGAGTGAAAAGGCTCAAGGAACACGACCACAAGTTTTGACGAAAAATCATTATGAGCCACGACGCACATCTTGACTCGGCTGGTTCTGTTGATAAACAGAATAGCCGCTACTGGAGAAAATCCTCAAGTGACACACCAACGACCTTGGCACCCTCGTAGACTGACTACATAGTGTGACATTTGTGCCGGTGGCACAATTGGGACGTATTTTTTGAAGATGCAAGTGGCAATGCTGGAACCATTACTGGTGATCGATACCATGACATGTTGCAAAACAGTTAAGTGCCTGAATTTGATCGATTGGGCCTTCAACATATATGGTGCCAACAGGACGGTGCCACATCACACACACACGCTGAAAATCTGTTTTTTTCCGTGTTTGGATTGGAGGTTGTGTGTTTGGAGGTTGACGAAAACATAGTATACTTGTGTCTAAACACATTGTGTTTGCTATTCAATATTACATGTTTGCGCCACAATGTTTAATATGTTGAAATATATGTATATGTTTGTGATCCAAGTTCAGCTTTGTTTGAGATACAAATACAGCTGTGATTGGTGCACTGTTTACTTAATTTTTTTTTCGCTAACCCTGTCGAGAGCAGACTAATAAAAGGTGGGAAAAAGAGAGATTTTTCTCGGCCTAAGTTAATATCATTTCCAACTTTGACAGACTGATTTGAAATGCTCATAACTTTTAAATTTTTACAGTTTTTTATATTATTTGTTTGCAGGTAATAAACGATTTAATAAAAATTTTTAATGTCATAATACTCAATGCAAGAATTTCTAAAAACTTCTCAATTTTATTATTTTTTGAATAGTGTCATTATGAGTGATGAATCAAATTTGCGTCAGCGACAATTATTCCCTCTCAGGTTTGGTGTGGAATTATGGCTGATAGAGTTAACTGTCCATAGTTTTTCGAAAATGAAGCATGGGAACTAGAAACCGTCTCCGGGGCGGTATATCGGATTATTTTGGACAATTGGTTACGTCCGGTAGTTCTCAATAATCCTGATATATGGTTTCAGCAAGATGAAGCTACAGTCGAATTGGGCCCACCCTGTACAACAGTATTTTTGCAATATTCTTTCAGCCAGTAATTCCCCAATATTCCTGAATGCGTGTGTAAATGAATTGACATTTTCATATGTTGACTGATCTGTTGCGTTTTAGTTTCATGCATTCAGCCGTCAATCGTTTGTTTTGGGAGAAAACACACGAATACTTCGATGTAAGAACATGGATGTTAGGTATGAATCACGCATATGGTTCCACGTAGAATTATGCATCCTTTCTGGTAGTTGGAGTTTACGACTTGCAAATATATGAATATTTTGAGTATGTTCCAAACATATACATGGTTCCAGCAGAGTGTTCCTGAGACAATATGTTACAGGGGCGGTTGTTTTTCAGCGTGCAGCTAACGACACGATGGGTATTTTGTCAGAAGTATTTCCCAGTCACATTATGTCAAAAAGAGGAGATTTTAATTTGCCCCCTTGATCCACTGATTTGACTGTCGCCAACTACTTGTTTTGGGGGTACTTGAATGGGGAGTTCTACAGCAACAAGTCAACTACAATTCATATGTTAAAGAACAACATTATTGAAGAAATTGGAGATATAACACCCGTAATATGCCAAAATGTTATGCAAAATATGGTTAAAAGTGTACACATTTGCGGCCATTTAGCCGATAATATATTTCATACATAATTGCTATAAACCAAACGTTCATGCAATAAAGTACTATTAAAAAATATTGATCCGTTTAAGATTTATTCAAAACAAAAACTTCGGCCTGGAACATAAAATACACCCCTGTATAAGTTTGTATGGCCCAAATGGGGCTCCTTTTTTGTAGAAAACTGCTGAAAACGAAAACTTAACAGACAACAAAGAAACAAAACAGCAACAGATCTTCAATTCATGAAAACAATGCTTGCAAACATGTACATGATATCTGCTATATGTTGCTGGAGCCGTTCTTTTTTCAGCGTGTACTTCATATTTCTACTCCAAAAACATAAAGCTAACAAAATGTTTAATAAACGTATGAAAGAATATTTATTAATTGTTTATGGAACAAAGTTCCTTATCGCACGTAACGGGATGGAAGCTAAATGAACACAAATTAAACAACTTTTGTTTTAACACTATTATGCTACCACCAAGTATTATCAACTATATTGGGAACTTTTGCTTTGGTTTGTGTCTAGACTAACTAGCTGTTCCACATATGTTGGTAAATTTCTTGTTTAATGCGAAGTTTTCTAGGTGGAGCCTGTAACCAATATTTAGTATATAATTTAGTTTTGAATCCAATAAAAACAAATTTAGAAAAGCCAAAGTGAATGAAGTTTAAAAAAATAACATTTTCTTAAATAAGTGCCTTGTCTTAAAAAAGTAAATTTTCTCAAAAAAATACCTATTCATATTCTTAAACAAAGTACCTTTTCTTAAAAAAAGTACCTTTTCTTAAAAATATATTTTCTTACAAAAAGTACCTTTTCTTTAAAAAAATAATTTTTGCTAAAATAAGTACCTTTTCTTAAAAAAGTACATTTCCTTACAACAAACTGCCTTTTCTTAATAAAATACATTTTCTTTAAAGAGCACCTTTTTGTGAAACAAAATAACTTTTACAAAAATTTCTTAAAAATACCTTTACTTAGAAATAGAATAATACCTTTTCTTTTCTTGAGATATGTGGCCTTTCTGAATATTAGTACAGTTTCTTAAAAAAATAACCTTTTCCTAAAAGGAGTACCACTTCTTTAAAAAGTACCTGTTCTTAAAAAAAGTACTTCTTTGCAAAAAAAGTCATCTCATATGGCTTTTTCTTACAGAAAGTACTTCTTCTTTAAAATAGTACCTTTTCTTAAAAAAAAACATTAGCTTTTAATAATATAAGTACCTCTCTATAAAAATGGACTTTTCGGGAAAATATAATACACATTCTTACAAAAAGGCCCTTAAAATATCCTTTTTTTTAAATAAATTCTATAAAAAAGAATGCTCTTTAAAACAGTTTTTCTTGTAAAATAATACCTCTTCTTTTCTTTTCTTGAGAAAATAAGTTGAATTTCTTAAAAATATAAGCTTTCCTAAAAAGAGTACCACTTCTTTTAAAAGTACCTGTTCTTAAAAAAAGTACTTCTTTGTAATAAAAAAGTAGTACCCTTATGGCGTTTCCTTACAGAAATTACTGCTTCCTAAAAATAGTAAATTTTCTTTAAAAAAACATTAGCTTTTAATAAACGAAGAAGCTCTCTTTAGAAAGGGAAAATTTAATACACATTCTTAAAAAAAGGACCCAAAAATTTACTTTTTTTAAAATACATTCTTTTAAAAAAAAAATTCTTTAAAAAAAGTTTATCATTTTAGAAAAAGTATTTTTTTCTTAAATATCTATTTAAATTATCGTATTTTCCAACGGGCTCCTTCGGCGTGTTGGAACTAACTAGTACCTAATTTAAAGCGAAATGAACTTCGTTCCAACCGGATGTCCCTTGACACCTCATGCGACTTTTAATTAAAATTCTGATTTAATGCAAGATATTTCAAATAAACTTTAAAATAATTTTTGTCGTTGCCTTAGCTTTGTTGAGTTAATTTAATAATATCATTACCTTTTTCATAAGAAATTTGCCTCTCTTGTTGTCGCGCGTTGTCTGCCGCCACTTTCAGAAGACTCTGTATATTTCGCAGTAAAGTCTCCGTCGATGAGGGTACACCCGGATCCATAGCCAAAGGTCCCAAAGTTATACCACCCGCTGCTAAAGCAGCTGCCGCCGTTGAAGCATCACTGGCTGCCAATAAAGCTTCATTTGGGGTCATAGAACCACCACTTACAGCACTCGGTATTGCAGGCCCATTGGCACCGCCGTTAGCCGCTGCTGCTGCCGCCGCCAAATGAGAATAATTTAAAGCACGTTGATGTTGCAAGGCCGCCACAGCAACACTGTGTGAGGGTGAACCATGTTGCAGCGAAGGATGAGTAACCTCACGGTCAGTTAGAGAAACAACGCCGGCAGCAACACGATCGGCCGCCGATAAAGCGACGGCACTATGCGGCAAAGAATGCGGAAGATGACGTTGGGAAGAGGGTGAGAGATTATCACGTTCGCCATCACTTAGATCTGAAAATAAATTAAACAAAACAAACAACAAATAGTTATTGTATATAAATAAATTGTATGGCAAATTGGTTTTCTTTTAAAATTTAAAGCAGTTTCTGAGAAAGACACGCCCTCAAACACACGCTCAATTAGAATTTTGAAATTTCAAAATTCTTTAATATATTTACAATGTTCTAATTTACCTTCTTCATCTTTCACCATTCGTTCCTCGACATCTGAACCGTTGTCATCACTCAAATTTTCTATATCTTCATCGTCCATATTGCGTTCATTGCCATCACCTATATCAACAGCGCTACGGCCGCCATCTCTTTCTATGCTATCATCTCGAACTGAATGCGCTGGCGAATGCATATCGCTGTGTTCACTACGCTCATCACAATTACTTCCCTGATCCGTATTGCCGCCGGATTTGGAGAGATTTAACACAGGACTTTGACGATTGGGAGAACCTGAAATGGCATGATCGGGAGAAAGCGAAAAAGAGTAAAGCCACCGCTGTGTATGAGCCATAAAGCATAGGACTTACAATTGCGTGAACTTAAATCACGTGGCTTCTGATCACTGATTATACCGGCGGCACCCATGCTGCTCATATGTTGACGTTCATCGGTGCGTTCTTCACGAAGTCTAAAAGAAATGGAAATGAAAAAAATCACACAACTCAATTTAAGGCTTCCAAATGGTTTAAAAAACAACTCTGGAGAAACTAATAAAAAGAAGATATCAATTTAGTAATACAACGCTGTGCCCAAATACAGCTTAGAGACTAAACTTAATCAAACACGCTACAGACGACGACGTTTTTTCTACATAGGTTTCTTATGATATAAATATCGTCACGAAAATCCGCTGCGGCTGACGACTCGCCGCTAGAATAGAATCTTTTCTAATTTCTTTGCGGCGCTCTCACGAAATCTCTCAATTGAGAGAATGAAGTTGCCACATGTTCATGAAAATCCTAAGAGAAACCAACACATATATACGATGGTAACATGTGAATGCAAAAGAAAATTAAAGAAAAGGGTTAAAAATAATTTATTGTTAAACACAATACAATAAAAGTGAATACATTTTTAAAAGCAGTAAAAAGAATTGTATTCCTCTACAACTATAATATTATTTTTACAAATTTTCACACAAATTCCAGAAAAGAGCCGGAAGTATACACGACGCAGAGAGAAAAAAATCAACCGAAGACGCCAGAAGCTCTCTCTCTCTCATTTCGTTTAGACGCCAGACATTTTTTCCGTCGTCGTCTGAAGCGTGTCTGGTTCTGTTTGGACCCTTAAACAAAGATGGTCCTACAGTAAACATATAGAGAGAGAAAATTTCTCTTATCCGACATTTCATTTCACACTCTTCGTGGTGAGGTCGGTGTGATAGCGAGTTGTTCGACTTTCACCAGGTGGAGTTACAATAACTCTTGACTTAAATTGTTCATGTCATTATGGCGGAGAACTGTGAAAATTAAATATATTTTTCAACTTTGTGGTTATCTTTTATAAAAGGTTCCTCAGTAAGATTCCACTTTTTAAATTTAGTGTAAATTTTTTTTTGGCAAGTGGCAACTCTGAAATTTGGCAGCTGTCATATATGTTTGTACCGATTCTTAAAAATGGAGCGCTTTACGAAAGAACAACGCGTAATAATTGTGAAAACTTATTAAAAAAAACTTGGAAAGTTATGCTGAGACCGCTCGCAAAATTCGAAGAATTTTCAGTCGAGAAGTGCTCCTAATGTGCCAACTATTTGAAGGGTGGGTTAACAAATTTATGAAACTGGGTAGGTTTTGTGAGTATGACTCCTGTGCGTCAACGTACCGGTCGGTCTCTGGAAAACATTGCTGCTGTAACGAGAGTGTCGCCAAAATCCCGAACACATCAATTCGGCTTCGTACTCAACAACTTCAAATTTCACGAAGCACTAGGCAGCGAATTTTGACCAAAAGACCTCCCCCTTCATGCGTACAAAATTCAGCTTACTCAGGAGCTCCAACAAGCAGACCATGGAAATCGCCGGCAATTTGTTCAATGGGTAATGGAGCAAAGTGAAGTCAATACCAATTTTTCAAAAAAAAAGTCATCTTCTCCGATGAAGCGCATTTCCATTTGAATTGCTTCGTGAATACACAAAATTATCGAATTTGGGGCTCAGAAAATCCTCATGAAATCCATTAGAACAAATGCACCCATAACGAGCAACTGTCTGTCGCGGATTTTGGTCAGGCGGCGTGATTGGGCCTTACTTTTTTATAAATGCAGTGACTGTCAACGTCATTCATTACAGGAACTTGATAACTGAGTTCTTGAAGCCTTAACTGGACGGCATGGATATGCACGACATAGACGCAAGACGGCACGTATCAGCAAGACGGCACCTTCTGCCACACCGCGCATTAAACAATCGATTTTCAGAACAATTTACTTCAAGAAATTCTGATGTCAATTGGCAACAAAGATCATGCGATTTAACGCCGTGAGATTTCTTTTAGGGCTGCGACATCGATGTTTTGAAAACATCTATGTTTTTGAAAAATATCGAGTACTTTTTACAACGATGTTTTAGTGCCGATGTTTTTCCAACATCGATGGTTTACATCGACGTTTGCATCGATGTTTTTCTGTGTGACGATTGTGACAAATTGCCTTAATATAATGAAAAAAAAACCATAAACTCGAATTGTTTATATTTGTTCATTTATTCTCCGCCAGACGCCAACCGCCACCATTATGCGTCGGTAGTTATATATGGGATGTAATGGGAAACTATTTATTTTAATCAAGTTTTGTATTGTTTCGCCTCTATATCGTGGAAAAGGGTGATGTAAATGTTGATATCACATATCTAAAAGAGAATTTCAGCAAAAACAAAACATTGGCCAAAACATTGACGGTCGAGGAAACATCGGTGTTTCTGCCTGACTCAGATTGTGACCAGTAGTGTAAATTACCCCTTCTGTTTCAATTTTGGTACATCGATGTTGGAAAACATATATGTTTTGAGGTCGATGTTTTATCGACATCGTTGTATCTTATTTGAAACATCGATGTTGTAAAACATGGATGTTTTGAGGTCGATGTCGCAGCACTAATTTCTTTCTTCGGGGTTGTGTGAAATCTCGGATTTATCCGAATAATCCAGAAGCAATTCCTGAGCTCAAATCCGAGATCCAACGCGTCATTGATGAGATACAGCCACATCTCTGGGAAAAAGTCTTCGAAAATATCATGACAAGACTAATAGCCTGTCAACAGAGCCGTGGAGGCCATTGGACAGATATTTTTTTTTCATACTTAATCGGAACATGTCTTCTTTATAATCCAATAAAAAAATCACAACTATCTCAAAAAGTACGTGTTTACGTTACGTGTACGTGTTAGTATAAATTTGCATTGCATTTAGAACAACTGTTTTAATAGACAAACACAAAATTTTGTTTTAGTTAATGTATGAGAAATTCATACTACAGGCTTGCAAGGTCAGGTTGGCTTATATTGGAATAATAAAGTAGACAATTCAGTTAAGCACACTCACTGGCACAGTGAACTGTCTAGAATTCCAACACAAGAACAGACGGCTTTTTTTCCACCATGTTCTTCTTTTCCTCTGGCATACTCACATTGTTGCAGTGCTTTGAGGTGAGTTTTTACTATATCACAGAGTTGTAATTTTCTCTGGTATAGACTTTTTGGTGACCGGGCTAGTAGCAGTTACGTTTTTGAATTTGAGTTTAATGTCCGATTTTGTTAGTTTTAGTTAATGTATGAACAATTCATACTACAAGCTTAATTTTGTTGTTGTATTCCTGTTGGATGTTCTTTTCACCATCCAACGTTCATTCACACCCGACTTAGTGCCGTCAATTTTATGAGAGAGTTGTTCCCTCTAGGTATACGTTTACTCAATGTAGTTGGTTTGGGCAGTACTAGCTAATAAATTATACACAATTAATAGAGAAACTTCAGGTATTCAAGTTAAGTGTATCAAGTCAAATAACCGTTTACACCTTTGATTTGGAAAATACAGTTCGAATTATTGTAAACAAAATAGAATATGTTCAACTCAAATTCATTCACAGTTCTATTTGTATTAGCTTTTTTAAGGAATATCAAAATTGCTACAACTCTTACCTTTCCAAATGCTTTACTATATCCTCATAGGCTGCTCGACAATTCTCCCATATACCAGAGCGCGCCAGAGCATCCATATTCGCCGCTGACATACCGCTTTGAGCGGCGGCCTTTAACATTTGACTATCGGGCCGTGCATGTAAGCCATGTGGTGGCATACCGGGCGACATTAACGCCGAACCCGGATGATGATTCATTTGCATAAAAGCCATATGATTGATAGGCGGGGGATTGTAGCCATTGGCTAAAAGTGGTGATTTATCCAAACGATTCATATCTGAAAATTAAAAACAAATGTTTTGTAATATAAATTTTGTAATAATAATTAATTATTTAACTAATAATAATAATTGATTAAATTCTGGTATACCAAAGCATTCACATTCTCATAAGTGTCTACAATCCACTAAGGGACACTGCAGTCTTTGGATAATTCGAAAATCTCAGTGTATATACACTATAGACAGAAATAGGACATCGTTACATCCTTTTAAGCAAGCTGTCACTAGTGTACGATTTAACGTGATCGACTCTTGCACATAAGAACGGGAGCTTGATTCCCGCAAAAGCTTGTCAAACAATACCAGTTTTTAATATACATTACGATTGGGAGTTCTGGAAATAGAAACTACGCCAAACACTGATTACACTGTGTGTAATTTGTTAAGTCATTGAAATATACCCATATACGGACACCACTAAGTGATAATAGACCAAAAAAAAAACCCCGTGTCTCCCAGTTTTGCCCAAAATCATGCACTTTTTTTATAGGCCCCCAATGATTTGGGGCCTCGGTGTCATTTGTGCAAAAGAGTGATTATTTTGACAGGCTCATATCTTGCAAACCGTTCGGAATATTGATTTACTCTCTGAGGGAAAGTTGTAGGTCTTGTCATAAAAATATTAAAAAATCTTCATATTTTTTGTGAAAATCGCAAAAGACTAAAAAATTCGATTTTTTTACCTTTTTTCCCTTGTTCAGGTCCATAGGTAGCAAACCGTTAAAAATTCAAGGAAACAATCAATCACAGAAATGTACCTAGGATCTCAATAAATAACTTTCTAGAACATACGAACTTCCTAGAAATGATTCTTAACACCGTTTAGGTAGCATTTAGGTAGCCGCAAAAGTGAAAAATTTCTCGAAAATTTTCGTCCCGTTCGTGCCATTTGACTCCACTGAACTATATTTTATGGAAGCACGTAAAGTCTCTCATCTTCACAAGCAAACCAACCACTATTTCTGCCTTGGAAGACAACATTACACGTGCCATTGGTGAGATACCGGCCGAAATGTTGGAAATAGTGTGCCAAATTTTGACTTTCAGAATGAGCCAAGTGAAGCGTTGCCGTGGGCAATATTTGCATGAAATAATCTTTAAAAAGTAAATGGCTAGCATTGATTTTTCGATCCAAATAAAAATGTCATTCACTTTTACAAATTTTCTGTGTTTTCTTTAATTTTCAAAAACCATATAGCAAAAAACATCACCCTTTAAATGCCTTTATGTTATTTATAAAGACGATAACAGAAACTATCAGATATGTTTCAATTGGTTAGTGCTTTCATGTAGTTTTCATAATTTATCTTACAGAAAATATCTAAAAATTTCTCAGACTTAACAAACAAATAAATAAAAAAAAAATAAAAATCATCAAAAAATAAAAATCATCAAAAAATATAAACCTATTTTAAAAATATTCAAAATTAAAATGTTCGAGCGCGTGGTCATTTTTTAAATAATTTTATTCTTAATTAATTTTAAGATAAATGTCATTTGAAAAACAACAATAACAAAGTGAAGAAATTAAACAATTAAAGAAATTTTCTTGTCTTTTTTTCTATTTTAAAAAGTTTCACTCAAAAGGGGAATCGATGACGGGGAATTTGAATTCTTTACTGCCTTCGAGGAAAAAAACTGCATATACTTTGCTGTGTGTTACACAAAATGGCATTCAGGACGAATAGAAATGGCTACGAAGAATGTTCCATATGTGCTTAAGTACAATTATTACTTACTTGTTATCAAGAAATGATAACTCTGTCTATTTCTTTGCTGGTCTATGTATTATCATAAATTTTACACCAATATACTTGCGGCAAATAAAAGACTGTTGTCACAGACAATTCAATGTAGTACCTCGAGGACAGAACGTAACTCTTATAATATTGGAACCCCTCGACACTTTAGCAAACAAAAAGCCCACCTGTAAAAATGCAGCAGCAGCAGCAACAACTAAATTATCATCATCTGTAACATCTACAACATGAATGAATGCTAAATGTTGGTAGAGTTGGTTGATGGTGTTGCTTATGGTCGTGTTGTTATTGCTAGTGTGTTTAAGTCTAATAAATGTCTGGTGTGTACGCTGTTGTAGCCATATTATTATAGCCAACATATTTTATTGTTTTTTTGAAACTACATTTTACTATTAAACTGCATCTGTGTGAGTTCACTTCTCTCGTTTTAGACATTTTATGTATATATTAGTGTCTGTGTTTTTAAACATGTATTTATATGTGTGAGTCTTTTGTCAGTATGTATGTGAGTGTATTTGCTATAGAAATATTTTGTCACATTTTGTTCGTTGGTGTCGTTTTGTTTTTATTTCGCAAAAATTATTATTAAACATTTTTCGTTGACATTTGTGTTAATTCAGGGTTACAACCCATTCATTGTTTCCCAGTCTTTTACGAATGCGTGGCTCCGCGTCGCGTCGCGTCCCTTTGTTTGCCTCTTTCCCTCTTTAGGGTTGGCAGCTCCACACAATAGTGGTACTGCGCATTTCTGTCTTTTTAGGGGTCACTTTTGCAAAACCGCAAAATATGGTTGAATGATTGCGTGCGCAATAATGGTGGAGGATTTTAATTTCCAAAGCAAAATTATCTTGGTGGTAAAAGTATGTGAAATGTTTATTTTTTGTCTTTAATTTTAAATTTAATTAAAATATTAGGCAGTAAATATGTACAGAGGCGGATTTAACGAAGGGCCTTTTTCAAAAATTTTCTAATTACAGCAAATTTAGCTTAGTTATTTAGTTTTAACGAACAAGTTTAGAATTTGAGGTAGATTTGTACACACTGAAAAAAATAGTTCCAGCAACATGTTGATGTATCCATGTATACGTATGTTTCAAATACTGCTTCCATTAATTGAAGATCCGCTGTTTTTTGGTTTCTTTGTTGTTTGTCAAGTTTTTGTTTTCAGCAGTTTTCAGTAAGGAAAGTCACATGTGAACCACAAACTTGTATGAATATTGGAACCTAGTTCCTTATCGCACGTTGCGGGATGAGGGCTAAATGAAAAAAAATTAAACAAATTTTTTAACACTATTATGCTACAATCCAGTATTATCAGCAATATTGAGCATAGAAACAAATAGATGAAGCACAAGTGTTGGGAAAATGTTAATGTAATGGGTAATTTTTTGTTCCCAAAAAAAAGTCACAAAATATGACAATAAAAATCTAAAATTTCATATCGAATGAAAAAATTATTTTCAACAAAAATAACACTTCGAAACAAGAATAGTACAACACGTTACTTAAACTAGAATATCTGATGACCATCGAATTGCAAAGCCATGTCACCACCGTCTATGTCTTAATAAATTACTTCTTCCTCCGGTTCAGCTACCATTCCTTGTTGAGAGTCCTCAGACACTCTAACGGTTTTGGCATCTGCGACCACAGAAGTTGCTACAGTTTATGAGCGGGGAAGTTTTAAGATTAAAAAGCCTTCCGGGATGTTCATCTTTGGGCAGTCTTACGGGTTTTCTCCTATTGATATCCCAACATAGTTTTATATATACGAAACAAATGCTATTATGTAAAATCGCATAAATTTTGTCACATTCTCCCTTGTTTAAATCACTTTAACAAAAATTTCCCACAATTTTGAATAAACGTCAATGAGAATTATGGGAAACTTCAGTGAAAGTGACAGTAGTACAGGACAGCCATTAGTGAACAAAGTTGACAATGGGCGCGCTATATATCTATTGTTTCCTTTATCTATGATATTGAGTACTTTTGCTTTGGTATGTTGCTAGACCAACATATATTGGGAAATTTCTTGTTTAATGAGAGTTTTCTAGGTGGAGCCTGTAATCAATATTTAGTATATATTGTAATTTTGAACCCAATAAAATTAAATTTAGAAAAGCCAAAGTGAAATAAGTTCAAAAAAAGAAAATTTTTTAAATAAGGGCCTGTTCTTAATAAAGGTAAATTTTCTCAAAAAAAATACCTTTTCATATCCTTAACAAACGTACATTTTCCTAAAAAAAACTAATCTGAAAGAAGTACCTTTGCTTAAATAAAGTACATTTTCTTACAAAAAGTACCTTTTCTTAAAAAAAAGTACTTTCTTTTTAAATACCTACCTTTTCTTAAAAAAGTAAATTTTCTTAAAACAAATTGCATTTTCTTAAAAACTGGCCGTCGGTGGTGCAATGGTAGTGCGCGCGGCTCTTGTACATGAAAACGTTGGTTCGATCCCTGCTCTGACCACCTTAAAGTTCTTTCGACGGTGGTCACCTCGCTTAGTGACGGCGATACTATCGAGTATATAGTCATGAAAAAGCTTCTCAAAATACCGTTCGGAACCGGTGTAAAACTGTAGCTCCAACTCAGTGAGTATAAAACTAGAACGCCTACAGCTCACTGGTTTATGGGAAGCTCTCCCTAATCCATTCATGGGATGTAACGGGAAATTATATATATATTTATTTAAAAACTACATTTTCTTTAAAGAGTACCTTTTTTGTGAAACAAAATAACTTTTCTTGCGATAAGTACCTACTCTTAAAAATGTACCTATTTTTGAAAAAAGGTCAAATTCTAAAAAAAATCCAATTTCATAAAAAAACATTTTCTTCAAAAAATACCTTCTTACAAAAATTTCTTTTCTTAAAAATACCTTTTCTTATAAATAAAATAATATGTTTTCTTTTCTTTTCTAGAAATATGAAAATAAGTAAATTTTCTTACAAAAAAAACCTTTTCCTAAAAAGAGTACCACTTCTTTAAACAGTACCTGTTCTTAAAAAAGTACTTCTTTGTAAAAAAAATGCATGCTCTTATGGCTTTTTAGTACAGAAAGTAATTCTTCTTACAAATAGTACTTTTTCTTAAAAAAAAACTTTAAGATTCAAGAAAAGAAGTACCTCTGTTTAAAAAAATACCTTTTCGGGAAAATATAATACATATTCCTACAAAACGGACCTAAAAATATAATTTCTTTTTTTTTAAATACATTTTATAAAAAAAATGTTTTCTTAAAAAAACCATAATTTTAAAAAAGTAGCTTTTCTTAAAGATCCATTTAGATTATCGTATTTTTCAACGGGCGCCTTAGACGTATTGGAACTAACTAGTACCTAATATATAGCGAAAGGAACTTCGTTCTAACCGAATGCCCCCTGACATCTCATGTGATTTTTTTATTTCGAGGCGTTGGACGAATTAATCTACCTCGGAACAGAAGAAATGTCGTCAGCTTAGAAATCAAACGGAGACTTGTGTTTCAACACAGGTGTTATTTCGGACTAACCAAGCACTTCAGAGATTAGACCCTCTTTCGAGCAACAAAGATCCAACTCTATCAGACACTCATAGAACTTGCCTATTTTTTGGTGTAGAATCTTGTGCTATATCGCATGCTGATGAAACATCACTGGCAGTTTTCGAGATGTACTGGAAGGACATCGAAAAATAGAACGACCAAGACTTCGCTGGAAATACCAGATGGAATGAATATTGCCTGAGAGAGCTTGGTGTTAACAAGTGGAGGAGAAAAGCTTAAGATCGAGCGGGTCGGAGAAACATGTTAAAAATGCATTTGTAGTGCAAAAAGCATTAAAAAACAAACACAAATATAGTTTTTAATATACACGCTGAAAAATAATGGCAACAGCAACATATTTTTTCATGAGTTGAAATCTATTTGTGTTTTTGTTGCCTGTCTCATTTTTGTCTTTAGCTGTTTTTAACAACCAAAACCAACAACAACATTCTTTATACTTTATTATAGCCTATTAACCATTGTGTCTCAAACATGTTATATTGAATAGCAACATAGCAAATGTTTGGCCACAAGTGCAGTATATTTGCGACTAGGTAGAAACACATTATAATTGTATCCAAAAAATAAAAAAGACTGATTTTTCGGCGTGTAAATATATTGCTGTCCAGGCCAATTTCGCAACAAAACAAATAGATGTTGCCTAATATTTCTGGCGTGTACGAAGTTTTTACCAGTCTTACAGTGGAACGAGCATATTAAGGCTGGTACTAAGATACATATCGATGGCTTAAGATAAAAAGGGCCTAACTCGATTTTTCGTTACTTGACCGGAGAAGGAAAAAACTCAATAAAATCCGTAAAATTTTAGATACAACAAAAAATGTTAATGCAATTTCCTAAAATGTGTTGCTTCTTTTTATTAAAACTTGCATTAAAACTTTTTTTGTATCTAAAATTGTACGTATTTTATTAAGTTTTTTCCTTCTCGAGTTAGGCCCTTTTTATATTAAGCCATCGATATATATTCAGCACAAAATGTTTCAGAAGAAGTACTGACCTTTTCGACTAAACATCACTAAAATGCTCAGACAACATTTTAATTTCAATGTATGGAAAATTAAAAGATAATTTTGTCATACGGACATTTTAATGTTGAATTTCGTTCCAAAATAATGGGCGTTACTTTATTTTTTCAATCAACCGGATTTAACACCAGCCTTTTTTGGCCACAAAATGTTGGCAACATGTAGCCATCAACATTTTCCCTATTCGAACTAATAAATGATTAATAAATTTAGAAAAAATACAGTTTAAACTCAGGTTATATGACAAGAATTTTTGAAGAAACAAACATAGATCCCGACATTGTAAAAAAGGTACATAAGTGTATTTAGCTCTTATTAAAATTAGAAGCAAAAAGAACCCTGATCTTTTATATATTTCTTCTTCTTTTTAATATTTGCGTTTGAAGCTTCAAAACTTACCTTTGTGGCCGTTAGATAAAGTTATTATCATACCAATAGATTGATAGCAATTCTAAGAAAATTCGCTGATTTCCAAAATGTTGTCGATATTATGTTCGTTTGCATTTCACAATTCGCAATTTCTTTAGGCCCCAATTACAAATTCAACAAATACTCAAGCATTGCCAATGATCTTTGCCAATCATCATCACAATCTTAAGACTTCCTCTTGCGCCACCAATTTCAATTCATAGGTATTGAGTGTCTTTCTAAATCGCCTCCGAATAAGGAAACAAGTTTCTTTAGTTCTAAAGGAAACCCACCTTCTGGAATCGTTGGATGCCAGTAGATCAGCAGAGGCATCAATATTCGTATGAATGCAAGTGTGTTTATTTCATTTTTTTTTCTCTGCTGCCAACAACATAACCTGCAATTGTCGTAAACAGCGCAAGCAACATAACAAAACAAATCAAATTGTTGCAATATTACGTTTTCATCTGTTTGCAGCAATGCCACCAATGTTGTTTGTATGTTCATGTGCGCAATGTCTTTCTGCACGATTTCTGCGGCTACAACATGTTTTTCGTTGCGAATGAGCATAAAGTATTTTTCACTAAGGTTTTGAATTTGTATCTGTTTCCTCCTGCCCTCGCCCGAACCAAACATTGTTGGGGAAAAGAAAAATTAGCGTCTTCTTCCCCGCATGAATTATGGTTATATTTCCTTACGTTGATCTTTGAGGCCGTAGGAAAGTGGAAGAATGGTTTGGAAAGCCAAGTAGAGTCCAGTCCAACATACATACATCATTCGAACATTCGTTGAAATCCAAACCGAAAACGACGATTAAATTGTTGGAAAAAGAGTCCACCATTAAATATTTTATATGAATGTCTGTATGGGTGTGTGTGGGCATCTCGGAATATATGATGATTATAATGCCTGACTGGTCTGACTATGACGAGTATAGAGTATAATTTGGACTTTTGGTTTCTTTCATTGATGATTGTTTGGATCAATTGCTGTTTGCCGTATGAATTGTCTGTGGATTTGTTTTGTTGCAGTACAGTGTCAGTTTCCTGAGAAACTCAAATCAATGATGATTTGTGAAAAAAAATACAATCTTAAAAGCTTGAAGCGAATTGTAGTTGAGTTCACTGTGATTTGCTACAAAATGTTTTGCAGTTATTGATTCTGGTAAGTTTTGATATTTTGTAGTGTGTTGTTTTTGCCCCAAAGACGAATTTGGCCAAATTGTGAGAGTGCGAACGATTTATGTAAAATAATGAAATCATCTTTCGATAGGAAATGAAAAAAAAATTTTATAGATTTTTCTTTGGTCTATTAATAGAGTTAATTTTTCTACAGGGTAATTCCAGAAAATATTGACCCACTTTAAATGGCACCCAAATTTAATTTTACATCCGTTTAAAATCTGTTAAAATCACTGCTGTGGTTACAATTAAATTTGAATTCCCACTGGTTCGTGTTTTATGCGCTTTGAAAACGGGTACAGTATGGTACTTTCACATTTAGATTACTGAATTTGACTATGCATAACTTTTGAATGCGACATCGGATTTTAACAATTGTGATGTCGTTTTAAAGCGCTTGACATCTTCTTTAATTTGTATTCCAAAATATCACAAAAATGTGTACATTTAAGTCGGAAACGAACAACATAATTTGATTCAGATAATCAATACTAATAATCAAAGTAATAAGTTGTTCAGCACAGACAAGGAAAAACCCCATTTTTTAAGTAGAAATACAATCCAAGATCATATTGATGATTGCTTTTGAAGGTTATGCGTTGTTTTCTAAAGAGTTCTTACTACTAAATCTGACAAGATGGGAACTTTCTAAGACCATATACGTACCACGAATCAGTTAGAATTGCGACCTGAATAAAAAAACATAGAAATTGATCTGGTCTTGATCAAGCATAGTTTTTCTGATGTTTCGCGTACTTCTCATTTTAGTTCGCGAATTAGCTTCTAAGTATATTTATTGAATAGACTTGAATAGAATAGTATCTTCATGTAAAATACAAAACTAAGTACATTAAAAGCTGGGAATTGAAAAATTGAAAAGAAAAAATACGGTATGATCAACATTTTTAAATGATGCCGTGCAAAAAAATGCTCTGTTACAATTGCTAAAGTGTATTTTTCTAATTATGTTCATCATGGCACGTCGTTAAGCCCCATATTGAACAAACAATAAGAAATATTTTTACCTAAATTCACTAAGAATCAAAACTTGAACGGCCAGTAGCGGATTATAAGTGTAAAAAAATTACACGAGGTGTCAGGGGACACCCTGTTAGAACGAAGTTCCTTCCGCTATATACTATGTATTAGTTAGTTCCAACACGCCTAAGGAGCCCGTTGAAAAATACGATAATTTAAATGGATATTTAAGAAAAGATGATAAACTTTTCTTTGGAAAAATTTTTTTTGTAGAATGTATTCGTTTTTAAGGTATATTTTTAGGTCCTTTTTGTAAGAATATGTATTATATTTTCCAGAGAAGGTCCTTTTTAAAGAGATGTACTTCTTTTATTAAAAGCTTATGTCTTTTTTTAACAAAAGGTACTATTTTTAAAAAGAAGTACTTTCAGGAAAAAAAGTTCGATTATTTTACAAACAAGTATTTTTTAAACATGTACTTTTTAAGGAAGTGGTACTCTTTTTAGGAAAAAGTTAATTTTTTAAGAAAATATACTTACTTTCAGAAAGGCCACTTATCTCAAAAAAAGAAAAGGTATTATTTTATTTTTAAGAAAAGGTCCTTTTAAGAAAATTTGTTTTTGTAATAAAAGCTAGTTTTTTCAAGGGAAGGTATTTTTTTGAAGAAAATTTTTTTTAGAAATGGGAATTTTTGTTTTAGAATTGGTCCATTTTTCAAGAATAGGTAAATTTTTCTGAGTAGGTACTTATCTCAAGAAAAGTTATTGTATTTTACAAAAAAATTACGCTTTAAAGAAGAGGTAGTTTTTCAAGAAAATGCAATTTGTTGTAAGAAATTTACTTTTTTAAGAAAATGTACTTATTTTTAAAAAGAAACTTTTTTAAGAAAATGTACTTTCTGTAAGGCAAAAACGGCTCAGCAATATATTCCAGGAACCATGTATATGTTTGCAAGCATTAATTTTATGAATTGATGATCTGCTGTTTTTTTTTTGTAGTCTGTCACGTTTTTGTTCTCAGCAGTTTTCAACAAACAAAGCCACATTTGAGTCACAAAATCATATATTATAACTTACTAATCATTGTGTCTCCAACATGTAATATTGAATAGCAAATGCAATGTATTTGGACACAAATATACTATATTTACGACAAGCTACAAACACGTTAATTTTGCATCTAAACAACAACAAAAGACAGATTTTCCAGTTTGTGGGCCGGCGGCATCATTGGGCCGTACTTCTTCATAGTTGATGATGGGCGCAACGTTACGGTTATTGGAGCAAGATGCTATATGATGATCATGGAATTTTTGCTCAAACTGGAAGAATTAGACTAGGTTGACTTGGTTGTAGCGCTGTCAATTAGTCGACTCGTTCGTGCGATTTGAACTCACTACACTAGTTTTTATAAGGGCACGTGAAATCTCTCGTTTATAGGGACAAACTAACCACAAATGCTGCCTTGGAGGACATCGTTACACGTGTCATTGGTGAGATACAGACCAAAATTTTGGGAAAAGTGTGACAAAATTGTACTTTTAAAATGGACTACGTGAAGTGTAGCCGTGGTCAGTATTTGCCTCAACTAATCTAAATAATTCATTCACTCGCAAAAAGTTTCTGATTTCTTAAATTGTCAAAACCCATATATTAAAAATTACCCTTAATTTATGTACTGTATTTTTATTTTTAAAAATAGGCCTGATGGAGCTCTTGCTAATTATAATCAGTTTAAGCTGCAATTTTTGAAATCGGTTAATAAATGCAGTGTGTAGCATATTTTATCCCAAAGTCAGCCATTTGTGACCACTGTACACTGTTTGAAGAGTCTTTCAAACTCTCGATGCAACACTTTGTGTCCGTGGACCAAGTATCGCTGCGACCACAAAGCACAAGTGTTTGTGTCGGAACACAATTCCCTTCGTGGTCGACTGTGACACAAAAAAACCCTAATGTCGCTGTTAGACATTAGTTTCTCACGACCAGTTTAGCGACAACCGTATTCTCTAATCATTACGGCTTATACCGCTTAATTTGACATTTCAGGTGGTAACTTTGTGCTTAGACAAATTTAGAGCAACTCCGTGCCGAGATCAAATTATAGAAGACCGTGGCATAACAGAAAAATACAATTGGCGGCTCTTGGTTGTGCCAGTTTGGCAAAAATTGGAGATGTTTTTGAAATAACTGGACCTTTAAAATTTGGATCATTCTAATCGGTCAAATCGGCTCACAGCTTAAACTGATGAAAAAAAAATGGTTTCCCATTACATCCAACGACGGGATTAGGGAGAGCTTCTCGCAACCAGTGAGCTATGTATATGGTTTCTGGTTTTATACCGACTGATATGCACCTACAGTTTTACACCGACTCTGAAGGGTATTTTTGAGAAGCATGGCTAAATACTTGATAGTGTCGACGTCACTAAGCGAGTTGACCGCCGTCGAAAGAAAAGTTAGGTGATCTGTGCAGGGATCGAGCTCACGTTATCATGTACTATAGCTGCACACACTATCATTGCTCGCACACATATCGGCGGCGGCGTGAGCTTCACAAATTTGTTCGGCTACCGTCTCTCGAACAGATGATTTTTTTGTGCATGTTTGTATTATGGTTGCAGTTTCTTTATGGTACTTCGCAGTGTTGGATTTAATTGTACACCCGTGTAAATGAGGTTACAAATTAGTGTTGAGATTTTACAGATAAAAATTGTTTGAGTAATCTTCGGGTTCAGCATGGGTTAACGGAAATGCGCCAATCGCGATCGGTTTTTAATATTTAATTTAATTTAATAATCTTTCAATTGGAAATGTTATTACTTTGTCGCGTAACTTCCTGCATATATTCTATTGTATTCAACTCATTTTTTTTGAAAATAAATTGTGTTAAATGGCGGATGGTTCGCAACATTTTATATTTTTCATCCCATTTCCATTTCTTAAAAACGGTTCATAAAAAATAACTTCCCTTAAAAAAAATACCTTTTCTTACAAAAATTATTTTTTTTAAAGCAGCTTTTCTTAAAAATAAAACAATACCTCTTCATTTATTTTCTTAAGTAAGTAGGCTTTCCGAAAATAAGTAAATTTTCTTAAAAGAATAAAATTTTCCTAAAAACAGTACCACTTCTTTAAAAAGTACCCGTTTTTAAAAAAAGTACTTCTTTGTAAAAAAGTCATACCCTTAGGGCATTATCTTACAGAAAGTCATTGTTCTTAAAAATAGTAGGTTTTATTAAAAAAAACATTAGCTTTTAATAAAAGAAGTACCTCTCTTTAAAAAAGGAGAGAGAGTTTGGGAAAATATAATACATAATCTTACAAAAAGGATCTAAAAATATACTTTTTTTCATACATTCCATACAAAAAAATTTTCTTAAAAACTTTTTAACACTTTATAAAAGTATCTTTTCTTAAAGATCCATTTAAATTATCGTATTTCTCAACAGGCGCCTTAGGCGTGTTGGCACTAACTAGTACCTAATATATAGCGAAAGGCGGTTTTTTAATTCTTTTTGTGCTCGTTTTGCAGTTTTGTTCATACTTTGTCACTTACTATGAATTCCGCCCAATTTTCACTTAATTCTCATAAATTTTTTAAATTGTTCCCATAGCGAGAGCACATAAATTGAGTAAACTCTGCCAGAGTTTTTATAAACTCAACAGAACGAGTTTATATTCTATCTGCGAGCAGAATTTGCCGCTCGAAAACTCCGATGAACAGAATTTTTAATACTTTTTGTGTTCATTTTTGGAGTTTCGTTAAAAAGCTGTTCCTTACTACAACATCCTGCCATTTCTAATTAATAATTCTCATAAACAATTTCATAGACATTTTCTCAATACAAATCCAGTAGTAGTTTACAGGTTTTGTTTCCTTTCACAAGAACTGAACTAACCTCAGTTACTTTAGGTAAAATCATCGCACAACTTAAACAAATACGAAGTAACAACATTTTTTAATGGATTTTTGTTTATACGATTTGTAAATTTAAAATTTTTTATATTTTTTGTAGATGTTCATTTTTTTGATATTGACATTTTAACCACGCCCAGTTTTATTGAATTCACCATTTGAGACTGAACAAAAATCACTAGTAATACAATGACCGACGACGGATCGAAAGATCGTTGCGATCTGATCCGATCACTTTTGCCCCCTTACTAATGTATCCAATGATTTGATGAAATTCCTTTTGTATTGAAGTTTAAAATTTAACAAACAAATTATAAGATTACACTCGCACATCTCAAACACAATCCAATACGTCTTTGTGAGTTCTTAAGAAGTCAATCGATCTTTAAAAAAAAAAAAGAAGAAAAGAAACGCACTAAAACTCACTGAAGAGGTTATGAATGTGTCAAGTCATTGAGGCTATTTTGTCGGTGTGTTTGAGATGGCTCTAAAGTGATCCGGTAAATGAGGCTTAACAATAAAACGCTCAACAACATGAGGTCGCAACAGAGGCGGCTTCCTTTTATAGCTGAGATATCGTTGTAAAACATGTGCGCCCTGCTTGGCAATACACTGGTACTACGTACATACCAAGTGTAGAAGGGGCGTTGAATTTCAAATGATATGCAAGATTTTAAATTTCAAATATACAGAAAGACAGATATTTCAAATGCTTACCACTAATGTGTCCATTCTCATAAGGATAATCACCATTATCCAGACGATGTTTCTTAAGCTGAGGATGCTGCGACAGATGGGTAGGTGGCAGGGAGAGACCAACTGGTCCACGTTTTGGCGGTCTACCCGGTCTGGAACTGCGGAATTGCAGAGAGTTACTGTTGGGTTAAACGTGATTGGAATGATAAATATGATTAGTAACGCAAATATCCGCGTGATCTTCAATGTCCCAAGGTATTTCTTGTTTCATTTTATTCTCTTCTTTCGTTTTTCTTTTTTTTTTTTTTTTGTTAAAAACAACACATAATCATACATTTCTTTTAAAATTCAGAAAAGAAAAAACATTTCTATTAACTTAATTTAAATACTGTTATTTAAATAACAATTTAATTTATTTAAATAAACAAAACATTTTATTGTATGCTGATTTGCGTTACTTTTAGTTTTTGCTTATGAAATGATAACAACAAAAATATGATTATTTTCAGTTTTTAGAGCAAAAAATTCCTAGAGATTTATTTTACAATCTTTCGTATTTATTTAAGAACTTTCTGTTATTTGTTTAAATGCACGTTCAGTTTGTTGAAAAAAAAAATATGATAGTGCACACTATATAAGGTCTTTATAATTGTTAAACATTTAAAAAAAATCTATAAGAATATGGCAGCACGACCATCCAAAACGATGACTTCTTATAACTGCTCCTGGAAACTTGGCACCACTTTTATCAAAACACCTAAAACTCTTTTGTATTTAAAGCATTTGATCTTGAAAATCGACTACTAAATATATTCATTTTGACAAATAAAATGAGTTAGAATAATGAAAAACTTGGCATCACGTAAAACAAATATTATCAGTGACAAAGATTTGAGCTTTCATTGTTTTATTATTTATCAAAATTCCGAAAATGGTATTATAATTTCATTGACAACTGCTGAAGGCCGAATATAAAAAATGCCACCACTTTTTGTGTTAATGTGGAAAAGGCCACAATTTTCCCACACTTTAAACAAGTTGACAATTGTTGCAGAACTTACAAATTCAGGGAAAATACTGGGCATCACTTTTCGTATATTAAGGGCAAAACACGATGTTGCAGGTCAGTCTTTAACAAATACGTTGTAAAATTTTAAAGATAAATGTACGGATAAACTGCATTCCAATGCACTTAGAATCTTTCCTGAAGCTGCAAAATATTCAAACTCGTGAATTGTTTTCATATGGTTGGCACAAAATTTAAAAAAAAACTTAACAAATATTGACAAAAATGTTCTCCAGTTTAAGGTATGTCCTAAGATCATCATTTCGCTCGAAATTTTACAAATCTCCACAACAACAGTAAACTTGTTTAAATTAAATTAAAATTGCGGAAAATGTATGAATTTATGGCTGAAATTAATATTGATGAAATTCAACACTAAATTCAGTCATAGGAAGACATTTTGCAAGAAGTTAATAAAACGAATTCTCTCCAAGCGTCAAACTCATGGCAAATAATGTCTGAGAAGTACAATGCGAAACTTCAATGAAGAAATACGACAAACCGATACTTCTCTAAAAATTTTACCGGCTGAGGATTAAGTTATCAATTCTGCTAAGTCATTTGAGGAACACCTTCCACATCTACTGGTATCACCCATTCAACACTCACCTTCAATGTATTATTTTTCAAAGAACATTTAAATATATTAAAATCTGAATTATTCTGAATAATAATGATAATTTTTACGAGTAAATGAACTAAGACACAAATATTTTTAATAATTTTTGTACAAAATTTGTATCATTTTCTATGAAAAACCAAAAACCCGGAAAGAACACGTAATTAAAACCCAAATTTAAACAGTTCACTGTCTTTTTCCATTCTGGAAAACCGAACCCTGGTTTTCCGAAAAATTGATTTTTCGAATAAACCGAAAAAGTTATTCAAAAATTTCCGTTTTTGAACACTCTACGAAACCATGCATATGTTTGCACTATATGTACTATATGAATTAAAGATCTGCTGCCTTTCTGCTTCTTTGTTATCTGTAACGTTTATCTTTTGAGCAGTTGTAAACAATCGAAGCCAAATTTTATAACCTGTTAATCATTGTGTTTCCAACAATTAATTTTGAATAGCAAACACAATGTGTTTGGGCACAAGTATACGTTATTTGCGACAAGCTACAAACACATTATATTTGCATCCAAACAACAACAAAGGACAAAATTCAAAATTTTGCAAATATATTTTTCTAATTGTGCTCGTCATGGCACGTCGTTTTAACGTCCCATTGACCAAAAATAAAAAAATAAATGCTTAACCAAGTACACTACACGCTGCAAACGGCCCCAATCACATATTGCAGGAACCATGTACATGTTTGCAAGCATAATTTTCATGAATTGAAGAACTGCTGCTTTGTTGTTTCTTTGTTATCAGTTACATTTAGGTCACAAAAACATATATTATAACTTCAAACATGTAATACTGAATAGCAAACACACTGTGGTTGGACACAGGTATACAATACAAGCTGCAACAACGTTATATTCAGCGGCCGATAAGAGACTATAAGTACCCTCGTTTGGCGTGCCCGAAATCAGCTCTTCAACACACATCTTTGTGATTGATATTTCTATAAACGCTGTTTTCAGTACATCCTAATTTACATTCCATATAAGAATTTGGATATATCAGATTGATTATCTATCGATGGCATCAATGCAGGCACAATAGTTTGGTTTCTGATGATAAATACGTCACAGAGATCTAAACTCGTCATGACACCAACAATTTTTCACTTACAAAAATGTTTACGAACATCTCAGAAATACATATGAACAAAATTTATGTTGGTAAATATTTCAAGTCACGTCAAATGTTAGAACAAGAGAAAGCAAGATCTTTCTAAGAAAAATGTGTTAACCAATCAAATTGAAGGCAGGAATCGTCAGTGTTGCCAACTGTTAAAAAGATTTTCACTGTAACAACAATAAATCCAGAGAAAAAATATTGGCAGCACTTTTTTCAGCACAAAACTATGTCTAATTAAGCACGGTGGCGCCAAGGCATTAACATAATCTCTTTTTAATTAGCGGTAAAGATAATATGTGGGCACCATTTTTTGCTAATAGGTAAATATGGCAGCATCTCAAATCCAATATATATCTAGGGTTTTCCAATAGGTACTTGACAACTTTAATTTAATTTGTGAACGCATTATTTCACTGATCATCTAACTATTCCAATCCCTTTTTTTCCGTAAACGCAACAGTTTCGTCTTCATAAAGTACAGGAACGAGCAACGTATGCAAACTATAAAAATGTACTACCGAAATTCGGAGTGGTGACCGCAACTTTAAGAGCGTTAACTCCAATTTTTGGTCTTTATTCTCGCCCTAGTAGACAAGCAATAACAAGTATAGTGCAAAAATTTGAGTCTACATATTTATTGTGTGATGCTGCAGTGCCAGTGAGACAACGGGTTGGTCGAGGTGGCGAAAATATCGCTGCCGTTCGGGCGTCCGTAGCTAACGAACCAAATCAGTCAATTCCGCGGCGTTCTCAAGAACTGGGCATCGCCAATACCACTTTATGGCCAATTTTGCGTAAAGATTTTGGTTTACAACCATACAAGATCAAGCTGACTCAAGAATTGAAGCCGATGGACCATTTGACGCAACGTACGTTCTCCGATTGGGCTCTGGAGAAGATGCGCCAAGATGATGAATTTCATCGCAAAATCATCTTCAGTGACGAAGCTCATTTTTTGCTCAATGGGTTCGCCAATAAGCAAAATATGCGTTATTGGTTTAGTGAAAATCCACATGTGCTTCATGAATCACCACTTCATCCACAAAAAATAACTGTTTGGTGCGGTTTGCATGCCGGCGGCGTCATTGGGCCATATTTTTTCGTCGACAATAACGATCGTCATGTTACTGTGATTGGCGATCGTTATCGCGCCATGACTACCGATTATTTTTGGCCTGAATTGGAAAACATGCACTTGGACGATATGTGATTTCAACAGGACGGTGCTACAAGCCACACAGCACACGTAACGTGTAACTGTCGATTGTAACGATTGTAACAATGGATTTATTGCAGAGGAAGCTTGGTGAGCGTGTTATCTCAAGAAATGGGCCAGTCAATTGGCCGCATCGTTCGTGTGATTTAACGCCTCTAGACTTTTTCTTTGGGGCTACGTCAAATCATTGGTCTATGCCAACAAGCCGACGACGTTGGAAGAATTCAGAGCCAATATTGAACAATGAACGGTAAATGTGTGTTACAGTTCCCGAAATGTGTGAAAATTGGATCCAATGAATCGACTGCTGCCGACGTGCCCGCGGTGGTCATATGAACGTAATCGAGTTCCATTCATAAATGATTTGATTGTATTTCAAGTTGATCATAAAGTTTTGGAAACATCTCAAATCGTTTGCGCTTTATTTTAAAAAAAAGTTGTTAAGTCGTTATTGGAAAACCCTTTATAAACAGGGTATCGTCGGAGCTATTGAATATCGTTGGATAATTGTATCGTGCTAAAGGGAGATTATGTTGAAAAATAATGGAAATGTTTCCCTACATTTTGTGTCTTCGAAAATAGTTAAGTTCTATAAAAAAAACGGTGGCGCAAGTCAATAATAAATGCAGTTAATTAAACTTTTCACGAATTTTAAATGTATCACTATGTTTTAAATGTAACGGTATTAACATGCGATAAAGTTAATAGGAGTAGCATCTTTTTTTGCTAACTAACAGCATCTAAAATGTATCCAAACAAAAATTTTGGAAAATGCGTTCTATGAAACTTGATTTTATGGCAGCACTTTAAAATATAAATCAAAAATTGAATTCATATAATGCAGCATATTACGCAATTGATGTAGCAGCACGATTTTATATGATGAATAAAAAAGTGATTTTAATTTGGCTGCACTGGAGAACTCACTGGTAAACTCTGTTTGAGAGTTTTAAATACAAATTAGGTAGGGTGTCTCCAAACATTATTTAGCCACCACGTTGGCATGTACTACGACTGTCTGAATGGTCGACTTTAGCTGCACAACATTATAAAAAACTACATAAACAATTGAAATACACGAGATAATTTTTCTTTATTTAAATATTTTTTCTTAAATATTTATTTAGTGATGATTATTGCTGCTCTGTGCCCAGCTTCTTTATTCACCGAGAACAAACTGTTGTTCTTTCTAGTGCAGCTTAATAAATAATGAAAATTTACGAGTTTATATAAAATTAATTTCAAAATAAATATGCTACTGGATTTTTTACTCCACAGAGGTTGTTTTCTTCTTTCAGTGGGGGCACAAGAGATCTGTTCCGTTGATTTCTGTTATTTACATTTTTATTTTAAAACAAATATGCACGTTTATAGAACTTTATCTCTATTTGAATCTTTTGGATTTATATCTTTGAAATAATTATATGAAAAGTATGAAAAAGTATGCTCTGGGAGATGTTGTTATCCACAATCCTAAGGGTTTCCAAAAAAAATGTCAGTTCTCTGTGGTTTCTGATAGCTAGCGCCAGAAAATATTTGTTTAATGTGTAGACCAGATAAGATTACAAACAAATACATAAAAAAAGGTCAGGCTTCTGAATTGACCTCGTTAACAAAAAAAAAAAAAGTTAAATATTAAATAACTGTTAGGAAAATATATGATTCAATATATAAATGCAGCAAAGAGACCAACAAATTATTATTATAATTGCTGTAAAATCCCTAATGCTAAACATTTAACTTTGCTTCCGAGATAGTCTGTCTATTCGGTTGTAACTACATATTTTAAGCAAAATTCATCTGCTAACTTAGTCCGGAGTAAAGAGGAAAAGCAAAAAAAATACTTTGGTTGTGCTTTTCGTTTATGAAATTACTAGTTATTGTCCATTTATTTGCGCTGTCTACTGCGAACTACTCTGTTCAGTTGGTAATTTAGTTGAAAACCTGTTAGCAGCTGCTTCAATTGCATTGCCACCATTGAGCCAAGTGGTACTACAGAACCAATTAATGTTGCACATAGTACTTGCACTCGCGAAGTTTTGTTTTTTCACATTTTTGTAGTATTTACAAGAATATATCAAAACATGTTTTGGTAGAGTTTGCAGTCGCTACATGAATAAAGAAGACAATACCAATTGTCTAATTTAAGACAGCAAATGTTAACAGCTTTCGACAAGGTAATAAATTTAACAGCACTGAGTGTGCATTGCAGGACTTTAAATGATTCTGTTTCTTCAGCCTATCATTCCCTAGTGAATGATATTTACAAGAGATAAGAAGATGAACTCAGCTGTCGCAAATGCACAAGACAATAAAACTGTAGAAACTGTCAATTGTCCAATTTGCGACAGCAAGAGTTACAAGTTTCACATGAGGTAATAATTTTGAAAGCAATGAGAAGGTATTGTGAAACTTGAATTTATGATCCTGCAAAAATCTATCATTCTCTAGTAAATGACATGTGCAGGAGTTAATAAGATAATATCAGTTGTTGATAATCGAATTTTCAGATACATATGAGTTGATAATACAAATAAATTGTACAATTGTAGAAACTATAAATTGTCCAATTTGGGTCAGGAAAACTTAGAAGTTCTGCAATGAGCACAAATTGATAAACGTCAATAGATGAAAGTATATCATACCTTTGTGAATGTCATGTGCGAAAGATAAGAAGACGCGATCCACTGTATGCATCCGAATCAGAATTACCTCTTGCTGCACAACTTAAATGTATTCCTTTTCTAACTCTATCATTCCCTAGAGAATGGCACTTGCACTTGCACTTTAAAAACCGGATGAAAACCCGGGGTTAAAAAAACCAGTTTAATATCGGGTTTAAAATTTATATAAATTTCATTGAAATTCAGGTTTATTAAAACGAAACGGTTGGCAAACTGTTTTATATAAACCGAGTTTTAATTGCGGGTGTTAAAGCCGGTTTTGGAACTCGGTTTTTTAAACCCGTGTTTTTAAAACCGGTGTTTGTAACCAACTGTCACATCAGATTTAATAGAATCGGTTTGAGTACATAGCTTATGTTTCTAACTTATAATTTGAAATTTTTATAATGTGGTACCCCTTTAAGGCCATCTTGGCGATTTTTCCTCGAGATATCCTACTTTGACGCACGATAACACCATGAAACCGTTGCAGGAATATATCGTGTTATAGCCTATTGTTAAAAATTTCAAATTTTGTCAATTTAAAAATTTTAACCCTTAGAGTGGTCGGATTTTACTCAAACTTTATCCAGTCTAAATTCAGGTTAAACTTTATCAATGTGCAAATTGTTTTTTTCAAATGCACCGAGGAATCAAGATTTTCTAGTGTATACGAATTTTCACCCAAAATGCCAAAATCGGAAAATTTTAACTAAAATGCGGCACGGCTTCGAGTTGTCCGATTCGGCTCAAATTTTCACCAAGCCAGATTTAGACCTTAAGGAATAAGAATCCGCCTGGTGTTTATTAAAAGTGCGAAGATGTTTTTTCATTGCCACCCTAATGTACATATTTGCAAGCATTGTTTTCATGGATTGTAGATCTGCTGCTTTATGTTCCTTTATTGTCTGTCACGTGTTCAACTTAAACTGTATCAAGTCTACGATATAAATTCGATAGAAGTAGAGTTGCCGTCAACGCAGCTTCTGGATCAATTTGTGCAGCGGGTTCGTCAATCCGGGTCCTTATTCGACAAAGAACTCATGTTCATGGTTGTCCAGTGCGATCAGTAGAAACTATTGCCTTTGCAACTGAAAGTGTACCCGAAAAGCCATCAACATCAACTCCCCACTGTTCGCAGAAATTTAACATTTCTCGCATTTCTTCGCGCAGAAATTTTGCACAGGGACCTCGGTATGAAGGTTTTTAAAGTCAAATTAGTTCAAGAACTGAAAACTCGTGATAACCCGATGCGTTTTCGCTTCACTGAATGGGAGTCACAACATGTATTTACAGAAAAATCCGCTATTCTGATAAATCCCGTTTTCAACTCGGGCGCTAGGTTAGCAAACAAAATTGTCGCATTTTGGGCTTGAAAAATCCACACGTCCTCTAGAAGAAGCCGATGAATTCACAACGAGTTACTGTTTGATGAGATTTTTTGCATGGCGGCATCATAGGCCCAGTTTTCTTCGAAAATAAACAAGGAGCCACCGTTACCGTCCATGATGGACGTTACCGTGCCATGCTCAAAAATTATTGGTCTCCAAAAGTTGAAAACGGTTACATGGACCACGTATGGTTTCAACAGGATGACGTTATGCGTCGTTACAATCGATCTTTTGCGCACTGTGTTTGAAAACCTCATAATTACCCCACACTCTGTATCCCATTGCCCGCCTCACAGCTACCAATTGACACCGTTAGACTATAATCTGTGGGGCACAGACAATCCCGAGTCTATTGAGGCCTTAAAACACGAAACCGACGTTGTCGTTTACGAGATAAAGGTCCGAAAATGTACCAAATATAACAGCTGCATATATCCAGTAGACTATTTTCGAGCCGAAGCCCCGTCGACCTCCGATGGTCCTTTTCACGATACTATTCATGGTGTTTGCGTTTAAAACAAGCTTTCTGTCTAGAATCACACTTAGATGTCTCTACCACATTTATATAGTGGCTGAATAAATGGAAACTTCTGCTTTCTCGTAAAGAGTACGAGCTCGGTTTTCTGTGATTATATCCTGGAATGCATCTGTGCATATGGAATTGTATTTATCTTGCACAGTAATTTCCAGGTCGTCATTGAATAACTGTCAGACTGTGCAATCTGATCCAGCCCACTATAGCAAAATACTATCCTGTGCTAAATTCCAGATAATTAGCGATAGGACTTCCGCTTTGAATGTCCCTTTATTCACACTTCGAGTTAAAGTCGTGTGACACAGGAACGAGATTATGCGCCTTCGCGTAGGCAATCCATATACCAAATTAATAATTGCCTGGTCCGATACAGCTGATTTTATCGACCCCGGTAAGACGTTGTGAAATGCCTTCAGAAGAAAATAAGAGAGACTGATGGTCTAACGAATTTTAGTTTAATATGAGATGATTTCTTCTTCTTTGGAATGTGGATTCTCTCCATATAACGGAAATATAGGATAGCTTGATACAGCTCATATAAAGTTTCAGAAGGCAGGTTATTTGTAGGGTCTTAAAAAAAAGCTTCTCAAAATACCGTTCGGAAGCGGTGTAAAACTGTAGATCCCAATCAATGAGTGAAAACTGGAAAGCGCACAGCTCAGTGATTGTGAGAAGCTCTCCCCTGTCCCTTCATGGGATGTAATGGGAAACCATTTATTTATTTTTACAAAACTTCCTATTACCTAGCGTAGTGTTTATTTTGTAACGATGTTTCCCGCAATCTGCGAGATCACTGCGTTGCTCGGTGCATTCGGTCTTATGTCTTCGGGCCAGTTTCCTGTAAAGTGTACGTTAAGCAGGGGGTCTACCGATTCATCATTCCTTCAGATATTCTAGAGATGTGAGAGTCGTCGAGAGGACTTTGCGCAGTTCGAAAGTCTCAGCCGCATTTTCAATGCCTTCGCAGTAATGTTTCCAAACTCCAGATCTAAACTCTTTGTTATATTACACAGTGCAACACGAAAAAATATAACCATATACGGACACCACTACGTGATAAAAGACCAAAATAAACACGTGTCTCCCAGTTTTGCCCAAAGTCATGGACTTTTTTTATTGGCCCCCAAAGATTTAGGACCTCGGTATCATTTTTGCAAAAAAGTTATCATTTTCTTTTCGGGAAATTTTTCGCTTTTGCGGCTACCTAAATGCTAACTAAGCGCTACCTAAACGGTGTTAAGAATCATTCCTAGGAAGTTCATATGTTCTAGAAAAATGTTTATTGAGGTCTTAGATTCATTCCTTTTTGTTGTTGATTGTTTCCTTTAATTTTAAAGGGTTTGCTACCTATGGATTTAAACAGGGGAAAAAAGGTAGTGTTGATTTTAAATTTGTGTTCTTTATGACAAGAGCTATAACTTTCCCTCAGAGAGTAAATCAAAATTCCGAACGGTTTGCCAGATATGAGCCTGACAAAATGATCACTTTTTTGCAAAAATGACACCTAGGCCCCAAACCTTTGGGGGCCCATAAAAAAATGCATAACTTTGTGCAAAACTGGGAGACACGGGTCTTTTTTTTTGGTCTTTTATCACGTAGTGGTGTCTGTAAATGATTATATTTCCATGATTTAAAAAATTAGACACATTGGTATTTATGTCGCATTTTATACACATTTCAGTCTCACTCCGGGACTTCATCAGATTGTCTGGTGCAGATTGACGTCCGCACAAACAACGAGATCAAAAATAAAATTCTCTCTGACGAGCGTGGTCCAATATCTGCATAGGGCAAATAGGCTGACGCTGCGTTCATAGACATTTCATATCTGGTTTCGATTTTAATTGATCAGTAGGGTTTAAGAAAGCTATCTGCAAGATGGGTGCCGCGTTTGCTCTCAATTGGCCATAAAAGTATGGGTGCAGACGTGTGTAGACTCAAAAAAATTCCATGAATTGGGTTACGAATTGGTACCTCTCCGGGTTTAGCCCCCAGTGACTATTTCCAAACCTAAAGAAATGGCTCGGTGGAAAGAGATTTAGCTCCAACGATGAAATTATTGATCAAACAAATGCCTGTTTCTGGACCTCGAAAAATCCTATTGTTGGAAGGGATACAAAAATTGGAGAAACGTTGGACTAAGTGTATTGATCTATAAGGAGATTATGATGAAAAATAATTTTTTTTTTGCAAAAAATTCTGAGGTTCATTCAAAAAGTCACGGACTTATTTTCCACCTTATTTAAAAACCGATAACGATTTAAAATAAAACGTGAAACCGTTTCTTCGAGAATATCAATTTTCACAAACCCTAAGCACGGTTAACAGGTCGAAATTCCGTTAACCGGTTTCGGTTTTGAAGTCACTAATATCAACCCAAAAGAAGACAGCAATATATGTAAATATTGATAACGGTTGTAATATTAAAGGCCTTGCCGCCACCGCCGTTTGCCGCTGCCAGGTTAGACGACCAAGCCGCCGCCGGCTTTTTTAGGTCCCTTCGCCGCCGTCGCAGCAGAAACAATCTGCGTAAACCTCTATACTGTACAAAGGCTGGTACTAACTTCGTTCGCACGAAAAATATTGAGCCAAATCAATTAGATTCGCTGCGAAATTTGCCAGCAATAAATTTGGTTAGCTGCGAAATTTGCCAGCAACATGTCAGTGTTGATGACTATATTTTTCTCCGTTTCTATCTTTTTTACACTAAAAATTTTGTTTTTAGTGGGAGTTGACATCATTGATCATTCTAAAATTTGATTAGACTTTAAATTTGTCGTCGCAACATCAAAATGTTGCTAGATACATGTTGCTGTTAATTCATACTACAATGGGGGAAATATTTGTTTTGTAGGGAGTTTTATAAACTTTCGTGCGAAATGTTGAACATATCATGGGCATTAATCGAAAACACTTCCATTATCTTCAGTTTTGCCAGATAAAATGGAGAATGCAAATTTCTCTTACGATTTCAGGGTTTAAAATTCTTGGAATAGTTGTCAAATGCAGATACGTATTTTAAAAGAAAATCGAAAATGTATTGAATGTGTTCTAGTGATAAAATTGATTTTGTTGATTAGTGTTATAATTCTACCATAATATCAATTCGATTTTTGCAGTAATTACCCTGTTCTGCTTCTGTTTCTGCCTACTTGTTACAATCTTTGCATCTAATTTCTATAACTTTAAATTATATTTTTTCGATTTGTTATAGATTTCAATGATTTATTGCGCTAGCCAGAAAATTACCACATATACATTATAAATTATCGCTCACTTGTATTTTTTTTTTCAGTGCATGAGAAAGAGAGAGATGCCAATATGGTTTATATATCAGAGTCTGTGCTTTTGGACTACAACAACTACTAGATATATTATAATAATTACATTTGCCTTTGGGTATTTAATTACATTTTTATGACTACAAAGCTACTTGTATTCGTTTGTTGTTACCATAAATTGTTATCGATTTATTTTTTTGCTGTTTCGATGAATTATGACCGTATTTTTGCGCGTTGCCATCGTCGTCTGGTCGTTGGTTCCTTTGTTGTGCCCAAAAGTGAATTACTGCGAAAATGTAGCGCGTTTTCGGTTGATTTTGTGAAATTATTTGAAATGTTGATTTATAACTAAATTGTGGCTAATTTATGAAAATCCAACGAATTTCAATAGAAATGGTAAACTGTTTTAGTTTTAGTGCTAATAGTTATAAAACGAAATTGAAAAAATTTAGATTATATATTAAACTAATATCAAGTGCTTGAAATTGAACAACATCTAGAAAAGTTTAAAGCAAATTTAGTTTTGGGCGGAAGAAGAATTGTTCCCTGTAATCGATGTTTTCCTTTGCCAACTATCTGCCTTTACCCCCAGCCACTTTACCTACTTCTTGACTTGACTTAACTCGACTCATTTCAACATTGAACTTAAGATTAAGATGAAATGAAGTGGAAAACATCGTCCACAACCACAGCCACCTACCTAACATAATAAATAATTCTTTTTTTTTATTATTTAAATATCAACAATATAAAATGTAAATATTTTATAATTTATCTCAATGTAAATATATGACTTTGTCACAGACGACAACAGCAGCCAACTGGAATGAAAGTTAAACTGATGATAACCAGAGAGACCAACTGGTAGAAATGGAAAGGAAATCTGTAAAACAAATGGAGGGCAATTTGTGTAAATATTTCCATAATGAAAGTAAAAATGAATATTTCAAAATATTTACCAAATGTTTTTAAACAAAAGCGATTAATATAAACTAATATTTAACTCAAAATATAAATACATACATATATCGTATGTACGAGTATACATATGAATGAACGAAATACGACCGACCTGATTGCAATACAATTTTTTAATATAATTTTAAGACATTTTTTTTAAAAGGATTTTTGAATGTTGATCTTTGGTTCTGTGAAAAAATATGACGTTTTGAAATATTTGAAAGACAAATATGTCATTCAACGTATGAATCAGCACAAGGTGATTATGTTTTCGTGCAAAAACACATGTCATGGAATGATTTGTGGCTAAAACGTTGACTGTTGAAACTGTTGACGTCAAAACATCTGGGATTTGCTGCTGATAATAAAAGGGTTATCATTTATTTCGTTTCTACTCTAACAAATATTTCACAGAATTGTCTAACACAACAACAGATTTTATCAACGTCAGCGTAGGAGTGGGAAATTGTTTATTTTCACGTGAAATGTCACTGCCAGAATTAAACAAAGTTGTTTTCTTTTTTTTTGGAAAATTATAGGAGGATTAAATTCCAAGAAATGATTCTGTGTCCTTTCAATAAAAACAAAAATAATAACACAACTTCATATACTGACAAGTTTCAACACCAAGTCTGTTGGCTTAACGGGCTTGACCCTGCTAAAGATAATATTTCACTAATATCGAAACGATGTCCAGCGACTGCGAGTTCAAATCCTACACTCGAATGTTTCAAAATGTTTTCCTACTTACTTAGGTGGCCTCAACCAACCCAAGAACAATGCCGTAGATCAATACTGGGCAGACAACAGGTGTATTCCAGTAAACTATTTTCGAGGATAGGCCCCATGGTCCTAAACTATTTGCGGGCATAGGCCCCATCGTCCTACGTTGTCCCTTTTGCACGAATATAGGGCCACTGCGGCTCTACTTATCCTGTCCAAACACGCAAAGAAAAAACTCGTTCTCCCAAACGAAATCTCAGATAACTGAAGTTCATTTGGGGACTGTAGTTGAGAGAAACGAACTTCCGTTAAGTCAAACATGTCATTTCGTTTGGGATAGCCGCAAAATGTTTGCAACAAACGAGTTATGAAAAATATATGCTGAAATAACGTTGGCGAGAAACAAAAACAGGTTCCTCCAACTGTTGTTTCGGTGACAGCAACAGAATTAAAGTTATTCCATAATAAAAAAAGACGTCTGTGAGCAAGGAAAAACGTTTGCAGTAAACGAGTTATGAAAATTTAGAGCTGAAAAAACGTTTGCGAGAAACGGTTCTAGCAACTGTTCTTTCGGTTACAGCAACCTAGTTGTAGTTACTCTAAACTAAGAAAACGTTTGCGAGAATTGAGAATCGTTTGCAGTAAACGAGTTAAACTTTTATTTATGGCTTCCATACTCTCTTTTTTGTTTAAATTATGGGTTTTACATATACAGTTTGTTTTAAAAAAGTTGGAATATTTTTCTTTTTTTCCATTGTCTATTTCAAGACGTCAGTCTCGCTTGCATTCAAGTAACAATTAAAAGCGCAGTAAACTACAACGCGTCAATTGTCCTTCCAAGATACATTGACAAGGTAGAAGCATTAGAGTGTGTGATCACTTTTATGTGTATGCGTGAGTGTGTATGTCAAACGAGTGGATTAGACTGTGTATACAGTCGACAGAATGAGAGTATGAGAGAAATTTACGTTCTTCGTAGTCTGTACTCTCATAAGAAAAATGGCTAATTTCAGTTACAACAAACGTTTTTTAGTTTGCGACAACTGTAATTTTGTACGCGTTTGATGCAAACGAGAACTCGTTTGCCACAACATGATACACATTTGCGATATATAAGTTTATTTGGGAGAACTACTTGAACGATTGCGATTAATAAATTAGTACAAATAAATAAAAGTATTGTGCGGCAACCGACCAATAAACGTTTCATTTTCTTTGCGTGTAGTATTTGGCTTGAAACCAAGCTTTCTCTCGAGAATCACGTATAGATACCTTTAAAAAAATTTGTCTACCACATAGATAGTTCAAGGATGAATATACGGAACCTGCTGCTTGCTGGTACAAAATACGAGCTCGGCTCTCTCTGGATTCATTCTTCCAGTCCCACTCCTTTCCATTCTACATGGACCACTTACAGAGTCTCCTGATGAAGTTCTGCAGTACATCTCTGCATGTGGAGGGGCATTTCTCTGAACTTCAATAACCACGTGACTATACAACCTGGTTCATCCAGCTCTAGAAAACCATTTAATTACTTACTTTGTTTGTCACAAACAACCAAGAGAGGGCAAGGGCCGTACAATGTGAGGATAACATGTTAATCCGACCGGCTCGAATTTCAGGGTTTCTTCTCCAGTTGGTACCAACAAGCTCTCGCAGGCAATCTTCCGACAGGTCTTTCCAGCGAAGTCTTGGTCGTATTATTTTTTATGCTGATCCATTTTACAAACATGGCCTAGCCAGGGTAAATGCGTTATTTTGATTCGCATAACGACGTCGATGTCGGGATATATATTATGCAGCTCGTGGTTCATCTGTCGACAATACTCGTCGTTCTCTATTATAGGCCCATATATTTTTCGATGCATTTTTCTCCCGCAGACTCCCAATGATATTTCATCAACATGCGGTATGACCCAGGATTCTACGTTATAAAGCAAGGCAGATTGTATGACAGTCTGTCAAAGTTTGATCTTTGTTTCTCGAGAGAGAGTCTTATCTCTGAAGTACTTTTTTATACAGATATAACCCCTGTTTGCAAGGAAAATTCTCCGTTTGATTTCTAGGCTGACGTTACTGCTTCTATTCAAGGCAGAGTCGAGGTAAATAAATCCGTCCACTACTTCGAAATTATAACAGTTCTCAACTTTCACCCTTTCATCCAATCGGGAGGATGTTCTACTTGTTGAAGTCATTAATTTCGTCTTGTCCTCGTCAAACCCACTTTTGCTGAGTCCTTCTCAATTATCAAAAATACTGCAGAAACTTTTCTCAGATTTCGCCCAATGATGTCTAAATCGTCAACAATCAATGGATCAGAACAATCCCATGCGAAAGGTATTTGAAGGACATTGAAAAAGAGGACGACCAAAACTTCACTAGAAAAATCAAATGGAAAATTGCTTGCGAGAGCTTGGTGTTACCAACTGGGGGAGAAAAGCTGAAGAGCAAGCCGGTTGGAGAAACATGTTACCTTTATTTTGCGAGGCCCTTGATCCCTCTGGGTTGTTTTAGGCTACCTATATAAGTAAGTACACTAAATCCTCAGTATAGGCTGTACCTAACTATTTGATACCAAGTGAAGCCGCAGACAAGAGAAACCCTATAGTGCGATCTCTGCAACCTCTTAATGGAGAGCATGACGAGAAAAGCTGTAATTAAGGGCAATTATGTCGTCACCTGTCAAAGCAAAATTCTGCTCACGTATATTGATGATATTGATATCATTGATCGACCTACGTGGGCAGTCACTGAGATATTTCCGAGAATCGCAAAAGAATCAGAAAAGACGACAGTAAATAAGCAGAGGACAAATGTAATGGTATCAACGAGCCATCATTTGAAGCATAGTGTGAACGTTGATAACCGTTAAAGGTTAGGTTAGGCAGACCCGTCTTTCACTATTGCCATACTTAGTCCAATGAGACTCATGGTGATACCACGAGATGTCATATTGCGTTCCCGTCATTGAACATGTGAATAGACCTTATGAATTGGCATTCAAGCCAAATGATACCCCATCTCAGCGTTTCAAGATGTGGCTGGAAAACAGATGTTTATTAGACCCTGACATCCCATTTTGTGGTCCGCAAAATATTTTAAGATCAGTTAGATTAACTCCACGAATGTTCGTACGATCGAAAAAGAAGTTAGACCCTAAGTATTATCCCTTCCTCAGACAGAAGCCGGGGCAGGAGCATATCAGATGTTCCACGCTCACGGCCTCCTCTACACCTCCACAGCTTCTGCAATAGACATGAGCTGAGATTCTAAGTCTCCACAGCTTCTTCAGTAGACATGAGCTGACATTCTAAATAGACACGTATCTGCCTTTCAAACAGTGCCCTGTGATCATAGCTATCATACTAGAGATATTCTTATTTGTTGTCTGTCTCGATTTTCTTTTCAGCATTTTTCAACAAACAAAGACACATTTTGGGTCACAAAAGAATAGTTTATAACCTATTCATCAGTGTGTCTCCAGCATGTACTATTGAATAGCAAACACAATGTATTTGGACACAAGTATACTATATTTGCGTTTTTCCAGCACGTATAAGTGAACGCTGAAAAAACGGACCCAGCAACATATTTCAGAAACCATGAACATGTTTGCAAGCACTGTTTTCATGAATTGAAGATATGCTTCTTTTGTTGTTTATTTGTTGTCTGTTTCGTTTTTCTGTTCAGCATTTTTCAACAAACAAAACCACATTTGGGCCACAAAAATATATTTTGTAACCTATTAATTATTGTGTCTGCAACATGTAATATTGAATAGCCAACGAAATGCGTTGGGAAACAAGTATACTATAATTGGCCATCGGTGGCCGTTGGTGGTGCAACGGTTAGTGTGTGCGGCTGTTCGTCGATAGATCGTGGGTTCGATCCCTGCTCTGACCACCTTACACTTGTTTCGACAAAGGCCACTTCACTTAGTGACGGCGACACTATCCAGTAATATGGCATGAAATAGCTTCTCAAAAATCCGTTCGGACCCGGTGTAAAACGGTAGGTCAAAATCTATCAGTGAGTGAAGCTACAAATGCGTTATCTTTGCATTCAGACAATAACAAAAGACAGATTTTCCAGCATGCACTCTGAAAACACGGTCCCAGCAACATATTGCAGGAACCATGTACATGTTTGCAACCATTGTTTTCATTATTTTGTTTCTTTTTCTTTGTTGTCTACCACGTTTTAGCTTTAAGCAGTTTTCAACAAAAAGACCACAGATGAGTTACAAAAATATACATTATAACCTACTAATCATTGTGTCTGCAACATCTAATATTCAACAGCAAACACAATATATTTGTACACAAGTATACTATATATGCGAAATGCTACAAACACGTTATATTTGTATGGAAACAATAAAAAATGCAGAGTTTTCAGTATATGAATATCAAGTTTTACGAACGATTCAGGTCATGACATCGCCATATCTGTCTGGTGGTATGTAATATCCTCGACCTTATGGATGAATTTCTTCGAATCTGCCGCAATCAATAACGTCAGCCTTGAACTCAAGCTGAGAATTGTGCTTGCAAGTAGGTGCTGTTTCAGACTTCGCAAGCACTGCAGAGATAAACCTATCTCGGGAAACATAAACGTATTGATGTCGGAATCAGAAGAGGAACTCAACATACATACATATAATTCCTGCTGCGTCTACAAGACGTTCATCTGGTGATGTCAGATGGCAGAAGCAAAAACGCACTGCCTCCTAAGGGTTAATAATGAATTTTGTCGTTTTGCTGTTTCAATTAAAAATATTCCACATAATATAATGAATTTTACCATAGTATTTCATCTTTTATCTAGCACTTGGGCTAAGATTCGAGTGTTCGGACACATATAGTGAAATTTTATGGCGATAATTTTTGTAGAACATTTTGACCACGCCCCCCGCCATTTTGGAGCAGGTTTTTGCGACTTTTCAAAAAAAAGTAAAAATTGTGGTTATACGTGACAGTTAGAGGGTGAATTTGTTCCACAAAAATGTTTATCTGAATCTTTTCTATAAAACTTCTGAACATACTTTGTACCTCAGAAGTAAGGAACACACAATTTTGCATGCCGATATGTTGCAGGAAAGTTCCGAGGGGCGGAAACTTTGACCCGCCCTAAAACAAATTCTGATCAGATCTGGCAAAACACCGATACACGTATATTTTTGTTTAGACCTTTCTACCAGAAGCCGTTGACAGAACCCCATAATTTTTTTTGGTGTCGCACAGTGTGATTTATTCAAACAAAGTTACCCAAATTAAATTTTTTGTGTCCGTTTTTCCTCAAAAATCTGCATGCAATTGGTATTCGACAAGTTCAGTGCTATCGAGTGACATTTCTAATATTTGTGATTCGATAACGTTTGCCATCATCCTAAAATTTAAGATTTCGATCAAACTCAGTCGACGACGCCGGCGGTGATTAGGCCCCTTGTATCCTGAAATCAATGTAGTTAAGCGAATCAAAAGAAAGCAATTACGCCGGGTTGGTTATATCATTAAACTGGTTAAGGATGAACTAGAGAAAAAAGCCTTCCAAATATTACTCAAAGGAAACCTACACATAGGACGGACGACAAGACTCCGCTGGAAGGAGGACAAATCCCTGCAAAAGCTGGGTACAACAAATCAAAAAGATCGACCCTGGCGGAGGAATATGTTACATTATTTTTGTATTTTTGTAAAACAAATAATTATGTAAGCTTTTTTATTTTCTACTGCTGGGAAGCCAGTGAAAGTTAAACGCTTTGAAATGAACAATAGTGGGCAAAATGTGAAGAGTTTAATATTTATCCTGTTCTATTTACTCTATTTACTGTGCAGCCAAAGAAGCGAACAACTTTTGTGTTATTACAGAAAAAAAGTGATGAATTTCCATATTATTCATTTACAATTTGATTAAAAAATATTTCCTTGTGGTTTCAATAACTCCACGATACACCTTTTTTCCAAATCTCGACAAACTTTTCATACCACCCACATTGCCAGTAACAAAACCAAATTCCCCATACTAATTATGTTACACTACCAGATTATCATGCTGAGAGCGTTTCTTGTTACCAAGCTACCTATGTAGCTAAGAAATTATTAATAACAAACACAACAGAAGCTACAGACAATTTACGCCAAACAAAATCGCATCTTAAGTGAACTGAACTGATTCCTAATACAAATCTCGAGTCTTTTGTTAGCCACCACCGTTGGCAGCAGTAGCACCTTTGGAAAAGGTGTGATTTTTACACATAAACCGTGATTTAATTGAGCAGAACCAACAGATAGATCCCTGCTCGCCGTAGGTGGGGGAAGATGTGAAAATTGTTAAAAGTACTAAACCAAATTACAATAATAATTTCTTGTTATAATTATTTAAAACAACAACAGCAAAGTGTAATTATAAAATAACTATTTTTCCTATTATTATTTGGAGGAAAAAAAATCTAAAGCACAATTAAGAAAAGAAGGCTTAAAACCGATAATCATGCTTATTCCCATCTCTTAAGACAAGGTAGGGCCGCCGCTGGTATTGAGAGTTTAACAGATGTACGCTCGAGTACTGGAATTTCTATGAAAATATTTCAAAATGTATGTACAGACATAAATATTTTCATTATTTAAACAAATTGTGCATGAATTGTACAACATCATCATCTCGAGTTTCTTTCTCTGTATTCATTGGGTCGCTCCCCTCTACCACCTGGTACTCTTGTAACAAAATAATTTTTTTGAATTTTCATTTGTTTCGGAGCGAATAAATGAGTTATTAACACGCCAAATTAAATTAGGCTTAGATTTCAATGCAGAGAATGGAAAAAAGCGTTATAAATCATTGTTTGTATAAAGAGACTTCGAAATGAAAATCCGTAACCGAAAAACCTCTCAATACTTTGTATGAAAAAAAATCAAATTTTATACTTTTTTCTTCTCGAATACGAATATCTAATTATCTTATTACGCTGTTCGATTTGCATATCGAATTAAATAATTGAAAACGCCATTTTGCTATTTTTCACAAGCTTGTTAAAAATCACTACACTCAAATATATGTATGTATATATTGTCAAAAAATTGTATTGCCAATTATCTTAATAATTTGTAAGCTCTGTCAGTCGTTAATAGATTGTCATCAATTGAATGAATGTCTTGTACACTGAAAGAAAGTAAAATGTGTGATGATTTCCGTCACTTCTACGAGAATTTTAATCGGAAGTAAAGCTAATGTACAGATAGATTTATTCCGCAACCAACATGGCTTCATTAATCAAAAAATATATTATTTTAATAAAAACCACTTGCAAATTGGCTTATTATTTAATGGTATTTTCATTAAAATTCCTGAACAAAAATATTCACAAAATATTACAAACGTCAAAGTAAAGTTTATATGACATATTGCGTTGAAGCACGGGAACATCGTGGCAAAAACTAAACTTTACAGTGCAGCAATGTAAACGGCATTTTAACCCAGGCATTTTATATCTGCGACTAAGCATTTTTCTTTTAATGTAGATATGGCAACAACGTAAGCCAGTAATCGGGTTTAACACTGCGCTATTAGCTCTATGTAAACAATGACGGAAGCGGACAACATGTACAATTTCCAAATTTGTTAATTTAAAATGATACGAAGTCATTTCCTCGAGCGTTACAATGTAATGTGATTGTTAACACTGTATGTAATTTTGTAAGTCATGGAAATAAACCATATACGGACACCACTACGTGATAAAACACAAAAAAAAGACCCGTGTCTCCCAGTTTGGTCAAAGTCATGCACTTTTTTTTATGGGCCCCCAAAGATTTGGGACTTCAGTGTCATTTTTGCCAAAAAAGTGATCATTTTGTCGGGCTCGTATCTTGCAAACCGTTTGGAATTTTGGTTTATTCTCTGAGGGAAATTTGTAGCTCTTGTCATAGAGAATAAAAATTGTAAACATACAAAATCAAAAAAACTACATCTTCAAGGTCAAAATCACAAAAAACTTTAAAAAATTCGATTTTTCTTTTTTACCTTTTTTTCACTGTTCAGGTCCATAGGTAGCAAACCGTTCAAGATTCAAGGAAACAATCAACCACAAAAATATACCCAAGGTCTTAGTAAATAACTTTCTAGAACATATGAACTTCCTAGGAATGATTCTTAACACCGTTTACTTCAACATTGAGATACTATGCTATCTCACCGACCGCAGCAGCACAGGCACGGAACAAGGCACGCAGCACACCATAATTCCGAACTATTTCCAAGATATGAGCCTGACAAAATGATTACTTTTTTTTCAAGAATGACACCGAGGCCCCAAATCTTTGGGGCAAGTAAAAAAAGTCAATGACTTTGAGCAAAACTAGGAGACACGGGTCTTTTGGTCTTTTATCACGTAGTGGTGTCCATATATGGTTATATTTGTTCATGTTGCACTGTATAACGTAGCATAGACGTAACGTAACAACGTCACATTTAAAATCATTTAAATTAAGAACTTGGGGCCTAAGCAGCACTGTCGTGATCGACAAATTTTGATCAAAATTTTGAATTTTTGTACCCTGGCAAAAAACCTTATCGAATCATAAAAAAAATGTGAACTGCCACTTGATAGCTCTGCTGTTGCCGAGAAGCCAATTTTGTAACAGAAATAACCCCCTGAACTCTTCAAAGAGAAGAAAATCCATAAGCCCGACCAAAGGCCGCCCATATTTAAAGCATCATTACATAAAACTGCATTCCGAAGCAGCGAAGATCCAGCGGAGAAAATCGTTGAGACCGATCCAACGTCAACCGCACGAAAACCTTTGAAACTCAAAAGAGAATACCAAAACCAGGGGGGAAAATCGCTAAACCTGGCATAAGGCCCATTAATCATGCAATTATACAATATGCCAAAATGGAGTTATCTGGCCACACAGATGTGACACGATAAAAATAAAGACACCGTTAAAGTCGTGAGAAGAATACCTTTAATTTGAGTTCCCGTACTTTATTTTCCTACGTGGACCCAGTGGGTCCGGGTGACAATATTTTTTGCAAGTTTTACTGTTCTTATATTTTACTAAAATTTCGGGTTATTTGTCTTTTTTTCTATTTTTCTTTTTTTGATGTGTTAACATCTATAGGCACGGGTAGAGCAATCTATCAAAGTGAACACATGCAAACAACACACAGCGTTAGCATCACATACGTGAATGATGTACAACAATAGTATCTGCCTGAAAATAAGTATGATGGTATTGATGTAGCGGCAGTGAACAAGCAGGTTGTCGTCGCCAAAGAGTATTGCATAGTATAGAGAATACGTGGAACAAATTGTATGACTCAAAAGCACTGGCGACATTTATGCTTTTTGTATTGTTTTATGTAATAACTTTATGTTGAAAAATTCTATAAAGAGAATAAGATTCGTTTGTGCTCTTCTACTCATACTATCTACATGAGAGCTGAAAAGAGTGCAATAAGTTCCCTATAATATTCAATACTACTTTTCTTCACAAGTTTTATGGCAAAACTAAAACAATTATTTCAGTGAGCTAAATATTGCTGTTTATTCAGTTCTATGCCAGCATTCAGACAAACAGGTGGTCGTCGCTCTGTTTATGACAAAACAAACCAATTATTTCAGTGAGCTAATTATTGCTTTATTTATTTTAACAATATTACATTTAATGTTAAAGCAGATGTAAGAAAAAAGAAAGTGCAATAGCAAAAGAGCCTTCAGCACAAAAACTATTCTTTTTTAATATACCAATGTAACATTTACTAATGTGTGCATAGAAATCGAACAGGTACCGTGTAATAAAAAGGTGTTTACACATCGCCCGTGAGTTCGAACACTAATTTTTTTTTTCATAAAATGGCCGTCGGTGGTGCAGTGGTTAATGCCCGTGACTTTTGTGCATCAGAACGTGGGTTCGATTCCTGTTCTGACCACCTTATACTTCTTGCGACGACGGTCAACTCGCTTAGTGACGGCGACACTATCGAGTACTTAGCCATGAAGAAGCTTCCCAAAATACCGTTCGGAACCGGTGCAAAACTGTGGATTCTAATCAGTGAGTGTAAGACAATAATTCTCACAACTCACGGATTGTGAGATACTCTCCACTATCCCTTCAAGGGTGTAAAGGAAAACTATTTATTTATTATTTTGTATTCAGTGCAAGAGAAAAGACTATAATAGGGTATGTTCAATGTAAACCCAAATTCAACATTTCGATCGGTAGTCGTGAAACAAAGAAGTCGATTGTTCAAAATTGCCGTCGGTAGAATTGTATTCTCGATCACGATTGCTGGGATTGGACACCCTGGTAAACGATTTTTTGCTAAAATTATATTACTTGTGTGGAATATTATATAAATTTTAACAAACAAATAATGCGGCGAGTACTTATTCTTGGTCAGAGTACGCGTGATTCTAGATTGATAGAAGTCCAAAGCACCACCCTGAAAAAAAGTAGGATGAGTATGACTGTTTGCTCCTCCCTCAGGACATCTGTAATACCCTGAATTGAGGAGCATATAATACATCAAGATTAGGAACCCAAAACCTTTGTCAAACCAGGTTATGGAAGTTCAACCGCTTCCCAAAAGTGCCACCTCTTGCTTCCGGCCAAGATACACAAATTCGCCAACGCTCTGATTTAAAGTTACGCCCCCATGATTAGGGGTGAGGACTATCTAAAATTCTGCCGATGTAAGGACTGAGGAGCCTAGTAGAGAGCAGCATCCACTGATAGCATATTGATAGCATATATTATTCACTTTTTAAGTGCAAGTGGCGACTCTGAAATTTGTTTATCCCAATTATTAAAACTGGATTGTAATTTACGAAAGAACAACGCGTTATAATTGTGAAAAGTTATTACAAAAATTTAGAAAGTTATTCTGAGACAGATCGCAAATTTCGAAGAATTTTCAGACAAGAAAGTGAACCTAATGTGTCAACCATTCGAAGAGTGATCAACAAATTTAAAGAAACTGGCCCGGGTAACAACAGTAAGACTCTTGTGCGTCAACGTACTGGTCGGTCACTTGCAATCATTGCTGCTGTAAACGAAAGTGTCGCCGAAACCCCGAAAACATCAATTTGGTTTCGTTGTCAACAACTTCAAATTTCACGAGCACAACGAAGCGAATTTTGACAAAGGACCTCTCCACCTTCATGCGTACAAAATACATCTTACTCAGGAAGTCAAACCAACAGGCGATGGAAAGCGCCGGCAATTCATTCAATGGGTAATGGAGCAAAGTGAAGTCAATGCAAATTTTTCAAAAAAAAGTCATCTCCCCGAAGAAGCCCATTTTCATCTGAATGGCTTCGTGAATACAAAAAATTTTGGAATTTGGAGCTCAAAAAATCCTCATGCAATCCATGAGAAACAAACTCACCCACAACGAGCAAATCTCTGATGCGGATTATGGTCAGGCGGCGTGATTGGGCCTTACTTTTTTGAAGATGAAGTCGCAATTGCAGTAACTGTAACCGGCATTCGTTACAGGAACATGATAACGGAGTTCTTGTCGCCTCAACTTGACGGCATGTGTCTGAACGACATGTGGATTCAGCAAGACGACGCCATCTGACAAACCGCGCATAAAACCATCGATTTATTGCAGCAACCATTTTACGAAGAAACTATCTCAAGAAATTCTGATGTCAACTGGTCATCAAGATCATGCAATTTAACGCCGTGCCATTACTTTCTTTAGGGTTTTATAAAATCTCGGGTTTATGCGAATAAACCAGAAAGAATGCCTTAGCTCAAAACCGACATCCAACGCGTCATCGGTGAGACAGGGCCACATCTCTGTGAAAAAGTTATGGAAAATTACACGAAAAGAGTAACGGCCTATCATCAGAGCCGTGAGGACTATTTGACGGATATTGTATTCCATACTTAATCAGAACATGTCTTCTTTACAATTCATTAAAAAAGTCAAAACTATCTCAAAAAATACGTGTCTTTATTTTAAAATAAAAAAGGGCATTCTTACTGAGACACCCTTTATCCATCAATGATAATGCCGAAACTTAAAAAATGTATTAGAGGAATATCATAAGTACATACACGCTGAAAAATCTGTCTATTGTTGTTGTTTGGATGCAACTATAACGTATTTGTAGCTTTTCGCAAATATATTACAATTGTGTCCAAAGATATTGGGTTTCCTACACACGCTGATTGTTTGGATGCAGATATAAAGTGTGTTTGGAGCTTGTCGCAAATATAATATACTCGTGTACAAACACATTGTGTTTGCCATTCATGTATTCAGTCACCAATGGTTCATCGGAGGATGGCAAAAGCGTTTGATCAGTGAAAACAGAATGAACAAACGCTCGGACGGTTAAATGGTTTGTGATGTTACTTTGCTTTTTGTGCATGTGTACTACCAAAGTGAGAAACTATTTTGAGGAAAGAAACTGAAAAAGGCAACAATGTGAATCCCTTTTTCTGCCCGAGCCTCTACTGAAAAAATCGGAATGGCGGACCATTTGTGAAATAAAGGCTTGGCTTGCATGACCTAAATTTGTATATAAATATATTCTTTGTGTACCAAAGCATAGTGATAACCAAAACATAGCTGAAACCTTCCTAAAACAAAAACGTGAGAGACAACAAAGGAAGGAGAAGCAAAAGAGGATAAGATTCCCATTTCATGAAAAAAGGCAAACAATGCATTCAATGCACTTAAATGTAAAAAAGGCCGTTTTAGAATAATTCGTTTTTAAATATTATTGTGTTTGGGGGGGGGGAAATACGCATACGTTTCCACATAAGTATATACAAGTTTTGGGGGAAACACGCGAATGATTCCACGCAAAGTTTGTGGATGTTTGGGATGAAGGACTGATGTTTCCACATAAAAGCATATATGTTTGCCAGTAAACATGATACTGTTTACATTTAAATTCAAGTGAGTTTGGGACTTGCAAACATATGAATGTTTAAAGTGTGTTCAGAATATGTTTGGGAGAATATGTTAGAGAGGCCATGTACCATAGTTCCTGCAAAATGTTACTGGGGCCGTTTCTTTTTTTAGCGTGAACAGTTAAGCGCAGTAATTGTTCGTCTCTTTCTTTTGTAATCAAAAGTGTTACCAAGTTTGTCAATACATTTGACATATAGCAGAAGAAACGGCCAAGTTATGAATAATTAGTCTGAAATTGTTTCATTTTAAAGCCAATAAGCGAAAATTGGCTTAATGGCATAAAAAGTAATCCTAAAATCTATTTTATGATGGAACAACATTTCACAAAAATCTCTTACTATGAATTATTGTACTATCTCAGTTAACTTCGCCAAATGTTACAAATCCAGTACTAAGGTCAATACAAATATTGTCAATTACAAAATGTCATTCTATTTCAACAAAATTTGTTAATATTGATTTTGTTGTTGTTGTTAATACTATTTTATTACTACACACTTTAACCTCAAATTCTCCCCATTTTAATGTTGGTTCTTTACAGCCTGTGTCTCTACAGTTCCCTTTAATTGATTACTTAATTTTCACTCTTGAAAAGGGGAACCCAAAACAAAACCAACTGATTCCTGCCAGCAACCACATTTTGTCGTGTGCTGTATGTCCTTGTTGGTTGGCTTTTTGGCAAGATCATTCATCTGTCCATCCATCGATTCATTGCTGCGCCGCTTTTCGTTACGTTTCGTTTTATTTATTGTTCTTCTCTGACGATTATTTTCCAGCATTACAATTTGATATTTCTCGGGCGAAAACTAAGTGATCTGATCACAAGTGACACATGGCTTGAGGTTCAGTTCAATTTATATGCAGTTGTTTAGTTGCATATACAGCCAAGGTCTGGACCACCATCACCGCTAAAGTTTCAGATCTGATCCGATTCAATTCAATTACCATGCGGCGGCGTGTGTTGGTTGGTTGGTTGATTCTTTGTGCGGTTCTTGGCTCATTCTTTACAGTTTGTTAAATTTAAATGCCGGCTTAAATGGTTTTTTTGCGGTGAAACGATGTCGAGTACTTTGTTTAACTGTCATTTAATTCTTGGTGTGTTTATTTTACTTTAAAGGTTTTTGATTCCAATGTTTCAGTATTACCCCTCCTGTATAGTGTCTCTTGACGAGATGTCGTATTTCTTTTTTTTTTGTCTTTTATAAACCGCAGCAAGACAATGCAAATTACCTCAAGAGATAGACACACAGAAGGCGGAGAAGAAGAAGAAAAAATACACAGAGTTTAGTTAAACATTAATTGTGACAAATGATGTTTAAACCAATATAAATCTAAAATGACAAGTGTGATTTAACATTTGCTGCTATAAGCAGGAGGAGATCGGGTCAAGGTTGGATGGGAGTTAGCAAAATATAGAAATCTTTTGGATAAATTTGTGTCTGTGGGTGGTGGTCGAAGTAAGCGATTTATAAAATGAATTTACTAAAGGTAATGAAGACAGACTGTAATGCAGTTCTACATGATCGTGTTGATATTATTCAGATATGGCAACAATTATGTGTGGTTTCCTTACTAGTAAATTTGGCAGAATGGCAACTCTTACTAACATTTAAAAGGGGCATAAATGAAAATAATTTGTAGACTATTAAAAATCGCGTTAACTAAATAAAATTAAATGAAATTGTGTTAATTAAATAACTAAAAATTGATAAATTTGTATAATTCTTGCATAATTTGTAGTCTATTAGAATTGTTGGTCGTTGCGAATTATGTTGGTCGTTAATTTAAGGTTTCTCTTATTTTGTATAGAGAGTTAAGCTACGTTACGCCATATTTAAAATTTCCGTCTATGTTTTCATGAAGTAATGCAAAATATTAGATTATACAACTATAATGCTGTAGAACAAAATCAATATTTTTCCAAAATTACAAGGTTCGGCCGATCAATTTTGAGAGAGGAGACAAAAAAAAACACGTGTATTGACGTTTTGAAAGTTTACAATGGGTTTCATTTTAGGGGGAGGTAAAGTTTCCCCCAAATGCAAATTTTTTAAGTAATTTGTACATAAGTATAAATTATGGACACAATACATGCACCGCAAATTGACACGTTTTCAGTACAATAAGAAGGGGAGGAAGAGGAGTCACTGGGTTAACATATTCTACAAAAATTAAATATGCTGGACATTGTATGATAACACTACGTGTAATTTTGTAAGTCAAGGAAATATGACCATATACGGACACCACTGCCTGATAAAAGACAAAAAAAAGAGACGTGTCTGCTATTTTTGTCCAAAGTCATGCACTTTTTTATGAGCCCCCAAAGATTTGGGGCCTCGGTGTCATTTTTGCAAAAAAAAATCCAATGAGTGTTCGAACTCACGGGCGATGTGTTAACACCTTTTTGCTACACGGTACCTGTTCGATTTCTATGAACACATTCGTAAATGTTGCATTGGAAAATAAAAAACAGCGTTCAATCACATGATGACGTTACAGTTAAATAATATTAATACTTAAAATTATTTAAAGACCCAGTGCAAGCACAAGTGTCATTATTTTCTTGCTCAATACTTTTTGTTTTATTCCCACAAAAGTCAAAGAATGCAAAGCAACAGACACTTGTACATACATACATACATTGTTATATTCGTACGATATAACCGAAGATCAACATAAAATACTTTTTTAATATTACTCCAAATTAAAACACTTCAATCTCGGCTCGCCAATATCGGATCGCCTTAATTTTTGGAATAAACTCTTCGTCGAAACCCGCACTAGCTTTTTAATCCAAAAATTAATAAAATCGGCTATGAATTTCCGGAGAAAATCGCGTGGGAAAATTATATGAAAATCGCCCAATAATCACTTTCAATACCGACTGCCAAGCAACGAAAAACAAACGATGATAAGACAAAACCGAAGATCAACATAAAACACTTTTTTAATATTACTCCAAATTAATACTCTAAATTAAAACACTTAACTCTCGGCTCGCCGATATCGGATCGCCTTAATTTTTGGCCTAAACTCTTCGTCGAAACCCGCACTAGCTTTTTAATCCAAAAAATAATAAAATCGGCTCTGAATTTCCGGAGAAAATCGCGTGGGAAAATTATATGAAAATCGCCCAATAATCACTTTCAATACCGACTGCCAAGCAACGAACAAACAAACGATGATTTACTCTTACAAACCTAACACTTGCGTATGTATTAAATTTATAGTTTACTGCCCTAGAGGCGCGCGTATAGATGTTAACACATCAAAAAAGTGATCATTTTGTCATGCTCATATCTTGCAATTCGTTCGGAATTTTGATTTACTCTCTGAGGGAAAGTTGTGGATCTTGTCATAAAGAATAAGAATTGTGAACATATAAAATCATCTTCAAGGTCAAAATCGCAAAAAAAAACTTTGAAAAATTCGATTTTTTTTACCCTTTTTGCCCTGTTCAGGTCCATAGGCAGCAATCCGTTCAAAATTAAAAGAAATAATCAACTACAAAAATGTACCTAAGATCTCAGTACGAACTTCCTAGGAATGATTCTTAACACCGTTTACTTCAACATTGGGATACTATGCTATCTCACCGACAGCAGCAGCACACGCAAAGCAGTAAGCTCAGCAAACGCACACACAATATAAGAATCATTCCTAGGAAGTTCATATGTTCCAGAAAGTTGTTTATTGAGATCTTGGGTACATTTTTGTAGTTGGACCTGAACAGGAGAAAAAAGGTAAAAAAATCTAATTTTTTATAGTTTTTCGCGATTTTGACCTTAAATATGAAGGATTTTTGATTTTATATGTTCACAATTCTTATTCTTTATGACAAGAGCTACAACTCACCCTCAGAGAGTAAATCAAAATTCCGAACGAATTTCAAGATATGAGCCTGACAATATGATCACTTTTATGCAAAAATGACACCGAGGCCCCAAATCTTTGGGCCCATAAAAAAGTCTATGACTTTGGGCAAAACTGGGAGACACGGGTCTTTTTTTTGTATTTTATCACGTAGTGGTGTCCGTATATGGTTATATTTTTTCGTGTTGCACTGTGTAATGAAGTGGAATTGCCTAGAGCTAAAAGAAAATGTAATTAATGAATACTACCTACCCAAATTTGCTATCGATGGTAAAATAATAGACATTACTGATTTGTAGTTAAATTTGAATTTTTTTTTTCATGCTAAATTTTTGGGTACTTTAAAATAAAAATCTTAATAAATGCGAAATTAACCCTAAGCTCTCTTTTGTTGTGTACTATTTCTGACTTTCTGGTTGAATTTTCCGTTTTGGTGTATTCAGGAAATTATAGTAAAATTTCACGGCGAATATTTTTGCGGAACATTTTAACCCCTTAAATTCCTGTTATAATGGGGTTTTTTCCTTTTATACCTGGAGGAGTTAGAGGGTTAACATACTCAACAAAATTGTTCTCCGTAACATTTTACATACATTTGCTGAACACACCATCCACTTGACACGTAAGCTTTACTCGTTTTTCTATGCCGCTTGATAATATAAAATTTGCATTTGGGGGAACTTTACCTCCCCCTAACAAGAAACCCAGATGTAAACTTTCAAAATCCCGATACACAAGTCTTTTTTGTTTTTTGTCTCCTCTATCAAAATTTATAGGTCGGACCTTGAAATTTTTTTGTGTTGTACAGTGTAATCAATTGAAAACTTTAATCTTTGTATAGATTAATGTATAAGTACATCGTTATATCATTGCTTTTAAGAAAGCTTAATATAATTGTTAGCCAGTTTCCGAAAATGAGCACATCATTACAACAGGTGTTCCCTATCGGCATATCTAAATTCATAAATTCTCCAGGTTGCTCAAGTTTCATGCTCTAATTATTTTTTTTTTACAGTTTTTCATCCTTCTTGATTAAACCCTTAAATTTGAAATTTGAAGGTAGTAACATATTTTAATTATTCGTGTCTTATCATAATTGGATTTTAAAACCTCCTAGTTCCTTTTTGTATTCAGTGACTTAACAAAACATTTTTCAATATTTCATGCTCTAATTAAAACCTCATTTGGCCATATCCTTCAACCGTCACTTTGTTTTTTGTTTTCTTTTTGTCAACACCTTAAACCATTGGGCTCAACATTCTCACCCTTTATCCTGATAACTACTATCTAGATTAGTTCACTTGTATTCAGGTCACTTCCGTTTGTACTCTTATTTGATGTGGTGAAATTTGTTTTAAATGTTTTGCCAAACTAATTACGGGTTTTTTCGCTCTAAAAACTTTCAAGTATCGTTATCGATTTCATAATATTGTTTCCCTCTTGCAGGATTAAAAGAACAAATTTGTAAAAAATATTTTTACCTCTCTGGTGGTTTTATCGATAGACATCTGTAATTGAAGAAAGAAAGAAAAGACAAATTAGTTAAGTTATTACGTACAGACTATAGATTTGTAAGAAAATATAACTTTTAAACTAAGATAATGGAAAAATATTTTCTGCCATAAATTTCTAGCATTGTTGAGAAGAGTGGCAACCAAACTTATAAGTCTCATTGCTTATTGCCAAACTAATAAATCCAATTTATGACTGGCACTGTAATTTCTTCTAAGAATATAACGTTCACCCTTTCAATACGAAACATTTACGCCATCACAATAGTGCTGCTTGATTACACGTTGAAAAATTTAAATTATTTTGTTGTTTGGATGTAAATATAACGTGTTTGTAGGTTGTCGCAAAATATAGTATACTTGTGTCTAAACACATTGTGTTTGTTATTCAATATAACGTGTTTGGGACACAATGATTAATAGGTTGTAATGTATGTATTTCTGACCTAAATGTGGCTTTGTTTGATGAAAACTGCTGAAATAAAAATTTGACAGTCAATAAAGACACAAAAAGCAGCACACCTACAATTCACGAAAACAATGCCTGTAACCATATACATTGTTCCTTCAATATGTTGCTGGGCCGATATTTTTCAACGTGTACTTCTCGATTACGCTGTGTGTAATTTTTGAATTCATGCAAATATAACCACTACGTAATAAAAGACCAAAGAAAAAAGACCCGTGTCTCCCAGTTTTGCCCATAGTCACGAATTTTTTTTTGGGCACCCAAAGATTTGGGGCCTCGGTGTAATTTTTGGAAAAAAAATTGTAATTTTGTCAGGCTCATATCTTGCAAACCGTTCGGAATTTTGATTTACTCTCTGACTGAAAGTTGTATCTCTTGTGATGAAGAATAAAAAATGTGAACATATAAAATCTTTTTCAAGGTCAAAATCGCATAAAACTTTAAAAAATCGATTTTGTTTTACCCTTTTCCCCTGTTCAGGTCCATAGGTAGCAAACCGTTTAAAATTCAGGGAAACAATCAATTGCAAGAGCTAGAACTTTCCCTCAGACATTTTTTTTTTTTTTTTTTTTTTTTTAAAATCGAGCGAACCCATCGCCGCCACTCTTACCCGCCCCTACCGACCGAGAGGGCCACGTCCCCATAACGTGAGGACAGCGTACACATTATAGACCGGTCTATAACGGGAGAGCAAGGATTATAAGTTCATACGTTACAACCAACTACAGAAATTCTTCACCAGTTGGTATTACACTAACATAAATAAGTATAAAAGCACATCACGAGATATTAACATAAGATACTCCAATATATAATAATTACGAGCAAAACGAAAACCAAATCATAAATCAGACCAGATAGTAAGGATAAAGTAAATTAAATTTACATATGTACGTTAACGAATATACAGCACTAATGCAATCGGTTCAAATGACAAATTATGCTAGACTTTGTCGTTTCCCAACTACCTGTGAAATCAATAAACTGATATAGCTCATTAAAGTCACGACACATTCTCCTAACTGGATCAAAGGACGCATAATTCGAACGCTGAAACTCGATGTTTACGAGTTTATAGTACCTCGTGGGTCTCAATGGGACATTTATGAAAATCTTAGATAACAGAAATTCAGAACATATACATCCATCAATTATCTTCAAAACTGTAATAGAGTTTATCATGGTACGTCTACTACTAAGAGTCGGCAATCTGATCAATGCTAGTCTACTGCTATACGAAGGAAGATTATGGTTCGGGTTCCATTGAAGATTTCTCAGACAAAAAATGAGAAACTGTTTCTGGACCGATTCAATCATATTAACATACAAATTGTACTGGGGGTCCCAAACAACTGATCCATATTCGAGAATAGGGCGGACTAGTGAAGTAAAAAGATTTTTCGTAACGTAGGGATCTGAAAATTCCTTTGCCCAACGTTTAATAAAGTTCAGAACGCCATAAGCCTTGTTCACCATCGTAATTATGTGGGAGTTGAAATTCAATTTTCTGTCCAAGAGAACACCAAGATCAACAAATGAATCCACCGATTCAAGAACATTGCCACCTAAAATGTATTTTGCCGAAAATAATGATGACCTAGAGAACAGCATATGCTTACATTTCGTAAAATTAAGCTCCATCAAATTGGTCTCGCACCACGTCTGGAAAGTAGACAAATCCCTCTGAAGTAAAGCATATTGACAAGGATCCTTGTAAGAAAAATAGATCTTCACGTCATCAGCGTACATTAACAATTTAGAGTGCATTATGGAGGCGGGTAAGTCGTTAATGAATAACAAAAATAGAACCGGCCCAAGATGACTGCCCTGAGGCACCCCAGATGACACAAAAATAGATCTTGAGAATGATCGACCAAATGATACCATCTGTTCTCTGTTCATTAAATAAGAACTAATCCAATTCAGCATGTTACAATTAAAACCCATTGCCCCTAATTTATATAATAACAAATTGTGGTTAACTTTATCAAAAGCCTTACTAAAATCGGTAAAAATCACATCAGTTTGATCTCCATTAATAAAGCCGTCAATAATAGAAGAGGAAAACTGAAGCAAATTAGTCACGGTGGAACGACCCTTCCGAAAGCCATGTTGACATGGATCTAAAATAGAGGAAACCTGATGAGAAATTACCTCTGTGACTAACTTCTCAAAAAGTTTAGGAATGGCACTCAATTTTGCAATTCCCCTATAATTTGCAACATTTACTAAACTACCAGATTTGTGGAGAGGGATTATATAAGAGCTCTTCCACTTTGCAGGAAAATGGCCGAACTTCAACGAAGCGTTAAATAAGAGAGTCAACGGTAAGCTGAGAGAATTCGAGCAGTATTTCAACATAGAGTCCGGGATACCATCAGGACCAGCTTTATTCGAGGCTTTCAAGCTGATTAAGTTATCTAGCAACCACGAAGAATTTACGACAGGTGCATCAAACGGAATGGTAGAGCGGACAGTGTACGGGTATGATTTGGAAACATCATAGGCTCGGGTGGAATAAATAGATGCGAAAAAATCGGCGAAACAATTAGCAATAGACTCTTCATCTGAATATTCAATACCGTTCATTTTGATCCTACAAGGTGTGGAAGACGAATTACGCTTCAAGTTAACAAATCTAAAGAATGATTTGGGGTTCCGTTTAAAATTAGCCTTCAACCTATCCAAATATAATCTGTAACTCTCACGAGATTTAGAGTTGTATCTACTCCTAGCAACAATATACCTAGCATAGTCTGCTAGCAATCCAGATTTTTTATACTTGTTCGAACATCTATTCCTTACATTCTTGAGACTATTTAGAGCCCTTGAGGACCATGGGGGACCAGTATTACCCCTTATTGGCCTCTTGGGTACAGACTTAGAAATATAGCCATTAATAATATTATAGAAATCATCCAGGGCGATTTCAAATTCAAAAGAATTATCACACTGACATATACTATGCCAGTCGGTATCAAAGATAAGATTATTCAAAAGTATAAAGTTCGCACGCGAAAAGCATAGGCCAACATAGGACGAAGAGTAATTGCAACCAACCTGCATGGTATCATATGTATAATTAATTCCCAGCGTTGGATGGTAACTATCCTCAGGAGAAATTAACGGATCAATTCGAGAAATATCAAAGTTGTTAGAATCATCCACTAAAACTAGATCAAGGACTCGATTCATAGAATTGGGAATGTCGTTCAATTGAATCAACCCAAGTTCGGAAATATGCGTAACAAAATCAGATGACCAATCATATGGTGTCAATGGAGTCAGAGAATTAGTATCGGGTAAAGACACCCATGTCACAGACGGCAAGTTAAAGTCACCCAATACTAAAATACGGTCCTTTCTACTGGCTAACGCAATAACTTTTGCAATAGCGTCAATATGCACTTGATATACCTCAAAGCATGATGATGGCGGAATATAGGAACACGTGACAAACAATTTCAAATCGCCTAAATTAATGGACACCACAAGAAACTCAAGATCGCCAATGTCATCAACTGTAACCAACTCAGAAGATAAAGAATTCTCAATTGAGATTAAAACACCACCTCCAATTTTACCAACACGATCTTTTCTATAAACTACGTACTTATCACAGAACAACTCAGAATTAAAAACATTAGGTTTAAGCCATGTCTCAGAAAATGCAATGACATCAAACTCAAAACCAAAGCTATCAACAAATAATCTGGACAATTTAGTATTCAAACCGCGAACATTCTGATACGCCAAATTCAAACTCCCAATTAGTTTTTTGGAGCTGGCTTATCTCCAGACGGTAATCTAGCAAAATTATCACGCCTACCATTATCCCGATACTCAAATTCCCTTACGAATGTTCTGTGAGGCCAAAATTCCGAATCCACCAGTTTGACAAATAGATCATCCGGTGCAATAATTTTGAAAGACGACCTACGTTCCGAAAATTGTGACTTCAGCTTGAAGCACTGTATGGAATCGTTAGAATTATTCCCGACTAATATAGACGATATGTAAAGTCGTATATCCTCTTCGGTCGTGTCGGGGGAAAGTCTAGACACAAAAACTGTCTTCCTTGCCGGTACGACAGTCAACGTTCTTGGTCCCGGTCCTGGCACTGGGGCGGGATTACCACCCGGAGGAGACGAATTATCGCTGTCCGTGGAAGCATTAAATCAAAATTCCAAACGGTTTACAAGATATGAGCCTGACAAAATGCTAATTTTTTGCAAAAATTACACCGAGGCCCAAAATCTTTGGGGGCCCATACAAAAAAGTGCATGTTTTTGGGCAAAACTGGGAGACAAGGTTATTAATTTTTTTTTGTCTTTTATCACGTGGTGGCGTCCGTATATGGTTATATTTTTTCGTGTTGCACTGTGTTAACCAATATTAGGCATGTTTTAAAAAGTGACATAAGTAAGGCATTATTGTTTATAATAAAAGAATACAATATACATTGTACGTTATATAATTTCATTGTTCCTTTCAGTCGTCATATAATGTATGTTAGAAAATACTGAAAAATTTGTTTTGAAGGAGGGTCTCAAAAGATGCGTAGTAAAGAGCTGATTACGGGAATGTCAAACTTGTTTTATGCTAGGGTGCTGTTGAAGTTTAGATTCGTTTTTTTTTTGGGGGAAAAAACTAATTTTTTATGGTCTCAGACGACGTGCAATGACGAGTCTAAACAGAAAAATTTGTTTTCAAACTTTTGATATACCATTTTTGTTTCACGGCAGTCACTCAGATGCGATTCCAGTAGTTTCTGCTCCTTTCTGATAGTCTGCTGGAGTCTGAATTAGCTACACAATTGATGACCGCCTCGGCTGCAGTACATTCTGTAATTTCTGTGCGGTCGTCGATCCCCACCTTGTTGTTGGGCAGTTTTAGTTCTCGTACGTGCAAGTATTCCTCATTGTTAGTTTTAACTAAAGTGGTGATGATGTTATTGTGTTTTATACTTTCCGGTTCATCTACCGGTTGAAATACACACAAGCCGCCGATCTCACAATATCCCTCCATTTGGACCCATACTATGGTTTCTAGGTTTGGTGGAAATTTAGCATTAATGTGTTAATTGTCGTATCAAACAGTGAGGTTGTTGTTTTTCTCTTGTATTATTGAGATGGATATCGTGAGGCCCTCGGTTGTGGGAGCCAGTACATGCCCCTCTGGGCTAGCTCGATTTAGTTAGTTAGAAGTACCTTTGCTTAAAAAAAGTAAATTAGCTTACAAAAAGTACCTTTCATTTTTTTTTAAATAAATACCTTTTCTCAAAAAAGTAAATTTCCTTACAACAAATTGCCTTTTCGTAAAAAACTACATTTTCTTTAGAGAGTACCTTTTTGTGAAACAAAATAACTTTTCTTGTGATAAGTACCTACTCTTAAAGATGTACCTATTCTTGAAAAAAGGAGCAATTCTAAAAAAAATCCTAATTCTTGAAAACAAACTTTTTTCCACTAAAACACCTTCTGTTTAAAAAAATACCTTTTCTAACAATTAATTTTCTTAAATGTACCTTTTCTTAAAAATAAATTAATACCTTTTCTGTTCTTTTCTTGACATAAATAGCCTTTCTGAAAATAAGTAAATTTTCTTAAAAAAATAACCTTTTCCTAAAAAGAGCACCACTTCTTGAAAAATATTCTTTAAAAAAGTTTATCATTTTACAAAAGTACCTTTTCTTAAAGATTCATTTAAATTGTCGTATTTTGCAACAGACGCCTTAGGCGTGTTGGAACTAACTAGTACATAATATATAGCGGAAGGAACTTCGTTCCAACCGGGTGTCCTGTGACACCTCATGGGTTTTTTATTTCTTTTTCAATTTTACAGAAAATTCTAACAAATATCTACAATGCATATAATTAATAGCTAATTCTCGAACTACATTGAGAAATGCGCGAAAAATTGAAAAAGAATATGATTGATAATGGCTTCGAAATGCTGCCGAAAAAATGCTCTGTCAAAATTTTGAAAATATATCAGTCTAAATATGCTCAATATAAAATATTTTTACCCAAATACACAGGAATCGAAACTTAAAATATCGGTAGGGGACAATAAGTAAAAACCGCTTCCCATTACATCCAATGAAAGTATTGAGGAAGGCTTCTCACAACCAGTGAGCGGTGCGTTTCCTAATTTTTCACTCACTGATTGGGACCTACAGAATCAGAGCTCTATGTGGAATGTGTTTCGTGAGTTTAGATTAACTTATGGTCCACATAATAAGGCTTATCAAATAATTGTAACCCCTACTTTCAGTTTAGGATAATAAGCGACCAACTAGATCACATTCAACAAGTAGTAGAGAATACTTGGGTAATCGAAGGCCCTCGACCTCGATTTGAAAGCATTCAAAATTGAACTCGTGCAACAACAGAAGCCGGCCGACCCTCTAAATTATTGCCGTTTCTGGGCTTTTGAAAATCTTGAGGCACTTATTACCAACAAGCTACTTGTCACACAGCTCGTGAAACCATGGCATTATTGCGCGAACGTTTCAGCGAACAGTTAATTTCATGAATCCTGTGATATCACAGATCTTGACTTAAAGTCCAAACAAAGCCTACAAGAATAGTCCGACTACGATTGAGAAATTGGAAATCAGCATTGTTATTCACAGACTACCACTCGAAATGCTCGAACGCTTCGTCGAAAATTGTAATATCAGATTAACCCATGTTAACCGCAGTTAAGGCCAACTTTTTAAAGAAAAAGATATCAAAAAATAACTGCAATTTAAAATTTAAAAATGCCAAAAAATCTATTTTACATGATAATAAGATTAATCGAAAAAATTTAATTATTGTTTATCAGTGTTGGGATTTTGTAATTTGTATGCGATAATAATTTGCATTACTTTATCTAATGCAAATGCAAAAGAATTCCCATTGGTCGCAACGGCAATTAAAAATTGTTGGATTTCCAACTGCTAAGGCAATGCAAATGCAGGTTGTGGAATCGGATGCCAATTTTAGAAAAATATTGGAATGCTTTTATTTATTTTGAATTTGTTTGACTACTGACAAATTTGTTTTTAAACTATTTTATATGTAGAGGTTTGTGGCTACGATTAGTGTCTTCTCGTAGTACTTTCAAATCCATAAACTTTTACTAAAAAAATAGTTGAAACCCAAAACTATCGGATTTGAAGAAAATACTTTGATAAGAATAATTGTCAACGGTATTTAATTTTTTCCATTTGTAGCGATAATTCAAATGAAACTACAAATTATAATTGTATGTATGTTTTTTATTTATGTATGTTTTCTATTTATTTTTTAAAAATGTATCTGGACTTTTTTTTATTGAAGTAAAATTTGATAACAATTATAAACTGCTAGTTTCCATACACGCTGAAAATTTTTTGTATTTTTGTTGTATGAATGCAAATATAACGTGCTTGTAGCCTGTCGGAAATATAATATATTTGTGTCCACACGCATTGTGGTTGCTAGTTAATATAACATGTTTGGGCCACAATGATAAATAGGATATAACATATGTGTTTGTGACCCAAATTTGGCTTTGTTTGTTCAAAACTGCTGGAAACAAAAACGTGATAGACAATAAGGGAATAAAAAGCAGCAGATCTTCTATTCACGAAAATAATGCTTGCAAACATGTGCATGGTTCCTGCAATATGTTCCTGGAGCCGTTATTTTTTAGCGTATACAAAAATAAGTGGTTTTATTTTAAATACAAATACAAAATTTTCCAACAGACAGGAGTTCATCAGTAGTAATAAGAATTGTGAAAACAAGAAATCCATTAACCTCCTAGAAGGCAAACTTAACTAGAATTATAAATAAAACGCACCTATTGCTGATTTGCACAAACATTTCAAAATGCGAAAGCAAATACAATTAAATAGTGGTGCGTCTACAAAACGAGACGTCAACTAGAGCACCAGCAGAAGTTTGTCAGTAGAAATTGTTCGATAAAATGTTTCCTTTAGTTTTTCTCATTTCCGGTTTCCTGTTTTGCAAATAGAATACAACTTTGCATTCCCTGGTTGAGCTAGAAATCAATCATTAAATAAAAGTTTATAGTTATAGCTAATAATAGTTACAAAGCAAAGCAATTGACATGATTTCAAATGGATATTGAAAACTACAATTTAAAATAGAGGAAAATTGTTCTAGCAAAGTAATCACTTTATTTCAAAACAGAATTTCTAAAGAGAATAGGATGTGTTATGTATTTATATGCAAATGGTTTGAGTACAATAAGGAGTAAGTATGCGTGGCATAAAGCTGACAGCATGTTATCAAAGTGTACCCTAAGGGCAACTATAGTGATGAAGGTGGGTAAATTGATACAACGTGTGTCCTCTTAGACCACACCTTGAAGGACTTGTGTTTAAGCACTAGTCGTGGAAAAATTCGCAAGTAAATCCGGACATAAGTTGAATTTTAAACCCTTGTACTTCAACTTTTAAAATGCTGGAAAATCATATGATTTTTTACTTACATACTGGAAATATTCAACTGCCTCGGGATAGGAATTTTAAGACAATAAAAAATAAAAATGACTGCGGAAAAACTTGGACGCGCTCTGTGTTATCTCAAAATATCCTAGAAAATGATCAACGAAGTTGGTCGAAATATTGGAAGATATTAATAAAATTGTAAAAATAAATACTTGGATAGTTTTCTTTTTATTCTTATGACCTTAAGACGAAACAACTAGAAACAGAAAACAACTAACAGTTGACAATACTGTACAATTCTGGATGTGAAATTAGAGCACGGGAACGGGAAGACCGTACAACAGACCAACCTACTGACTTAAGTGTATGCCTAGAAGTGGGTCAACATAATTTTAACAATAGACCCGCTTGTTCTGTCTTATTTAAATTTTTTTTTTTTTTGGTATTTGTTGAAGATCTTGTTGAAGATGCAACCAACGCATTAAACCCAATCTCCTTTATAACGGGTTGTCGAAATAAATTTAAATAATTCTTAAATCATATGCTATTTTGATACTGATAGATGTTTCCCTTCGAAATACTGACTATCCTACCTCCGCGGACCACAATGAGACGCTTTACGCTTGAACAACGTTGGGAAATATAGCAAACTTACTTCCAAAGTGAGTGCTGTGTTACCCACACTGTGCATTTGTTGAAAATACGTTTTGGACGAAATGAAGCTCCCACCGCGCATCCTGTGCGCAACTTTGTGAACAAATTTCATTAGAATTGATTGCTAGTGATCTCAATCATCGTAGGGCACCTATCGATGATAATGTGGCCGAAAGTGTGCAACTCCATCCAAAAACATCGAGTCGCCGTCGATCCCAACAACACGTAATTTCCATCATGAGGAGAGTTTTCTTCAACGAGCTCGTATTTTTCGCTTACAAGGTTCAATTGACTCTGCACTTGAAGGCAAACGACCATCCATTTCATTATGGCGTTGTGGGTTTTACAGAAGTTGCAATCTGACATCGAATTTGGCGAAAAATTTTCACCTCGACGGCTAAGTCAAGAAACAGAACTGCCGCATCTGGGGATTAGAAACCACGCACTTTGTTATCGCAAAGCCAATGCATCCACAGAGAGTGATAGTTTGATGTAGATTTTGGAGTGGTAGCATCATCAGCCCATTTTTTTGAAATGCTGCTGGAAGCGTCATTTCAGCCAACGGCGAGCTCTATCACGGCTCTTTAGAGCAGAATTTTTATGGTCTGAAATGGAAGACATGAATTTGGACAATTTGGTTTGGTTTCAGCAGGATGGCCCACCATGTCACACAGCTCATCAAATAATGGATCATTTGCGCACTACCTTCGGAAATCGTGGTATCACCCATCTTAGCGATGTCTATTGGTCGCCTCGTAGCTGCGATTTGACCCCTTTAGACTTTTTCTTGTTAGGTGCCGTTAAAGACTGATGTTATGCGTATAATCTAGAAATGATCCACACCCTTAAGGCTAATATCGTCCAAGCCATTTGTGAGATAGGACCAGAAACCGTCCACAAATTCTTGGAAAATTGAACCGACGGGATGAGCTACTTCTAGCATCGGCAGTCACATCAATGAACTGGTGTTCCATAAATAATGGTGTACCCAGTACCGGGTAAAGTTAATTGGGGGTTGATTGATCTCTTGTTTATTTCTTCTAGGTAGCTGCTGACAGGTTGATTAGTGGACTGTCCTTTAGATGACTGGGATTAGATTAAATTAGGCGGAGTTATTCGCCTCACTAAGGAGTTGGATGTTTGATTAGTTTAATATCTCAAGGGCTTGAGATATTATACGACAAAGAAGTATAGTGATGTTGGGACAAGGAAGTGGAAAGAAAAAACCCAAATGAATTAGAGAAATTCAAGATATTTATTCGATACATGTATAGCTGACCAACTCACATTGTATGATGGGAAAAAGAGTATATATACTCAATGAGCCAAAAATTAGCCCCGTCCCTGAAGACCATTTTCACAGAGCCTGAATTTTGGTAATAAAATTTAATGATTTCCCGGCATTGTTCGTTTGTAAGTCTCTTCATGATGAAATGGCAAGGCAAACGGAACATCTTTGATTTTGCAACATACATACATATATAGCGAGAAACCAAATAGCAACAAAATCACCCATTTGTACCAGCCTTTATATAAATTTTTAGGCCCATTATAACCTATGTCAGCTACATAAATGTTAAGAAGCTGTATTATAAAGGGTGGTTCAGTAAGACTGCACATTTTTTTTAATTTAAAATAAAAACACGTATATTTTGAGATAGTTGCGATTTTTATATTGGATTGTAAAGAAGACATATTCCGACTAAGTATGAAAGAGAATATCCGTCAAATGGCCCCGACCGCTCTGATTAAAGGCCATTACACTTTTCATTCAATTTTCCATGACTTATTCACAGAGATGTGGCCGTATCTCACCGATGACGCGTTCGATCTTTGTTCAGGAATTGTATCTGTTTTTTTTTTCGCATAAACCCAAGATTTCACAACAGTCCAAAGAAATAATTCGCACGGCGTTAAATCGCACGATCTTGGTGGCGAGTAGACATGAGAATTTCTTAAGATAATTTGTTCTGGAAATCGTTGCTGTAAAAAATCGATTCTTTCATGCGCGGTGTGGCATGAAACCACCTGTCGTCCAGATCCATGGAGTCCAGTTAAGGCCAGAAGAACTGCTTTATTATGTTCCTGTAACGAATGCCGTTCACAGTTACTGCAATTTCGACGTCATCTTCAGAAAAGTTAGGCCCAATCTCGCCGCCTGATCAAAATCCGCACCAGACAGTTGCTCGTTGTGGGTGCATACGTTTCTCATGGATTGCATGAAGATTTTCTAAGTCCCAAATTTGACACTTTTGTGTATTCACTGCGCCTCATCCGAGAATATGACTTTTTTGAAAAATTGGCATTGACTTCACTTTGCTTCATTACCCATTGAACGAATTGCCGGCGCTTTACATGGTCTCCTGAGTAAGCTGAATTTTGTACGCATGAAGGTGAAGGTCTTTTGTCAAAATTCGCTACGTAGTCTTCGTGAAATTTGAAGTGATTGAGAACGATGCCGAATTGATGTTTTCGGGTTTTCAGCGACACTCTCGTTTTCAACAGCAATGTTTTCAAGAGACCTACGGGAACATTGACGCACAGGAGCCTTATTGTCCACAAGCGACCCAGTTTCGAGCGGTCGCAGCATAACTTTCCAAATTTTTGTAATAAGTTTTCACAGTTATAACCCAATGTTCTTTCGTAAAGCGCTCCATTTTTAATAATCGGTACAGAGATATGTGACAGCTGCCAAACTTCAGAGTTACCACTTGCGCACAAAAAAATGGGACTAGATTTAAAAAGTGCAATCTTACTGATAGCTCATTCGCACTACAAAATATTTTCCCGATTTCGTATCCTAACGAAATCCGAAATGTTCGGATTGGGATTTTTCCTGATTTGATTTAAAGTCAAGGCGCATTGATGAGGTAGTATTACTACGACAACAAACACACCAAGCTGACAACACTAGGCATTTGGCTTTGTCTGGTATTTTTCCACAATCAAATTCAGCACAAATGAATTCCAGGAATAAAATTAAACAAAAAAGTATAAAAAATATGTTTGAGAAACAATAAATACCTAAGAACTGCGATAAATAAATAAGTCGGGTATACTAGTGGTACCACCACATCGATGCGCCATGATTGAAATAGTTGCAAACAATCGTACTATTCGTTCATAGTGTGAGATAAACCAGCGTTGCATAAAGGAAATCAAGCATTTTTTCCTGATTCCTTGACAAATAAGAAAAAATACCCTATTTGTCGTCTGTCAAATCGTATGGGAAATCAAGCAAATTTTCTTGATTTCTGCTTGAAATCAACAAAAGTGGCAAAATCAAGAAAATCGATGCCAGTGCGAATGCTGTATGAGACTAAATTAGTTCTTCGGAAATACCAATGAAAATGTATTCAAATCAATATTGAGTAGTGACACAATGCAAGACTTGATTTAAAGGCAATTTCGAATTCTATTCTTTCAGAGTCGTAATTTCGGCCAAGTCTAGTAGTCCTGCCACAGATAAATGTCATATTTATTTAGGGTATTAAAACTGTAACTTGCTTTCCTTTGGCATTTATGGTTCTACGATCTAAGGCTGAAGAAGTGCGTTTATCAGGCAACGGCTTCCAGTTACAAATTTGATAATCAGAATGATTTACCATAGTTGTTGTATTTCTGCTATTATCACTGGGTAAGGTTTAGTAAATAGTATACTTTGCAGTCCTTGAACTTTGGAATCATAGGAACTCCTTAGAGGTAACACAATTATCATATTTAAGAAATGATTTCTATTTTTTCCATTTCATTCATCTCCTCCCATATGCATACATAACAAAATAATGGGTGTAGTTTTAGCAAACTCAATAACCCCTCCCTATAAATAGTTCGCTCGTACAAAACTAAATGGTTATACATACATACATACTACGCAAAAATCCATCCATACATACATATGTATCTAAAAACATAGGTCACAAATCTAAGGACGGTTTCGTTTTTGTGTGTTGCTTTTAGATGGCATAAAATACATTTCACATTTCAAGTCGTATAACTTTTGTGAGTGGTTGAATGCAAACAGAAATAGGTAGGTATACAGGTAAACATCCATATCTACATACATATGTATGTATGTATATTTATGCAGATGTATATGCAAACTTATGTGAAGGTATAGATGTATAAACACATGCATATAACACAATATACTATGTTTGCCTATACGAGTTTAAAGCCTACTAACGAAAAAAAAAAACAATGCGTTGCAATTGTTTTGCTGTTATATGCGATGACATCGAACGGAAATACGCAATACAAACCTACGAGAAAAAATTGGGTTTCGGTGAAATAAATCTGCACCCGAAGGTAAACGTATAAATTTTCACAACAAAGGGTGTAAACATAAGGGGAATGATGGAATTTGAAAACATTTGAAAAATTAAACGAACTATTTTTTTTTAATTGTGGGAAGCCCCCTCCCTCACAATTAGAAAATGAAAGCATTTTAAAATTTGTGGTAACTGTGCGGTACCTAAGCCATTAATCCGATTCAAGATGGATATGGTTTGAGAATATTGCAGTCCTCAGCCACATAGTGAGGTGACCGTCACCAAATGTAACATGAGTCGCGATCCTGACTTTTCTACTCCGTATCTTCAATAGTTTTAGCAGGCGCTATGAATATGGGCCCCAGGAAAATGCACCCCAAAGTAAAAAATGAAAATGGGCCCCAAATTTGGGGTTCATTTTCATAATGAATATCGACCCCATTTATAGAAATGAAAATGAGCCTCAAAAAATGAACCAGGACCCTAAACTAAAAATGAAAACGAGCCCCAAACTATTTTGGGGCTCATTTTCATGAACACTATTTGGGGCTCATATTCATTTTAAGGTTGCGATACGATGAAGTGTATGAAAGTGGGCCCCAAAATGTGAAAACGGGCCCCAATTTTTTTTTCGTTTGTTTTGTTGATGAACTTGTTTTGTCTGAAGAATTATTGAAGAATTAGGTCGGCTCAATTAAATATAAAAGAATTGAATTTTTTTTTAATTTTTTTATATGCTTGGAAGTAGTATTGAAATTGAAAATAAAGATTTGTATAAGGACAATGAAATTTGTACTGACATGCTACCAAAAATTGACGTAAATGATATAGAAACAAACTCACACACCGTTGAAGAAGAGAGCCCAGATGAAGAGCATTTACCTGAAATTGGAAATGATCGTTTTTGTGTTATTTGCAAAGTTCGATATCCGAACATTGTATTGCTTCCATGCAAGCATTTGATATTATGTGACGAGTGTCACCTTAAAGTGCAAGCTGGTGCTGTCGCTGACAACTTAAATGCCTACAACTGTCCCTGCTGCCGTGCAAAGGTTGTAGATACACTTCAAATATATTCTTAAATACATATGTACAAATACATTTCAAAATATGAAAGCAAACTGAATTTGATAAATGAATAATAATAAATACTAACTAACTAACAGGTAAATAAAACTGAATTCAAAAAAGAAAATATTCGATTTTTTTAGATCATGCAAGTTTATAAAAGTTTAACAAAAAAAATTAAAATGAACCCCAAAATGTGAAGTAAGGCCCCACCAATATATGATAATGGGCCCCAAAAATTATTTGGGGCCCTTTTTCATTTTCCTGTTCGTAATGAAAATGCACCCCACATGAAAAAACGAAACACGACCCCAAAATGGGCAAATAGGCCCCAAAATTTCGTGTTGTTGTTTTCCATACATTTTTTTGGGGCCCAATTTCATTTTTTTTTTGGGCCCATTTTCCTGGGGCCCATATTCATACCACCGTTTTAGCATTTCTATCACTTCTAAGGGTAACACACTTTAACCCCTCACATTGAAATGAAAATGCAAATCGTAAAGTTTTTTCTTATGCGTTTCAAGTGCCAAAAACCCAAGAAAGAAGGTAAAAAGTTTTCCAATCTACAACTTGGAGGCAAAAAAAAAAACTTTGTGAACTATAAATAACGCAAATGTTACATGTTTTTGTAGACATAATTATAAATAAAATGCAAAAGGGAATTCAAGAATTGGTTTGAATAAAACATCGATCAAAACAAATTGAACTAAGTGCAAATAACAATCGAAGAATTTTAGTTTTAAAGTTCAAGATCTGTAAATACCGGGAATTAAGCTATAAACAAAAAGAACTCCACCCTGAAAATTAACGACCCCATCACCATATTGCAGGAAACATGTATATGTTTGCAAATATTGTTTTCATGAATTGAAGATCTGCTGCATTTTTGTTTCTTTGTTGTCACGTTTTTGTTATCACCGGATTTGAACAAGCAAAGCCACACTTGGGTCAAAAACCACATATTAAAACTTATTAATCATTGTGTCTCAATCCAAATGTGAATTACAAACACAATCTGTTTGGACACAAGTATACTATTATTTTCTGGCCGTCTGTGGTACAATGGTAGTGTGCGCACCTCTTGTACATGAGATCCTGGGTTCGACCCCTGCTCAGAGCACCTTAAAATTTCTTTCGGCGGCGGTCACTTCGCATAGTGACGGTGACACTATCGAGTATTTAGCCATGAAAAGGAATCGGTGTAATACTGTAGGTCCCAATCAGTAAGTGAAAACTGGAAAGAGCACAGCCCAGTGATTGTGAGAAGCTCTCACCTGTCCCTTCATGGGATGTAATGGGAAACCATTTATTTATTATACTATTTTTGCGTCATTCTGCAAACACGTTATATTTGCATCTAAACATCAAAACAATACATTTTTTCAGCATGAATAAACGAAAAGGTCTGTATCTAAGAGCCTAAAACGTACAGACGAACAAAAATAATTGATCATCAGCACAACGAAGAAGTTTCGTCAGTAGTTCTACATTAAATTGCTGCAAAATATCACTGATGCAATGACCGGTTACATTAAATTAATTACATTATAGGATTTTTCATCATTATTGAGTTGATGAATAATTAATCATTTTGATGAATTTTTATAAACTTATATTTTAAACTGCGATAATCATTTTTTTAGAATTTTTTATATGAATTTCTATTTTCCATATTTCTGTTCCTTTGCGGCTTAAATCTGATGTTTCCTTACACTGGAAAAATCCACGGCCGTCATCAGTGCATTATTGCCAACCAATAATGTTTCAGTTTGCAAGGGATTCGGCAGAACTCATAACGACCACGACCAAGGACATTGAATAACAAATGAGCAAGATTAAGACCAAAGCTGCAAATTGGAGATTGCAAATATATTGAATGTAGTTACGAGTTCCACCTGACCATGGAAAAGTCAGAAGAACTTCGGTAATTTGAACGATTCTACAAACGAGGAGAATTACGCATTTGAATATCACCATTGTACCCAAGGATAAGGTGTATGGAGTTCTTAATAACCACCCTACCACAATAGGAGGAAAACTTCGATGAAAATACAATAATTTAGGATAAGGACGATCAGAAAGAAGCAAATACCGGATGCTCTTTTTAAACAAGTTGGACTAAAAGTAGACTATCCCAAGTACGGATACGGTAACTGAAACGATGGAATCACTTCTAGGAAATTTTTTGAAAATGATGAGGCAGTAACTACAATCACTGGAATTGACAATCAAATCGCGAAAAGATTGGGAACGATCTAGAATGTTTTAAACTGCAAAGAAACCGTAAATTCTACGAAATATGGAGAATATGCATCGGAAACTGCATCACTTTTAGCGGAAATGAATCCACAGAAGAAGTTGACCCTGACAGTCCGTGAAATATTGGCGCATGGTGCAAGATATAATTGAATACCAGTCTTTGCCAACTGAAGAGCTTTCTGAAGAAGCACAGGAGTCTCTTAAGAAATTGTATAAAAAATGTAGATTGCAGAACACGTTCAAAGCATCAAAGGTGAGGCAAAATGAAAACCTCTTTAACATGTTGCCACCATCTTCCCATCCACTTATTTCTTCCCTGCGGCATGCGAAGTCACGATATATATTATAGTTTAGAAATGTTTAGTCTATTTATTTAAAACAAAAAAAAATAATGTTTTCATTTGTTGGGTAAAAATTTTGCAAAACATAAAAACCTTAAAAAAAAGAACTAAACAAAAACTAAAATTAGTAAAAAAAAAATTTTTCAGTTACCATAAAATTCATTTTACCACAAATTTTAACTTTGATAATCCATAAGTAAGCACCTGCAAGGCGTAGCACCCTTTCCGAAATAAACATTTCATAGGCTGAACAATTCTCTATCATATGCCATTTAAATTATTCGATTATCTATTTGGTTCAAACGATATGATGTTTGCTACGCAAAGACTCAAATGGCGCCACTGTGCGACAGCCACAATAATAAACATCGATTTTGGCTCTTTCCGCTACGTTCAAAATTCTGTTCTTGCTCATTTATCTTTAATGTTTGTTAGAAAATAATACTTTTCTTTTACTAATTGTTGGATGTATAAATCAAACGCGACTACGTGGAAAAAATTTCAAAATGCAAAGTGGTTCTAATCATCTGAACGAAAAAAAATTTTAGTTTATTACCTTTTTTGGGAAAATAACCTTTATAATACTGTTGCATTAAACTTTAATGTTGTTGTTGTTATTTTTGCAATTTTAAGAAAATGTCCTCTCCGATGGTGAAAAGATTTTAGCTGTCGACAAAAACTTAAAAACGATTTGGCTTACGAAACTCAGAAATGTAAGTGGTTCTAATCATCTGATGGAGAGTATAGCAACGAGTCCGCCAAATAACTTTTTTTTTTGAAAATGCTATAAAGAAAAAACTACTGAATATTTTCTCATATTTCTCTTTTTATTTGAAAGTACAATCCGTCCGATTAATAATGGAAAATAATTTCATTCAAATGGCTGCCTCGGCTGGCCATGCAGTAGCCTACACGATCGGTCCAATTTTTAAGCACATTATCGATTGTGTGCAGCTGTATTTCATCAATGGCTTCACGAATATTGTCCTTTAAAGCGTCAATTGTCTCTGGCTTGTCGGTGTAACACTTATCGTTGAGGGCACTCCACAAATAATAGTCCAACGGTGTCAAATCGCAGCTCCGAGGTGGCCAAACGACATCAGCTTTGCGGCTTTTTTCGCAATTTTCGCACACATTCTGCAACATTACCATGATTTTCAAAGTAATGTCGCAATATTTCCCAGCGTTGTTCAAGCGTATACACAACCATATTCGTTCAAAGGAAGGATAAAACTAATTATCTGTCAAATTAGACATGAGCTAAGTGTTACCATTCACGAAATAAGCACTAGTTGAAAAAAAAAACGTTAGATGGCGGACCCTTTATAACCCATTAATCATTGTGTCTCAAACATGTAATATTGATTAGCAAACACAATGTGTTTGGACACAAGTATACTATATTTGCGGCACGCTACAAACACGTTAAATTTGCATCCAAACAACAACAACAAAAAACACATTTTTCGGCGTGTTGGATTTCCAGCATCCATCTACCTATCGCGTCAACAGTAGTTTGTATATAATTTCTTCTTCTACGCAAATAACTTTATATTTTCTATTCGCATCTGCATAACTTAAAAACGTTTTATTAAGAACATCTTAAATTGTTTTTCGCATTGATTAAACTTTACGATTTCTTACGCCGTAATATCATTGAAAAGGGGTCTTCTAGCACAAATCAAGCTTAATAACAATCGTTTGCATTTAATTTGCCAAGTTGCCATTATCATCTATCTGGATAAAGATATGTATTAAGTTGTCTCACAAAAAAATTCAATTGAAAGAGCAGCACTCATTCATACAAAATATATTTCTAATGAAACATCTTCATCCCATGAATAACCTATTTATATTTAAGCCGCAATTAACCAATTCCCACTGTAGGGATGAGGGTGAACGTTATCATGCAGTCGATGGAAAAATGTATCGAGGCGACGAACAATTTCATTCGTGTGATGAAGTTTATCTTTTCGGTGTAGTCCGCACTGTAACCTTTTTATTTATTTATAATTTCAAATTTCTATAATTTTTCCAAACTAATGAAATCATCACGAATACACTCCATATCTGTTAATTTAAAAAATTGTATATGTTGGATAAATTTCATATTTCATAAACACTTGATATTTAACATAATATTGAAATGAAAAACACATACATATACATGAGTATCCTTATGCACATAAGTTATATGGCTCATTAAATTTTTGCTAATAAACATATTTTCACTTTAAAAGTTTATAAACGTTTACAGACACACATGGACATCCATGTGAATACAGTAAGTTGTGTTTGTACATGTCAGTAGTTGAAGTGGTGGTAGTTGTAGTAGTAGTGGTACAAGTAGTAGTACGAGTATATAACATAAAAACCACTTAAACTTGGTTATCCACAACATTAGCCATCAAAATCCCCAACAACACCCAATGCCCATTTTACACAATAATATTCTTAACCTTCCTCCCCCCTTGTTTCTGCATTCTTGAAAGGGCCAACGAAAACAAAACAAAAATGGTTAAAATGAAATGTTGCTTTGTTGGTTATTATATTTCAGCCAGGCAATTATTTAAACTGGGCACAAACAACAAAAAACAAAAGCCGTGGAAAGAGAGAATTTAAACTTTGTTTTTAACCAAAAAGGTTGTGGCAGAGAAAAAAAGGGGCCAACACTGTAGTTAAATGCTGAATTAAAGAGGTAAATTTGTGTTAAAAGTTTGGAGTGATGAAAGAAGACTTGAATAGGATTTGCTAGAAAGGATACTAGGGACCTGTATAAGTACAAATCGAAATTATTAATTTCATCTCTTATAAAAGATGGCAAATGGATTTTGAAAACGAATTAAAATCGAAAGATGTCTAACAATAGTAATGAATCAATACTTGGACATTCTACATCGACAGACATTACACATCTACATGATTTCAATCCAATCGGCCCTCGTGCTTATAAATGAGACAGAGTACAATTCCAGAAGGCCCTTACTAAGGTCAAGATTTACAAGATTCCATACAAAAACCACCTGCGTCACATAGGCAAAAAATTCCACTAGTGTAAAATAAAATAAATATTTTCTAATAACATCCCATGAAGGGACTGGAGAAGAGCTGCGCACTTTGTAGTTGGATGGGGGCTAAATGAAAAAAAAATTAAACAACTTTTGTTTAACACAAATTATGCTTCCACTATTAGAAAGAAACCACTTTTGTCATGATTTTTGTTATATCTCAAAATGTCTAGCTTCCATTTCCATTTTAAAATTCAGCAATCGGTTACAAATTGCGAAAGATACAGGCTGCTGAGTATGGAATTTTTAGTGTCTTTAAATAAGTGAACCGGAGTGTATATTATTGACGTAGAATACGTCTTACCTTACGGTATGAGGAGTCATGTCAGGTTTTTATTGTTGTAATCTTTATTTCATTGAATTTGAGGAAACGGCTAGATGAATTTTTTTAAAATTTGTTTTGTAGGTAAATGAAGATGTTATCTTTCGTTTGATATACATTTCATATTGGTTGATATCTTCCTAATATTTAAATTTCTCAAATGAAAATTGTTTAAACACATACACTCAAACATATGTGTGGTGTTTGGTTGAGTGTTTTTGGTTGCTCAACATTGCTTAGGAACATGGCAACATGTATCTAGTAAAAAGTGAAACAAACAGTAAGCTAACGTAATAAAGCTTTTTCGCGAAAGCTTCAATAAAGCTGTTGTAACATTAATTTTGAATTGTAAAGCGTAAAGCTTTCACACAACGCTCGAATGCTAATGCGAAGACTCGATAAGGTGAACCTTTTTTAATATTAGGGCGGCCCTCTCAACATTCGCAGAACTTATTTCAATAAAAATATTAATTAAAATACATAAATTAAATTAAGTTTAAAAAAATTGAACATAATATTTTTTTTTTAAACGGACTTGAATCAAATGCCGTTGGTAAATATAAAAATTACAGCAGACAGTTGTCCGAGGCCTTCGGCCACGGACTGTCCCTGCAGGCTGTGTCAGAGACACGGCCATTAAGTTTAACGTAGAATACGCCATCCGATAAGACAGAAAACATATATAACAATAAATGATAAATAATATAAGCAAATGAATTTATTGTGATATATATATTTTCTGTCTTATCGGATGGCGTATTCTACGTTAAACTTAATGGCCGTGTCTCTGACACAGCCTGCAGGGACAGTCCGTGGCCGAAGGCCTCGGACAACTGTCTGCTGTAATTTTTTACTTTTGCTTTGGTTTGTGTCTAGACTAACGGCTTGGATCACAGAGAAAGAAATTAACTAGATGTCTCACAGATGTTGGGAAATTTCTTGTTTAATGGGAAGTTTCCTAGGTGGAGCCTGTAACCAATATTTAGTATATATTGTAGTTTTGAACCCAATAAAAAGTATATTTAGAAAAGCCAAAGGGCAAGACTGGCAAAAAATATTGTATTTTAGTACAATTCCTTTTATTACCTTTTATTTGTAAATATCCTTTTCTTAAAAAACTACTTTTATTTAAAAAAAGAAAATTTTCTTAAATAAGTACCTTATATTAAAAAAAGGAAATTTTTTCAAAAAAAATACCTATTGAAATTCTTAAACAAAGTCCCGTTTCTTAAATAAAATTCGTTATCTTAAAGAAGTACCTTTGCTTAAAAAAAGTAAATTTTCTTACAAAAAAGTACCTTTTCTTATAAAAAGTTTTGGAACGAAGTTCCTTATCGCACGTTGCGTTTTTTAACCGTATTATATTATAACCCAGTATTATTCTGCATACTTTTAGGATTTGGTAATTATTACTAGATTTGTACAGTCAGGGACGTATATGAGGGTTACGGTCTTTCATGTTGGCTTTGTGATAGTCATGCCATTGTGAAGTGTGCTGGCTTCAATGGAGGGCATTATGACATAATTACGGCTAAGAAAAGCGGGCTTCGCTGAACATGTTGGATGTGTAAGGAATTCGATGTTGACTTTTTTTAGGTGACTGCCTTTTGCGTTATTAACAGTATTACCCCATTCTGTGTGCTGGCAGTTCAAGTTTCCCGCTAGTACCCACTAGTTATTTGAATTTTGAAGATTCATAAAATCAAATAGTTTTTGCAAATCTCGTCGTATTGAATTTATATTGCCCGCCGGATAGTACGAATATCGACTTTCTTTATCGTGACTGTAGTATTGCATGTTATTCTTGATTAATATAGCAGTTACCCCACCCCTTGTTGCAACAATTCGATATTTGCTTATGATTTTATAATTTTGTCTGATTTAATAGGACAATATCAACTATCTACCTACTCTTAAAAATTTACCTATTCTTGAAAAAAGGACGAATTCTAAAAAAATTACAATTTCTTAAAAAAATCTTTTCTTCAAAAAAGTATCTTCTCTTGTACAAATACCTATTATTAGAAAAATTCCTTTTCTTAAAAGTAGCTTTTCTTAAAAATAAAATATGACCTTTTTTTCTTTCTTTCTGAAAATAAGTAAATGTTGTTAAAAAATAACCTTTTCCTAAAAAGAGTACCACTTCTTTAAAAATACCTGTTTTTACAAAAGTACTTCTTTGCAAAAAAATGTCATACTCTTATGGCTTTTTCTTACAGAAAGTACTGCTTCTTAAAAATAGCAACTTTTCTTTAAAAAAAAAACATTATCTTTTAATAAAAGAAGTACCTCTCTTTAAAAAAGGACCTATATAATAAATATTCCGGAAAATATAATACATATTCTTTTCAAAAACGTTACAGACAACAAAGTAACAAATAAAAATTTTTTTTGCAAAAATTGGAGCAAACCGGGTCTGTAGGAGATGTGAAATCACCAGTGCATGCTCGTACAGCTCGTACTGCAGAAAATATTACTGCTGTTCGCGATAGTGTGGCTGAAGAGCCGTCCACCTCAACTCGTCGTCGTGACCAACAATTGCACCTCTCACGCTCGTCGTTGATGAACATAACGAACTTTTTATGGCCCGAATTGGAAGATATGGATGTGGACGATATGTGGTTTCAAAAGGACGGTGCCCCTTGCCACACAGCTAACGAAACAATGGCCGTGTTATCTCACGTGGTGGCGATGTCAATTGGCCGCCAAGATCATGTGATTTAACACCGTTGGACTTCTTCCTTTGGGGTTATTTGAAAGAAAAGGTGTACGTCGATAAGCCAGCAACAATTCAAGAGCTAAAGGATGAGATAATTCGGCACATTAACGGCAAAGAACCTCAATTATACCTCTGTGTCATCGAAAATTTGGACCATCGGATGTTTAATGTTTCTAAAAAAAATGCAACGACCAATCAAATTGTACCAAGAAATTGTCAATGTCGTCAACGCTCTTAGTCAGTGTCTCAAAAAACCTAAAACTGAAAAAATATTGAAGTCAATACTAGGTCAGGTCACGAGAAGTGTCTGTCACATAGTGGTTCAGGGATTTTAAGCATTATATAATATATAAAACTCCACAAAAAATAAAAGTGAAATTTCTGACGTTGTTGTTGTTGTCGGAATTTCAAAATTTAAAATTTCAGAAATTTTGTAGTTTTTTGAATTATTCAAAATTTTATATCTCGAAAACGACTTGAGATATTTGAATTTTTTTTTAATTTTTTAAGGAAAATTAGGGAAAAAATGAAAAATCAGAAAATTGCCTACACTACAGAAAATTTTTAACATTGCATTTTCGGATTTTAGGCATAAAGGTGGTCCCACCAAAAATGGTGTATCTCAGAAACTACTTGAAAATAAAATTTTTTTTCTGTTTCTGAAACATAATTCAATTTCCTTAATTCTCATGGATGATTGATTATTTTCCTTCCTCCGGCTCTATATTTAAAATGTGATTGTTTTCTTTAAACTACATTTCCGAAAATTTTTTCAGTGTGTGCTATTTTCTGATTTTTTAATTTTTTCCTTAATTTTCCTTAAAAAATAAAAAAAAATTATCAAATATCTCAAGTCGTTTTCGAGATATAAAATATTTAATAATTCAGATAAATACTAAATTTCTGAAATTTTCAATTTTGAAATTTCCACAAGAACAACAACTTCAGGAATTTTACTTTCATTGTTTGTGGAGTTTTATATATTGACATAACCTTTCAATATATGAACCAAAGGTCAAAATCCCTGAAACACTATGAACCATTTCTCGTGGCCTGGCCGACCCTACTGATATGTTTCTGACTATTTTCGCAGTCAAACAAATTGATGTAGTTCAATGTTTTTGGACCAACGAAGTTAGCACCTTTTTGTGAAAAATTTGTATGAGAAATTCATACTACAAGCTTACAAGTCATGAACATTTTTCTAAGGGATACAATTTTATGTATCCCTACTTTCAAAGGGATACAGAATTTTGATGTTGCGAATTTTGGGACACCATTAGAGAAAAAGGGTTTTGATTTCCGAAGGATTGGTTTAGATATTTATCATTTCTTATAAGCTGTTTGTTCGTTTTTATCCACTCAAACGCTTGAACAATACCACAGACTATTACTAAATTATCCTTACTCATTCATCTTATTCTGAAACTATCATTCCCTTGTCCTTTCCAAAATTTGTCGTTGATTCCCTTTCCCATGATTATCTTGTTCTTGTTTTAACACAATTAATTTTCCAACCCCCCACTTTATTTCCGTGCAAACTTACCTGGCAGTTGTACAGTCACGATACAGCACATCAAAGTCTTTGCAGCACAGCAGTTTGCAACGATTCACCCCCGGTTGTATGGCACCCAAACCGCGCAATATTCGCACCTGTTCCACATTGCACACCAGTGGCACAATGTCCAAACGCTTCAGTTTCGTGTAGACCGTATGTAGGCCACCAACTAAATGTTTCAGAAACAATTCAAATGCTTGTGGCAGGCACAACATCGTCTCACCGCTGATTATGAATGCGGCCACTTTCTGACCACGGTATTCCACCAATTTACATTCGTTGGCACTAGGATCGGAGGTGGAGATCGGTGGTGGGCTATTGTAGGTCCTGGGCGGGACATGATGATGTGCCGCAGCCATCAATTCTAATGGCGAAGCATGATGCATCATTTGCAAGGAGTTGAGGAGACCCAAAGAATGTGGTGGCAGGCCGTGAGGCATACGAGGTGGTAGACCGGCGGGTAATCCATTGGGCGTAGGTACTCCGCCCATGTGTGGAGGTGGCGACAGCTGATGTTGTTGCTGCTGCATTTGCTGCATCATTGTGTGATTTAACGAAGTGACAGGACTTACAGCATTTGGATGGCGTGTGGGCGAGGACGGTGGCGAACAACTTGAGCCGCGTCCTGTGTGCGATGAGCGGCCATTGGTGCGATCGTCACCACGCTCTGTGCCGCGACTGCTGCTGCTGTCACGTGCACCATTCTGCTGTTGTTGTTGCTGCTGCTGCTGCTGTTGTTGATGGTGCATCATTATTGTGGCGGAATTCATGGCGCTGGCGTTATAAGGATACGAAGGACTTAACTTTTGATGCAATGGGCTTTTGTTTAGGTTATTATTATTTATATTGTGGCTATTATTGTTAATTAAAATGATACTGTTATTGTTGTTAACGCTGTTGCTACTGCCAATATTGTTCATCGCCTTCAAATAGTATTCACGTTTGAAGTTTATTAATGCTGCCGCAGGATTCTCATTGATTTTATTATAATTTCTGGATTCTTCGTCACTTATATGCTGTTTGATATCACTGTTAGAATCCATAGTACTAAAACGATATCATTTTGGTTAAAACACGCACAATTCTTCTTAAGGTCCTATACTATTTGACAACACTTTTTGGACACACCATTCACTGGATTCATCGTTTGTTTTTGAAAAGTTATAGTTCAAAGGATCTGAAAATGAAACAACGAAAATTGTTATAAGATTGCAGGATTTTGAAAAATATGGATAAATGTTAAATAAATATGAAGATTTACAGAAACTGTTATAACACTGGTGAGTTTTATAAGAACCAACTACAACAATTTCAAAAATTTTTAAATTTTCTTAATAATTACATTCTAAAGAAGTTTTTAAGATTTCCTTAACTTGAATTCTTGTTAGACAGAATAGTTTCATGTCTATTTAACTTCTTAAATAATTATAAGCTTCTTAGCAAATCAACTACACACAGAGAAGAGATTCGTTGTCACAACTATATTTACAGCCAAATAAAATTTGGCGGTTCCTTGCACTATCACATTATTCAGTTGTGATTACCAATAGTTGTGTTCTTTATCACCAACTGTTGTGCATATCAATTAATTTGAAATTCAGTTTTGGTTGCAAGAACTGAAATATTTAGTAGATGCCACAGCAACAATAATTAAATGTGATCTGTCAATAGAGTTTTAGTTGTAGCAATCAAATTATCCTGAAGTGGTGAATATATTCTATTAGTTGTATGAACGAAAAATGTAAAAACTAATTCGGTTGTACCAAATAATATATTGGTATGCTCAACTAAAGTGTGTACTTGAATTTGGTGGCTGTCACAACCATTTGGTGTTGCTTTAACCCATTATGAAGTTTATAGAAAAAAAGTAAAACAAATAATTTTTAATTAAAATTGTGCATTTTATATTTAAATATAAACAAAACTATTAAAATTTGTTATTTTTGCGATTGGACGCACCGTTTCCCAGATATAGCCATTTTTTTTCTTTTTTGCGATTTTCTTATTTTGGCGGTTTTATGAAAAACAAATTATTTCATGCGAATTGGAACACTTTGTGAGAAATCCTTAGAAACCCGTAAAAAATTGCTATTTTTTAAATTGGACGCTTCGTTTTCCAGATACAGAGAGTTTTCTACATTTTTCATAAATGGGGATGGGTTACCCTGTGTATCATATGTATGTTTATGTTAATTTGTGTCATCTAGAATAATAGTTCCTCCAGCCAAGTGTCCACAAGTGTTTGCATGTGTTTGTGAAGGCGTCGATAGTGGCGTCATATTCAACGATTATATTTAAATGTCTCACTTCACCTCAGTTTATGATAATAGTATGTATTCTTCGCTGGCTGATATCTATACACTTTATTGTTTGTTCACAACTTTGTTTATCACTTTCTGTTTAAAATATTAGTTTTTCTGTAAAGTCCTAGTGTAACATTTCAATATACGTAGTTTCTCTTTAACAACGAAACCTCTTATGAAAAATCGAATACATAACTTTGTAACAAGTGTTTTTGTAACAGAAACTAAATTATAATCAGAGTAACTAATATTTGAACACGAATTCTAATATTGTACTTTTTATTAGTTGCATCTTCCATTTCAGATGAATGATGTTTTTGAAACACTCAAATTGGTTAATACAACTAAAATTCGGTAGTAGCAACTTGTATTTAGTAAGACCGATTTTGATGTTTGACAATTACGAAATCTGATCAAAATATAGACTTTATCGTGGAATTTCCAATGCCTGAATTGATATCCAACTAATCTTTTCCCTGTGTGTAGTAACCGGGTTGTGAACCACAAACTTCCGGAGTACCAGACAATCATCCGACAACTAACTGCATGGCTATCAATAACAAATATCGTATAAGATGTTAGAAAAACACTTGAAGTAATAGCTATTACGTAAAGATACTTCGAATGCAGATATTCGAAAGGATTAATAATTATTTGCAAATACCTACTTGTCATTTTATATATTATTTCTAATAATGACAAATTGCTTAATGATATTTATTCATATACGACGTCACTACAAATGTACCTAATTATGGGCTTGTGTCAAAGAAAATTGCTTTGATTAATGCATCATTTATAGTTCATAATTTCTTTAATCATCTGGTAATTTGAAGCATTTAGTACAACTTTTTAAACATGTTTGTGACACCTCAATTCAATTAATGACATGATTGTTGTCATATTTAAATTAAAGTAGGAAAATTGTACTAAAGGTTCGCGAGTATTTTGGTGTCTCGTGCTAAATGTTTAGCAGCGTTCTTAAGTACAACAATACCACCAACCAACCAAATCTGAACTGGTTCTCAATTAACAGACTCCAGTACAAATTCTTTAAAAAGGATTTCTGGTTCCCCGATAACTATTTAGAACAACTACTTTGGGTTTCATTATGCTTCCAAACAACTTCTTGTAAAAACAACATGATTCCCCACTACATCCAGTGAGCTAAGCGCTTTGTAGTTTAACACTCATTGATTGGGACCTACAGTTTTACGCCGGTTTAGAACGGAATTTTCAGAAGCCTTTTCAGAGCTAAGTACTCGATAGCGTCGCCATCACTAAGCGAGGTAACCATCGTCGAAAGAATTGTAAGGTGGACGGTGAAGTGTTTATATACTACTCCTTATCTTTGAACTTCCAGTAACGATATCCACCACTTTTTTTCAGAAGTCTTTCAGACTGGCAATGTTATGTTAATATCGCTAAGCTCTCCATACAAACTTAGCGATAATTTAAGCAAGCGATGTAAATTGATGTCACAATACGATAGCAAATGGAATTCGAATGAACAATACGGTTCTGAAACACATATCGACGCGTTCCCGGCAGAATGTATTAAGCGACAAAATGGAAATTGTTCAGGAAACGAATTATTTTTTCGGTTATTACCATTTCATTTGCTTAACAACTCATGACGTGGTTATGCAAGGGACATTCTCTGTATATCGAAATGTGCAGATTGACATAAATTTTGAGAATATGGAAAAAAGTCATTGTCGCCAAATATATCGCTTAATACATTCTGCCGGGAACGTGTCGATATGATGAAAAATCAGAAAGGCAATTATTGTTCCTAGGAACATTAAAGTTATACAAACCACTGTCAGTGCTTTCTTGTTAAACACATTTATATCTTCATGTATCCAAGCTAATTCGAAAAGGAATTAATGGGTTTACATGTCGAATTAGCTTCGATACTTGAAGATGTCTTGAAAGCAATTCATTTCATCAATGAAGCTTGTATAAGGATTAGCCAAAATTCATACAAAAATTTCAAACACGCATGGTTCCAAATACACTCCGGTTCACTTATTTAAAGGCACTAAAAATTCCATATTCAGCAGCCTGTATCTTTTGCAATTTGTAACCTATTGCAGAATTTTAAAATTCAAATGGAAGCTAGACTTCTTGAGATATAAAAAAAATCATGACAATAGTGATTTCTTAAGAAAAGAACTTTTTTGGAGCAATTTGTAAAATAAGTCAAAAAATGTGCTATTTTTTTTTTGTTCACTTGAATAAAGGCACTTTAACTAATTTTAATGAAAAACTGTTTTTCATGTTTTTTAAAATAAATTTTACTGTATTTACGAACTATTAGTAATGGGTATAACCCCTTTTGTTTTTAATAACTTCAAATATACGGGTTTTCATTGAGAGATAAAGAGAATTTATGCAATCGAACGAAATTTGATTCCAAGCATCCTTAATGGCCTGAATTAGTGACTGCTTGTCATCATGGAGTTCAACCAACAAATTCTTTTTATTAACTTCACCTGTCTGTATGCATGCATGCCGAAAAAACTTGGGATTGACTTTTAGCCCTTTTCCCGTGATCCAATAGCATCTTCACAGGCAAACTAATGGCGATGCCAAAAATTAACTATCGAAATATGGGCAGGATTGGACAAAGGGGCGATGTCATATATAAAGAATGTATAGTCAAAAACTATGTTTTTTTACTTGCTGAATTTGAGACAGTTGGAGGGTCACGACGTACGGGCATCCCTCAGGCTGGCAGATGATTGGTTGAAAATGTTTGGTGTGGTATGACAAAGCAGCGCAGATACCGCAGAGTCTTCAACAATAAGATAATCTGGCCAGTTACATCGTTTTAACCGCACATTGTCGGTGAGAGATCAGTGCTGCCGGTATGCAATATGACTCTGCCGCAATGCCAGGTTGTTACATGGGGTGCATTTTATCGTTTTATTGGTAACTGAATCTGATATGGCAACACTGCGGCTGATTTCGAAAGAGAATTTGCAGCTCTTCTCGTACAAAATCCAGTCAGTCCAGGACAAAATTCCCTGTGTAGAACAATATAAGATAATGTTTTTGCGCTATCCCCTTAGCTAGAGTAGCGCAGCTGACTAAGACCAGTTTTGAAATCCTAAAACCAAAGTTTCTATAGATTTTAGTTTTTAATATAGTCTCAAGTCTCTGCGGCTGACGTTGGTGCAATGGTCACTAAGTCGACCACTAAGCGAGGTGACCATCGTTGAAAGAATTGTATGGTGGTCCGAGCAGGGATCGAAGCCACGTTATCATGAACAAGAACGGCGCACAGTACCCATTGCACCACCATAATATCGCATAAAAGGGTTAAGAAAAGTTATATTCTTTTAATTTTTAAACTCACTGTTCAGAATCTGTGCACCTTGAAAAATCTGTATTTTGTTGTTGTTTGGATGCAAATAGTAACGTGTTTGTAGCTTGCCGCAAGTATTGTATACTTGTGTCCAAACACATTGTGATTGCTATTCTGTATTACATATTTGAGACACGAAGATTAATAGATTATATTACATTTTTTGTGACACAAATATGGTTTCATTTGTCGGAAACTGCTGTCGGACGCCTGGCAGACAACAAAGAAACATGAAACCAGCAGTTCTTTAATTCTTGAAAACTCATACATGGTTTCTGAAAAATGTTGCTGGGACCGACTTTTTTCAGCGTGTAGTTTTATACCGATGCCGTACGGCTTTGACTTTACAGATGCTGATTAAATTCGAACTAAACTTTATTAAAATGATCAAGGTTGAAATTAAATATTAAATGCTAATTAACTTCGCCATCCAGGTGAACACGCTTGTAATTACAAAAATATATATAAATTCTTCATTAACTATGAACTCAACACAATTACGCAATTAACTGAAAATATTATACAAGATTGATTTACTCTCTAAACATGTTGATTTTAAATTTAATTAAAATGTATTCAATACCGATCTAAAATTAGACTACTTGAGTTTCCAGATATACTTTATTAGCTAAAATCCAAATATAAAAGCAATTAAGGCGACAAATTTCGAGTTTATACAAATGTGTATGTGTATAAGATTAAAATCTAATTCTTATCATAACTGAGAACTGTTACGAAAAACACTAACAGAATCTTAATATATACCTAAAGTATACGGTAAACCTTTTGCTAATACAGAATAATTGGCTGAATTGAATGTTTCGCAATATTTGTGTAAAAAATATTTCAAATCAAATTTGTTTAAACTTTTGCTGGAATACGTCGATATTGCAATGGTTCCGAAAATGTGAAAAATTGTTTGAAACAATAAAGTGCACATCCCACTTATTGTGGGAAGCCCGCCCCTGCCTCTTAAGCTTAAGAAAAGTTTTGAAATCCACAAATCAATATTTCTGTAGTTTAACCGATTTATTCATAAAAAGTTGTGAGGGGTTTGAGAGACTATTTTTGTATTATAAATCGTCTCTCAACCCTCTCCTAACTTTATATGACTAAGGCCCTAAGCCTTTAATACGGCATTTACATCGACCAAGATTAACGAATTTCGAAGGTTGTCATTCAATTTTAATCTGTAAAATCTGAAGTTTAAATTTTAACCTCATTTTAAACTGGTGTACATTTTGATGCAACACTGTTAACTACTAAAAAATGCAACCATTACAAAAAACATACATAAACAATCAACTATTTGACAGACGGAAGTTGATCGAAAATTACCCGACGCGTTGCCGCCACTAAAAATTTTTTGAAGCTCACGCCGCCACCGATATAATTGTCTCTTAAAAAAAATGGTGTCCCAATACATCCCATGAAGGGATTGAGGAGAGCTTCTCACAATCAATGAGATGTGCGCTTTCTAATTTGTACACTCACTGATTGGGACCTACAGTTTTACACCGGTTCCGAACGGTATATTGAGAAGCTTTTTCATGGCTAAGTATTCGATAGTGTCGCCGTCACTAAGCGAGGTGACCGTTGTCGAAAAAAATTTAAGGTGGTTTGAGCAGGGATCGAATCCTTGTTCTCATGTACAAGAGCTGCGCACACTAACCATTGCACCACCGAATTGTCTCTTATTGGTTTAAAATGTAAGCCGATTTTATCGACTGTCCTGATTTGACCGACTGATCCAATTTTAAAGGATCAGTTATTTAAAAAACATCCCAAATTTTTATTAAACTGACAAAATCAATAGACGCCAATTAAATTTTTTTTGTTGTGCCGCCGTCTTCAATAATTTTGTCTCAGCGCGGATTTGGTCTAAGCACGGAGTTGCCACCTGAAATGCCAATTTAATTTCAAAGTTGGTGGTGTAAACGGCAAAGATTAGAGAATAAGGTTATCGCTAACCTAGCCGCGATAAACTGCGGTCTAAGTGCGAGATAATACAGTCTCTAATGCATCTTGTACATTCCGTTCGTAACACCTCGTCATACAATTTTCATACGATCTAGCCATGTCCGGCTGTTGTCAACACATTGGTGGCCAAATTGAAAATTGATTGAAATTTCAATATGTGTCAAGCAGATCGCTTATAAATAATAAAATATTTTACCATTACCTTATATTTTATATACATATATGTATATAAATATTACCATTACCATGAATAAACTTTTTATATGGATTTTCAATTAATTGCATCATCAACATGAGTACGGAGTTACTCGTAGTTCATATTGACGGCCTTATATCACACGATCACATTTACTTCAATTGTCATTTTTGACAATACATAATAAGTACTTGCTATAAAATTTTAATACAATTTTGTGTATAACTAACCCAACCAAGCTTCCCGCTTTTGGCGGAATTATCCATTTTTCCATTTCCATTTCTCATCTCGCCTTGAATTTCATTCCCGCATTTTACAGAGAAATCCCGCTTTATGATGTTATTGTCTTCCGAAATAGTAAAGTATAATTTAGCTCGGAAGTTATATTTCTAAAAAAACATAATTTTCAGCAGTTGCAATCAGAATTCGAATTCACATTTTCAGACGTTCGATTCGACGTTCGTAAAACGTTTTGTTAAAATATGTGACATTTGTTAAAATATGTGACTACATGACATAATTTGATAGTGTTTTTTTGTCGATTTGTTTTTAATATTAATCGGATAAATGTTACTTTTTTACCATCGAATGGGTCACAAATGTGGCGCAATCAAATGCTTGTTATGTATAAAATATTTAAGCAGATCTCAAAACAAGTTAATTTCAAATTACAGTGGTGTCGCCCATTTCAAACGCCGGTTAAGAGCAAAATTTTTCTGACTGTTATTAGTTATTTCTAATACAAAAAAAAATATTTTTTTTTTTCAATATACAATATATAGGCGAATTAAGTAAAGGTTAATGAATCGGAAAAATATAACTTTTATTTCTAAATCTAATTTATACAATTTTTTAATTTGTAAAAGTTATTTATTAAGTCATTTGTTAAATATAAAATAAAACTCTCGCTTTTTGGGACAAAATCCCGCATTTCGATCAAAACAGTTGGTCAGGTTATGTATTACTGAACACAAGCAATAGATGTTTTAACAAAACTCATATGTCGAGTTCTTAATTTGGTCAAGGGAGGATAATCGAAAAATGTGTGAATGTGAAAGTGGCGTACTTGATCAGGCCTTAATATTTGATTTTTAAATTTATTTCCAGATATTTAATAGCAAGTAGTAAAACCAAAACATGTAAAATTGATTATTACGGTGTGTGATTGGGAATATATATAACTATTTCAATGACCACAAAGACATCTCATCAGCTTGCTTGTTCATAAATATTTGGGCATATGTACATCATCAAACCTTATTCGGTTAAACAAAACTCAACTGAATGCGTACAACTTCAACATAAACCACTAGGAAAAGATGAAAAACAATACTGAAGGGGTTTCTAAGTTGAGTGATATGATTTCTAAGGGATGTTTCGGCCATTTGTAGTAAATCATGATCTGTAATTTTTTTTCCATTGCAACTTTTCCTGCGCTTTTGCCATTTTATGGTCGGAAAAATCGTCAACCTGTGCTCGCTATTCCTCGAATTGTTGCAAATTACGAGCGAACACATAATGTTCAAGTGCCAATAAGACAAAGAACCGTTCGAAGTAATCAAAACATGTCTGCCGTTCAGCCAAGTGTTGCTGAAGACCTCAATTTATCGATTTCATGACGTTGTCAACAATTGGGACTGTCACAAACCACAACCTGGCGGATTTTGAGAACGGATTTCAACTTGCATCCATATAAAATTGTTATCACTCAAGAACTGAAGTCATTGGGCTTTTGGCAATGGACGAAATATTAAATTATTGCGAGAAAAGTTTGGAGACTCGATAATTTCAAGAAATTGTGACATTGAATGGCCGCCAAGAAGTTGTGATTTAACACCATTAGACTATTTGATGTGGGGTTATTTGAGGTCATTGGTCTTTAGTAATAATCTAGACTATCTTCAAGCTTTACAAGTCAATATTGAACGTATTCATGACATACGACCTGACTTAGTGTAAAAAGTGCTCGAAAATTGGTTCCATCGAATTTGCTCCTCCAAAAGTCGACGTGGAGGCCATTTGAAAGACGTTTTATTCAGTATTTAATTGTATCGAATGTACTTTACATTAAATAAAAAACATTTGAATTTCCTTAACAAAGAAATCATATCACTCATATTGGAAAACCTTTACTTACTACGAGTAGAAGTAAATGCGATTCGATCAAGAATCTTTTAATTTCAAGTTCACAAATCATAGGCTCAAGTGGAATAGTAATTGAAATGGAAAAAGCTTCTCCAAATACCGTTCGGAACCGGTGTAACAACTGTAGGTCCCAATCAGTGAAGTTATAAAACTAGAAAGCACTAGGTCACTGGTTGTGAAAAAGCTCTAACCAATCCCTTCAAAGGATGTAATAGGACACCACATTGTAAATAGTAATTGGTGTTATTCGAATTTATTTGCCAACTTTAGCGTAAATTTTTTCAGTCAAGTACTCGTGTAATTGACTTAATTAAAAAAGGGATTGGATCGTATTTTCGTGTTTAAACAAAATTTTAATTGATATTATTATATTTCGAGTCCTGGCAGTACTAGTGTTCCCAGGTGAAAAGTGGAACTTCTATCGCACAGTTTGGCATTTTTTAGCATAAACATACAGAAAACGTTTTCACTCACGAGCAATTTACAGTGCGTTGAAATATTCAAAATATTAAATTAATCCGTGAAAATTTTCGTCCAATGATTTTCTACGATTTTCGACGTGGATTATCGAGACAGCAGTATCTCAATCAACTTGTTCGACTTTTTGTGATGAAGTACCATCAAAAACCACTGTAAATCGCTGGTACCAAGAGTTCAGTCTCGGACGCCGTTCGCTCCAGGATGAATTTCGTCAAGGTCGTCTAACTTCGATCATTTTGCCGGAAACCATCGATGCTATGCATGAACTGCTAAAGCAAGACCGACATGTGACATACCGTGGATTGAGGCATCCTTGGGCATTAGAATCACTAGCATCAATAAGATATTGGATGTTTATTGCCCGTGAAAAGATTTGTTCTCATTGGATCCCACATAATTTCACGAATGCCTCGTGTGGATTGGAGCAAAAAAATGTTGACAAAATACAGCCGCGGCAACTCCAATTCAGTACATAATATCGTCACAGGTGACGAATCATAGATCTATGCATATGAGCCCGAAACAAAACAACAATCGACGGAATGGGTCTTTCAAGACGAGCTAAATCCAACAATGGAAGAAGCACATCGAAGCAAATTATCGCGTTTTTTCAGTATAACAGGTCATGTGGCCACTGTGCCTTTAGTGGAACGTTGGACGGTCAATTCTTAGTGGTATACCAAAATCTGTTTGCCAACCGTGTTGTGTTGGAAGAAATAAGGAAAATCAACAAGAGAAGACGAATTATTTTGTATCAGCACACCATCACATATATCAGATGAAATCATGGGCGATTTGAGCACTCAACATGTCGAATTGATTTGGCACCCAATGACTTCTTTTTCCTGCGTGGTCAACGTTTTTCGACGCCCGAAGCAGCTGTTGAAACGTTCAAAAACCATGTTTTCGAGGTGTCTCAATCGGGGAAAAGGGGAAAAGGGGAAAAGGGCTTCGAAAATTGGTTTGAGCGCAGGCAAAATATATTGAAAATATGAGAATTTTTTGGAAACCAACAAACCCATTTCCAATGATAAGTGATTGTTTTTTAATTCCTGGATCCGAAATATAAATAGCAATCCTCGTAATTTAATATTTTATTTATTGTCTATTGAATCGAGAACTGTGTAGTTTCAAGTACACAAATAACTGGATCAAGTGATATAGTAATTAACGCCATTTGGATTTTCATATTTGTCGATTTTGGCATAAATGTGTTCAGACAATTACTCGAGTAATTAACTGAATTATATAGGAATTCGATCGTAGTTTTCTGTTTAAAATATTTATTTTAGATATTTTTGGGCAATCATTTTCCTGTGTAATAAACATTTAACATTAGACAATCTATTTTGCAAATTTCTATAATACTGCTGTGATTTCAATTCTACATGATCGCGGCACTGTCGGAAAATTAAGCACGAGAAAGATTCTGAAACACTCGTTCGGCACGGTGTAAAATTGTAGTTCCCAATCAGTGAGTATAAAACTAGAAAGCACACAGCTCATAGGTTGTGAGAGGCTCTCCTCAATCCCTTCATGGGATGCAATGGGAAACCATTTTGAAAATAGCTGATTTTCCATAACTTTGTTCAGTCAAGTACTCGAGTAATTGGCTTAATTAAAAAGGGAATTGGATGGTATTTTTGTGTTTAAACAAAATATTAATTGATATTTTTTGGGCAATATTTGTTTCTGTGTTTATATTCGATTTGATTTAAGGCCTACTGATTCGAGATCTTTGTAATTTCAAGAACACAAATAACTGGATCAAGAGATATAGTAATTAGTGTCATTTGGATTTTAATATTTGCATAATAATTTAATAAAAATATTGTTAAATAATATTTGAAATACTAAATATATAATATTTTAATAAATTTGTTTAATCAATTACTCGAATAATTGACTGATTTATAAAGGAATTCGATCGTCGTTTTGTGTTGAAAAAAAGGCTAATAAATGTTTTTGGGCAATCATGTTCCTGTGTAATAAACATTTAACATTAGACAAACCATTTTGCAAATTTCTATATTGCTGCTGTGATTCCAATTCTATGTGATCGCGACACTGTCGGAAAATTAAACATGAGAAAGATTTTGAAAACCCAGTTTCGCATGGTGTAAAACTGTAGGTCCCAATCAGTGAGTATACTACTAGAAAGCACACAGCTCATAGGTTGTAAGAAGCTCTCCCCAATCCCTTCATGGGATGTAATGGAAAATGATTTTGCAAATAACCGATTTTCCATAACTTTGTTCAGTCAGAATCAGAATTTGATGTTATTTTTGTGGTTAAACAAAATATTAATTAATATTTTTTGGGCATTATTTTTTTCTGTTCATATATTCGATTTGACTTAAAGTCTATTGAATCGAGAACTTTGTAATTTTTGTGAATAAATTTGTTCAGTCATTTACGCGTGAAATTAAAGGAATTATAGCGGAATTCGATCCTACTTTTCTGTTAAAAAAAAGTCTTAATAGAAATTTTTGGGCAATCATTTTCCTGTGTGTGAAAACTGGAAAGCGCACAGCTCAGTGATTGAGAGAAGTTCTCCCCGGTCCCTTCATGGGATGTAATGGGAAACCATTTATTTTTTTTTTTTATTATTTTCCTGTGTAATAGACGTCTAGCATTAGACAAACCATTTTGGAAACTTCAGTATTGTTGCTGTGGTTTCAAGTCTAAATGACCGCGGCACTGACGGAAAATTAAACATGAGAATGATTCTGAAAATCCCAGTTCGGCACGGTCTAAAATTGTAGTTCCCAATCAGAGTGTATACAACTAGAAAGCACACAGCTCATAGGTTGTGAGAGGCTCTCCTCAATCCCTTCATGGGATGCAATGGAAAACGATTTTGAAAATAGCCGATTTTTCAGAACTTTATTCACTCAGGATCAAAATTGGATCGTATTTTTGTGGTTAAACAAAATATTAATTGACATTTTTTGCGGAATATTTTTTTCCGTGTATATATTCGAATTGACTTAAAGTCTATTGAATCGAGAACTTTATAGTTGCAAGAACACAAGTAACTAGATCAAGGGAAATAGTATTTTGTCTCATTTGGATTTTAATATTGCCCGATAAATTTAATAATAATATTATTAAATAATATTTGAAATATTAAATATAAAATATTTCAATAAATTTGTGTGTGACTGATGTTTAAAGAATTTCGATCGTAGTTTTGTGTTGCAAAAGAGTCTTAATAGATATTTTGGGCAATATAATTTTTAGTCAATATATATTTTTGGGCAATAATTTGATAAAGATGTATCATTAGACAAACCATTCTGCCATTTCATTTCTATATTGCTGCTGTGATTTCAATTCTACATGACACTGTGGCACTGTCGAATACTTAGATATAAGAAAGTTTCTGGAAAGGCTATTTGGAGCCGGTTGTCCTCAAGGTCCCAATCAGTTTGTCTTTAAATATAAAGCGCACAGTTCACTGATTACGAGAAGCGGTCCTCTATGTGCTTTCTTGGGATGGATGTAATTATGGGATTTTTTTAAGAATGGGAAAGAATTTATATATTCTTACTTGTGAAATATTTTCAATGAATTATTGTAAAGTTAAGCGAAGTTATTCTGTTGCACTATGTCATAAGATTTGTAAACTAAACACTGTTAACAACAAAAAACTGATTTGCTTCTAATAAAAATTTTGTGTAAAATTTGCACAAAAGGTGGTTTAATTTGTTTGACATCACCTGCGAATATTGTGTACTAAGAAATAGCATTTATTAAAAGGGCAATAAGCATTTAGAAATATCGTTTAATAGAATACTCGTACATGTATTTTTCTTCCAATAACGAAAACTAAATCAAAAATTTCTTTTGAAGACTATCAATTAACTGTATTTCCTCATTATTGGTTTATAGCAATTTCTGTTTTAGTCACCTTGTATTTTAAGTTGCTGAACTGCAATCCGCTGCAACAATGTTTTTAAGGGTTTTTTTTTTTAATCTTGGTTCGAAATCACAATTTACTTTCTCTGGTTTTACAATAAAACTTTAGTTTTTTTATACATTTTCAAACAATTTGCACTTTGTTTTTATTTGAATTAATTATTTGAAAATCGGTATGTATTTTCTATAATTTACGGAAATGTTGTAATTAAAAACTCTCACGAATCGCCAAAAAATTGTGTTCACGACGCGACGCGACGAAATGATGCCGATATCAAAATGATGATAATAATGATAATAATAATAACGACAACGACAACGACGGCGACGATGCTAATTCTGTCTGTTGGTATTGAGATGTGAGGCGATGAAGATGATGATGAGAGTTTTGTTACTGCAATAGCGAGTGTGTGTGTGTGTGTGTTGGAGTGAGCGTTTGTGCGTGTGTGTGTTGGTGTGTGTACAGGGCACAAGAGTCCAATTGCACACAAATTCACCGTTAGGTGTTGTTAACCGACGGCGTGTCACACGACGTATGATTATTGCTGGAAAACGTTAAGCAATCGTAACCGAAAACCAAACGTAATTGGAAATGGAAACGAACAAAACGATAGAAAAAACAACAACTGGAAAACGAAACGACATCGACCAAACAGAAACCAACAATTGTCGAGACTTACGCACACACCTATACATATACGTACAATCACACGAACACAGTGAAAAACATATACTATAACAGTGAGTGAGTGGTGTGTCGCGCTCAAAAATTACACAAATCCACAAACAAACAGTGAGCAAAGACACTTTACAAATATATGTAGTACAAACACACACACACAGCCAGTAAAAGGAAAAATTATATTATTTCTGCTGCTGGGTTTGTTGTTGTGAGTGCACAAATTGGGTTGTTCTTGTTGTTGACTATCGTATTTATTTGATTTCTTTTTCTTTTTTTGTTTCTTTATTTTACTATTCAGATGATTTTCCTTTGATGGGAGGAGGGCGGTTGGGTGGTGGTGGTGTTGGCGTTGTTGTTGGGGTAATGGTTTGGTTTTAAGGAGAGCACGACACAAATGTTTTACGCGCGCGCAAGATAACCGACGAATTGTCGTTTTTACTTTATTTTCTATATGTAAATTTGACTTCTACTTTTGTTTCATTTGTACTCATACGTACGTGAATACATTTGTACATACATATGTACATATGTATTTTGCTTTATTCCTTTTGTAGTTTTATTTTTTTCGTTTGTTTTTGTTTCATTTCTTTAATTACACACTCATTATTATTTTATTGATGACCTTTTACAAGTTTATTTCTTAAAGATTTTTCACAGAACTTTGGCGTTTACCGACGCCGTAATCCGCCGTTTCGTGCGTTTTAACATAACCTTAACGTGTACAACTCTGCTTTGCGTCATTTACCGTATCCAAATGAAAAATCATCATCCACACACCGTGCAAACAAGCGAGCGCACGAACAATCAAGCGAGTGAGCGAACGAACGAACGGTGAGTGAGTAAGTGAACGCTGTGAATGCGGACTGTGTGTGGAAATACAATTTGTGTGTGTAAGCCAGCAACTGCACACTTCCCAACTATAGTACTACCACTACTACTACAACAAATGCTACTACTACCTTCACTTACGAATGACAAATTCGTAATGAGAAACGAAACATTTGCTGCAAATATCAATGTTGTTTAAAAAAAAAAACGCACACACACACACACACGCATAACCAACAATCCTACACTCCCATACTCATGCAAAAAGAGAGAAAAAGGAAAGCCATACAAACGGCAAAAAGAACTGTTAAATTTGGTTTGGGCCACACACACACACACACGTGCACATGCATATACACTCAGCTAAGAGACCATCATACATCGCACCACCTTCATCACACACAACTACCATTGCCATTCACAACGATTGCTGGCTGCTCCTCAGACAAATACAGCAAATGGAATGAATTACAACACGAACAATAATAATAACAGCAACAACACCAAAGACATCCATCCATCCTCAGTAACATTAAGAGAAGCAACAGAATACACACATACATATATTGTACAAGAAGCAGCAGCAGAAACGAAAAGAGAGTCGAATATACAATTGTTATGTTGATTCGTTTGTTTGTTTGTATGATGATTGTTGGCTACTCTCCACCTCCTTTTTATATTGGTGTTGTTGTTGTTGTCGCACATGATGGTGGTGCTTATGTTGCAGAGTTGCCAGTGTAGCACTTTTATTTTCGAATGTTTAAGCACTTTTGGCTGAATTTTACGACCTTTGAGACACGCGCTGGAATATGCAGTTTTGTTTGGCTTGAGCTCCTGAGTCGGGAACAAGTTGCCGGAAAGGGGGAAATTGCCCGTAAGGGCATTTTGATAAATTTTGTTGGTATTGAAATACATATAGAAAAACAGGGATATCTCGACTCACAGCCATCGGAAGTTGAAAAGTAATAGCACCAATGAAATCGTAACACGATTTTCTTTCATTTGAGTACCAACACTTACCTGTAAGTTCAGAGGCCCGTTTTTTTTTTCGATTTTTTGGGCCTTAGGGACAATTTCCCCCTTTCGGACCACTTGTATTGTATTCTGTAAATAATTCAAAAGAGGGTGCCATTTTCGTTTTTTTTCCACCGCGTGTCCCCAAGGTGGTAAAATGTTGCCGCACTTTTTAATTAATCTTTAATATTGGGTTGACAAGAAAGTAATTTTTGTTTTTTGTTAAAAGTAAGTTCCAATTATTTTATTCCAATAATTCATTTTAATCTATAATGTAGGTGCCATTTTATTCAATGACTTTCTGCCATTGTTCAGGCAAATTTTTGATCACAGATTCATAGAATGACTGGCCAGTCCCACAAGTATACTCGAACAACTCAGTTTGTAGTTCCTCTTATGTAGTGTAGGATTTTCCATTCAAAAAGTTTTTTAAACTCCGGCATAATTGAAAATCTGAAGATGACAGATCGGGACTATAAGGTGGATGTGACATGACTTCGCATGCAATATTTTTTCCCGAGCTTGCGATTTACCAATTCAGGTTGTGTATCTTTCGGTGTCCCATCAAAGTTCGCCAATTGCTGGCAATAGACGCCAGAATTAATGGTTTGGTTTTTAGGAAACAGTTCACAATAAATTAGTCCCTTAAAATCCTACCATATGGACGACATTACTTTTTTGTGCAGTTCAGATTTTGATGAAGTTTGAACGTGTTCATCGTGCTTGGCCCATGATCTCTTTCGGTTGACATTGATGTAAAGAATCCATTTTGTATATCTAGTGACAATGCGATTCAACATGGATCATTTTTGTTGCGTTTGCTCAAATGTTTATCCGCTTTGTTAAGTGGATTTCCTTAACCCTAGATGGGTAGCCTTCGCCGATTCGACGAACACTGTTACCCTTTTTAAATTTTTCACAAAAATGGACTGAAAAGCGAATTGCTCAAGAACAAATCAAAAAGGTATCAACATGTATGGCTTGTGTTTTTTCTTTTCTGCCAAATTCTATTAATGATTTAAAATAGTGTGCCTTACTTGTACGCTACGTTGTTCATTAAAAGCTTAAAAGTAAAATAGGGCTTCGTCGATTCGACGAAGATTACTTTTAATGTATGTAAAATACGATTAACCTTCGAGCGTGAAGCTCGTGCCGAATCCAAATATCAAGCCTTTTAAACAAGTCAAAAGAGTTTGAAATGGTTTTTGATAGTCGTGTGCGACACCTCCATCTTGTCTGCAACGTCTCGAACACAAAATGTGTCGGTCAGATTCGACAACGGCGTTCATTTCGTCCTCATCAACCACATTTGGTCTACTGCTCCTGTGGTTATTTTTGATCGCGAAATTTCCAGAATAAAATTTTTTGAAGCAGCTTTGGCATGTGCGTTCTCTTAAAGTATCCAAACGATACACTTTACAAATATACCAGTGTGCTTCCGCGGCTTTTTTGTCGGTTCGGAAATAAAAAGCAGAATACGACGAAAATTCTGATACGATTTAATACGATTTAAATGAAAACTGACCACTTAAAATAATGTGACATATCACAGTATTTAGCTTGAAATGTCAGCTATGTAACTGCATAACAAAGAATTTAATTTTTTTGAAGGGGTCTCAAAAGGTGCGTATTGGAGAGGTGATTACGGGAACGGCAAAACTCTGCCGGCCGAAGTTTCGGTTCCTGGTGTAATCGGCTAAATTTATTTATATTTTAAACAGAAAAATATACTTTCAAAATTGTGATAGACTATTTTTGTTTTTTTTTTTTTTTTTGCTAGGCAGCATTTTGAAATTTTGGTCATGCGTATGTTTGCGTCCCCATGTGGCCCTTAAATCTTCAATTTACTTAATTTTGATTTTACATGACAATACATACTATCAAATATATACAATAAATATAATTAAAAGCTAATTCGCGAACAACAATCTAATAATTTTAACCGTATATATATTATAGAACAATGTATTTAATTAATATATAACATATTCTATTCCTGCACTATAATTATAAGATTTTTAGTCTTGTTGTGCAGGATATTACAATAAATAAATAAAGAAATAACTAAATAAACAATGAGAAATACGCCAAAAATCAGAAAAAACACGAAAGAAAAATGTGCTGTAAAAATTGTGAAGATATGTTTTTCTAATTATGTTGATCATGGCGAGTCGTTATTGCAACTTTTTTACCCAAATTCACTAGGAATCGAAATCACAATTGACGGTAGGGGACTATAAATACCCTTGTAAACATGTTTGACGTTCCCGTAATCAGCCCTACAATACGATGGTAAAAACTGGTTGTGGTTGTCAATGATATTGCTGCAATCAATATATGGACAGTATAATGTCACATTACGTAATAAATCATACTACGGTCTAGTACTTAAGTAAACGAGTACAATTTGCGAACAGACCATCTTAGGATTGTTTCGGCGACAGTCATCTTGCTAAGTGGTGGCAACACTATCGAGTGGTATGCCATGTAAAAGCTTCTCAAGGAAAAATCAGCGCGATCCTTGAGATGCTGTCCTTATCCCTTTAATGGGATGTAATGGGACAACAGTATCTTTCTAATCAGTGAAGTGTGTGTTTTTTATTTAGGGTTACTGATAAGAACCTAGATGCGCAAATATTCCCATACAAAATTTCATCAAAAACAAACGCTGTATAAAACTATATCTTTATTATACAGATATTTTAATGTACAGAATATTTTTTGAGGCTGAGACCTTCAATGTGATTTTCGTAACCTGTACAATACAAAATATATTGGTAGTAATCGGGCATGTTTTACGTTATGATAATATTATCTGACAACCCCATGCAACATATTCTAACCTGAAGCCGCTTGTAGTTACTGGTACAATCTTCACGAAGGATCTTTTTATTTTATATAATAAAGGGTAATGGAAACTGCACTAAAATTTATAAACACTGGCTCAAAATATTACGCAAATATATTGCGGAAGAGATTTTATTAAGTATTATTGAAGCTGATCTGATAGTTTGATGTATTTTTGTTTGAGACTGAGAAAATGTAAGATACAATGTAAGAACAACAATTTTGAGTTCTAGGCTTTTCCTTTTGTTGGGAAAAATGCTAGCAATTTAAATATAAGTATATTTGCAAAATATAACATATGGTTTTTACTGCCTATATGATTTAGAAAATATTAAATACACACTTCTAGAGATATAGCATGACATTGAGATTTGAAATAAAAATTGGAAATCATCACACTAATGTAAAACAAACTCCCGCAGAAGTAAACTGTTTCTGTTACAACTGCCACAGTTAAAAATTAAGGGGTTTCATAGCTAAATATAATAAAGTGTCTTATAGATATTTTCCTTTGGAAACATCTTTGATTTGTTTTTTAAAAAATCTATACCTCAATTTTGCAATTTTTTACTGATAAAAATCAGTAGGTAAATTGACCAGTGGCTAGTTTTCATTAAACAAATTCAATTAGGAACCGGAATCCCTTCATGGATGTAACGGAAAGCCATTTGTTTACATTCTGCACCTGTTTATTTAATAAATTGGCAAAAGAGATATCCCATTTGATCCATACAATCCTGTTTATGAACATTATAGTTTTCGCCAAGTGTTTCAACTGTTCAAATTCCTTTAATGAAAACAGACCCTAAATTCCATTATAACACATTTACGCAGCCCTTTTTCGCGGCCAGGTTAGCGTTAACCTTGTTCTCTAATCGTGGCTGTTTACGCCACTAAATTTGAGATTAAAATTTACCTTTCAGCTGGCAACTCCGTAATTAGACAAACTCCGCGCCGAGAAAAAATTATGGAAGACGGCGGCACAACAGAAAAATTAAGTTGAAGGCTATTGGTTTTGCCAGTCTTGTACAAATTTGGGATGTTTTTGAAATAACTGAACCGTTAATAGTGGATCAGTGAGTCACATCGGGCCAGTCGATAAAGTCGGCTCACAGTTTAAACGAATTAGAGTTATTTTTGTAGGCGGCGGCGTGAGCTTCAAAAAAGTTTTTGTGGCGGCGACGCGTTGTACAATTTTCGATCGGCTTCCAACTGTCAAACAGTTGATTTTTTGTGTATGTTTTTACTATGGTTGCATTTCCTTAGTAACTAACAGTGTTGCATCGAAATGTACACCAGTTTAAAATGAGGTTAATAATTAGACTTAAGTTTCTACAGATTAAAATTGTATGAGTAATCTTCTGGGTTAGCCCGGGTCAACGGAGTTAACCTTCGGAATGCGTTAATTTTGTTCGGTGTAAATGCCGCATTAGAATGCAGCTGTTGAACTTTAACGAGTTTTGGCAATTCAACATCCTATAGATCCGGAACTACAATACTGAAATGAACTTAATGACTCAAAATTCTTCTATACGGAAGTAGTTTAAAATTTCTAGTTCGTAATTTCGCTGATATTTGGTTAAATATTGTACTTTTCATGATGTTTTAGCTCTTTCTGTGTTAGCATCTTTTTTAACGTGTTGCTCTGGCAACACAGTTACATTGTGTCTCTGTTTTTGTTGTTTTCGTTCGTGGGGTTTTGGGGGGACAACCTAGAGTGAGCTGCGACTGAATGTGTTTGTTGTTGTAGATTTTTTTTTTTACTTTCATTTTATTTTCATTTCAAATGTTATATTTGTTTTTGGTGAATTGAAGAGTGTGTGTGTGTGTTTGTGCATAAACACATATTCTGTCCATGAGTTGTTTGTGTGTGTGGGTTTGTGTGATATAGTGTGTGCGCGCTTTCCGTTGTTCGTTTCCACTGTGTTTTGTATTTCATTCGTATTGTGAGAATTATCTTAATGGTTTCGTTATTCGCAGATATTCATGCCCCCACATAAATATATGCACACACACATCCATATACCGCCCGTATACACTCCCGAAAAAGGGGATGGTTTTCGTGAGTTTTATTTTTGCGTCTTTTTTTCTATCAGAATTGGACGAATACGAGCCAACAACGAATGTGTTTTTGTTGTTGTTACAAATGGAAATATGTAGTATTAAAAAAAAACCCCTAAAGCGAAATATCGTATTTGTTTGTAGTATTTGAGAGATTGTATTTATTTTACTAACTGTATGATGGGTGTGTGTGTGTATGAGTGTAATTTTATATGTAGTGTAGGTTTTCATATGCATATGTGTTTGTGTGTGTAAATACGTTAATACGATTTGTCAACCAACATAAAAGTCCTCTGGATTTCACAGCATAAGGACATTTGGGGCTACACTGGCGCTGTTCCCCTCCTTCGTACGGCAATGACAATTGTCACTGGTGTTTATTTTCTTTAGGTTCTTCATGTTCATTTCGTTTACAGCTGCAAATGTGTTCATTCATTCTTGATCGCTCTTTCCTTTTCTAGCAAAAATTGTGTCTTTTCTACTGTCTCGCTTTTGGTCTGTCTTTCTCTGTCTCTCTGCCTCTTTGTGTAATTGGGCATCTTTTGACAATTATTATTTCAAATATATATGTATGTATGTTTGTAGATATGAAATGAATTTATTTAAAAATTGTTATATTTTTTCTTTCTTTTTGCGCTTGTTTCCTTACCACTCTTCATGTACTACAATGATTTCACTGATAAACAATCAAGAAATGAAATGGAATAGGATTGATATTGGAGTAGCAGGAACATCGTTAACCTTTGTCATTGTTGTGGGGGAACGTAGTGATACAAGACACAACATTTTTATTTTTATGGGGAAATGGAAGAATTAATTGTATTAACATGAGTGGTTGGCTGTGCCATATTCCTTCGGTTAGCGGGCCAAATATTTGCTAATTTTATAGTCTATCAGCCTTATTCATAAAAAGTTATGAGAGGTTTGAGAGACGAGTTTTGTACGAGTTTCTTATGAATAAGGCTGTATGGGTATATAGGGTGTGTCAGTAAGAATGCACTTTTTCGTTTTACACTAAAAACATGAGTTTTTTGAGGCAGTTGTGATATTTTAATTGGATTGTAAAGAAGACATGTTCCGATTAACTGTGCAATAAAATATTCGTCAAATTGCCCCCCACGACATATTTATTCTTTCCATGAAATTTCCCATTACTTTTTCACAGAGATGTGACTGTATCTCACCGATGACGCGTTGGATCTCGGATGTAAACTCAGGAATTGTTTCTGGTTTATTCGCATAAACCCGAGATTTCACAAAATCCAAAAGAAAGCAATCGCACGGCGTTAAATCGTATGATCTTGGTGGCCAGTTGACATCAGAATTTCTTGGGATACTTAATTTGTTCTGGAAATCGTTGCTGCAACAAATCGACTGTTTCAGGCGCGGTGTGGCAGGTGGCGCCGTCTTGCTGAAACCACCTAACGTCCAGATCCATGCCGTCCAGTTGAGGCCACAAGAACTCCGTTATCAAGTTCCTGTAACGAATGCCGTTGACAGTCACTGCAATTTCGGCCTCATCCTCAAAACAGAAAGGTCCAATCACACCTCCTGGCAAAAATCCGCACCAAACAGTTGCTCGTTGTGGGTGCATTTGTTCTCATGGCTTGAATGAGGATTTTCTGAGCGCCAAATTCGACAACTTTGTGTATTCACGAAGCCATTGAGATGGCCACGCGCTACAACGTAGAAGATGATTTTTTTTTAAATGGCATTGACTTCACTTTGCTCCGTTACCCATTGAAATAATTGCCGGCGGTTTCCATGATCTGCTGGTTTGAGCTCCTGAGTAAGCTGAATTTTGTACAGAATATTTTAAAAATATTTATTTTTTCAATACTCTTGCTGAGGAGTCGATTCGGAAAATAAAATAAAATGAAAATGCACTTGGTACTGAAACAACATTAAAGCCATACAAAACAGCAATAAAATGTGAGAAGATTTCTTCTTATCCATTTGGTAAAGATGCTGTGGATTAGAGTTTTCCACCAAAATTTGTGCCTGTAGACTTGCGCACGTAGTTGAGCCATTTCTCTGTTGGAACATCAATAACACAGTGCAACACCAATTTTGGGGGTGGACGATTCCTGCGCCAAATGATCACACTCGCTGAGTATAGTCAAACCCCAAAAATTTAGACCGTTGTATAGCCACACTTTTTTTTAATGGGAGTGGCAAGTTTGAGTTTTCTTATCCGATACTGTCCGAGATAAATTTAAAAAATTAATTGAATTGAGAGCATTCTTGTGATAACATGTCTGCAGTGATATTTGACAGGGATTATTTTCGTAGAATATTCAAATCCTCTATTTCAAAGTTTAAAGTGTTTTTTTTCGTCATTTGTTCAAAAAGTACCACAAAATTTACAGTAAAATGACCAGCTACCGACTTAGAATGTTCCTCAATAAATTTCAGTATGGGTCGTCATAGACAAAAAATTCTCCATCTTTAATTCCAGACGTCCTTTTAGTCATTTTTGAAACAACGTCAAGGTAACTGCACCAAAATTACCGAAAAAATATCCAAATATTCTGCCAATTTATTGTGGAATAGATTTTATTAGAGGATTTCGCAGGCGAGAAGCGCTCATCTTGAATTTGCATATGTTTTAATCATTTAAATCTTAAAATCTTAAAATTTAAATCTGAAATGATCTGGTGTTGTCTTGCTGGACATAACCCCATAAAAAAGTCTGGTCCCGTCAGGTCAGGTGACGTTGGGGGCCAGCGAAAAGTGGAGTCTCTGGATATTAATTGGTTTAGAATTTTTCATTGGAGGTCCGCCATAACCGGTCTGGCTTTGTGTTAAGCTGCTCATTATCGCTGGCACTAAATGCTGTTGAAACGGATACGTATTCGGCGCAGTTCTGGGTCAAAAAATACTCCTTCAATATCTTTAAATAACTTTACAGCGTTATTTATTCAATATCAATATATTCAATATTATTCAATATTTTTACAGCGTTTTCTTCAAAGAAGTATGGCTCCACAATGCACATTGATGAAACTGCGCACCACACACTGACTCGTTCTGGGTGCAGTTCCGTCTCATGGAGTATTTCTGGATTAGATTCAACATTTGTTGACATTGCCGTTTAGATCAAAATGGGCCTCATCAGACATAAACATGCAATTTATTGACTTCTTCGGCCATTTCAATCTTTTTTTTTTTTGGCAAAATTTCAGGCGAATAGGCAAATCCAGAAATCCAGTTGAAACAACTTGCTTGTAGTTTGGACTTTGTACGGAAACACGTTTAAGTCATTATGAATTATTCGTTGTAATAAACGGCTGCCAACTCCAATTTGCGCCGATAAGTTTCGAGTCGAAACGTTTGAATTTGCCTGAATTGACGATGCTACAGCCGCGATTGTGTCTTGAACCCGAAGATAGGGATCTTGATGGTACGGTCTTCGTACGGAAACACATAATATGTACATAAATATACCAAAAGAAATATGTATGTAGGTTTATTAATTTTATTTTATTTTTTAATAAGATGCTTACATTTTGATAACCCATTATATTACAAATGTGGCAAACATCCTTTAGTAGTGGCATTCATCATGTTAAATAGCATTGTAAAGTGTTATCCAATAGGACAGCGTAAAACATGTTGCGCGTGTGATGCAACGGCTGTGGAGTCTGTCCAAAATTTAACGAATCTGACTCCAGGAATTTAAAAATCCACGGCTCCGCTCCAACTCCAGAAATTTGAAAATCAACAACACCGCTCCGACTCTGACTCCAGCATTTTGAAAATACATGATTCCACTCCAATATTAAATCAAACCATTTTCTAAGGTATAATTTCAATAACAACGAAGTTAGCACCACAACATACAAATATTTAATTTATAATATTTTTTAAATTTAAAAACAGTTGCCACTTTTTTCAAAATAATATCATCGATTTAAAAAAATAGTTTAAAGTGCGAATTTAAAAATACATCGGCGGCTTTGTTGCGAGATATGACATCCATAAGCACATAATTCTCCGTATAGAAAACCAAGAAACTCACGAACAGTCGATTTAGCCCTAAGGGAAACTGATTATATCTACGTATTACGGTGTGAAAATTAATATATTCCTGAAAAAATCGGCCAACAAATTATTTTTGTCGAAAATGTTGACCTTTTCTAGAAATGGTAAACTTTGAGCCGGAGTCGTGTAAATTTTTACGACTCTAACACCGACACCAGGGGAATAACCCACACTCCGACTCCAAAACTCGGAATCCAACCCCAACTCCACAGCATTGGTGACATGTCGACATTATGCTCCTATCGTTGACATTATGCGTTTTTTTGTATTTCCCGCTAAACTAATATTTCGACGAATTTGTATGGGGAGCTGCTTAAAATCGCCTAATATCACCTAGCTCTCCATACAAAATGGTCGAAAATTCGTTTTAGCAAGAAATAAATAAACAGGCAGCCGGCGCACAGTGAACTATTTGCAGGGTCAAGCCGGGAAAAAATCAAAATCAATTTTTTGTGTTCTAATAATTCAGACATAATAAGAATTGTCCAATTAGATAAAAAAAAATATCCATGGGTGTTTTGAACCGTCTAATAGTCATAATTTTGTAGGTCATAGATGAAGTTTCAAAAACAATTTTTTTAAATTCCATGCGCATTAAAGACATCTTATTCAAATAATTCTCATTTTTAGTACAAAAGCTGCTCTAGAATTTTGGGTTGAACATATTTTACTTGAAAAAAGATTCTCTTTTCAATAAAATAAGTACAATTATCATATCTTTAGAGAAGTGCTTATAAAGTTGTCTCAAAGTTAGGGGTTTCTCGATGAAAATTATCATAATATTTCATATAAGTTGGACCACCTCGTTGGTGACATGAAGAGACATAAACTTGAAACTTCGCTAAAACACTCTCTACATTGTATTCTTTTAGATCTTCATGATTTATACTTCGCACGACTTCGCATCAATGTAATATTTCACGTCAAAGGGCGATTATTTTTCAATATATAATTTTCATTCATATGATTCGACAACCTAGAGATAAAGAGTCTGTAGCGAATCCAAAAAAAAGATATTCAAATGCGTTTCAAAAATGAGATGGGCCTGATTATTGATGGCGTAAAACCGGGATATGGCACGACAAGTGATGGAAATACTGCCAGAAGGTTTTTTATTTATTTTAGCGAATCTGATGAATAGTATAGTAGAAGATTGGTTTAACTCATAATTGTATGAATCATTTATTATGAAATTGAATGGGCAGGCCTATTTTAATTTTAAGTCCTTATTTTTTGTTGAAATTGAATAATAACAATTTAAAAAAGTTTTTTCACTTCTGTTTTTTCTCTTGTGTTACAAAAGTTAACAAAATTTTCTTTGATATGTTGGCCGCGCAATAAGTTCTCGACCGTCAATGTGCGGGAGGGCCAAACAAAAGGTGTATTGCTGACAGGCAGGATTTCACTGGTTCTCCTGAAGCTATGTGGATGAACCCATGTGCATTCGACGCAGAATTGTCACCATACTGGTGTTAAACTTGAAAAAAAAATTTTGATTGAAATTTCAATTTCAATTCGGGTAATTTTTTTTTTTGCCTTTTTTTTGCGTTTTTGACCTCCCCTCCGACTCGGTATTTTGTGTTCTAGCCCTGTACTATCACCTCCATTCGCCAAATCATCTATAACATTACAATTCATTGGAAAAATTTCGAAAAATAAAGTAAAGAGGTAATTTTTACCTCAATGACCCTTTAAATAGGCCCTAAGGCTCTCAAGGACCTCTCGGAGGTCTTATCGCTCCTTGATCCTGTCAAAATTTTTCATGGACTTATTTTACACCAAATCCATCTATTTTAAATCTTAAAATAAATATTGCCGGCTAACTTGTATGGGGTAGCTAGCTCACTGTGCGTCGCTGCTTCACTGAGTGGCGCTCATCCGTGAGGTTGTATTGCCGATGACTCTGCCGCATAAATCAGGCTGAACTTGAGCGATGGCACAGGTTATGTTGACTTTAAGGGCACCGGTTGTTCTTGGCGTAGACGTGTGACTGAAGAAACACCTACAAGAAAAGTGTAACGGGATCAAATGGCACGAAATCCGTGGTCTGTCCAAGTCGCCTCTGCGTCAGGTAAACATTCATGCAGAATGTTCATTGTGGCATCAGCTGTGGGTACGTAGCAATGTCCTGTTGGAACCACATGTCGTTCACAACCTCATCATTTAATTTTGGCCAAAAGTAAATGGTGTATCGACGGTGATAACAATATCATTACCGTTTTCGCAGAAGTAAGTGCCGCCGGCCCTCATTTGAAACTGAACTGTGTCTTTTGCTTTTGGGTTTAGAATCAACCCAAATATACATTTTCCTCACCCTTTTTTTCAATTGTTTCATGTCAACGCGTTAAATTTCATTGTATAAGAAAATTACGGCACATTAATGTGGCGTACCACTGATTGTTCTGCACTGCAGAAATCATCTGGTTCAAAAAAGCATCGGCCCTACAGCAAAAAGACACTTGGATTTTCTTTTCTTTGGTCTTCATTTTTTGTTCAGGACAAATCATATAATTTATTTTATAATTTAACGATTTCATTCCATAATTTTGATATTTTACATCTAGCACTTATTCCGTTTCAATTCCATGTTGTTGCGTTCCAAGAGCGCGTATAGAAATTTATATCCAGCAGCAGCAACAACGCCACACATGCAAACACCAGTGGCAATAATCACCGACTACACACACACAGCCACACACACACACACAGTCAATCATTCCATCTCATTCGAATCCGAATATAAAGTGTCTTTGTTGTTACAATTGCTTTACGGCCATTGCAGGTGGGCTGCACCAATAACAATCGTCATCGTCAACGACGCTGCCATCGTTATAGAGTATGACGACGTTCTCATCATCGGCAGCAGAGCAACAACAACACTAGTAGTTACAATTCAATGTTAAAGCCATTTTCACATGTATGGGTGAGTAGTGAGTACCACTGTCTTTCTCTTGTTGTTGTTGTTGCTGTTTCGTTTTTATTTTTTTGTTGATTACATTTGTTCAAGTCGTATACGTTTAATTGTATTTCGTATTCGAAATGAAATGAAGAACAGCCAAAGCCATAGAGAACTATGAAATTATACTCTCTTTCTCTTTGATTGTGCTCAGCTCTCTTGGACTTTAAAACAAACAAATAAACTGACAAAAAAAACTAGAAAGAGGGAGGGAGTTTGTGAATATTATACTCTCATCTGCAATGAAGTAAATTTGTGTGTGTGTGAGTGGGTATATGGCAAATATTAAACACACACACTTAAGCATTCAAATGACAATTGTGCTTTGTGTTTCTCCATGTGCGACTGTGTCCGTGTGTGTGTGTATATTTTTTATTTTGATTTGAAATGAAAATAAAAATATAATATTTGTTTCTTTTGTATTAAGCTTTCTCTTTCCCACTTATCACAAACTCTCTCACTCGCTCTGTCTCTCTGCTTTTGTTAGCCTTTAATTCGGTGGTCGTTGGTTTCTTCTTTGGTTGTGTGTGTTTCGGCGACTGTTAGCAAGGGATGGGAGGATTTGAGGGAAATAGGTTCAGAGGTTCTTTTTATGTTCTTAACATTTTAATTAAATGATTAATTTGTCATATTTTTTTTGTTGCGTTGTTCACCCAAAGCTTGTTTTTATGTGGCTTTTTTTATTATTATTATTTCTTTCTCGCTTGTTCTTCTCGCATCACCGTTATGCAATTTTCGTTTGTGTCGTTAGTGTCCTCCTTCATTTTCGCGAATGTCAACATTAATATTGGTTTTGTTTTATTATTTTGTTGTTGCTTTTAATTTCGTTTTTCATGGAATTTAATTTATTTCTCTATTTGTTAGAAAAGGTTTGAGGGTGTGGAAGGGGACGCAACTAAATTGTGATTTTTCTATTTCCGTTTTCTAGTTTTTACATACAACTATGTATGTTTAGATTGTAATGGGATTTATAATTATTTAGTAGATATGAATATGCACCAAATATTTGAATGTTGAATTTTTTTGGAGAATGCAAGATTAATAGTTTAGAGATCGTACTCATAGAGCAGCGGACTGGTCGGCCGACTATTAGTCAGGCCGACTTTTGTGTCGGGTACTGTTTCGCATTTCCGGTCGACTTTCTGAAAATCAAACTAGTTTTGATTTTTGCCCGACTAGTCGACCGATAACACAGTTCTAGTTTCTAATAACACAGTTCTATTTCGTAATTTTAAACGTATTAATTACCACACTTTAGAAGAAGAGTATGATAAAATTGACTGGGGTTGCATTTATTATATGTCATCTGTAAATGATCAGCTGGCCTTCTAGGAACAAAATGTAACAACGTTAAATTACACAATAGTACCACTTCAAACGAAGGAGGTGAGTAACCGTCAAAAGCACTGGTTTACAGCTGAAATTAAGCGATTTATTGAAGACCGTGACCATGCTTATTCTCGATGGAAGCGTTTTAAGACTGATGATCTAAATAATGTTTATCGTAACGCCAGGAAAATTGTAACTAAGGCCATACGAAACGCCAAGTCAAAATAGTATGCCGAGAAATTTGAAAATTCAATTGGATCAAAAAATACCTGGAAAATTATTAGGGAAATTGGAATAGTGAAAAATGGAAACAAGCAGGATCAAATCATACCAGACCTGGAGGAGATAAACGAAAGGTTTCTTAATATACCCATGACAGAAGCAGACCATACCCATTACGGTTCCTGGCATGCTGCTAAACTCCCGCAGAACCTATTCAATTTCGATAGTGTTAGTCAGTGTGATGTACTTAGAATCTGTCTATCCATAAAATCAAACGCTATATGTAATTGATGACATTCACCCCGCCTCCATTAAAATTATTCTTCCGCCACTTCTACCAATAATCACGCATATATTTAATAAGATAATCATGACATGTACTTATCCACTTAGATGGAAACAAGCGAAATTTCTGCCAATACCAAAATCACCCACTGAGTTATTGCCATATCTGTCAAAAGTTTTCGAAAAACTTCTACATATACAGATAACTAATTACATTAAACAGCATAATTTGTTAACTGATAAACAGTCTGGTTTTCGGACCAAATATAGTTGCATCACTGCTCTTGTAGATGTAGCCGACGATCTGAGAAAGGAAGTGGATGATGGCGGTGTGGCTACGCTGGTGTTGTTGGATCATTCAAAGGCTTTTGATACCGTTGACCACATTTAACAAAAAAAAACCGTTTCCCATTACATCCCATGAAGGGATTGGGGAGAGCTTCTCACAAACAGTGAGCTGTGCGCTTTCTAATTTTTTCACTCACTGATTGGGACCTACAATTTTTACACCGATTCCGAACGGTATTTTGAGAAGCTTTTTCGTGGCTAAATACTCGATAGTGTCGCCGTCACTATGCGAGGTGACCGCCGCCGAAAGAAAATTTTTTTATTTTTTTTTTTTTTTTGTAAGGCGGTCAGAGCAGGGATCGAACCCAGGATCTCATGTAGTACAAGAGGCGTGCACACTACCTATTGCACCACCGACGGCCACATTATACGAGTATTAATTGAAAAACTGGAAAAAATTAAGAACTTTTCATCTACATCCCTCAAACTAATTGAGTCATATTTAAATGACCGTTTGCAGTGTGTCGAAACAAAGCCGTTAACAACCTAAAATTTCCTTCCTGTTATCAGGGGTGTTCCACAAGGCTCCATACTAGGACCTCTCCTCTTCTCTATCTATGTCAATGATCTTCCTGAACAATTGCTCCACTGCAACATAAGAATGTATGCAGACGACGGGCAATTGAACATAAGCGATGAACAAGGACACATTGAGCGATGTACTGCGAAACACAATGATGACTTAAATCGTGTTTCTCTTTGGGCAGATGTGACTGGATTAAGTTTAAATCCTAAAAAATCTAAATGTATTGTAATGCGTAAGAGAACGCAAAAAATTAGTGATAATCCTAATGTTTTTATTAACAATCAACGAATAGAGATCGTTAACAAAGGGAAAAATCTTGGTGTAATTTTTAATAATACTCTAACCTGGTCAGATCACGTAATAGCCGCTTGTGGCAGAACATACTCTATACTCAGAACACTATGGCCTACACAATATTGCACGCCAATAAAAATAAGGCTATTACTTGCTAAAACTTATCTGATACCAAATTTAATCTACGGATGTGCGATTTTCGCAAGCTGTGATAGCACTAGCAAAACAAAATTAAACGTTACATATAACAACATTGCAAGGTACGTTTATGGACTCAGAAATTGTGGTACTTATGGTAATAATGTCAATATAACTCCTTATTCTAAAAGAATATTTGGCGTGCAGTTCTTAGACTTACTGAAAATTCGAACTCTTATATTTCTCCACAAAATTATAATTACCCATGAGCCATGTCATCTTTTTGATCGTTTAAAATTTAGTCGACTCAGAAGAAATAGAAACCTAATACAAATTAGACATTGTACTTTAATATCTGAATGGCAATTTTTTGTAACTGCAATACGTCTTTGGAATATTATCCCTCCAACAGTTAGGGAAAACAGCAACGCGCTACAATTTAAGAAAAAATTGTTTGAATTCTACTCATGAATGACATTTTGTATAGTTCATAACTGTTTATTAATTTTATTTAATTTTTTGTATTTTTTTTTGTATTTATACTTGTATTTATATTTAAAATAATTTTGTATGTAATCGTTATCTTACCTGTGTTAATTTATATCATAACAACATAAGAATTCTACTGTTTAAGACGAATGTTTTGTTGTATGTAGAAGATAAATAAAATAAATAAATTTTGGCCAGTACTAAACCTGAGGCAAATTCACAAACTGCCCGACCGCACCTTATACTGGGAGATCAAATCAGATCGGCTCGAAAATCGGCCCTACCATCCGCTGGTCTAAGATGCCCTTAAAAAAACGTAGACCAGAATTGTCCTGATTTGATTAACTGACAACTAGACAGCTTTTAGCATTAACAGATTCTAAGAAATTTATAATTATTGGAAGTTTTTCACCAAAGGAAAAGGTCGTCCAGAAAACACAACTACTTTCGGATTGACACACACATATCGTTCATTTGCGCCACGACCGTTATAACTCAAAAAACATTGTTTCGAGTAAAATGACTTTGAAATGTTCAAGTTGCATAGGGTTGTATGCAAAATGCTGGTTTAAATTACTCTCAGGCCGAACTTAAAAACAATTTTGATATGCGAATCAATTTATCTGATAGAACTAAACAAGGAGAATATTTGGAATTATTCAGTTCAACAAAGATACATTTGGAGTTATGATGGTATTGTCGCAAATGAGGTATATGTACATATATTTGCATACAAATTATTCATTGAAACAAAACTCTATCACTGTTTCCAACACACACACATATACCGAAGTTAGTTTTCAAAAAAACAAGTTTTGGCGGGAAACCCAAAATTCGACAGAAATTGGGTGACATAACCAAAAAACAATTCGTTCGGTTTGCTTTATTTTTGATCGCAAATGACACCACATTCGAATTAAAGAAATTTTATTTTTCTTTCGACTTGAAACTGCACTGAAAATAGATTAATGCAGATTACACGCACAGAACTAATTGTTTGAAAATGGTTGTAGGAAACGTAAGTTCTGATGTTGCCACTGAATGGCGGTTGTCATAACCGAATTGAGATTGGAATAACAGAATTTAGTCCCCACAATAGAATTTATTCGGCCGAGACAACTGAATTTCCAGTTATATTCGTTCTACCAGCTTAAGTTTCCACAATTTCGGCTCCCACAACCGAATTTGGTACCAATTGAGTTGCAGCATTCGATTTTTTTACCAATTCGTTTGCAACAACCGAATTTAGTTGCACCATTTCGATCGCAACAAACTAATTTTGATTTAAGACGGTAGCAATGACCGAATATTCATATGAATTATGAATTAGGTTGCCGCTACCAAAATCCTCATGAATTCTATTGGTACAACCGAATTCATATTCAATCCGATTACCACAACATAATTCAATATAAAGCCTGATATTTTTGATATTTTCAGTGTTAAGCTTTTGTCAGTTCACGCGTGATTCGTGACATTCAATTCGATTATCACAACATAATTCAATATAAAGGCTGATATTTTTGCTATTTGGTTTTTCAGTGTCAAGTTTTTGTCAGTTCACGCGTGATTCGTAACAAGTCAAAAATGTTCAGTTTGTCTTGTCATTTCATCGTGAATAGACTTACAAACGAACAACGCTTGCAAATCATTGAGTTTTATTATTAAATTTCGTGCTCTGTGAAAAATAAGTTTCTCAAGTTACGTCCATTTTATGGTCATCGTAATCGACCAGTTACGTTATTAACTATTGTGTCATTAAAACTATTGTGACCAAAGTTTGTGCCAGTTTTACTCTATTGGGCATCAATCCGTATCCGTAGAGTGCGTACCGAAGAGAATATTGATGCTGTATCCGCCAGTGTTAATGGAGATAGTGATATATCCATCCGTCGTCGATGGCAGCAATTGGGTTTGTGTTTTTCGATCACCTGGGAGATTTTTTGTAAGGACCTTCGTCTAAAGCCACAAAAATAGAGCTGGTTGAGGAGCTGATGTCGGGTAACCTACCACAACGCTATCTTTTCTGTCAATGCGCCTTAGAGAAGCTGGAAGAAGATAACCTTTTTGATGTGTTAACAACTATAGGCACGGGCAGGGCAATATATCAAAGTGAACACATGCAAACAACACACAGCGTTAACATCACATACGTGGTTGTTGAACAACAATAGTCTCTGCCTGAAAATAATTATGATGGTATCGATGTAGCTGCAGCGAACAAACAAGCAGGTCGTCGTCGCCAAAGAGTATTGAATAGTATAGAGAACTCATGGAACGAATTGTATGCACTGGCAACATCTGGCGAATGATTCAAAACGTATTACTCTCTTTTTGTCCCAACTTGGTCCATTCATAATTTTGATGTGAAACATTGATGCCTTTTGAAACATTTATGCTTTTTGTAATGTTTAATGTAATAACATTGCCGAAATGGTGCAGTAATATTGAAATAATCTATAAAGAGTAAAGACTCATTTATAATCTTTTACTCAGGCGCTCTCCATGAGAGCGGAAAAGAGTGCAATAAGTTCTCTATACTATTTCATACTTTTTGTCGTCTCTCTGTTTATGACAAAGCAAAAACAATTATTTCAGTGAGTTAAATATTGCTTTATTTATTTTAACAATATTACATCTAATGTTAAAGCAGATGTAAGAAAAAAGAAATTGCAATAACAAAAGAGCCTTCAGCACAAAAACTATTCCTTTTTTATTTTCCAATGTAACATTTACTAATGTGTTCATAGAAATCGAACGAGCACCGTGTAACAAAAAGGTGTCAACACATCGCCCGTGAGTTCGAACACTCATTGATTTTTTTACCTAAAAATTTACTTCAGTTACCAGGTTCATTTTCGACTCAGTGTGTACGTCAATAAATAAAATTGCCGAATTTGGTCCGAATAGCAGCCAGAGGCTGTTCAAGAGCTGCCAATGAACCCATGGGCCGGCGCCATCATTGGACTGTACTTCTTCAAAGACTATGATGGCCGCAATGTTACGGTCAATGTTCAAGATACCGTTCGATGTGGTGATGCAACGGCAGTGTGCGCGGGTGGTGCAACGGTAGTGTGCGCGGCTCTTGTGCCTGAGAACGTGGGTTCGATCGCTGCTCTGACCACCTTAAATTTCTGTCAACGAGGATTGCCTCGACTAGTGACGACGAGACAACGAGTATTTTAAATTTATTTCACTCTCTCGGCTTTGACTACTTTTGTTTATTAATTTTTCTATATAAGCATGTTATTCTTAAAAACCAAGGGCCTAAATATGTATGACGATAGTCGATCAGACGACATCGTTATGTCGATAATACTGGCTCCTAGACCTTTTAAAAGACATACAATACTTCACTACCGACCAAACGATAATAAATTCGATATCGCTTCTTACAGAATTATCGTCCAGAATTATCCTTCTTTCATAGGAGACAATGTCTGTAGACTGTACTGTGTGTATCCTTAGTATTTAATTTTTCATCAACTGGTGTGCATTTAGCAGTAACAATATCATTCAAAAATAACTTCATGCAGTATTGCCGTCATTACTGTTGCCACTACCTTCTCGTTGTATATCAGTATTTAATACCAGCTCTTCCCGGAAATGTTTTGAATCAATGCCTTTTTCTCTTTCCCCATTTGTTTATGTTCTAGATTTGTTGCTGACCACTTTTCAAGCCAAAGATTATAAGAAATATGTACAACCATTTACATACATTGAATCTTTGCATATAATGCTGACGATCCATATTTGAATAAATTTCCAATTTCCGGTTTTGCTGTGACATTTTCTAAATCGTTCATCTGTTTTGGTGTCGTATTACATTCAGTGCATACTGACGTATCCGATAGAGCTTCCCGTCAATCATTGTAACGTAAAGGTTTATTATCCTTACTGATTATAGTTGGCGACAGCGACATTATTTGGTGTTCTGTATTCTGTTGCCGTCGGTGGTGCAATGTTTAGTGTGAGCTACTATTCTATATAACATCATATTCTCGATCCCTGCTCTGCCCAACTTACATTTTTTATCGACGGCGATCACTTGGTTTGGTGACGGCGGCACTACCGAATAATTAGCCATGCAAACGCTTTCAAAAAAAAAACAAGAGCTAGGACTAAAATTGTAGTCCTCTATCAATGAGTGTTAAACTAAAAAGCGTACAGCTCACTGATTGTGAGATGCGTTTTTTATTTCGCCACAATCAGAAAAAATATTTCCAAAATTTATGTTATAAACTTCCTTAAATTAAACTCAGAATATTAAAAATAACATAATTTTGTCCTTAGATTTAGGAAACCATATGTCCTTAAATCGAAGAAGTATTTAGTTAAATACATTCCAAATTTCAATAAATTCATTATGTCAATAATATAATATAATAATTCATTATTGTAATATTATGCACGAACATTGCCTATGTTTGGAACACATTTCGTACTTACGTGCAAGCATTGGTTTCATGAATTGAAGAGCAGGTGCTTTTTTGTTTCTTTTAATTATTGTGTCTCTAACATGTAATATTGTATAACAAACACAATGTGTTTGGATACTTATTATATTTGAGACAAGCTACAAACACGTTATATTTGCATCCAAACAACAACAAAATACAGATATTTCAGCGTGCACTGAATTGTATTTTGCTGGAGCTAGAGAGATCAGGTTTCAAAGTCGTAGCATATGCTGACTTCATGCAGCACAGATAAGTGTCCCTCCGCATGCAGAGATGTGCTCCAGGGCTTTACCAGGAGGCTCTCTATACGCTGAAAAATTAGTCTTTTTTTGTTGTTTGGGTGCAAAAATAACGTGTTTGTAGCTGGTCGCAAATATAGTATACTTGTGCCCAAACACATTGTGTTTTCTTTTCAATATAACATGTTTGTGGCACAATGATTAATAGGTTATAACATATGTAATTGTGACCCAAATGTGGCTTTGTTTGTTGAAAACTGCTGAAAACACTGCTGTCTGCCACGGTAAAGAAACAAAAAGCAGCCGATCATCAATTCACGAAAACAATACTTGCAAACATGTACATGGTTCCTGCAATATGTTGCTGGGACCGTTACTTTTCAGCGTGTAATTGGACAACGGCGAATGGGTGAGAAATTTCAGATAAAACAGCGTTTTTTCTATTTTACAGTTACCAGAAGTTTTCGTGTATTGCGCGATTATCTTTAGGTGATACAGAAGTTTACCGAAAAGATAATGCAAAATACTTAAATGTGATTGTGGATAGAAAACTTAGTTTCAGCAAAGCCACAGTGGCCTTTATTCGTACAAAAGGCCATCGGATATCGATGGGGACTACACCCCAAAAAAGGTTTATTGGATATATACAGCTGTTGTTCCCCCGATATTGCTTTACGGCATTGTGGTTTGGTGGTCGGAACAAACTAAATCTCCCAACCTAAATAAGTCGACTAAAGTCCACAGAATTGCATTCATGTGTATGACGAGTACCCTTGGCACAACACTTACTGAGGGTTTGGTGGTTATCCTTTATCTGTTACCATTTTATTTGCTGGCCAGCAAATGGCGGAAACGTGAACAATCCGCCTAGGACTTTCGTCACTATGGATTAACAGTTTCAATGATCAAAGTAGGACTTTATCGGGATTTGGGAAATTCCACGTCAGGAGTGGAATACTTCCTGGATAGACAGATCTGGTAGGAACTTACACAAGTGAATAGCAAATAGTTCTGCACAGATGGCTCCACACTAGATGGTAAAGTACGCTTTGAAGTCTAGTCGAAAGCGGTGGGCTGAGATCTTGCACGAATGCTACCAGATCATTGTAGTGTTTTGCAGGCAGAAGTCATGGCAATCGTATCAATATCTACTCTGGCAGTCAAGCTGCTATAAAATCTTTGCAATCTGTATTCCTGATTTCAAAACTTTCCCATCTCAAAATGGGATGGCGAAGCAGTTTTATATCCACATTATATGTGTGCTGATACAATCCGAAGAACGATAGAGCAGATGAGCTGGCGAGGTTATAGACTACTTTACTTGTTCCACTAGATATGGAGCATGTGGGTATACCCCTCTCTAGATGCATGCTCATGTTTCAAATTGACGCTTCTAGATATTCGATCGAAAGATGTTATGGGGGCAGAAATTTCAGGATCACCAGGCAGGTGTGGCGAAGTTATGTCACGAAATCGTTCGAAAAACTTTATATTCGCTACTAAGCATGATATATCTACGCTGTAACTGTGATTACTTGGCACTGTTTGAAAAGGCAGACGCGCATCAAGACTTGGAATCTCAGCTCATGTTTCGCGCTGAAGCAGCAATAAACGGAGGATGAGGCTGTCGAACATCTAATATGATGCTGCCCCGCATTTAGTGCGAATAGAAGACAACATTTAGGGTCATAACTCTTTCGGGATCTGACGAATATTAGATTAGTTTTCCGCAGAACAAATCGATACATCAGTGTCTTATATACACGCTGAAAAAAGCGGCCGCTATAACATATTCTCTCAATCATATTCTGCAGGAACCGTGTATATGTTTGGAACACACTCCTAATATTCATATATTTGCAAATCATAAACTCACTTATATTTAAATGTAAACATTAGCAAGTTTATTTCTAAGTTGTATACTTTTGAGTGTTTATCCGAAACACCTATATACTTAGGTCGAATCAATCGTGTGTTTCCTCCCAAACGAACGATTGACGACTGTATGCATGAAACTAAAACGCAACAGATCAGTCAACATACGAAATACTCAAATCATTTACACACGCTATAAAGAATATTTAGAAATCACTAACTGAAAGATTAATGCAAAATACAGCTTTGTTTGTGATACAAATATAGCTGTGTTTGATGCATTGTTTACTTCAAGAAGAGATTGCGAAATTAGTGTTATTACCAGTGTATAATGCCAAACTACGGTTATGCCCTTGTAATAACATTCACTCTACAATCTCTCTTTGAAGTAAACAATGCATCAAACATAGCTGTATTTGTATCACAACTAAAGCTGTATTTGGATCACAAACACATATATTATTACATATTAATCAATGTGTATCAATCATGTAATATTGAATAACAAACACATTGTGTTTGGAAACAAATATACTATATTTGCGACAAGCTCCAAGCACACCTTTTGTTTGCATCCAAACAAGAACAAATACAAATTTTTCAGCGTGAATCTTCAGTCTTGTAGCACCGGAATTGGGTATAATATGGCTTGAACACTCTTTAACCATACCAGGACAATTTTCAGGTTCAACGATGGGAACAGAACATGGCGTCGCGTGAAATCCCAATGGTACTCAGTGGACTAAGTGTGTCAATAGTAACAGTCAATTTTAGCTAACCTGGTAAACGATTTTATGTACATATTTATCACCTAATTATCCCCTGCATCATTTACATTCCCCAAAACGAAGATCATTTATCTGAAATTTCGTTTGGGTGTAACGAAGCCAGGTCCATATCATATGTGTAAAATTGGGCACTAGGTACGCAAAATTGTATAGTACCTGTAAGTATAACAACAATTTCCTATATTGGTCCTCAGTATTAGATTGTGATATACAAATTTATTTCCCAAAATACAAATTTGATCTAAGTGTAGACGCTGAAAACAAAACGGCTCCAGCAACATATTGCAGGAACCCAAGTACATGTTTCTAAACATAGGTTTCTTGAGTTGAATGTCTGCTGCTTTTTGTCTCTTTACTGTCTGTCACGATTTTGTTTTCAGCAGTTTTCAACAAACAAATCCACATTTGGGTCACAAATACATATATTGAATTGCAAACACAATGTGTTTGGACACAAGTATACTATATTTGCGACAAGCTACAAACGCGTTATATTTGCATCCAAACAATAAAAATAGACAAAATTTGCAGCGTGCAAGAGAGCCGCAGTTACCATGCAAAGACATTCCAATCGCAACTGGTAGATTTAATTCCAAATATATGTATGTACAAGGTTACGATTTCCTAAAATGTAATATTCAGATTTCGGACATTATTTTCTTGTTTGACTAGCCAGTGTCTGGTTTGAACTAAAAAATGTAATACAGTCTGACATCAATAGCTGATAGTTAGCGCTTACTGTGGAATAGCAAGAACTGGTGGAATAAACAAACAAATAAAAATGGTGCAGTTGTTCAGAGGCAATAGGGACATACAAAAAGATCGGCTCCGCATCTGCACATATACACTTCTATACAAATGTGTAATCATGTCTTACTGGTGTTAGTTTATACACCATTTCTTCTTTGCGATATCATATTCCAGTGGCATTTACGAACTTCCGGCAAGTATTTCACTTAAACACTCATCCTGCAAGAGCTCCAACTCGAATGTATCAGTTTGTCACCTTTCAGTTTTCCAAAGCAAAGAAGAATCGATATAAAATCATTGTTGTTGTCGTATTTCCGTTTGCGATTTGCATTTGCTATTTATTTATTTGAACTTTGTCCTTGTTTTTTTTTTGTTGGTTGCTGCTTTTCCACTCCATCGATTTGCTCCCAGCCAATCGAAATAAGTTTTGAAATTTCTTTTGTTTATCTTTCGAGAGTTTAATTTTGCTCTACTCTTTGTTTTGTATTTTTTTTATTCTTAGTATCGATTGAACTCTGAAATTATTCCATACAATTTATCATACGTAGTAGCAGTATTTTTCGCACTCAGTCGTTCGTTTCGAATGAAAAATTTATCTTTCAATGTTTCTTTTTTCGATTTTTCATCCCATCACATTTTTTTTTCTTTCACTTTTCATTCGATAAGAAAAATGTAAAAGTATTTGATTTTATTTTTGTTTTCTTATTTACTTTTCCGAAGAGGAAATCGAGTGGGTGTGATGGATAGGTCGGTGATCTAGATAAAGGCATATTGGGTGGCAAAGTGGGTGTGATGTACAAACACATAACAAGTAGGAATGTACATATGTACAAATATATGTATATACAACTAGTATTATATAGACAGACATTGAGTTATGTACATACATATGTATAAACATTTGTTGTATCTTCCATGTGTATACAGTGTATATACGAATAGTTTTGATGGATGAATGTTTGCATTGTTGAAAGTTTTCAAATCAATATTTATTAATTGCTAAAAAATTCTCTATGAACAAATGGAAGTTGTTTTTGGCTGTGTGTTTTTGTGACTATTTGAAAAACTTTGCCATGCGGTATGAAAAAGGTCATTTATTTAATTAAATTGTTATTTATTGCTTTTGAACTTTGACCTCAAATAGGAAGCCATCGGCATTTGTGCACACTTAATTGTTATCTTAATAAATCTGTTTAATATTAGGAAATTTTTAGTTAAACGTTAAGCATTAGATGTGTTAATGTTTATACTAGATATTTCTGGGGAATACAATTATAAATATATGTGGTAAATGTTATTAAAATAAATCTTTTTAATTTAAGCAAGTAAATGTTACGCACAATAGGGCCAATTGGAAAAAACACGGTAATAATATCACAGCATTTAAAATATTGTTCTGATCATTTTGAAATCTACTAGACATTTGTAGAGGAAGAGTCAGGCTTTATGAATACTGAGAGGCACCCTGTGACAAAACAGTTGGATCTACAGGGTGTGAAAGTTGACCGCATTGATGCTGTTGAAATTTTCAAAACCTGGTGCTTTATATTTTGACGACCGTCATTAATTTATGAATTTTGTTTGTATTTCCTGATGATGCTACACGCTGAAAAATTTATCTTTTTTTGTTGTTTGGGTGCAACTATAACGTGTTTATAGCTTGTCGAAAATATATTATATTTATGCCCAAACACATTGTGTTTGCTATTCAATATAACATGTTTGGGACACAATGATTTAATAGGTTATAATGTATGTATTTGTGCCCCAAAATTAGTTTTGTTTGTTGAGAACTGCTGTAAACAAAAACATCACACGACACTAAAGAAAAAATGCAGCAGGTCGTCAATTCACGAAAACAATGCTCCCAAACATGTAAATGGTTCCTGCAATATGTTCCTGGGACCGATATTTTCCAGCGTGAACCCAATGTTGTCGCGAAATATTGAACATGAAAAAGCAAAACTAACCTCAAGCTCGAATAATTTGGATTATTTACTAGAAACGAAAAACGTCTATAACAAAGGATATAGTAAGACTTAACACAAATCAGATTGTTTACGGCAAACAAAAAAAGTAAGAAAGAAAAGGGTGTTTGTAATTGGAAAAAGTCATTCATACGATAGAGACAGAGGAGATGAACACCAACAAAAAAATTTTAATTAGTGGCACTGTGGACAACATGCTTCCCTGCTTACTAAGGTTATTTCAAATTGATTAACCGGTTTTTGGGTTATAACTAACTTTTACGCAACTGATATTGCAACACAGAATAACAAACCTAAAGCCTTCAATTGCTCACTATGGTTACTAAACCAGACAGCCTGAAAATTATTTGACTTCGTGGTGGAACAAGTATATGCAAATTCTGATAAAGTCTTGCAGAAAACATTTTAATAGGGCAAGGACAGAGTGAGACTGGAATGTGTACAAAAATTAGACATAAATAATAATGGGTTTTCCAGTAGGTACTTGACAACTTTGAATTTAATATTCACAAATTAATTTTTACTGATCATCTAACTGTTACTTTCCTTTTTTTCAGTAAACTCAACATTTTCATCATGATAAAGTATACGAGCGAACAACGTATGCAATTTATTAAAATGTACTACCGAAATTCGGAGTCGGTTACCGCAACTTAAAGAGCGTTAACTCCAATTTTCGGTCGTTAGTCTCGCCCTAGTAGATAAGCAATAACCAGTTTAGTGCAAAAATTTGAGTCCGCATATTCATAGTGTCGAAGTGATGAAAATATCGCTGCCGTTCAGGCGTCCGTAGCAAACGATCCAAATCAGTCGATTCCGCGGCGTTCGCAATAACTGGGCATCGCTAAGACCACTTTATGGCAAATATCGCGTAAAGATCTTGGTTTACACCCATACAAGATCAAGCTGACTCAAGAATTGAAGCCAATTGACCATTTGACGCGACGTACGTTCTCCGATTGGGCTCTGGAGAAGATGCGCCAAGATGATCAATTTCATCGCAAAATTATCTGCAGTGACGAAGCTCATTTTTGGCTTAATGGGTTCGTCAATAAGCAAAATATGATCTATTGGTTTGGTTAAAATCCACATGTGCTTCGTGAATCACCACTTCATCCACAAAAAATTAACTGTTTGGTTCGGCTTGCATGCCGGCGACGTCATTGGGCCATATTTTTTCGTCGACAATAACGATCGTCACGTTACTGTGAATGGCGATCTTTATCGCGCCATGGTTACCGATTATTTTGGCCTGGATTGGAAAACATGGACTTGGACGACATGTGGTTTTAACAGAACGGTGCTACACAGCACACGTTACAATCGATTTATTGAAGAGTAAGTTTGGTGAGCGTGTTATAAGAAGAAATGGACCAGTCAATTGGCCGCCTCGTTCGCGCGATTTAACGCCTCTACTTTTTTCTTTAGGGCTACGTCAAATCATTGGTCTATGCGATGTTGGAAGACCTCAGAGTCGACATTGAACGCGAAATAGCGACCGTTACGGCCGAAATGTGTGACCGAGTCATCGAAAAATGGGCCCAACGAATCGACCGCTGCCGACGTGCCCGCGGTGGCCACATGAACGAAGTCGAGTTCCATTCATAAATGTTTCGACTGTATTTGAAGTCGATCATAAAGTTTTGGAAATATCTCAAATGGTTTGCGTTTTATTTAAAAAAAAAAGTTGTCAAGGCCTTATTGGAAACCCCTTTATAAGAAAGAGTTAAGATCTTCAAGACCACGTCTTGGAAACATTTCTGTGAGGGCATTGAATATGCTCGACGACTTCCACATCTCCAGGATATTTAAAGAAACAAAATGGGCGATGGACGACATCGGGTGATACATTGGTACGCCTCCTGCTCGGCATAATCTTTCCAGGAAACTGGTCCAAAGTACTATGAGAATCTGCATTCCAGGCCTTAAGAACTGACGCGCATCTGCACCATGCAGTTTTATATTCACCTTTATGGGGGCCAGCGCATATACACATTTCAGGGAAACATAAAGCGGTTGCGCTGGTGAGATTATGAACTATCTGACTTGTTCCACTGAATATGGAGTATGTCGGTATGCATCTACCTGCATGTAAGCTCATGTTTAAATCTGAAGCTGTCAGCCATAATAACAATGCAGGTACGCCGAATAGTACACTAAACTTGATATCCATTCCTAGGCAAGGTGTTTGTATTCTAATAGCTGAGATCACTGGGCACTGTTTAATTGGTATACTCGAGTCGAGACCAGGAATCTCAGCGCATGATTACTGCAGAAGTTGTGGAGATGAAGAAGGCATATTTTGCTACTGCACTGCCTTTTATGAGTAGGAGTGAATATCTAGGATCCTACTTCATGTTGTATCTAACAGATATTCAAGGAGTTAAGCTGAAGAATCTTATGAACTTTTTGAAGAGGAATACTTGGTTCACCATTAACAATTTCCCTGAAATGGTATTACGCCCATGCCCCATTACTGATAGGCCGCCCGATTATCCTCTACGCTATCATATACGTTCTGCGAAGGCGAAAGGAAAATCCCTTTAACATTAAAACTTGATTCTTTGTGTTTGGTGAAAGAAGACAGCATCAATTCAATAACCATTGTTGTATAATTCAGTGTTTGCATAAACTTATATATCAAAGAAGGGATCACCAATGCATGAGAACCCAGTTGGGCGCATCTTCAAGACATCTTAAACGATAGGTGCACGACCGTAGTTATTTACGACATGTAGAAGACCGTCCATACAAGTCGTTGACGACATTTCCCTACAAGTGTCGGCAAAATCATGCAAGACTAGATGGGCGACAAAGTCGCCCATTTTTCCGTTAAGGTTCAAATAACCGAAACATTATTTTTTCAGTATTAATAAACAAAACTGACGCGCTTGAAACCCACCTTACCGCTATAATGGCTAAAACTCTTTTCTCCCCTCTTTAAAATTTGTCGTTACTGTTGTTCTGTTACTTTTACCTAGCAACAAAACTATAAACTCGCCCATCTAGTCGCCCATCTAGTCGTCGTTAGAGTTTTATAAGGAAACTCTCAGGGCTTTTGTCACTCAACTTGTCATTGAAGGGCTATTATACACCACCAGTGTCTTCTATCTGGTCGTGCACAACAATTTCCATTATTAAGTCGTTGCAGATTATTACAGCAAGAGATGTCGTGAGTACCATACACCAAAATGTCTGAAAGACATCATTCAAGACAAGATCATGTGAAACGATTTAGCCAACTGGGAATGATCATCTTTGAGTGTATAAACAATTTCGTTTACAACAAAAGGTTTCCTTTATTTACTGCAAAATAAATTATAAGAAATTTGGAGTAAATGGAAATTCGTTTGCAGCAAAAGAAACAGCTATTACGATAAACGTTTTTAATTTTTTCGGCAAAAGTATTATCATGACGTTTCGTGAAATAATCGATTAACAGTGTACTTTTCCTTAGAAGTATATTAAAGGGAATTGTGAAATGGGAAAATAGCTACAATAATGTCAAACGTTGTAATACAATATTTCAAGCTGTTTACGATTTATTGAAGTAAAATCTGAGATAGGGCCCTGACCCACCTCCAAAATTTTCTTCGGCCTGTAAAAAAAATGTTACGTATAGGAGCAAAACTGAGCGGGGAGTTGTGATACCACGTCCAAGTACTTTCCAAATTTTTTGGTTTGGTTGAGGCCCGAAACAAATTCCTTTCATTTGTGTCACAGTGTTATCAAGACAAGACGGTCTCAATCAACGTGTCTCAACTTTTGGTGATAAAGCACCATCAAAAACCACTGTAAATCGGTGGTACCACACGCTGAAAAATAACGGCGCCAGCAACCTACTGCAGGGACAATGTACATGTTTGCAAGCATTGTTTTCGTGAATAGAAGATTTTCAGCTTTTTGTTTCATTATTGTTTATCACGTTTTTGTTTTCAGCAGTTTTCAACAAACAAAGCCACATTTGGGTCACAAATACTTATATAATAACCCATAAATCATTGCGTCCCAAAATGTTATATTGAATTCCAAAAACAATGTGTTTCGACACAAGTATATTGTATTTGTGACAATCTGCAAAAACAGTACATTTGCATCGAAACAACAACAAAAATACAGATTGAAGAGTTCAGTCTCGCAAGCCGTTCGCTCCAGGATTAATTTCGTGAAGGTCGCCCAACTTCGGTCGTTTTACCGGAAATCATCGATGCTGTGCGTGAACTAACAAAGCAAGACTGGCATCTGACTTACCTTGAGATTGAGGCTTCCTTTGGCAATAGTACCACCAGCATCAATAAGATATTGTAAACTTCGTGAAAAAGATTTGTTCTCTTTGGATCCCAAATTATTTGACGAATGCTCAAAAAAGGCTCGTGTCGATTGGAGCAAAGAAATGTTGAAAAAATACAATCGCGGTAACTCAAATGCAGTGCATAATATCGTCACAGGTGACGAATCATCGATCCATGCATATGAGCCCGAAACAAAACACCAATCGACTGTATGAGTCTTTAAAGACGAGCTAAAGCCAACAAAAGTTGTCCGCGTTTTTTTTTTGGGTTTAACCGGTCATGTAGCCACAGTGCTTTCAGTGGAACGTATGACGGTCAATTCTTAGTGGTATACCACCATCTTTTTGACAACAGTGTTCAAAGAAATAAGGAGAAACAACAAGATAATACAGCTCATACAGCCCGTACAGCACTGATTTGGTTTCTCCAATGACTTCTTTTTACAGCATGGTCAAAGTTTTTCGACGCCCGAAGCAGATGTTGAAACATTCAAGAACCATGTTTTGGAGGTGTCTCAATCGGAGTGGAAAAAGTGTTTTGGTTTGAGCGCATGCAAAATATATTGAAAATATGAGAATATTTTCAAAAACAATAAAACCATTTCATTGCTTCTAATTTTTTTATTGCTGGAACCGAAATGTAAATAAACCCTCTATGTTCGAAATGACATTGCAGCTTTAATCAAATTTATGCTGCGGATCCTTAACGACCGACCCATAATTAAGTAACTAAGAAGATAAAGAGTTCCTCTATGATGCAGGTTCGTTGATGCATGTGCGGCATCTTACCAAAAAGTTGTTCCTTACTGCTTGGAGAGTTGAGACAGGAATAGCCGCAATTCTTTCTCGAATGGATTGGTTTAGTTCATTCAAATTTGTTGGTATTGCTTTGTAGACTTCCAGTTTGCAATAACCTCACAAGAAAAAGTCAGGTGCATTAAGGTCAGGCGACCTGGGGGGCCAACCGAATGTGGAATTTCTGGATATCAGCTTATTGGGAAATTTTCGTCGCAATTCTGTCATAACAGCTCGCGCTATGTGAGGAGTTGCACCGTCTTGCTGAAACCATACAGAGTTGAAAGAAAAACTCTCTCAACATGCTCAAGTAACGGTCTCCAGTAACAGTAACGGTGTGACCGTTTTCTGCGAAGAAGTAGGGCCCGACAAAACTGCACACCACACTGTGGCACGAAGTGGATGCAATTCCGTCTCATGGAGTATCTGTGGGTTGAAAGCACTCCATATTCGACAATTTTGTTTGTTTATGTTGCCGTTTAAATCGAAATGGGCCTCGTCAGACATGAAAAGACAGTTCAACATGTTTCCGTCCTATTCCACCATTTCAGTTGGTTGGCCATTTAAATTATATATGGGAATAAGTCCAAATCTTTGTGCATAATTGACTGCAATGACTGTCTGCTTATACCCATTTAAGCAGATAAGCTTCTTGTCGAAACTCTTGGATTGTTTTGTATGGCAGCAGCTACAGAAGCGATTGCTTCCTCCGTCCGAACTGAAGGGTTTCAATGGCAAGGTCTTCTGTTGACTGTCCCATGCTCGTCAAAATTGTTAACAAGTCTCATTATGGTCCATCTCCTCGGAGGATAGCAGCCAAACGTGCGCCTATACTCTATTTGGACTGAAACTACGGACTCCAGTGCGTGATAACGGCGGACAATTCAAATTCTTGTTTCAATGTCCCAGTTATCATTTTTGTTAAATCTAAACATCAATCCGCAAAATAAAAAAAATAAAATAACCAGATTAAATGGAAAAAAAGTTATTAATCATGTTACATTTGCATCCTCGCAACAAAACAAGACTTATTTATCAGCGTGTATGACTGAGTTCTTAAGTCCATCATTTAATAAAGTGGGAACTCCATGCAACTTATGAGTATCACAATTAAAGTTGAGTTTTACGTAAAATGACGAGATCCAAAAACGAGTTGACTCTCGTGGGATATGGTAATTTATTAAAATACAAAATATTTCGTTCAACCAGTGTGACCTATAAATTGTTCTAAAAATGCTTCAGACGGAAATAAAAAGTAATAATTTTTTTGCACTTTTTAGGTCTAGACAAGTAGAAATGATTCAATAAAAGAACCAGTGACTTGCTTACATGTGGCCATACAGGCTGAAACAAGGGCCCCAGCAACATATTGCAGGAACTAGTATGTATGTTCATGTTTGCCAGCATTGCTTTAATGAAATGGTGGTCTGCTACTTTTTTTTTTGTCTAGCACGTTTTATGGTTTCACAGTTTTCCACAAACAAAGATACATTTGGGTCAAAAAAACATATATTATAACGTATTTAAAGACAATATGTTTGGACACAAGTACACTATATGCACACAATTGCACTATATAAGTATACAAACACTTTATACTATGTTACAATAAAAGATTATAGATTTTTCAGCGTGTAGTACTTAGTATTCCATGATGCACAAAGCCACAAAAGGAAACATGTGTCAAAACACAACAATTCAAGATTTTATGGCAGAATATTACATTTCATCTAGCGTCTCCTGCCTTTTCTGTATATCGAGGTAATTATATTGTATTAATGTACATTGAAAAATATTTTCAAATTTACCTGGCAAACTATCCCGCAAGCCTCATTAAAAACTTGCAACCCTTTTTTGTGTGTTTTAAAAACCCTGAACCTACAACTCCTGCTGTAATAATCTATTATTGGCATGGTAGAAATTCATAAGTTTGTATTTAGTTTTCAAAATTGATTCATGCATTAAATATTAACAATGTCAGAACAGAGCAATACTGAAAACAAACTACATACATATTTATGTAGTACCTTCAATATAATCCCCCTAACCTCAAAAGAAAAACGGCGTGAATCTAACCCTTAAAAGCATGTGATCAAAATTGCCCAAGCCCTGATGGTATAGAGTTCTACTTCATGCATTCAATGGTACAACAATGGTGGAAACAATTGCAATGCGAGTACTCAAGTACTACACAATTTAAGTGGATTATAGAACCATTTTTTTTTTATTTATTTATTTCTTATAGTATGAAAAATGTGGCGACAGAACGAAATAAAAATTGCATAAATAGACAGGCGGACGGACAGGCGATCGTAATTATATGGTAAATAAATTGCAGACAATGAGCCAATTTTGAACAGCTGGCAACCCCATGGTATACAAGGAAACAAAATAACTCCAAATGTTTATTGAATTATAAGATAATAAATGCGATGTGCTATAACTTAAATGTCACAATATGTCATTTGGCATAAAATGAAACTCCACCATATTAGAGCTTAATTCTTTACTGCGAGTCCTGCGAAAATAATAGGTCCTCCCTACTAAGTTCTAATATGGCGATAAATAAACGAGTAGTGAAGTATTTTGGTTCCTGTGGCGGGTGCAGTTGACCCTCCCAACAGATGAAATGAAAAGCAAAATATCACATTACTACTCTTGCTCACATTGGTCGACAAAACTATGAATTTCTAATAAATATAAATAATAGAAATTTAGAAGAATCAAAAAAAAGAGATTGAGAAAATCTGCAGAAAATATTATATTATTTTTGTAGGAGCCAAATCTGATTTAAATAAATTCAAAATTTAAAAATTCAATATAATTTTCATATCCATGCTTACTACGCATAGTTAGTTGTAATATTTTCATAACATTTGTGAAACGAGAGATGAACAATACTGAGCAAACGAAAATTCCACCAGTTTCTCTGCACATCCAAACAAACTCTCATTTTACCGCACGCCATAGGAATGAAGTGGAATAAAACATGCACAAATTAGTGTCTCGCTCAACAGAAATCTCTCTCAGGAATGGTATCGTATAAAAAGTACAATTGTTTGTACGTTCGATTCCCTATAATACAAATTAGCGAAACGATTTCTGTTTAATTATAAAACTTTTTATTTTTCAAAACACAACTCGTAAGCTAAAACTGAATTTAATTTAAAAAAATTATATGAGGGGTCAGGCGACACCCGGTTGGAACGAAGTTCCTTTCGCTATATATTATGTACTAGTATCAACACGCCTAAATGGATCTTTAAGAAAAGATACTTTTTGTAAAATGATAAACTTTTTTAAGAACTTTTTTTTATAGAATGTTTTTTTTGTAAAGTATATTTTTAGGTCCTTTTTGTAAGATTATATATTAGAGTTTCCCGAAAAGGTTATATTTTAAAGACAGATACTTCTTTTATTAAAAGCTAATGTTTTTTGAAGAAATGGTACTATTTTTAAGTGAAGTACTTTCACTAAGAAAAAGCCATAAGAGTATGAATCTTTTTTACAAAATGTACTTTTCTAAGAACAGGTGCTTTTTAAAGAAGTGGTACTCTTTTTAGGAACAAGTTAGTTTTGTTTTAAATTTACTTATTTACTTATATCTCAAAAAAAGAAAAGGTATTATTTTATTTTTAAGAAAAGGATTTTTGTTAAGAAAATGTATTTTTTTTAGGGAAGGTATTTTGTTTTTTTTTTTTGAGAAATTTTTTTTTAAGAAATTGGTATTTTTGTAGAATTGCTCCTTTTTTCAAGAATAGGTACAGTTTTAAAATTAGGTACTTATCTCATGAAAAGTTATTTTGTTTCACCAAAAAGGTAATCCTTAAAGAAAAGTTAGTTTTTTTAAGAAAAGGTAATTTGTTGTAAGAAAATGTACTTTATTAGGAAATGGTACTTATTTAAAAAAATACTTTTGTTGAGAAAAGGTACTTTTTGTAAGAAAATTTACTTTTTAAGCAATGGTACTTCTTCCGTCGGTGGTGCAATGGTTAGTGTGAGCGCCTCTTGTACATGAGATCCTGGGTTCGATCCCTGGTCTGACCACTTAAAAAAAATCTTTCGGCGACGGTCACCTCGCATAGTAGAATTTAGCCGTTAACATGCTTCTCAAAATACCGTTCGGAATCGGTATAAAACTGTAGGTCCAATCAGTGGGTGAAAACTAGAAAGCCCACAGCTCAGTGATTGTGAGAAGCTCTCCCCTGTCCCTTCATGGGATATAATGGGAAACCAATTATTTATTTTTTACGAAAACTTACTTTGTTTAAGAATATGAATAGGTACTTTGTTAAGAAAAGTTGCGTTTTTAAGAAAAGGCACTTATTTAAGAAAACGTTCGTTTTTAAACTTCTTTCACATTGGGTTTTCTAAATTTACTTTTTATTGGGTTCAAAACTAGACTATACATATACGAAATATTGGTTACAGGCTCCACCTAGAAAACTTCCCATTAAACAAGAAATTTCCCAACATATGTTAGTCTAGACACAAACCAAAGAGAAATTCCCCAATATAGAATAATAGTCTTCCAAAAAAAGTCATTTAATTTTCCTTCATTTAGCACCCATCCCGCAGCGTGCGATAAGGAACTTCGATCCGATGACTTAAAAATTTTTACAGTTTAAACAAAAATAATTTCCCATTACAATGTAAATAATAGTAAGATTGCACTTCTTAAATTTAGTGTTGTATTTTGCTTGGGCAAATGGCAACTCTGAAATGTGGCAGCTGTCACATACGTATGTTTATTCTGAATATTAAAAATGGTAGTGTCCCTTACTAAACAAAATGTGCTGTTGGTCAGATTCTGCCCAGTAATAAAATTCAATTAGGTCGGGAAATATATTGTCGACCAACTTGACTGCCGCCCAACATTTTACAATGTTGAGCGTGGAAAGGTTGTCCATTTTCAGTTACAAGGTAACCAAAAAGGTGATAGCGCATCATTCAATAGGATAACCGTCCATTTTTTGTATGAGAGGTACCAGATAGAGTGACAAATTCGCCCATTTTTCACAGCAGAGTGGCATTTGACTAAATATTGCCTAATACCAAATTTCATAAAGGTTGGTTGCTTGTTACGGGAGTTATATTCTCGAGCAATCAGCCGACCCCCTAAATTTTGTATGGTAGGTACTAGAGATGGGCCCGTGCCTAATTACACTAGCAAAACGCATAGCCTGGAGTGCAAATGCAGTTTACCCACATTTATCGGATCTTTTACACCAATGATAAATAAAACTCGTTACTCTCGGTTCCAAAATTATAAAACAAAATTACATGAGGTGCCAGGGGACACCCGGTTGGAACGTAGTTCCTTTAACTATATATTTATTTATTATGTACTAGTAAGTGCAACGCGCCTAAGGCGCCCGTTGAAAAAACCAAAAGGAAATGCATCTTTTAGAAAAGCTACTTTTTGTATAATGATAAACTTTTTTAAAAATAAAATTATTTTATAGAATGAATTTTTTTTAAGTATATTTTTAGGTCTTTTTGTAAGAATATGTAATATATTTTCCGAAAAAGTCCTTTTTTAAAGAGGGATACTTCTTTTATTAAAAGTTAATAGTTTTTAAGAAAAGGTACTATTTTTAAGAAGAAGAACTTTCTGTAAGAAAAAGCCATAAGAGTATACATTTTTTTTACAAAGTATTTTTTTTTAAGAACAGGTGATTTTTAAAGAAGTGGTACTCTTTTTAGGAAAAAGTTATTTTTTTTAAAGTACTTATTTTCAGAAACTTATCTCAAGAAAAGAAAAGGTATTATTTTATTTTTCAGAAAAGGAATTTTTGTAAGGAAAGGTAGTTTTTAAGAGAAGGTATTTTGTTTTTTTGAAGAAAAGCTTTTTTTTAAGAAATGGTATATTTTTAGACTTGCCCCTTTGTACAAGAATAGGTACAGTTTTAAGAATAGATACTTATCTCAAGAAAAGTTATTTTGTTTCACAAAGAAAATACTCTTTGTGGAAAAGGTAGCTTTTTAAGAAAAGGCAATTTGTTGTAAGAAAATGTACTTTATTAAGAAAAGGTACTTATTTTAAAAAATTTACTTTTTTTGAGAAAAGGTACTTTTTGAAAGAAAATTTACTTTTACTAAGCGAAGGTACTTCTTTAAGATAATGTATTTTTTAATATGAATAGGTATTTTTTTGAGAATGTTAACTTTTTTAAGAAAAGCCACTTATTTAAGAAAATTTTCTTTTTTAAACTTCTATCACTTTGGCTTTTCTAAATTTATTTTTTATTGGCTTCAAAACTACAATATATACGAAATATTGGTTACAGGCTCCACCTAGAAAACTTCCCATTAAATAAGAAATTTGCCAACATATATGAGACAGCTAGTTAGTCTAGACACAAACCAAAGCAAAATAAACAATATAGTTGATAGTACTGGGTTGTAGCATAATAGTCTTAAACCAAAAGTTGTTTACTTTTTTTCCATTTAGCCCCCATCCCGCAATATGTTTTGTTTAATCATAGAGTAATCATATACCTAGAGGTGCCATCTGTCTCATGTGCAATTTTTTTCTTTTCACACTCTTCGGTGTGAGGTCGGTGCGCTAGAGAGATATTCGATGTAAATTAAGTTGAACCAGGAGGAGTTACAAGAATTGTTGACTTAAATTTGTCCTGTCGTTTTAGTTTAGAACTGTTGACTTTAAACGCATTTAGGACTTTTTTATTGTTAGTATACATTTATGGTGTATTTAACCCAAATATTGTGACACCCAAACTAAATTGTTTTCTTATTGGTTGGTTTCTTATTGGTTGTTTTGAACCATTGCCTCTATATGGTATTATTAAAGTAATACTTTTCAACATGAAACGTCCGTATACAACCAAGCCTTATCTCATAAATTTACTGAGAGAAGTAGTTAATCTAGGTAGAGAAATACTCTATGGGATCATGTAAATAATTTTTACGTGATTGCCGTGAAGGTGGTAGGTTAGAATTCTGCTCACGTCAGCGTAGTACCGAAAAATCTTCGTGAAAAAGATTTCGCGAGCGGGAACCAAAACTAACTCACGTTCCCATCGCTATTCCAACCCCTACCATGCTTTCTAGTTTGGAGCCGTAAGTGTAGAAGCCGAAATACCTTCTATGTCCTGGTATGCTTCCTTTCCAGTATTGTCTGTTGAAGTGGGTGTTATGTAGTCGACTTTTACTGTGGATAGCCACAGTGACCATATGGGCTGATGATCCATTGTGAAATATACTCTAAGCGGATTGACGACTTTTGCAGCCCTATGTCTTTCCAGCAAGTGTAGTGGTAACAGGTGTAGGTGATCACCCCGAAACCCTCGGAAGCTTTTGTGTGAAGGGCACGAGTGACACACCATTGTCATTCTCTGAACTTTTGCGAACAGACATAGGTAAGAGGATTTGCCCAGTACTGGGCACCAAACACCAGTGCCGTAAACTCCGTCGTAAATTATATTCGGCGGTAGCTCCAATAGTTCTCCGATTAACCTTTCACACGAATATAGGGCCACTGTAGATGTACTGAGTCTATCCACAGTGTTTGACCTTAAATTAAGCTTTCTGCCATCCTTTAGGCAAATTTCTCTACCGCACGAAGACAAGGATTGAATACACGAAACCAAAATCGATGTACTAAAGTATACAATCAAAATCTCTCTCGACTGGAAAACCAACAAAGAAAATGTTGTTGAAAATATTCTCTTCATTGAATATTTCTATACACGAGCAGCTTTTTGATAGTTTTATTGTATATAACTATACAAATTTCAACTGTGTTGAAATGAAATTATACAAAGTATGAAATTATCAAGATACGATGCGACAGAGAAATTCGTTTGAGAGAATTGTGTCGACTTTTTGGTTCTCTTTTATGAAAATTGAATTTAAAATTCTGAAGCAAATCGCATAACTGAGCTCAAAGTTTGCGGGTTTAGGCATTTTAGGTTCTGGTAATTAGGTAATGGATGAAAAAATGGGATACGGCAATACGTTTGTAGCCAGTGCCAACAAATACATGGTAGCAGCAGATGTTGTCGCAGTTGACAACAGATATTTTATTTTCGTTTTTCAGTTGTCAAATTCTACACAAATGTATACTAACAATACAAGAATACAAAAAGTATAAAAACAAAATACATTTGACCTTGACAAGTGAAACGAATAATGAGATGGAAGAAATGTAATCACCTGTTTAAATGACTACACCTGCTCGATAATTCAACCATGATCAAAATGCATACCATTTACCGCGCATTGTTGAGAACAATTTAATTCCAAATTTGTTTTCAATCAAAACTAAAAATCTATCCTTCAAATTTAGAGATTTAAAAATATACATAGTCTTCCATTTAATTAAATTAATTTACCATGTGCAAGCCATTTTGCAAATTTCTGCTTTTGAATCTCTCCTTGATAACATTTTCATTCACACTAAATGATAACAAAATTTATCTAAGATAACTTTTTGTTTCCATTTCTTGAAATTGAAAATGTGGCAACATTGTTTTAAGTGGGAAATTGCCAAAATGACACTTAATATCGCTTAGATGTCCTTTACAAATTAAACTATAATGAACTTTAGCGGGGTATTATTATTATTTTGTATATAATTTAAAATCTTAATTTTTCAATTGATTTGGAAAGAATTTTGGGTATTGATTAAGTTTGAACTGGATATAAAATGGTTGACGTTTGAGAAGAACACAACAACTCATTGGATATGAGCTCCGAATGTGAAAAAATTAGAAATATTTAGGAAATGTAAAAAATCATGTTTTATTTTTTTTCAAAAAATGCATCTAGTTCTCTCTGTTACAATTGTCCGTTTGGTGCACACTAGCCTCGTTCTTTTCGTCCAGTATATAACGGGTTTTTCAATCAGAGCGCTACAAAAGTTTTTTTAAATAAAACAAACCCGGTTTTAGATACCAATGAAATTATTTATTCCTGTGAAAGTACGTTCGATGCCATTATGTATGGAATTCGATTTCTTTTGCATGGCAACCACGGGCACGCTTGCAGAAGTTCAGACGCTGAACCCAATTTTGGACGGTTTTCAAGCATTAATCGACCGATACTGCTGCAATTTCACGTTCGATATTCGTACGAAGTTCATCAATCGTCGCTGGCTTGTTGGCATAGACCATAGACTTGACGTAGCCCCACAGGAAATAATCTAACGGCGTCAAATCGCACGACCGAGGCGGCCAATCGACTGGGCCATTTCGTGAGATAACACGTTCACCAAACTTGGTTTCCAATAAATTGATTGTGGCATTCGCTGTGTGGCTTGTGGCGCCGTCCTGTTGTAACCACATATCCTCCAAGTCCATATTATCCAATTGAGGCCAAAAATATTCGGTTATAACACTAGCCAACAGTCGTTTTGTGATTTGTTTCTAGCATAGTTTTTCTCATTGATTTTGACCTACTAAACACGAAAATGAGTTTTAAAAATTTTTCTGTTGATTGGTTTTCGAGATACAAATTTTTGAACTTTTTTTTTTAAATTTTTGGAGGTACACTTACAATTTTGAGCATATCTTTCGTCTTCTTTGACGTATTTGATCCTACTACTACTCAAATTAAAGCAAATTGAGCCGTCTACAACTCAGTCTCAGAAAATTTTCAAATCGGGTGAGTAGTTTTGATGTTGGCGGCTTAAAAAGGTTAAAAAACTGCGTTTTTTTAGTAAAATGTGGCAGAAAAATTCATATAAAAATTCATATAAAATATAAAACGCGATGCTAACAGCGATTTTGGTTTTTTTACGTATAGCTGGCATTTTTCCAAAGAAAATAAGCACTTACTTAACAAAATCAGACAACAAATGGCGGACTTATAATTTTTTTGGTAAAACACCGAAATTCCGATATTTCACGATATTTTGATTTTCATTATTTGCACAGCTAACCTACTAGGAGGGATCGAAAAAGCAAGTTTTTTATAATCCTTTTGGAATAGAACGGAACAGTTGCTCCTATACATAAGTTACTTCTGTTCAAAATTTCACCACCCTGGGTTAATGTCTTCTGTTCTGGCAAGGGACGTGAAATTTCAAAAATTTTGTGAAATCAGCAATTTTTTTTTTTGAAATTTTTTTCAAATGTCACAGCACTTAGCAGTTTTGATAAAATTTTTAAATTAATATTAATAACACAAATATTTCATAATTGTAAAAAACCTATTTACAATACCGTAGGGACGTTTCGTCGATGTTTTTAAGAAAATGGTATAATGAAAATGCAGAACATAGAAACACAGGTGCATTTTACGATACGAATTTTGGCAAACCCACTTTACATGTACAAAATTGTTTGGAAAAAACGTTTACGTAATTTTTATGATTCTCAGAATTAAAAAAAATAAGTAATACACAAATAGTTATTTAATTTTATGATTGTGGTTGCAGAGTAATATACGCTTCTGAATGTGCGTGGACGCTCTTCGTGTTCCTTTATGACTGCTACTCCGTTCACAGTCAATTAAAGGGAATTACACTTTTTTATTGATGTGTGTTTTCCCGATGGCTACCTGTATCGGATTTTTTTACAGAAATTCCCCCCACATTTGACCTTGACAAGTGAAACGAATAATGAGATGGAAGAAATGTAATCACCTGTTTAAATGACTACACCTGCTCGATAATTCAACCATGATCAAAATGCATACCATTTACCGCGCATTGTTGAGAACAATTTAATTCCAAATTTGTTTTCAATCAAAACTAAAAATCTATCCTTCAAATTTAGAGATTTAAAAATATACATAGTCTTCCATTTAATTAAATTAATTTACCATGTGCAAGCCATTTTGCAAATTTCTGCTTTTGAATCTCTCCTTGATAACATTTTCATTCACACTAAATGATAACAAAATTTATCTAAGATAACTTTTTGTTTCCATTTCTTGAAATTGAAAATGTGGCAACATTGTCATTGCTCAAGTCGGAATTTAAGTGGGAAATTGCCAAAATGACACTTAATATCGCTTAGATGTCCTTTACAAATTAAACTGTAATGAACTTTAGCGGGGTATTATTATTATTTTGTATATAATTTAAAATCTTAATTTTTCAATTGATTTGGAAAGAATTTTGGGTATTGATTAAGTTTGAACTGGATATAAAATGGTTGACGTTTGAGAAGAACACAACAACTCATTGGATATGAGCTCCGAATGTGAAAAAATTAGAAATATTTAGGAAATGTAAAAAATCATGTTTTATTTTTTTTCAAAAAATGCATCTAGTTCTCTCTGTTACAATTGTCCGTTTGGTGCACACTAGCCTCGTTCTTTTCGTCCAGTATATAACGGGTTTTTCAATCAGAGCGCTACAAAAGTTTTTTTAAATAAAACAAACCCGGTTTTAGATACCAATGAAATTATTTATTCCTGTGAAAGTACGTTCGATGCCATTATGTATGGAATTCGATTTCTTTTGCATGGCAACCACGGGCACGCTTGCAGAAGTTCAGACGTTGAACCCAATTTTGGACGGTTTTCAAGCATTAATCGACCGATACTGCTGCAATTTCACGTTCGATATTCGTACGAAGTTCATCAATCGTCGCTGGCTTGTTGGCATAGACCATAGACTTGACGTAGCCCCACAGGAAATAATCTAACGGCGTCAAATCGCACGACCGAGGCGGCCAATCGACTGGGCCATTTCGTGAGATAACACGTTCACCAAACTTGGTTTCCAATAAATTGATTGTGGCATTCGCTGTGTGGCTTGTGGCGCCGTCCTGTTGTAACCACATATCCTCCAAGTCCATATTATCCAATTGAGGCCAAAAATATTCGGTTATAACACTAGCCAACAGTCGTTTTGTGATTTGTTTCTAGCATAGTTTTTCTCATTGATTTTGACCTACTAAACACGAAAATGAGTTTTAAAAATTTTTCTGTTGATTGGTTTTCGAGATACAAATTTTTGAACTTTTTTTTTTAAATTTTTGGAGGTACACTTACAATTTTGAGCATATCTTTCGTCTTCTTTGACGTATTTGATCCTACTACTACTCAAATTAAAGCAAATTGAGCCGTCTACAACTCAGTCTCAGAAAATTTTCAAATCGGGTGAGTAGTTTTGATGTTGGCGGCTTAAAAAGGTTAAAAAACTGCGTTTTTTTAGTAAAATGTGGCAGAAAAATTCATATAAAAATTCATATAAAATATAAAACGCGATGCTAACAGCGATTTTGGTTTTTTTACGTATAGCTGGCATTTTTCCAAAGAAAATAAGCACTTACTTAACAAAATCAGACAACAAATGGCGGACTTATAATTTTTTTGGTAAAACACCGAAATTCCGATATTTCACGATATTTTGATTTTCATTATTTGCACAGCTAACCTACTAGGAGGGATCGAAAAAGCAAGTTTTTTATAATCCTTTTGGAATAGAACGGAACAGTTGCTCCTATACATAAGTTACTTCTGTTCAAAATTTCACCACCCTGGGTTAATGTCTTCTGTTCTGGCAAGGGACGTGAAATTTCAAAAATTTTGTGAAATCAGCAATTTTTTTTTTTGAAATTTTTTTCAAATGTCACAGCACTTAGCAGTTTTGATAAAATTTTTAAATTAATATTAATAACACAAATATTTCATAATTGTAAAAAACCTATTTACAATACCGTAGGGACGTTTCGTCGATGTTTTTAAGAAAATGGTATAATGAAAATGCAGAACATAGAAACACAGGTGCATTTTACGATACGAATTTTGGCAAACCCACTTTACATGTACAAAATTGTTTGGAAAAAACGTTTACGTAATTTTTATGATTCTCAGAATTAAAAAAAATAAGTAATACACAAATAGTTATTTAATTTTATGATTGTGGTTGCAGAGTAATATACGCTTCTGAATGTGCGTGGACGCTCTTCGTGTTCCTTTATGACTGCTACTCCGTTCACAGTCAATTAAAGGGAATTACACTTTTTTATTGATGTGTGTTTTCCCGATGGCTACCTGTATCGGATTTTTTTACAGAAATTCCCCCCACATTTGTGAGTGGTCATTATTTGGAAACTTTTCCACAATTTGAAACGCACACTTGCTGAATCAGGTATATAGCCAGGTATAGTATTTATAGGTGTTCATTTATCGTTTTTTGTCATTCAACAAGTGTCTACGAACGCGAGTAGTACGAGTAAAAAGTGAAACAAATTGAATTTAAGTGCATATAATACCTACCCAACAAGTAAGACAATGAGTAAAAGACTACGTGTGTTCGAGTGTTTGAACAATCCAGACAATTTCTGCAATGTTTGTGGCGAGTTTATAAAGAATAATCACGCACACACGTTTACTCCAGCAGTGCAATTGCACTATTTGAATTATTTTGGTATTTCACCAAATATCACAGAATCATGGACACCTAATTCGCTATGTGATCTTTGCTATATAATCCTAACCAACTGGGCAGCTGGCGGAAGGTAAGAATTTTTATTTAAACACATTAAGCAAAGCAAATATAGTAATTTATTTTAATTTTAGGCGCCATATGAAATTCGATACACCAATGATGTGGAAAAAGCCGCTATGCCATTCCACAGACTGTTATTTTTGCCTCACCACAAACAGTGGGGTAGGGAGATTTTTAAAATGGAACTACGCTCAAGTGGGATCGTTTGCACTTCCAGTACCACATTCGAATGATGTACCATATCCAGTGTGCCCTGGTGCATCTCTTCAAAAAGCAGAATCATCAGATCAAGAGTCCGAGTCAAGTGCAAGCGAATTTGGGGCGTGCAGAAAGCGAAAATTACTGTCACAGGCCGAACTAAACGATTGGGTGCGCGATTTTGGTCTCACTAAGGAGAAATCCGAACTTTTTGCGTCTCGGATGGTACAGTGTGGATTTGCGGATTCAGAAGTGAAAGTAACAGCGTACAGGAAGCGTCACCAGCAGTATGCAAAATTTTATACAAAGAAAGACCAAATATGTTTTTGCAGCGACATTTCCGGCTTGTTCCAAGAGCTTCACCAAATTCACAACCCCAATGAATGGAGGTTGTTTATTGACAGCAACAAAGAGAGCTTGAAGGCAGTTCTCTTACATAATGGGAATGAAAATCCATCTCTTCCTATTGCTCATGCGGTTCATTCAAAGGAGAACTATGAAACTATGAACATTTTGCTGAAATGCATAGAGTATAGCAAATATAATTGTAAAATATGCTCCGACCTCAAAGTTGTGGCCATTCTGTGTGGACTCCAAGGAGGCTATACGCGACATTGCTGTTTTCTGTGCCTTTGGAATAGCCGCGCTGATGATCAGCATTATATTAAAAAAAATGGCCGGAACGAATGAAACCTGTAGTTGGAGAAGCGAATGTTCAGCGCAAACCACTAATAGAGAACCGTGAAAATATAATACTTCCGCCGCTGCACATAAAATTGGGTTTGATAAAAAATTTTGCCAAAAAATTGGACAAAGAAGGTGAAGCTTTTGCCTATTTACGGTCAATTTTCCCTTACCTTTCGCTGGCAAAAATTAAAGAAGGAGTCTTCGCAGGACCCGATATAAAAAAAATGTTGAAAGATGAAACATTCCCGAAGCTGTTATCACCCATCGAAGCCGCAGCATGGAATTCCGACCTCAAAGTTGTGGCCATTCTGTGTGGACTCCAAGGAGGCTATACGCGACATTGCTGTTTTCTGTGCCTTTGGAATAGCCGCGCTGATGATCAGCATTATATTAAAAAAAATGGCCGGAACGAATGAAACCTGTGGTTGGAGAAGCGAATGTTCAGCGCAAACCACTAATAGAGAACCGTGAAAATATAATACTTCCGCCGCTGCACATAAAATTGGGTTTGATAAAAAATTTTGCCAAAAAATTGGACAAAGAAGGTGAAGCTTTTGCCTATTTACGGTCAATTTTCCCTTACCTTTCGCTGGCAAAAATTAAAGAAGGAGTCTTCGCAGGACCCGATATAAAAAAAATGTTGAAAGATGAAACATTCCCGAAGCTGTTATCACCCATCGAAGCCGCAGCATGGAATTCCTTCAGGCTTGTTGTGGAAAACTTTTTAGGAAACAACAAAAGCCATAATTATAAGGACATAGTTGAGGATCTGGTAAAGAACTATGAAGCAAAGGGTAGGTTTTTTTTGAAACAAATGTTAATTTAAATAGCGTTTTAATTCTCGTTTTTTTTCATTTTTGGGTAGGAGTGCACATGTCACTTAAAATACACTTTCTGCATTATCATTTGGATTTTTTCCCTGAGAATTTAGGAGACGTGAGCGACGAACACGGCGAGCGCTTTCATCAGGAATTGAAGGCTATGGAACGACGCTATCAGGGCATCTATGACACGGCTATGATGGGTGACTACATTTGGACCCTAATACGTGAGACCAATTGCAGCGAATACAAAAAACAAAGCAGAAGTCAGCTGTTTTTCCACATGGCATAAAATGTACAGTTATATCTTTGTTTCTACTCATTTTTTATGGGCGTTGATTTGGTTAATTTCGTTAGTTTAGCTAACCTGGCACATCTATTTCTAATTGTGCCATACATTGAGTATGTAGTGCTCTAAATAAATTAAAAAATAATATACTAAGACTAATATGTTTATTTTAAATTAAGTTCAAATGTATTTATTCGTTTGCATTGGGTAGGTAAGCTGTGCAAATAATGAAAATCAAAATATCGTGAAATAGCGGAATTTCGGTGTTTTACCAAAAAAATTATAAGTCCGCCATTTGTTGTCAGATTTTGTTAAGTAAGTGCTTATTTTCTTTGGAAAAATGCCAGCTATACGTAAAAGAACCAAAATCGCTGTTAGCATCGCGTTTTATATTTTATATGAATTTTTATATGAATTTTTCTGCCACATTTTACTAAAAAAACGCAGTTTTTTAACCTTTTTAAGCCGCCAACATCAAAATTACTCACCCGATTTGAAAATTTTCTGAGACGGCTTGTAGACGGCTCAATTTGCTTTAATTTGAGTAGTAGTAGGATCAAATACGTCAAAGAAGACGAAAAATATGCTCAAAATTGTAAGTCTACCTCCATAAATTTAAAAAAAAAAGTTCAAAAATTTGTATCTCGAAAACCAATCAACAGAAAAATTTTTAAAACTCATTTTCGTGTTCAGTAGGTCAAAATCAATGAGAAAAACTATGCTAGAAACAAATCACAGAGAAAATTTTGTTATTTGTGACCTAGTGTAATTGAACGGTAGCGATTCGCATTCACAGTAATGTGCCGGTCTTGATCATCACGAAAGAAGTACGCCCCAATGACGCCGCCGGCCCATAAACCGCACCAAACCGTAATTTTTTCGGGATGCAATGATGACTCATGGATTACGTGTAGATTGCTGTCTGACCAATAACGCATATTTTGCTTATTGACGAAGCCATTCAGCCAGAAATGAGCCTCATTGCAGATTGTTGAGGCCTCTTAAAGTTGGCCTCTTAAAGTTGAGGCCACTGACTCCAAATTTCGGTAGTAAATTTTAATAATTTCGACTCGTTGTTGGCTCGTATATCTTTTCATGATTAAATGGCAAACCTTACTGAAGAGAAATGTCAAAAGAGCGGGAAAAAATATGGCGTCGTTTGCTGTCCCTATCGATTTACTTTTGTAGCGTCTCTGTTGAAAAACCCTTTACTAGAACTGTATACTGATCGAAAAGAACACATCGCCTTTAAGCAAAATTAATTTGACAGCGCTTTTGTCGACTGTCAACTGTAGCAGTTGTAAAATAGAAATATTGAACATTTACCCGAATGTATTTGTTTCTCTATCTGTCACTTTAGCTGTGTCAGAGCTTCTGGCCTAGAGCATACATTTTTGCCTACAAATTAATAGAACGTGAGTTCAAACCTCAAAGAAGGTACAAAAGTAAAATATTTTTTTAAATTATTTCTCGTACTAATTACTCTATTTTTTAACATAACTCATTTACCAGCAATATCAAAAGAATAAAATCATTAAAATATAGTTAAAAATTAAACATAAACTTAAAAAGATATGCGATTTAACTAGGATTCGAACCGAAATCTCGCGGTTGTTAGTTGCATGTGCTAGCCATCATGCAACCTTTGAATTTCGAACGGCGAGACTATACTTAACTACAGTAAAATTTGAGTCTGTCTCAGGGGACGCTGCAAATCTTGAAACTAAAAAATGTTGCCAAGTTCACATTTTCATTTATATTACTTTTTTTGAAACCCGACAACTCTACTATCCACTGCTCGACTTAAAGTGGAAAATTATCGACTGTAACGTATACACTTTTCATTTGTATGGGGAAACGCGTATACTGGACGAAAAGAACGGGCTACAATTTTCTCTCAACGGTTTCAATCAATAAAACATGCCTATTATATATTTGTTTTATTTTTGTACTTCTGTGTCAAACAACCCAAAACATTTATGACCACCCTTCGAAAAACATGCATTCAATACAGCTGTATATTTTTTAAAACCTGCAGGACTCCGTGGCGCAACGGTAGCGCGTCTGACTCCAGATCAGAAGGTTGCGTGTTCAAATCACGTCGGGGTCAATGTTTGAGATTGGTTTAAGATTTCAACGTTTGGTTCAACATAATTTTGATTCTCGAAAATCAAAGAAATTGTCTTCACAGCTCTCAATCAAAGTTTTGGAGAAAATTAACACAAAAATTAAAAACTGTGAAGATAATAGAGTTGGGCGTTCTTTTATTTTAACTCATGAATAAATCTTGACCTTTTGATTCCGCTCTGATAAGGAATCAAGTTCATGTTTTAGTTCACAGTATGATTTATTTTTATTTTTGGAAACAGAAACGAAAACTCAAAATAAAGAAAGCGCGAAAGAGGAAATATTTGAATGAACTATTTGATGCAAAGTTATACCACATTAACTGTGTAATGAGAAGGAAGTGAAAATATTACATGTTCAGATAGGCGAAATGTAGGTGGGAAGATCTATATGAATTGAAATAAAGAACCCAATGAGCAGAAAAAAGAAAATGCTAAAAGTTTAACTGAAAAATGTGTATAAAAAGCCTACACGTTTTTTTTTTAAATTTGCATTGAATTTTAATTTGCTATAATTTATTTTATGCAAATGCAAAATAATTACCGTTGTTTGCCATGGCAAAAACAAAACGTTGAGTTTGTAGTTGCTCAGGTAATGCTAATGAAGGTTGTGGAATCGGATCTCCCAATTGAAATGAAATATGGCAAGGCTTCTAATTGTTTTGAATTTGTTTGACTGCTGGCAATTCTGTTTTTAAAGTATTTTATATGTAGAGGTTTGTGGCTTGGATAGGTTAGCATCGTAGCACTTCCGAATTCATAAACCTGTACTGTATTTTTAATTACTGTATAATTGAAAATGGAATTGAAATTTTTTTAATTAGCATTTGGACAGGTAATTTAAATTAAACTACAAATTATAATTGCCATATAATTAATTTGCCTCATGTATGATAAAAAGCAAAAATGAGTTTTAAAGTTGAAGATATTATGAACATTAAGCTGTCGCCAACATTAGAACAACTTACTGTGTATTGACCTTTCATTCCATTTCTAGTTCCTCTAAACACAAAATACATTTATCAGATAAAATATCCGACAGCTAATATGCTATTTGTCATAAGAACTGTGCGTCTAGTGCTGTTATTCAATGGTTCAATGCACAGGCATGCGTCGGGGAACTTAATGTGCCTGTTCGAGGAAAATTGGGTAATCGAGAAAACAATTATTATGCCTGAAGTTTAATAACGAATTAGAATACTTTCTGGGAATACATTTTTCGTTTCGTAAATTTTCTTCAAATATAAATGTACAGGGTGTTTCTTATGTTCCAGACTGATGTTTCTTTTAATAAATTTTAAATTTCAACCGAACAGAAATTGCGGTCAAAAAACATCGGCCTGGAACATAAAAAAACTTCCTGAAAATGTAGCCCAAGGAAAAACGTTTCTTTACGCTGTAGTATATGAGCATTTCCACAGAAAAGTCTACCATTTGTCGCATCACGTCACCTCATTAATTGCTTATATTTTAGGGCCAGTAAGTTCGATTGTTTTCTCATCTATTTTTAAGTACAGAGCTTTTTACATTCTGTATTTAGTAAATGAATAGAAAATAATCGAACTTCAGGGTCCTAAAATATAAACAATTTACGCTGGTGACGTGATGTGACATAGGGTGACACCATATGTAGATTTTTTTTTGAAAATTTTGAAAAATTCCCATCATGAAATATTAAAAACAATTAAAAATGTATATAAAGAAATATGTTATCTGTGCAGGAAGCCGAACCCGGGACCTCCGTTTTCCATTTGTAGTCGGGCAAACTGATATATGTTCTAGTTTCTAGCCGATTGATTTTGGGACAAACTCGAACAATATAACCAATGCTAGAGCATGGAGTAGAACGGTAGATTTATAGTATAAGATGATTTTTTGCAATCTTATATTTTGCTGGGTTATACTGTTATTTGCATAAAGAATGAATATGTAGCGATAGATAATGCACAAGTTTAGTTGTATAATTCACCAAATCTTTGTAGATGATAACAGTGGTTATTTTTTGGGAACGCAGTTCCTTATTGCGCGTTGCGGTACGGGGGCTAAATGAAAAAAATATTAAACAACATTTATAACACTATTACGCTGCAACCCAGTATTATCCACTATATTGCGTACTTTTGCTTTGGTTTGTGTCTAGACTAACATATGTTGGAAAATTTCTTGTTTAATGGGAAGTTTTCTAGGTGGAGCCTGTAACCAATATTTAGTATATATTGTAGTTTTGAACCCAGTAAATAAAAAATTTAGAAAAGCCAAAGTGAAAGAAATTTAAAAAATAACATTTTCTTAATTAAGTGCTTTTCTTAAAAAAGTAAATTTTCTCAAAAAAATACCTATTCACAAAGTACCATTTCTTACAAAACTACCTTATCTTAAAGAAGTATATTTGCCTAAAAAACTCAATTTTCATACAAAAAACACCTTTTCTTAAAAAAATTATTTTTTTAAATAAGTACCTTTTCCTTAAAAAGTACATTTTCGTACAACAAATTTCCTTTTCTTAAAAAACTAACTTTTCTTTAAAGAGTACCTTTTTCGTGAAACAAAATAACATTTCTTGAGATAAGTACCTACTCTTAAAAATGTACCCATTCTTGAAAAAAGGACCAATTCTAAAAAAAAAATTCATATCTTAAAAATACCTTTTCTTCAAAAAATACATTCTATTAAAAAACCCCTTTTCTTAAAAGTACCTTTTCTTAAAAATAAAATAATACATTTTCTTTTCTTGAGATAGTAGCCTTTCTGAAAATAAGTAAATTTCCTTAAAAATAACCTTTTCCTGAAAAGCGTACCACTTCATTAAAAAGTACCTGTTCTTAAAAAAAGTACTTCCTTGTAAAAAAATTCATGCATTTTTCGTATATAAAGACATCTTTTTAAAAATAGTACCTTTTCTTAAAAAAAACTTTAGCTTTTAATAAAAGAAGTACCTCTCTTTAAAAAATAACCTTTTCGGGAAAATATAATACACATTCTTACAAAAAGTATTCAAAAATATACTTAAAAAAAAACATTCTATGAAAAAAAATATTTTCTGAAAAAAGTTTATCATTTTTCAAAGAGTCTCTTTTCTTAAAGATCGTATTTTTCAACGGGCGCCTAAGGCGTGTTGGAACTAACTAGTAAATAATATTTAGCGACAGGAACTTCGTTCCAACCGGATGTCCCCTACCAACTAATGTAATATTTTTTGAAAATTTGAAACTAATGCGAAAAATTCCCATCATAAAGTATTACAATATTTATATTAAAATATAATAAAAATGTTTCATCTCTGCAGGAATCCGACCCCGGGACCTCCATTTTTCTGCCGTTATGTAGTCGGACATGCTACCACCGTGCCCACTGGTATATGTTCTAGTCGATTGGTTTTGGGACAAACTCGAACAATATAACCAATGATAGAACATGGAGCCGAACAGATAGATTTACAGTATAAGATGTTCCACAACTGATTCTTTGCAATCAAATATTTTGCTGGGTTATACTGTTATTTGCAAAAAGAATGAATATGTAGCGGTACATAATACACAAGTGTAGTTGTGTGATTCACCAAATCTTTTTGGATGATGACAGTGATAATTTTTATTTCATAGAAAGCGACATATGGAGGATTAGTTTTAGTTTCTGCGCTCACTTCAAGTAATAACAACAGGATACATTATTGACTCTTAGAAAACATTCGTACGTAAAAATATTTCAAAAAAGTTTGATTTTGACGGGAATCGAACTGGGACCCTGGTTAATGCTATATAATGTTTACGAACAAACAGTGTCACAAATCATAAAGGCTGATGAAATTCTTCATTAATTAAGACTTTATTTAATATGGCTTAAATTAATCTGCTGCAAGTAAGACTCCGTGGCGCAACGGTAGCGCGTCTGACTCCAGATCAGAAGGTTGCGTGTTCAAATCACGTCGGGGTCAATTGATGTATTTTCATACAATTATGTTTTGTCCTTATTATGTACATTTTATTATTCAATTAAAACTACTATGTATTATGAAAGTTATTTAAAAACAAACATTGTTTAGCATATTCATAATATGAGGACATAATTTTAAAAACAAGAGAATTTTGAAGTATTAAAACAAGTGAAAGGGCCAATATTTTTCATCATATTTTTGTTATAGTTTATATGAAAATCCAAACAAAAAATATTATTTAAGACATTTTGCAAAACTTATATAAATTGATGTAAATTTAAAGAAATTTGGAGATTTCTCGCGAACTTTTGATTTTGCATCCTCCTTCAAGGTAATATATATTTTTTTGTTATATTCAAAATAATTTCTTAACATAAGCAGCCCATTGCTTTCATTTTTCAATAAAACAATATTTCAAACGAGAAATACAAATCACTTGAGGTGTCAGGGGCACCCAGTTGGAACGAAGTTCCTTTCATTATATATTATGTACTAGTTAGTTCCATCACGCCTAAAGGCGCCCGTTGAAAAATGCGTTAAAGATACATTTTGTAAAATGATAAGCTTTTTTTAAGAAATTTTTTTTCTATAGAATGTATTTTTTTTAAGTATATTTTACGTCCTTTTTGTAAGAATATGTATTATATTTCCCGAAAAGGTCCCTTTTTAAAGAGATGTACTTGTTTTATTAAAAGCTAATGTATTTTTAATAAAATGTACTATTTTTAAGAAGTACTTTCTGTAAGAAAAATCCATAAGTGTATGATTTTATTTTAGAAATAAGTAATTTTTTAGGAACAGGTACTTTTTTAAGAAGTGGTGCTCTTTTTAGGAAAACGTTATTTTTTTTAAGAAAATGTACTTATATTCAGAAAGGATAAGTATCAAGAAAAGTAAACAAAATGTATTATTTTATTTTTAAGAAAAGGAATTTTTGTAAGTAAAGCTTTTTTTTAGAGAATATATTTTTTTGAAGAAACGTTTTTTTTTAAAGTAGGTACTTACCTTAAAAAAAGTTTCTTTGTTTCACAAAAAAAGTACTCTTTAAAGAAAAGGTAGTTTTTTAAGAAAAGCCAATTTATTGTAATAAAAAGGTAATTTTTTAAGAAAAGATACTTATTTAAAAAAATGCTTTTTTAAGAAAAGGTACTTTTTGTGAGAAAATTTACTTTTTTTAAGCAAAGGTATTTCTTTAAGATAAGATATTTTTTAAGAAAGGGTACTGTGGTTAAGAATATGAATAGGTATGTTTTTTGAAATAATTTTCTTTTTTTAAGAAAAGGCACTTATTTAAGAAAATGTTCTTTTTTTAAACTTCTTTCACTTTGACTTTTATAAATTTACTTTTTATTGGGTTCAAAACTACAATATATACTAAATATTGGTTACAGGCTCCACCTAGAAAACTTCCCATTAAACAAGAAATTTCCCAACATATGTTAGTCTAGACACAAACCAAACGAAAAGTACTCAATATAGTTGATAATAATGGGCTGTAGCATAATAGCGTCAAAAAAAAGTTGTTTAATGTTTTTTTATTTAGCAACGTGCGGTAAGGAACTTCTTTCCAAAAATGCTTTGGAGTATCAACGATATATGTACATACACACTGAAAAATCTGTCTTTATTTGTTGTTCCTATGCAAATATAACGTGTTTGTAGGTTGTCGCAAATATTGTATACTTGCGCCCAAACACATTAGCGGCATTCATGCAAACGTGAAAGCCGAGAACTTTTGCTCAGCGCAAGTTTCCCTCGCACCGTTGCATGAGGCACCAGGTAAAGTTGCTCAGCGTAGTTGTGCTCAAAACCATATCTGCTGACCAAGATGGATGCATAAGGTGGTAGCAGTAGCAATTGCATGTACTATGTAAGTATGTGTACTTTTTCTACTGTTCTAGTGCTATCACCCTATTTATCCATCCTAGTCAGATGACAACGAAATGTCAAAAGTTTACACGTTTCTCCATCCCACGTTTGCGCAGCAAATTTGCCTCGAAAACTTTCCACTTTTGAGCAAGTCGCTTTGTATGGGAAATTTGTTTGTTTTGACGTTTGCTGTGCAAGTTTACGATGTTTTCGAGTTTACGAGGTTCTTTCGAGCTTTCATGAAGACCACTATTGTGTTCGCTATTCAATATTAACTACAAGTTAGAGACACAGGATTAATAGTTTATAATAAATGTTTTGTGACCCAAATGTGGCTTTGTTTGTTGAAATCTGCTGAAAACAAAAACGTGACACACAAGAAAGAAACAAGATAGCAGTGCTTAAAGTGAAATAAGAAAAAACTTCGTTAAAAATATTTATAGTTTTCATTTTACAAAGTTGTTTGCTTCTCCTTTAAAATTATATTTTTGTTAGTTATGCCTTTTTGCATTTTAGCTAACGATATAACGAGTTTTTCAATAAGAGCGCTACAAAAGTTTTTTTAAATAAAACAAAACCGGTTTTAGATAACAATGAAATTCTTTATTCCTGTGATAGTACTTTCGATGCCATTATGTATGGAACTGGATTTCTTTTGCATGGCCACCACGGGCACGCTTCGCGATTCGCATTCACAGTAACGTGCCGGTCTTGATCATCACGGAAGAAGTACGGCCCAATGACGCCGCCGGCCCATAAACCGCACCAAACCCTAATTTTTTCGGGATGCAATGATGACTCATGGATTACGTGTGGATTGCTGTCTGACCAATAACGCGTATTATGCATATTGACGAAGCCATTCAGCCAGAATGAGCCTCATCGCTGAAGATGATTTTCCGATGAAAATACGAATCGTAGCGCTCTTAAAGTTGAGGCCACTGACTCCAAATTTCGGTAGTAAATTTTAATAATTTCGACTCGTTGTTGGCTCGTATATCTTTCCATGATGAAATGGCAAACTTTACTGAAGAGAAATGTCAAAAGAGCGGGAAAAAATATGGCTTCGTTTGCTGTCCCTATCGATTTACTCTTGTAGCGTCCCTTTATTAATGTTTCCTGCAGTATGTTGCTGGGGCGGATTTTTATTTTATTAAAAATTTTGAATTTTATTAAAATGAAAATGGCCCAGAATACATATTAATTCTTCACATCCATACAAGTTCAACGACAAAGTACAAGGTGGCGCAAAAGTAAACTTCCGATGTTTTTTGGCTGTAATTTAAAAAAAAAATTAAAAACTTTGATTCTTGTTGTGGATTATTTTTATTTGGTGTTTTATTTTTTTTTTTACATCAAGTCGAGAATATGATGTCATGTAAATGGCCGCCGCCACAGTTGATTGTCATTTGAGCCCTTTTTATGGCATTTTCCATCACTTTGGCCAAAACTTCCGGCGATACGTCCTCACATTCTTGACAGATATTGTCTTTAAGAGCTGCAAGAGTCTGAAGCTTGTTGACATAAACCCGCGACTTCAAAAAGCCCCACAAAAAGAAGTCTGAAGCGGTCAAATCAGACGATCTTGCTGGCCAGTGCAAATCGCCAAAACGGGAGATTAGGCGCCCGGGAAATGCATCCTTCAGCATATCGGTTGTGGCACGTGCAGTGTGTGCCGTTGCACCGTCCTGTTGGAACCACATGTTTTCCAATCCCAATTCATCAAGTTGCGGCAAAAAGAACTCGTTGATCATTGCTCTGTAGCGGTCACGGCGCTTCCATGACATCGACAGCGCTTCCATGACATCCTCGGCTACAGCAGCAATATTCTCTACAGAACGGCTACTCCGGGGTCTGCCACGCCTGGCAGCATCTCGTGTTGTGCCAGTCTCTTCGAGGCGAGCGGCTAAACGTCGCAGTGTTTCACCAGTAGGCGCTGGACGGCCAGGAAATCTGCGACGAAATTCACGTTGTGCCAAAGTCACCGACCGATTATTGGTCAAATAAATAGTCAGCAATATTCCGCGTTCTGGAGCAGTGTAGCGTAACATTGTTTATTAACGTGTATTTCGCATGTGTTTACTACACAAATGTCAAAACAGAACTGACATTAGGGGCCAATCGCAAAATTTATAGCATTTTCTGATAGGAGGATTACTTTTGCGCCACCTTGTATATGCCACGATCGCATTTCAAACCAAGAAGCAGTAACAGAAAAAACATTTTGGTAGTATGTAGGGTACACGAAACCAAAAACGTTTACTATTTCTGTGATGCTCCCATCCATCATAAATTTCAACACTACAATTTTTTTTTTCTGACCCTAGGGCCCGTTTGAAGTATTAAACCCGGATTTTCGAATTTTTCTCGTAGTATTCTTATCCAGCCCGTTAATTTCCTGACATGAAGGGGATTCGCAAAAATGATAAAACATTTTTCCACAGGTATTACGTACATACAATTTCGAAAACAACTGGGTAATAAAAGTATTGAAAATAAATATCATATTTACAGAAAAAAAGTAATGACCCCGACGTGATTTGAACACGCAACCTTCTGATCTGGAGTCAGACGCGCTACCGTTGCGCCACGGAGTCATATACCCCACTTGTGTTTATTGTTTCTTTTACTATACCTCTTGTGTATCGAGTGGAAAATGTATTTTTAGAACAATAATGCAAACGCTGTTGTCTCGCACAGTCTCAGGTTCTTTCCCCGGCATTTATTGTTGTTTATTTTTTCCACATTTATCGTTGTTGTAGTTGTGTTTTTTGTTTGCTTTTGATTTCAATTGAGTGTTGCTGGCAGTCAATTCTTTGGTAGAATTTTGAAAAAATAATGTAGTTTTGCATTCGAATTCGTGTGGACATTCATGAGTACAATTGTATTGATTAACTAGAATGTTGATTTGTATGAGATACATTTTATTGATATTCGAATAAATTCGACTAGATTTTTACATTGTATGTCCATATTGTCGCTACGCCAACGAAAATAGTTACATACATACATATGTACTTATGTATGTATAAATACAAATGGATTTCAATTGTCCAAACCAATTTGTTTTCCAAAAATTGCGCATAACCCTTTCGATGGCGCGGCGCCGTTCGATATGTACAGTGAGTCACAGTTAAAATCATGCACTTGTAATATTTGCTTATTTGAGCACGGTGACTTCTCAAAAATTTTTTTGCTCAAATTTTTCTTAACTCGAGTTAGGCTGTTATTGTTTGTGACCACAGATATGATTTTTGGTATCAATAAGAAGTAACATTTTCTTATTTATTGTTGGCATAATAAAACAAGTACATAAAGAAGTGCTGAGGCTAAAAAGAAGTACTTTTGCGTACTTCTATAGGTGCTGTGCAGTCAGAAGTATTTACAATTTGTATAAAAAAGTACGCGTACTGCTGAAAACAGTACGTCTGGCAACCCTAATTTGGGGGGTTTTTGGGTCGACGAATCCATTTTTGACATTTGATTTTATTTTTGAGTACCGCCAGAGGACGCCTTCGCCCATTTTTTGGGATTTTATCGCCTTTTTTGGGGAATATTGACGGAATTGTTGTGAAACGTGACGAATATTTGAGTTTCTCACAATGCAGTCCCAAAATTTAAATAGCCCATATAGCTATAATTCACCGCTATAATTTAGGGGGGGGGGTACTTCTTCACGACTAAAGGGAGAAAAATGTAAATAAAAAAAAAATCAATTGAATTCAGTAATAAAAGGAACAGAAACACGACGTTAAGAACATGACAGAGACTGAGTTATTTTTGTAAGTCTTTCCTGCTTTCAAGTCTAGGGAACTTTTCACGGCTTTCTAATGTCTCCGTCATAACTTCTTCTCAATTGTGTTCAACAACCCGTTTGGATACGCTAGCGAGCAATTGAACGTGCCTTTCCGTTCCTTGTATGTGTAAGGGAATTTTTGGATCAGGCAGCGGCGGATCATTATCTTATATTGCCTATTGTCTTGCGTATTTTCGTGCGATTTAACCAACATAAAATATGTATAATTTACCTGTCATTTGTACCATAGCTACATATTCGAAATAAAAGCATAAATTAAAAATAATTTTGATTTCAATTTTATTTTTATTTCCAAAATAAAATATTTCTAAAATTTAATTATTTTGGTTACTAAAGTTAAAGTACAAAAAAAGAAACACGAATAAAAATATTGAGATTATTTTATTTCCTTTAGCATGATTAGAAGGAAATAAATATTTATTTTTGATCTCATAAATAAAATACTTTTTTAATGCTAAATATGTTTTTCATATTAGTTGAATAAATCTTTTCTTACCATTTATTTCGATGACGAAAGAAATATAAGGCGGTCAGTGTAGGGATCGAACCCACGTTCTCATGTTCAAGAGCCGCGCACACTAACCATTGCATGACTGACGGCGTCATGCTACTATTCGAGACATAATTCAGCGCGATGGTACAGTATAGAATATGTTTACGACGGTGAACCGGGGAATATTTGGTAATGCTGATGGACGAGGGTTTTTAGAAAAGTGGGGGCTGGTCCAGGATTAAGTGATCCAAAAGTGATTGTTGCGACTGGTGATCATTTGGGGGGGGGGGGGAGACAATTCTCCATATTCTCAGGGGAAATGGTTTGAATGGATGAGTTGCCCTGTAGTGGGCCATATTTATCAAGTGGGAATACAGCGCTTCGGAGAATATTACCGTGGGACTATGAGGACGATTTTCGCTTCTGGGGCAAGTTTTGTTCTCCAACGAGTGCGAATTTAGTACACTTGGGTCGGAATGACGCGTTAATGTGTGAAGAAATTCAGGCGATGATCTCAAATTTAAGGACATGAGAGAAACGGTTGAACACAGACGTCATGGCTTGGGGGTGCATGTCGGCATTAGGGGTTGAGAATCTTTATGTAATCGAGGGAACTATGGACAAATGGAGGTGGCTCGACGTTCTTGAGGGTGTTGTTGGGGAATGTGCCAGAAAGCTGGATGCTCAGTGTACATTTCGATTCTATCGGGGCCATGAACCAGGGGATACGACAAAAGCGGTTAGCGAAATGGTCAGGGGTTATTAGAATACCACCCCGATCACCGGTTAAAAAGTTTTCGAGCATTTGACATTTTGGAGGTGAAAGTGAGGGAACGTAACATCACTAATGGGAGGAATGGTAAAACATCAGAACTGACTACACCGAAAACTTGTTGCGAGTAATGGAACAGCGTCTGGGGGATGTCATCAGGCGAAAAGGACTGCTAACTAATTTCTAACGTTATTATGTATAATTATTATTGATGATTTGTTGATGGCGTATATGATTTTCAGTATAAGATCCAAATACTGAATATTGTTTCCGTTTATTTTAGTTCTTTTAAAAAAATATATTATAATGTTTTATTTATTTTTTAACAACTACATGGACTAAAGATTTATTTGAAATAAAAATTGGTTGAAATTTTGTTTATTGTTTGTGCAGCGTTACAGAAATAAAATAACAGTACATGGATTGCACTGTGGCTCACTGTATATACGTGAGAAGCCACTGTTAAGAAAATGCACTTTTTAGGAAAAAAACACTAAAGACACTACGAAGACCACTGTGGTCACAATTGCTGCCAGATGCTTTTTTACATTTCTCGACCGACATTTATTCACTGATTAAATGTTAGAACTTCACATGGAAATTGACTCTTAAAGATGATCACCCAAACAAATTGGAAATGCATATAAGTCATTTTTCCTTTTCAGCACAGATACAAAATGTAGATTAGATAGAGATGGACTCCTAGAAAGGCAATGTGGCAATTATCTATGGCCCCGTTCTTATGTTTAATGTATCGTCTTATTTGCTTTGTGTATCGTGGGAACGCCGCATAACAGCGCAAGAGACGAGACGTTGTTTTATAGGTCCTTTTGAAAACAATAGTCAATTTTTATCATACTAGGGAACAAATCGCTATTTTTATTTTCTAAGGATTAGATCTTTCAAATATTGGCCAAAAATGCGAATAATGTATTCAATTCTGGGTATTTAATTTCCGGTGACAGACGAATGACGAGAGTAATATGGGCTCCAAATTCCTCAATCGGTCAATTAAACGATCCGAAGAGTGGAATTATATGTTTACCGCATTGTTCTCGCAATATATCCATGATTTCATGGGCTGTGTGGCAGATAGAGGGTTATTCTTGAAACCAAATGTCAATCGAGATCACTACCATCAATTTCAGTATCAAATAGTATGTTATTATATAAGTAGTTATTACCAATAAAGCCTGAAATGGGTCTCATCGTAGAACAAAATTTTGGTCAAACTCGGTGAATTTTCTGCAAGATTTTCAAGATACCAAAGCCTGAAATTGTGACGATTCGGAAGGGCGATCGGCTTCAATTCTAGAACGTGTTGTTTGTTGTAAGCTTTTAAACTGAGATATTTCTGTTAAATACGACCAGTAGTTTCATACGCGAAGCCAAGCTGTTGATAACGGCAGCTATTTGTTATTCACTACGTGCTGAAGGTGGTCTACTTGGTTGTGTATTATCCAAAAATGTAAATTATCTTTCAACTTTGTCGATGGGAGAGCGAATAGTTGTGCCTTCGGTATGTCGATTACACAGTTTCACAAATTTTGACCAAACATATCTGACACCTAATCCCTTTGTAAAATTGTCCGCTGAAATCGAACTACTGATATGCGAAATCAGTAGTACCAAAAGTAGAACCGTTTTTGAAAAGATGATGTCACTTAAATGCAAAAATATTGGACAGATTTTGACGATACTGTTTCTCAATGACAGATAATAAAATTACTGAAACAAAGAAGGTTCGATTGTAAAAATTGGTTAAGAAATGACTAAGTTACACAAGTTCAAAACAAGTAAATATAGAAAGCTTAATTTATTTTTTCAAGTTTTGCATATTGACTTGCTTGGGTTCCCTGATTCGATCAAAGTCGAAAAGTGGTTTATTCTAAATCATCTGTTACTTTGTAATTTTTGCACTGATCTGGATATTGTTCGTTTTGAAATATACTAACGCCTTAAGATATAAAACATTAATATTTTTAATTGTTTGGTTTGAAAAAAAATATGATAAAAGAGCAAAGTTGGAAAAAAATCATCAACATTTTTGTGAAATTTAAACTTTGGTTCACTGTAACAATCTTTAAATGTGATCCACCGTTGTTTCAAAAATTTTATTATCTTTTATTAAGAAAACAGACTGACAAAATGAGTCAAATATATGCAAAGATATTTGCATTTAAGTGGCATAATCTATTTAAAAGGCCCAAATCACGGAAATTTTGGTATCTCTCGAAAACAGTTCTACTTTTGACCATTCCGATTTCACATTCGGATTCAGCGGACAATTTTATATAGCGATTAGGTGTCAGTTATATTTGGTAAGGACTTTGTTGAAAATTTGTGACACAATATTATGTAGACTGTAGAGTCACTGGCGGTAATAATCACAACTTCGAAACGATCGTTCGCCAATGTGTGGCAAGTCCCACTATCGACTGTTTAATTTTTTTCACTAATTGGACACAAATATTTTAATGGATAAATCAAGTTAGAATTTGATTCTGAGTCGTTTAGTATATAAAATGTGATTCAGTTATATATATTATCTCAAAATCTAAAAATATTAATTAATTTTATTGTATAATCTTTATTATCATACAACAGAAACATTCTTTACATTTATTTTTTAATGATTATTTCGTTAAAATTTTGGTCATAACTGCGGCTAACGTAGTCCATTCTGAGGTTGCAATTTCCAAAGACGTGTTCGAGAAATTTCAATTGTATTTGATGCGAGTTATGTCTGCTTCCAATTACTCAATCCTAGCTGGCTGATCTATATTGACGTTGGGGTTTACGTAGCTCCAAAGGAGAAAGTCTAAAGAAGTGTTATAACAAAATCTAGGTATCCAAAACACCGGCCTGTTCTCGCAATATTTCCATGATTTTACAGGTTGTGTGGCAAGTACGGGTTGCCTGCCTTATTGGAAACAAATTTCGTTGAGATTACGGTCTTCAATTTGTGGCAGTCAGGATTTAAAGGATGGTGCATTTAAAATTTTGGAATATATTTTCGCTTTATAAAAAATATACTAATTTTATACTATTTTTTCAAAATTATGTAAATTTTGGTAAGGCGGACCATCATTGACATTTATGAATGAAACACAACATCGTTCAAATGGTTTCCACTACTTGCTTCACTTACGACTTACATCATTCGACCTACCCAATTTTCCAATATTTTTTCGATTTTTTGGGACTCTATCTCGTGAGCGACGGCGTCGTTTTCATGTTTTAAGGTCTCAATGGTCTGGGAATTGTTTATGTGACACTTATCTTTCACGGCGCCCTAGAGATTGTAGTCCATCGGGGTCAAATCGCAACTGTGAGGTGGCCAATGGACATCCGAGTTTCGTCTGATTATGCAGTTTTCGAACACAATGCCCAAAAGATCTATTATAACGTTGCCGTTGTGGTACGTAGCGCTGTCCTGTTGAAACCATTCGTCGTCCATGTCATCCTCTTTAACTTTTGGGAACAATACGTCGCTGAGCATGGCACGGTAACGCACGCCTTTGATGCTGCCATGCCAAAACCGGCACCAAACAGTCACTCGATGTGGATGTATCAGTTTCTCCTCGATGACGTGTGGGTTTTTCGATACCCAAATGTTATTATTTTGTTTGTTAACGTAGCACCGAGGAGAAAATGCGCTACATCGGAAAATATGATTTTTCGGTAAAACTGTTCATCTTCAGCCAATCGATTTTCAGCCCATTCAGCGCATCGGATGGTCACAGGACTTCTGTCCTTGGATTAATTGGACTTTATATGCCTTCACACCAAGGTCTTTATGCAAAATTCTGAGAAAAGAATTGTGAGAAATTTTCAATTACTGCGAACGGGGGCGAGTTGATGTTTATGGCTATTCGTGCACACTAACAGCTACAGCGGCAATATTTTCCACTGAACACACTGGACGAGCATATACACGAGTTAATTTGTGCAGTAAGAACCCGGATTGACTCGCTTCACTAATTTATCCACAAACTGCGTTGATGGCACTCTATTTCTATCGAATTTATTTCGAAGATTTCGTACAGTTTGAGTTGAAGACTCAGAAATTTGAAATAAAGTTTTTAATATTTCCCAATTTTCTTCAAGCGCAGAGCGACTCATTTCGTAAATCTCAAACCTTTAACTAACGAACTGTCACTTCATAAATGTCAAATTGGCTATCTGCTTCTTCGAAATAAAAAGTTTCGTATGACCCAACCTTTAGTTCGTTACCATGGCGCGATAACAGATCACATTCGCCACATTTTGAAGGAAATATGGACCGTTGATTCCACCGGAAACCGCTGTATGGAATTGCAACTCTTGAAGCTCTTCGAGTTGATTTTCAGCCAAACTACGGCAATTTAGTTAATTGACGTAGCCATTAAGCCAGACATGGGCCTTATCGATGAGCTAAATTTTGGTCTAAAACAGTTGATCTTCCTCCAGCTTTTCAAGACCCCAAAGTTGACGCTGTGCCGAACTTAGTCTTTCCATGGAGAAATATCCAAATGTTACGAACATCAGCTCTAAGTCAGGTTTCCCTGTGACCACAGTGTGGTGGTAACAGCCTGATTTCGAAAATGGCAAGTGAAAGTCCCTTGTGAAAGTCTCTTTCTCGAGTCAAAATCGAATACGATTTGACTATTTGATGCTTTTCATTGGCATAGTTCCTAATATTGGAGAACCGAACATTAAAAGAGGAACATGATAACCATTGATAACCATTATTTGCACAAAAACGTCATTATTATGTCAAATTGTATTCAATTTAAATCGATTAGTTTCCATCATCACACACCGCATTGTTTTAATTGAGAAATATTTTTTTTTTGTTTTAAATTCTAGAAATTTGTACGAAATTCAAAAACAAAACTTTTCCAACAAAATGTAGGACATATTTTCCAAAATGCAGATAACTTCAACTTGATCAAATTCACCACTTCGCAACATGCTTCAGTTGTATCGCTATATAAAACAAAACAAAGATGTCACCATCATTTTGAGTTCACCATTGAGTTTATGTCTGTGCTAGACAATTTTTATAGATTAAATCCTAAAAGTATGCCTTGGGTTGTTCAATGCAAAGTATTAAAATGTTGAACCCTTAAAACTTGTAATAGAAATCTTATCAAATATTGTTAATTTTGTGGCAAAAAGGCAGAGTATGTAATAACTACACTGCCGATCAATTAAATAGGCTCAAGGTTTTTCTTTACCATAATGCATTTTTGAAATGAACAAAATTTGGAAAAATATATTTTTTTTATTACATTATTGTCACTATTGAACAAACGAAATAACAATTTACATTCTATCACAAAAGAATATTTTTCAATATTTTTTTGGGGTTGAACTTAAAAAATTAAATTTGTTATCAATTATTCAAATATTTTTATCAATCAATCAAAATTGATATAAAATAAAAACTTAGTGTTAACTCATATTTTTATGTTTTAAGGTTAATTAATAATGTGTGTATCCACCGTTATTTGAAATCATTTCATAAATTCGGTCAGGAATTGAATAGTAGAGGGATCTTAGACGAGCCAATGATAGTTCAATTCTTCAAATTGTCTGTCAGATTGGTAGACTTTGCGCGAAAACCATCCCCAAACGCTCCCAATGATGTTTAGGTCAGGAGAGTACGGATGCGGCTCGATTAAGGTGACATGGTCCTTAATCTATGTCTTTACCACTCGAGCGGTATGTTTTGGGGCATTATCATGTTGAAATGTCCAAGGCGATAGCCTAAAAATGTTTGAGAAGTGTGGAAAATGGGTGTTCAAGCCATTCTCTGTAGCGTATGGCAGTCATCTTGGATGAATCGAATTGTAGTTCGAATGAGCCATAACAGGAGATGGCACTTCACACCATTACGCTCTCCTCACAACTATGGTTAAGAGTCAAATAGTGTTCTTCCTCTCTTATGTCATGGAAGTAATAATTGAAACTATCTGGTCCATCCAAATTAGAGCGTTTTTCATCAGAAAAAAATTACATGAGGTAGCAGTGGACACCCGGTTGGAACGAAGATCCTTTCGCTATATATTATGTACTAGTTAGTTCCAACACGCCAAAGGCGTCCGTTGAAAACTACGATAATTTAAATGGATCTTTAAAAAATATACCATTTGTAAAACGATAAACTTTAAAAAAAAATGTTTTTTTATAGAATGTAATTTTTTAAAAAAAAAATTATATTTTTAGGTCCTTTTTGTAAGAATATGTATTATAACTATTTTCCCGAAAAGGTGCCTTTATAAAGAAAGGTTTTTCTTTTGTTAAAAGCTTATGTTTTTTAAGAAAAGATACTATGTTTTAGAAGAAGTACTTTTTGTAAAAAAAGCCATAATATGAAATTTTTTTGCAGTCATTTTTTAAGGGCAGGTACTTTTGAAAGAAGTGGTTACGTTATTTTATTAAGAAAATGTACTTACTTTCAGAAAGGCTACTTATCTCAAGAAAAGAAAAGGTATTACTTTATTTTTAAGAAAAGGTGTTTTTAAGAAAAAAAATTTTTGTAAGAAAAGGTATTTTTTTACGGAAGGTATTTTTTTGAAGAAAATGTTTTTGACGTAGAATACGTCTTACCTTACGGTATGAGGAGTCATGTCAGGTTTTTATTGTTGTAATCTTTATTTCATTGAATTTGAGGAAACGGCTAGATGAATTTTTTTAAAATTTTTGTAGGTAAATGAAGATGTTATCTTTCGTTTGATATACATTTCATATTGGTTGATATATTTCTAGTATTTTAATTTCTCAAATGAAAATTGTTTAAACACATACACTCAAACATATGTGTGGTGTTTGGTTGAGTGTTTTTGGTTGCTCAACATTGCTTAGGAACATGTATCTAGTAAAAAGTGAAACGAACAGCAAGCTAATGTTGCTTGGCAACATGTATCTAGTAAAAAGTGAAACAAACAGTAAGCTAACGTAATAAAGGTTTTTTGCGAAAGCTTCAATAAAGCTGTTGTAACATTAATTTTGAATTGTAAAGCGTAAAGCTTTCACACAACGCTCGAATGCTAATGCGAAGACTCGATAAGGTAAACCTTTTTTAATATTAGGGCGGCCCTCTCAACATTCGCAGAACTTATTTCAATAAAAATATTAATTAAAATACATAAATTAAATTAAGTTTAAAAAAATTTAACATAATATTTTTTTTTTTAAACGGACTTGAATCAAATGCCGTTGGTAAATATAAAAATTACAGCAGACAGTTGTCCGAGGCCCTGCAGGCTGTGTCAGGGACACGGCCATTAAGTTTAACGTAGAATACGCCATCCGATAAGACAGAAAACATATATAACAATAAATGATAAATAATATAAGCAAATGAATTTATTGTTATATATGTTTTCTGTCTTATCGGATGGCGTATTCTACGTTAAACTTAATGGCCGTGTCTCTGACACAGCCTGCAGGGACAGTCCGTGGCCGAAGGCCTCGGACAACTGTCTGCTGTAATTTTTTTTAAGATAAAGAAATTTTTTTTAGAATTGGTCTTTTTTCAAGAATAGGTACATTGTTAAGAGTAGGTACTTATCTCAGGAAAAGTTATTTTGTTTCACAAAAAACGTACTCTTTAAAGAAAAGGTAGTTTTTTAAGAAAAGGCAATTTGTTGTATGAAACTGTACTTTTTAAGAAAGAGAATAGGTACTAATTTTCAAAAAATTCTATTTTAAGAAACGATACTTTTTGTAAAAAAATTAACTTTTTTTTAAGGTATGTATTTCATTTGGATATTTTTATTAGGAAAAGGGTATTTGTTTAAGACTATGAAATAGGTATTTTTTGAGAAAATTTACTTTTTATAAAAACTTTTTTAAACTTGTTTCACTGTGGCTTTCCTAATTTTCTTTTTATTGAATTCAAAACTACAATATATTCTAAATATTGGTTACAGGCTTCACCTAGAAAACTTCCCATTAACCAAGAAATTTCCCAACATATGTTAGTCTAGACACAAATCAAAAAAAAGTACCCAATATAGTTGATAATACTGGGTTGTATAGTGTAGTGTAATAGTAAAAGTGTTAAAATCAGTTGTTTAATATTTTTCATTTAGCCCCCATCCCGCAAAGTGCGAAAAGGAACTTCGTTCCAAAACCGATTTGTAACCACTCCCTACTCCAAGTTATGTGACACCGAGCCAAAAGAGAGCAAGCATGCTTACGAATGTCGGTGAGCGGTGATTTTTTCTTTAACTTCATTCACTTTAAATGTTTTACTTTGCTTATCACTCGCCGTACGGTAGCTACACTTGTACTTACGCCCAAATTTAATCGAATTTTTGATGTAGCGTACATTGAGTTTGAGTCTTTACGGGTAATTTCTTCGTTCATCATGCGTATGGGCTTTCCCAGCGGACTTGCCCATATTTTTAAAATATATTGACTGATTTCTTAGGAAATGACTGAGTCGGACTTTGTTTTTCATGTTAAATTTATCAATTGACGATTCTTAGTTAGATTTTATGCGCTTATTCTGAATTTGTTGTTCAATCAATAATTGATCATTCAGTTTCCGAAATATGGGGATTTTAAAATTTGCAAAAATATATTTTAACAATATATTTGTTGTTTATCTAATTATTTGCAGGAATGATATTTAAGAACATTATAATATTACATAAAATTTGATGAAAAACGCATGTTTTTGAAATGATGAAAAAACCTGTATGGAGGTTGCGTATAAACCATGACATTATTTTAGGACAGTAAACAAATATGGTTTGAGTAAAAGTGATTGTATTACGGTGCGTTTACACGGGACAGTTTGAGACAAGATAGTTGAGAATATGTATTAGTTGTCACAAAGAGAAAAATTGTTTGTGTGACGTACGCGTCCAGCCAGTTATAAAGACAGTACAGTTTTAAGCAACCGCCGACAGTGTCGTTTCGTTAAATTTCTTGCTCTGATTTTTTGTTTTTTCGCTCTTTTGCCATTGTATTTTGTCTTACTTCTCCAAATTACAATGGGACTGATGTACACTGCAAAATTAGACATGTATTCATGTTTATATGTTTGTATTGTCAAACAATATTTCAATAAAAATTAGCAACATTTTCAAATACAAATATATTTCCCAATTTGTAAAGTCGTTTGCGATGTTTTGCTTTTTTCACAAATTATTACGAAACGTCACCGATATGGCCGAAGGCTGAACTAGTAAAGGTTGACGCAGTAGGATTTGTTGTAATTGTGTGAACCAACAACAGGCATTTAGTTTTTGCTTCATGACTCTAACAAAAAAGTACAACAACAAAATACACTGAATTTAACAGATGGAGTCATAAGAAAGCAAAATCAGTTGTTCTATTTCGCCAACCTTTACTAGTTCAGCCATGATCTGGCCGATTACGTCAAATCTCTTGCCGAAGTTACTGTCACTGAAAAATCAGAGACAGTGGCGAGGCAAGTGAGAGAAGTGTAAATGTGGTAGTAAAAATGTGTGAATGTATTTCTACTGTCGGAGCAAAACTGTCCCGTGTAAACGCCAGGTTAGGTTGCGGAAGGGTCGTCTGCATTCCAAAAAAGTAAATGCGCAGTTCATTATATTTATTCATTACCTATATCACAGTGCCAGAGAATTTGCTCAAACTCTTCTTTAAAATCGCTATCTGGGCAAGTCCCAGAAACAGTCTACCAACCAACTTTTTTTTGAAATTAATCCAACCTAATTTTTTTTTACGGAACATTAGACTCGATATCTAATTTTATAAATATGTTAAAATATGTAATAATAATGTTATTAACTAAGAATATAAATTGTTTTGTTGAAATAAATACAATTGTTTTTATTTATATACTACTGGAAAAGATGTAGCGTGCGTCACGTAGCGTGCGTCACATAGGGTTCACGGCTTTTCAGAAAAAACTACAAAATTTTTTGCCTGCAAATAATTTATTTTATAATTCTCTTATGTTCATCTTGCTTTACACATTTCATTTCGTGTGCTTTATTATGCAAAATTTGGTAAAAAAAAAAAAAAAATTACAACAACATTCGAAGCTACTTCCAATTTCACTGAGCAACAAATTAAAAAAATCTTTGGTCCTAAGAACGCCACTATGTTTTTCACTCAAACCCCCTAAACACCATGTATGTATAAGTTAAAGGTATCTCTTCGGAAAGACCAACAAATGTGTATATTTTAATCCGAAAACGCGTACGAATGTAGCGTTCGTCACGCAGGATTTGCCCATATCTGGAAACTAAATGGCAATTTATTGGGCAAGCAATAGATTCGTAATCAGCGTACCAAATCTAACTAAGAATTTTAAAAATCATAGAAAAATTGAACTTTTGGTCAAACCAAATTTAAAATCGTCATATCACGAAAACTAAATGATCAATTAGAGATCGAACGACAGATTCGTAATCAGCTTGAAAAAGTTTTTTTCCTTTCTGTCATTTTTCTCGTTTCTAAATTTTTGTCGTCATGAAATTCTCCTTCCAAGAATACGGTAATATCGTGTACCATTATGGAAAAGCTGATGGAAACACTTACGGAAAAAAATTTCGTTAATTGAAAACATTTAAAAAAAAAATTCGTTTTCATTTCAAACGAAAAAATAAATTATTTAAAATCAATTTTGAAGCAATTTTCAATGATATTTCTTTTTCATTTAAAAAGTAGATTATGCATTTATTGAAAATGCATTCAAAAATGCAATTATTTTAAACACGAATATCTCGAAAACGAAGCCACCTAGGCAATTGGCGTAAGAACAAACATTGTAGCTTTTGTTCTCAGCTATCACGTGTTTAAGTTTAGACAAAAGTTTAGGGGACACCCTGTATAAATATTTGAGTAAAAGTAATTGCATGGGTGCGAAAGGTTTTTTTGCGATATCAGAAATGTAAAGACACAATTCTTCATATTTTTTCATGTCCTACATCATACTCCGGGAGCATTTGCCGCAAAAAAAAGGACTAACCCTAATGTATAGTGGATGGTTCAGTCACGACTGGACAAATTTCACCAGCGTATTACTTGGATTTTTCATGAAAATATGTCCATCAATGACCATCCCGGACGGGGCGAAATGGCAGCGGTTTGAATATTTTCGGATTGGTGGTAGGAGGTTCCTAGGGTAAAATTGATAAGTTCTGAACCAGGGGTCGGATTTTTTTGTTTTTCGGCTTGTTGGAAAGGACTTTAAGACCTTTCAGAATCATTAAAAAAATTAAAAAAAAAGTAAATCGCCGAGCTACGGAGCTTTTTTATTTTATTGAAATTTTTGGCTGAAGAATCAAACACAAAGGAAAAAAACATTTGATGTTAAAGGAAGTTTTTAATTCCCGTTTTCTACTAAACACAATTGCAGCCGTTTGCGAACCACATCGGACATGTTTAATTCGGTCATCTGCAGATCCACACTCGTGAGCAGTTACTTGCACGCATTGAGGAAGCTGCGGTGAAAGTTCGTGAAAAGATGAAATAGCTATATTCCCAACCACCCACCATAATGATCAATTTCACTCATTTCATTTCAATATTTCTATTAAAATTTACTTTTTCATAGAAAGCGTACTTTTTAGTAGTTATTGATCTTGAACCGAAGAATTGTTAAGAATATAACAATTGAAAGATCGAATAATATAAACTCAAACTGATATATGTTGAAGACGGTACACTCTAACGCCTATCTCATGGTAATCGTTGTTTCTTTTTTGAAAGCATGCAAAAGGAAAGAATTGTCGTGAACATTTATGGTTATGGCAAAGTATTTGTTATGGATGTTTTCGCACAAGTACTCGTAGGTGTGTTAAGACAATTCTCGCTAAGTTAAGTTTTGTTTATCCCTATAATGTGTAATGATATATCGGGTTTTTCAATAAGAGCGCTACAAAAGTTTTTTTAAATAATACAAAACCGGTTGTAGATACGAATGAAATTCTTTATTCTTGTGAAAGTACGTTCGATGCCATTATGTATGGAACTCGATCTCTTTTGCATGGCCACCACGGGCACGCTTGCAGAAGTCCAGACGCTGAACCCAATTTTCGACGGGTTTCAAGCATTAATCGGCCGATACTGCTGCAATTTCACGTTCGATATTCGTACGAAGTTCATCAATCGTCGCTGGCTTGTTGGCATAGACCATAGACATGACGTAGCCCCACAGGAAATAATCTAACGGCGTCAAATCGCACGACCGAGGCGGCCAATCGACTGGGCCATTTCGTGACATAACACGTTCACCAAACTTGGTTTCCAATAAATTGATTGTGGCATTCGCTGTGCGGCTTGTGGCGCCGTCCTGTTGGAACCACATGTCCTCCACGTCCATATTATCCAATTGGGGCCAAAAATATTCGGTTATCATTGAACGGTAGCTATTCGCATTCACAGTAATGTGCCGATCTTGATCATCACGGAAGAAGTAGGGCCCAATGAGGCCGCCGGCCCATAAACCGCACCAAACCGTAATTTTTTCGGGATGCATTGATGACTCATGGATTACGTGTGGATTGCTATCTGACCTATAACGCATATTTTGCTTATTGACGAAGCCATTCAGCCTGAAATGAGCCTCATCGCTGATTGTTGAGGCCTCTTAAAGTTGGCCTCTGAAAGTTGAGGCCACTGACTCCAAATTTCGGTAGTAAATTTTAATAATTTCGACTCGTTGTTGGCTCGTATATATATATATACCATGATGAAATGGCAAACCTTACGGAAGAGAAGTGTCAAAAGAGCGGGAAAAAATATGGCGTCGTTTGCTGTCCCTATCGATTTACTTTTGTAGCGTCTCTGTTGAAAACCCCTTTACCTAAATACTTGTGGAGAAGGGCACTGATGATATGCCTTGGTGGGCATTGAAATAGCTATGTTCCCTACCATCCACCATCATTTCACATATTTCTTTTATAATATTTCTATTAAAATTTACTTTTTTCATAGAAAATGTACTTTTTAATAGCTATCCTTAATATCTAAAATTTATGTTTAAGAAACTTTCTGAATACTAGGGTATTCAATCGGTTAATCGTTAACCGGTTAACCGGAAAATTTTGTACCAATATTCGATCGAATAATTTAAAATTCACAAATTTCGAATAACGAACAAACCGATTAATATTATACGATTAATCGGTTAATCGAATTTAAGCAAAAAGTACTGCTTTTATGCTACTATGTATTTATGTACTGCTATTTATGGGAGCGAAAATTTCATAAAAAAAATCGTTTTTTTCCTATTTATTGAATTCTTTTCGAACACATTCATTGTACCAGCTGCTTTTGTTTGTGTACATTTGAATACCAATTTTGCGTCTTTCAGACACGGACAAATGCGAGCAGTGTCGCCTCATAGAGGCGCGCGGCTGCCAACTATTTTGCATAATATTTCGCCTCCGCTACTGACTTTAACTCAACCGCCAGCATTGTTGCACCGCGCCCCAAAAAAAAAACGCTGTATATCAGATTTTCTCTTCCAGGCTTGGACAACAGCTTCGCGATATTGTCAGAGAAAACGGAACTATTTATTTTCCTAATTTCAGCTTCCGAGGACAAGTAAATTATCATAAATTTTATTTAATTTGAGTTTTACAGTTTTTAAATCTAAATATTAATACAATTCGACTGGGCGATGTGTTAACTCGTATAAACCGTTTGAAATCCGTTTTGCGTTAATCTGTTTGAAAAAAAAATAAAAGTACAAATTGGGAGAACATTTGAGGCACATCGGACAACGTAAAAAGTGGCTCATCAATGTCGAAAGTTACAGGCTTGTGCATTTGACCCGGCATTTTATATAAAAATTAAAATTCTTTCTTTACAGTAGATTCCCAAGAAAATTTGAAAATTGCTTTACTTTGATCCTGCATAAAATTTAAGAGGAATCCAAAAACTCGGGATTTGAAAAAAATGTGGAGAATACGTAAATAATTACTTTTATTATGTATGATTCGATCTGAAAATGTTTCTTAGAAGACTATTTTTTCTATTTCCTATGAGTTACACTGATCAGGGGTTAATTTCTGCAATTCGTCGTGAATGAGTAGGGTTTTTCTTTTTTCGAAAATAATGCATCTAGATACAAATTACATTTAATTTGGACATATGTGATTTTTGATTAAATCTTGTACGGGTAAAAGAAGAGTATATCCACCGATTTACTGAAAATTCGAATTTTCGAACAACAGTGTGGAACAGGTTTTTTCAAGCCAAATCTAAGGATTTTTTTTACTGATACGAACAGCCAAATATGATCTCATATAATTGGCTGTTTCCAAAGTTTTATAATACTAAATGTAAAACTTTAGAAAACGATATCAATGAAAATAGTATTTTTTGCTTTTACTCGAATAACCGAACAATTGTACAATTTTATTCGATTAACCGGTGAAGAGAAAACCTCAAATAATTACTCGAGCGGTTAACCGGCCAAAGTAAAATGTCGAATAATTGAATACCCTACTGAATACTGAACTGTGTTTTAAGCCAGACGAAACAGCTTTTGCGATTATTTCATGCCTTCCCTTAAAAATGATTGATTACTTTTCCTTTTGACTGCGCTTCTTTATCAGTTTTTTTTTTGTCATATCATGGTGTCAACCCTTTAATCTGTTTTTCTTCCTTCTTTTTGCATAATCTCATTCGGGATGCATGCGAATAGGATTTAAGAAGAAAATGTGTATCCTTAACTTCCCTAAATGTATCGATTTTGTTTCCGTTGTCTTTACTTTGTGTATGTGTCTTCATTTATGTATTTGTCTATTGTCTGAGTTTAATCATAAAAAAATCTGTTGGTTACACAATCAGTTGACATCGTCATAGTCATCATAAAAATCGACGTCATTGTCCTCATCATCATCAACATCATGAGAAATATGTCCTTATCGATTTGCTCCCCTTCTTTTCTGTTAGTGCTAGTAATCACCTTCGGTGTCCACATGGAAACAATATAGGCTAATTTTTGAAAAGTAAATTTTAAACGGAAGAAAGGTCCTTTGAAATATATTTATTTATTCTCCCAATTATATCAATTTTATATTCTAAATATTGCATATCTTTTCTATATTAGTTGAAGAAGCTCTAGAAATGAGAACCCTAAAAAAACTTAACAATCCCCAAATCTTCAGAATCACTCTAATACTGCATTCACACTGCAGCAGCATTCTATCATTTGTAGACTTGAAGTAAGTTAACAGCTGATTATTGTATTGGAAAATAGATGTTTGGTTAAGGGCTTTGAATTTTGTGTTTGATTTGGTAAAAAAACAATCATAAAATTCATATTTATTGACGACTGGCATGCTTTGAATTTTCAAGTTTTCTTGAAAGATTAAATTTTATACAGATCTTGATTTATGAGCTTGAAAATAAATTATCTAAATTTAATTTCAATTGGGGTATTAATATCGACAAAAATCAAATCGCAGGGATGAAGGTCGTTATAGTGTTTACGTTGCTGCAATGAAATATTTTGTACATCCGACGATTTTGTCGTAGCAGTAACGAAACATGTCATACCCAATATTTGTGACCGTTCGTCACTTGTAAGTACTTTTTTCGAAAATAAGATCCATAGAGTAATGAAGTATAGGGACGTTGCAGATGGGCGGTTGGATGTTGGAAAGTATTGCTTTAATAATACCAAATAGAGGCAGTGGCTCACACCAACCAACAATAAATCAGCAACCGCATTGCGTTTCGTGTGTTAAAATTTTTGTATAAATACACCACAAGTACATATATACTAGCAATAACATATAAATCAGATCAAAAATATAGACACGTCTCAACACAAAACACAGTATTATTATCACACTGTGCAAACTTAAATCATTTTCCAAACTTTCGAGATACGTCAGTTTTAAATAAGGAAAATAATTATAAAGGTCGATTTACGTTAGAAATGTTACAGATAATAAGGACTCCAATGGCGAAGAGAATAAACTTTAAAGCAGATACGGATCATGTAGCACAGAATTATAGATATTTAACTAGTAAAATGTAGAACATTTCACCGAAAATGTTTTGATGTATCATTGAATTTGACGCTAGGTAACATTTTTAATATGTAACTTGTTGAATTTACCATTATTTCAAACAAATTATTTTTCTGGCTGTAAATTATAGGAACTATTTCTATTTCTACACAAAAATTTTTCTAGCTGTAACATAAAATGTTTTTCATGACAAGAAAGTTTCTTCAATTGTTTAATTTTTTGTTATTGTTGTTTTTTTTTAAATTACAAGAAAAAATTTTGTTTATCAATTCTTATCTTCCTAACGATGCCACCTATATATGAATTTAATATAGACACATTAATTATCAGATCTGACGTTTCATTTCACACTCTTCGTTGTAGGTTTGTGAAAATGAGAGAAATTCGACAAAAATTAAATTACAGCAGGTGGAGTTACAAGAACGGTTTACTTAACATTTTCATTTCGTTTTCGTATAGAGCTGTGAAATTGAATTTGACACTTTTTTGTTGACTTTTATCGTTGGTATACATTGTATACATTTGTACTGTATTTAACACAACTATTTTGCCACAAACATACGCAATGCGGTTGTTGTTCCTTTGCTGGACATTGTGTACTGTTGCCTCTATCTGGTATTATTGAACCCATGCTTTCCACCATCCAATGTTTACTTGCAACCCTACCTATGACGTTTAATTTATTGAGAGAATTAATGTGTCTATACTAAATTCATCTATCATGCTACCTAACGTCAGCGAAATATCGAAGAATACCATTATTTAAAAAAAAAACGACCAAACGCTTGAGCATTTTAATTCGTTTAAATTTCACAGTTTTTCAGCAAAACGACATCACGAAGAGTTTGAATCGAAACGACAGATGAGAAAGATGGCAGCTCTATATGACATTACTCTATGGTGCGACTTATAAGTCCAAACAGAACCAACTCTGCAGGAACGGAACGCGCCGTCGAACTATCAAAAAAGTGCTAAAACGCGCCAAATAACGAAAACAACTAGAAAAATCCCTAAAGTGCAATATATGCTCTTTATAAATAAATGGTTTCCAATAGGGACCGGAAGATTTTGCCAGTCCATGGCGGTTACGTTATATTGTCTATTGTTAGTTCCTGTTATTTATTTTTCTGACAATAGAGGCAAATCGACACGGCAAGTTACAGCGTCGAGCAATACGTGCGATTATTAAGATTATTATCAAAATTGTTGTTCCCTTGTAAGGACGACACCCATTTTTGAATCAGCCGGTACATAAACAATCATTGCCGGATGTAGGACGATACCAGTCATTACAAATTGGCAATGCACACACAACGAGAGCGCAAACGATGACAGACACAGTTGATACACAGCTGATGCTACAAGGGGCATTCTGCACGACCGATTTTATGGTTATCTCACGCAGAGCGACGTGAAATTGAAACAGACACTGTCAATTTTAGCAAGTTAGACTTTTTATTGTGGGGTTTCCATAAGTCGCAGATCTATGGCAATAAGCCAGAATTCAACTTGATAGAAAATTTTAACTCTCGGTTTCGCGCCAACCACTGAACGATTTCATATTCATGAATATGAACGATGGCATATTCATTGATATCTCACACGCAACTAGTTTTCTTTAAATTATAACTTTCCCTGTTGGAAAATCCTTTCAGATGGTCAAGCGAAGAAAACTGTTTGGAGTGCAGATTTGACGGACCCAGTATTGTCACACATTTTTGTTTTTCTCTTGCATCTAGAGGATTTAAAGTGGATTCTGCTTTCCATACCTTACGGTAGTTTTGGGCGATAACCAATACAAAAATAGAAGCCCGTCATCCACAATAATGCATCAATATAAATTAACAGTTGTTCGAAACCATTGGCGACAAAAATGTCATATTACAACGGGAATGCCCGAAATCCATAAAAAATAACATTCTTTAGCAAAATCGGCGTTGTATACAAAATGGGCTAAATAAAAACTCAAAATGCGTGCAAATTACGCGTTTTTCCAAAAAAGCGCCATTGAAATTTTTTTCGACGTTTGCAAAGTCGAAAAGTGCTAAATCTAGCCCCAAAAGGGGTAAATTGGCATCACTGACCAGACATGATTCAGATGTCGACGAAAAAAATCTGTTGCGTCTAAACGAAATGGAAGAGAGAGCGTTTGGCGACTTCGGTTGATTTCTCTCTCTCTCTGCGTCGTATATATTTGCGGCTCTTTTCTGGAATTTGTTTGAAAGTTTGGAAAAATAATATTATATTTGAATAGGAATTAAATTGTTTTTACTGCATTTAAAAATGTATTCACTTTTATTGTATTGTGTTTAACAATAAATTATTTTGAACCCTTTTCCTTTATTTTTCTTTTGCATTCGCATGCAGCATCGTATATATATGTGTTGGTTTCTCTTATGATTTTCATAAACATGTGGCAAATTCATTCTCTCAATTGAGAGATTTCGTGAGAGCGCCGAAAAGAAATTAGCAAAGATTATATTCTAGCCGCGAGTCGTCAGCCGCAGCGGATTTTCGCGACGAGGCCCCCCAAAGATTTGGGGCCACGGTGTTATTTTTGCAAAAAAGTGATCACTGTGTCAGGCTCATATCTTGCAAATTGTTTGGAATTTTTCTTTACTCTCTGAGGGAGTGTTATAGCTCTTGTCATAAAGAACAAAAATTGTGAACATTACCCTTTATCCCCTGTTCAGGACCATAGGTAGCAAACCGAAACCGTTCAAATTTCAAGGGACCAATCAACTGCAAAAATGTACCTATGATCTCAATAAACAACTTTCCTTCAGAGTGTAAATCAAAATATGTATTAAGATATGAGCCTGACAAAATGATCACTTTTTTGCAAAAATGACACCGATGCTCCAAATCTTTGGGGGCCCATAAAGAAAGTGCATGACTTTGGGCAAAACTGGGAGACACGGGTCTTTTTCTTTGGGTCTTTTATCACGTAGTGGTGTCCGTATATGGTTATATTTTTTCGTGTTGCATTGTGTTATGTTTAGACTCTATTATGGCTCTATAAAAAATTCGTTACAGCGAGAACATCGTTATAAAGATGTTCGTTACAGAGATATCAGATTGTATGAAAATATCAGAATATCTGATGCGAACTGATTGTCTTCGCTATGGAGAAGTATGTTATAGAGAATTTGGACTGTGTAGAATATGCATTTGCGATTGTGAATTACTATTATTCTGGGGGTTTTCGATGAAACAGCTATTCATTTTGGTAGTTGGAGTGATAATAGAGAAAATAGAAAGTAATGAAAATATTAGCGATAAGTGACTGGAACTCGCCGGTGTTTTAAATACATTTACATGATATCCATGGATGTTTCATTGATGATAATGCATGTTAAATTACGTTTGATTAATAATAATATCGTTTAAATTATGTCTGATGCTTGTTTTGCTATCTAGAAGCCGAACTCTATATATATGATCTGCAACTATACCAGTGGCCTTTATAGGTTTCCGGTCCAAGAAAAACGGCTGTTGCACACTATATTACTCGAGGGGTTTTCGATGAAACACATGTTCGACTTGGTAGTTGGAATACTAGTAGAAATGGAGTGTAATGAAAGAATAAGGGAAGAAAATAAAAACAATAAAATCCTGTTTTAAATACATTTACATGATATCTATGAACGTTTGATATTCGATGCAAGCTTGGCCATCTAAAAGTCGAATTCTATTCTATGTCGACTTCAGTGACTTTCAAAGGTTTCCGGTACAAGAAAAAAAATCCAATGAGTGTTCGAACTCACGGGCGATGTGTTAACACCTTTTTGCTACACGGTACCTATTCGATTTCTATGAACACATTCGTAAATGTTACATTGGAAAATAGAAAACAGCGTTCAATCATATGATGACGTTACAGTTAAATAATATTAATACTTAAAATTATTTAAAGACCCAGTGCAAGCACATGTGTCATTATTTTCTTGCTCAATACTTTTTGTTTTATTCCCACAAAAGTCAAAGAATGCAAAGCAACAGACACTTGTACATACATACATACATTGTTATATTCGTACGATATAACCGAAGATCAACATAAAATACTTTTTTAATATTACTCCAAATTAATTCTCCAAATTAAAACACTACAATCTCGGCTCGCCGATATCGGATCGCCTTAATTTTTGGCCTAAACTCTTCGTCGAAACCAGCACTAGCTTTTTAATCCAAAAATTAATAAAATCGGCTATGAATTTTCGGAGAAAATCGCGTGGGAAAATTATATGAAAATCGCCCAATAATCACTTTCAATACCGACTGCCAAGCAACGAACAAACAAACGATGATAAGACAAAACCGAAGATCAACATAAAACACTTTTTTAATATTACTCCAAATTAAAACACTTAAATCTCGGCTCGCCGATATCGGATCGCCTTAATTTTTGGCCTAAACTCTTCGTCGAAACCCGCACTAGCTTTTTAATCCAAAAATTAATAAAATCGGCTATGAATTTCCGGAGAAAATCGCGTGGGAAAATTATATGAAAATCGCCCAATAATCACTTTCAATAGCAACGAACAAACAAACGATGATTTACTCTTGCAAACCTAACACTTGCGTATGTATTAAATTTATAGTTTACTGCCCTAGAGGCGCGCGTATAGATGTTAACACATCAAAAAGTTGTTGCACAGTCTTCACATTTACTCTACTGGAATTATATGTGGGGTTATTGTCTACACTAAACTTGTAAAATTATCCGCTAAACGGTTATTCATAGACACCAACCTGACTATTGTGAATTGTTAAACTATTTATTTGCTAGGTTGGTGAATTTACTACCACAAATATATCAAACCACAATAGGAAAGATATAAACTAGGCAGCACTTCTCGTTTGGCATTTTAACAGAATGTTCCTTTATTTAGCAGATCCCTCAAAATGTTAACTAATTTCATTTTACATAAAATGTTATACTTACTTAGCAGAATGTAATTCAATAAAACAGGACAAATTTGATTTTTTTTTTAATTTAACTCATTTTGTTATTCAATTTACATAAGAATATTTTGTATAATGTAGGTAGATAGCTCGTATAGGGATGGTTTTATGTACTGTACAAAAAAAAAGCAAATACAAATAAACAACTCGGGTAAAAAAAAGAGTAAAAACGCAAAATTTAAACTTAAATCCTAACTATCGAAATGTAAAGAAAACACTTTACACGAACATAATTTTACATAGTTTACATGCAAGACAAATAATAATACACTATCGACACTAGTGTATGCAGTATGTGTTCTTGTGGCAGTTGACGTTTTCATAGTTTACATTGCATGCTCAGCATTAATCTTAAAACGATTAAAAAATTATTTAGCGAAACCTAAAGACTCGGTTAAATGATGTCAGTCCACCGCCCAATGATCCATGACCGAAATGTACAGCATCGGGTTGCGCTTGCTCTGAGCGAGTACGAGCCTCATTAACATTCTGTGACAATTGTTGGCCACTGATGTAGCCCAACGAACCGGAGCCTAGGTATACATTACCATTGGAGAGGCGAATGAAGCCCAGACCACCAGAACCTAAAGCGATACTATCACTATTGACGGGGGCAGACACACGTTGTTGTTCCAACACATTGGTATTGGCCCTTGTAGAGAATTGTATGGCACTATTTGCAGAGGCACCAGTACCGGTGGCTCCGAATTGAGCCCGATTTTCGTTGCGCACCTGGGCCGGTAGGAATGGTTCGATTTTCTGTACAATGTCGTTGTCGATGATTTCGACCACGGCATATTGTTTAATCTCACGTGCATTACCGGCTCCAAAAAGATCTTGATCACTGCCAGCCTGATCGGGGTAGCGAATAAGCGCTGATTTTCCAAAGGGTATGCGCAAAGGTTGTGATTCTAGTGGAGCGTTAGGACCAGACGGAGAACTTGCCATGGTCGGCGAGAATGTGCCTAAAAAGCTACCACCGAGACCCGACGTAGGATTTTGTGAGGGTGCAAACAAGCCGGTGGCTGTTGAATCCACCGGTGGTGAAAACGAACCGAATGATGTGATGTCTGTTGGTATGGATGACGGACGATATTGTTGTACTATTTTACCCGCAGACGAATGTTGGGTTGGCGGTGGTATATAAGTGGCTGGCCCCGAAGTAGGCGATGTATAGACGGATGATGGATGTGTTTGGAATATAGCTTGTTGATGTACCGCGCCATTGGAACGTGGCGTAGGTAGTGGCGGTAGATTGGGTACAGCTGGGATTGGTTTTACAGTTGGCAGCGAAGAAAAGTAGTGACCACCCGAACCGGTACTTTCCAAACTATAGGGTGGACTTTTCTGATATGCATATCCATTTGTTGCGACCGTTGGTTTGTCATAATTAAATCCGGAAGAGGCTACTGTGGGTCTCGCATACGTATAACCGCTTATGGCACCAGCTAGTGCAGAAGAGGAAATGAAAATGACCAAAAGTCCAAAACTGTAAAGGTGAAACATGTCTGGAACGAAAGATAAGGGAGAGAAACAATTAGATTACAATTTGTTTAAGGGTTTATTTTATTGGTTTTATTATATGAGTTTTATTGGAACCAATTTCCTTTCTTTATATACAAGGTGGCGCAAAAGTAAACTTCCGATGTTTTTTGGCTGTAATTTAAAAAAAAAATTAAAAACTTTGATTCTTCTTGTGGATTATTTTTATTTGGTCTTTTAATTTTTTTTACATCAAGTCGAGAATATGATGTCATGTAAATGGCCGCCGCCACAGTTGATTGCCATTTGAGCCCTTTTTATGGCATTTTCCATCACTTTAGCCAAAACTTCCGGCGATAGGTCCTCACATTCTTGACGGATATTGTCTTTAAGAGTCTGAGGCTTGTTGACATAAACCCACGACTTCGGTCAAATCAGGCGATCTTGCTGGCCAGTGCAAATCGCCAAAACGGGAGATTAGGCGCCCGGGAAATGCATCCTTCAGCATATCGGTTGTGGCACGTGCAGTGTGTGCCGTTGCACCGTCCTGTTGGAACCACATGTTTTCCAATCCCAATTCATCAAGTTACGGCAAAAAGAACTCGTTGATCATTGCTCTGTAGCGTGGCACGTCGTCTGGTCGATGTCGACGGCGCTTCCATGACATCCTCGGCTACAGCAGCAATATTCTCTGCAGAACGGCTACTCCGGGGTCTGCCACGCCTGGCAGCATCTCGTGTTGTGCCAGCCTCTTCGAGGTGAGCGGCTAAACGTCGCAGTGTTTCACCAGTAGGCGTTGGACGGCCAGGAAATCTGAGACGAAATTCACGTTGTGCCAAAGTCACCGACCGATTATTGGTCAAATAAATAGTCAGCAATATTCCGCGTTCTGGAGCAGTGTAGCGTAACATTATTTATTAACGTGTATTTCGCATGTGTTTACTACACAAATGTCAAAACAGAACTGACATTAGGGGCCAATCGCAAAATTTATAGCATTTTCTGATAGGAGGATTACTTTTGCGCCACCTGATATTATGTACTAGTTAGTTCCAACACACCTAAGGCGCCCGTTGAAAAATACGACAATTTAAATGGATCTTTAAGAAAAGATAGTTTTTGTAAAATTATAAATACTTTTGAAACAATTTTTTTTTGTATAGAATGTATTTTTTTTAAAAAAGAGGTGCTTAGGTCCTTTTTGTAAGAATATGTATTATATTTTCCCGAGAGGTTCTTTTTAAAGAGATGTACTTCTTTTATTTAAAGCTAATGTTTTTTTTAAGAAAAGGTACTCTTTTTAAGAAGAAGTACTTTCTGTAAAAAAATGCATAATAGTATGAATTTTTTTTACAATGAAGTACTATTGTTTAAGAACAGGTACTTTTTAAAGAAGTGGTACTCTTTTAAGGAAAATTTTAGTTTTTAACAAAATTTACTTATTTTCAGAACGGCTACTTTTTTCAAGAAAAGAAAAGAAAACGTTTTATGTTATTTTTAAGAAAAAGTACTTTTAAGAAATGGAGTTTTTGTAAGAAAATTAACTTTTTTAAGAGACGGTATTTTTTTTGAAGAAAATATCTTTTTTAAGAAATTGGAATTTTTTGTACAATTGGTCCTTTTTTCAAGAATAGGTACATTTTTAGGAGTAGGTACTTATCTCAAGATAAGTAATTTTTTCCCAAAAAAAATACTCTTTAAGAAAAGGTATTTTTTACGAAACGACAATTTGTTGTAAGAAAATTAACTTTTTTAAGAAAAGGTACTTGTTTAATAAAAAATACTTTTTTAAGAAAATGTACTTTATGTATGAAAATTTACTTTTTTTAAGCAAGGGTACTTCTTTAAGATAAGGTATTTTTTTAAGAAAAGGTACTTTGTTTAAGAATATGAACTGGTATTTTTTTTGAGAAAATTTAATTTTTTTAAACAAAAGGCTCTGATTTAAAAAAAAATTATTTTTTTAAACTTCTTTCTCTTTAACTTTTCTAAATGTACTTTTTATTGGGTTCAACACTACAATATATAGCAAATATTGGTTACAGGCTCCACCTAGAAAACTTCGCATTAAACATGAAACTTACCAACATATGTTAGTCTAGACACAAACCATAGCAAAAGTACCCAATATACAAGGTGTTTCAAAAGAAGTCATCCGATGTTGTTTGGCTCTCAATTTTTTCTAAATGAGAAACTTCGATTCTGTTTTTTGATTATTTTTATTTGAACCTTTAGAATTTTATTGGTTAAGTTGGGAAGATGATATCGGTTAAATGGGCGCCGTCATAATTGATTACCATACGCTCGTTTTATGGCATTTTTGTTCATAATGATTTGAAAATCATAATGAGCGATGAGGCTCATTTCCACCTCAGCGGGTACGCGAACAAGCAAAACTACCGCTTCTGGGGCACCGATAATCCACGAGTGATGCACGAGGAGCCTTTACACCCGCTCAAAATGACTGCATCTTGCGCTGTTCACGCTGGAGGAGTCATCGGGACATTTTTTTCGAGAACGCCTCTGGTCAAACGACAACAGTGGACGGTGCGCGCTATAGGGCCGTGTTAACCGTGTTTTGTCTGCCGCAATTCGACGAATTAGGACTGGAGGACATGTGGTTCCAACAGGACGGAGCAACGGCACACACTGCGCGAGCCACAACCGATATTCTGAAGGCCACAACCGATATTCACCTCTCGTGTTGGCGATTTGCACTGGCCCGCAAGATCGCCCGATTTACCCGTTCCAGACTTTTTTGTGGGGTTTTTTGAAGTCCAGTGTTTACGTGAACAAGCCCGAGACACTGGAAGCCCTCAAGGTCAACATTCGACACCGAGAATCTGTCGCCCGAAGTTTTCGCCGAAGTGATGAGAAATGCCATAAAACGAGCCCGTATGGTAATCAATTGTGACGGCGCCCATTTAACCGATATCATCTACTCAACTTAACCAATAGAATTCTAAAGGTTCAAATAAACATAATCCAAAAACAGAATCAAAGTTTTTAATATAGAAAATAAAGAGAGCCAAACAACTTCGGATGACTTCTTTTGAAACACCTTGTAGTTGATAATACTGGGTTGTAGCATGATAGTGTTAAAAAAAATTGTTTAATTTTTTTTCATTTAGCTCAGACCCAAATATGTATATATTTTCCAAATATTCATGATGTTCATGCATCTTATGTACACGCTGAAAAATCTGAATTTTTTTCTTTTTTGGATGCAAATATAACGAGTGTTTGGAGCATGTCGCAAATGTAGTATAATTGTGTCGAAACACATTGTATTTGCTGTTCAATATTACATGTTTGGCACACAATGCTTAATATGTTATAATATATGCGTTTGCGATCCAACACCAGCTTTGTTTGTGATACAAATACAGCTGTGTTTGGTGCACTGTTAACTTATTTTTGCTTTGTCGCTATGCTCCGTTGAGAGCGAAATAATAAAAAAGAGGCAAAGGGAGATTGTTCTCAGCCTAAGTTAATGATATTTCAAGTTTATAACTATATGTTTGGAACATTCTTTCAGTCAGTGATTCATAAATATTCCTGAATGTGTATGTAAATAAATTGTTGATTGATCTGTTGCATTATAGTTTTATGTAATCTGTCGTCAATCGTTCGCTTGGGAGGAAACAAACGAATGTTTCGACATAACTATATGGATGGTTGGGATGAAACATGCATATGGCTCCGCGCAAAAGTATGCAACCTTTGTAGTAAACATGCTAGTGTTTGCACTTAAATATTATTGAGTTTAAGAGTTGCAAATATATGAATATTTGGAGTGTGCTCCAAACATGTAAATAGTTCCTGCAGAATGCTCTATTATATTTTCATTCATTTAGTGCTAGAATTAGGATGTTTATAAAAACCAATCATATGGGAGGAGAGCCATTTCTTCTTTTCGCCTGTATGTAGTTTTTGTAAATCTTATATCCAAAGTATCGGATGAAAACTTACTTGATCGTGAGTTTCAGAATTGGGCTCAATAATTGAGTCGAATGGACTCACTTTGGGGGTGTATTTTCTAAAAAGATGCTAGTACCCAGCATGGTTGTTAAACCATAGGTCTCAAACTTATATTAATTGAACTAGACTGAAAGAGGGTCGAACAGGACCACTTTTTTATACAGATCCCACTTGGAAGTTATGGGGTAGGCTGATGAACTTGATAGTCACATTATATGGCGGATTTGACCGACAGAAGACACATTTTAATCTAAATAATTTTAATTAAAATGTAAAAATTAAATTTCAAATACCACAGCTATTTATACAAAGTATACAAATTTGCAAAATAAATTCACATCTAATTTAAAATTTATTTTTTATTATTTAAAATATTTCCCGAGTTTCATTTGTTTAATCGATATTAAAATTTTATATTTTTTATACCCTCTATCACTTATCAGTTTGTCATTCTGATTGTAACATATAGAAATAAGGCTTTGCGACCCCATAAAGTAAATATATTCTTGATCCTTATAACAACCGGAGTCGATATAGCCATGTCCGTCTGTCCGTCTGTTGAAAACATACTCACGCCTTCAATCGGCGACAACGCGGTTTGGTTTTTGGCCAGAATGTTCCACGTATTCCTGAGCAGTTTGGTATTGAAAATCAGCGAAATTGGTCCATTGGAAAAAATTTTATGATTGGAAACGTAAAAAAACTCATAAAATTTTCACATTAATTTTTGTAGTTTTATACTAAACTACACCTTTTTCCGTGTGGTGAATTTCCATGTTGAAAATCTTTGTTGTGCTTTATAATAGGTAAGTACTTTAAAATGTTTAGATGTGTTCATACATTTATATGAATTTTGTCACACTTCACCTAGGGTCGCTGTGGCCTGATAGGTAAAGGGTTGCGCGTTGCAGTCTGAGGGTTGCTGGTTCAACTCTCGTCCGCCCCAGCTTGTTTTTTTTTAACAGTTCTTCAAAAAATGTTTTTTTATTTTTAAAAAATGCTTTTCACAGCTTGTTTTTTAACGTAGAATACGTTATACGGTAAGGTAGGGGTGTTGATCTGGAGCACAAAATTTTGAGAAAATGTTTGTCAACTTTCACCCACTTTTACTTAAATATTAAAACATATTTTAGCAATTTTTATATGTTACTCAGTTTTGGTAATATGTTTTGTTTCGAATTACATTAAAAAAATTATATGTCTATATATAAAAGTTTTATGTAGTTAAGGAAATACATATTTAAGAGCATGATATTTTAGACTTTTTTTGTACATGCCGCTGTTGTTGTTGGTTTGTAAATGCCGCTGTTGTTTTTGTTGTTGTTGTGAAATCAAATGATTTTGGCTTTGCTGTGCTTTGTTTATTTATCGAGCAGCGTGTAAATGTGTGTGTGTGTACATTTCGTTTTGTTGGATCGGTCGGTTATTAGTTCGTTTGCAGGGGAACATAAAATGAACGGAGGGGAGCGTGGACACTTGTGTGTGCTTGAAAGTTTACAGATCTTTGCTGTCGTTTGTTTACTTCTGCGAGCAGCGTTAAATGTGTGTGTATGTACATTAATACAAAGGATTGGCGATGTATACGCTCATTACATCAATGGCGTTTTTCCTAAACACATTTCTGTGAATACATTGGGAAGTAGTTGGAAAGCAGCTAATCTATTGTGCTGCCATATCATAAAATGTATTGCTGTAGCTGTACTTCAAATGAAGATGTCGCTATAATGTAATACGTTAAACTAGATATAGTTTCATCCTTAAACATATGGCATACAGTCTTCGAGCACACAAACTAAAAAATAAATTAATAAATCTTGTTGAAAACTATTCCAATCGTTTAGATCAGTGGTTTCCAAACTTATTTGGGTTATCGCCACATTGTAGCGATATCTTTATTAGATGTACATCAATAGGAATTACTTTTGTGATATGGCAGCACAATAGATTAGCTGCTTTCCTACTACTTCCCAATGTATTCCCAGAAAGCAACTTGCGCATATAAAGACATTGCTTGCTTTAGTGAATCTAAGAAAGTGCATATTTACAAAATGCCGTCGCATCTCTCTCCAACCAACACAATAATTAACGCCATCAAAATTGCATGTGTGCGTCTGTTATTTATCATTTATCCTTACTCTTTTAATTTAAAAACATATTTATCCTATTTTTCCTACCATAAGCTTAGTTTATACTAAACTACACCTTTTTCCGTGTGGTGAATTTCCATGTTGAAAATTTTTGTTGTTCTTTATAATAGGTAAGTACTTTAAAATGTTTAGATGTGCTCATACATTTATATGACTTTTGTCACACTTCATCTAAGGTCGCTGTGGCCTGACGGGTAAAGGGTTGCGCGTTGGAGTCTGAGGGTTGTTGGTTCAACTCTCGTCCCAGCTTGGTCTTTCTTTTTTTTTAACAGTTCTTCAAAAAATGCTTTTTTATTTTTAAAAAATGCTTTGCAGCTTGTTTTGTTTTTTTTTTAACAGTTCTTCAAAAAATGCTTTTTTATTTTTAAAAAATGCTTTTTTATTTTACTTGTGAACAAGTAACTTATTTTTATTTTTTTTAAAAAAGTACATTTTCCTAAAAAAAAGTACATTTCTTAAGTACATTTCAAAGTACATTAAGTACATTTCAAAGTACATTTCTTAAGTACATTTCATTAAGTACATTTCTTAAGTACATTTCTTAAATACATTTCTTAAGTACTTTTCTTAAGTACATTTTTTAAGTACATTTCAAAGTACATTTCAAAGTACATTAAGTACATTAAGTACATTTCAAAGTACATTTCAAAGTACATTTTCTTAAGTACATTCTCAATGTGAGCATTGTGAGCAATGCATTTGTGAGCATCCTGCATTTGTGAGCATTTGTGAACAAGTAATTGCATTTGTGAACAAGTAACTTATTTTTATTTTTTTTTAAAAAGTACAGTTTCTTAAAAAATGTCCTTTTTAAAATTTAATATTTTGCTGGTTAACACTAAGGTGGAGGGTATCAAAGATTCGGCACAGCCGAATTTAACACTTTTTTTTTTTTTGAAATTACAGCCAAAAAACCTCGGAAGTTTAGTTTTGAGCCATACATTGTTATATTCGTACATACGCTACACAAGTTCACAAAATTGTCGTTCCTCTCTTGCTATCTCATTTTTATTTTTATATACGTATAATACGTCATTACTCTCTTTGCTCTGAGAATGCTCCGCACCCACATTTTATTGGACTTACATTTCACTATAATTAAAAAAACAACAACACCAACAACAACAACTACTACTACTACTACTGATATGTTGGTGATTTATTTGTGCTTGCTGTGTCGTGGAGTGTTTGTGGGGGTGGTGGGTGTAGGGGGGGGGGGGTACATAACAGAAATACTGTTAAGGGAATGCAAAGAGTGGAGAGTGCGAGTGTAAATTGTCATGTGGAGGGTATATAAGCTTCGGCCCGGCCGAACTTAAGACCGTTTCTACTTGTTATTTTTAAAAAATGCTTTTTTATTTTACTTGTGAACAAGTAACTTATTTTTATTTTTTTTAAAAAAGTCCATTTTCTTAAAAAAAAGTACATTTCTTAAGTACATTTCAAAGTACATTAAGTACATTTCATTAAGTACATTTCATTAAGTACATTTCTTAAGTACATTTCTTAGGTACATTTCTTTCTTAAGTACATTTCTTAAGTACATTTCTTCTTAAGTACATTTCTTAAGTACATTTCTTCTTAAGTACTTAAGAAATGTACATTTTTAAAAAATGCTTTGTACATTTCTAAAGTACATTTCTTAAGTACATTTCTAAAGTACATTTCTTAAGTACATTTCTTAAGTACATTTCAAAGTACATTTCAGAGTACATTAAGTACATTTCAAAGTACATTTCAAAGTACATTTTCAATGTGAGCATTTGAGCATTGTGAGCAATGCATTTGTGAGCATCCTGCATTTGTGAGCATTATTTATTTTTTTTAAAAAAGTTATTTTTATTTTTTTTAAAAAAGTACATTTTCTTAAAAAAAGTCCTTTTTAAAATGTAATATTTTGCTGGTTAACACTAAGGTGGAGGGTATCAAAGATTCCGCACAACCGAATTTAACACTTTTACTTGTTCTATAATAATGTTTAATAGAAAATTGTTTTTACACGAAGAAGTGAAATTAATAACACTTGTTATTTCGATAACCGCTCAAGGCATCTCTTCAGCCTCTGCTCTACCCATACAAGGAATAACTGTGGAAATGACCCTTCGAACTTTAATCCGACAATATTTCGTAATTTTATAATCTACGATGATGTTTCACATGGAATAACATTTTTATTTTAACCAAACTTATTTAATTATTGTTTTAATTATTAAGTTATTAATGTTTTAAAATATTTTATATTTATGCATATTTTAATAGCTTTACTATGGTGTTCAAAACCGATCTATGTTATTAACCGTTTGCTGGTTTAAACAAAAAATGCATTCTTTCAAATAACCAAAACTCCAGCTTTCACGTCGTTTAACCGGTTTCAAGTTTAAAAATCCAATTTAAATTTTAATTTCATTTGAATGTCAAGAAGAATATTGCAATTAGGTCTTAAATAAACGCTATATTCCCCCCATGTTGGGTATTTAAATAAATTTTAATTAACAGATGATTTGGCATCTGTTAAAATTTATTTAAGTGGCGTTAATGATAATAGACATGCATTTTGAACGAGAGAAGTCTCCTTTTACTGAGGGAGACTTTAAATGAGAACTGTGAAATTCACACTAATCACATTCTATCCATGTCCGTAAATTGTCTGAAGCCAAGACGACAAGATTTGGGTTTCTTAAAGTGTACATGCCTTAATAGCGTATCGTGCATGCGCTTCAACATCTTAATTGAAATAGCAATGCAAGATACTTGAGCTAGTTCAAATTCTCAACTTTCGCAGAAACCCAGTTGCGATTTGATCAAAATAGATACACACAGGGAAAAGATTAGTTGGAAATCAATTCAGGCATTGGTCATTCCATGATACAGTCTATATTTTTATTAGAATTCATAATTATCATACATCAGAATTATTTGCCGAAGTTATTGATAAATTAAAAATAGGTCTTACTAAATAGAAGTTGTTACTACTAAGTACCGACAACAAACACTCTGCACACAATCAATAAATGTCTTCGGTTAGTGACTTGTGTAAATACACACCGCAGTGGCTTAACGGGCTAGACGCTGCTGAAGATGATGCTTCACAAACATCGAAACGTTCGTCCAGCGAATGTGAGTTCGAATCCCACCCGCGGCATTTACGGAGAAAACATGATCTCTTACAGCCTTAAAGGAAATTACAACTTTAAACATAACGAGGATCTAAAACAACTAAAATTAGTTACTACAGCAATTTAATTGTAACGGGGTTTTCAGCAGAGACGCTACAAAAGTAAATCGATAGGGACAGCAAACGACGCCATATTTTTTCCCGCTCTTTTGACATTTCTCTTCAGTAAGGTTTGCCATTTCATCGTGGAAAGATATACGAGCCAACAACGAGTGGAAATTATTAAAATTTACTACCGAAATTTGGAGTCAGTGGCCTCAACTTTAAGAGCGCTAAGTCCAACTTATGGTTGTCATAATCGTCCTACCAGATCAACAATTGAGCGTCTAGTGGAAAAATTTGAATCCACAGGCACAGTACAAAATGTTCCCGTGCCAGTGAGATAAAGAAGTGCCCGTAGTGTCGAGAATATTGCTGCCGCTGAGGCTTCAGTTCAAGAAAGCCCAAATGTGTCTCTCACACGTCGTTCTCAACCGTTGGGCATCTCTGTGACGTCGTTGTGGCGAATTTTGCGAAAAGATCTTGGCCTACATCCTTACAAACTCAAATTGACGCAAGAACTGATGCCGCTTGACCACCATAAGCGTCGTATGTTCGTGAATTAGGCTGAGTAACAACTTGAAAATGATTCGGATTTTCATCGGGAAATCATCTTCAGCGATGAGGCTCATTTCTGGCTGAATGGCTTCGTCAATAAGCAAAATATGCATTATTGGTCAGACAGCAATCCACACGTAATCCATGAGTCATCATTGCATCCCGAAAAAATTACGGTTTGGTGCGGTTTATGGGCCGGCGTCGTCATTGGGTCGTACTTCTTCCGTGATGATCAAGACCGGCACATTACTGTGAATGCGAATCGCTACCGTTCAATGATAACCGACTATTTTTGGCCCCAATTGGATAATATGGACTTGGCGCCACAAGCCACACAGCGAATGCCACAATCAATTTATTGGAAACCAAGTTTGGTGAACGTGTTATCTCACGAAATGGCCCAGTCGATTGGCCGCCTATGGTCTATGTCAACAAGCCAGCGACGATTGATGAACTTCGTACGAATATCGAACGTGAAATTGCAGCAGTATCGGCCGATTTATGCGTGAAAACTGTCGAAAATTGGGTTCAGCGTCTGGACTTCTGCAAGCGTGCCCGTGGTGGCCATGCAAAAGAAATCGAGTTCCATACATAATGGCATCGCACGTACTTTCACAGGAACAAAGAATTTCATTGGTATCTAAAACCGGTTTTGTTTTATTTAAAAAAACTTTTGTAGCGCTTTTATTGAAAAACCCGTTATTAACCAATTTGAATATGTATTTCTAAAACCTCATACATCTGAAATGGGAGCTACAACCCATAAAAAGTATAATATTAGAAATCGTGTTCAAATATTTGTCACTGTAATCATTATTTAGTTTCTCTTACAAAGATATGTATGTATTCGATTTTTCATAATAGGCTTTGCTGCAAAAGATAAACTATTTTTCAGTGGTACACGAGTAGAGTGTTCAAAAAGCCGGCATTTTTCACAAACCGGTTGTGGGTTTGTTCGAAAAATTTATTTTTCAGAAAACCGGTTTTCGGTTTGTTCGAATAATCAATTTTTCTAGACACAGGTTTACGTTTTTAATTTTGGCATAAACCGGTGAAAGCGGGTTCTTTTTATTTTAATTAAATTACAAATGTACCACTCACAATACATTTGTTTACCGACTATTTCACATACTTAGTCATGATTAAAACTCAAAATTTCACGACTTTATTTAAATATGACAAATACTTTTTAATTTTAAATACGAAATCTATATAACATTCCCATTTGGAATGCGTGTTTTCATTCAAATTCACATGAAACTTATTTAAATTCGAAAATAATATTAAAATTTGAAAGAGATTTTCATGTTAAGTTTAAAACATTTATTTATAAAATAATTTTAATTTTCAATTTGAGAAAAAAATATTTGAAAATATTAATTAATTGCTAATTAAGTATTAGTTAATTCTTATTCAAGTAATAACATCTTTTTGAAATTTGGATAAAAAATTGTTTCGAAACGTCATTTAGAACTTATATTTAAAAACTGAAATCATGTTTCTTAGTTCCACCATTTTCATTTGTGAAAAAACAATAAAGTATATACGATAGCAATCATCGACCGAAAAATATGGTAAGTATACATATTCACATTTTACGCCATAGACAGGCTGAAAAATATCGGCCCATATTGCAGGAAGCATGTACATGTTTCTAAGCACTGTTTTCTTGAATTTCTGCTTTTTGTTTCTTTGTTGTCTGTCTCGTTTTTTTGACGGGTTTCAACAACAAAAAACATTTTTGGGTCTCAAAGATATATATTATAACCTATTAATCATTGTGTCTCAAATATGTTATATTGGGTAGCAAACACAATGTGTTTGGGAACAAGTATGGTATATTTGCGACAAGCTACAAACACGTTATATTTGCATCCAAACAACAAAAAACATATAGATTTGTTAGCGTGCAGACCCATAACTTGTTATCTTTCGGACAAAAACAACGGTTGACATATGTTTTTCTGTACGAAATCAAAAGATGGTCATTAAAATACATCTACATGTATATTTTATTGTTACCGACAAGATGAACATGCCCAGCTGATATATTTCACCACACTAGTTCCTGAATTGCATGTATTGTCTTATTTTTACTGGTATTACCATAAATTGAGGTGAAGTGAGACTTTTAAATACAATCGTTGAATCTGACGTTGTACTATTGACGCCTTCACAAACATGCAATAAATTGTGGGCACTTGTCTGGAGGAACTATAATTGTGGATGACATAAATTAACTAAACATCCATTTGATATTTTTAAGTTGTAACTGTTTGTATGTGGTTACCTAGTTTGTATTACCCAACATGGGTAACCCATGCCAATCACCGAGTCGAATGTGTAATGAACGTTTATTCATTACCCACAGGGTATGGGAAAAATAATGGGTAGCTACACACGGCGATGGGAAATTAACCTGTACGATTATCCATTACACATGGGGAATGGGTAAGCGGCCATTACCCATTACCCAGGGTAACCCATTACCATTTTTGATCGAAAATGTGAAAAATTTAGAAAAATTGTCTATATCTCGGAAACGGAGGGTCCAAGCGAAAAAATCAATAATTTTTCTAGGTTTCTAAGGGGTTTTCATATAGTGGTCCAATTCGTATGGAAGAATTTTTGGAACGAAGTTCCTTAGCGCACGTTGCGGGATGGGGGCTAAATGAAAAAAAAAATAAACAACTTTCTTTTAACAACTTTATTACATCCCAGTATTATCAACTATATTAGGTACTTTTGCTTTGGTTTGTGTCTAGACTAACATATGGTGGGAAATTTCTTGTTTAATGGGAAGTTTTCTAGGTGGAGCGCCTGTAACCAATATCTATCTATCTACGAGTATATATCTAAATAAAAAAAAAATAAATGGTTTCCCATTACATCCCATGAAGGGACCGGGAGAACTTCTCACAATCACTGAGCTGTGCGCTTTCCAGTTTTCACTCACTGATTGGGACCTACAGTTTTACACCGATTCCGAACGGTATTTTGAGAAGCTTTTTCATGGCTATATACTCGATAGTGTTTCCGTCACTATGCGAGGTGACCGCCGCCGAAAGAAATTTGAAGGTGGTCAGATCAGGGTTCGAACCCAGGATCTCATGTACAAGAGCCGCGCACACTGCCCATTGCACCACCGACTGCCATATATATCTATATATGAATATACAAATGAGTTTGTGTTTGCTTGGTTGCTTACATGTTTTAGTACCGTATATACACGATCCGTATAGACCGATCCTTTTGAAATTTTCACAGAATGTAGCTGTATTGTCGGTGGTGAAAATAGGGTACTTGAGTTTTTGGTATATGAAGCGCCCATTGACTGAAAATTTGTGTGAATGCATTTGACATTAAAATTCGTGATCGGGATCGGATGAGTGGGCGTGGCAAACAACTTGAAACTTTGTACGGCTGTATGTGGGTATAAATATGATATTTGGTAAATAAGTTGTTAGTACAGTTAAAATTACTGCCAGGGTGTATGTGGGCGGTGCCACGCCCCCTTTTTAACAATTGAAATGAAAATTGTTATGAGTCCTTGGCTATACTTGGAAAATATTGGAGGAAGGGGCGTGGCGCCGCCCATACAATTAGAAATTTAAAATGGCTATATCTCATAAACTAGCAGAGGTATGAAAATGAAATTGGTATATACATATGTTGTTGGTACAGTATGAATTACAGCCAGGGTGGAAGTGGGCGGTACCGCGCCCCCTTTTCAAAAATCGCACTGACGGCTTTTCTAATAACCCGATTTTTATTAAAATTTCACAATTGAAAAAGATTCGATAAAGGGGCGTGGCACCGTCCATACAACTTAAAATTTAAAATGGCTACATCTCATAAACTAGCAGAGGTATGAAAATGATATTTGGTATATACATATGTTGTTGGTACAGTTAGAATTACAGCCAGGGTGTAAGTGAGCGGTGCCGCGCCCCCTTGTTATGAAAATATCACAATGTGGTACTGATGACCTGCTGATAGTCCTTAGCTATACTTGGTAGTGATTGCATTAACCATACAACTTGAAATTTAAATTGGTTATATCTCATGAACTATCAGAAGTATGAAGATGAGATTTGGTATATACAGTATGAATTACAGCCTCGGTGGAAGCAGAGTTGGATTTGTGATAACTTTAATTTATGCTGTTCGAAATATATTTTGTTTTTGACTGTCATAAACGAAAATAAATAAATAATGTGTTTCTAAATTCTCATATGAACTTGTAATTAATTATTTTCAATAAAGTACATACAGTAGTCACTAAGAATTGGCTGTCTTTTTTACCACTAAAGCCCCAAGAGTGCAATTAAGACACTATTTTGTCGCATGGAATATAAACGACTGTTTGTACTGACTTGCAAAGCATTTTATTGAATTCAGAGGCCCGAATACTCATTAGTTTATAATGCAGCATTAGTGCTTCATTAAAACAGAAGATAATCGATCTATAGTTCTCCTTTTTCCTCACAAAGTGGACACAGTATTTCTGTTGCGGCAGCAAACTGCGTTCAAATATGACGCGCATACTCTAATAACTTCTTTACATACAAACAAAATACAAAACTCAAAAACATACCCAATTATAATTTGAAAGCCAATTTTAATTCCTCTAAATATAAGGTAATTTAATTCTAAAGATAGTGATTTTAATTCAAGTCATATACCACTTTCCATTGGCAATATAAAAATAATTTTTCGGTAGCCTCAATAAACTTCTTTCAAGTCCCACCTTTTCGACAATAACTTGATTCCACTGTGGGTGGGACATCTCACAATCAACTTTAAAAATCGAAATTGGTAAAACTCTTAATTGAGGTTTTAATGTTGCGGGTAAAGTGTCCATTAAACCCAAAAATAATTAACAACTGAAACAAACTCAATATTTGTATGACAAATTAACACATTAATTATTGTGCTTGGAAACAAAACGAAGACAATTAAATATATTTTTAAAAAAAAAACGCTAAAGCAAAGCAATTCAAAATTAGAATGATGGAACATGAAACAAAATTTGTGTGCTTAGGTATACAAGTTTTTGAAAGTTTTAGAGACAGCTCAGAGCTTTGTTAGGTACGTATATAATATATTAAATATGTAAGTAGCAACATCCTAAAAATATGAACCTACAGAAATTTAATTTTTACAGAAATCAGCAAATACTTTTGTTTCTACTAAACATATTTCCTATCACTCCTCTGTGCTTAGACCCTGTGCCAAACAGTAGCTGATACATAATGTATACTTGCTATTAAATGTATTATCATTTCACATCGGTGACCGTAAGTTTAATGTTTAAGATCCAATTGTGTTGAAAGTCGAAATAATTACAATAAAGATGAATACACGCTGCAAAATTTATCCTTTTTTGTTGTTTGGATGCAAATATAACGTGTTTCTAGATTGTCGCAAATATAGTATACTTATGTCCAAACACAATGTGTTTGCTATTCAATATAACATACTTGGGACGCAATGGTTAATGGGTTATATTGTATGTGTTTGTGAACCAAATGTGGCTTTGTTTGTTGAAAACTGCTCAAATCAAAGACGTCACAGACAAAAAGCTACAAACACGTTATATTTGCACCAAAACAACAAAAAAATACAAATTTTTCAGTGCGCTGTAAACAATTGAAGCCCATGGTGGAAGAAGGTGTTAACTCACTTTTCTCAAGAACAATATTTTCCTTCTTCTAATGTTTCCATGTTACGATATCTAATTTTGTTTTAGATAAGAAAAAAGTCAACATCTGGTATTTAAATTATTCAAATTAAATTTTAAAATTTTTTTTTTTAAATGTTTGGCTGGGGGAATCTATGCACGACGATTGGAGTTTCAGTGAATTATGTCCTGTATTCAAAAAGGGTGATCTGTGTGTCTGTTCCGACTATCGCGGTATCAGTCTTTTATCCATCGAGTGTATTATGGAAAGACTAATGCCAATTATTGCAAACCTGATTGGACCGTATCAGTGTGGTTTTAGACCAGGCAAGTCCACGACTGACCAAATATTTACGTTACGACAAATCCTGGAAAGACCAACGAAAAGCAATTCGATACATACCACCATTTTGTCGATTACAAAGCTGCTTTCGATAGCCCCATACGGGGAAAACTGTACGAAGCTATGTCTGAAATTGGAATTCCGACAAAACTGATCCGCCTTTGTAGAATAACGCTGAACAACACCAAATCAGCAGTGAAAGTGGGGAAAGACCTCACTGAACCATTCCGTACCAAGCGAGAACTGAGACAAGGCGACACACTTTCGTGCAATCTTTTCAACATCTTAATGGAGATAATAATGAGAAAGGCTACAGTAAATACGAACAAGACCATTAACATGAAAAGCCATATGTTGCTGGCGTATGCTGACGGCATAGACATAATTGGGCGAAATTTGCGAGAGGTTACTGCAGTATTTTCAAGAATCAAAAAGGAATCAGCGAAGGTGGGTCTTGCTGTTAATGAAGGCAAGACAAAATTGATGGTGTCAACGACTAGAGAAACCTCTCGAATTGGCCCGCACTTGAACGTTGACAACCGATTTAATTTTGAAAAGGTAGATGAATTTGTCTACATTGGATCCGCCGTGAATGGGAACAACAACGTCAGTCTGGAGATAGATAGGGGAATTGTGCTTGCATATAGATGCTATTTTGGGCTCAGCAAGCAGTTTAAGAACAAAGCCCTCTCTAGACGGACAAAATTCCAGCTATATCAGACTCTCATTTTACCTGTCTTGACTGACATTTGGCTCCGGAACTTAGGTCATATCGCAAGCGGATGAAAAACACCTGGGAGTAGTCGACAGAAAAATTCTCCGAAAAATATATGGTCCTGTTGGGGAAAACGGCGAGTACCGACGTCGCTGGAACGCAGAGCTATATAATCTATATTCTGGCGTGGACATAGCTAGGCGAATCAAATTAGGCCAATTGCGGTGGCTAGGCCATGTTATCAGAATGGATGAAGATGAGCCAGCGCGAAAGGTTTTCGAAAACGTACCCGATGGAAGCAGGAAAAGAGGACGACCAAGACTCCGCTGGAAAGATCAGGCAGAAGAATCCCTCCGTATCCTTGGTGTTACCAACTGGCGAGAAAAGGCGAAGGAAGAATAAGAAAGAATATGTTGAAATTTGTTTGTTTAATTAATATGTGTTAGACGTCTGACCTCATGAGGTTGTAAAATGGTCAATAAAAGTAAAGTAAAATGTATGTAGTTTTGAACCCAATAAAATTAAATTTAGAAAAGCCAAAGTGAAAGAAGTTTAAAAATACATATAACATTTTCTTAAATAAGTGCCTTTTCTTAAAAAAAGAAAATTTTCTCAAAAAAAGCCTATTCATATTCTTAAACAAAGTACCTTTTCTTCAAAAAAAAACCTTATCTTGAAGAAGTACCTTTGCTGAAAAAAATGAAATTTTCTTACAAAAAGTACATTTTCTTAAAAAACAGTAATTTTTTTAAATAAGTATTTTTCTTAAAGAAGTATATTTTCCTACAACTAATTGCTTTTTCTTAAAAAACTACCTTGTCTTTAAAGATTTCTTTTTTTGTGAAACAAAATAACTTTTCTTGAGATAAGCACCTACTCTTAAAAATTCTAAAATATTCCCAATAAAGTTTCTTTGAAAAATTCCGTTTCTTAAAAATATAATAATACCTTTTCTATTCTTGAGATAAGATAAGTAGTAAGTAGATAAGTGTGAAATAAGTAAATTTTCTTAAAAAAATATCCCTTTTCTAAAAAGAGAACCACGTCCTAAAAAATACATGTTCTTTCAAAGCACTTCTTTGTAAACAAAAATCATACTCTTAGGCTCTTTCTTATAAAATGTACTTCTTCTTAAAATAGTACCTTTTCTTAAAAAAACATTAAGTAAAACATTAAGGGAAATATAATACATATTCTTACAAAAAGGACCTAAAATTATACCTTTTAAAAAAAGTACAGTCTATAAAAAAAATTTCATAAAAATTATCGTATATTTCAACGGGCGCCTTAGGCGTGTCGGAACTAACTATTACATAATATATAGAGAAAGGAACTTCGTTCCAACCGAGTGTCCCGTGACACCTAATGTGAGGTTTTTAATTTGTAGTAGTTTAATTCTACAAATGCTAATTCTACAAAAAAAAATAAATACCATCGATTTTAAATACCATTGACAATTGCACTTATTTTCAAAGCATTATTTTTGGATTTCAAATATTTTATATCGAAACCACAAATGTCTACATATAAATTACTTTAAATCCAAAATTGCTAACAGTTAAACAAATTCAAAATAAAAAAAAGTCCCATATTTCATTACAATTGGCATCCGATTCCACAACCTACATTGGCATTGCCGGAGCAAATGGAAATTCAAGAATTTTTAAATGTAATTGCAAACAATGGTAACTCTTTTGCATTTGCATTAATGCATATTTAAATCCAATGCGAATTAAAACAATCCCAAAACTGATATTGTAGTATGATTGTCTACTGTTAATTACGCCTAAATGTATGCCGTCACAGCAAGTTGAAATGCTACCGCATACCAAATCGCCACGAATTTTTAAGTATGTAGCAAGAACAGCCTAAATCAATCGAGAACTTATGGCATCTCAGCACAGAGCATTGAGCCGATGTATAATTTTCGAGATCAATCGAGAACCAATAGCGTTACATCTAGATGGTTATAGGAACAGTTGAACTTGTATAATTAACTGATTTGCAGCACCAGGTAATTGTTATACCAGGTAATTTTTTTTGATATTTTGCCAGTTCACGCGTGATTTGTGACATTTGTCAAAGTCAAAGTCATTTTCAGTTGGCCTTGCCATTTCTTCATAAATAGACTTACAAAGGAACAACGCTTACAATTCATTGAATTTTCTATCAAAATTCGTACCTTATAAAAAATGTGTTTCGCAAGTTATGCTCATTTTATGGTCGGCATTATCGACCCCCGAGCATCCATTCACGCCATTGTGACCAAATTACGCACCAGTTTCAATCTACTTGATATCAATCCACCAACACGTATATGTAGAGTGCGCACCGAGGATTGGGTTTTAGATTTTATGTAAGGAACTCAGTCTCAAGCCTTACAGCTGATGCTGGAGCTGAAGCCGGGAGACCTACCACAACGAGAACTCATCAGAATGTTTTGAAAAATCATATATTTCGAGATAAAATTTCAACAAATATAAGGTGCTTAACAATTCTAAAGTTTGAATTGATTTTTACCAATTCATTTACGAAGTTTTTTATTTGAACTAACTGTAGAACATTTAGCTGATTAAGCAAAAATATTTTGTTTTCAACTCAAATAATTTGAATTTGAAAATCTAGAAAACAAAGTATTTTGATTTCAAGAATTTTTCTTCAATTTAAGGAAATGAATATTTGAATTCCAAAAATTTTGTTCGTAGAATTGTATTTATTTGATTTTACCAATTCTGCTTTTCCGTGTATAAAAAGCCTGTAAAAACCGATGTACTTAAGTGGGTAGTAATTAGGGTGCACAATCACCAGATATGTTTAAAAACCTGGTTATCGGGTTGCTCGAAGAATACCCCTGCGGTAAAATTAACCAGAACCGGACAAGTCACTTGGTAGGTCCATTACGGATAATGACACCTTTATATGGAGGGAACCTATCACTTTTACTATAACTTGTTCTCTTTGTTGTAAATTGGCACCCCATGGATACCATATGACAAGTCGCAGAACTAGTCTCAAGGAACCTGTATTGAACCTGTCCTGTTCTGTCAGTCATAGAACTCGTCACTAAATAACACGTCGCACGTATGGCCCAAATATACCAGTCACAGAAATGGTCTCCCTGCAACTAGTCATATAACCCTTTCCAAAGTAATAAATTCCACAATTCCACAAATTTGCATTTAAATTTCAGCCCAATTGACTGTTCTTTAACACTTTCGAACCAGAGTGGTGGCATATCCCCTTTGCACCTATATCGCGACAAGTATATTTAGACAATTGATATCACTTTTCCCGTAGGGATATTTTTCAAGAAACTGGTTTTCGGTTTTTAATTTGTGTATCGAAATGGAATTTCATTTAATTATAATTGCGGTTTTTATTTTCAAGCATTTTATATGTACAGGCTAATGGATTTGATAAGGAATGCGAGGCATTTCCAATACGACCCAGATACCTGTGCATATAAATAAACTCAAACAACAGAATTGTTATCAGTCAAACATCTTATAAAAACGATACAATTTCAAAACAATATACATATCAACAGCATTTCCATGTGTTTGGATTGTCTGAGCAAATGGAAACGCATCATTTTTGAATTGTAATTATTTTACATTTTTATTTTGCATTTTCATTAGATAAAATAATGCAAGCTGAAATTCAATGCAAATTAAAAACCCATCGTGCTGCAAATCAATAATGGTTTAAAAACAGCCAAGTATATTGACAATAAACTGACTGAGATGCAATCAAATTTTTACTACCTTATAAACCATAGTTCTGGTGGAAATTCTGATGATTGGTATACAGTGTTTTGGTGGGTAATGTGCATGGACTCTGAAAAAAACAGTCCCTGTAACATTATTCCGGAACCATGCATATGTTACGAATATTGTTTTCATAAACTGAAGAAATTCTGTTTTTTCGATGTGTTAACATCTATAGCGGCGTATAGGGACTAAATCTATAAAAGTCAAAATCTGCTAAAACCAGATTTTATGCTGCTGCTAAAACCATCGCAGTCGACGTTGTGGTGACATACTAATACGTCAGCTACTTTGTACAAAGTAGTTGTGTGTTTGGCTGTTTCGTTGCTGTTGATATGGCAAACATGTGGTTATGTGACACACGTATACGTCAGCTACTTCGGACAAAGTATGTGTGATGTTGTGTGTTTGGTTGTTTTTATTTTAGGTACCCCCCCTACACCCACCACCCACACAAACACTCCATGACACAGCAAGCACAAATAAATCACCAACATATCAGTAGAAGTAGTAGTAGTAGTAGTAGTTGTTGTTGTTGTTCTTGGTGTTGTTGTTTTTTTTATTATAGTGATAGGTAAATCCAATAAAATGTGGGTGCGGAGCACTCTCAGAGTAAAGAGAGTAATGACGTATTATCCGTATTAAAAAATGAGATAGCAAGAGAGCAACGACAATTTTGTGAACTTGTGTAGTGTATGTACGAATATAACAATGTATGTATGTATATACAAGTGTCTGTTGATGTGCATTCTTTGACTTTTGTGGGAATAAAACAAAAAGTATTGAGCAAGAAAATAATGACAAATGCGCTTTTGTTTGGAACGAAGATCCTTATTGCACGTTGCGGGATGGGGGCTAAATGAAAAAAACTTTAACAACTTTTTTTAACACTATTATGCAACAACCCACTATTATCAACTATATTGTTTACTTTTGCTTTGGTTTGTTTCTAGACTAATGGCTTGGATCACAGGGAACGAAATTAACAAGATGTCTCACATACATATGTTGGGAAATTTCTTGTTTAATGGGACGTTTTCTATTTGTAGCCTGTAACCAATATTTAGTATAAATTGTAGTTTTGAAACCAATAAATAGTAAATGTTGGAAAGGTAAAAGGGCCCAGCTAGTGACTTCCACGGGGATTTTGAATAAAATACACCTTGTTTCATAAACAATTTTATTTATTTCACAAAGCGTGTTAATATGTATTAAAATTCCTAATCAAATACACAAATAAATTAGGAATTAAAAGAGGTTATAAAAACATTTAAAATAAAGTAGAACCTACTTTTTGGTATGGAAACCACTAGAACTTTTAGAGATACTTTAATTATGCGAATTTTTATCTTTCCTTAGCACCGCGTATGAGCCAACTTGTAAGTATTAAATGGCGAATACGCGGGGACGCTACTTGACATTTGTTAAAGATTCGTTAAGTATTTTATAGTTAGTTTACAAGTGAACAAATTCATAAACATTCAAGTATTGCCAGATCGTCACAAAAAATCAAGGGGATTTTGGAGGTGGCGCTAACAGTAAATTTAGAAATGTCAAAGTTCAAGACTGGGAAAAATATATTGTATTTCATTACAATTCCTTTTATTACTTTTTATTTAAAAAAAATTCCTTTTTCTAAATTTTCCTTTTCTTAAATGTTAACAAAAGAACATTTTCTTAAATAAGTGCCTTTCCTTAAAAAAAAGGAAATTTCCTTTCAAAAGGTACCTCTTCTTAAAAAAAGTATTTTTTTAAAAAAGTACCTTTTGTTAAAAAAGTAAATTTTCTTACAACAAATTGCCTATTCTTAAAAAACAAATTTTATTTAAAGAATACCGTTTTTGTGAGACAAAATAACTTTTCTTGAGATAAGTCGTCCTCTTAAAAATGTACCTATTCTTGAAAAAAGTACCAATTCTAAAAAATCTCCCATTTATTAAAAAAAAACATTTCCTTCAAAAAAAATACCTTTTCTTAAAAAAATACCTTTTCCTACAAAAATTCCTTTTCTTAAAAACAAAATATCTTCTTTTCTTGAGATAGGTAGCCGTTCTGAAAATAAGTACATTTTCTTAAAAAAATAACCTTTTCCTAAATAGAGTACCACTTCTTTAAAAAGTACCTGTTCTTAAAAAAAAGTACTTCTCTGTAAAAAAAACCCATACACTTGTGGCTTTTTCTGACACAAAGTGCTTCTTCTTAAAAATAGTGCATTAGCTTTTAAGAAAAGAAGTGTCTCCCTTTAAAAAATTACCTTTTCGGGAAAATATAATAAATATTCTTACAAAAAGGACTACTTTTACTTTACATTTTTTACTTTACATTTTATAAAAATAAATATTTTTCTTAAAAAAGTGTATCATTTTACAAAAAGTATCTTTTCTTAAAGTTCCACTTAAATTATCTTTTTTTCCAACGGGCGCCTTAGGCGTGTTGGAACTAACTAGTACATAACATATAGCGAAGGAACTTCGTTCCAACCGGGTGTCCCCTGACACCTCATGTAATATTTTGTTTCTTTATTTATTTCCCAGAAGTTTTCAACAAATAAAGCGATGTTTGGTCACAAAATATATGCTATATATAACATATTAGTGATTGTGTCTCCAACATGCAAATACCAAAGAGAATGTGTTTGGACTCAAGTATCCTATATTTGCGACAAGCTACACACAAGTTGTATTTGCCTCCAAACCAACAAAAAAGACAGATTTTTCAGCGTGTAGCTAAAATAAATAATTAAAACAATAGGTACTTATAAGTTTTTACCAATTCTAATAATACTAAACTTTTTTTTTTACCTCGTCAGTGGAATATATGGAAATACAGGCTTAAATGGGCAACAACATCTATATATTACATTCCATTAACTAGCCTACCAACAGGTCTGCTTACGGATGGGCAGTCTGCATGTAAGTATATTAGATTTTTTAGATCGCTTAAGCAATCAGACATTTCAGCAATAAAGAAGCAAAACGAGTATGTGTATCGAATTTTTCCTCAGTCTGGGAGGGTGAACGAAATATCGCCCAAGACAAGAGCGCACAAAAACAATAAATAAAAAATTATCCCAAAATCTCCATTTAGAAAAATTCGATCATATATCTCCTTTTTTGGGGAATTTTTCTTTTATTTTAGGCGCTGTTTTCATAATGAAAACATTGACGAAAAATGTAAAATGACAAACATCATAATTTGTGGGGAATTTTTCATAACGGAAAATTACACTGTGTGTAATTTTTTAAGTCATGGAAATATAACCATATACGGACACAACTACTTGATAAAAGACCAAAAAAAAAGCCCATCCATGTTTTGCCCATAGTCATGGACTTTTTTTATGGGCCCCCACAAATTTGGGGCCTCGGTGTAATTTTTGCAAAAAAGTGATAATTTTGTCAGGGTCATATCTTGCAATTCGTTCAGAATTTTGATTTACTCTCTGAGGCAAAGTTGTAGCCCTTGTCATAGAGAATCGACATATAAAATCAAAAAAAACTTCATCTTCAAGGTCAACATCGCAAAACAATTTTAAAAAATTGGTTTTTTTAGCCTTTTTTCCCCTGTTCAGGTCCATAGGTAGCAAACCGTTCAAAATTCAAGTAAACAATCAACTAAATAATTCTAGAGCATATGAACTTCCTAGGAATGAGTTTTGGTCTTTTATCACGGGTATTTTTTTTTTTGGTCTTTTATCAGGTAGTGGTGTCCGTATATGGTTATATTTGTTCGTGTTACACTGTGTTGCCTAAAACCCAATTATGAAAAAATCTAAGTATGCAGATGTCATGCAGAGATAGAAGCCGACCGATCACGAAACGGCGGGTTGGCACTAAACAAATTACACTTCTTTTATTAATTTAGCACCATCTTCTTTGTGTTCAATCGGGCGGCAGTAATTTGTTTGCAAATATTTTTTTGAAATATTTACTACAAAACTTAGCTGCCATATTAAATCCACCCAATTACTCGTTTTAATAAAACAATTGAGTGCATATATCTAAAACTAAATGAGATACAGTTCAAGAAATTAGAAAAACCAAAATTTTTCGATTTTCAAAATCCGGAAAAGGCGAATACCTCTAAGACGACAAAACCCCAACCATTTGTTGTACGTATTATAAACAATTGTGTCAAAATATGCTAAATAAAACATAAAAAAACCAACCCGTAAAAAACATAGTTTATGACTGACTATAAATTCTTGATATATGACCACGCCCCTTTGTCCAATCCCACCCGTATTTTCAGCAGATCTTACAATATCTAATGTACATACATAGATATGTGTACTGAAAATCGTTTCGTTTTGGAACTTCAAATGTTGATGGGTCTCAAACGACGCGTATTAAAGAGGTGATTACGGGAGCGTAAAACTGTTTTTATAGACGAGGGTACTTATAGTCTCCTACCGGCCGTTGAAGTTTCGATTCCTAGTACATTATCGAAAAAAAATTAATTTTTTTTTTTGGACAATATGGACAATATTCAAACGACGTGTCATGATGACCATATATAGAAAAGAATATTTTCAAAATTTTTAGAGAGCATATTTTTTCCACGACGTCAGTTTGAAATCTCTATCATGCACATTTTGCCTTCCTCACTTTGATGTATTTTACATAAATATTCCATCAACTATATAAAATACATATAATTTTAGGTGATTTTGCGAAACAGAAAGATAAACCTTCGAATCAAATGAAATTTTTTGAAAAATTAGCTGTTTGATGGAATATTTATGAAAAATACAGCAAATTGGGGAGGACAAAATATGCCTGATAAAGATTCCAAATACCGTCGTGAATAAAAATGCTCTGTCAACATTTTAAACATTTTTTTCTATATTGATCATCATGACACGTCGTTTAAGCCCCATATTGTCCAAAAAAAATATTTTTTTTTCGAAAATGTACTAGGAATCGAAACTTCAACGGCCGGTAGGGGACTAAAAGTACCACCGTATAAAAAAAGTTTGACGTTTCCGTAATCACCTCTTCATTACGCGTCGTTTGAGACCCTCCCCCTTAATGTACGGTACACCCTAATGTACACCTAACCAACAAACTCAATTTTGTTCAAATACCGTTAACAGGAGCAGAAATAAGGGATTTTTAATTTGTATTGGAGGTACCACGCCTCTTTGTCCAATCCCGGCCATATTTTGATAGTTCATTTTTGTCGGCGCCATTAGTTTACTTGCGAAGTGTCGCCTCGATTGGATTACGGGAAAAGGGTTAAAAATCAATCCAAAGGTTCCCCGGCATGCATACAGACAGGTGAAGTTAATATAAAGACATTTAAAAGCAAAATTGTTGTATTTTTGGAAATCGAAGAAAGCATAAAGTAGTCAAATTTGTAAATTTTCCTGAAATATTCTTCACAGTGTGTTGATATATTAAATCTTGATATATCTCAATAATCCTTGACTCCTTGCCTACAATCGGTCTTTTACAGGACTTACAAATGTCTACTAGATCAAAAGATATTGCATTTTTAGGGAAGTGGAAAGGAAGTATTAATGGCCTAGCAGTATTGGAGATCAATGTTTCCTATGACAGGCAGACGGCTAGCAAGTCCATGGAATCAGTATTTCTGAACTCAACATCTAGACATAACAGGCACATGTGTCTTAACGAGATATATCTCGTGACGATATTTAATTATTTTTCTTTAGTGTAAAGTTTAAATTTTATTTGTTATAATCTCAGAATAATTTTCAACTATATTTGGAAACACTTTGTCTACAAAATATTATAAACAATCTACTTTCTGTTTATAATATTTTGTTGGACACACGTCACAATGACCCGTTGAATCACAGTGGTCTTAATAGGACAAGTTTGTAAATAGTGACAGCTACTTGTATCTAACATAGGCAGATGACCTCGCTTGAGCTACAGGTTAAGTGTAATAGGGGTAAATGGTTATTGTGATTATTTAGGTTGGTATGATAAACTATACATTTTGATCACTGAGTCTAAATGTTGAAAGGCAAGTGCTTGCAAGCGGCATTTAAAATTATACACATTCAGTAGTTAACATGATTTTATGCAAAATAATGAGTTGCCATAAAAAGTTTTCAAAATCTTTTTTGTCCATAATATTAAGAGATTGTCAACCATTAACCGTTTGACATGATCGGCATTTTGTTTGTTGTTTCCTACTATTGCCAATTCCGTGTCAATTTAATGAATTTTGTCAAAAATAAACGTTTTATGGTGTATTCGAAGGCATGACTTGTTGATGGCGATACCCCCCACATGTCAGTAACATATACGAGTAACATATTAAAAGTGTTCAATATATCAAGTAACAGTTTGTTTGGTTGTTGGTTGCCGGTTGCTGGTTGCTGGTATCTTGGACCGTTAGTTTAAGCCATAAACTTCATGCCCAATGAACTTGACTTAATTGTTTAAGCTCATAACATGTCGGCTGCTATTGTTTATTATTTCACCAACAAACTGACTTTTAATCACAAATATCACTTTGTAGGCGTGTACGAGTTGTTTGCAATCTCGCTGGCGTTCTTTGTTGTTGATCGCTAGTCTTAGTTTTTGCATTTAGTCTATTTGTCATTCGCAGTTACTATGTGTATAATTTATAATATGAAATATGGAAAAATCCACATAAATAAAGACCACCCCACTCGTTTTGCTCTTGATATCAGAATTTATTGTTTGTAGACGGTTGATTGGGAGGGGGCAATGTCACTCTTGTTTTTGTTTTGTTTGTTTTATTTTAAATTATAGTTATTGATTTGTAAGCCTTTGGTTGTGACGGCAGTTTTTGGAAATTCATTGTATTGTCGCATGTTTTTGTTAACTGAATTGAAAATGTTTAAAATGTATTTATTTGTGGTCAAAGTTTAATTGTTATTCATGTATTTTAGTGGAAACTGTAAAAAACAAACGACTTTAGCAACGAACTTTGTAAGTACGGGATCAAAGTAGTCACATAATGATTTTGGCGAACAAAGAAATGTGTGATTGTTTTTTTTACTGTTTAGATTTTGAAAATTGAAGAAAACACGAACAATTTGTACAAGTGAATGAAATATTAATTTGGATTGATAAATCAACGCCTGTCATTTATTTTTTAAAGATTATTTCATGCTAATGTTGCCCACGGCTACGATTAATGTGGTCCATTCTGAAAGTCCCATTTTCGCACACTTTTTCCAACATTTCAGCCGGTATCTCACCAATGACACTTGTAATGTTATTTTCCACGGCAGCAGTCGCGGTTGGCTTGTCCCTATAAATGAGAGACGGCTCCACGAAATACCTCTCAAGGAAATAAACCCCAAACGAGAAATGAAATAATCTCCTCAATGTTTTTTCACACATTTTTTGGTGATATTTCATATGAAAAAACAACCAAATTTTTGAGAAGTATTTAATTTTTTGTTTGGAAGTTATTTTGTTTTCCAATCGGGGTTTCCAAATGGGCGTTTTCCAAGGAAATTTTTTCGCCTTTGTTTCCATTTTGCCTTGGAGTTAATTTTATCTTTGTTTGGCCTTTATTGCATTCTTTGTTTTTGGATGTTATTTCTTTTTTTGTGTTAATTTCATTGGGAGATATTTCCCGAGCGCCCGACAAAAACTATCCTATTCGGGTTAAATCGCACGAACGAGGCAGTAAATTGACAGCGACGATTATATATATATATGTCCTTTATTCATTTAAACAAAATACTATACAATCAGACAATTAAAATACAATATTTAAACATAGGGCGTCAACAAATTCTCTCCATCGATTTCTGTTTCTAGCAAGTGATTTAATTTGATTCCAGGATAGCCGAGTTTGGTTGTATTCCTTTTCCAGGCACCGCTTCCATGTATTTGGTGGTCGTCCTGGCCTTCGATACCCTTGGGAGTTCCATTCTAGTGCCGCTCTAGCAATATCCGATGTTGGACGGATATTCAATAGGGCTGTTATTTGTGCGTTGCCAGAGGTCTTCATTAGAAACTAGATTCGGCCAGTAAATACGTAGTATTTGCCTCAGACAACGATTGATAAACGTTTGGACCTTCTTCATAAGGATCTTCGTCAAGCTCCAAGTAGTACAACCGTACAATAGTACAGACTTTACGCTGCAATTAAATATTCGCAATTTACGCTGCAATTAAATATTCGCAAAGATTTTGTGCATGTTTAGGAATGCAACACGAGCTTTATTGATCCGATCATTTATATCCTTTGTGGAGCCTCCGTCCTTGGTAATTTTACATCCTAAATAGTTGAACGACTCCACGTCTTCAATTAACGAACCATCAACTGTTTGTGGAGTATCACGTTCTGCGCGAATACGCATTAACTTCGTCTTCTTAATATATATCCTCAATCCTACTTTTTTCGCATTTTCGGAGAGTTTGTGTAGCTTGGCCTTGATGTCGTCAAATTTGTGGGCCATAAGACATATGTCATCCGCGTAGTCTATATCATGTAGGTGTTCATACACGATTACACTTATTTTTTTGGTGTTTGGATGCAAATATAACGTGTGTTTGGAGCCTGTGGCAAGTATAGTGCACTTGTGTCCAAACACTTCGGGTTTGCTATTCAATATTATATGTTGGAGGTACAATGAATAATATGCTATAATATGTGAGTATCTGACCCAAATATAGCTGTGTTTTGGATACAAATACAGCTGTGTTTGTTGCACTATTTACTTTCTATTGAGAGCAAGAGAATAAAAGAGGTACAAAGAGAGATTATTCACAGTTAAAGTTGTAAGTGTTTAACTGTATTTTGCATTACTTTTCAGTCAGTGCAGATGAAGTGAGTATTTCTTACATCTATTGCGTTTTAGTTTCATCTATTCAGTCGTCAATCGGTTATCGGACAGAAGAAAGCAAATGCCTTGTTTTGATTAAGTAAGCTTGCTGTGGAAAAATGTATCGCAGAAAATGTATCTTTTTTAGTTCTTTGGACGCAAATAAAATGTCTCTTTGGAGCTTGTAGCAAATATAGTATACTTGTGTTCAAACACATTGTGTTTGCTATTCAATATTACATGTTGATTGTTGAAATATATATATTTGTGATTCAAATATAGCCTTGTTTGTTATACAAATACAGCTGTGTTGGTTGATTAATTACAGAATGTGTTTGGGAGATTATATTGCAGAGGCAGTTTTTTCCAGCTTGTAAAATATATTTGAGCTCAATGAAAGAATTATAAATAATTTGTGTTCATCAGCGCTCTGGCCAAACGGCTAACGCTAGGATAATGAAATTTGGGCTGTATACTTCTTTTGGGGTAGATATGCGAGATAATTCGGGATTTTTTGAAATTCGTACTCTAAGGGTCAAAAAGGGATAAAAATGGCACTAAACTTGGTGTGTACATTCCTCTTAACACATAGAAACGTGGGGGGAGAAAGTGACTTTTAAAAATTTGTACTTTTAGCGAGAAAAACGGCACAAAATTGGTACAACGCTAAAATCCATACGGCTAAATACAGAATCACGAAACTTGGTGTTTACACTCCTCTTAACGCATACAAACGGTGGGGGAGAGGGGGAGATAAGTGACTTTTAAACATTTTTGCTTTTAGGCAGAAAAATAGGGCAAACCGGGACGAAAATGGTACCACTGTAAATACCAAACGGTTGAAGGCCGAATTGTGAAATTTGGGTTGCACATTCCTATTATAATGCAGACAAAGGAAGATACGTTAGTTTCAAGATTTACACTTTTAGAGACACAAATAGGCCAAAAAGGTGAAAAATATAGCACTGTCGTCAAAACCAAATGGTTGGAGATGGAGTTTTGAATTTTGTGGACTACATTTCAAAATAAATGGTACTTATTTTGGTACTTTGTCGGTACTTTTTTGGGTACTATTTTTTGTACCTTTTGCTTCCTTCTTTGCTATTACTCTTATCCTCTGTTTGTAGTTCTCTGTACCTTTTTACGTACATTTTAGGTACTTTTTGGTACTTTTTTAGTACTTTTTTGTTCCGTTTTCCAACCTCTGTGTGTAATCATTTCTGGTCACTTCTGGGTATCTTTCTCCGTTCATTTTTGGGGTTAATGAAAATGTTTGTGCTGTTATATATTTTAGTACCTTTTTAGGATTTTTTTTTTGGTTTCATCACTTTTTGATACAATTTGTTAGTTGTTGTCACTTGGTTGGTACTATTTTTGGTACTGTGTTTGTATTGCTAAAAGCTCTCCGCAATTCCTTCATGGAATGTAACGGGAAACAACATTTTATGTTCTAATGTCGTTATGTCAGTGAGTGTGCTTTCCTAAATTATCTATTATTCCATTTAAAACCCAATCATTTTTCACTTAGAGAAATGTATCAGACCTTGACAGCTTTGATACGAACTTCTTGTACATTAAAAATTCATTACGAAAAATTTAAATTCTTTTAGTTTGTCAGTAATTGATTAAAAATATAGATTTATGTTGGTAAATTAGTAAATATATGTATGTATATTGAAGTTAAAAAATAATTTCCTTCTAAATATTATTATGTTTGGCAGAAAACACGCATATCTTTCGGTGTAATTAACCACAAGTTTGGGAGGAAATACGCACATAATTCCACGTAAGTAGTTATATGTGACCCTGTTTAAGAAAACCCTCGTAGTTTCATGAATTCACTTTTTCTGGATTTGTATGTAAGAAATCCTAAATTTTCATATGAAACAAAAAAAACGTCGGAAAGTCATGTAAAAATGCAATTATATAAAACAGTAAACTATGAAAATGCAACGCAGAGGGGGAATTTTAATTGCGTTTTACTCAAAAACTTCTTTTGACCCATTAAGTGGGTTTACCTATGCAGGTTCACATATGGAAGTTCGAGAGGAAACACACGAATGCTTCCACATAAGTATATGTATGTTTGGGATGAAACAGGAATATGGTTCCACATAAAAGCATGCATGTTTGCAAGTGAACATTCTAATGTTTGCATTCAAATATAAGTGAGTTCCACATAAAAGTACGCATTTTTGCTTTTGCTTGTATATAGATGTTCCAAACGTATACATGGTTCCTGCATAATATTACAGAGGCCGTTCTTTCAGCGTGCAATAATCGAATGAATACGTGGGACAATTCGGATGCTATTCTTACTCTGGTAAGTATGACATACACTTGAAAGCGATATGAATTTTTATTTAATGTTGCAAACAGTTTCCTTTATATTATGACTTGGTATCTAAAAACCACAAAAACAAAACATGCATGATATATTAACATTATTTCTTTTAATTTGCAAGCCTCAACACTTAGAAACATGTTTTAAATATACAGTAAACAATTTCAACTTCAAGTGAAGGATAGTTCGGCTGTCATGCATTTTACTTAAAGTTAAAATCAATTGCAAAACACTTCAAAAGAAATCACCAACATGATGTAATCATCTCTTGAGGCCCACCATCCAATCATACCGCTTAGTCTTACTCCATTTGTAGTTAGTACCAAATTTAAGCGTAACATCAGGTAAAACAAGTTTCCCCGCCACAGATTCATTCATTTGACAACAAACGTAGAAACAAAAAAACAAAAACAAAAACATAAACCAAGCCAAAAACTCCCATTAAGTGAACGCATTTTTTTTGTTGGCTTTTATTGAATTTGCGTATGCTATGCAATAATTTTTTGGGTCTGCGTTGGTTGCGCATGCGCATTTTTTCGAACTGCCATAAATAAAGTCTTTGGGGACTTTTGCGTGCATGTGTAGTGCGTTATATTAGAAGTTTTGCTGCATTTTAGATTTGTACTGATTGCCAGACAGTGTTCGAACATAAGTTGAGTCCGGGATCGCTATCTTTGCATATGTTGCAACATCGCTGTAACAATATTGCAACAAACTCAAAATTCCGCAATTATACGCATAAATTTTAGGGTAATAGAGTGCAGTCATTGAAATAGGAGAATTGTATTTTTTTTGTTTCAATTTTATTGAAATTAAACGATTGTTCGATATTTGACATTAAAATTGAATGCCCCACATAAATTACTGTGGTCCATAGATTTATGTGACGGCAATCTGTGGTTTGTTGTGGCCCAAAAAGGAATGGAATAAAATATATTTCCTGTACTGACCTTTGGACGTATTGGATTGTGTTTATATTTTTGGTGCAGTAATGTACATTTTAGAAGTGCATTTACAAATTTTCCAAAGCTGTGATTTCAATAATCTGTTCACAATACTTTACCCAAAATTAACTAAAAATTACACGTAAACATTATTTACATAAATAAACCTTCGATTTGAAAATTTATTACAATCGTAATTTTTTACACCCTAAAGAAGTATTCTTTTTTTTTTGTTTGGATGAAAATATAACATGTTTGCAGCTTAACGCAAATATAGTATACTTGTGTCCAAACACAATTTGTGTGCTCTTTAATATTACATGTTGTAGATACAATGATTACGAGGTTATAATAAATGTTTTTGTGACCCAAATATAGTATACTTGTGTCCAAACACATTTTGTTTGCTATTCAATATTACATGTTGGAGACACAATGCTTAAGAGGTTATAATATATGACATTGTGACCCAAAATGCGTATTTGTTTGTTGAAAACTGATGAAAACAAAAACGAGACAGACGACAATGAAAAAAGCAGCAGATCTTTAATTCATGAAACCAACGTTTATAAACATATGCATGATTCCTATAAGATGTTGCTGAGCTCGTTTTGTATGTATTGTATTTGGATAAAAGAAAAATTGATTTTGCTCAATATGGAACTCAAACTACGTGTCATGCCGAATATAAGCAAAAAAATAAATTTTGAAAATTTTGGTACAGAACTTTTTTTGTTACGGCAGCATTTTTCGATTAACTTTTCAATTTACATGAAAATACTATGAAATATATACAATAAATACAGTTAAAATCTAATTCGCGAACTACAATGAGAAATTCGCGAAAAATCGGGAAAAATATGCCTTCAAAATACTGCCGTGATAAAAACGCCGTGTCAAAATTTAGAAAATATATTTTTCTAATTGTGTTCATCATGACACGTCGGTTGAGCCCCATATTCACCAAAAGACTATTTTTTTATGCAAATGCGCTAGCAATCCAAACATCAACGGCCGGTAGGGGCTTATAAATACTCTCGTATAAAAAGCTAATCAGCTCTTCAATACACAACTTTTGAGACTTTAAGTACACCCTACTGTACATATCAAATACTTGAAAATCAAAATTGCCAGATATCTAACTAATGCTTTTGTATTAAAGACAATTGTCAATGGTATTTAAATACCGCTTAGAGGAAATATATGACCGATGCCCTGGCTATGACATTAAGATTGTACTAGGCGATTTTAATGACGAAGTAGGCAGGGAGAATGTGTTTCATCCAACCTTTTGGTAATTTCAGTCTATATGCTGGCGGTTCCGACAACGGTATGGGACTGATTGTCTTTCCCGCGGCAAAAAACACGGTCGTTAGTGGTACAAGATCCCAGCTCAAAGATATTCACAAGGCTACTTGGGTATCTCCTGATCAAAAAACGAAGAACCAAAATGATCACGGGGTAGCGAATGGACGGCAGTATAATGGACGTACGATCATCCAGTGTAATGCCCAGAGGAGCTAACATCGATTCTTCTCCCTACCTGGTAGCAGCAAAGGGTCGCGAAAGATTAAGCAGAGTGATAATCGTAAGAAGCCAGACGCAGAGAAAGCTAGAAATCGGAAAGCGGCAGTTACCAGATGTAGCCTACTCACGGCAGCTCTCACTACTTTCGGCACAGAACCCACCCCCTTTCGATGACGATCCTGAAGCGCAGTGGAAAAAGAACGCTGCAATGTTCAGTTCAGCGACTGAGCACTATAGGGACAAAACAAAAGAGGTAAACTGTCTCTTTAGCCGTAAGAAACGGCAGTGGGGAAAGCGCGAGAGTGAGAAAATTGAGACATACAGAAGGAAGAGCGAAGCCAGAAAATTCTAGCAAAAGGTCAAAAACGGAACTAATGGACATGGTTCAAGGCCCCCCTTCTGCAAAGACAAGGACGGAAATCTCATCGCAGATGTGCAGAGCATGTTGGGAATATGGGTAGATCATTTCTCCGCGCTACTGGTACCTGAGAATGCCAATGAGGAAGAGACGATCGACCACAATTTGGACTTGGACGACGACGACGAAAAAAGACCAGGTCAGAACATCAATTGCCCGGCTTAAGAACAACAAAGCCGCAGGAGCCGACGGATTACCGGCGATGCTGTTTAAGGCACGCGGCGATGAGCTGATAAGGTGCATGCATCATCCCAGTAGAAAAATTTGGATAAACGAATACATGCCCGGCGATATTTAAAAAAGGTGACCCGAGTTTCTGTGACAACTACTGTAAAATAAGCCTTTAATCCATAGGATATAAGGTCCAATGAAGTACAGTGTGCGAAGGACTAAAGTCAATTATCGCTGACCTGATTGGACCACACCAATGTGACCTCAGACCTGGAAAATCAACAATTGACCAGATTTTCACGCTACACCAAATCCTGAAGAAAACCCACGAAAGACAAATCGACACCGATCATCTATTTGCCGATTATAAGGCGGTCGTCGATCGCCCGATACGGGAGAAACTCTACGAAGCAATGTCTGAACTTGGTATGAATCCAAAACTCATACGCCTTTGCAGGACGACCTTGACGAACACCAAATTGGTAGTGGAAGTTGGTAAGGATCTTACCGTACCTTTCGAAATTAAACGAGGCCTCAGGCAAGGCGACACCCTATCGTGCGATCTCTTCAACATCTCAATGGAGATCATTATGAGAAAAGCTACAGTCATCGTGAATAAAACCATCAGCAGCAATAGTCATATGCTGCCCGTGTATGTTGATGAAGTATATATCATTGGGCGCACAATGAGAGAAGTTACTGCGGTGTTTTCGAGAATTGAGAAGGAGTCAGCAAAATTGGGTCTGACAGTGAATGAGGACAAAACTAAATTAATGGTTTCAACGAGCAGGGCCTCCACGCGATTCGACCAAAGCGTGAACGAATTTATATACCTCGGATCTGCCGTAAACAAAACCAACAACGTCAGCCTTGAGATCCAGCGGAAAAAGCCCTCTCTCGAGTAACAAAAGTCCAGCTATACCAGACACTCATACAACGTGTCTTGCTTTATGACGCAGAATCCTGGGTCTTATAGCAGGCAGACGAAACATCTGCAGGAGTCTTCGAGAGAAAAATACTTCGAAAAATGTATTGTCCTACAGTTATTCAGTTAAATGTATGGTCCTATAGTTATCTTTATTCATAAAAAGTTAGGAGAGGTTCGTGAAACGATTTATCATACAAAAAACGTCTCTCAAACCTCTTACAACTTTTTATGAATAAGGCGGTTACTGTTTCTATATTTACAAAGTGACCGTGTCGGTGGTGCAATGGTTAGCACGGCTGTTGTGCATGAGAACCTTGGTTCGATCCCTGTTCTGACCACCTTACATTTTCATTCGACGATGGCCAACACGCTTAGTGATGGCGACACTATCGAGTACATAGCTATGAAAAAAAAACTGGAGTAAATCATTTCAATTTCAATTTCAATTCATTTATTTTCTTGGCAGCTGAAAGCCCAGTGGGCCAAATAGCTGCAGATTAATTAATAAGAACTAGAATCAGTTCTTCAGATTGTGAGAAGCTCTCCCCAATCCCATCAAGGGATGTAATGGCAGAACATTTTTCTTTTAGTTTCGTTAGGTTGTGGGACGCTCTCCCCCATCCCTTCATGGGATATAATGGGAAATCATTTCTTTTTAATATATACAAACTATCTCAAAATGTTTAGTTTTCCTTGGAAAAATTAAAATTATCGATTGTTTTATAGAATGTTGGGTTATAAATACTTATATAATCTTAGTTCCATTGGTTTCTAAGCTGATTATTTGATTATATACTTTTCATATGATGTTTATCGTGTTGTGATCAAAAGATTACTAAACCATATTCCAGCTGGCTTGAATTTCTTTCATCATATCTTTCAATTAAGTCTCAACAAAGTAAATTTTGAAACGGTGAAAATTATGAAAGCATTTTAATTTTTAAAGATTTTTGTTAGCAGGGTTTCTTTGGCATTGCAAAGTTTATGTCTTAAGTCTTTTGTGTTCATCTCAAAAATGTCAAATCGTTTCTTATAGATTTACGCAAAAGTACTAGAATTATATCTCCCTAGTGTAGGTGTGTAAATTTTTTAATAGAAACACTTATCCAGGCCATACCCAACAAAATGCACTTTTGTGTTGGGAAAAATATTTGGCAAAAATCAATTTAAACTTAAGGTTAATTCAAAACCTCATGTTATCATTCAATCATCTGACAACACCACATGAGCACTCACACGAAAATTGAAGGCAAAATGGTTAAAAACGCTCGAAACTAAACAAACAGTAGCTAAAGACATGGAAGATGTTTATCGTCTGCCAAAACAAAAAAGAAACAACAACAACTATTACGATTGTTAAAGCTCAACAGAAACAACAATAAATAATGTTAATGTTTTGAACCGCTGCTGTTGTGGTCGACTGTTGTGGAAAAGGAGGGCGGTAGTGATTGTGATTGTAACTGTGCCTGTAAATTCATTTAAAAGTCTGTGCAATTTTATGATCGATACTGGTGTGTAATGGAATGAGCTAAATTTGAGAAAAAGGTTTGGAAAAACGCCAACGCGTGTTGTTTTCATGTTATCCAGTAGTTTTCCTTTGCACCTTAATGATAAATTAAGATGTTAGAGTTTAATTACTAAATGTGTTAATTTAGTGATTTCTTGTGGAGAAAAAAATTAGATATGTAACTGCTGAAATTTTGTGTGCCAGTGAGCAACTTGTTTATGAACCCGGTCCATTTGGTGTGGTATTCATTAGGGATAATATTCAAGTTATGAAAACTATAGGCAAAATGTGAAAAAAGTTAATCGGATTTACTAATGTAGCGGGTATTTACTAATCACTAAAAATTATAATGTAACTAATAAGTTCCTGACAGTGACAGCAGAAATTTAAAAAAAGCTAATTAATGGCAACAACCTAAGTAGCTTGTTGGAGTGGTATAAAGAAAAATATTTTTTTTTCCTTTTTATTTTTGATTTAGTCGCCACTGCCGGTAATAGTGATAAAATAGTGATAAGATAAAAAAACATGATTTCCATTATATCGATAGTATCGCCGTCACTAAGCGGGGTGACTGTCGTCCAAAGAAATGTAAGGTGGTCAAAGCAGGGATCGAATCCACGTTCTTGAAGGTATATGACCGACATTATGTACGGAAAATGACATGGCCTGGCTGGGTGGCGAGCCTCCCCGAGGTCGATTTCTGAATTATGACACAGTCGTTTGTGGTTTATTAACATAGATCTGCAACTTAGGGAACAAATCTGTATTTCCTTTATAACATTAAAGTAATGGGAAAATTGCGGTAACCGGAGCGAGGAAAATCGAAATTAGAGCAAAGTAGAAGAACGCAAAATATATAACAATTTTAAATTTTAAATTTTTGTAGGAAAATTAATACGAGATCCTGAAAAAATAACATCCTCTTGTCTTGTTTCCTTTGCCCGCAAAAAAATATTCTTATTTAATATTTAATATTTTTAAATGTTCTTTAAAAACAATCAACAGTTAATATTTGTCAGTTAATATTGAACCAATTTACACTCTTAGACTAGATTGGATTCAATTGCATTCTATTAAATTCATTGCATTGAATTGAATTGAATTGAATTGGATTGAATTGAATTGAATTGTATTGAATTGAATTGAATTGAATTGAATTGTATTGAATTGAATTGAATTGAATTGAATTGAATTGGATTGAATTGAATTGAATTGAATTGAATTGAATTGAATTGAATTGAATTGAATTGAATTGAATTGAATTGAATTGAATTGAATTGAATTGAATTGAATTGAATTGAATTGAATTGAATTGAATTGAATTGAATTGAATTGAATTGAATTGAATTGAATTGAATTGAGTTGAATTGAACTGAATTAAATTGAATTGAATTGAATTGAATTGAATTGAATTGCATTGAATTTAATTTAATTTAATTGAATTGAATTGAATTGAATTGAATTGAATTGAATTGAATTGAATTAAATTGGATTGAATTGGATTGGATTGAATTGCATAGAATTGAATTGAATTGGATTGAATTGAATTTAATTGAATTAAAGTGAACTGAATTGCATTGAGTTGAAATGAATTGAGTTCAATTGAATTGAATTGAATTGTGTTTAAATGAATGGAATTGAATTTAATTGAATTGAATGGAATTGATTTGAATTGATTTGACTTGATTTGAATTGAATTGAATTGAATTGAATTGAATTGAATTGAATTGAATTAAATTAAATTGAATTGAATTGAATTTAATTGAGTTGAATTGAATTTCATTGAATTGAATTAGATTGAATTTAATTGAATTGAGTTTAATTGACTTGAATTGAATTAAATTAAATTGAAATGAATTGAATTAAACTGAATTGATTTGAATTGAATTGAATTGAATTGAATTGAATTGAATTGAATTGCATTGAATTGAATTTATCTGAATTAAATTGAATTGAATTGTATTAAATTAAATTGAATTTAATTGAATTGAATTGAACTGAATTGAATTGAACTGAACTGAATGGAGTTGCATTGAATTGAATTTAACTGAATTGAATATAATTGAATTGAGTTGAATTGAATTGCATTGAATTGAATTAAATTGAATTGAATTGAATTGAATTGAATTGAATTGAGTTGAATTGAATTGAATTCAATTGAATTGAATTGAATTTAATTGAATTGAATTGAATTGGATTGAGTTGGATTGCATTTAATTAAATTAAATTGAATTGAATCAAGGTGAACTGAATTGAATTGAGTTGAAATGAATTGAGGTCAATTGAATTGAATTGAATTGTGTTTAACTGAATGGAATTGAATTTAATTGAACTGAATGAAATAGATTTGAATTGATTTGATTTGAACTGAATGGAATTACATTGAATTGAATTTAACTGAATTGAATATAATTAAATTGAATTTAATTGAATTGAATTGAATTGAAATGAATTGAATTATATTTAACTGAATGGAATTGAATTTAATTGAATTGAATTGAATTGAATTGAATTGAATGGAATGGAATTGATTTGAATTGATTTGATTTTATTTGATTTGAGTTGAATTGAATTGATTTTAATTGAATTACATTGAATTGAATTAGATTGAATTTAATTGAATTGAATTGAGTTTAATTGAATTGAATTGAATTAAATTGAATTGAATTGAATTGATTTGAATTGAATTGAATTTAATTGAATTGCATTGAATTGAACTTAACTGAATTAATTTAAATTGAGTTGTACTAAATTAAATTGAATTTGATTGAATGGAATTGAACTGAATTGATTTGAGTTCCATTGAATTGAATTGAATTGAATTGAGTTGAATTGAACTGAATTGAATTGAATTGAACTGAACTTAATTGAATTGCATTGAATTGAGTTTAACTGAATTGAATTTAATTGAATTGAATGGAATTGATTTGAATTGAATTGAATTGAATTGAATTGAATTTAATTGAATTGAATTGGATTGAGTTGGATTGAATTTTATTGAATTAAATTGAATTGAATTAAGTTGCCATGAATTGAATTAAATTGAATCAAATTGAATTGAATTGAACTGAATTGAATTGAACTGAACTAAATTTAATTGAATTGGCTTAAATCGAATCGAATTGAATTGATTTTTTTTATAATTTTAGTGATTTTTTTGGGAAATATCTTCCACTTTATTACTAAACCTTAGGAATCCTCAAAAATTGGTTAATTTTTCTATTGGAAGTTCGGTTCACTAGATATATACATCTGAGAGAACCATCTGCAGAGAACCATCGGCTTCCATTAGACATGATTCTTGTTGTTGCCTAAAAGATAACACAATTATTCCATGTAATAACAATTGCATGCAGTTTCGTTCCGCTCTACATTCAAATTCATCAGGGATGAGTTGTATTTATTCGGCATTTTTATTGTTATTTTTTTATGGTTCTCTGCAGTTAAAAAGTAGTTTTTGCAAATATTTTCTTGTGTGTTTTGATAGCGATATTTTTCGAACACTTGCATAGAGGTAAATTCTCAATTAAAGTGAATTTTCAAATGCATTTAGTTTGATGAATTTTTCAATAGCATCATTCCAAACCACCGCTGATGCAAATCTGTGGCTAGATCTGAAATAGCTATATGGTTTGCCAGGAATCATGAGGAAGCATTTTACAAAAGTTGTTCGAAAAAACTATATATCTATTAATAGAGATATAGAATGGTCTTTAGCTTGAATAATAAAATAAAAAAGTACCAATAAAATGGCGAGAATAAATAAAAATCATCCTTGATATTTTTTCATTTCATTTCATTTGTATGGACATGTACATTTGGGTGTCCCACAAAAATTTTCTTTTTCGATTTTCATGGATGCTCAAGCGTAATTGGAAAGCTTATACCGTAAAGTATTTTTGAGATTTTTCCCAGATTTTTCGGAAAAGTTTGAGTGGTCGCGCAAGTCGAATTTTCCCAAAAATCGGGTATGCCGGACGTTTTTTGAATTTTACTTAAAACTAGGTCAATAAACACGATTTTCTTAGTTTGTAAGTCAACATTTTTAAAGAAAAATATCCAAACTGTTATTGTATATGCATCAACCACCAGTTTTGGCAATGATTTTGCTCAATAATATACCATGTATTAAATTTCACGTAAATTTGTAAATAACGCATTCTAACTTTTAAAATTTCTATGAAAATTCATAAATCTACTGATGCACTTTAAAAGATGGATAAATTCCAAACAAATCTGGGGAAAACAATTTTTAATTTGCAGTTACTGTTCCAGAGTTATACCAGAGAGTTAAGCTTGAGCAAAAAAAAATGTATTGGTGGGATACCCTAATGTACATCTTCAGGAAGAAATGTTATGTTGTTTTTTTCATTTGATTTTTTTTCTTGTACCGTTGTGAGCCTGAATATGCTTACAAATTTGAGTAACACCAACATTTTCTTTAAATTTGCTTAAGAACACTGTCCACAGTAACTTCTTGACATCTACCAATTCATTCCGAAAGTCGTGTTAGTAATAACACCGTGTTACACACATTCTGTCCTGTGAACCAAATTTACTTTATCGGAAAGGGGATAAAAAGTAAAAATACACGTGTATCGGCGATTTTCATCTACACGTCAGAATTTTTTTTTTTTTTAAGTTTGAAGTATAAAGCTCGTAGTGGTCTGTGTGAAATCGAGCTGATTTTTTGCAGGCAGACTCGTGGAAATGTCTGTATCACGTCAAATTTTTTAAAAAATAGATTTTTATCAATTCTCAGATTTTCCTAAATTTTTTTTTTTTTTAAATGGTTATCGTTTTTTTTAAGGTTTCAGTTCGTTAAAAAAACAATTTTTTTTATTACTTTTGTTTTATAAAAATAAAGAATTGTTACATTAAAATTTTTAATGTTTTTAAAGAAATTTAGGCCTTTTATTTTTGCGGTTGTAAGCATTTGCTTCAGTATCGCGACAAATAGACCAACAGTATTCGCCAAGCATATGCGTAATGTCTTTTCCTTTAAAGCGCTTTTCAATAGCCGCAATGTCCTGATGGAACCTTTCGCCATGCTCATCGCTACAAGCTCCTAAATCATCAGGGAAAAATTCTAAATGATTGTGAAGAAAATGGATCTTTAGCGACATTAATATGCCCATTTCGCCATATGCCAAAACCAGTTCTGCTACAATATTTCTATAATTGGCAGCTCGTTTGTTGCCAAGAAACTGCTCAATAACGGCAACTGTACCTTTCCATGCACGTTGTTCGATAGCATTTAATTTTGATGAAAATTCAGAACTTGCAATTATTTTTTTTATCTGCGAACCAATGAAAACACCTTAAATCAAAAAAATCATTAAAAAACATAAAGTTACTGAATGACTTCTTAAAAAAAATAGATGCATGAATCTTTGCGCCGCTCAATTTCGGAAAAATTTTGCGCAAAGTTGCAATGGCCTCGCCATCACGATCCAGTTTTTTAACAAAATTTGATACGAGACCGAGCTTAATGTGTAGTGGAGGCAAAATGATTTGAGGCGGCTGCACCAATGGTAGATTCTCTATACTTTCTACGCCTACTTTGTAGCATGTTCGCGGCTTCCACTTAAATTCAGTGTAATGCTCATCTCTTTTTCGACCTTCCCATGTACACAAAAAGCACTGGTGGGTTGGAAATCCACGCTTAACACCCATGAGTAAACCGACCACTTTCAGATCGCAGCATATTTTCCCATTATGCTCTTTGTACTTTATCAGCTGTAATATTAATTCCATGCCTTCGTATGTTTCCTTGAGGTTTGTGGCATATGCGATCGGGACAGATGGATGTATGTATGTTACCGATATGAAGCAGCACGACTTTAAGGCTGTTGACCGATGCATCAATGAAAAGTCGCCTCTCCTCTGAAATATGAGGGTAACCAATTTTTGCAAACATCAAATCAATATCATAACAATAAGCTAGGTTTTTTTTCCCGATCTTCGTGCAATTTAAAAAATTCGTCATATGGAATAGTGGTACCTCGACCACGAGCGGCTGTTATTTTAAAATTTCCGTCTCGTACGAGGTCATTGAAGTCGGCTTGTATTATTAAATGCGGCATTGTAGTCCCAATTTCACTGGGTGTTGCCACAAATTCCGATACTTGTGGACTGACGCATCTCGCATTCGATGCAAGAAAAGTTGATAGCAGTGTTGGTACAACTGTTGATTCTGCATCGCTTATTTCGGGAACATTATCAAAAATCTCGACTGAAGCCGCTACACGCTCTTCTGGTGAGTATAGAACTGCTGGAATTACCGATTCTACATTAGCGTAGCGAATTTTGTTGCGGTGAATGTATTGGTACCCTTTTGTTTGAGCAAAAGTTACACAAAAGTAGCACAATTCATTGCAGTGCTCCGTGCGTGGTAGCCAAATTGTTGCTACAGCGTACTTTATTGTTGACCTTTCATCAGTAAACTTGCACAAATTTCTATAGCAATAGTCGCACACGACTTCCGCAGTATACCACAAGTAAGGAACATAAGCAGTCTTAAATATTTTCTGAAACGAATTCACCACTGTTTTAGTAATATTTTTCAAATTTTTACTTGGTGCGAATAAGCCACAAACGTAACAAAAGTTATTTCGCGTCGGACACTGCATTTTTTTCAGATGAAATATATACAAATACGTTTTCGCACAACAGAACTTAAAACAATTTTGCAATTCCATATTTCATCTGTCAGACCAGTTGTAAGTGTTGTAAAAGTCAGAAACTGTTTAGTGTTAGAAGGTTACTATTGATTAACTACAACTACATATATCGAGTAGGATGGGTCAAAAAACATTTTTTTTCGTAACGCTTAAGTAGTTTAAAAATTTGGAGTCCCTTCAAGTTATGCTAATAAAAGTGAAAAAAATATTTTTTTTTCAAAAATAATAAAAATTGGGGAAAATCTGAGAATTGATAAAAATCTATTTTTTAAAAAATTTGACGTGATACAGACATTTCCACGAGTCTGCCTGCAAAAAATCAGCTCGATTGGATCACTGAAAAAGGATTAAAAATCGGTCCAAAGGCTTTCACACAGGCCACTACGAGCTTTATACTTCAAACTTAAAAAAAAAATATTCTGACGTGTACATGAAAATCGACGATACACGTGTATTTTTATTTTTTCCCCTCTTTCCGAATATGTGCATTTGGTTCATAGGACAGAAAAAATCTATTTTTTGTAACACCGTGTAATGACAGCTCTAATAAATGCCACACTCACAAATATCATACTATTGCCCAAAACTGTTTAGATTTTATTTACATCGAAGAACATTTTTCGAGCCAGCCTATTTGAATCGCTTTATTAATTACACAATAAAATTCTTATAATCATGGTTTTCTATTGATAATACCCAACAGCACTGCATAATACGCAACACAAACAAGTCATAACATAAGGCACAAAAAAACCAAATCTCTTTAAAAAAAAAATTAAAAAGTTTTTAAGTCTCTAACGATTTATTATCAAAAGAATTGTAGTGGTTGTGCAAAATAACTAGAACGACAACATATTAACAAGTTCGTAATAATGACAACCTACCAGAGTGACCTTGAAGTTCTGTTGCTATCATAAAGATGGTACATCCGCTTTGTTAGCAAAACAAACGACTTAAGACACAAACTTTCTATTGTCTGCAATGTGAACAGCAACCAAGCCATTCAGAGCATTCAGTGACTGATTCATAAATTTAAACAGTTTACTATAAAAGTCGGCATTGTTAACCAATCCAAAATATATAATTTATAATTTCCATATACGAACTGATACAACATAAATACATTTAATCATAGACCTGTCTCGATTGTTCGTATTTCTTTTAATATTTTGTGCAATAGAAATTTCAAAAATGCACAATGTCGACTTTTGTATTTGGGGTGTCACTGGTATTTGTTTCACATATTTTTGCAGTGAATGAACATGATTTGTAGTGATTTTTGTTAAAATGTTGATAAAAATAATCGAAACCTTTTTTGTAAGATATGAAAATTGTCTAGTCTCAAAAAACCTGTTGACTTGATTTTTTCAATTTTGTTTGTGAGTGGCAACATTTTTTGTGTTGCTTGTGGCACAAGTAAAAGGCCACAAAAAATAGTGCGTAGACAGACTATAATGAAAATATATGGTACATACGACTGAATATGTCTATGATTTCATATCTTGACTTTCGTAAGAAAAACGTAGTATCTACAGACATTTGTGTGCTATAATTTTTGCATCGAAAAATATGGGTCAGTTTGTCATTGGTGTCACCATAAATTTCTGGCTGGTCCAAATCCTAGGCCAGTTTGTCGTGTTTTATATTTTAAGGTTTAGAGCTATTGCTAACAGATTTGCGCTATGATTACTTTCGTAGGCTATTTTTGTGCGATTTTTATTAATTGCAGGAAATAGAAAATTATTTTTTGACATTTTCTATTAGAGGCTTTGAAGCCAGATTATATTTAACAAGTACGACAAGTTTTAGGCTTTATTTTTAAAATCATATTTTTGGAATAATATAGACTAATCTATGAACAAAAACAGCACAGAAAGAGTGTTTGGTTTCGGGCTGTTTTTCAAATTGCCAACAAGTTGTCAATCCTTAGTTAAGGATATAGAGCAAGGGAAGTGGGCGATTTGAATATTTTAACTAAATTAAATGAATGCAGCTGCCTGACAAGCCCCTTTTTGAATAAGTATAATAATCAAATTTATTACGTAATGAATAACGATAAAGCAACACCGAAATCTTGGTCGAAGATTGAACATTCTTAATTTGATTTTCGTCATCAAAAAGGGCTGTAGATAAAAGATAAATATACCCAAAAATATAATTTCATTCGGCACAAGCCAAATTTAAGATCACTAATTTTCGATTGTGGAATTTATTTGCGGCGATTGATCATTCGGAGCATCAAACAAATTACATACTAATATTAATTTCATATACACAAACGCTTGTAAGAAACGAAGAACGTTTGGGATAAACTGTTATTTTGTTGGCTGCAAACGATTTAAATTCACAACAATCTCTAACAAATGTTTTACATATTATAACATGTCTTGGGGACAGCTTCTCACAACCAGTGAGCTGAGAGCTGTCTATTTTTACAGGCACTGATTGTGACCTACCGCCGTCGAAAAGAATGTAAGAAGGTCAGAGCCGGGATCGAACCCCAAAACATTTACCCACAGCTAATTGTTCTGCCGCAATCGAATTTTGTTAACTACAAACTCCAAAAAAATAACATAAGGTGGCAGGGGACACCCGGTTGGAATAAAGACCCTTTCGCTATATATTATGTACTAGTTAGTTCCAACACTCCTAAGGCGCCCGTTGAAAAATACGAAAATTTAAATGGATCTTTAAGAAAAGATACTTTTGTAAAATGATAAACTTCTTTTAGGAAAAAAAGTATATTTGTAGGTCTGGGATACTGGGTGGGCCGATGTTGATTTTGAATAAAACACAAATTATTTAGGAAATTATTGTCATTTCTTTTTATTAGGATAATATGGTATGGTTCAATTATGTATGGAACAAAATATCGGCGGCAAACCTCCAGCCGATGGTCCAAATTTTCGATAGCGCTGAGGCATAATTGAGGTTCTATGCCGTTTATGTGCTGAATTATCTCATCATTTAGCTCTTGAAGTGTTGCTGGCTTATCGACGTAACCCCAAAGGAAGAAGTCCAACGGTGTCAAATCACATGATCTTGGCGGCCAATAGACATCGCCACCACGTGAGATAACACGGCCATTGAATTTGTCGCGCAAAAGAGCCATTGTTTCGTTAGCCGTGCGTCAAGGGGCACCGTACTGTTGAAACCACATATCGTTCACATCCATATCTTCCAATGCGGGCCATAAAAAGTTCGTTATGGTCATCAACGACAAGCGGAGGGATGGAATTGTTGGGCACGACGACGAGTTGAGGTGGACGGCTAGTATTTTCCCGAAAAGGTCATATTTTAGAGAGAGGTACTTCTTTTATTAATAGCTAAAGTTTTTTTTAAGAGAAGGTACTATTTCTAAGAAGAAATACTTTCTATAAGAAAAGCCCATAACAAAGAAGTAATTTTTTCAAGAACAGGTACCTTTTAAGCAAGTGGTACCCTTTTTAGGAAAAGGTTATTTTTTTAAGAAAATTTACTTATTTTCAGAAAGGGTACCTATCTCAAGAAAAGAAAAGAAAACGTATTATTTTAGTTTTAAGTAAAGGTACTTTTGAAGAAAATCAATTTTTGTAAGAAAAGGGTATTTTTAAGAGAAGGTATTTTTTTGAAGAAAATGTTTTTTTAATGGGAATTTTTATTAGAATTGGTCCTTTTTCAAGAACAGGTACATTTTTAAGTGTAGATACTTATCTCAAGAAAAGTTATTTTGTTTCACAAAAAAAGTACTTTTTAAAGAAAATTTAGTTTTTAAGAAATAGCAATTTGTTGTAAGAAAATGTACTTTTTTAAGAAAAGGTACATATGTATTGGAAAATATACTTTTTTAAGAAAGGGTAATTATTTAAAAAAAATACTTTTTTTAAGAAAAGGTACTTTTTGTAACAACATGTAATTTTTTTAAGCAAAGGTATGTCTTTAAGATAAGGTATTTTTTAAGAAGAGGCACTTTGTTTAAGAATATGAATGGGTATTTGTTTGAGAAAAATTTTTTTTAAGAAAAGGCACTTATTTAACAAAATGTCCTTTTTTAAACTTCTTTCCGTTTGGCTTTCCTACATTTACAGGCTCCACCTAGAAATCTTCCCATTAAACAACAAATTTCTCAACATATGTTAGTCTAGACACAAACCAAAGCAAAAGTACCCAATAGAGTTGATAGTACTGGCTTGTAGCTTAATAGTGTTAAAATAAAATTGTTTAATTTTTCTCCATTTAGCCTCCATCCCGCAACGTGAGATAAGGAACTTCGTTCCAAAAATCAATACGAATTGGGCTTATGGAATTATGGAGACCCCTTAGATACAGATAATGTAGCCAAAATTTACAGACATTTAATTAGTAAAAAGTAGAACCATTTAAGCACAAATTGTTTATCAATTTAATATTTTTCGTTGGGTTAATTTATATGAACTTTTTACGAACATTATTTTTGTTTGTGTAACTTCAGAAAACTTTAAAAAAAAGGGGGAAAATTTGTTTGAACATTTTTAAATTGACATAATTTTTTTTCAATTGTTATTTTGTTTTAATTGTTAAATATTGTTTAAATATTGTTGTCGCCGTCGGTGGTGCAATGGTTAGTGTTCGGAATCGGTGTAAAACTGTAGGTCCCAATCAGTGAGTGAAAACTGGAAAGCGCACAGCTCAGTGATTGTGAGAAGTTCTCCCCGGTCCCTTCATGGGATGTAATGGGAAACCATTTATTTATTTATTGTTTATTTCTCCTGATGATGCTACACAAAGGAGTAGCGAAATATCGAGGAAAATAAATACAACAACAGCAAATCTGACCTCAAGCTCGAAGAATATTGATTATTTATTAAATAAATAAATATTTTCACATTATATCCCATGTGAGAAGCTCACAATCACTGAACTGTGCGCTTTCCAGTTTCCACTTACTGATTGGGACCTACAGTTTTACACCGGTTACTCTATAGTGTCGCCATCACTCAGCGATGTGGCCGTCGTCGAAAGAAGTGAAAGGTGGTCACAGCAGGGCTCGAACCCATGTTCTCTCGTACACCAGACGCGCACTTTAACCGTAGCACCATCGACTGCCATTTATAGTGCTTTATTGAAAATTAAAAACACAAGTCTAAATGAATCACACGCTTTTATTAAAGCATGTTCTTTACGTTTTGTCACAAATTTCCATATGTCAGATTGCAAGTGTCATTTTGAAATTTATAAAATAGTAAATAGTAAAAAATAGTATAAAATAGTATCTAGCATTTTATGTGGTTCATCAGAATGAAATTTATATTTCGTATAATGAAATTTTTAAAGTAACTACAGCTGGGAATATTTTGAAGCTCTGATCCGATCTGTTCGATTACAATTGAATTGAATTATCCATAGTGGTTACCCATAGGATTTGACCAATCGAACTTTTGACGAACTATGTTCGTCGTAAACCTTGGATTGTAATGGTGTTTTATATTTTTATATTCTATAAAATATTCTATATTTTATAAAAATAACTATACCTATAAAAATAACTATGAAACTACGAAGCAAATATGCTTTTATTAACTTTTAGATAATATTACTTTAAACTATTTTTTCAACGAACTATTTATATATCTTTTGCTTTATTTGGTTTGTTTATTTTGGTATATGAAGTATTTGTCAACCTAGTGAGACATTTTATTAAATGACTAAACCATTTACATACCCCATTCACCCATTTGTCACATGGCATTATGAACGTATCCATGTAACTTTCCATTCTCGAAACATTTGATAACCCAAAAACTCTCATTAAGATGGAAAAATCCAAACGCAAACGTTTTGCTGCAACACGCATTTACTGCAATATTGGCAATATTTGTAGTTTTTAACACCATTAACAAGACGTTTTCAGTCTTAAATGGTAATGGCAAAATTTATTTTTTTTATTAGCCTTTGGGCCACATCGCAGCTCATTCGCATGAAATGCTTTTAATTACCAACAGCGACGGACAAACCGACTGGCCTAGTAAAAATAAAGTGTCCAGTTCATTTCAATAGTTGGGCTGTGGCAATTGAAGTTGCTGTTGCTGTTGCCGTTGATGTTGCAGTTGCTGACAATATGGAGGCCTAAAAATGGTCTGACAACCATCAAAAGGTGTGGTACTACTGTGATACATATAGCATATGTATATTTGAATGTGTGCATGATCGTGCTGCTTACGATTAGCCAATTTTTTAAGAGAAATGTTGGTGGTATAACAAGTTTGGTAATAAGAACAAATTTTTCTAAATTTGTCAAAATTGGTCTATTCACACTCAGATTCAAAAGTCTTTCACCAGAACCTAAACAGTGAAATTTTACGTAGAATATTTTTCCAATACACACCAACCAATACACACCAACCATGCAATTTTGTGGGAGAGTTTAGCGCCAACTTGGAAAAGTACGAAATTTTCCCTTAAATGGATTTTCAGTTTTGACTTATTTTTGGCATTCAAGTTGAGTTTTGAGCTTTGGTGTGTTAAGAAACATATAGTATACTTTTATGGGGCGTATTAGTACATAGTACATTTTAACTCCCTACACCACCGTTTTAGGGATGTTTTTTACCCTTTTCCAAAACAAGAACAAAAACGACCCATATATTGAGGCGGTACAGGGTTAAAGTATTCCACAAAAATGTTTATCGTAAATTTTTACATAAAATTACTGAACACATCCTATACCTAAAATGTAAGGATAACATGGTTTCCTATGCCGATTCATCATAAGAATGTGCTAAAGGGGGAAAATTTCACTCCCCCCCCTTAAGAAAAATTCAGACGTAAACTTTCAAACGCCGATATATGTATATTTTTTTACCCTCTACCAGAATCCGTAGTCAGAATCTTCTTATTTTCAAAAAGTTTAATTTTGCTCCTCAGTGTTGGGAATGGTAGAACCGTTTGGAGTTGTAAAAATTTTCCGCCTGAGTACGCAAGTTTCAAACAATAAATCCTCTTTCGAATTGAATTGTAGGCAAACTATACAGCCGATTTTTTTTTGGTGCCTGTTGAAAAGTATGATAATATCTAATGTAATACAATAAGAGGTGGGTTCTTATCTTGGTTAATTTTCAGCAAGTGCAGTTTTGCAACGACACTATGTTTGGGTAATTTTTTCAACTTTTGTAGAATTTAACCAAAACGGAGATGGTTTGTTACATGATATATTACTTAAAGACGTTTTATTATTCAATACTCTAATTACACTGTGCAAGTCGAAAAAAACGGAAGTGGACTCAACGGTTTGACACTAATTTGGGTCCTACGAATCGAACTGCATCATTAGTTTTTTGCCCTATAATTTTTCATAAACAATTTTAATTTTTTAAGCAAAACATTATTATTTTTTCTTCATAATTTTATTGATAACTTTGAAACTGTTCCTCATCTTGGGAAATGATGTAGGTATAGATTAAAGGTATTGTAATTATTAAGTTTCCAAAATTTGTTTAACCAAAATCGGATTACGGGTTCTCGAGTAATGGTGACATATGTATGTATAAACTTGCCTCAAAAAATGAGCTCTAAATCTCAGCCTCTGAGTAGGAAATTAAAAAAAAATTCTGTATGAAACCATCATTAGAGACCAAAAAACTAATGATGCAGTTCGATTCGTAGGATCCGAATTATTGCAAATCCGTTGTTTCTGTTGTTATATGTTTTCCAAAATTTTTTTCAAAAACTTGCACAGTGTTATTTATACTAAAATTCTCGAATCTTGCCCGTTTACATGCTAAAACAAGCACACTGCTGGAAAATGGCAACAAAAACATACTGCAGACAGTGGAGGAAGAAGTTAGGTTTGGTTCCAGTGATTGTAAGTTCCTCTCAAGGAAGCTCACCTACATAAGTAGCAGTGATGCCGTTTTTAATTGCCACGTTATCCTGAAGAGAAAATAAAGAAAAGAGTAGAATGTGCCAGTAATAAATTTAGGTTACCCAATGATAACCAATTAGTACTGTAAATTTATTTTAGAAGTAGACTGAGTTCAATACTACCCAGTTAATGTATTCCATCAAAAGATGCGCCTTCCCAACGTTACCCTCCTTATGTTTACCAAGGCTGCGTATGATAGGAGATAGTGTTCAGGGACTTTCGCCATAATCTCGTCGTCACATCTACGACAGTAACGTCTTTATTGTAATCCTATGTTAGCAGCATGTGTAGCAATTAGAGTGTCCAAAACCGAAACCGGTTAACCGTTTTCTTTGCTATGAACCATGTGCCTTATTTTTTAAAGAAGCGTAAGTTTCGAACAAACCAAATTTTTTTTTAATTTCAAAATTTAACGAACTCTATCAGACATATAAGAGTCTGCTTTATGGTGCAGAAGCCTGGGTCATATCGCATGCTTATGAAACATTACTGGGAGTCTTCGAGAGACTAATGCACCCAATAATATGTGGTCCTATAATAGAAAACGGCGAGTATCAATGATGGATGAACCACGAGCTGTATACGAGTTACATATGTGTTAAGCTGGCTACGCCATGTCAGTAGAATGGATCAGAATGAATGGACACTCGATGGACACGCTTGGTGTTACCAACTGGAGGAGAAAAGCTGAAGATCGAGCCGATTAGAGAAATATCTTATCCTCATTTTGTAAGGCCCTTGACCCCTCTGGGATGTTTGAGGCCTCATGCACGAAAATCGTATACATGAAAATCTCGATCAAATTTGATTTTCGAATTTAAATCGGTCTAATACAAATTTGAAAAAAAAACTTTTAAATTGTAATTAAAACGACTTCCAAATTGGAATATTATTTAAATTTAAATTTAAAATTAAAGCGTGATTGTCAAATTGAATTACATTTGTAAAATGTTGACTTTTAAACACGAATAAGAAATGAATTGATATGAATTGTAAGTTCTACATGTGTAATTAAATTTAAGACAAAACCCCCAAAAAACCGTTTCCACCGGGTCTGCCTAAATTGAAAACCGTAAACCCGTTTCGTGAAAACAATGATTTGTCGAACAAATCGTAAACCAGCTTTTTACTAAATTCCGGTTATTGAACTCTCTAGTACCAATCGTCCAGTGACCGGAAATTTCTGAGTATTGTATTTCTGTTTAGAGTCATCAGGAACTCGGTTCTCCTAGTGTCATATATAGGTTAAATACCCCGTGATATGCAACACGCAGTAAGTTCTCTCCTGTTTTCGTCTATCTCGAGGTGGAAGTGGCGTTTTATCGCGTTACCCCCCCACCAAGATTAGAGGGCTTTCAATCACAATTCGCCCAACCGCATTGTCACTAAAATCTTTCTTGTCTAGATCATCAGCGGCTTCGTTCCCGACTATTTTCGAATGACCCGGAACCCACACAAGAGAAAATCTTGCCGTGCCGCCAATCTCCGTCTAGCAGGCTCCTGGATTCACGAACAGGTATATATTCTCCATTCAGGATACATCCCTAATCGCTGCTTGGCTGTCGAAGAGGATTTTCAAAGTCTTCCCTAGTATAGCGTAATTTCGCAACTAACAACACACCTCCGATATTGCCACTACATCCGTTTGGAATATACTGCTGATAGTGTTATACCAAGTGAAGAGTTGTGTAAACTCCAGCTCACATTCCATTATCCGTGCTAGATCCATCCGTAAATATGTCTATTTCAACATCCTCCATCATTCTTATCTATGCGATATAATTGTTCTGAAGTTCACCTTTGGACTAGCTTAGTCCGTTCTTTTAGATATGATCTTTAATATAACGTAATTAATGTGTTGAATTGAACAAATGTTTGAATATAATTAATGCACCAATGTTGTAATTCAATAAAATGCATTATATCAGTTGAATGTAATTCAACGTTATTTGCATGAAAACTTGTAATCAAATCTTCACTTTGATTACAAGTTTTCATGCAAATAACGCTCAATTTCATTAACGTGACAAAATAATTTCATAAATATAAACAAACAAGTACAGTTTGTTAATGTACACTTTACATCAACTAAATGAATAACATGCATTAAATTTGCGACAAATTTGCATCAAACTGATTCTTCATTTACATTAAATTCATGGACGATTCTGAAGAACAATTGATGTGAGGTTTTAAATTTATCCAATGAAATGTATGGTAGGTTGGAAATTGATGAACTTTTATATCAGTGTACATAAATTCGTGAATGTTAGATCTGCTGTTTCTTTTCTTTATTGTCTGTCACGTTTTTGCCAGCAGTTTTCAATAAACAAAGCCATATTTGGGTCATATGGTCATATACAAAAATGTTATCTTGAATAACAAATACAATGTGTTTGGGCACAAGTTTACTATATTTGCGACAAGCTACAAACACGTTATAGACAAATGTTTCAGCGTGTAAAAGATGTCACAATATCACAACATTTTGGGGACTGCTAGACCTTTTGACCTTACGTCATAAGGTGATCACCACTCTTTAAAAACTACGGAAGATTCCATCAAGTATATGACAATGTCAGGAGGTGTCATGAAGTTTTTTGTATTGGAGCTGATCGGCAAGTCAGCAGACATTCTGCCATAGTCACTGATGGCTTCGGAAATTTCCAACGGTGTTTCGTTGTAAAGGGTTGCACAATTTAAGTCATATGATTTCTAAATGACGTTTCGGTCATTTCTAGTATGTCATGATCTGTAATTTTTTTTCATTGTATTCAGTACTATTTATAATTTCATCATGGAGAGATATACGCCAGAACAACGTTTACAAATTATTAAATTTTTTTTATCAAAATAATCGTTCTGCAACTGCAACTTTTAGTGCGCTTTTACCATTTTATGGTTATTATAATCGTCCACCTGCGCTCGCTTTTCGTCGAAGTGTTGCACAGTACGAGAGCCTATTTTCTTTACATAATTTTCAAGTGCCAATATGGCAAAGAACCGCTCGAAGTAATCAAAATATTTTTTGCCGTTCAGGCAAGTGTTGCTGAAAACCGCAATTTATCGATTTCAAGACGTTGTCAACAATTGGAACTCTGTCAAACTCGATGATAACCAACTTTTTATGGCTGAAATTGGAAAAAGTTGATCTTGACAACATATAGTTCTAACAAGTCAAGACTACGTGCTACAACTAAATAATTGCGAGAAAAGTTTGGAGATTCGATTGTTTCAAGAAATTGTGACATTGAATTACCTCCAAGAAGTTGTGATTTAACACCATTAGACTATTTCTTGTTGGGTTATTTGAATTCATTGGCTTATATTGGCATTAAACCAGACCCTCCTCAAGCATTACAAGTCAATATTGAACGTGCTATTCATGACACACGATTTGATTTAGTGGAAAAAGGGCTTGAAAATTGGGTTCATCGAATCCGTTCCTGTCAAAGAAGATGCGGAGGCCATTTGAAGGACGTTTTATTCAGAACTTAATTGTATCGATTGTACTTCACATAAAATAAAAAACATTTGAATTTCCATAACAATTAGTTTGTTTGCTTTAAAAAGATATCATATCGGCCTTATATTAAAACCCTTTGTCATTACATCCCATGAAGGGATTGGGGAGAGCTCCTCACAACCAGAGAGCTGGGTGCTTTCTAATTTTTGACTCACTGAGTGGGACCTACAGTTTTACACCGTTTCCGAACGGTATTTTGAGAATCTTTTTCATAGCTATGTACTCAATAGTGTCGCCATCACTAAGCGAGGTGGCCGTTGTCGCTGGAAATGTAAGGTGGTCAGAGCAGGTATCGAACCCACGTTCTCATGAAAAAGAGCCGTGCACACTAGACTTTGCACTACCGACAGCCAGTCGTTATATATTAGCAAGAATAATTTAGATGTGAGATAGAAGAATTGAGTGATACACAGATCGTAACTATATATCGGCTTTATTGCGAAGTATGTCCGCCATAAACATATCAGTGTTCGCATGAGAAACAAATAAATCCACGGAAAAACGGTTAAGACCTAAAGCAAACTGATTTTATCTAATACAGTGTAAAAATGTGTACGAGTAGTAGACGAAAAAATAGGTCAACAAATTATTCTTGTCGAAAATTTTGACTTATTACGGAAATTCACAATTTGAGCCTGAGTCATCCAAAATTTTACGACTACAACTGCGACTCCGGGCAAATATCCCCGACTCCAAGACACCAACTCCAACTCCGACTCTAACTCCAACTCCAATACTAACTCCAACTCCTCACCACTGATTTAAATACTATTGTTTATTATCATCACAATGAAGTAGAAATCAGGAAGTATTTATTTATCGAGCGCTATTTTTTTAAAGAGAATACACAGAAGTTGTAAAAATCGTTTCCAATTTTCTACATATTGTTTATTTTGCGGACTTCGATCAATTGGCCTGTGAGTAGTTCATATATCAAAGCTTAAATGTTGCAAGTTTACAAAATATCGGGAACAACTGCAATCTAAGTGCATACTAATTAATTCGCATTTTCCCATTAATTCTATTTATTAATCTTGTCCTTAATGAAAATCATCTAAAATTAACAATTATAATTATTAAAAGGACAAGAATCCTTGACAATTACCATGAAACCCAAAGGCAAAAACGTCAGCGCTGACCTACAAGTACCCACTTGATTTACGCTTGATTGGATAATAAATTGAATATTACTGCATGCAATTAAGGATAACATGACGAAGGTCCTTTGTATAATTATAAATGTTAAAATTTGCTATAAAATGGCAACGAATGCCCAACAAGTTATACAATTATCATTGTTTGATTCCTGGAGTAACAACTGTAGTGTAATCTTCTATTAATTGCTAATTTAACTGCAATTATGTTTTTTGCTCACCACTGTGCTGTTGCCATGGTGCTTGTACTTTCACTGTGGTGCCAATATTCTGCATCCTACAGTAGAATGCAAAATTCCGATCAACTTCAACTTAATCCCAACATACGATGCCCCGGCAAAAACGAAGAAATCAAAGCCTGGCGTCCATGTAAACACGGTGGTTACATTGAAAATCCCGATCCCAGGAATTGCGAAGATCGCTATGTGTGTTATGTCGGCCTGGACGAGACCTGTGATCCCGGCGACAAATGTGCAAATGATGGAATTTGCACTATGTGTGGCATTTGCCAGAAATGCGAGAGTGCCGAGAAATGTTCCGAATTCCAGTTATGTCCTAACTTGAAAAATTTTAATAACCTTTTTAAGCGAACTATGCAGAAAGGACTTCTCGTGTACAACAATCATTAGGATGGAGAGGAAATTATAAGGACTTACAGAGATGGGGCATATGGACAAAATAAATATTTTTGTAGAGAAATAAAATTAAAGATATTTTAAATATTAATATAGACTACTATTAACCTATTGCAACTACTCGTATTATATTTCGAAATATATTTGTACAAATTATTTAGAATTATCAAAATGTTCGTAGATAAATATTAATAAATAAAAGTTATTCAGAAACAAATAATATTTCCTTGTTATGTGTTACAAATAAAACGTTTTAAATCGAAAGGTCCTAAAAGTATCAAGACACTAAGTCTGCGACTACACGTTATTTTAATCGATTAATTACGTCGATACTCGTCATTGTCCTTTATTGCATTTGGGTTTGGTAGTTAATATTAAGTGTGTTTTTTTTACTCCGCTAAAGTTAATTATAGCTTAATTTGTACGGGACAGCTAAGCGATATTAAGTGGCATTTCAATTTCCCACTTAAATTCCGACTGGTGCAATGGCAATGTTGCCACATGTTAAATTTCAAAAAATGGCAACAAAAAGTTATCTGAGATAAATTTTGTTATCATTTGTTGCGAATGAAAATGTTATCAAGGAGAGACCCAAAAGCAGAAATTTGCAAAATGACTTACACATTTTAATTATTTTGTTTAATCGAAGACTACGTACACTTTTACATCTCTAAATTTGAAGTATAGACTTTTATTTCCGATAGAAAACAAAATTGGAAATAAATTATTCACAACAATGCTCGGTAAATGTTATACATATTGATCATGGTAGAATTATCTACCAGGTATAGTCGTTAAAATAGGTGATGAAATTTTTTCCGTGTCATATTTCGCTTCACTTGTCAAAATCTTATGTATTTTGTTTTTATCCTTTTTTGTATTCTTATATTGTTGTTATAGTATATATGTGTAGAGTTTAACTGAAACGAATGAACGAAAATAAAATGTCTGTTGTTGCTGCTTACAATTACAACAACGTCTTCTGCTACCATGTGTTTGTTGGCACTGGCTACAAACGTGATGCCGTATCGGATTTTTTTCACCCATTACCGCAAATGTTGCCACATTACGTAGTATTAAGTGTGGATCGTTTTATTTGGAAAGAATGTTTTGGAAAGTGGCGATAGCTTAAGGGAATAAAAAAACAGCCTTATTATATGTTTGAGATGCAATGATTAAGAGGATATGACTACACAGTGCAACACGAAAAAAATAACAAGCCTGTGTTAGATAACACGGGCGCATAGGTCAGACGTAGAATACGTTAGTCATTTTGCAATTAAAATATATGAATTAAATATAATTTTTGATAAATGATTTAAATCTATCTAATATCCGTTCCGTAGTTTGTGTGCTCGAAGACTGTATGCCATATGTTTAAGGATGAAACTATATCTAGTTTTACGTATTACATTATAGCGACATCTTCATTTGAAGTACAGCTACAGCAATACATTTTATGATATGGCAGCACAATAGATTAGCTGCTTTCCAACTACTTCCCAATGTATTCACAGAAATTTGTTTAGGAAAAACGCCATTGATATAGTGAGCGTATACATCGCCAATCCTTTGTATTAATGTACATAGACACACATTTACACGCTGCTCGCAGAAGTAAACAAACGACAGCAAAGATCTGTAAACTTTCAAGCACACACAAGTGTCCACGCTCCCCTCCCTTCATTTTATGTTCCACTCCAAACGAACTAATAACCGACCGATCCAACAAAACGAAATGTACACACACACACATTTACACGCTGCTCGATAAATAAACAAAGCACAGCAAAGCCAAAATCATTTGATTTCACAACAACACCAAAAACAACAGCGGCATTTACAAACCAACAACAACAGCGGCATGTACAAAAAAAGTCTAAAATATCATGCTCTTAAATATTTATTTCCTTAACTACATAAAACTTTTATATATAGACATATAATTTTTTTAATGTAATTCGAAACAAAACATATTACCAAAACTGAGTAACATATAAAAATTGCTAAAATATGTTTCAATATTTAAGTAAAAGTGGGTGAAAGTTGACAAACATTTTCTCAAAATTTTGTGCTCCAGATCAACACCCCTACCTTACCGTATAACGTATTCTACGTTAAAATGTAACCATATTCGGACACCACTACGTGATAAAAGACAAAAAAAAAGACCCGTGTCTCCCAGTTTTGCCTAAAGTCACGCACTTTTGTTTTATGGGATCCCAAAGATTTGGCGCCTCGGTGTAATTTTTGCAAAAAAGTGATAATTTTGTCAGGCTAATATCTTGCAAATCGTTCGGAAGTTTGATTTACTATCTGAGGAAAGGTTGTAGCTCTTGTCATAAAGAACAAAAATTGAGTAGATATAAAATCAAAAAAACTTCATCTTCAAGATCAAAATCGCAGAAACCTTTAAACAATTCGATGTATTTTTTACCTTTTTTCCCCTGTTCAGGTCCATAGGTAGCAAACCGTTCAAAATTCGAGAAAACAATCAACTACAAGAATATACCAAAGATCTCAATAAACAACTTTCTAGAACATTTGAACTTCCTAGGCATGATTCTTATATTGTGTGCTGCGTCCCTTGTTGCGTGTGGTGAGCTAACTGCTTTGCCTGTGCTGGTCGGTGAGATAGTATAGTTTCTCAATGTTGAAGTAAACGGTGTTAAGAATCATTCCTAGGAAGTTCATGTGTTCTAGAAAGTTGTTTACTGAGATCTTAGATACATTCCTGTACTTGAATGTTTCCTTGAATTTTGAACGGTTTGCTAAGGTAAAAAAAAATCGAATTTTTTAAAGTTTTTTGCGACATATTATTATACTATATTTTTGGGACCCAAATGTGGCTTTATTTGTTGAAAACTACTAAAAACAAAAACTTGCCAAACAACAATTAAGTCAAATCATGAGATCTTCAATTACCGGACACAATACATGCCATCATGTAACAGGTTCATGCAATAGGTTGCAGGGGCCTTTTTTCAGCGTGAAGTTATCGAATGAAAGCGCTGCGTTTTAGCAGTAAAACAATGCTACAATTCAGCAGAATTTTCACCACAACGACTTGACCAAGAGAGGAGAAATATAAAATTGTTACTGCTCATTTATACTTGGTTGCGTATGCTACTAGAAAACAGGAACTATTGGGGGTGCCGGAAACTCCTGAATTCAAGTGTTATGAAATAAATTTGTTGTTGTTTTTTGGGTATTTTTTATAGTTTTTTTTGTTTGTTTAACATCCCAGTTGGAAATTTTGTCTTGAAGACGCTGTCAGTAGTATTTCCTTAGGACTATGTCAGTAGGTGATGACAATTTATATAAGACATCTCTTGACATGTCAGTAGTTTTGACTTAGGTGACATAAATTGTGAAGGGGCTGACAATCTATGCAAGACCGTCGTCCTATTGATTTGTCGGCACTTTGTCATGGATGACTCTTATTAAGACCAATGTTGAATGTCGATTGAGGATGTCTTCATCATTTGTCAACTGTGAGTCAAATGTGTATGGATTTTAAAATTTTCCAAAACTTCAAACTGAATTGTTTTAATTTATTTGTATTTACTATATCCAAATATTTGAAATTTGTTGGAAGACTATGCTAATTTTCAGAGCATTATAATTATGTATGTATATCTCACTTTTTTGTCATCGTATCTTTCAGATTTTATTTAATATCGTGCAACAGAGCAGATACATACATATGTACATATACATAAATTCTAATAAATAAGTACCTACAAGATGACCCGAAACACCATATTTAAAGACGGCTTGAGTAAATGACCCACTGATGAATGGTTATGGTTACTCAAGACGTCTTGTGTACATGTCATAAGGTGATCACCACTGTTGACAAACTGTGGAAAATTCCTACTGAATTTTGAACAAATGTATGAAAATGTAAGGAGGTGGCATGACGTTTTTGTCTGTGACCGGGTCGGAAAGTCAGCAGTGACTCTGACATGTCAGTTCTTTGTCATTGATGATGTCTATAGGAAATTTCCAACTGGGATATTGAAAATTATTTGGCAGATTTGCAAAAATATTTTACAAACATTACTGCATAGTACTCGTATTAATAACATGACGTACTATCCCAGATAGTCTTTGGATTCTTCCCGCTAAAAAGTCTGTCTTTTTCTGATGTTTGGATGCAAATATATCGTGTTTGTAGCTTGTCGCAAATATAGTACACTTGCGTCCAAACACATTGGGTTTGCTATCCAATATAACATTTGTGGGACACAATGTTTAATAGGTTATAATATGTGTTTTAGTGACTTTGTTTGTTGAAAACTGCAGAAACCAAAATCGTGACAGCCGACAAAGAAACAACAAAGTAGCAGATATTTAGATCATGAAATCAATGCTTGCAAAAATATACATGGTTCCTGCAGTATGTTGCTGGGGCCGTTTTTTTCAGCGTGTATATTTTCCTTAGTGGTTTTCTATCGAAGACTTCTAGTGCTGTTTCGTCGGCTTGTGATCTGAAACAGTATTTTGCGCCATAAAGCAAGACTCGAGAGTCTTATATAATTGAATCGTTGTTTCCCAAGAGAGGGGTTTACCTCGGAAGTAATTGACTGGCCCAAAATAACTGTTATTAGCAAGCACAACTTTCCCCTTGATGTCAAGGCTGACGTTATTGTTTTTGTTTACAGCATATCCGAGGTAAATAAATTCCTCCACTACCTAGAAGTTACCACTCTTATCGACGTTCTCGTGATCTGCTGTAAAAGAGTGGATGCTCTTCTCCTTAAAGCCCAAACGCCCATTAACTTTGCGTAATCTGCTAAACCCACTTTTTCTGATTATTTCCCGAAAATATCGCAGTAACTTCTCCCACACACCGTCCCATCATATCTATATCAACAGCATGGGTGAGCAGCATTTGGCTGGTGCTGCTACACTCAAAAATTAATGTTAAGTAATAACAACAAATAATATTCTCTACTTAGAAGCGGGTAATTTGTCTGTTATTACAGCAAATGCACTGCTATAATAATAAACTGTTTGCAACATATTCTGCACCTTTACGACAATATTTCTGTCCTTATCTTTACACAAAGGGGGCCCTGAGCCGTGGTTGTTAGTTCGATTTTTTAACTTTGGTTGCATTTTTAACTTTTGTTCTTCCTTCTGTAGGGTTAAATTTGTTCCATAGAGTACTGGCGTATAGAGTAGCCAACTCTCTCAGTATATTTATGACATTTGGTGTGTTGCAGATGGGCGGTTGCATTGTATTGCTTTAATAATACCAGATAGAGGCAATGGCTCAAACCACCCAACAATAAATCAGCAAAGGCATTTCATATTGTGCGTTAAAATTTATGTGTAAATACACCACAAATATATACTAAAAGTAAAATATAACAAAAAAGTCAAAAATTCGTTTATATTTCACAGTTTTCATCAAAACGACATGAAAAATTTAAGTCAACAAATTTTGTAATTCCACCTGGTGTAAGTCATTTCCATCAAATAACTCTCTATCGCACCGATCGCACCACCATAAGTGAGAAAGGATCAGTCAGAGAAGAAGAATGACAGCTCTATATGATGTTACTCTATGATTTGTTCGCTCACATATTTTCTCCACTGCGGGTTTTTTGGCAAAGTGCCGGATTAAGGGCGAGGTTAAAAAACTGAAATTATATAAGTAGTAAAATTTAAAAAAAATTTTACAAAATTATGGATTCTTGAGAGCTCCTTAAAACCATTGAGTTTTGCCCGTTCTAGTTGTATACTCATTTATTTGGACCTACGGTTTTACTCCGGTTCCGAACGCCATTTTTGAGAAGCTTTTTCATCGCAGCTTTGCCAGTTTTTTATGTTACAAAGATTTATAAAATATGTGATAAAGATCCATTAAACGCACTTTGTCCAAAAAAACGGGTCCACGTAGGGAGGCAACTCAAATGAAATGTATTCTTCTCACGACTCTACCTTTTCCGTGTAACATCTATGTGGCCAAAGAACCCTATTTGGGCATATTGTATGGTTTCATGAATGACCTGCTTTCTGGCTTGCTTGAGGATTTTCTCCTGTGGGGTAGGCCGAACAGAGGCTTCAAAGCTTTGATGCTGGTGGCATTGTCCGAAAATGCCCATTCTTATTTTTTGGCCAACCATAGCGTTTCATACAACAGCAATTCGAACTCCATGAAATTTCTAAATATCTCGGTGATCGCAAGCGAACGCAAAACTGCTGATGAAAACTCATATCTATTACTCTACACTTAAATAAAAAAATGGTTTTCCTATACACCCAATAAAGTTACAAGGAAGATCTTCTAAAAATCAGTAAGCTGAAAGGTTTGAAAATTATATACTCCGATTCCCGATCATTTCTATACCGATTCCGAATAATTTTCAAGTAACTACCCAACGACGAATGATTCAATATAATTTTGTATGACATGTTTCGTTGCAGCAACGACAAACTCACGAGAAGTGCGAAATTGTTCATTCGAGAATTATAAACCCAATAATATGATTAGATCTGCGTTCTTGTGCACATATGTATTCCAATAACGAATTTATTTTTGAAATGAATCCGTTAAAAAATAGTTTAATGTAAAACTGATCAACTTTGTGTAGTTTAAATGAAGATTTCTTCTGTCACGTGTGGATTTAGTCAGTAGCTTTTTTATTATAAATAGTTTGAGTCTCTAGTCAATTCTTTGATAACTATTGGAGTTTCCAAGAACACTTCGAGTCTTCTCCTAAGCAGCAGAAAGAATTTATATATTTTTAAATATTATGCTTTCGTTTTAAAAACTATTTATTTATTTTATGTTTTTTTCTCCTTTTTTTTGAATTTATTTTTATATATATTTTTTTTTTGTTTGAATTTCAGGACCATTTCCTTGGTCGTATGCTATATTTAATTTTCTAATACAGTACAAGTAACTTAGTTAGGACTACAATAAGAATATCACTTAGTTTCCAAAATACATTCAGCTATCTGTCTCTTTCACATCTATTCACTGCCAAGCTCAAATAAACGCTTTTGAATTGTACGCTTAAATAAATTGAAGCCTTTCAAATTCGGACACAAACGGTATTCGGAACATTTCTCGGCACTCTCGCATTTTTGGCAAACGCCGCACATGGTGCAAGTAGCATCATAGGCACATCTATCGCCAGGATCACAGATTTCATCCAAGCCCACAAAGCAGACGTAACGGTCTTCACAATTTTCGGGATCAAGATTTTCAATGTAGCCACCGTGTTTACAGGGACGCCAGATGTTGACGGCCTCATTTTTGCCAGGGCAACGAATATTTGGATTTAGTTGATAACGATCGGAATTTTGCATTCTTGGATAAGTCGCTGAGCATTGGCACCAAAACGAAATGAACACCACTACAACTAATATAGCGCAGTGGTATTTGAGAGACATGTTAAGAGTTTAGAAACTTTTCTCGAACTGAATGTATTAAGTTAAACAAAGGACTTTCTCTCTCTCTCTCTCTTCTTGTGTGACGTTTACTGTAGATGTATAGAATACGTTGTGTATTAATGATTGGTCATTGGGGTTCTTATATAGCAAAATATTATGAAGGACTCTTTATTATTCAAGGTCTTTTTTTTTTGTTTCATCCTTGATTTAGTCATGCGATTAATTCCTTAATCAAGCGAGAAGCAAGTGGACTCGTGTAGGTCAATAAGGCTCTTTGAGTAATTATACTTGTTAATTTTATGTTAATTATAGTCAGTGGTAACTCGTTGGAATTAACCCCATTTAAATATATGCTGCATATTAAAGGGATGATTACCAGTGGATATTAACTCAATCAATCTATTGCTATTATTATTTTTGCTGTTGATTAATTATTTTACTTGTTTGCTATTAAATATTTTTAAATTATCTTTGCGAAATTCTTGTATTTAGATGTGATCAAAAATTGTTATAACTTTTGTAAAATATCCGCACAACTGAGTGGATTTCACACAACACACATGTCTGTACTTCAAATCCTTTGATTCATTTAACCCTATACCAATACTTTGTATCCTTTTACACTGAAAGAAACACGTTTTGCCACAGAATGAAACATGCTTTTGAATTTTGAATTTAATGACCGATTTTTGTTAGTTTTAAGTTAACGTATGAAAAGTTCATACTACAAGCTTACAAGGGCAGGAACATTTTTCTAATTGAAAAGTGGGTGGTTGGTTAGTTTTCATAATGCTTATAATATTATAATGCTGCATAGAAAAGTTTCGTGCATCCCACGATTGTGTCGTCGCTGAAACGAAACAAAATATAAAAGTAGGTTTTGATTGTTTGTCATTGCGTTGCTGCAATATCTCAATTTTCGTTCGTAGCTGCAACGCATAAATATGTTATGTATTTTACACAAAATCAAAAGATATTACCTTAATTTTTGCCAAGACCTTATTTTTGTTAGTTTACATGTTGTGTATAAAATTTCATTTTATAAGCTTTCAAGGTCTGATAAATTGTTCTAAGCGAAAAATCATTGGTTTTTGTTTTTTGCTATTTGGGTTATCAGTGTTAACATTTTGTCAGTTCACGCTTGATTCGTGACATGCATTAAAGTCAATATTGTGCAGTTTGCCTTGCCAATGTGTGTACATCATTGAGTTTTATTATTAAAATTCTTGCTCCATGAAAAATGTGTTTAGCAAGTTACGTCCATTTTATGGTCGTCGTAGTCGACCCTCCCAGCAGGCTATTCAAGCCATTGCACAGTGGTCGATAAGGCTCATCTAGCGGCGTTTAATTAATATCGTTTAGGAAAAATTTATTTTTGTTTGTGTAATATTTGTTTTCAGTTGAAAATAGATTAAGCTAAAAAAATTTAAAAAAAAAATTTTTAAAAAAAATAAAAAAAGTGTTTTATGTTGTTTGCGTAAAGTATTCAATTTTCAACAATTTTTATTTATTTCAGTGCTATATTTTGTTAATATAACGACTTATGTATATAACGGGTTTTTCAATAAGAGCGCTACAAAAGTACGTTCGATGCCATTATGTATGGAACTCGATTTCTTTTGCATGGCCACCACGGGCACGCTTGCAGAAGTACGGACGCTGAACCCAATTTTCGACGGTTTTCTGGCATAAACCGGCCGCTACTGCTGCAATTTCACGTTCGATATTCGTACGAAGTTCATCAATCGTCGCTGTCTTGTTGGCATAGACCATAGACTTGACGTAGCCCCACAGGAAATAATCTAACGGCGTCAAATCACACGACCGAGGCGGCCAATCGACTGGGCCATTTCGTGAGATAACACGTTCACCAAACTTAGTTTCCAATAAATTTATTGCGGCATTCGCTGTGTGGCTTGTGGCGCCGTCCTGTTGGAACCACATGTCCTCCAAGTCCATATTATCAAATTGGGGCCAAAAATATCCGGTAGCGATTCGCATTCACAGTAATGTACCGGTCTTGATCATCACGGAAGAAGTACGGCCCAATGACGCCGCCGGCCCATAAACCACACCAAACCGTAATTTTTTCGGGATGCAATGATGACTCATGGATTACGTGTGGATTGCTGTCTGACTAATAACGCATATTTTGCTTATTGACGAAGGCATTTAGCCAGAAATGAGCCTCATCGCTGAAGACCATAAATTGGACGTAGCGCCCTTAAAGTTGAGGCCACTGACACCAAATTTCGGTAGTAAATTTTAATAATTTCGACTCGTTGTTGGCTCGTATATCTTTCCATGATGAAATGGCAAACCTTACTGAAGAGAAATGTCAAAAGAGCGGGAAAAAATATGGCGTCGTTTGCTGCCCCTATCGATTTACTTTTGTAGCGTCTCTGTTGAAAAACGCTTTACAGTTATGTTGGATATAATATGCTTAAGGCAAATATATGAGTTTTTATTCAGAATCATCAGAACCACCAGCTGCAGCGACTTCTTGTATAATTGGCTCTGAGAGCAAATTTGTTCCGGGAGTAGCTAGATGGTTGTTTGGAGAGCGAGGATATGAGAGGATCAGAAGAAAAATTACGTGAGTGCATTAGATCCTTCTTGGGTTTTTTCTTGAATTTTTGCGTGTGTGGTGCTCTCTAAAATTCCTTAAGGGTAGTATTCTAAAAGTCCCGAAAGTTAACGTAAACGCAGAAGCGAACGCGAACGCCAAAGTCAAAAAATGGTAGTTTATAAATCACTTCGCGCTTGCATTTGTTTACGAAAACTGTCACTGACATATGAGGTGTATAGAATTGCCAAACTAAAATAAACAATTATAGATCAGAAAAAGTTATCTTGAGTGAAATGCTCAGAATGAAGAAGATTTAAAAATTTATCTCTATTTCAGTAGATCAACAAATTTTAAGATTGCTATTATTTATAATACTGCTGCAAATACCAACAATATTCACATAAAATGTGTAAAAAAAAACCTATGTTATTTTGGGGTTCTATGTCCAATAAATTTTCCCATTTATATATTAAATTAGTTGTCTTTTCAAAAACACGTGCCATTTGGCGGTATGTATTGATTATAATGTATTGGTTCTTTTATTTATTATTGTCAAATATTTTTTGAAATATAAAATATATGTTAATTATAATTATAATAATTTTGCAACGCATTATTTATTTGAACGTTCCATTTCTAATTTTATTGTTGTAAATAAGAATTTCAGTGCGTAAACAGTATAATTTTGAATTATTTAAAAAAAAAAGTTTCAGCTCTAGCCGTCGAATGCATTTCAGCCAAAATTGGCAACTACTTATAAGCAATGAAATGCAAAATACTTCCATCTGCCAATCCTCGATCGACATTTTTCTTTAAATGTGTAATTTCTTCAACTAACGCGAAGAACTGTGGCGTGTTCAATTTGACAGCTGAAGTGATCAAAAACGTTGCGCTGCGTTTTAGAAACTACCCATTAAATAACGTAACTCAACGCTGGTAGTCACCGAACAGCTGTAACGTTTTATAAACTACCAAAACGACAAAAGTAACGCGAAGTGAGTGATTCACGACTTATAGAATACCACCCTAAATCTTTATTTCGGGCTTCCTGTGATTCTTCTGACATTATGCCAATTGGGAGCGAGACATTATTTATGATGTCAGCACCGTGAATTAATATTTTGTGCACGAAAGATGGCATATAGAACCATGGGTATTTTTCTACAAAGATTTCCGCTGTTGCAAAGAAATATAGTATTTTGAAAGCATGTGTATTGACTTTATACCTAAAAGCCATAGTTCGTAAAATAACACTCAATCTATTGATTAGTTCCTCACTGAATCCACTTAAAAGGGCAGCCAATTTTTGTTGTTGGAAAAACCCGTCTAGCAGTATTTCCACTATTGGTATTTCCCAAACCAGGTTTAGGAATATCAACTAGTAAACACATCTCATTTCTTAACTTAGCTTGTATATCCAGCTAAGTTTGTTGTACAACAGATTTATCAGTGCTACGAACTTGCCACTTTTGAATTGGCAATCTATATGCAATATGTAAAATTCATTCAAAACATCTTATCCAAGCGTGTAATGTTGACAAACCATACTCATACATATTAGTATTAAGTGGTAGATTTTTAATATAATTTAAGTCATTCAAAACTTTTGGTGTGGCTCCACAAATGCCACATGTTTGTGATGAGGATTCTGCAATCACACTAAAAACTCTGCCATCGATTATTGTCAGGTAAAATTGGTGATGAATTTGAAACGACTCAAACTGTGTTGGAATAATTTCAGATATTTCAGTTCTGACTAAGTTAGAAGTTTCTTTTTCAAAAATCAATTTAATTGGTCTACAAAACCGAGTAGAAGGCCGAGAATTCTGCTATAGAATAACGCTTCCCATTTTGACTTGTAATGGCACAATGCACACTGCAAATAAATCTTCATCGGTTCTGTTCGATTCAGGGTCAGAAAAGCTTTGCCTGTAAGTGGAATGTCCACTACTGCCATCACATCCCCACTTATATATCGTAGCAATAAAGTCTTCATTGAGGTTGACGAAAATTTCCTTCTGTGATTCAACGATCCTTTAATAGTATGATCAACCAAGGTCTGTAGGGATACATCAGCAGATGTATCGGTAATTTGGATTCCGACCGGATAGCATTTCTGTTTTGCTAATAACAATGCATCATATGCTGGATATATGTAGGCGTTTCTTATTTTGGCACCAGATTGCATCAATTTATACGAGTGTTTTGTAAAATTCCCGTCCACGTAAAGAGCTAAAGCTTCATTAGGGCTGTATGGAATAACAGTTTTTGCTGTAGAAGTAATGGTTTTTATAATCTTTGCTGCGACCGCGGTATCAGAATGTACCATGGATACCACGTTTGAAGCGTTATTTTTCCTGCTTTGTGTAAACTTACGCGCGTCGCTACCAAAAGTTCATCGCTAGAAGTTTCATTTACTAGCTGTGAAACTTTTTTGATTTGGGTTTTAGAGATACATTCTCTGAAACCCTTTGCAGGTCGCCCATAAGAAGTGCTACTTGTCGGCTCAACTAATATTATTTCACTGTCCAACCATTTTTTGTTACGTTCTTCAAAATACGATAATGTTCTGTGGCAGCTTTTCCACTTCTCCACTAATTTGCTTATAAAGCTCCTCAACTTTCTTTTCATTTCTCGGCACTGCTCCTCAGCATATTCTGTTTCGTCTATTATATTGTTAAATACGTGGTCCTCCACAGCCAAGAATTTTCTACTTGGGATGTTTTCATTGTGCCAAATCAAAAAAAGTGTGCGTTTGGAAACATTCATTGTGCCTAAAAAATTACTGGCGAACTGGCATGTCACAACAACGATTCACAACAACAATAATCCAAAATAAAAAAACAAATAAATAATTTCACCGAACACGATCGAACGCCAAAGTTGCACTGCATGAAACAATAGCATAGAACACTTTAAACGTCCTATCACAAATGCCAAATTCTACAATTCAGTACGATTAAACTGCATACACACAGGTCACCAACATTTATTTTTTCGTTAATATATACCTTTGTCTTTCAACTAAAATTTTTGGGCTCAAAATTTATAAACGATCGACTTAAAGGTGACAAAAAATACGCACTGAGTAATTAGGGGCCAAATTCCTTGAATGCACTTACTGCGGCAAATGTTATGTTTGACAGCTAACAGCTGAGCGAATATTGAAAGCAAAACAAAAGTAAATACACAAATTTTCTCAGTAAAGTATCAGTAATCGATACAATGGTAAATATCGTTCGATTTTAAACATTTAATTCTTGACTTAATTTGTCGAAATTTCGCACCATGTTCACTTTATTGGATGTTAATCCACAAACCCGTATACGTAGAGTGCGAACCGAGGTAATATTGCTGTTGTATCTGCCAGTGTTACTGAAGATCGCGTTATGTCCATCCGTCTTCGATCGCAGCAATTGGGTTTGCGTTATTCGGCCACATAGAAGATTTTACGTAAGGAATGGGCCTTAGATAAGCTGCAAGAAAATCACCATCTGTTATCGAAAAATTGTCTTCAGCGACGAGCCTCATTTTTGACTCAATGGGTTCGTCACATACACGGAAATGTCGAATTTTGTTTGAAGAGTAGCCAGAGGTTGTTCAAGAGCTGCCAATGCACCCTGAAAAATTCATGTTTGGCGCGGTTTATGTCCGGCGTAATCATTGGACCATATTTCTTCGAAGACTATGTTATCTCAACATTAGGGTCAATGGATCAATGTACCGTTCAATGATTACGGTTCTAGTTTTGGAAGAATTGGACTTGGAGTCACATTCAATTCAGAGGCGAGTTTGAAAAAAAAATTGTTTCCCGTTACATCCCACGAAGGGATTAGGGAGAGCTTCTCACAAACCAGTGAGCTGTGCGCGTTCTAGTTTTACACTCACTGAATTTGACCTGCAGTTTTACAGCGGTTCCGAATGAACCCACGAACCCACGTTCCCATTCTTAAGAGCCGCGCACACTACCATTGCACCACCGGGGCGAGTTTAGTGAGCAATTAATCTCACGTTGTGGAGCTTTCACTTTGCCGCCTTATACGTGCGATTTTGCCCCACGTCACTATTTTTTGTGGCGTCACGTGAAGTATCTCGTCTGTTCGAACAATCCAACCACGATAGCTGCCTTGGAAGATAACATTACACGTATAATTTGTGAGATATCGGCCGAAAAGATTGACACTTTTTTAAAAACTTTCAGAATGGACCACGTGATACGTAGCCATGGGCAACATTTGCATGAAATAGACTTCAAAAAGTAAATCTCAGGCATTGATTTATCGGATTAGAATTTTTTTTAGGGCGGGTCAAAGTTTCCGCCCCTCGAACTTTACTGCAACATATCGGCAAGTATATATTTTTTAGACCATTCTACCAGAATCCGTTGACAGAACCCCATCTTTTTTTTGGTGTCGCACAGTGTAATTAGTAGTCGTATTCGACAAATGTGATTTTGAAATTTTTGTGCAAAGCCGTTTTTGCTCCATTTAATGCAGGTACTAGTACCGGTTTTTGCAACTATGCACAAACACAGGGACATATGTTCTTACTTTATAATGGGTGAAAATAAAAGCTAACGAAACCAAAATTAGAGGTTGTCACAACAAACTTAGAGGTTATCACAAAATCTTAGAGAAGGTCACAGCTGAATTAGAAGTTGTCTCATCCGAATTAGAGGTTGCCTCAACCGAATTAAATTTTGTCACAACTGAATTAGAGGTTGTTGCAACCGACTTAGGAGTAGTTTCAACCGAATTAGATGTTGTCATATCCGAATTAGAAGTTGTTTCAACCAAATTAGAGGTTGTCACAACCAAATTAGTGGTTGTCACAACAAAATTAGAGGTTGTCACATAACCTTAGAGACGGTCACAGCTGCATCAGAGGTTGTCTCAACCGAATTAGATTTTGTTACAACCAAATTAGTGGTTGTCACAACCAAATTAGAGATAGTCACAACCAAATTAGAGTTTGTCACAACAAAACTAGAGGTTGCCACAAAAACTTAGAGAGGGTGACAGCTGCATCAGAGGTTGTCTCAACTGAATTAGAGGTTGTCTCAACCGAATTAAAAGTTATCTCATCCGAATTAGAGCTTGTCTCAACCGAATTAGATTTTGTTACAAACGAATTAAAGGTTGTAGCAGCCGAATAAGAAGTTGTTTCAAACAAATTAGAGGTTGTCGCAACCAAATTAGAAGTTGTCACAGCCGAATAATAGGTTATTAACCCCAAATTTAAATAGTTTCTCAACTGAATTTTGAAATTTATTTCTATTGTCAGATGATTTATTTACCTGTATTCTCATAAATAATCCCAATTGTAGGAATAATGCAATTTATATAGGTTATCTTTAGGGTAACAAATTAATTTTTCATGCCACTTCCGAATGCTTTTGAAGTCTCGGCCATCATGGGTCACCGCACCAATTCGGGCGTGTTGTGTCTGTCGCTTTAGACGCTAAACCATTCTATTATGCAGACGATGGCAGAACATCTCAAACGGCCGATCTTGAAAAACGGTTGATATCTGCCTGTAATGCACTCTGATAAATCTTGAAATTTTCTGCAAAATAAGATGATTTAATAACCATTAAAGAACCTTGACATCAGCGCGAAAGCAACAACTGTACATTCATTAACTTTTTTGATATAATATATGTTTCAGAATTTTAAACGTCAGGTTGGAAATACACAAAATTATATTGTGGTAAACGAATTGAAAATGAATTCGGTTGCACCAACAGAATTCATGAGAAATTTGGTTACAGCAACCGGTTTAAGAGCAAATTTGGTAGTTGCAACCGACTTAAGACCAATTTCGGTTATAGCGAACAAATTGATACCAAATTCGATAGTTGCAATCGAATAGAATGCCAAATTCGATTAATGTACCTGCATTTATGAATCTGCCACCAATATCGGTTTTTGCATTCGAATTAATTTCAAATTCAGTTGTTGAAACTGAAATTATAGAAAATTTAGATGGCTGAACGAATTTAATTCAAAAATGCAGTTGTCACTAATAAATCAATTATGAACTGATGTTGGTTCAACCGAATTTCAGGTGTGGGGGCTAAATTCAGAAGAGTCAACCACAGTTCGGTTGTGGCACACACAATTCTATAACAACAGCCGAATTTACGTTTGCGACAACCTCCTTTAAATCAATTAGATCTCTGAGTGTAGAGGTGTGATGCCACATTATCTAGGCGGTCAATTCACCGGTAAAAAGCCTCGCAATAATTTCAGGGTTTCACGGGATATCGTATGTGGCAAGTAGCTGTCATCTTGTTGAAATCAAATTCTAGGGCTGCAATTTGAAGCAGTAAATAGTCCGCTATAATGGTACGATAACGACTGTCATACTTAGTTACGTTCTGACCGGCTTCATTTGTGAAGAAATGTGAACCGATAATTCCACCAACCCATAAATGACATCAGGCCTTTATTTTGTCAGGACAGACAACAAAGGAACAAGAAAGCAGCAGATCCTCAATTCATGCAAATAATGTTCCAAACATATACATGGTCCCTGCATAATGTTACAGAGTCGTTTTATTGTTGCATGTGATTTCTACAAATTTTGCATGAATCCCCAGCATTCGCGACTTTTACCTGAATTATAATATTACCTTCGTATTAAATCGAAAAAAGTAATATGCGTAGCACAATAAGTTCTGCACAGCAACTCGTATCTATTCATGCAAATCTTGTCTACGGGTTTTTTGTTGCTGTGGTGACTGTTATTGTTTTAGCTTGAAAACGAAGCGAAATAAAACACCTTCCAGCGGTGTTGGAGCAGCCATAACCATTACAATTTGTGTCGATTTTTTTTGTTTTTATTTTAAACAATTTACATATATTACTAATACTTACTCGTAAAATACTCTGACAAAATGAATTCTGCTAACAACTAATGACCGCCACAAAACCTTTAAGCCTTTTCTTGCCATCATCAGCAACTGTAATTTTCCTTTCATTACACACGTATACGCAATTTTAAGCGCTTGCCGCTTAAGTTCCGAACGAGTGCGCTAATTGAAAATGTTTTGTGGGTATTTTTTCCTCCGTTTGGTATTAAATCTCGGCGCATGCTTGGGGAGTGTGAGTTAGGTTGCATCATTTAAAGCCGAAAACTGGATGTAGTTTTCCATTCAATCATAATCAGTTTGGAAAATGGTCGTTACCATTTTTGATATCTAAAACTGTCTGCGACGCAAAATGCAAGATAGTGGATTTTGATGGGGTGCGGTGAGTTGCGCCCTGGTGCATTTGTGTAGCTGTCAAATAAATGCACTTACGCATGTGTCTTAAATCTTTTGTTTTAATTGGTTAATTTATTTTTTCGTTCGTCTAATAAGCCAGGTTTTATTGATTAGCTGTGGTGATTAGGAAAATGTAGATGCCGTTTTTATGTAGTAATGTTCGGTCGGGGTTATATTGGTGTTTGATTTGCATAAGCGAAAATACATCACTGTATTAAATCCAAGTCAAAAAGGAGGCTGAAGACAATGTTTCCTATAAAGCTAAGAATAAACTCAATTCTCTGAAAACGGCGAAGATTTATGTCTTGGGATGACTTCATCCGGGTTTGCATCCAATTAGTCAGCGGGTTCTTTTGATAGAAATCATTTCTAAAAGTTATAAATATTTTTTCTCATTTTGTGCTGTATACAGGAAATAGTGGGAGAATATTTAACTTTACTGAAGGACAATGAATTAAGAAATTGAGGAGAGCGTCTTTCTATGCGTTCTATTTTAGAACCTTCAGTTTTCATATCAAATTTCTTGATTGTATTGTCATCACTAAGCTAAGCTAGAGACCAACTTTCATCAGAGCCATGTTTGTTTACCATTGCACCACCGTTATTGGAATATCAATTGTAGCGGAAAAACGAGTTTTAAATTTTAAACAGGATTCAAGATGATTAAAAATTGAATAACAGTTAAAAATTAATGATAAATCATTCACCTTTAGACTTAAACGAAACGATTAATAAACTAGTACAGAATTACTAGACGAAGTTACCAACTCAATCATACTGTCAGACTGAGTTCGAGTTCCATTCAAAAATAGATATTGTACTTTTTAGTGTATTTTAGAAGATAAAGACATATCTGAAATATCAGAGTGGCGTTTAACATAAATATTGTCATATAACAAATTTAATTACGATCGGTTATTTTTGAGGGAGTGATCATATCTTCCTAACACCCGGCTGCCTAATTTTGTGTACTAATGGTACCAGAAGGGGCTTGGGGAAATCGCACACCATATTGGCACATACTAAATTTCATTAAAATCGGTTGTGTTATTTATCCAGCCTCGAGCAACCCCGTGGTGTTCAAGAACCTTACAAAACGAAGATAACATATTTCGTCAACCAGTTCGATCTTTTGCCTATTCTCTTCAGTTGGTAATACCAAGTGTACCAAGGGATTCGTCAACCTGATCCCTCCAGCGGAGTCTTGGTCTTCCTTTTTTCGTCTTTCTTCGAGTTCGGTTTCGAAAACCCTTCATTCATTCTACTGACATGGCGATTGGGCCGGCTAGTATCCCGTTATTTTGATCCACATAACTATGTCAATGTCGGATATAGCTCATACCGCTCATGGTTCATGCGACACCGGTACTCACAATTGTGCACTATATGGCCATACATATTTCGTACTATTTTGCTCCCGAAGACTCCTAGATATGCTTCGTCTTCTTGCGATATGCCCCAGGATTCTGCGCCATTCAGCAAGACAGGTTGTATGAGAGTCTGGTATAGCTGGACTTTGGTTACTCGAGAGAGGGCTTTATCGCTAAAGTGCTTGCTTATCCCAAAACAACATCTAGCACAATTATCCGCTTGATCTCAAGGTTGACGTTGTTGCTTTGGTTTATGGCAGATATATGAATTAGTCCCAGGTATATGAGTTCGTCCAACATCTCGAAATTATAACGGTTATCAACGTTCACGTTTTGGTCTAATCGCATGGAGGCTGTAATCGTTGAAACAATTAATTTTGTCCTGTCCTCATTTACCGTCAGACCAACTATTGCTGACTCCTTCTCAATTCTCGAAAACACCACAGTAACTTCTCTCATTGTGTGCCCAATGATATCTATATCATCAGCATACGCGAGCAGCATGTGACTTTTGCTGCTGATGGTTTTATTCATGTTGACTGCAGCTTTTCTTGTAATGAAATCCATTAAGATGTTAAAGAGATCGCATGACAGAGTGTCGCCTCGCTTTGTTTTATTGCAAAAGGTTCGGTAAAATCCTTACCAACTTTCACTGTGGATTTGGTGTTCGTCAAATGTGTATAAGCTTTGCAAGAATACCAAGCTCAGACATTGCTTCATGGAGTTTCTCCCGTGTGGGGCTATCCAAGGTCGACTTATAATCGACAACTAGGTGATAGGTGTCGATTTGCTTTTCGTAGGTTTTCTTCAGGACTTGACGGAGCGCGAAAATCTGGTCTGTTGCCGATTTTCCACGCCTAAAGCCACACTGGTACGGTCCAATCAGGTCAGCCACAATTGGTTTTAATCTGTCGCACATTATACTTGATAGAACCTTATATGCTATTGATAAAAGTCTTATTCCACGGTAGTTGGAACCGATACTCGGGCCACCTTTATTAAATATGGTACATAGTACACTGAGACTCCAATCGCCGCGAATGCATTCATCTAACTAAATTTTGCTAATGAGCTGATGCATTCAACTAATCAGCTCATCGCCGCCAGTCTTGAACAGTTCCGCCGGTAATACATCGATTCCTGCTACTTTGTTGTTCTTAAGCCGGGCAATACCTGCTCTGACGTCGTCTTGGTTGGGAGGGGGTCAATTGACGTTGTCGTCCAAATTGTGATGAATTGTCTCATCGTCATTGGATATCTCAGGTACTAGTTGCGCGGAGAAATGATATCTCCATATTCTTAACATGCTCTACACATCTGAAATGAGATTTCGGCCCTTGTCTTTACAGAAGGGGCGCCCTGAACCGAGTCCATTAGTACCGTTTTTGACTTTTTGGTAGAATTTTCTGGCTTCCTTCTATCTGTCTCAATTTTCTCACACTCGCGCTTTCACAACTACCGTTTCTTACGCCTAAAGAGACAGTTTACCTACTTCCTTTTTCCCCTATACCGCTCAATTACAGCTCGCGTTGTAATCGACTGAAGAATTGCCATACGCGCACCTATCTTTTCATCATTTGCTATGCGACGCTCTTCATCGTACAATTGTTTGTTGTCTAGCGGTTTTCCAAAATCAAATACGGTGGTTGCGGCAGTTTTTATATAGGTGGGAATGGGTTTCCACTTCTCTTCAGGAGCGTCATTGGTAGGGGTGGGTTCTGTGCCAAAAGTTGCGAGGGCTTCCTTGAGTAGGCTGTGGCTACCTCTGGTAACTGAAGCGTTGTCTAGCTTTCTCTACGTTTGGTTTCGTACGATTTTCGCGAACCTTTGCTGCTACCAGGTAGTGATTTGAATCAAATTTAAATGAGTGTGTACTGTGTACTATGTGTTTGAATAAAACTTTTAAAAGTTATTAAACACACGTTCCAAATTAGAATATGATTCAAATGTTACTTTCAAATTCAAACGAGATTGTAGAAATTAAATACATACCTCTATGAATTTTTGAGACTTTTACGGCATGTTTTCATAAAACGAATGCCAACGAATCGGCCAAAGCTAAAACGTAAATAAATTGGATTTTAGGAGTCAAATGAGGAAATTCTTTAGAAATTTATAAAAAGAAACATATGACGAATAAATATCCTTAATAAATATTTCATTTGACATTGAATACTATTCGGTGGTATTAAAGTTTTAATTTTGGCCGATTCATTCGTTCGTTTAAATTCACTTTATGAAAACATCATGATAAATACGAATTTGAATATGAAACGGTCGGTCAAACGGTTTCACCAGTTTTTGTCAAAATTAAAAACTGGACGCAGGTTTCCTGAAAAATAGCATTTTCGCACAAACCGGAAACCAGATTGAAACAATCACGGTTTTTGGACACTCTAGTCACTACGTGCCAGGCAGCTGATGCCATAATGTGCAGTCTCAACAACCGGTTTGAGCTCATATTGCTCATTTTATTTGTAATTATTAGCTGGAAACACCAGCCAAGTTGCATTCCCGAACTAGCCCTATCTTAGGCAGAGGCGCCGTGAACCCGAGATCGTACGATTTGATAGATTTTTTTCTGTGGGGTTTCCTCGTGCGATTTTTAACACTTTGTCTGTGCGGTTTCTTTAAGTCTCAGGTCTACCAAGTCTTTAAGTCCCAGGTCTACCAATAAGTCACAATCGACCTGTGCCCTGAAAGTCAACATAACCCGTGTCATCGCTATAATTAACCTATATGCCAGAGTTATGGAAAATTGGCCAGCAAAGCAGCGGTGACCATTTGAACGATGTCATATTCCACATACACTAATGTCATTGATATGCCTCTCATATAAAACAACAAATTCGTTGATATCTCACAAGTAACTCCTTCACTTCAATTTTAACATCTACCAATCCATATTGGAAAACATCTACCAATCCATATTGGAAAACTCTTTTGATGCAAGTAGTGGTATTGGTATGAGGCCAAAAAAGTTTCCTTAAATTGATGCACAATGCAAATCTTCAAAATGTAGAAACAAAATTTTGAATTTTAAAAAAGCGCCTAGTTTTTTTATTTTTGGTGCCAACCTCTTTTTTACGCTTGCTAGATAATGTATATTCTTACAGATTGCGGTAACGCGAAAATTGCCTCTACCGCATCCATTTAAACCTAAACACTGAAAAAATATCTTTGTAACATTGATTCCCAAACAAATTCTGCAGGAAAAATATATATGTTTAGAATACACTCAAATATTCATATATTCGCAAGTAAAAAACTCACATACATAGAGGGTGTTTTTTCAAGTCCGATAGAACTTCAAATTGTAAAAAATAACACAAAAAATTACAATTCTAATAAAAAAATTTCTATTATTTGTTTCAGTATACTCTGGCAAATCATCATGAATAGACTCAGGCTTGAACAACGCTGCCAAATTATCCAAATTTACTTTGACCTCGCATAGTGACGGCGACACTATCGAGTATCTAGCCATGAAATAGCTTCTCAAATTACCGTTCGGAATCGGTGTAAAACTGTACGTCCCAATCAGTGAGTGAAAACTGGTCAGTGATTGTGAGAAGTTCTCCCCAGTCCCTTCATGGGATGTAATGGGAAACCATTTATTTTTTTTACTTTGAAAATCAGTCGTCGATTCGCGCAACTTATAGACGACTTCGTGATTTTTATTGTATTCAGCGATGAGGATCATTTTTGGCATAACGGGTTTGTTAATAAGCAAAATTGCCGTATATGGAGTGAGACCAATCCACAAGAGACCCTCCAGACTCCATTACATCCAGAAAAATGCACCGATTGGAGCGGCCTACACGCTGGTGGCATCATCGGACCTTATTTCTTTAAAAATGAGGCCGGAGCTCGCGTTACGGTCAATGGAGATCGTTACCGCACCATGATCAATGATTTTCTGTTTGAAAATATGGATGACATTGATCCAGACGAGATGTGGTTTCAACAGGATGGCGCTACGTGCCATACGGCGATCGCAACCATCGACTTATTGAAATCAAAATTTGGCGATAAGTTGATTTCGAGAAATGGACCTGTCAATTGGCCTCCAAGGTCGTGCGATTTGACACCTCTCGATTATTTCCTGTGGGGCTACGTGAAGGCACTGGTTTATACTGATAAACCAGCAACAATTGACGCCTTGGAGGCCAACATTGTTCGTGTTATTCGTGACATACGGCCAGCAGTGCTCGAAAAAGTGGCCAAAAATTGGACGTCCAGAATGCGCTTCGTCAAGAACAGCCGCGGTGCCCATATGCCCGAAATCATTTTCAAATGTTAATGCCACGTATTGATCTTTCGAATAAAAAAAAAAACTTTATTAAAATTTAAATTTTTGTGTTATTTTTTTACAATTTGAAATTCTATTGGGCTTGAAAAAACATCCTTTATATATTAGGGTGGGTTAAATTTGTTTGCGACAAAGGCTCATCGCGATTCTTGTTCTGTGGGTAATTTGAAGAAAGTTTGCCGAAGAAACCATAGTTCCATAATGAATTTCGAGCCCCCCGATTTTTCGTAATAGGTTTTTTTTTTTAAATATTCAATAATTGCGTTAGATATTGGACTAAAAAGGCAAAAGAAAATTTTATTTCCTCTAGTTAAATATGTATTTGAGGTTTTTTGGGTCGACGAATCCATTTTGACGTAGAATACGTCTTACCTTACGGTATGAGGAGTCATGTCAGGTTTTTATTGTTGTAATCTTTATTTCATTGAATTTGAGGAAACGGCTAGAAATTTTTTTTGTAGGTAAATGAAGATGTTATCTTTCGTTTGATATACATATCATATTGGTTGATATATTTCAAGTATTTTAATTTCTCAAATGAAAATTGTTTAAACACATACACTCAAACATATGTGTGGTGTTTGGTTGAGTGTTTTTGGTTGCTCAACATTGCTTAGGAACATGTATCTAGTAAAAAGTGAAACGAACAGCAAGCTAATGTTGCTTGGCAACATGTATCTAGTAAAAAGTGAAACAAACAGTAAGCTAACGTAATAAAGCTTTTTTGCGAAAGCTTCAATAAAGCTGTTGTAACATTAATTTTGAATTGTAAAGCGTAAAGCTTTCACACAACGCTCGTAATGCTAATGCGAAGACTCGATAAGGTAAACCTTTTTTAATATTAGGGCGGCCCTCTCAACATTCGCAGAACTTATTTCAATAAAAATATTAATTAAAATACATAAATTAAATTAAGTTTAAAAAAATTGAACATAATATTTTTTTTTAAACGGACTTGAATCAAAAGCCGTTGGTAAATATAAAAATTACAGCAGACAGTTGTCCGAGGCCTTCGGCCACGGACTGTCCCTGCAGGCTGTGTCAGAGACACGGCCATTAAGTTTAACGTAGAATACGCCATCCGATAAGACAGAAAACATATATAACAATAAATGATAAATAATATAAGCAAATGAATTTATTGTTCTATATGATTTCTGTCTTATCGGATGGCGTATTCTACGTTAAACTTAATGGCCGTGTCTCTGACACAGCCTGCAGGGACAGTCCGTGGCCGAAGGCCTCGGACAACTGTCTGCTTTATATTTTTTTTGACATTTATTTTTATTTTTGAGTATTGCCAGAGGGCACTTTCGCTCATTTGTTTTGGGATTTTATCGCCTTTTTTAGGGAAAATTTACGAAATTGTTGTGAAACTTGACGAATATTTGAGTTTCACATAATGCACTCCCAAATTTTGAATAGCTCATAGTGTTCAGCTCTATAATTTAGGGGGGGTACTTATTCACGACCTATATGGATTTCATTCAATTCAGTCGCCTAAAATAGACGATAAAATCCCCAAAAATAGCCGAAAGCGCCCTCAGGCGGTACTCAAAAATAAAAATAAATGTGAGAAATGGATTCGTCAGCCCAAAAAGCCCCCAAATACACATTTAACAAGAGGAAATATTTTTTTTGCCTCGTTAGTCCAATATCTAAGTCGAATATTGAATATTTAGAAAAAACCTATTTCGAAAAATCCCGGGGCTCGAAATTCATTTTAGAACTATGGTTTCTTCGGCAAATTTTCTTCAAATGACCCATAGAACAAAAATCGCAATGAGCCTTTTTACATTTTTTCGGCCCCCTAACATTCGACCCGCCCTAATATATATAAATGCCAACAGTAGCATGATTACTTGCAATCATGTGTGTAACAGTGTGCGTGTTTCATCCCTACCATCCATATCTTTACGTGGAAGCATTCATGTGTTTCCTTCCAAACCTACGTATACTTACGTGGTGGCATGTGCGTATTTCCTCTCAAACTTATGTGGAAACGTATTAATGTTGCATCCCAAACATAATAATATTTAGAAATAAATTACTTTCTGGTTTCTATAAATAGTAACCACCGACAACATATTGCATGTATATGTTTGCAAGCAGTGTTGTCATGAATTGAAGATCTACTGCTTTTTTGCTTCTTCGTCGTCTTACAATTGCCATCTGATTCCACAACCTGCATTTGCATTGCCTAAGCAAATACCAGTTCAACATTTGGTAATTGCGATTACGAACGATAGTAATTCTTTTGCATTTGCATTAGATATACTTATAGTAATGCAAATTAAAATCCAATGCAAATTAGAAAAAAACATGTATGATACGAATGACACACGCAAAAAATAAAGTATCAACACAAACAATTTTAGCCGCCCGAGCATTTATGTGCTAGTTTTTTCACTGTTCACAAATATTTTCTACTAATATACATCTTTTTCACAATATACATAATCGTCCAACCGTTCTGTGTCCGATGAACGATTGATGACTGAATGCATGAAACAAGAACGCTACAAAGATCAATCGATATAAGAAACTCACTTCATCTGCAATTTACACACGCATTCCGAGATATTTATGAATATATTTATGATTATGAATCACTGACAGAAAGAGTACTGAAAAATATATAGTTACACACCTACAATTTGTACAGTGAATATTCTCTCTTTTTCCCTCTTTTATTCTCTTGTTGTCGACAGTGAATAGCAGCAGAACAATTTTTGAAGTAAACAGTACAAGAAACCCATTTGAATTTGTATCACACAGCTATATTTGGATCACAAACATGTATATTATAACATGTTAATCATTGTGTCTCAAACATGTAATACCGAATAGCAAAAACAATGTGTTTGCACCCAATTATAATATTTTTGCGACAAGCTGCACACTCACGTTATAGTTACATCCAAACAACAAAAAATTAAAGATTTTTCAGCGTTTAAACGAATCTGTGCGGCAACTAACACCAGCAACACAAGCGTCGCGAAACACAGCAACATTTATTATATTACTGGAATGTCTTCCGGTTATTAACAAGTGATCTATCCGTTTCCTCCGCATTTGGGCAAAATTCATTAAAGTCACCTTGTATGTATGTAGTATATGTCCTTGTATAGAACTCGCGTTCTAATAACAATCATGCTTAATATATCGCAAATATTAGTATTAAAGTTAACGGGTGTATAATTAAATTAAGACTTTAAAACAACAACTACAACAGGGTGACTCTATATAAAACTAAATCATTAGTCTTTATGTTAGACACTGTTTTGTGATAAGATAAATTTCGTAGTATAAAACTAACCCAAGTCAAAAGAAACAATACTAAGGGCCGCACTTATCAATTTAATCTTCTTCCATGTGGAAAACACGTTTTGTCATACTTTGGCGTCTGTGGCTGAGGTGACGGACGATATCTGTTGTGTTGCGTTGTTATGTTTAAATGCTGTTTCTAACACTGATTATCACCTCGCAATGGGTTAACTACACTAATTTGCATTTCTTATCGCATTGACATTTAATTCCTAACAAATATAACAGAAAAGAAAAATAACAATGACATTAACTTTAAAGTACATAAATATGTTTTGATTTCGGTAACAACATTCGCCCTCCCCCCCCTCCCCTCGAGATAAATGCGATAATTTTTAAATAATCGCGTCAAATTTTGTGAATTCTCTTTAAAGTTTAACACCTGATTAGTTAAACAATTAAAAATTGTTACAATTCGCGTTTATTTTGTATCGGATCGAATGCATTTGTCTCGATTGTTTGTGTTTTGTTCTTTTTGACGGCATTTAATTGACATTGTCTGTGTCTGTTAGTGTTTTTGTGCTGTCTCAGGAGTTTGGTTGCCGGCATTCAGTTTTAATTGGTGTCGATTAACTCAAACTCAACTTGGCAAAAGGTGTGAAGTACTTTTTGACATAAACATTACACGAATTGTTATTGTTTTTTTGTGGTAGTTACTGTAACAATACACTATCGTCACTGCACCTAGTATTTGTGTTTTTGTTGTAGTTCGAAAACAAGTAACATTAAGTGAAGTTTAAACAATAAACAAATTACAAATATGTTCGATGGATAGTTAAGATTTTTAGAACAATTTTTGGGAAAATTTCTTATGGCATTTACACTTAGAGAAATATATGCTTCTATTAGAGTTTTATCCAAAAATATTTAATATAAATAGATTGAATTAAACATGCTTTTAAGTATTATAGTACAAGGAATTGTGATCTGTAGTATCCCTACGGGAAATGTGGTGTCACTTATTTAAAAGTACCTGTCCTGAGATAGGTGAAAAGGAGATATGTCTTCTAACTAAAGTGTTAAAGAAGAGTCAATTGTGCTGAACTGCCGTTGGTAGGGCGAGACTAAAAAATGGAAATTGGAGATTGACTAAAAAGATCGGACCCACGGGACCTACTGGATCGAAAATACACAGATCCTCCCAGAAACAACGCAGTGTGTGCACTCAAATTAAAGTCATTATCTTTAGGAATTATATTGGGATTTTCTATAAAATTTAAAAGCGATAGAATATTTTTCATATTTAATCTTGCGATAACTTAGCGAGTTATCGTTTTTTTTTTAAATACATAATTAATTAATACTAGCGTTTTTATTAGCCAATTTGGAAATTCTATTGTTCTCAAAGTGCCTACCAATTTTGAAGGTTTGTTTAAAAGGTTAATTGGGGCTTTCTCTGGGACTGGTTCAATTCGGACTTATTCTGTGACGGATTCAATTGGGACTTATTCTGTGACGGGTTCAATTGGGACTTATTTTGTGAGGGGTTCAATTGGGACTTATTCTATGACGGGTTGTTTGATACACCACAGGGTATCTAAAGAGTGTAAATTGTCACCTCCATGTTAAAGTTAGCGGTTCGTTTCATACAAAAGGAACGATAAAGGGACCGGTCACTATCAAAAAATGTTCTTATCATGTGAGTGGTTCTGTACCGGTCTCATTTCCCGTAGGGATGTTGCTCCAAATGTACCAATAGTTTCAATATTGGAAAAAAATTTAGGCCTAAAAATCATTTAAGTTTATCGACCTTTTTCATTGTTCTTATAGTGTGATTGTTGGAAATTTATAATCAGGCTTTCAAGGTGCATCTTTGAATTTAAATAAAAAAATTTATTTAATTTTTTTATCCGAAGTTTCGTGGGTATTTTCCAGCTTCTTCAGGGTTGGAATTTTTATTAAATCTTATGAGTTTTGTTTTAGTATTGACTCGAGGTAATGTAAATAAAATGGAAACAATGTTGTATGCTATTCTTTGTATGACAATTTTGTTTATATTTATCCAATATTTCGATCAACTTCCTTGATCATTTTCAAGGATCTAGTTCAATGAATAAACACAAAGTTTTCAAAACATTAGTGAAAAACAATAAACACAAAATCCCAAACTATTGTCTGCTCCGATTGATAATACAAAACATGAAATTTTTAATATACAAATGTAAATGTGTAGAATTACCTGTGAGGTAACAAAAAGTATACGCCCAGTCCAAACAGTAAGCTTTTGTCAACTGTTCCGAGCCTTAGAGGTTTCAAAAATTCCATAAAAATATTTCTCGTAAAATTTTACACAAAACTTATGAGCACATCCTATACCTAAAATCATCAAAACAATGTAAAAGAAGGGGAAGCTTTAACCTGCCCTTTAATTACCCCCATATGTAAACTTTCAAAACGCCGATTAAAGTAAACCTTTCTTTTAACCCCTCTACCAGAATCCGTTGTGGAATTTTGTTCCACAGTGTTATTATTAGTTTCGTATTCATAGAAATTATGAAACGATCCTTATACTTTAATTGAATAACACAGTGCAACACGACAAAATATAATCATATACGGACACCACTACGTGATAAAAGACCAAAAAAGGACCCGTGTCTCCCAGTTTTGCCCAAAGTCGTCATCTTTTTTGTTATGGGCTCCCAAAGATTTGGGGCCTCGGTGTCATTTTTGCAAAAAAGTGATCATTTTGTCAGGATCATATCTTGGAAACCGTTCGGAATTTTGATTTACTCTCTGAGGGAAAGTTGTAGCTCTTATCATAAAGAATTATGAACATATAAAATCAAAAAAACTTCATCTTCAAGGTCAAAATAGCAAAAAAATTTAAAAAAAATCGATTTTTTTACCTTTTTCACCCCGTTCAAAATTCAAGGAAACAATCAACTACAAAAATGTACCTAACTTCCGAGGAATGATTCTTAACACCGTTTACTTCAAAATTGTGATACTATGCTATGTCACCGACCGCAGCAGCACAGGCAAAGCATAGCATAGCTAGGGTATTAAAATCAACATATTGGAGCATAATTGAACCAGCGCATTCATAAAATTTTAACTCTTGTAAAATTTGGAATTTTGTTTTTATTGGAAATATTTTTATATTTGTAGTGATATTATGGTTCTGGAGGTATTGGTTTTTCCAGTTATTTGAGAATATTTTGTCTAAATTAAAAGTTATACTATTTTTGGAAGAGGTATTCCATTAGCAACAACATATTCTGTAAAATAAACCACGTTGCAATCCATTGTGTTTTGACAAAATTACCAGCATTTAAAGTCAAAATATTAAAAAAACACAGCCAAATTTAGTAGATTAATTTTATGAACACCAGATTTTCATATCTTTCACACAACTTTCTCCAGAGCACCCAAAATTCGGACGAGTTAAAAAAAACATATTTGGCGAACAATATCTCGAAGTGTAATTTTTTTTGATGACCAAGTAATTCAATTTTAGGCTGTGCGACTCAAATGGCGTCTATAACGTTCCAGTATATCAATTTATCTAGCATGACACTTCAGCTTTGCCCATATATAATTCCATCTTGATCGGTTCAGCTGTTTAGAAGCGGCTAAATTATTTAAGTTTTTTACCAGAAATCCCCCATTGTGTGACACCTCTTGCACTTTCATTCTCTGATTGTAACATATCATTCCATGATTTTATAGACGATTTCGGGCGTGACGGTCACTTTTGAACGACGTGAACATTCGGCGTGATCATCGAAATTGATCACCCTTGGTTTCGGTGATGGTTTTTTTACGTGCAAAATTCCGTTTGATGTGCACACTAAATACACTTTTTTCCACTTTCGGTGAAATTTACGAGGTTTTCTGCTGTCAATGACTGTCAAGCACAAGCCAAATTACGTAGCTGGCTTAAAATTGTACAGTAGTCCGATAACAGAATACAGTTGATTGAGTGTTGGTTTTGAACTAACTACGAGGGAAGTTCAAGAAGTCGCGGAGCTTTCAAACCGCCCTCGAATCAATAAACATAGTACGTAGTATCGGCCTTTTTTGATTTTTCTTGTATTCTATGTCATGAGGATGGCTTATTAATTTATTTTTGGAACGAAGATCCTTATCGCACGTTGCGGGATGGGGGCTAAATGAAAAAAAATTAAACAACTTTTGTTTTACCACTATTAGGCTACAACCCACTATTATCAACCATATTGTTTATTTTTGATTTGGATTGTGTCTAGACTAAAGGCTTGGATCGTAGAGAAAGAACTTAACTAGATGTCTCATATATGTTGGGAAATTTCTTGTATAATGGGAAGTTTTCTAGGTGGAGCCTGTAACCAAAATTTAGTATATCTTATAATTTTGAACCCAATTAAAAGAAAATTTAGGAACTCCAAAGTGAAAGAAGTTTAAATAAAGAACATTTTCTTAAAAAAGTGTCCATTGTTAAAAAAGTAAATTTCCTCAAAAAAAAACCTATTTCTTAAACAAAGTACCTTTTCTTAAAAAATACCCTATCTTAAAGAAGTGTTCCCTTGCTTAAAAAGTATATATTCTTACAAAAAGTACCTTTACTTAAAAAATTTAATTTTTTTAAATAAGTACCTTTTTTTAAAAAAAGTAATTTTTTTAACATAAAAATTTGCCTTTTCTTAAAAAACTAAATTTTCTTTAAAATGTGAAACAAAATAACTTTTCTTTCTTTTTTGTGAAACAAAATAACTTTTCTTGAGATAAATACCTACTCTAAAAGATTTACATATTCTTGAAAAAATTACCAATTCAAAATAAAATCACATTTCATTAAAAAAAACCCTTTTCTCCAAAAAAATACCTTCTCTTAAAAATACATTTTGTTATAAAAATTCCTTTTCTTAAAAATAAAATAATGCCTATTCTTTTCTTGAGATCAGTAGCCTATCTGAAAATAAGTAAATTTTCTTAAAAAAATAATCTTTTCGTAAAAAGAGTACCACTTTTTAAAAAAGTACCTGTACTTAAAAAAAGTACTTCTCTGTAAACAAAAATCATTCTCTATGGCTTTTTCTTACAGAAAGTACTTCTTCTAAAAAATAATATATGTATTTTCTTAAAAAAAATATTAGCCTTTAATAAAAGAGTACCTCTCTTTAAAAAGGACCTTTTCGGGGAAAAATAATACATATTCTTACAAAAAGGACCTAATAATATACTCTTAAAAAAATAAATTCTATAAAAAAAAATGTTTTCCTAAAAAAAGTTTGTTGTTTTACAAAAAGTATCTTTTCTTAAAGATCTGTTTAAATTATAGTCTTTTTCAATGGGCGCCTTAGGAGTGTTGGAACTAACTAGTACATAATATATAGCGAAAGGAACCGGGTGTCTCTGACACCTCATGTGATTTTTGGTTAAGAAATTATTTGCCTTCGGTTGTCCCTTACTTCATTGGAACTTCCCAGCAGCAAAAAGAGATTGTTTGCAAGGCTTCTACACTGAAAAATAATCTTTACCTCAAATCGATGATAAATGTTCATCAATTGTGCTTCATTGAATTGATGAATATTTTTATCAACTCATTGAAAAGGTTCTTCAATTTGAATATCTTTTTTACATCAATCTTCATCAACGGAATTTAGAAATAATTAGAGAGGTCGATTCAAAATATGGTCGTAGTATTGAAAAAGTAAAGAGAAAAAGAAAAAAACTAGTAGAAAGTTGAAAATAAATACATAACTGAATATATTGCAATGGACAGAAAACAATATCCACGTTATCGGCATTTTCTATGCGGTCTTACAACTTATTATTGTGGACTTTTACAACGAAAAATAGTCCACAGAAGTTGGCTACATATTTACAAACTGTTTACATCAAAATAATAGTCACTTGGCATCAAATTGATGACAAACTTACATAAAATTGATGAAAATCTTACATCGAAAATTTACAGCAAATTAATGAAAAATTTAAACTAAATTGATGTATTATTGTCGTTGAATCAACATAAACTATTGACGAAATATGGATGAAAGATTGTTGTAATGTTCTTCATGAATTCAATGAAATGTATCGTTGGTGGGTAAATGGGGAAATGACGACTGCATTTGTAGGGTGGGCCTTCTGACTGCCTTCATATTTAGTTCTGCTACACTGAAAGAAAAAGTTTCATCAAATTAATTAATCAAGGAATTAGTTAATGAAGGAATTCTTTAATTTGATGAAGCCTTTTCTTTCAGAGTAGCAGAACTAAATATAAAGACAGCCAGAAGGCCCTCCCTACAAATGCAGTCGTCATTTCAATTTAACATAACGCGGCATTGGGAGGGGAGGCCTGAACATTTACCTTCTATTGCCAAGGACTGCTAGCTGGTCCGCAGAGTAAAGGTTTCGCCAGATGCCACCACTTTCAGGCCTTCTGGTAGGACTGCTAATAGAACTCTTCCTAAGATGACTGCTGGTAGGTTTGAAAATTGGATTTTTAGAAAGATAAGGAAAGCTAAAACATACTTGCGAATTATTTCATACATTTTTATATCAACTGTCTAAATTAAGAATACAAAAATACAGGAATCGAACAAATGACTGCAGCAACCATATCTTATGATTTTACTATGACGAATTGCTAACATGTGGAAAGATGGTGTTTCACGGACACCAGCATCCGCCTTGCATTAGGTTAGCTGGCCTGCTTAAACCAAGGAAGTGTGCATGCTTATGAGCATCCATTCTGCCATCCCCTAGAAGGCCTGATAATAGGCCTGCTTAAAGAAGGGAGTGTGCCTGCCTATGGGCAAACGATCTCCCGTTCACTAGTAGACCTGCCAACAGGCCTGCTTAAAGAAGGCAGTATACATGAATATGGGATATTTTCATGGAAACAAAGAAGACCTTCTGGCAGGCCTAATTTTGTAAAGGCAACAAGTATATATATCAGATTTTTGGGAACCTTTAGATGAGATACCCCTCCAGGCGTCCTTTAAGAAGCGAAATGTGAACGTGTATTGAATTTTTTCTCAGTCCTGGAAAAGCCATAGATGACTGTCAACAAAATACCTCAGACGGCATATTTGCGGGCATATTTTGAGAGTGCCTCGGCGTTTATTCCGCTGGATTGTTATTTTTTTTTTTTGAATGTTACTCAAAAAAAAATGCATTCAAGGCAAATAAATGTAAAAAGGGCCCTTTTAAATCTATTAATTTTTTGTATTAATTATTTATAAATGTGGATTTATATGGTTAAAATTAATTATAAAAAATAATAATTATATATTGAAATCGAAGAATAATTCGTTTCTAAGTATTATTATATTTGGGAGGAAATTCGCATATGTTTCCACGTACGTATATGTAGGTTTGGGGAAAACACGCCAATGCTTCCACATAAGTGTATGGATGTTTGGAATGAAGAACGCAAATGTTTCCACGTAAAAGTATACATGTTTGTCATTAAACATGATACGGTTGGCATTTAAATACAAATCAGTTTGGGATTTATATGGTTAAAATTAATTATAATAAATAATACATATATACTGAAATCGAAGAATAATTCGTTTCTGAATATTATTATATTTGGGAGGAAATTCGCATATGTTTCCACGTAAGTATATGTAGGTTTGGGGAAAACACGCGAATGCTTCCACGTAAGTGTATGGATGTTTGGGATGAAGAACGCAAATGTTTCCACGTAAAAGCATACATGTTTGTCATTAAACATGATACTGTTTGCATTTAAATACAAATCAGTTTGGGTCTTGCAAATATATGAATTTTTGAAGTGTGGTCCAAACATATACATGGGTCCTGCAGAATAAAATAAATAAATGGTTTCCCATAACATCCCATGAAAGAATCGGGGAGAGCTTCTCAGAAACAGTGAGCTGGGCGCTTTCTAGTTTTATACTCACGGATTGGGACCTACAGTTTTACACCGGTTCCGAACGATATTTTTGAGAAGCATTTTCATGGCTAAATACTCGATAGTGTCGCCGTCACTATGCGAGGTGCCCGCCGTCGAAAGAAAATTTTTTTTAAGGTGGTCAGAGCAGGGATCGAACCCAGGATCTCAAGAACAAGAAGCGCGCCCACTGCCCATTGCACCGACGGTCCTGCAGAATATATTTGGGAAAATATGTTAGAGAGGCCGTTATTTTTCAGCGTGTACGTCTAATGGGCGGTTTAATAATTGTTGACACTTTTTTGACCAAGATTGTGATTTTCTTCTTGAGAAATTTGTCAAAAACTAAATGTATAATTTTGTAAAAAAAATTTAATCTATCTTTTTAGTACATTTGGACTCACGGATCTGGAACGCCTACTTTACTTTCGTTATTAAACCTGTTGTGGACGAGAACCCGCGGGCACATTTAACCTAAGATAACACACGATTTTAAACTAGCGTATGATTTACAAGCCACCTTTTAGCTGAATGCCAACAAATTAAGGGTAAGAGGCTTGGATAATACGTATGCATGTTTATCATTAGTGGTTAGTCGCATACCCAATGACCTTTCACAAAGTTACAATCAATATGCTTTAAAAGTCATTAGAGTGGCGACACTTTAATGTTTAATGTTATCGAGAAAAATGTTTCTTTCAAGCGAATTTTCTCACTAAACTGTTTTGTTAACAAAGTATTTCATCTCTGATTGTTATCTCGAAATGCTCTTGATTTATCACATAACGAATGTTTTGTGAAACTTTAGCGAATACTGGCAATAACCAATTCGATTGCATACCACCAACCCGTGAAGTCATAGTTCATCTCGTTAGCCAAACTAGAGGGCCTCGCAAACTAACCTAATCACGTTTTTCTCCTATTTACTGCAAACAAAACAATAAATTTTCAGGCAAAAAAATAAATATAATATTTCTATATTGTTTACTGCCAATATACTTCATATAAATGTTATTATCTATACAAAAAACAATAATCGTTTTCAAAAAAATATCGCAAAATTACATTACATTGATTTAATATTCATTATCGTAAATCACAAGAAACTAAATCGCATGGGACGAAAGTTTGAGATTTATTGAGCACAACCGCTGATGGGCAAAATGGCCAACTTACAACGAGATTGGGCCAAAAACGAAAACGGCAGAACTCTTCAAAATGTTAAGTGTTCATTTGTTAGCAATACGCATAAATCTTATCGGTGGTTTGGACGAATCGTTGTTTAACATTTTAATAGAATTAAATCATTTTCTTAAAATGTTTCAGGTTAGAGTGGAAATTGGTTCGTTCCACGGCCTGAAATGGAATGAATGGTAATAAAAGCACTTCGTGATAGGCCATTCAAACTAAAAAGTCTTAATACAAATAAGGGGGGAAAACGTGTATAATACAAATTTCTGATAGCCGATACCATACAAGTTTGATACAACACAACACCACCACGACCAGCAGGCAAAGATTTTGTTCAAGCTGCGCTCACAGAGAATTCGATGTGCTGCCCTTCCTCTTGTGGGGAGTTGATTGGGTGACTGCAATTTATTGTTCCCTCCATATTTGGGTAAGATTTGATGAAGTTTAACACAATAAAAACCAACAAGCGAAGATACATTTCGGTTACTATCTTTTGTGGATGTTAAACAGGATTGTGTAAAGTGTGATTCGTTTAGATGTTTTGTTTTCATTTGTTTTTTTTTCACAGATCACGCGTGACTGGTGTCATACTTTCATCTTATTTTCTTCGAATAAACCGAAAGCTGGTTATTAGATGCCGGTTATCTGCTTAACCGGTTTATACTAAATTTGTGTTACAGGTGTTAAAGCATTTTGAAATATACTAATAATGAGATTTTAAACAGTTTTTAATTTCGCAATGATTTCATCATTCGAATAACTATTAACTAATTTGAATTAGTATATCAATTGGTTTTTTACACTTTATAAGATTATCATTCATAAAAATTGCATTCAAATTCGAACATGATTTTCAAATTTAAAAAAGTTGAATGTGAATATGAATTAAACTTGTCAATTTTACATTAAAAATAAAATGTTATTGTTAAATTTAAATACAGTTGTGAAATTTTGAGATTGAAACACCATTAAAAGTATTCAATTCATTTCAATGAAAACCCATTTAATTCAGTTCAATTCAATTAAGACGATAAAGAGAATTGAACTGAATTAGACTAGATTGGACTTAGTTAGATAAAATTGGATTGAATTGACTTGGACTAAATTGATGGAATTGAATTGAATTGAAATGAAATGAAATGCAATGAAATGAAATGATATGAAATGAATTGAAATTAATTGAATTGATTTTAATTTAAATGCGCTGCTTTTTTTGGGTTGAATTTAATTAATTGAATTGAATTGAATTGTGTTGAATTGAATTTAACTGAACTGAACTGAACTGAACTGAATTTAACTGAATTGAACTAAATTGAATTGAATTGACTTGAATTGAATTGAATTAAATTGAATTGAATTGAATTGAATTGGATTGAACTGAACTGAACTGAACTGAACTGAATTGAATTGAATTGAATTGACTTGAATTGAATTGAATTGAGTTGAATTGAATTGAATTGAATGGAATTGAATTGAATTGAATTGAATTGAATTGAATTGAATTGAATTGAATTGGATTGAACTGAATTGAATTAAATTGAACTGTATTGAATTGAATTGAATTGTATTGAATTGAATCGAATTGAATTGAATTGAATTGAATTGAATTGAATTGAATTAAATTGAATTGAATTGAATTGAATTGAATTGAATTGAATTGAATTGAATTGAATTGAATTGAATTGAATTGAATTGAATTGAATTGAATTGAATTGAATTGAATTGAATTGAATTGAACTGAATTGAATTGAATTGAATTAAATTTAATTAAATTTAATTAAATTACATTGAATTGAATTGAATTGAATTGAATTGATTTGTATTGAATGGAATTGAATTAAATTTAATTTAATTTAATTTAATTTAGTTTAATTGAATTAAATTGAAGTGAAGTGAATTGAATTGAATTGAATTGAATTTAAATGAATTGAATTGAATTGAATTGAAGTGAATTGAATTGAATTGAATTGAATTGATTTGGATTGAATTGAATTGAATTGAACTGAATTGAATTGAATTGAATTGAAATGAAGTGAATTGAATTGCATTGCATTGCGTTGAATTTAATTTCATTAAATCGAATTGAATTGTATTGAATTGAGTTGAATTAAATTTAATTTAGTTTAATTGAATTGAATTGAGTTGAATTGAATTGAATTGAATTGAGTTGAATTGAATGGAATGGAATGGAATGGAATAGAATGGAATTGAATTGAATTGAATTGAATTGAACTGAATTGAATTAAATAGAATTGAATTGAATTGAATTGAATTGATAATATACATAAAATTTTTACCGAAATTTATGAGAAATCAAAAGAAACACAGAAGATGAAATTTAAAAAAAGAAAACCATATCCGTGGCTTAGCATGGATTTATTAACGTATTGCGATATCCGGGATAAACTTCATAAAAAGTGGCAAAATAATAAAAGCAATTTAATTAATGAAAAAATATACAAAACATATAACAATAAATTAAATAAAAAAATTATAAATGCAAAAAATACATACAATATGCGGCAATTTCAAATAAACAGAAACAACATAATAGGAACGTGGCAACTAATAAACGATATAACTGGTAGAAAGTCCAGTAATGTAGATAAAACAATCAAAAGGAACTTTCCACATGAAAATACTCCGAATCTAACCGAAAGTTTCGCCGAAAAGTTCAAAGAAAATGTGCAAAATATAATACACACATGCAATATAAAAACAAATCCACAAACTAATACACAAAATACAATGTACCTGACTTATGCTAATGTTCCCAATACTCAAAAATCTAAATGCTAGAAAAAGTCCCGGAGCTGATGGGACTAGAGCTATAGACTTAAAAAACTATGCGAATTTTCTAACTAAAATAATAACAAAGCTAATTAACAGCAGTCTAAGCGAGTCAAAAATACCAGAGTTATTAAAAACTTCTATTATCCGACCAATTTATAAAAATGGAAGCAAATCGGACTTCAATAACTACAGGCCAATTTCAATTCTTCCAGTTGTGGAAAAAGTGCTAGAAGAAATATTGGTGAGGAGATTGAACGACTTTCTGTCTAAATATAAGGTAATAAGTCAAAATCAGTACGGGTTCCAAAAAGGAAAGAATATAAACCAACTTCTAGAAACGTTCTCGAACTACGTAAATCAAAGTCTAAGCAATAAACTCCACTGTCTTGTCTTGTATATAGACTTTAGTAAAGCTTTCGACACCCTACCACATGAAAAGCTAATTGAAACACTGGAAAGGAATGGAATACGAGACACGTGCCTAAAATGGTTCAAAGACTATCTACAGTGTAGAACATTTCGAGTCAAGATTGAAAACTATCAAAGCGAAAATACCAATATAACACACGGAGTTCCACAAGGTTCCAAGCTTGGGCCGCTGCTTTACTTAATATATGCAAACGCAATGATAAACCAAGTTAAAGAAAGTAAAGTATTTGCATATGCAGACGATACTGCAATAGTCGTATCTCACGGATGTATTCATACTGCTATAAGAATTATGCAAAACCAACTAAACAATATATCCAGATGGTGCCATGACAGCGGACTGATAATAAATGCAAACAAAACTAAAATAATGCACATAAGATCGCGACATACCCAACCCACAGATATTACAGTGACCTTTCACAACACTGATTGCCTGCACAACACATATGCTAACAACAACTCTCCTTATAATGATAACTGCTCTACTAAGATCGAAGTGGTTAGTATATATAAATACCTAGGTATACATATGGATGTACACTTCAAGTGGAAAACTCACATCGAGAAACTTCAGAAAAAGCTACGTCAATCAACGTTTGCATTATATCACTTAAGTAAATGCTCTCCGTACAACGTTCTGAAGCAAGCTTACTTCTCGCTGGCGGAATCCTATTTACGGCACGAGATAACGGCATGGGGAACAGCGACATACTGCAGGACACTGCAATTAACGCAAAATAGACTCCTTAAATTATTATATAAAAACCAACAACATAAAACAAACTACATAGACCAAAACATAAACATCCACACAACTAACAATACCGAAACGATCAACACAGCCAACCAAGATAATAACGCACACCAAAATCGCTACCAAACATCGCACAATGATACCAATTTATACAAGTATGTCCAAATTCTGAATATTGAGGGAATATACAAAACCTCAATAGTAAACGAATTTTACAACGATCCAAACTTGCTTGAATGCATTGATCACCAGCAGAACACAAGAAGAAGGGCACAAGGACGATATAAAGTACCGAGCTTCCGAAATGATTATGGAAAGAAGGCATTAGCCGTAACTCTACCAACAACTCTTAATAATATGCCAACAAACCTATTAAGAATACATAATAAGATAAGTAGAAAGAAATTAATCAAAAAGCACTTCCTAAATTAAATTAAATCTTTCAAATTAAAATTAAGAAAACATAAATTGAATTAATTAGATTTTATATTGAAATAATTTTTATGAAATACATATGTGACTTGCTCCACGAAAAGGGACCTCTACGCCGAAAAGAAGTTATTGAGAAAAACGCGTTTAAAAGAAGTGCTTCGTTCATTTTTTCATATATTTCATTAATTATGTTCATCTTTACAGGTGATTTGTAAAAAAACTAAAAGACATAGAAAGTTGCGGTTTGCGGCATTTGAAAGAGCGTGTTTCCTATAAGACTCACTCAAGAAGTAAAAAAACAATTTTTTCGGCGCAGAGGTCCCTTTTCGTGGAGCAGGGCACATATGTATACAGCTGAGCTGAAATAAGCATAATAGTATGAACATTGTTTTACACAACTGTTTGTAATCCTGCAGACAAGCCGAAATGGCTTCTCGGGAATATGAATTAAGTTGAAATATAAGAAAATATTTATTGTTCAATAAAGCTCGAAATCATGAAAAAAAAAAATTGAATTGAATTGAATTGAAATAAATTAAATTAAATTAAATTAAATTAAATTGAATTGAATTGAATTGAATTGAATTGAATTGAATTGAATTGAATTGAATTGAATTGAATTGAATTGAATTGAATTGAATTGAATTGAATTGAATTAAATTGAAATGAAATGAAATGAATTGAATTGAATTGAATTGAATTGAATTGAAGTGAATTGAATTGAATTGAATTGAATTGAATTAAATTAAATTGAATTGAGTTGAGTTGAATTGAATTGAATTGAATTGAATTGAATTAAATTAAATTAAATTAAATTAAATTGAATTGAATTGAATTGAATTGAATTGAATTGAATTGAATTAAATTGAATTGAATTGAATTGAATTGAATTCAATTCAATTCAATTCAATTGAAGTGAATTGAGTTGAATTAAATTAAACTAAATTAAGTTGAATTGGACTGAATTGAATTGAACTAAATTGAATTAAATTAACTGATGTGTTCGGTAACGGAAAATTTAAAAATATTATAATCTGACAAACGATGCTATATTTTCAGAACAATAATGACTCTGTCTACGGACAAACAAAACACGACAAGAAAATATTATTTTTTGTTGATTTTGTATTAATTTTTTTTACAAAATTTTTTTTTCATACGAAACGAAAAATAACCGTAATTAAAACCAAAAATTCTATGAAACCTAAAACCGGTTTTGCAAAAAACCGGTTATTCGAAAATGCCGTGTTCTTAACACTGACAAGATTGAAAAGTCGTTATCGTAGGGAATGGAAATTTTGAATTGGATTGGAATTCGGGCATACACCCCCCCCCTAGGGGCGACTCCGTGGCAGTTGCGTGGTTTGTTGTAGATTTTTTTCCCTTCACCCCCAGCTTTGACCACGATACGCAGTCATTTGCCCATCCCCAGACTAACAATTTTTGGCACAAGATTTTTTTTTCAAACCTGAAAAAATTAAGGGGTGACCCGTATCGAAATCGAAAAATCGTCCACTATCCCACACCTAGTGTAGCACCCAAATTTCTCCTCTCCTGTTCTAGTTGTTGTGCTGAAAATTCTGTTGAATTGTTACAGCTGAAGTACAGCTCTTCGACTTGATAAATGGCACATACAATCCTCCCTATAAGAGGAAATAAAATATCCTGATTTATACGTGTAAGATTTTTTATTATTTTATACGGTGAAGTCATGCTTTTATTAAATCCGTAGTTACGAGTGTTTTTCTTTTTGAAAATAAACTGTATTTTATAATTGTGGTGTAAAGGTTTAGGAAATATTCCATTCGAAAAATAAAGCATTATAAGAAATCCTAACACTCTGCTAATAGAAATCTTCGCCTCATCCTGTATGTAAAAACACATGTTTGTGTCTTGAGTCTTTTGTTTGCCGGTACTCGACGAAAAGGGCAATGAACACAAAACTGGTTTTACAATTTTATTAATAAAATTCGAAAATGTAATTTAATATGTCACCATATATTGACAAAAAACAAAATGTTTCTGATTTTGTTCAATTTTTTTATCGACAATTTGTCAGTAACGTAATTTTCTACAATTACAGAATAATAATTGGGTACTCGTATTCAAATTCAGTCAACGAAAACAAATTTTTCTCAAAGGTGTGCAATATTACCACATTTTAAAGTTGTAAATTTAAAAAAATTAAAAGGGAATAAAACGATATATGCATGATAATAATAATAATAATAATTTCCTATTGCATTCCACGAAAGGTTTGGGGAGAGCTTCTCACAACCATTGAGCTGCGTGCTTTCTAGTTTTTCACCCACAGATTGGGATATGCAATTTTACACCAAGTCCGAATGGTATTTCGAGAGTCATTTTATGGCTGAATACTCGATAGTGTCGACGTCACTAAGCGCAGTGGCCGTTTCAGACCTTAAACGGCTATAAGCTTTAAAAAGGACGACACTAGAATCTATGTTTTGACTTGGACACCGTTTTTTATTGCCGTCCGGAAAAAATTTTTCAATAAAAACAGAAAAAAAATGTTTCAATAAAAACAGAAATTCCCAACTGAAATAAGGTTTACACACTTTGAAAAAATTTTGATTTTTGTCGATATTCCAATTTAATTGAATACGTTACGGTGAAATAATAAGAGAAAAGAGGAATTTTCGACAATTTGCACATTAAATAAAAATTAATCACACCCCGATACACTAATCTCATAAAAATAACCCAAAACGTCATCGCACAGTCCGTGGAATTTTTGATTTCCCAAAAAGTTGCTCTCGCAAATTTTTGTTACACTCTCTAAAAATATTCTCAAAGATACTCGATACTAAATTGAATAACAATGCATAGGTATTTAATATTGTGATAATACAAATGACTTTAAAATGCATTTTCAATAAATTATCATTAGGAAGATGGGTAGAAAAAAATAAGAATCGTTCCACCTGTTGGCAACACGATGATCAACTCTTTCATTGAAATGTTTCTAAGTAAAAAAATTAATTGTGTTAATGCAAATAAAGGGACACTAAACACAAAACAAACTCAAGCAAGTGGTTTTTGAGATTGAGATTTGTCATTGATTTTTGGTAATATTTTATATTTTATTTTTGGAGAAACTTGCTGATGCATCTCGAAACGGAGCGTTCAAACAGAAAATGTTGCATGCACTGTATGTGATGGACTGTGCAAACATGTAAACTATTGGTATCCAGAGTCCGAATCACTATTGATCAGTTTCTAATTCTCACAGTGTTGCTCTACATTTCTGTGTTGTCACTACGAGATCATATTTTTTTAGAATCCTGTCTAAATTATGCCGACACCAGCCATTATTAAGCTGACCAACCATTCTCCTTTTGGCGGAATTTCCATGGGCATACCCACTTGATGGAAGCTCTCGCCCATGTTCATCCCACTCTGAGGCTAGCTGTTTGCTGAAGTATTCCAGATGGTAATGCAAGAAGTGAATTTTGAGAGACATGTTCACTCCAATTTTCTGGAAGTATATCAACATCTTGGTCACAAGAGCGGGGTAATTGTATGCTCTCTTACTTCCTAAAAAATATCGTATGACTTTCTTCACTGCCCTCTACGCAAGGTAATCATTGCCGACTAAAGAGTCTTTAAAATCAATTCTTTTTATTTTATGAGCTTCCGTATATCGGGCTCATTCTGGACACCTTCTTTCAATTTTGCTTCGCTGATTCGTGCGAAAATATTTTTCAAACAATCGAGAATTTTCGGTTGATTCATAATGACCTTGACGAAATTGTTGACGATTCCCCAGTTTTACATGGAGATGGGGCATGAGGACGTTCTCCATTGACACGAGTGGATCATTTACGCAGTTGTGACCTTTTTCCGTTGAATCCCAAGCAAGCCAGTCATGCGTGTGGTATTGGTTTCCTATAAATCGGTTATCCCACAGACACAAGAAGCACATGTGTATTCGTAAAGCCTCCTTGGAGACCTCTTAGTATCGCCACGACTTTCAGATCACAACTTATTCGCCACATGTGATCAATTTAGTCAACTTTATCCAAAATAATTTTCATAGAATCGTATGTATCATCCATATCTCTGCTGTAGCTAATGGGAATGTTTGGTTGTTTTATTATGTTTATGTATGTGCCGTCGGTGGTGCAATGGCTAGTGTGCGCGGCTCTTGTAGATGAGAACGTGGGTTCGATCCCTGCTCAGACCACCTTACATTTCTTTCTACGACGGTCACCTCGCTTAGTGATGGCGACACTATCGAGTAGTTAGCCATGAAAATGCTTCTCAAAATACCGTTCGGAACCGGTGTAAAACTGTAGGTCCCAATCAGTGAGTATTAAACTAGAAAGCGCACATCTCACTGATTGTCAGAAGCTTTCCCCAATCCGTTCATGGGATGTTAAGGGACACCATTTTTTTTTATGTAGCAAAATGACTTTCAATCTTGATTTCGAAGAATCGATGAACATTCGTAATTAATGCCCATCGCATCCAGCAGTCCCTTTATATCGAGGCAATAAACAAATGTTTATTGTCCGTGGAGGTGGAAAGTTTCTGATTGCCATTCACTTGGGAGTGGCCAGAAATGATTCCTTCATTGGGCAGTCCAAGCAGCTCACTACTTCCACGCAGTATGTCCTGGGCAATGGCTTTTCGGAAACCTCCGTTAGCTAGCTAGAGTGAGAAGGCGAAACAAATGAGCATCAAATCAGGTATAGTAGGTGACTGATGTCACTGAAGCTCATCAAACAATCGGGCATATTCTTTTGTCCTTAGAAGGCGGATGAGCCAAACATACGGGCCAACGGCGGATAGAAACTAAAAGAAGAAAATCCAGGTTCAACATATCGCATCCTGGTCAGCGTCTGATCCATAATGGGCGGCTGCAATCAAATATCCTGGCAGTAGGTAAAATGCAAAAACCCGGTGGGCTGGGTTTGCCTCCCGCCACCGTTCATAATGGCAGTGAAAATACAAAAACGAAACAGAAAACATAAACAACCCCTATTTGTTGACGACCCCCGCAAACGTTATAAGGACCACGATTTACGGATATGCACTTGGAATGTAAGAACTCTATATAGATCCGGTGCAAGTATCCAACTGGCAGATGTCCTCGAAAGTTATAAGGCTGACATTACCGCTATCCAGGAAATGCGATGGACAGGACATGGCTGCACAAGAAAAAGAAACTGCGATATATACTACAGTTGCCATGAAAAAAAACATGAATTTGGTTGTGGATTTGTAGTTGGCAAAAGACTGCGACATCTAGTCTCTAGGTTCAATCCTGTGAGTGAACGAATAGCCACAATCCGCATAAAAGCGAAATATTTTTATATTTCCCTAATTTGTGTGCATGCCCCGACAGAAGAGAAAGATGATGATGCCAAAGACATATTCTATGAGCTCCTAGAGGAAACGTATGACCGCTGCCCTGGCCATGACATTTAGATTGTACTAGGAGATTTTAATGCCAAAGTAGGAAGGGAGAATGTGTTTAATCCAACTATTGGCAATTTCAGTCTTCATGCTGACAGTTCCGACAACGGTATGAGACTGATTGACTTTGCCGCGGCAAAAAACATGGTCATCAGTGGCACAAGATTCCAGCATAAAGACATCCACAAGGCTACTTGGGTATCCCCTGATCAAAGAACTAGGAACCAAATTGATCACGTGGTAATTGATGGAAGGCACTCATCCAGTGTAATGGACGTACGAGTGATCAGAGGAGCTAACATCGATTCTGATCACTACCTGGTAGCAGCAAAGGTTCGCACAAGATTAAGTAGAGCGAAAATCGTACGAAACCAGACGCAGAGGAAGCTGGACATCGGAAAGCTGCAATTACCAGAGGTAGCCACAGCCTACTCAAGGAAGCTCTCGCAACTTTTGGCACAGAACCCACCCCCTCCCGATGACGATCCTGATGCGCAGTGGAAACCCATTTCCGACTCTATAAAAACTGCCGCAACAACCGTACTTGGTTTCGAAAAACCGCTTCGCAACAAACCGTGGTACGATGAAGAGTGTCGCATAGCAAATGACGAAAAGAACGCTGCACGTATGGTAATGCTTCAGTCAATTGCAACGCGAGCTGCAACTGAGCGGTATAGGGAGAAGAGAAAGGAGGTAAACCGTCTCTTTAGGCGCAAGAAACGGCAGTGGAGAAAACGCGAGAGTGAGAAAATTGAGACATACAGAAGGAAGAACGAAGCCCGAAAATTCTACCAAAAAGTTAAAAACGGAACTAATGGACACGGTTCAGGGCCCCCTTCTGTAAAGACAAGGACGGAAATCTCGTCGCAGATGTGCAGAGCATGTTGGGAATATGGAGAGAGCATTTCTCCGCGCTACTAGTACCTGAGATATCCGATGACGATGGGACAATCGATCACAATATGGACGACGACGTCGATTGCCCCCCTCCTAACCAAGACGAGGTCAGAACAGCTATTGCCCGGCTTAAGAACAACAAAGCCGCAGGAGCCGATGGATTACCGGCGGAGCTGTTTAAGGCTGGCGGCGATGAGCTGATAAGGTGCATGCATCAGCTCATTAGCAAAATTTGGTTAGATGAATGCATGCCCGGCGATTGGAGTCTCAGTGTACTATGTCCCATATTTAAAAAAGGTGACCCGAGTATTTGTGCCAACTACCGTGGAATAAGCCTTTTATCCATAGCATATAAGGTTCTATCAAGTATAATGTGCGAAAGACTAAAACCAATTATCGCTGACCTGATTGGACCATACCAGTGTGGCTTTAGGCCTGGAAAATCGACAACTGACCAGATTTTCACGCTACGCCAAATCCTGGAGAAGACACACGAAAAACAAATCGACACCTATCATCTATTTATCGATTATAAAGCAGCCTTCGATAGTCCGATACGGGAGAAACTCTATGAAGCAATGTCTGAGCTTGGTATTCCTGCAAAACTCATACGCCTTTGCAGGATGACCTTGACGAACACCAAATCCGCAGTGAAAGTTGGTAAGGATCTTACCGAACCTTTCGAAACTAAGCGAGGCCTCAGGCAAGGCGACACCCTATCGTGCGATCTCTTTAACATCTTAATGGAGATCATTATGAGAAAAGCTGCAGTCAATATGAATAAAACCATCAGCAGCAAAAGTCACATGCTGCTCGCGTATGCTGATGATATAGATATCATTGGGCGCACAATTAGAGAAGTTACTGCGGTTTTTTCGAGAATTGAGAAGGAGTCAGCAAAAGTGGGTCTGACGGTGAATGAGGACAAGACAAAATTAATGGTTTCAACCAACAGGGCCTCCACGCGATTAGACCAAAGCGTGAACGTTGATAACCGTTATAACTTCGAGGTAGTGGACGAATTTATATACCTCGGATCTGCCGTGAACAAAAACAACAACGTCAGCCTTGAGATCAAACGGAGAATTGTGCTTGCGAATAGATGTTATTTTGGGCTAAGCAAGCACTTTAGAGATAAAGCCCTCTCTCGAGTAACAAAAGTCCAGCTGTACCAGACTCTCATTCAACCTGTCTTGCTTTATGGCGCAGAATCCTGGGTCCTATCGCAAGCAGACGAAACATCTGTAGGAGTCTTCGAGAGAAAAATACTCCGAAAAATTTATGGCCCTATAGTGCACAACGGCGAGTATCGGCGACGCATGAATCATGAGCTGTATGAGCTTTATCCTGACATTGACATAGTTAAGCGGATCAAGATAACGCGATTGCGCTGGCTAGGCCATGTCAGTAGAATGGATGAAGATGAACCAGCGCGAAGACTTTTCGAAACCGAACTCGAAGGAAGACGAAAAATAGGAAGACCAAGACTCCGCTGGAGGGATCAGGTTGACGAATCCCTTCGTACACTTGGTATTGCCAACTGGAGAGATAAAGCAAAAGATCGAACTGGTTGGCGAAATATGTTATCTTCGTTTTGTAAGGTCCCTGACCCCCTGGGGTTGTCCGAGACCGGATAAGTAAGTAAGTAAGTAATAAACAAATGTGTTCCCTTCGTTGAGTGTGAAGTAACGCGTGAATAGCAATTGTCGTTTTCGATATCCGGTGACATTAACATTAGGCTCCAAATTATTGTCTTCTTTCAAAAGCTGGGCAAGTTTTTCGTCCTCACATTGGGTCAAGTTTAAATCTCCAACAATCTTGTCCATTCTTATATGTGAGATTGGAATTATTTTGTTCAATGGACCGGCTTCTGGTATTGCATCATTGATGAAATCAGATTGATCCATTGTTGCAATAGAAAATTAAGTTTCGCTGTCAGGACTTGGAAGCGATGGAATTGCGGAATGCGGAAGAGGTGTTTATGCACTTTTAACAGAAATGTAAACTCTTTGTTTGAAGTCTTTTCGATTTACTCGACCTAGTTTGTTTGTACACTCAATATTCGGTTGAAACAACCGAATTAGTCGCTACCGAATTGGTCGCAACCGAATTTATTGGTTGTCACAACCTCATTAAAGGTTGACACAACTTCATTAGAGGTTGTCACAAATGAGTTTGGAAACTTTTTTATTTATTATTAACTAATTATTTACTAATTTGTTTCTAAATCTTCTTCAGGAAAGTTTTTAATATTATTAATATATATTATTTTTTGGTACCAATTTCGGTTGCTGCATCCGAATTAATTCCAAATTCGCTTGACTCAATCGAAATTTAAGAAAATTTGGATGAGAAACCGAATATAATACAAAATTCGGTTCTCGCAGCCGAATCAATTATGAAACCAGATTGCTTCAACCGAATTTCAGTTGTGACGACTAAATTCGGTCGTGACAACCTCAATTCTGTTGTGGCAACCTCAATTCTGTTGTTGCAACCGAAATTCGTTGCTAACAGGCAAATTTATGGTTGCTACAACCTCTTTTCAATCAATTAGCGTAACAGTTGTCGGAATTGTGCTCTCCGGGATCAGTCCAAATCGATCACTGAACACCTATAAATACTACGTATTTTTCAATATTTAAGTGACTGGTACTTATGAATGGACGCATCTGTTAAGGGAGCATATGTACCTGATTCAGCCTTCTAAAAACAGTGTTCAGACATTTTATTACCGTGCGCTCATTTAGCATGACGTTGTTTCAAATCCTTCAAAACTTTCCAGATAATGAGCACTGATAAATGTGCACACCATCCATGTGTGGAGGTACCCAATTTGGTTGCAGCAAACCATTGTAGCGTCATTGCTTGTGAATGAATTTGGCATCAATTTGGTTGCAACTATCGAATTTGGTATCATTTCGGTCGCCAGAACCTTAAGTCGGTTACGATGACCAAATTTGTCGTCAATTCGGTTGCTGTACCCGACCTTTTCATGACTTCTTTTGAGACAACGGAATTATTTTTCAATTCGGTTACAACAACATAATTCTATATATTTAAAGAAAAAGAATGGTTCCCATTACATCCCACGACGGGATTAGGGATAGCTTCTCACAACCAGTGAGCTGTGCGCGTTCTGATTTTATACTCAATAATTGGGACCCACAGTTTTACACCGATTCCGAGAGGTATTTTGAGAAGCTTTTTCATAGATAAATACTCGATAGTGTCGCCATCACTAAGCGAGGTGACCGCCGTCGAAAGATATGATAGGTGGTCTGAGCAGGTATCGAACTCACGTTCTCATGCACAAGAGCTGCGTACACCACTGATGGCCATTTATTTCAAACTTGACTTTTAAAGTTCTCAAAAAAAAATATTATAATAAAATAGCTAAAAGAATTTTCAATTGCTGCGGTCCCGGTGATATCAGGTTTTGTCTGTGGTTTTTAGGAAAGTTAAGTAAAAATATTGTAATTATTGTTTCTGCATTGAAACGTCATATTCTGCAGAAAATGTCCACATTTATTTGCGTGCATTACAAGCAGACATCAACAGCTACAGTTATTAAAGGTCGGTCGTTTGCGGTGTGCTGCCATCGTCGACAGCCACAACACGTCAGAATTGGTGTGGTAACCCTGTTGGCCGGGGCTTCAAAAACGGTCGGTAGTGGATGTCAAATGAATTCGTTAACCTAAAGATTTCCCCATATGTATTTTTTCCTCGCTTTGTAATTATTTATCAGAATACGTGAAAATAAAACATAACTAAATTAATAGACTAAAATTTCAGAATTCAGTTATGACAATATATATATTTGGTTGTGACAACCTCTACTTCGGTTGTAACAACCTCCAGTTCGGTTGCGACAATCCCTAGTTCAGTTGTGATGACCACTAGTGTGGTTGTGATAACGATAAAATACAGTTACGGCTAATTCGGCTGCTTGAACCGAATTTTTCTGGGAGTGTAGAATAAAATTTTTTTTTGCTCAAGCATTATTTGAAAGCTTATAGGGTAAAGTATTTTTGAGAATTTTTTCAGATTTTTCGGAAGTGGTTTAGAGGTCGCAAAATCTGACGAAAATCTCAAAAATACTTTACTCTATAAGCTTTCCTATCAAGCTTGAGCAGCCATGAAAATCGAAAAAGAAAATTTTTTCGGGACACCCTAGTGTAGATGCTACGAACAAATCTTATACATTTCGTTTTATTGAATCTATACAAATGTTTCATAGATCGTTTGAAATTAGTATTTGGCTGGAAATTAATGAGTGCAGGATTTCAATATATTTAAGAAGCAACATTTTTCACTGTAGATTCATCGAATAACACCTTCTAAGTAGTTTTCCCCAGGCTGCAATATACTATCTCACATTCAATGAACAAATATGTGAACCACTTGCAAAAAAATTTCATAATTTCTAAATTTCGATTTCATTCAATTCGGTATGCAGATTGAGAAATGTAATTGTAGCAGAAGTAAATATCAGGTTATTATTATTATTACAACAATCTAAAACGATAAATATAATTTATGAATTATTCATTATTTATGGTTAACATGATTTGTGTATTCGTTCATGTTTAACAATCAAAATGCTTTTTAAATTTTTTTTTATATTTTTACAGTTACTTAATATTATTATGATTGCATTTAATTGGTAACTTTGTTGCGGAAGGAAACAGAAAATAAAAAAGAAGACAACGAGGAAGATAACAAGAATACAATCAGCAAATTTTTTAAATTTTGGAATTTTGCGTAATTTTATGGTAATTGTTAAGCAAAAAAAGATACGTTTTGGATTAAGTAAATTAAAGTAATCGAAACTTTTTAGTACTTTTTTATAGAAATGAAATAGTACACGAACAGTGCAACTCCACATGTCAAGGTACATTGAAATTTACGGTATCCAGATTGAATGAAGGAACGACTCTGTTAAGCTTGAGAGAAAGACAAATATGTTTGGGGCACACTATAACAATCATGAGGGCAATAATTCAAATTGATACATTAAATACTTTCATTTGATTGTTAGCAAATACAGATAACACTAGTGTACAGCCATTTTGTCCTATGGTTGCCACTATTTTTTTTTTATGAGTTTCGGTCTTCTAAACTCTAAAATAATTATTAAAAAATTTTGAATAAGTAAATTTTTTTTTTACAATTTTACATTTGGCCGGTTGTAGTTTTACTATTTCATGAGGTAGAAAGGTCCAATCATACCTACTATGGTTTTAAATTCAAAGCAACTATAAGAGGTAAGACAATACAGTAGTTTAAGTACAGTGAGCAAAAAATTAAAAAAAACCGTTTTAAAAAAAATTCCCAATACAAAAATCACATGAGGTGTCATGGGACACCCGGTTGGAACGAAGTTTCTTTCGCTATATATTATGTACTTGTTAGTTCGATCCCTGCTCTGACCACCTTAAAAAAATAAAAAAATTTGTTCCGCGGCGGTCACCTCGTATAGTGACGGCGACACTATCGAGTATTTAGCCATGAAAAAGCTTCTGAAAATACCGTTCGGAAACGGTGTAAAAACTATAGGTCCCAATCAGTGAGTGTAAAATTAGAAAGCGCACAGCTCACTGGTTGTGAGAAGCTCTCCCCAATCCCTCCATGGGATGTAATGGGAAACGGTTTTTTTTTAGTTAGTTCCAGCACGTTTAAAGCACCGGTTGAAAAGTACGATAATTTAAATGGATCTTTAAGAAAAGGTACTTTTTGTAAAATAAAAAAAAAAATTAAGAAAATTTGCAACTCCACGTCATTTTTAAGAAAAATTTTTTTTCTGCAATGCATTTTTTTCCAAAAAAAAAATTATATTTTCAAGTCCTTTTTGTAAGAATATGTATATTACTTCGTTTATTACAATTTAATGTTTTTTAAGAAATGGTACTATTTTTAAGATGTACTTTCTGTAAGAAAAAGCCATGACTATTTCTGTAAGAAAAGGTATGATTTTTTTAACAAACAAGGTACTTTTTAAAGAAGTGGTACTCTTGGCCGTCGGTGGTGCAATGGTTAGTGTGCGCGGATCTTGTACATGAGATCCTGGGTTCGAACCCTGCTCTGACCACCTTCAAATTTCTTTCGGCGGCGACACTATGGAGTATATAGCCATGAAAAAGCTTCTCAAAATACAGTTCGGAATCGGTGTAAAACTCTAGGTCCTAATCAGTGAGTGAAAACTGGAAAGCGCACAGCTCAGTGATTGTGAGAAGTTCTCCCCGGTCCCTTCATGGGATGTAATGGGAAACCATGCAGTTATTTATTTCACTCTTTTTAGGAAAAGTTTGTTTTTAACAAAATTTACTTATTTTCAGAAATCCTTCTTATCTCAAGAAAAAAGGTAATAATTTGTTTTTAAGAAAAGGTACTCTTAAGAAAAGGTATTTTTGTAAGAAAAGGTATTTTTTATAGCAAGAAATTTTTTTTTGGAGAAAAGGTTTTTTTTTAAGAAATGGTAATTTTTTTAGAATTGGTCCTTTTTCAAGAATAGGTAAATTTTTAAGAGTAGGTAGATACTAGATATTGACCTATTGAATGAGACAAAATTAAACCATAGACACAATGTAATATTTAAAAATTATAAAATCATAAGCAAATATCGAATAGATGCTATATTAATCAAGAATAACATACAATACTACAGTCACGATAACAAAAGTAGATATTCGCTAGATGCTTTAGAGACATACGCCATAAAGATACCCGTTGACCCGGAGACTTGAACGCAAAAGGCAATAAACTAAAAAACTCAACATCGAATTCCATTCACTTCCAACATGTTCAGCGAAGCCCGTTTCCTTAGCCGTAATTATGTCATAATGCCTTCCATTGAAGCCAGCACACTTCACAATGGCATGACTATCACAAAGCCAACATGAAAGAACACAACCCTCATATACATCCCTGACTGTACAAAACTAGTAATAATTACCAAATCCTAAAAGTATGCAGAATAATACTGGGTTGTATACTGGCTTATAGCATAATACGGTTAAAAAAAAGTTGTTTAAAAGATTTTCATTTAGCCCCCATCCCGCAAAGCGCGATAAGGAACTTCGTTCCAAAAAATCTTAAAACTATTAAAAAAATTACAATATTTTTTTCGATTTTGTTTCATATAGCCTGAAATCTCATACATGTGATAAATTAATTAGATGACAATTATAATTTATAGTTTAATTTGAATTAACTCTACAAAGGCAAATTAAAAAAAAAATATATCTTTGGCAATTGTAGTTACATATTTTCAAAGCATTTCCTTCATATCTGGCAGTTTTCGTTTTCAAATATTTTATACTGTACAGGTTTATGAAATTGAATGTACTACGTGCCAACACCTATCGAAGGCTCAAACCTCTATATACACGCCGGTGAAAAATCTATATGTTTCTGTTGTTTGGATGCAAATATAAAATATGTTTGCAGCTTGTCGCAAATATAATATACTTGTGTCCAAACATATTGTATTTGCTATTCAATAATACATGTTTGAGACACAATGATTATTATGTTAGAAAATATGTGTTTGCGGCCCACATATATTTATGTTTGTGCTACAAATACAGCTGTGTTTGTTGTACTGTCTGTGTGGATCTGTATTTTTGCATTATTTTCTCAGTCAGTGAGTCATAAATATTCCTGAATTTGTATGTAAATTGCAGATGAAGTCAGTGTTTCTTATGCTGGCTATTGCATTGCGTGTTAGTTTCATGTGTTCAGTCGTCAATGGTTCATCGGACAGTGGATATCAAAAGCGCTTGATCAGTGAAAAAGAATGAACGAAGGTTCGGATGAGTGAGTACTGCCAAAGTGAGAAACGATTTTGAAGAAAGAAACTGGAAAGGGCAACAACGTGAGAGCCTTTACTGAGAAAATCGGAACGGCGGACCATTTGTGAAATAAACGCTTGGCCTGCATGAACTAGGTTTGTATATAAATATATTCTTTGTGAACCAACGCATAGCTGAAACCTTCCGAAACAAAAACGTGAGAGATAACAGAGAAAGGAGAAGCAGAAGTGCAGCAGATTCTCACTTCATGAAAAAAAAAAACAATCTAAATGTAGAGCTTGTCACAGCCGCGCTAAATGTAAAAATTACCATTTTATATCTTTTAAATTTTTGTATTAATTATTTATAAATGTGGACTTATATTGATAAAATTAATTATAATAAATAATACGAGTACATACATATACATTGAAATCGAGGAATAACTCGTTTTTAAATATTAATATGTTTGGGGGAAATACGCCTACGTTTCCACATAATAATATACAGGTTTGGGGGGAAACACGCTAATGATTCCACGTAAGTATACGAATGGTTGGGGTGAAGAACGCATATGTTTCCACGTAAAAGCATATATGTTTGCCAGTAAACATTCTACTGTTTACATTTAAATACAAGTGAGTTTGGGACTTGTAAACATATGAATGTTTAAAGTGCGTTCCAAACATATATATGGTTCCTTCAGAAAATGTTTGGCAGAATATGTTAGAGAGGCCGTCATTTTTCAGTGTGTATAAAATAGTTTAAAAACAGAACTGCCAGCAATAAAACAAATTCAAAATAAATGTATTCCCATAGTTTTTTTGCAATTGCCATCCGACTCCACAACCTGCATTTTCATTGAATTCAAAATTTTTTAACTGCCATTGCGAACCATGGTAATTCTTTATCATTTGCATTAGATTAGGTAATGCAAATTAAAATCCAATGCAAATTAAAAAACCACATGTATGTGAAATATAATAAATAAAACGAATCGTATTCGAAGAAAATCCATATAAATTCAAAATTTATAACATGTTAGTATATGTAATTAGCACAATTTCAACTTTTTTCGGATCCCTTATAATAACGTTTTCTTTCGTTTCATTTATTTCGTTGTTTAATGTTGTTGTATCGGAATATGCAATGGTATAAGTTATTGTTTTAAGAATCGGTTTATATCACGATGATTTCCATTCGGAATCCCCATTTGATACCAAATATGGTTGTAATATTACTCCTAATGGTTTTACTCCGAACAGGTGTTTGCTTTATTACACAAGATGTGTACATTAGACCGACACTCATTGTATGGTGAGAAAGAAAATTGTTTTTTGTTCACCACTCCAAATGCACGTTGGTTGGTTTTCTGACGATTCCCAAAATATTTCGAGTCTATCATTAAGATACCGTGAGCTGGACTGTACTTTGTACTTTAGCTAAAGACAATGAACACAGAATTAGTACCATATGTATGGCGCATCCAACAGTATATAAAACATGTCCTGACACATTCTTTTATCAGGGATATTCTGCAAAAAAAAAAACATTTTTAAGTTTTTGGTACGGAGACTTTTCCGATTTAAATATCCGATTCTAAATATTCAACAATTGGTCCAGAGCACCTCGGAAAACGTATTAATAAATATAAAAAGGATATCTATACAACAATGATCTCCTTGTACAAAGAAAAGATTTGATACCCATTTTGCCGTACATATAACTTAATGTTTCCAACTTATTTCATTTTTGGTAGAATGCGAATTAGTGCGAATTTCAAAAAAAGCTGAAACAAGTATTTACAAATATTTACTGCAGGAATCATGTATATGTTTGGTACATACTTCAAATATCCATATGTTTGCAAATCCCAAACTCACTTCTATTTAAATGCAAACAGTAGCATATTTACTGGCAAACATGTATACTCTTACGTGGACACATATCGCACCCTAAATACAAAAGTGTCACAACTCAAAATTGACAAATCTTCACCAGAGGCAAAAAACTAGTTTGGAAAGTTAAAAAATGTATGAAATTTCCCAAACAGAGACATATTAATACAGGATTTGTTCGGCGAAATGGAAGCGAAACTGACGCCAGATTTTCACAGCAGATAGAAATGGTCCTCGGTGATTGTGTTTAAGCAAAAAAGTACAATCTCGAAATTTTGAGTTATGCGTCCATATAAATGGAGGATGAGTATATCCTCCGAAACATAATTTAATATCTAGTATTATTTTTGGAACGAAGTTCCTTATCGCACGCACGTTGCGGGATGGGGGCTAAATGAAAAGATTGTAAACAACTTTTTTTTAACTACTTTATTACAACCCATTATTATCAACCGTTGTACAGAAGATCCTGGATTCGATCCCTGCTCCAACCACCTTAAAATTTCTTTCGACGACGGTCACCTCGCTTAGTGACGGCGACACTATCGAGTATATAGCCATGAAAAAGCTTCTCAAAATACCGTTTGGAATCGATGTAAAACTGTAGGTCCCAATCAGTGAGTGAAAACTGGATAGCGCACAGCTCAGTGATTTGTGAGAAGTTCTCCCCGGTCCCTTCATGGGATATAATGGGAAACCATTTATTTTTTATTATCAACTTTATTTGGTACTTTTGGTTTGGTTTGGGTTAAAGAAAAGTTTTCTAGGTGGAGCCTGTGTATTACATATTGTAGTTTTGAACCCAATAAAAAATACATTTAGAAAAGCCAAAGTGCAAGACTGACAAATCCATGACATATAACCCTGAGCATGGAATTACAGTTGGCACATACCCTTGCACTCGTACTTTAGGTTTGGTTTGTGTCTAGACTAACATATTCTTGCTTACTGGGAAATTTTCTAGGTGGAGCCTGTTTATTACATTTTGTAGTTTTGAAGCGAATAAACGGTAAATTTAGAAAGTGAAAGAAGTTTGAAAAGAGAACATATTCTTATATAAGTGCCTTTTCTTAAAAAGGTATAATTTCTCAAAGATTCATATTCTATTCATATTCTTAAACGAAATACCGTTTCTTACAAAAAAGTACCGTATCTTAAAGAAGTACCTTTGCTTAAAAAAGTAAATTTTCTTACGAAAAGTACATTTTCTTAAAAAAATTATTTTTTTAAATAAATACCTTTTCTTAAAAAAGTACATTATCTTACAACAAATTGCCTTTTCTTAAAAAACTACCTTTTCTTTAAAGAGTACCTATTATGTAAAACAAAATAACTTTTCTTGAGATAAGTACCTACTCTTAAAATTGTACCTGTTGTTGAAAAAAGGACCAATTCTAAAAAAAATCCCATTTCTTAAAAAAAAAAGTTTTCTTCAAAAAAAGTACCTCTCTTACCAAAAATGCCTTTTCTTACAAAAATGCCTTTTCTTAAAAGTACGTTTTCTTAAAAATAAAATAATACCTTTTCTTTTCTTGAGGTAAGTAGCCTTTCTGAGAATAAGTAAATTTTCTTAAAAAATAACCTTTTCCTAAAAAGAGTACCACTTCTTTAAAAAGTACCTGTTCTTAAAAAGTACTTCTTTGTAAAAAAAATTCCTACTCATAGCCTGTTTCTTACAGAAAGTACTTCTTATTAAAAATGGTACCTTTTCTTAAACAAAATATTAGCTTATAATAAAAGAAGTACCTCTCATTAAATAAATGACCTTTTCGGAAAAATATAATACATATTCTTACAAAAACGCCCTAAAAATATACTTTTTTTTTTTAAAAAATACATTCAATAAATAAAAAATTTCTTAAAAAACTTTATCATTTTACAAACAATATCTTTTCTTTAACCCTGCTGTTAGATTAGAAAAAACTTACGAATCTTAGATTGAGGGACCATTTGGTCCATACTGCAATTTTCATCCAAAATAATAATTTTATCTTATTCTTTGTAACTATTTTGGTTCAAAAATTTCTAAAGCAAGTATTTGACATATCAAAAACATCCGCTAACATATCAAAAACATCTTCTAAATATTTGACATGAATTTACATTCGCTTGGTAATGAAAAAATTTACGAATCTTAGGTTGAGGGACCATTTGGTCCATACTGGAATTTTCATCCAAAATAATAATTTTATCTTATCCTTTGTAACTATTTTGGTTCAATAATTTCTAAAGCAAGTATTTGACATATCAAAAACATCTTCTAAATATTTGACATGAATTTACATTCGCTTGGTAATGAAAAAATGTACTATTGACCAAATGGTCCTCTAACCTAAGATTCGTCATTTTGTATTTTTCTCAGTCCTGAATAAAGTTAGAAAATTTAATTTTCGCACATAACATTGTTTTATTAAAAGACCCCATTAGCAGAAAAATTTAGTCAGTATATATCACCGTTCCAAAGTTACAAGGGAAAACAGAAAAAATTTGGACCAAATGGTCCTAATCTAACAGCAGGGTTAAGATCCTTTTATATTATAGTATTTTTCAACAGGCGCCTTAGAGTACATAATACAGAGCGAAAGGAACTTCGTTCCAACCGGGTGTCCCCTGACACCTCATGTAATTTTTTATTATGATAGAAGGACCTATGACAATTAAGTGTGAAATAAAATATCGGACAAATGCTCGCCATACCTCTATCCGATATTCCATATTTTCAATGACTCTGAGACATAATTGGGGTTATCTCATCCTTTAGCTTTTGAATTGATCTTGGCTTATTGACGTACACTTTTTCTTTTAAATATCACTAAAAAAAAAAATCCAATGGTGCCAAATCACATGATCGTGGCGACCAATTAACATCGCCACGACGTAAGACAACACAGCCATTGAATTTCTCGCGCAAGGGTATTGTTTCGTTGGCTATGTGGCAAGAGGCAACATCTTGTTGGAACCACATATCGTCCAGGTCCATACCCTCAATTTCTGGCCACAAGAAGTCCGTCATCATGCTGACCAAAAAAATCACGAAGTGGTACGAAATGCATTTTGATTTGAACGCCCATTTTCGTAAAAGGCTTCTACAATCTTAACGCGCTACTGAATTGTGTTCCTCTCCATGGTTGAATTTGTCAAACACTGAAACAAAGAAATATCAAATTAAGTTGGACAATAAACTTGACGTTAAGGTGTGACTCACAATTAACATCGTGCATTATGGTTTGACCACCGTGTATCTTCCATTGCAGATCTCGTGGAAACAGTCAACCTGTTACAACAACAAAATACAGTTGACAGTTGGAAAGACTACGGAAAGAAAAAATCCTATCCACTGTTCTTATAACACAACCTAGACTAGTTCAGCCATGCCTCTAACTAACGACATACGAATCGCAATATATGCGGATATATGCGAATATACTATAGGCGGATATATACGGCTCGAATCTCGCGAGTTGTTCACTCATTGCTTATTAGCCAAGTCCGGTTGACAGAAACAAATAATCGTTTCCCATTACATACCATAAAGGGATTGGGGGAGCTTCTCACAACCAGAGAGTTTTCTAGTTTTCACACTCACTGATTGGGACCTACAGTTTTACACCAGTTCTGAACGGTATTTTGAGATGCTTTTTCATGGCTAAATACTCTATAGTGTCGTCGTTACTAAGCGAGGTGACCGTCGTCGAAGGCAATTTATGGTGGTCAGACCAGGGATCGAACCCACGTTATCATGCACAAGAGCCGTGCAAACTAGCCATTGCACCACCGACGCCAGTTTGATAGAATACTCGTTTAATATTGTCTCACTGTGTAATAGAACCTTAATCAATATAGATCATTTAAGCTAAACAAATTTGGTCCACATAAATTTAATCAAAATAGCATAATGGTTGTGTAGTTTTGTGTGCTGATACCAATTAAGCCTCATATCCGGTGTCATGTTGCCCACTGTGTACTGTTATATCATTTTAAAAATACGAGTTTAAAACCACCTTTTTTATAATTCCCGATTTTGCAGACATTTGTTTGTTTTAGTTTTAAGCAATATGTTTGTTTTTATTTGTTTTGAACAATATTATTAATGTGTTTTAAAACTGTAAATCTTGATTGGTCGGTCTAATAAAAAATAATCAGGAGATTCTGGCGCATTAGATTTTAATTATTTGAAAGAAGAAGTCTGTAGGTTTAATACTAGTAAAAAGTGGACAAGTGTCGTATATACATACATACATACATTTATAACAGGCAAATCAACTTAAATTTAACGTTTTCAGTAATTATCGCGGTAATATAAACTAAAGAGTTTTGAAACATTGTTTTCACACTAGATTTTGGGTATACGTGAGCTTTGAAAATTTGTACATGTTTTCTTATGGAAGAAGAACAAGAGCTACGCCAAGTGATTGTCCTTATCGACAATATATTTTGAATTGACGCCAGCGTTATCGCCCTGATTGTGGATATACACTATAGCCCATTTATTCCCAAAGATTGCTTTGTTTACAAATAAATTAAAAAGTTATGTCTGCTAAATAAAACTTTTTTTTATGGATATTTTTTTTATTTGAATATTCATCGATGGTAGTTTTGACTATGTGTATTTCGAAATATATATTTGCGATCAGGCCTAATACACTCTTAGTTTTAAGACAGCCTTATGGACTACAAATGTTTTGAACGAAGGTTTTACAGCGATATCGTAGTTTAAGTACACTGAACAAATATATGACAAATTTCGAACGGTTAAATGGTTTGTGATTTAGCTTTGGTTTTTGTGACTTTGGCTACCAAAGTGAGAAACGATTTTGAGGAAAGAAATTGAAAAGGGCAACAACGTGAAGCCCTTTGTCTGTCCGAGCCTGTACTGAGAAAATCGGAACGGTGGGCCATTTGTGAAACTTAATAAAAAAAAATTACAGCAGACAGGCTGTGTCAGAGACACGGCCATTAAGTTTAACGTAGAATACGCCATCCGATAAGACAGAAAACATATATAACAATAAATTCATTTGCTTATATTATTTATCATTTATTGTTATATATGTTTTCTGTCTTATCGGATGGCGTATTCTACGTTAAACTTAATGGCCGTGTCTCTGACAGAGCCTGCAGGGACAGTCCGTGGCCGAAGGCCTCGGACAACTGTTTGCTGTAATTTTTATATTTACCAACGGCATTTGATTCAAGTCCGTTTAAAAAAAAAATATGTTAAATTTTTTTAAACTTAATTTAATTTATGTATTTTACTTAATATTTTTATTGAAATAAGTTCTGCGAATGTTGAGAGGGCCGCCCTAATATTAAAAAAGGTTTACCTTATCGAGTCTTCGCATTAGCATTCGAGCGTTGTGTGAAAGCTTTACGCTTTACAATTCAAAATTAATGTTACAACAGCTTTATTGAAGCTTTCGCAAAAAAGCTTTATTACGTTAGCTTGCTGTTCGTTTCACTTTTTACTAGATACATGTTCCTAAGCAATGTTGAGCAACCAAAAACACTCAACCAAACACCACACATATGTTTGAGTGGATGTGTTTAAACAATTTTCATTTGAGAAATTTAAATATTAGGAAGATATCAACCAATATGAAATGTATATCAAACGAAAGATAACATCTTCATTTACCTACAAAAAAAAAATTAAAAAAATTCATCTAGCCGTTTCCTCAAATTCAATGAAATAAAGATTACAACAATAAAAACCTGACATGACTCCTCATACCGTAAGGTAAGACGTATTCTACGTCAAAAAGAACACAAGTAATTAATACAGGCTTGGCTTCCATGGTCAAGATTTGTATATAAGTATATTGTTTGTATACCAACCCCTAGTGATAACTAACGCATAGTTGAATCCTTTTGAAAACAAAAAAAGTGAGAGACAATAAAGGAAGGAGAATCAAAAGAGCAGCAGATTCTCATTTCATGTAAAAAATATATATTAATGTGGATTTAGATTGATAACATTAATTATAAAAATTACATGAGGTGTCAGGGGGCACTCGGTTGGAACGAAGTTCCTTTCGCCGTATATTATGTACTAGTTAGTTCCAACACGCCTAAGGCGCCCGTTGAAAAATACGATAATTTAAAAGGGTCTTAAAGAAAAGATACTCTTTGTAAAATGTTAAACTTTTTTTCAGAAATTTTTTATTTATTGAATGTATTTTTTTGAAATAAAATATATTTGTAGTATATATATTCCCGAAAAGGTCCTTTCTTTAATGAGAGGTACTTCTTTTATTAAAAGCTAATGTTTTGTTTAAGAAAAGGTACAATTTTTAATAAGAAGTACTTTCTGTAAGAAAAAGGCTAAGAGTAGGAATTTTGTTTACAAAGAAGTACTTTTTTAAGAACAGGTACTTTTTAAAGAAGTGGTACTCCTTTTAGGAAAAGGTTATTTTTTAAGAAAATGTATTTATTTTCAGAAAGGCTACTTATCTCGAGAAAAGAAAAGAGAAGGTATTATTTTATTTTTAAGAAAACGTACTTTAAGAAAAGGAATTTTTGTAAGAAAAGGCATTTTTGTTAAGAGAAGGTAATTTTTTTTTGAAGAAAAGATTTGTTTTAAGAAATGAGAATTTTTTTTTTACAATTGGTCCTTTTTTCAAGAACAATTATAATTTTAAGAGTAGGTACTTATCTCAAGAAAAGTGATTTTGTTTTACATAATAAGTACTCTTTAAAGAAAATGTTGTTTTTTCAGAAAACACAATTTGTTATAAGATAATGTACTTTTTTAGGAAAAGGTATTTATTTAAAAAATTACTTTTTTTAAGAAAAGGTACTTTTTGTAAGAAAATTTACTTTTTAAAGCAAAGGTACTTCTTTAAGATAAGCTATTTTTTTAAAAAGAGGTACTATGTTTAAGAATATGAATAGGTATTATTTTTGAGAAAATATACTTTTTTTTAAGAAAATGCACTTATTTAAGAAAATGTTCTCTTTTTTTTAAACTTCATTCACTTTGGCTTTTCTAAATTTACCTTTTATAAGGTTGAAAACTACAAAATGTAATAAACAGGCTCCACCTAGAAAATTTCCCAGTAAGCAAGAATATGTTAGTCTAGACACAAACCAAACCAAAACGACGAGTGTAAGGGTATGTCACAAATGTAATTCCATGCTCAGGGTTGTATGTCATGGATTTGCCAGTCTTGCTCTTTGGCTTTTCTAAATTTACGTTTTATTAGGTAGAAAACTTCCCTTTAAAACAAACCAAACCAAAAGTACCCAGTATAGTGTATAATAATGGGTTGTAATAAAGTAGTTAAAAATTAGTTGTTTAAAATTTTTCATTTAGCCCCCATCCCGCAACGTGCGGTAAGGAACTCCGCTCCAAAAATATTAAGATAATTCTCTGAAAACATTTTGTTTTATTTATAATTAAATCATGTGTTTTGGTTGGACCACCCTTTACAAAAAAAACCCAAAATTATTAACGTCAGTAGCGCCTGATATCCTTACGCATGTGATGAGGAGATGGATTTTGCATCAGAATCGGATGGTTGGAGTGACTGGGCACATGACATGCCGAAAGGAGCTGTCTCGTCAACATCACATTATAATGTTGCACTGACAGCATCCTGGTCTCCTCATGTAGGTGATGCACATTCGTCATTTGTGTGCATCCGGTCGTAGTTCGAAGTACACTATTAAGGATCCTCTGCAGACATTTCCATTGGTTGTCACTTAGGAATGAGGTCCATACTGGGGTAGCATAGTTGAAGACTGAACTTTTTGAAGCTGTATAAGGCACTACAATTTTCTCGTCCTTGCCCCACGTTATTCGTGCAAGGGCCTTTAGGACCTTGCTTCGGTTGTGGACTTTGTTCCTAATGTGTTCCTTATGTGTTTAGCAAAATTAAGAAGATTATCGAAAATAACTCGGAGAATTTTTGGGCTACGGATTGCGGATATAAATCCCGCATTGACAGAAATGTTGAGCACTCTCCTCACTTCTTTGGTGCAGAAAGTAAAAAGTGTCACTGAAGACTTCACCGTTGATAACTTTAAATTCCGTTTCTGTTGATGATGTTGACGATGGATGAACCACAAGCTGAATAGTCTGTGTCCCGACATCGACGTAGTTTTGCCTATCAATATAGCGCGTTTACGCTGGCTAGGCCATATGGGTGGAATGGGTCAGAATGAGCCAGTATTCGCAAACGTACTCGAAGGACATCGAAAAATAGGACGACCAAGACTTCGCTCGAAAGATCAGGTGGAAAATTGCCTGCAAGAGCTTGGCTTTGTCAACTGGAGGAGAAAAGCTGAAGATCAAGATGGTTGGAGTAACTTGTTAACCTCATTTTGTAAGGCACTTGTTTCCTCTGGGTTGTTGAGACCATCTAAGTAAGTAAGTTATGGACCCTTTCCGGCCGTTGAAGTTTCGATTCCTAGTGTAGTTGGTAGCGCATTTCGAAGGTTAACTCCGTTAAACCACGCTAACCCCGAAGCCTAGTCATACAATTTGAATCTGTAAAATCTGAAGTTTAATTTTTAACCTCATTTTAAACTGGTGTAAAATTTGATGCAACTCTGGTATTTATCAAAAAAATGCAACCATAATAAAAACATACATAAAATATGAACTGTTTGACAGACGAAAGCCGATCTAAACTTTTCCAATGCGTCATCGCCACCAAACATTTTTTGAAACTCACGCCGTCGTCGATGTTACCATCGGTTTAAAATGTGCGCCGAATTTACCAACTGGTCCGAAATGACCAACTGTTCCAATTTAATGGTTCAGTTATTTGAAATACATCCCAAATTTGTACAAAACTGGCAAAACCACGAGCCGCCAATTTCAATTTTCTGGTGTGCCGCCGTTTTCAAAAAATTTGGTCTCGACACGGAATTGCTTTAAATTGCTTTATGCACAAAGTTGCCTCCTGGAATGTTAATTTAATCTCAAATTGGGTGGTCTAAAGGTCTAAATGCGAAATTACCCTGGCTAGGCCATACCGGTAGAATGGATTAGAATGAACCACTTTGAAAAGTATTCGAAGACGTATTCGAAGGATACCGAAAAATAAGACGACCAAGACTTTGCTCGAAAGACCAGGTGGAAAATTGCCTGCGACAGGATGGTTTTGCCAACTGGAGGAGTAAAGCTGAAGATCGAGATGGTTGGAGAAACATGTTATCCTCATTTTGTAAGGCCTCTGGGTTGTTTGTCCGCCTACGCAAGTCCCCTACCGGCCGTTTCAGTTTCGATTCCTAGTGTAGTTGGGTAAAAAAAATCTTTTGGTCATTAAGGGAATCAAACGACGCACAGTGGTTCCAAATCGATTTTTTAAAATTAACTCTGTAAGTTTTGAACGGAATAAGTTATAGTGAAGAAATTTCACATACTTAGAGCGGAGGTATTTTCCAGATGATGTGGAATTTTTTATACCTGGTACGTATGGGGGCTACTGGGCAATCCCCTAAGTTGGTAACCTCGACCATGCCAAATTTATAATTCAGTGCCAAAAGTACAATTATGAGCTGATTGCAAAGATATTTCGCACGTTGATAGTGGTTGTAAATACTTTACCTACAAAATGAGCACATACATGTGTGGGTAATCTCAAATAGTTTAAGAGATATTTAAGTTATAAGGACAAAATTCCATATTTCTTTGCAAGGTTGGTTCCGTCTTTTTAACGGGGCGATGCCATTCTTAGCCCGATTAACTAATGATATATATTGTTGGATTGCTTATAAAGTTCTAAATAAACTAGTGGAAAGATTCGTGCAAATATATTCCTTCAAACAAAAGTCAGATACATACTTCTAAAAACAAAACTTCCAAAAGGATCCAATTTTTATTGTTCTTTCCCAAAGCGGCGACAGAACTATTTCGTTTCAAAAAGAAGACACAATGTGGATGCATTTAGTGCTCTCTGTTAGTCATTTTGGACAACGCGCCTTCCCGATAGGTCCTTTCCAAAATTGGCCATTTTTTAATACAAAAAAAATTTATTTCCAAAAATGGAAAATCACCGATAACAAAATGTATATCATATTTTATTAACCCCATACGGCCACGTACGCAGAGGGGGCGGGGCCCCTGGTAACCCCGAAAATCGTTCCTTCAGTGGTGATTTTTGAATGTCGTTTTATTTTTGAATTTGACTATTTTGTCGCGGAAAAATGCAAAACCTGTTAGCCATCAATTTAGTATGCATTTTGTTACATATCTCCCAATTTTCACAATTTACACAATTTTCAATCAGATTTTTTTCCCTCCTAAAACTACTTTTTTATTATATTTTTAATTTTCGTGAAATTAAGCAAAAAAACTGGTTCCCTATTTATTGTCTGTTACACACTATTATTCCCCGTGTTCTGCCCTTTAAATGGTATATCTTTTGTATAATTATAATAATGTTTAGCTCCCCCAGTGAAAACGCCTTATACCATGGGAGATACACATGTATCAGGGCTATATCAAAATTTATGCCGATCTGCCGAGGTTACCAACTTTAGAGGGTTTCCCAATAGCCCTCATAAGCACTATGTATCCAAAATCTTCCAGCCCATCTGGAGAATACCTCTGCTCTAAGCATTTGTAATTTCATCACGATATATTTGGTTCAAAACTTACAGTATTAATTCCAAAAAAATCGATTTGAACCACTGTGCGACGGATTATGATGAGCACAATTAGAAAAGTATATTTTCAAAATGCTGACAGAACATTTGTTTCACGGCAGCATTTTGAAGTCTTGTTCAATAGTATTTTTTCGGATTTTTCATATTTTTCTCATTGTAGTTGGCGCATTAGCTTTTAATTATATTTATTATTTATATTTGATAGTATATTTAAATTCAAGCACAATAAAAAAATTAAGTAAATTGATAATTTAATTGAAAAATTGGGAAGAAAATGTACGAATAACCGAAATTTTAAAATGCTGCCGTGAAAAAAATACTCCATCAAAATTTTGAAATTATATTTATCTATTTACGATCGTCCTGACGCGTCTCTTGAGCTTTATATTGACTAAAAAATTATTTTTTTTAAAGAAATACTTACACACTAGGGATCGACACTGCAGCGGCGATAGGGGATTATAAGTGGCTTCGTAGAAAACAAATTTGACATTCCCGTCATTAGGTTTTCAATACACACTTTTTAAGACATCTTCTTCCCAAAAATTAATAAAAATTAATACACCCTACTGTATATGCTCCGAAAACTCTCCACGTAATGTGAATTCAGGAGTGTACAAGTGCTCAATAAAATTCCCAAGCATTCAAATGCAAGTAACTATCGAAATACTTCTTTGTTTTATGAAATCAATCAGGACAATACAAAATTTAAAATCTAAAAAAAATCACATTAGGTGTCAGGAGATTCCCGGTTGGAACGAAGTTCCTTTCGGTATATACAGTGCACTCGCGCTAACTTGACTACTCGCAAACTTGAATACTCGCTAGCTTGAACATATTTTTCTGCCAATGGACTATGTTAATGAAAATAATAAAACATATAACTCAAAACAACGTGTCGAGTAAATCAACTTTAAAGATTTTTCTTAGTCCAAAAACAGTAAATTTTGAGTTATAGCAGTCTTCTAGTAAGTGAGCGATATGTTAGGTTAGGCATACCAAAAAAAAAACCTTTTTTAATATAAAAATATAGCATTCGTAAACTTGAACAAATTCACTATCTTGAACTGGCCTGGGTTTAATTAGTTCAAGTTAGCGCGAGTGCACTGTATTATATACTAGTTAGTTCCAACACGCCTAAGGCGCTCGTTGAAAAATACGATAATTTAAATGGATCTTTAAGAAAAGATACTGTTTGTAAAATAATGAACTTTTTTTATGAACAATTTTTTATTTATAGAATGTAATTTTTTTTGAGTATATTTTTAGGTCCTTTTTGTAAGAATATGTATTATACTTTCCCGAAAGGTTCTTTTTTTAAAGAGAGGTACTTCCTTTATTAAAAGCTAAAGTTTTTTTTAAGAAAAGGTACTGTTTGTAAGAAGAAGTACTTTCTGTAAGAAAAAGCCAGAAGAGTATGAATTTTTTTTACAAAAAAGTACTTTTTTTAAGAACAGGTACTATTTACGAAGTGGTATTTTTTTAGGAAAAGTTTATTTTTTTAAAACAAATTTACTTATTTTCAGAAAGGCTACTTATCTAAGGAAACGAAAAGAAATGGTATAATTTTATTTTTAAGAAAAGGTACTTTAAGAAAAGGAATTTTTGTAAGAAAATATATTTTTTTTAAGAGAATGCATTTTTTTTTTGAAGAAAATGTTTTTTTTAGGAAATGGGAATTTTTTTAGAATTCACCCTTTTTTCAAGTATAGGTACATTTTTAAGAGTAGGTACTTATCTCAAAAAAATTATTTTGTTTCATAAAATTTCGTTAAAAAAAGTTAGTTGTTTTAAGAAAATGCAATTTGTTGTAAGAAAATGTAATTTTTTTAAAAAAACAATACTTTTTTTAAGAAAAGGTACTTTCTGTAAAAAAATTTATTTTTTTAGTCAAAGGAATTTCTTTAAGATAATGTATTTTTTTTTAAGAAAATTTACTTTGTTTAAGAATGTGAATAGGTATTTTTTTGACAAAAATTTACTTTTTTAAGAAAGGGCACTTATTTAAGAAAATGTTCTTGTTTTTAATAAAAGTAGTTTTTTAAAAAAGGATTTTCTTCAATTAAAAGGTAATAAAAAAAATTGTAATAAAGTGCAATATTTTTTTGCCCAGTCTTGCTCTTTGGCTTTTCTAAATCTACTTTTTATTGGGTTCAAAACTACAATACAGTGGTGTGCGATGAAATAGAGTCACACGCTCGTCAAAACTGTTATTCTCTGCAAATCAGGGGTGCAAGATGTTTCATGTCAAGAAATTCTGAACCTGATTGACCGGTCCTCTGCTGAATATAATGGCCGTCATTTTTAATAAATTTTGTACACTACTGTTCTCCTGAGTCAGTGTCAGTATTTTAAAGGCTATGTAATGACGTGTGCTATAAAATAGATTCAATTACAAAAAAATATTTTTTTTTTTGAAATGGTAAATGGTAGTTTTAATTTGAATTTGAAAACAAAGTTTAGCTTCTAAATATGATTAATGGTTATTAGTAGCTTTAATAAATTGTCATAAATGACGTTCCAAAATGGGCCGATGTAAATATTGCAATCATGAGCGCCAAGAAAGAATAAAAGAGACGATAAAAGAATTTAGAAGCTACATACAAATTACTGACATAATTGGATGCTCAAAGAAAATGTTGGAGACATTTCCAGGAAACAGACGGTAAAACCCTGAAAATTACAGAACATTTGGAACCAAAAATATTGCGCCACGTAGAGTTCGACTTTTGTTACCTCTTCCGCCCTTAAAAGGCAATACGATCGGTATGTTGACACCTCTACATTAAGAAAAATGCTAACTAAAAACAATTTAAGGGCAAAAAGTGTCCGAAAAGTTCAATTTCTTTCCAAACGGAACGTTCAAAAAATGTTGCATTTTGCCAAGGAGCATGTGAAATAGTCCGTACGCAAATGGCGAAATATTTTGAGGACAGCTGAAACTAAAGTGAGATTGGGTAATTATGATAAGAGTAAACTTCCTGTACGAAGACCTTCCAACACCGAATTGGAATGTTGTTACTCTTACATTGGGACAGAACCTTTATTCCAAATTGAACAGACAATGGACGCTGCATATTATACCACTGTATTAAAAAAAAAAACATCATGATGCCTTGTGCTAAATGGGAAATGCCGCTTCGATGGGTGTTTCAACATAATATCGACCCCAAACACACATCGAATCGAGCAAAAGCTTCGTTTGAAAATAATAGTGTCATAGTTTTAAGATGGTCTATGCAGTCGCCGGGCTTAAATCCTATTCAGAAATTGTGGCGGGACATTAAAGTGTCTATCAAAGGAATAAACCAATTTAATAAAGATGAGCTTATGACACTAGTACAATCGGCGTGGAAAACATGACTTGTGGAGACTTGATGATTCAATGTCAAGGCGTTGCTTAGCTGTGATAAAAAATAATAGTTATTTCATAAAGTACAGAGATAATATAAAGGATTAATGAAACATATATTTTATTTGACACAGCTATTTATTCTAGTTCAGATGATGAATCGCGATGATTCTATTTTAATTCACAGGCAAATCGGGGCATTTTGAAATATTTTCATTTATACCTAATGATTTAATTTTAAATTACGACATTAATGTTCTAAAATGTTATATCTAGTTCTTAATTGAACAATTCAAAATAAAAGTTATAAACAAAATTTAATTTTTCTACATTTGCTTTTGTTTTGAAAATGTTGATTTTCTACATTTGTTTTTGTTTTGAAAATGTTGTAGTTTTGAAAATGTATTTCATCGCACACCTCTGTATATACTAAAAATTGGTTACAGGCTCTATCTAGAAAACTTCCCATTAAACAAGAAATTTCCTAAAATATATGAGACATCTGGTTAATTTCTTTATCTGTGATAAAAGTCGTTAGTCTAGACACAAACCAAAACAAAAGTACCCAATATAGTTGATAATACTGGGTTGTATCCTAATAGTGTTAGAAAAAAGTTGTTAATTTTCAATTAACCCCCATCCCGGAACGTGCGATAAGGATCTTCGTTCCAATATTATGAGTGTAGTGTAGTTTAAATTTATAATTTATGTCTACTTCTAAAATAGTTTGTATTATTTATTGTGATAAAAAAGATATAAAAAAGATAGATATTAAATTTTTATTGACAAATATCACACAGATAATAAATTTTCTCATAATATCTACGAAACTCTTTATAAAACCAACGATATTGCTTAATAAATTTATGAAAACTTTATGAAATTTGCAATGAAAATTTTCATACCAATAATGAAATTTAGTTTTTTGATCAATATTATATATATTTCATGAAACATTTTTATAAAGCCAGTTGGTAAATTTGTAGTATTCTAGTGAAACGTTTTCTCAATATCAATGATATCAATATTCACAAAAAAAACTGCATTGGATTAATGAAGAATTTATAAAGAATCAAGAATGCTTCATAAATTTTACAAAGAACTCTTTTATTTTAAATTAAAAACAAATATTTAGGAAGATCATTTTGCACTGTGGTCAAAATTCAAAAGATTTTTTGAATTGTTGCGCAAAAAAGATCAAATTGGGCCTGCATTTTTCTCTAAAGTATTGAAGATAAAACATTTTGTCGTATTAATATTTAGAATTACTGATGTATATAAGATTTCTACATTTCGGATTTCCGTGTGATAGTATCTTCTTAAATGTCCTTCGTCAATATTTCAATATTTATCCATAATTTACAAAAATCCTTTATGAACATCACTATGTATTTACACACTCGCGTTGCTTTCAAGAATTAACTGTTTCACAATTTAGGTCCATGATCATTATCACTACTCAGTCACTCACACATTCTCTTCACTTCACTTACCGATTTTTGATTTTGTATCCAAAATATTCCAAAATATGATCCTTCGTGTTGGCTCTATTTAGTTTTTGTGTACAATTTTTTTCTCCTTTTTTTATTTTTAAAAAATTATCGGTTTTTTGTTTGTATATTTTCTTTAACTTTCAATTATTGTTAGAGCAATATTTTCGGTTTTAAATCGATTCGATATTTTTTTGTCAGTTTTACCATATACTCGCACTCCCGCTGCGATTTCAAACGCGTTTATAACCCGCCGACGTTTGTGAATGCACTGAATCGGTTTTTCTGCATCGCTGTGTAAATGTAGTCTAAGTTCATCTAATACCCCAGAGTGCAGACCGAAAGTGGCAATCAAAACAAACACAAAGTATAACAGTGCGATTATTGTTTTTGTTTGTCGCTTTGGCTCTGTGCAAAATTCACCACATCAAAGTTGTGTTTTGCTAACTGGCAATGGCTGAGAGCTAAAGCCAGGTTTAATATCGGTACACAACAGAGAGAGAGAGAGAGAGAAATATTATTATACCCTCACCCATAGCGATAGGGGATAAAGCAATTGATTCGAATGAAAGTGTAACGCATGGAAGGAGTCATATTAGACCTCAGTTGTGTTTGGATAAAATTTTATTTGGGATTTTTGAACCACGTCTGTATGTCTGGCTGCTCAACATGAAAACTGCAAACCTTTACAGCTCACAATGATATTTCGTCAGCGACTACCCAGTGTGTCATATGAATCTTATACGAATTCGAGATGGATCCGTTTCTTCGTACATTTTGTCCGAAACGGACATCCGTTACAGACACATAACCAATGAAATTCCTCTCGAAAAAGTCGATCGTTTTTCCTACTGTTTCGGATCTGCTTCGAACTCGGAAAGGACTTCATATTCGAATCGGTTTCGGGTTCGTTTTTTGTAAATTAAACGGATTCGAGATGGATCTACTTTTATTAATTTTTGCGGATTCGAAACGGATTCCTTCTGATATTTAAAATTAAAATAGCTAATGAACTATATTCTCTACCTCTAATCCACTGAAGTTTTTCACACACATTATACATATATTAATTTTAACAACTGAATTCAAGGTCCCCAGCCATAGAGTAATGACGTATAGAGCTGTCATTGTTCTCATCTGACATTCCATTTCACACTATTCGTGGTGCGGTCGGTGCGATAGAGAGTCATTTGACGGAAATTGACTTACACCAGGTGGAATTATAAATATTTTTGACACAAAATTTCGTATAGTTTTGACAAAAAATTGTGAAATTTAAACGTATTTTGGACGTTTTTGTGATATTGTATTGTTAGTATATATTTGTGGTGTATTTACACAAAAATTTTAACGCACAAATCGAAATGCCGATGCTGCTTTATTGTTGGTTGGTTTGAACCATTGCCTCTTTGTGGTATTATTAAAGCAATACTTTCCAACGTCCAACCACCCATATGCAACACACCAAATGTCATCAATTTACTGACACAGTTGGGTCTCTATACGTCACTACTCTATCGTCCCAGCTAAATTTAAATCGTTTTAGTATTTTTTTTCGAACGAAATTCCTTATCGCACGTTGCGGGATGGGGCTAAAAATTAAACAATTTATTTTAACACTATTATCCTACAACTCAGTATTATAAACTATATTGGGTACTTTTGCTTCGGTTTGTGTCTAGACTAACATATGTTAAGAAATTTCTTGTTTAATGTGAAGGTTTCTAGGTGGAGCCTGTAACCAATATTTAGTATATGTTGTAGTTTTGAACCCAATAAAAAGTAAATTTAGAAAAGCCAAACTGAAAGAAGTTTAAAAAAAGAACATTTTCTTAAATAAGTGCCTTTACTTAAAAGAGTAAATTTTATCAAAAAAAAAATACCTATTCATATTCTTAAACAAAGTACTTTTTCTTTAAAAAAAATAACTTATCTTAAAGAAGTACCTTTACTTAGAAGAGTACATTTTCTTAAAACAAAGTACCTTTTCTTAAAAAAAAGTATTTTTTTTAAATAAGTACCTTTTCTCAAAGAAGTAAATTTTCTTACAACAAATTGTCTTTTCTTAAAAAACTACTCTTTAGTACATTTTTTGTGGAACAAAATAACTTTTCTTGTGATAAGTACCTACTCTTAAAAATGTATCCAATCTTGAAAAAGGACGAATTCTAGAAACAATTCCCGTTTCTTAAAAAAACCTTTTTTTCTTCAAATACCTTCTCTTAAAAAAATACCATTTCTTTAAAAAATTCCTTTTCTTAAAAGTACCTCTTCATAAAATAAAAATAATACCTTTTCTTTTCTTTTCTTTTCTTTTCTTTTCTTTTCTTTTCTTTTCTTTTCTTTTCTTTTCTTTTCTTTTCTTTTCTTTTCTTTTCTTTTCTTTTCTTTTCTTTTCTTTTCTTTTCTTTTCTTTTCTTTTCTTTTCTTTTCTTTTCTTTTCTTTTCTTTTCTTTTCTTTTCTTTTCTTTTCTTTTCTTTTCTTTTCTTTTCTTTTCTTTTCTTTTCTTTTCCTTTCTTTTCTTGAGATCAGTAGCCTTTCTGAAAATACGTACATTTTCTTAAAACAATAAACAATAAAACGAGTACCACTTCTTTAAAAAGTACCTGTTCTTAAAAAAAGTACTTGTTTGTAAAAAAAAATTCATACACTTATGGCGGTTTCCTCCAGAAAGCACTTCATTTTAAAAATAGTACCTTTCTTAAAAAAAGAGATTAAAAAAATAATTAAAGAAGTACCTTTTCGGTAAAATATAATATATACTCTTACAAAAAGGACCTAAAAATATACTTTAAAAAAAAACATTCCATAAAAAAAATTTAAAAAAAATGTTTATCATTTTACAAAAAGTAGCTTTTCTTAAAGATCCATTTAAATTGTCGTATTTTTCAACGGGCGCCGTAGGCGTGTTGGAACTAACTAGTACATAATATATAGCGAACGGACCTAAGTTCCAACCGGGTGCCCCCTGACACATCACGAATTTTTTTTTTAATTTTTGTGTTTTCAACTCAGATATGAATCTAAAAAAAACAGCGTTTCCCTTTACATCCCATAAAGGGATTGCGGAGAGATTCTCGCAACCAGTGAGCGGTACGCTTTATAATTTTTCACTCACTGATTGGGACCTACGGTTTTAATCCGGTTCCGAACGGTATTTTGAGAAGCTTTTTCATGACTATGTACTCGATAGTGTCGCCATCGCTATGCGAGGTGGCCGTTGTCGAAGGAAATGAAAGGTGGTCAGAGCAGGGATCGAACCTACGTTCTCATGCACAAGAGCCGCGTACACTAGCAATTGCACCACCGACGGCCGCAGATACGATTCGCCTTTTATATGTTTAAGGACTCGGAACGGGTTCGAAACCGATCCGCTAATTCCCAATTTTACTAATTCGCTTTTTATGTTTTTACGGACCTGTAACGGGTTCGAGACAGATCCGCCAAATCCCAATTTCATTGTTTCGTGTTTTATATCTTTATGGTTTCATAACGGGTTCGAGTAACCACATTGCGCTTTTTTATGATTTTACGGACCCGTAGTGGTTTCGAAACGGATCCGCATCCGTTTTTGTGCATATTGGGTATAATATGCCCTATATTTGCGACAAGCGACTTTTTTACTTTTATTGACTATTTGACAACCTCATGAGGTCAGACGTCTTACACATATTAATTACACAAACAAATTAAAAAAATTTCAACATATTCTTCCAACTGGCTCTATCCGTAGCTTTTTCTCGCCAGTTGGTAACACCAAGGATACGGATGGATTCTTCTGCCTGGTCTTTCCAGCGGAGTCTTGGTCGTCCTCTTTTCCTGCTTCCATCGAGTATGTTATCTAAAACCTTTCGCGCTGGCTCATCTTCAACCATTCTGATAACATGGCCTAGCCAACTTAATTGGCCTAATTTGATTCACCTAGCTATGTCCACGTCAGAATATAGATTATATAGCTCTGCGTTCCATCGACGTCGGTACTCGCCGATTTCTCTAACAGGACCATATATTTTACGGAGAATTTTTCTCTCGAAAAGTCCCAGGTGTTTTTCATCCGCTTGCGATGTGACCCAATTTTCGGAGCCATATGTCAAGACAGGTAAAATGAGAGTCTGATATAGCCGGACTTTTGTCCGTCGAGAGATGGTTTTGGTCCTAAACTGCTTGCTGAGCCCGAAATAGCATCTGTTTGCAAGCATAATTCTCCTATCTATCCCCAGACTGACGTTGTTGTCCTTATTCACGGCGGATCCAAGGTAGACAAATTCATCTACCACTTCAAAATTAAATCGGTTGTCAACGTTCAAGTGCGGACCAAGTCGAGAGGTTTCTCTAGTTGTTGGCAGCATCAATTTTCCATTTCGACTCTTGAAAACTCTTTGGAAGTGGGAAATGTTTTGTGAAAAGCTTTTGTGTAATTACGAATGGACAACTTTATCAGGTCTACTTTATTCCTACCATTACCGGACAATTGGCTGGAATCGCAATAAATCCCCCAAAATCACTTAATTGTGGATTAGATAATATTTTGCGCGATATCGATTAAATATGGGTGAATTTTCCACTTCCATTCGGGTAAACGAAGGTACCAAACTTTTTAATGGAACCCGCACCCAAAGGATGGTCTTAGGGTGAGGGTATGTTTAAGTCGGTTCACCCGACTGAAATTTATGTACTAGTTTAAGTTTAATTTTGAATGATTGCGATTGTTTAGGTGAAGTGCGTTAGCCAACTGTTTTGAAGCATATAAATATAACATACATACTACTTACATACAGGGTGGTGCACCAATAAGAAGTTCAAATAACTTTTAATCATTTTTAATCAATATCTTTTAATTATTTATTTTTTTAAAGTATAGAAAATTCAATTTTGTTTTTTTATAACTAATTGGTTTTGAAGATGATGGAGCGTAAAGGACCTCCATGCTCATCCACGCATATGCGCCACCTGATCGATCACAAAATTACACGGTGCGACAGTCCAAAATCGATAAATACAAAATAATAAAAACTTCAATAACAATTAATACCGAATTTTTAAAACCAAAGTTGTGTTTTACTCAATCGGAAACGTCCCTTTTTAATAAAATCAAGAGTATTATGGGGTCTTTATAAAATAATATATGAAATCATCGCCGAAGTTTAAAAATTTGGAAAAAAATTTCAGAAATATCTGTTTGCTGGACAAATACACACAGACTTCTCATATTTTTTTTAAATAACGTCTATACCGTTTGAAAGGCCGAAGTTTCTTCTTTTAAAATGGGGTGAGAAAATGAAAATCGGTTGATAATCAACTAAGTTACAGGTTTATATGGCTTATTAACCGGTTTTCAAGATTTTGGTGGTGTTTGGGAAATTTCACAAGCACATTCTTGTTTCTCTCGACAATACCTACAAGAAAAGTACTATCACTTACCAGGGATTTCTACTTTAGTTTTTTTTTTGTATCACCGTGTTATTCATTGCGACCTGAAGGGTTGAAGTCGAGATCGCCACAATTATTGTCAGTCAAATTACTTGGATTCGATTTGTACACAACCCATAAAAACCCCCCATAACCCTATAAAAAAGTCTGGTGCAGTCAGGCTTGCTGACTTTGGGAGCCACCGGAAAGTGAAGTTTCTGGATCTTAATTTGTTTAGGAATTTTCGTTGGATATCCGTCATAACCGGCTATGTGCGCAATTGCTCCATCTTGCTGGAACCAAATGCTGTTGAAACAGATACATTTTCGGCGCAGTTCTGGGTAAAAAAAAATCTGTCAACACCTTTCCATAACGGTCCCCATCGACTGTTACTGTTACACCGTTTTTTTCAAAGGACTATGGCCCCACAATGCACCTTGATGTAATTACTCACCACACAGTGACTCGTTCTGGGTGCAGATCCGTCTCATGGTATATATTTGGAATAGATTAACTCCATATACAGCAATTTTGCTTGACTTTTGTTGTGTTAACATTTATAAGCAAGGGTAGGGTAATCTATCTAAGTGAACACATGCAAACAACACACAGCGTTAGCATCACATACGTGGTTGTTGTACAACAATAGTCTCTGCCCGAAAATAAGTATGATGGTATTGATGTAGCGCCAGCGAATAAACAAGTAGGTCGTCGTCGCCAAAGAGTATTGAATAGTATAGAGAACTCATGGAATGAATTGCATAACTCAAAAGCATTGGCGACATCTGGCGAATAATTCAAAATTTATTACTCTCTTTTTATGATAACTTGGTCCATTCATAATTTGTATGTGAAACATTGATGCCTTTTGAAATATTTATGCTTTTTGTATTGTTTTATGTAATGACATTGTCGTAATGGTACATTTGTATTGAAATATTCTATAAAGAGAATAAGACTCGTTTATGCCCTTTTACTCAGACTTTCTACATGAGAGCAGAAAAGAGTGCAATAAGTTCTCTATACTATTCAATACTTTTTGTCGTCGCTCTGTTTATGACAAAACAAAAACAATTATTTCAATGATCTAAATATTGCTTTATTTATTTTAACAATATTACATCTAATGTTAAAGCAGATGTAAGAAAAAAGAAAGTGCAATAGCAAAAGAGCCTTCAGCACTGAAACTATTCTTTTTATTATTTTCCAATGTAACATTTACTAAAGTGTTCATAGAAATCGCACAGGTAGCGCGTAACAAAACAGTGTTAACACATCGCCCGTGAGTTCGAACACTCATCACACAAAAAGAAGTAATTTATCAAGTTGTTGTCTTCTTCGGATATTTCAATAATTTTTTGGTAAAATTCCAGGCGAACAGGCAAATCCAGAGAGTTTTACTTACTTGTAGTTTGAACTTTGTATGGAAAGAAGATTAAGTCATCATAATTCCCATTTGCGCCGATAAGTTTCGAGTCGAAACGCTTGAATTTTCCTGAATTGACGATACTACATCCGCGATTGTGTGTAGAACCCGAACAAAGCGATCTCGATGGTACGGTCTTAGTGCGATGCTTCCATATTTGGCCTACATGTTTACCCAGCTCATAATGGTCCATCTACTACGGGGAGTGTCGCCAAACTTCCGCTTAAAATTCCCTTTAGACGGAAATGAAAGACTGCAAAGCATGGTACCGCTGCAATATCCAAATCCTCTTTCAGGTATCCGAAGCATTCATTCTAATAAATCTAAATAGTAACCTTGGACATGGGACTATCCTTGGAGCTGGAAAGTTTCTGATAGCCATGTACTTCGGAGTAGCGAGAAATGATGCCTTCATTGGGCAGTCCAAGCTGCTCACTACTTCCACGAAGTATATATTAGGCAATGGATTTATCGGAATGAGTAGACTGATTAGTTATGAGATCACTGAAGCGTCCCAGGCTTATTAGGTGACCCTGTCACTGAAGCTCTTCGAACTTATTATTCGGACATATTCTTGTGTCCTTCGAAAGCGGATGAGCCAACACCCTGGCCAACGGCGGATCAAAATTGAAGAAACCAAAATCCGGCTCACTGCATTCTGGTCATGGTCTGATCCATAACACTATGCATCATTTTGCAACCTAAACATTTTGATACGCTTGAGACTCAAACAACTGATAGTTACTGGTGAGTGAAGAAAAACCCTAGTTGGGTTTGGTCGGATTGACTAAGGTTTTTTTTAATTGGCGTTTGAAGTTTTAGGCTTAGAAATTAACTTTTGATAAAGAGTACACTTTTTGTAATACGTACATCTCAGAAACTATTCACATATTTGCTCAAGTGCCTTCGACAAAGTTGTAGCTCGTAAACTGCCCTACAAAAAACCGTCAAACAAATGCCACCTTCATGTTGAAAATCTTCAAAACTTCAAAAATAAATAAAAACAAAACCCGTAAAAAACGGCAAAAATTATATTTTTTACATTTTAAAGTTTTTGATCATGAAGGTGTAATTTTTTGAATAAACGTGTTTTGTAGGGAAGTTCACGAGCTACAACTTTGCCGAAGACACCCAAGAAAAATCTTGAACAGTTTTCGAGATGTAGGCATTACCAAAGTGTTCTCTTATCAAAAATTCATTTCTAAGCCTAAAACTTCAAACGCCAATTAAAACAAAACCTTAGTCAATCAGACCAAACCCAGCTATGGTTTTTCTTCTCTCATCAGTAGCTTTCAGATTTTTTGGTCTCAAGCGTATCAAATTTTGAGTGTCTCACTGTGTAATGGGCGGCTAAAATATAATCATCCAGGCAGTAGGTAAAATACAAACCACGGTGGGCTAGGTTTTCCCCCCGCCTCCGTTATTTAGGCAATAAAAATAGACGGAAAATATAATGAACGAAGAAACCCCTAACTGTTGACGACCCTCGCAAACGTTATAAGGACCACGATTTAAGGCTATGTATCAGAAATGTGCGAACACTATACAGGACGGGAGACACTTTACAACTGGCTGATGTCCCCGAAAAATATAAAGCTGACATCACAGCTATGCAGGAAATGCGATGGACAGGATATTGTTACACAGGAAGGAAAAACTGCAGAATTTACTACAGCTGTCTTGAGCGAAAGCACGAATTCGGGTGCGGATTTATAGTTGGCAAGAGACTGCGACACATAGTTTCGAGGTTCCATCCAGTGAGTGAACGCATAGCCACAATTCGCATCAAAGCGAAAGATTTCAACATCTCGTTAATTTGTGTTCACGAGCCGACAGAGAATAAAGACGATCAGATGAAAGAATCATTTTACGAGCGTCTGGAGGAAGTATACGAATGCTGCCCTGACGACGACATTAAGATTATTCTAGGCCACTTTAATACCTAATTGGGAAAGGAAAGTGTCTTTCGACCAACCATCGGTAATCACAGTCTATATGACACCACCTCCGACTTCTTGAGATACAGGCCTTTATAGCTTGAATATATAATCGTTCGTATCTCCCGTATTTATAATCCGATCTGGTTGAAATGGGTATCATTGGGGAAAAACGTTTTTTAACCTCACTTTTCTATTATACTCATTTGTTGGCAGGTTCCAATAATAGACAATATAACTTAGCCTTTTTAAAGGCATATTACTCACCAATATCCCTTCAAAGAGCGGAGATATTTACGTTAAAAATTTTGTAATACATTTCGCGTTTTTTCAATCTTTCTAACACAAAAGCAATTTCTTTCTTATTTCTGCTCCATTTCCATAGAAGAAAGTAACAAAAGTCCTTCCTTCATTTAATTATGCCCTCTTGTCGTTTTGGTACAAAATATAGTATTAATTTTTCCCGTATACAGTTTTATTGTTTACTTGTAGAATTTATAAAATGTTTTTGTATCAATATTCCGGCAAATAAAACAGCTGTCATCGCTGTTACCTCCTCTTTGGCAGGTAACAGGTTTTGTTACTTGTGTCACAAAAAAAAATGTGTCAGAATACCGATTTGTGACAATTGTCACATTGCTGTCGAATAGTAACCGTGGTGACTTTTGTAACCTTGCCAGAATTGGGCTGTAAATGTCATACTACTATACTATTATATGGGTGCACATATGCCGTTCCACAAAAATAAAGACACCATTCAATTTGTGATAAAAATACCTTTCACAGTTGCCTGTTTCCTGTTGTCCGATAACAAAAATATATTTTTCGCGTTCTTATAGTTTTCTTTAATTTCGGTTTTTCATATGTTTTGAGCTGTCCGAGCTCTGACAATTTTGCCGCTACTAGGTTCTATTTGTCCAATGTCCTATCGACATTCTGCTCTCTCCTACTAGAGCAGAATTCCCGCCCTCCCGAAAACCCATATCCGCAGTGGAAGCACATCTCCCATTCTTTGGAAACCACTACAAGGACTGAACTTGGCTGTCAAAAACCGCAGAAGGATAAGCCATGGTACGACGAATAATATCGTATTGCAACTGATGAAAAAGACACTGCACGTATGGCAACGAAACAGTCAATTACAACGCGTGCTGCGAGTTAGCGGTACAAGAAGCTAAGAAGGGAGGAAAACCAACTATTTAGGCGGATAAAATGGCAGTGGGAGCAGAGAGAGATAGTGAATAAACCGAAATGTGAAGGATGAATGGTGAATCCCGAAAGTTTTTCCAGAGGGTAAGAAGATCGAATAACGGGCCTAATAGTGGGCTGCTCTCCTGCAAGGACGAGAATGGGAATCTGGTGACTGAGAAGCAGTGTGTGCTCAAAATGTGGAGAGACCACTTTTCAGCACTACTCCAATCATATTCTTCCACTGAAGATCATTAAGTAATGATAGTGGAAGATAGTGCAGATTGTACCCCCCAACCAAGACGAAATTGGAAATGCGATCTCTCGCCTTAAGAATAATAAAGCCGCTGGTGCAGATGGCCTACCCGCTGAACTTTTTGAGGCAGGTGGCGAAGGACTTGTAGTGCATATGCATGGACTTATATGCGGTATATGGCTGGGGGAATCTATGCCCGACGATTGGAGTCTAAATGTAATATGTCCTGTATTCAAAAACGGTGATCCGTGTGTCTGTTCCAACTATCGCGGTATCAGTCTTTTCTTCATCGCGTATAAGGTCTTGTCGAGCGTATTATGCCAATTATAGCCAAACTAAAGCCAATTATTGAAAACCTGATTGGACCTTATCAGTGTGGTTTTAGACAAGGCAAGTCCACGACTGACTAAATATCCACGCTACGCCAAATCCTGGAAAAGACCCACGAAAAGCAAGTCGATACATACCATCATTATGTCGATTACAAAGCTGCTTTCGATAGCCCCATACGGGGAAAACTGTACGAAGCTATGTCTGAACTTGGTATTCCGGCAAAACTGATCCGCCTCTGTAGAATGACGCTGACCAACACCAACTCAGCAGTGAAAGTGGGGAAAGACCTCACTGAACCATTCTGTACCAAGCGAGGACTTAGACAAGGCGTCACACTTTCGTGCAATCTCTTCAACATCTTAATGGAGATAATAATGAGAAAGGCCGAAGTAAATACGAAGAAGACCATTAACACGAAAAGCCATATGTTGCTGGCGTATGCGACGACATAGACATCATTGGGCGAAATTTGCGAGAGGTTACTGCAGCATTTTCAAGAATCGAAAAGGAATCAGCGAAGGTGGGTCCTGCTGTTAATGAGGGCAAGACAAAATTGATGGCGTCAACGACTAGAGAAACCTATCGACTTGGTCCGCACTTGAGCGTTGACAACCGATTTAATGTTGAAGTGGCAGATGAATGAAGGTAGGCAACTTGGATCTGCCGTGAACAACGACAACAACGTCAGCCTGGAGATAGAGAATGGAGAGAATTGTGCTTGAAAATAGATGCTATTTTGGGCTCAGCACGCAGTTTAGGAAAAAAGCCCTCTCTCGACGGACAAAAGTCCAGGTATATCAGACTCTTATTTTACCTGTCTTAACGTATGGCTCCGAAACTTGGGTCATATCGCAAGCGGATGAAAAACACCTGGCAGTTTTCGAGAGAAAAATTCTCCGTAAAATATATGGTCCTGTTAGAGAAAACTGCGAGTACCAATGTCGCTGGAACCAAGAGCAATATTATTTACATTCTGACTTGGACATAGCTAGAGACGAATCAAATTAGGCCAATTGCGTTGGCTAGGCCATGTTATCAGAATGGATGAAGATGAGCCACCGCAAAAGGTTTTCGATAGAGTACCCGATGGAAACAGTAAAAGAGGACGACCAAGACTCCGCTGGAAAGACCAGGCAGAAGAATCCCTCCGTGTGACCGCATGAGGTTGTGAAATAGTCAATAAAAGTAAGTAAGTAGGTCCTGCATTTAATCTCCTGCTGCCGACAAAGCATAAATATTGCAACAAACACAACTGTATTTGCACCACAAACAAAGCTTTATTTGGGTTACAAACATATATATTATAACAGTGTATATCCAACATGTAATATTGAATAGCCAACACAATATGCTTGTCCACAAATATACTATATTTGCAACTGGCTCCAAACACACATTATATTTGCAGCCAAACAACGAACAAGGCAGACTTTTTAGCATGTATAGCTTTTAATTAAAAAATTAGTTTTTAGATTTATACAAATACTTTTCTTTGAATTTAATAATTAATTACTAATTTATATAATTTCTCTAATACTCATTTTCAGTAGTGGTGGAATAATTTTCAACGGCTTCATTTTCGTTTTCATCAATGTCACCAAAAGAACTATCCAAATGGTTGGATATAAAGGCCGACATAGGTTTCGGTAACGGTTTTGCGGGTTTTGGTGGTATAGGAAATCCATTTAAGCGCTTCGATGCCTGGACATCAGCAACGGTACAACAAAATATAGTGCCCATTGTCTTGTAATGAAATATTGAGTAGACATTCTGTAGCCAATAGATTTTATGACAAATATCATTACAAAATATGAGATCCGTTTCCTCGTAGAACTAAAAAAGTAAAAAGAGATAAATATTTAACACATAGCACGACAATTCCCTGTGACTCTTAATACACACCTCATGAAATGGTGAATTGACACCAATCACAACCAAACTTTCAGTATCGTTCCTAGGTGATTTTAAATACTGCCACACGTACAGTGGTATTTTTCGATTTGTCCTATCAACTAATTCGACCATAGTTCGATTTTGTTGACAATTGCCTTTTTTAGAGATGGGAGCGGACACAATACCCGAGATACCGGACAATATGTCATAGCCATGAGAGTCTGATTCCAAATGATAGGCCAAGGTCTCTTCATACAGTCGCCAGTTACCTAAACGTAAACCGGTCCACCAAACGAATTCGATCAACCCCCCGAACTGTTGGTAAGTATCGTGATACAGTTTAGGATTTTGTATAAGAGAATGATTTTGATAGTTGGAAAATTGAATCCACTGTTGGAATTGAGGATTATCATAAATGCTGGTGGTGATGCTGGCAAAGAAAGGGAGGTTAAAAATATTTAATTTTATTTTATTGTACAAGTCAGAAATTAACTAACTTACTTTCGTGAAACAAAACTATTAGGAATATTTTTGATCTCTAGAGATGGGGTGTAATGTCGCAATCTTAATGGATACTGTAAAGTAAAAATTAATTCAAATTATATCAAATGATATTGAAAACTGCAAGTGGAATTTTAAGATGATATTATAAATGTAAAGTTTCTACAAAGTTCCTCGATACTCTGTTGAAATGAGGAGAAATATTTATATAGAAATATTATATATATATTTATATATAAATCCACTCTTAACGCACTAACTTTTGATATATTACACAGATTTATTCACAGATTTATTACAACAAGAAAATATCACATATTATGAATCTGATGTATTAAACATCAACCCCTCGAAAGCAACAAATTATGCTCTACGGAAATAGACAGGAAAATACAAAAATTCAGAAAATGAGTCACCCTATTAGAAAAACTGTTAACTCCTAGATAAAAACTATTACTGCATTTTCACCGAACAAAATTAACGCATTTCGAAGGTTAACTCCTTTAACCCGCGCTAAACCAGAATATTTATCATACAATTTAATTGCCTTATTCATAGAAAGTTGTGAGACATTTGAGAACCGTTTTTTGTACGATAAATCGTCTCTCAAACCTCTCCTAACTTTTTATGAATAAGGCCGTTAATCTGTAGAAACTGAAGATTAATTTTTAACCTCATTTTAAAGTGGTGTACATTTTGATGCAACGCCGCTAGTTACTAAAGAAATGCAGCCATAATAAAAACTACACAAAAAATCAACTGTATAATAGACGGAAGCCGATCGAAATTTTTCCAATGCGTCGCCGTTGACTATATCTCCGATCTGAAATGGAATCAGCATATATTTGGGATGGGGGTGGTATGTGCTCCAATGGAGCTAATTTCAAATATACAGGTAGTCCATTCACTTTTATCAGGGCTACTCAATACTGGCACTCGAAATCATTATTTCTGTCAATGACATCGATCGCTTCATAAACTTGACTATACTCCGATCTGAAATGGGCAGCGTAAACGGCAAAGATTAGAGAACAAGCTTATCGATAACCTGGCCGCGATAAACTGCGGTGTTACTGCGACATAACTGTGATAAGGCTGCTAGATTTTCAGAACACTTCGAAGCTTTAGATTTTCAGAACACACAACTAAATTTGGTTCCAATAATGCTGATATCCAATCCTAAATTATTTGCTTTCCTGAATCGAACGCATCAACTTGCTTTGCCTATAAGAAAACACTCAAAATCTGAAATAAATGATGTCATACCTAAACTCAAACCCAATAAAGCTCCAGGTTATGATCTTGTTATGCGGCATTAACACCGTTTCTTATGGAGTTTGACATTTATAATCCCGAAAAAGCGATAACCTTGGTAGGTGTAACTTCAGTTTAACTCCCAAAACCCTAAAATAACTTCCAAAAGAAAATCCCTCTCTCTCTCTCTCATGTTGTCTTGTTCCATCTCAATGGAAAGTTTCGGAAATCGCAATAATTTTCGAACCGTGAAAATCTCCCGAACGTGAGTGCCACATAATCTTCAAAATCAAAATACCGAATCACAAAATCATAGATTATTTGCCTTTTTATAAAAAAAAATAATAAACGAAACGATAAAATAAACTGAAGAAATAAGAAATAAACTAGCTCGAAAACATAAAATCAATGAGTGGGCGATGTGTTAACACCTTTTTCTTACACGGTACCTGTTCGATTTCTATGAACACATTAGTAAATGTGACATTGAAAAATAAAAAAGACAATAGTTTTTATACTGCAGGCTCTTTTGCTATTGCACTTTCTTTTTTCTTGCATCTGCTTTAACATTAGATGTAATATTGTTAAAATAAATGAAGCAAGATTTAGCTCACTGAAATAATTGTTTTTGTTTTGTCATGAACAGAGCGACAACAAAAAGTATTGAATAGTATAGAGAACTTATTTCAGTCTTTTTCCGCTCTCGTAAAGAGAGTCTGAGCAAAAGAGCATAAACGAATCATATTCTCTTTATAGAATATATGCACAATTTCGACAATGTTATTGCATAAAACAATACAACAAGCATAAATGTTTCAAAAGGCATCAATGTTTCACATCAAAATTATGAATGGACAAAGTTATTATAAAAAGAGAGTAAATACGTTTTGAATCTTTCGCCAGATGTCGCCAGTGCTTTTGAGTCATACAATTTGTTCCATGAGTTCTCTATACTATTTAATACTCTTTGGCGACGACGACCTGCTTGTTTGTTCGCTGCCGCTACATCAATACCATCATACTTATTTTAAGGCAGAGACTATTGTTGTACAACAACCAAGTATGTAATGCTAACGGTGTGTGTAGTTTGCATGTGTTCAGTTTGATAGATTGCCCTACCCGTGACAAAAAAAAAATAATGGACATTGGAAATAATCGCTTTCCTGATTTGGGAATTTTGATTTTGGGGATAATGTGGTTCACCCACTCCGAACATGTATCCTCATACCGCACAATCAGTTTACTACAATTCTCTGTTAAGTCGTGGAGTCTCTCTTTCCAAACAGACTTATGCACGTTATACAGAGCAGCTGATGAAAGCCATTACCAAAAGAAAACTTGATAACTCTTTTCCCATCTAAGTAATCTTGATTTTTTTTTGCTTTTGTAGATTGATCCTTGGATTTAATAATAATGGAAAACTGGGAGACTGAAAAATAATCTGGATTGTCTGCCGCTATCACGCATTAGAGTCTGTAGTTTTGGTTCAAAGAGAATATTGGCGCACGATGGACCAGACTAGTGACTAATTTTGCAAAGCATGGGATAGTCGCTAGAAGGCCTTATAATCGAACCCTTTCGTTCGACCAGAGGCAACTATGGCTGCCGTAGCTGCTGCCATACAAAGCAACACCAGTGTTTCAATAAGGAGATTATCTTCTCAACTGGGTGTCAGTAGGCACACTTTGCAGGTAATAATTCAATAATTCAGGATTTGAACTTAGTCCCCTACAAAATTCAAATGGCTAATAAACTTAATGCAGCCGACCTGACGATTTGCTTGGAATTTTGCCGAAGTATGCTTGGAAAGGTGGAAGAGGATGAGATCTTGCTGAATTTTCTTTTCATGTCTGATGCAGCTTATTTCGATCTGATCGGCAACGTAAACAATCATAATTGTCGCATAAATTCGCGTCACAGTGTGATGTGCAGTTTCTTCACGCTGTATTGTCGGGTCATACTTCTTTGAACAGCGTTACAGTTAATGGAGCCCGTTACTTGAGTATGCTAAAAGAATTTGTCTATCCGGAACTACGCCGAAAGAAAATTCCTTTCAACTCTTTGTGGTTTCAACAAGATGGTGCAACTGCACACATAGTTCGGCCGGTTATGGCCGAGTTACGCAGAAAATTTCCTAACACGCTCATTGCAAGAAACTCAACCTACCGTTGGCCCCACACGTCGCGCGACCTAACTCCACCGGACGTATTGTTGTGGGGTCATTGTAAACACAAAGTGTTCAAATAGCAACCTACAAATGTGTATGATCTAAAACAATCAATACGAGCGACAATATCTGCAATTCCAACCTCAACTTTGCGGGCAGTTATGAACAACTTTTTGTTAAGATGCTGCACCTGCATCAACGAGCAGGGAGGGTATTTAAATTAATTTATCTTTAATACTAATTAAACTATTTTAATACAATTCAATGGGCTTTCAAATGAAAACAGATTCAATAAATTCCATGTATTACAAAAAAAGTTATTCCAGTTTCTTAATGTAGCAAAATTCAACAACCATCCTGTAGATACAAAAAATCTGTTTCCTCACCATCAATTCTGGTTTAGGACAAAAACCACAGAATAAATTCACAAGCTCTTGGAAATGATAAATCAGTCTTTTGGAAAAGGCCAAAAGGCAGCATTTTTCGATATCTCTCAAGCATTTGATAAAGTTCGGCGTGATGGCTTACTATTCAAATTGAAGAAAATGCTTCGCATAAACTATTATCTCTATCGCAAGAAATATATGGGCATTTCCACAGAAAGGGCTCCCCTATGTCATATCATGTCACCCTCGTTAAGTGATTGTGAGAAGCTTTCCCCTGTCCCTTCATGAGATGTAATGGGAAACCATATATATATATATATACGTAAGCACTTTCAATATTGTGTGAAAGAAGAGAAAACAATCAAACTACCTTGCCCGAAATTATAAGCAATTAACGAGGGTGACGTGATGTGACAAAAGGTTGACCTTTCTGTGGAAATGCTGATATTCCAAATCGATATTATTTTGTCAACGAAAACGACAAGTGTATCTAAATTTACGAAATTAAAGCAAGTGTACCACAAGATAGCGTTTTGGGCCAAATAGTTTATTTGCCTTTCACCTCAAATCTACACCTAACGGACGGAATTGAAATTGAAGCTTTTCCTGAAGATATACATACATAGCTGATTTAGTCGTCAATGAAGACGGCCCCATAGAGGCAAGTACTTAAGTTCAAAACTCTATCGATAATATATCATCTTGGCTAAGAGATTGGAGGATCGGAGACAATGAAACAAAATCAGTCCTAGTCATGTTTACACGCAAACGTGTAACTTGCCCTCCCCCTAACACTAAATGAAGCAGAAATACTACAGGTAGTGGAAGTAAAATATCTCGGAATACATCTTGACAAACGACTCATAAGGAGAAAACATATCAAGAAAAAAAGAAAGACTATCGACATTTGAAACCCCTGGTGGAAGTTTTGTTTTTTCAAAAACAAAATTTTCCTTCTTTTAATGTTTCCAAGGTATCTGATTTAAACAAAATAAATAAATATCAGTTGTGGACTTTTTCTTATCTCAAACAAAATCAGATACCATGGACACAGTAAAAGAAGGAATATATTGTTTTTTAAAAAAAGGTGAGTTAAAACTTTCTTCCACCAAGGGCTTCATTTGAATAAATTCATATAACTTGAGTTAACATTTCTCTCAGCAAATTTATGACATTTGACTTGATGTGATATGAAGGTTTGATGTTGAAAGATATTGCTTTAATAATAGCAGATAGAGGCAATGGTTCAAAACAACAAACCAGAAAACAACGGCATATCGTTTTGTGTGTTAAATACAACAAAAATATATAATAACAATAAAAGATAACAAAAAAGTCAAAAATACGTTTAAATTTCAAAGTTCTCAACCAAAACAACATGAACAATTTAAGTCAACAGTAATTTTAACTCCACCTGGTGTAAGCTGAACAGATCTCTATCACACCTACCTCACCACGAAGAGTGCGAAAGAAAACGTCAGATGAAACATATTTTCTCTATCGCTTTGCCGACAGTACACCGAAGTACTTGTTTGCCGCAACTTCGCTATAGTACATACTTGTACAAAAGCTAATGTCTTGAATAACCAATCAAGACGTCTTGTGCAGATGTCTACTAACAATCAATTGCATACTAATCTCAAAATTCTCACTGCTAAACCCCGTATTTCAGTTTTTGTGAAATTTTCATTGCCATAAGAAGTACGTGTATAAAAAATATAGAACATTTCATGAAGCGAAAATTTCGCTCACATTTCATTTGCCTGGTACTCAGCTCTTTGCGAAAATTTCGTAGTCAAAATCTGTTACAGGGTTGTTACTAGAGTGTTCAAACCCGAAACCGAAAACCCGGGGCAACCAGTGCCGGTTTTTTAAATTTTCGAATAAACCGGAAACCGGTTATTTGACGTCGGTTAATCGGATTTTACGTAACCTGTGTGAATATCCTTAAAAAAATTTAATAATAAATGATATAATTTTCGAATTTTAGTAAAATTTTGGAATTAAGAAACAAGATTTCTATTGTGAAATATGATCTTATGCTTCAATAAGTTCTAAATGACATATTCAAATAATTTTTTCAAAATGATTTTATGACTTGAATTAGAATTAATTAAAAATTAAGGACATTTTTTTATATCAAATTTCAAAATTAAAATTATTTGATAATTAAATGCTTTTTAAACTTAATAAGATTCTCATTAATGAAAATTTTTTAAAAATTTAATATGATTTTCGATTTTAAATCAGTTTAAAGCGGATTTTATATAAAACTTTCAAATTTTATATTAAACACGTATTATATTTCAAATTAAAATGTTCGAGCATTAGGTCTATTTAAAATTATTTTATTCTTCAATATTTCGGTACCCATTGGGTAGCATCGTCAGGAAGATAAGATAATTGAAAATTTAATTTTAATTTTTAATTTCATCATTTTTCATTTAATTTTTACAACAAATGTATGTATAAACAAACGTATTTGAAATTCTACATATGTAATTTAATTTAAAGAAAAAAACCCGAAAAACCCGATTCCACCGGTTTTTGGCAAAATTAAAAACCGGAAACCGGTTTCATGAGAAATTGATGTTTCGAACAAACCGAAAACCGGTATCTTGAAAAATTAATGTTTCGAATAAACCGAAAACCGGTTTCTAATAAATGCCAGTATTTTTGACACTAGTTGTTACGGCAAGTTATTTCGTACGAAAACAATTGTTTGATAATTGTTTGGGACCGAAATTTTGACACTTCGATAGTTTTAACAACCAAAAGTAACACCGCATGCATTAAAAATAAAACGGAGTGTTTACAGGAATTAAAAATTAAATATATGCAAGGTAAATCAAAGATAGGTGGTAACTCTCCGCAATACAATTATCCGTTTAGAGGTAAATGACAAAATTTCTTACGAGAATTTCGCAAGAACTGAATACGGGGCTTAAAGGAGAATTCCTGGCTAGAATGCTGACATTTAATCTCGAATACAGGACCGTCGTCGGAAGAATTTATAGTTGGTCAGAGCGGGGATCGAAGCCACGACATAATGTACATGAGTCATGTAAGCTCACAATTGAAGCCCCTGGTGGAAGAAGGTGTTAAGTCACTATTTTCCAAAAACAATATTTTCCTTCTTTTAATGGTTCCATGGTGTCTGATTTTATTTTAGATAAGAAAAAAGTCAACATATGATATCTAAATTATTAAAATTTTTTTGATGTGCTAACATCTATAGGCCCAGGTAGGGCAATCTATCAAATAATCACATACGTGGTTGTTTTACAACAATATTCTCTGTCTGAAAATAAGTATGATGATGCTGATATAGCTGCAGCGAACAAACAAGCAGGTCTTCGTCGCCAAAGAGTATTGAATAGTATATAGAATTCATGATACGAATTGTATGACTCAAAAGCACTGGCGACATCTGGCGAATGATTCAAAACGTATTACTATATTTTTGTCATAACTTAGCTTATTCATAATTTTGATGTGAACCATTACTGCCTTTTGAACATTTATGCTTTTTGTATTATTTTATGTGATAACATTGTCGCAATGGTACATTCATATTGAAATATTCTATAAAGGGAATAAGAATAATTTCTGCTCTTTTACTCAGACTCTCTACATGAGAGCGGAAAAAGAGTGCAATAAATTCTCTATACTATTCAATACTTTTTGTCGTCGCTCTGTTTATGACAAAACGAATAATTTCAGTGAATTTCGTCGTCGCTCTGTTTATGACAAAACAAAAATAATTATTTCAGTGAGCTAAATATTGTTTTATTTATTTTACCAATATTACATCTAATGTTAAAGCAGATGTAAGAAAAAAGAAAGTGCAATAGCAAAAGAGCCTTCAGCACAGAAACTATTCTGTTTTTATTTTCCAATGTAACATTTACTAATGTGTTCAAAGAAATCGAATAGGTACCGTGTAACAAAAAGGTGTTAACACATCGCCCGTGAGTTCGAATACTAATTGATTTTTTTTTAAATCGGATACCATGGAAATACTTAAAGAAGGAAATATTTTTTTTGAAAAAAAGTGAGTTAACACCTTCCGAACTTCTGTCGGTTAACCGTATGTCGGTTTTCTAAAAAATGCTATTTTCGAAGAACCTGTTTCACCTGTTATTTCAAGTCGATTAATCTGGTTTTTCGGGTTTTACACAACGGATGTCATCCCGCAGAATTACACATGTAAAGTCTTTTTCATAACTCAGTATGATTACTAACCCCATCAGACGACACAAAAGATTAGTTGTTCAATGGCAATATAAGTCATATCTGCCAACTCAGATTTTGATGTAAGTTCCGGAACTACTGACAACACAGGTGGTATTTTAGCAGAAATGCAAAAAAAACACAGTATTCACTCTCCAAAAAGAAGTGCAAAATGTCCAAAGGAATATTTACTCAACGATAATTTTGCCTAACTGGGGAAGTCAAATATTGAATAAAATATAAAATTAAATAAATTAAATGAATAAGGGGTGGGCCATGTAAATTCTGAAAATCTGAATCTGAACCCCCCGTTACTGCAAAGTAGATGACCAATTTGAAATCTACGAAGTGACAGATTACTTGTTGAAGGCTAGAAATTTACAAAATGGGCTGCTTTTCGCTCGCTCGAAAAAGCATTGGGAAATATTTAAAACTTTCTTCCAAAGTACTGTGCAGTTTGTGGAACAATCTGTGAAGCGAATTCGTAAATCTGTATCCTTAGTGGACACCACTACTAGTGTACGTGGTTGATCGGTGCGTTCAGTGGAAAATATTGCCGTTCTAGCTGAAAGTGTGTTCGAACAGCCGCCAACAAGAACTCGCCAACGTCCGCAGAACTGAACATTTCTCGTACTTCTTTTCCCAGAATTTTGAACGTTTTTTCGGAAAAATCATAGTTCCCGGTAAAGCTCATTTTCACCTCGGGGGTTATGTTTACAAACAAAATTGTCACATTTGGAGCTCGCAGAATCCACACGTCGTCGAGGAGAAGCCAAAGCATCCACTACCAGCGACTGTTGGGTGCGGTTTTAGGTTTAGGCATCACAGGCCTATTTTTCTTCGAAAATCAGGAAGGCGCCGCCGAAACCGTCAATGGGGAGCGTTATCGTTCCATGATTTTTTGTTCCCAAAAGTTACAGACAGGAAGGTTCACACGCTCTGATTGAGACCTGCAGTGTTACACCGGTTCCGAACGGTATATTGACAAGCATTTTTACGGCAGTGTACTCGATAGTCGATCTCAAAATTCATAGAGACGAATTACAATTAAACGATGTGTATAAAGCGAATAGTTGTCCATTTGGTTTTTAAAACCGAAACCGGTTATTAACCGTTTTCTACAACTCGGTTTAACCGAAAACCGGTTTCGCCAAAATCAGAATATTCGAAGAAACCGGAAACCGGAATTTTTGAAAAACCGGTTTTTTTGAATACACTAATGCCAACCCAACACACTATAAGAATCGCCACTGTAATACAACTCTGATTGCAGTAAGAATATATATTTTTTGTGTAATTTCAAAAGTGCGCTACAAAATTTGTTTGAGATTCAATTCGGCCAATCTATGGGATTTGGTTTGCACACATGTGTGCACGCTGATAAAAATCGGGCCCAGCAATATATTTTACGAAACATGTATATATTTGCAAGCATAGTTTTCATGAATTAAACGTGTGCCGCTTTTTGTTGTCTGGCACGTTTTTGTTTTCAGCAACTTTCAGCAAACAAAGCCACAAAAACATATATTATAACTAATTAATCATTGTGTCTCCAACATGTAATATTGAGTACCAAACACAATGTGTTTGGACACAAGTACACTATATTTGCGACAAGTTACAAACACGTTACATTTGCATCCAAACAACAACAAAAAAAGACAGATTTTCAACGTGTGTGCTTTGGCAGAACGTTGTACTGAATACAAAATAGCTCAAATATCTGAATGAAAAAAGAAAGCAGTATTGATACATATTTTCCAGCAACACAATTATGGCACAAATTTCAGCCAGATTCTCATATAGAAAATTTTAAATACTCAACAAACTTACCGCAAATTTAGAGAATTTCGGGGTAACTGCATAATGCAACGATACAACTGACATTTCAAGAAAATCGTAACAAATGCCGGCCAAATATTCATAACTACCACCCGAGGGTCGGGCAACAATATACGAAATCACTGAAGAGGGACACCATCGGAATGGCGCTGTAGATTCGTACAGGTTCCAGTTTGAAGAATCGCATTCAACCTGCACATTTGATGAATAATAGCCTCTTATACTGCCATCGATGCAATTGATGGTAATACTTGAAGTGCCAGTAGGATTTGGCCTAGAAGGAAAAGAGTTGTTAACAGAAATAATCATTCAGTCTATGTTGTTGTTATAACGGGCATACTTTGTAAATTTAGTATCACAATGGGCTGTTATGATCTCGCCTTCTTGCAAATCTATCCATTGAACTTCATTCGACACCAACGCAATGTGACTTCCAATTGTCTTGAAAAATTTCGGTTTCAATGATGAATCTTGAGGTAATATTACACGACAATATCCTGTAATTTCCGTGATTAAATAACAAATGCAAGCGATATGAAAAACTTTTAAATTCATTTTATCGCGAGTGTCCGTCAATCTTTCAAGTGATCGCGACAATATAACTGAATGTCGTCGGAGCTGTACTGACAGTTTTTATACTGCATTCCAGCACAGGATATTATTGCTGAGTGGCAAAATTGAAATCGTCATCAAAATTTCACTATCGTATTTTCTTTCTAGTACATAGAGACATTATATACATTAGGGTGTACTGATAACCGCGATTTTTGGAATTTCAATTATGGTGGGTGGGGCTGTAAATTATGCGCATTGAAGAGCTGATTACGGGCACGTCAAACTTTTTTATACTAGGTTACTTATAATCCCCTAACGGACGTTGAAGTTTCAATTCCTTGAGTAGTTGGGTAAAAAACAAATATTTTTTGTTTAATATGGGGCTTAAATGACGTGTTATAACGAGCCTAATTGAAAAAAATATTTTCAAAATTGTGACAGAGCATTTTCTTCACCGCAGGATTTCGAAGTATTGATCACGCATCTTTTTTTCCATTTTTAAGCGAATTACTCATTGTAGTTCGCAAATTAACTTCTAATTATATTTATTGTATATATTTGATAGTATGTTCATGTAAAATATTAAATTAAATTAAAAATGATACTCAAATTAAAAATTTAATTAAAAAAAATGGGATGTCGTGGAAAAAATACCCTCTCAAAATTTAAAAACCATATTTTTCTGCTTATGCTCGTCATTATACGTCGTTTGAGCCGGCGACCGGTCATAACGCCCAACGGTCATAACGCCCAAATTTGTTTTGGGCCTTATGACCGGCCTCAGAGCCAACAGATGGAAGGACACAAAGCCCAAAATTACGTTACGTAGCGCGGTCAGAATGCCCAAGTATTATTTTGATATTTGAACTAGTAAAGGTTGGCGCAATAGAACAACTGATTTTGCTTTCTTATGACTCCTTCTGTTAAATTCAGTGTATTTTGTTGTTGTACTTTTTTGTTTACTGTGTTTGTTCATATGGATCTGTGTTGAATTTGACGGTTAGAGTCATGAAACAAAAACTAAATGCCTGTTGTTGGTTCACACAATTACAACAAATCCTACTGCGTCAACCTCTACTAGTTCAGCCATCGGCCATATCGGTGACGTTTCGTAGTAATTTGAGAAAAAAGCAAAACATCGCAAACGACTTTACAAATTGGGAAATATATTTGTATTTGAAAATTTTGCTAATTTTTATTGAAATATTGTTTGACAATACAAACATATAAACATGAATATATGTCTAATTTTGCAGAGTATATCAGTTCCATTGTAATTTGGAGAAGTAAGACAAAACACAATGGCAAAAGAGCGAAGAAACAAAAAATCAGAGCACGAAATTTATCGAAACGACACTGTCGGCGTTTGCTTAAAACTGTACTGTCTTTATAACTGGCTGGACGCGTACGTCACACAAACAATTTTTCTGTTTTTGACAGTTAATACATATTCTCAACTGTCTTGTCGCAAACTGTCACGTGTAAACGCACCGTAAGGCTTAAAAGTAGAATTTTTTGATGATAGATGTAATTGTAACATTCATTCAGTTGTTTATGAACCAGTGAGAAGAATGGGTGACAACGTTGAATTTCAATTTGTTGGAGGTGCTCGTAGAAATCGTGAATTGGTGTATACTCCAAACAACAAACAACTTTATAAAGTGAAATCTAAATATGTATATAAATAAAGAAAAAGATTGTATACTGAGATACATTTGTTACCAAGAAAATTGTAAGGTAACAGATCATTAGAGTGTGTGCAATTCTAAGAAGAATCATATGCTCAGTTTTGCGATTCCTTTTATCAGTTCACTTATTGTTGTGCTACTTAATACTAACATTTCCAAAGTTAATGGGGAATGCAATTTGGAAATGGAAGAAATTATGGAGCTGGTGATGATTAGAATTTCCACAGTGAATGGGGAATGCAATTTGGAAAAGGAAGAAATTATGGAGCGCGATTTTTTTTAAATTCTCCTCATCACCAGCTCCATAATTTCTTCCTTTTCCAAATTGCATTCCCCATTCACTGTGGAAATTCTAATCATCACCAGCTCCATAATTTCTTCCATTTCCAAATTGCATTCCCCATTCACTTTGGAATAGTAATAACAATTTTTGTGTACTTAGGATTTCCCTTTCGCATTTGTCTTGATGTCCAATAAATCTCAAAAGGCATATGATTGCATTCTGCAGTTTATTAATATCAACATTTTTCAACGTCTTTTACCTACGTCTTTTACTAGCGACTTCGAAAAAGCGCTTCGAAATGCTATTTTAAAAGTTTTTCCAAAAGTGCACCTGAAGGGATGCTGGTTTCATTACTGCCAAGCACTGAGACGGAAATTGTCAAAGTCGTAAAATCAACCGCGGACGTAAGTCGAATATTTAAATTGATATTAGATTTACTAATCTATATCAATAATAAATATTGAATTACTAACCATTGCTTATATTGAATTACTACTCCTCATAATTTAAAAAGAAACAAAAAAAAAATGGTCATAACGCTCAAATTTTTTTTTACCAAAAATAAATTATTTTTTTTTACCCAAATACCCTAGGAATCGAAACCTCAAACGCCGCTAGGGGACTGTAAGTACCCTCGTAATAAAAACAATTTGATGTTCCCGTAATCAGATCTTCAATTCGAGTACGCAACGTGTTTTCAGTACACCCTAATATACATATATGTACATGAGTAGCGGATAGAGTTCGCAATTGAGTAGAAAATTGAGAACTGCAATACGTTTATGAGGGTAGTTGCTTAATCTTGATGAGGATTCAAATCTCATTCCAATGTGTATCAATATCGTATATGGGGCAAATTTATTATATGACAACTATAATTTGTATATTAATTTTAATAACATCTACAAATGAAAATTCAAAGAAAAAATTAAATGCCACTGACCACTGTACTTATTTTCAAGCATTTCCTTCATATCTTGCTGTTTTGGTTTTGAAATACTTTATATGTATAGGTTTATGAATTTGAAAGTACTACGAGGTAACACACTAATCGAAGCCTCAAACCTCAACATATGAAATATTTTAAAAACAGAATTGCCAGCCGCCAAAAAATTCAAAATATCAGAAGCATTGCCATATTTTATTACAATTGTCATCCAACCACAACCTGCATTTGCATTGCCTGAGCAAATGGAAATTCAAAATTTTTTAATTGCCATATGTAACCCATATACATCGCCGTCGGTAGTGCAGTGAGTAGTGTGCGCGGCTCTTGTACATGAGAACGTAGGTTCTAACCGTGCTCTGACCACCTTACATTTCCTTCGATTAGGGTTACCTCGTTTAGTGACACTATCGAGTAGTTACCCATGAAAAAGCTTCTCAAATATACCGTTCGCAACCGGTATAAACTGTACGTCCCAATCAGTGAGTGTAAAACTAGAAGGCGCACAGATTACTGGATGTAATTGGACACTATTTTAATTTTTTTTTCCAATACCACATCCTGCATTTGCATTGGCTGAGCAAATGGAAATTCAACATTTTTTTTATTGTCATTGTAACTCTTTTGCATTTGCATTAGATTAAGTAATGGATATTAAAATCTAATGCAAATTCAAAAATCCCAACACTGAGATACATGTGGTACATTAATTATAAGAAAATTTAAATTTGTAGTGTAATTTAATTTACCTCCACAAATGAAACTTAAAAAAAAATAAGTAGCATTCGCAACTGTACTTATTTTCAAAGCATTTCATTCATATCTGGCGGTTTTGGTTTTCAAATTTGTTATATGTATGTACAGGTATGTGGCCGTCGGTGATTAGTGCGCGCGGCTCTTGTACATGAAAGTATGGGTTCGATCCCTGCGCTGACCACCTTACACTTCTTTCGACTACAGTTACTTCTTTTAGTAACGGCGACACTATCGAGTATATATATCCATGAAAAAGCTTCTCTACTAAAGCTGTGGGTGCCAATCAGTGTGTGTACAACTAAAATGCGCACAGCTCACTGATTTCCAGAATTTCTCCACTGTCCTTTTTGGAGATGCAATGGGAAACAATTTATATAAAATACTTTTTAAAACAGAATTGCCAGCCGTCAAACAAATTCAAAATATCAAAAGCAGTTCCACATTTCATTACCAAAGCAGTCCCATATTTCATTACCATCGCCGTGGGGAATGGGTAATGGACGTTTACTCATTACCCGCAGGGTATGGGGAACTAATGCGTCCCCTACGACAATGGGGAATTGCCCATTATGATTAGTCATTACCCATCGGCAAATTTGGGAAAATAATGGGTAGTTCCCCACGACGATGTGAAATTACCCTGCACCGTTACTCATTACACCTGGGGAATGGTTAAGAGGCCGTGACCCATTACCCACGGCGATGAGTAATGGGTAACCCACATCTATTTTTGACCAGTATGAACAATTTAGAAAATCAAGCCACGATTCGAAAAAACCTTACTTTTTGGATGTGTCTGGAAGTATTTTTTTCAAAAATTGCCAAAATAAGAAAAATCGCTAAAATAAAAAGTGGCTATAACTCGGAAACGGTGCATCCAACCGCAAATGCATAACCCCCATTGAGAGGCTTTAACCTCTGGATGTCTTTTATACGGCATCACTTTTTTGTAATCGCTTAAACTACAATTTTTCGAATAAAAAATCTCAAACACGCCCTGATGTCTATACCTCGGAAACGGAGCGACTAAACGAAAAAATATCTAATTTGTGAAGCATTCTTATACCCTTTTCACATTTACCGCGTTTCAGCTGAAACGCCGGCGTTTCGCTCTCTTTCGATGATTTCAGCGAAACACACTTTAATTGGCACTTATTTCCATACAAAAAAAACGCAAATATTATGCTCTTTTTACTGTAGTTTGTTTGAAGCCACAGTAAAATTGAGAGAGAGCACAGTGTTGTACTCCAATAGTAGTTAAAAAAAAGGAGTAAAATAAAAAAATTTCCATTGCTGGTTCAAAGCAAATGTCAGAAAAATGAGGGAAAACAAATCTGTTTGTTTACATTTCAAGTTTGCTTTGTGGTGGTAAATACTTATTGCAATGTGATTTATGTATGTGTGTATCAATGTTATTATCAACGTATGTATCATATGCATGTATCAATGTTATTTTATATTTCTTTATTCACAAATGTGCGTTTGTGTTGTTTACAGTCAATACAGAAAACACAAAACAGAAATGAGAAATGTCACATGAAACCACAGTAGTTAAAAAAAGTACAATGTGAACACCATGGTTTCGAAATGATCTCAAGAGAGCGAAACGCCGGCGTTTCAGCTGAAACGCGGTAAATGTGAAAAGGCTATTAGGGGTTTTCATAAAGTGGTCCAAATCATATGGAACGATTTTTTTCCAAAAAAAAACGCAAAATAATGAAAATTGCTTAAATAAAAAAATGGATATAACTCAGAAGCGGTCCGTCCAATCGCAAGAATAATAAATTGTTTAACTGCGCAGTGTCCGTAGGAGGCTTCAACCTACGGATGTCTTTAATAAGGAATCACTTTTTTGTTCATTTAGCGATTTTTTATTTGACAAATTTTAGTTTTAGTTTTCTGAGTTAAAACCTTTCGCTATATATTATATATTTACAAATATATAACAACAAATATGTATTATATTTTCCCGAAAAGGTTATTTTTTAAACAGTGGTACTTCTTTTATTGAAACCTAATGTTTTTTCTTAAGAAAATTACTATTTTTAAGAAGAAATACTTTCTGTAAGAAAAAGCCATTTTTTACAATGAAATAATTTTTTTAAGAACAGGAACTTTTTAAAGAAGTGGTACTCTTTTTAGGAAAAGGTTATTTTTTTAAGGAAGTCTAATTTTTTTCAGGAAGGCTGCTTGTCTCAAGGAGAGAAAAGATATTATTTTATTTTTAAGAAATGGAATTTTTGTTAGGAGACGAATTTTTGTAAGAAAATGTATTTTTTTATAGAAGGTATTTTTTTTTAACAGAAGGTATTTTTTGAAGAAACGGTTTTTTTAAGAAATGGGAATTTTGTTTTAGAATTGGTCCTTTTTTAAGAATAGGTAAATTTTTAAGAGTAGGTGCTTATATCAAGAGATGTTATTTTGTTTCACAAGAAATTTACTTTTTAAAGAAAAGGCAATTTGTTGTAAAAAAATTTACCTTTTTAAGAAAGTTACTTATTTAAAAAAAATATTTTTTAAGAAAAGGTACTTTTTGTAAGAAAATTTTCTTTTTTTAAGCAAAGGTACTTCTTTAAGATAATGTATTTTTTTAAGAAAATTTACTTTGTTTAAGAATATAGATTATATAGCTTTAGCTGAGAATATTGCTCAAATAGACTGGAGTATAGTATATGATATGGTTTCGGTAGATGAACAAATCGATTTTCTCGAGGGCAATATCATCAAACTTTACGATATTGCCGTGCCCATTAGAACTCGAGTACTGACATCAAAATCCAGACCATGATTTAATGGCGACATCAAATCTTTAATAGAGCGAAGAGATCTGGCTCATGCTCGTTGGAAACACTTCAAGTCAGTTGATCTAAAGGACGAATTCAAAACTGGCAGAAGGGATGTAAACTTTTCTATTAGACGGGCAAAGATTGAATATTATGCGAGCCGTTTCAGTAGTTCAATAAGTGCAAGGCAGACATGGAACACAATCAGGAAAATTGGTATTGGACGAACTGTTGCAAATTCGGAAGTTTGTGACAGATGCTGATGAATTGAATAAATCGTTTGTCAATATACCTATGACCACATCTCACGCTGGATTTTATGAGATTGATGATACGAATATGAGTTGTGGCTCGTTTGAGTTTGCTTGTGTTAGTCAAGAGGACGTACTCATTAGTATTTCAGCAATCAGTTTGAGTGCAACAGGGTGTGATGATATTAACCCGAAATTCGTGAAAATTATTCTTCCCTCTTTGTTACCTTTTATGACCCATTTGTTCAACACGATAATAATGTCCAGTTGTTTTCCAAGAAAGTGGGGTCACTCGAAAATTATTCCTCTTGTGTGTGGGCATCTGCAAATGGTCTATCTTTGAATCCATGTAAACCAAAGTGTATGTTAGTACAAAGAAAGTCCTCGAAATATACGTTCGACGTTAATATAATGATCAACGGACAGTATATTCAAATTGTTCCTTCCGTTAAAAATCTAGGTATCTTCTTCAATGGCACGCTAACGTGGAATAATCATATAAATAATATTGTTGGAACTACATATAATAAATTGCGAACATTGTGGGCAACCCAATCGTTCACTCCTCTGAATATCAGATTACTGATTGCTAAAACGTGTATTGTGCCATCTCTTTTATACGGATGTGAAGTTTTTTCTATTTCTGACTCGGTAAGCCGACGAAAGCTTAACACAGCTTTCAACAACATTTGTCGTTATGTCTACGGTATAGGAGAAACAAGCTAATAACTTTTAGATACCGAACACTGATATCAGAACGGCAATTTTTCATCAATGTATTACCTCTCTGGAACACCCTACCTGCATCTTTCCAAACTACCAGCAACGTTATTCATTTTAAAACACTTTTGATGAATTATTATGCAAAAATGTCTAAATTTTCAAATTAAATTAATTTTAATAAAAATACAAATTATAATAAAAATTAAAAAAAAAATATTAATTTTAATTTTAATTTTAAGTTTAATTTGTACACCTTTCACTGTTCATTATTCATTATGCAATATAAAGTCCTTCATTTCAAAAGAGTTATATCTTGTTGTGTAGGATAAACAAATTAATAAATAAAATAAATTTTTAAGAAAAGCCACTTATTTAAGAAAATTTTTTTTTTTAACTTCTTTCACTTTGGCTTTTCTAAATTTACTTTTTATAGAGTTCAAAACTGCAATATATGTAACCTGGTCTACGGAAAGGGGGCTTAGGTGTCAAAAAATCCATTTTCACTTTTTGGTTGATTCGGATGGAAGATGAGATGCTTTTTCACGTGGTGAAAAGCAGAAAATCCTAACTTGCTTAGAAGTGTACTAAAAATGTAGAGAAAGAAGAGTAATCAACAGAAACAGTAAACGTCACTTCTTCAGTGTTACTTTTTTAAATGTTCCACACTAGCAACTTACACGATGAACTATAATAATATTCCGACCAACAACAACACTTACTGGACCAACAACAACATTTACTGGATCAACAACAACACTTACTGGATGTCCGGCGCGGAGAACAATTAACGAGATAATGAGAAACTGACGAAACGAGTTGCTTACCTTTAACAGCTTTTTCACAGAAAACTAGTTTTCGCACGTAAGCTCCCTTTTCGCAGACCAGGTCACATATACTAAATATTGGTTACAGGCTCCACCTAGAAAACTTCCCATTAAACAAAAAATTTCCCAACATATGTTAGTCTAGACACAAACCAAAGCAAAAGTACCCAATATAGTTGATAATACTGGGTTGTTACATAATAGTTTTAAAAAAAGTTGTTAAATTTTTTTCATTTAGCTGCCATCCCGCAACGTTCGATAAGGAACTTCGGTCCAAAAAATCTTTAATGCGAATTGGACCACTTTATGAAAGCCTCTTCGAAACCCGGAAATATTTTTTATTTTTTCGACTAGATTCTCCGTTTCCGAAATATAGACATCAGGAAGTTTTTGCGGTCTTTTATTCGAAAAATTTTAGTTTCAGCGAATTTGTAAAAAAAAGTGATGCCGTATTAAAGACATCCATAGCTTCAAGCCTTCTATGGTGATAAAAAAATTATTATTTTTGCGATTGGACGCACCCGTTTTCGAGTTATATCCATTTTATTATTTTAGGGAGTTTTTGGAAAAAATTACTTCCATACAAAGTGAACCCCGTAGAAACTTAGAAATTAGTTACTTTTCGATGAATGCTTCGTTTCCGAGATATCGATATTTCTTCTAATTTTTTCATATTCTCGGCATGTGTATTAGGTAATTGTGATGGGCAATTCCGCATCGCCGTGGGTATCTACCCATTATTTTCCCTATTACCCCATTATCATGGCTAGCTACCCATTATTTTCCATGGGGTATGGTAACCCAGGGTAGCCCATTATCCACGAAATTAGAACCCTGGAATAAAGTAATGCAAATTAAAATCCAACGCAAACTAAAAATCTCAACACTGATCAGTAATATAAATGGATGTATTAAATATCCGTAAATATTTTTTTATAAAGGTTTTTTTTTTTAAATGTCTAACCTCAGATTCGAATAAGTTCTGCCGCAATAGAAAATGACCCGAAGTTTCGCGAATCTGATGCCTTTTTTCGCCGAACTCCTAAAGACAAGACGAAAAATTAGATTAAAGAAAATTCGCAAGCTTTCGAAATAATGCAAGTATAAATATGGGTTTCTTCGGGACCTGATTCAAAATCTCACACCCTATCTTCGACCGTGATTAGAGATTTTCTTCCCTCTTGTGCTTTTCCATCGCCAGATTAGCCGTTTCGACACCAGCTTAAACTATTTCCTAGCCATTATCGAACTACCAATAACATGATTACAAAGTGATTGAACTACAAATTGTTTATTTTTAACGCTTCATCTTGTGTTTGGGACATCTTCATTTCCCGGGAAAGCGAGGACAAAAATTACAATTATATCACCAAAACAAATTGTGCCAACCACGAATTGTACTATCGACTACAGGTCTACAAATATTAACCGATTTTAATAAAAAAATGTACTCGAAGGCTTTACTTAGGGTGTTTTGAAAATTGGCCAATATAAAGACTTTTCAACCAAGCTTGTACTTTTGTGTTGTTTGGGTGCAAATATAACGTGTTTGTAGCTTGTTACAAATATAATATACTTGGGTCCAAACACATTGTGTTTGCATTCAATATTACATGTTGAAAATACAATGACTAATATGCTGTATGATGTGACCCAAATATGCCTTTGTTTGTTGGAAAAACAAAAACGTGGCAGACAAAAAGCAGCAGATCTTTAATTCATAAAAACAATGCTTGCACGTAAGTATATGGATGTACCAATCATATACATGATTCCTGCATAATGTTATAGGGTCCGGGTTTTCCAATGTTTCGAACCACAAGTCTTATCCAATTTCAAAGAAATTTGGACTATCGCTATCAAAAATGGGATTATCGACCATGTTTTGATATAACTGACCTACTAATGTGCCTACTTAGCTAATTTACCTTTACTATTAATAGCTTATTCACATTTACCGCGTTTCAGCTGAGACGCTGGCGTTTCGCTCTCTTGAGATCATTTCGAAGCCATGGTGTTCACATTGTGCTTTTTTTAACTACTGTGGTTTCATGTGACATTTCTCATTTCTGTTTTGTGTTTTCTGTTTTCTGTATTGACTGTAAACAACACAAACACACATTTGTGAATAAAGAAATATAAAATAATATCAAAAAATGAATTTAATTTTTATAATATTAGAATTTATATCATTTGTATGATAAAGCAATGAATACATTCAAAGATATAAATGATTATTTAATTTATATTCATAAATCACATTGCAATAAGTACTTACCACCACAAAGCAAACTAGAAATGTAAACATAGAGATTTATTTTCCCTCATTTTTCTGACATTTGCTTTGAACCAGCAGTGGAAATTTTTTCATTTTACTCCTTTTTTGACTACTATTGGAGTCCAAGACCGTTCTCTCTCTCATTTTTACTGTGGTTGCAAACAAACTACAGAAAAAAGAGCATAATGTTTGCATTTTTGTTTCTTGTACGGAAATAAGTGCCAATTAAAGTGTGTTTCACTGAATTCATCGAAATAGAGCGAAACGCCAGCGTCTCAGCTGAAACGCGGTAAATGTGAATAAGCTATAAGTCGACAATAGCATTAGACTGGGTTAGGTGGAAGTGGCAGTCGATTAAAGACTCTCTTAGTCCATTTTAATACCACTGGTTCATTAGTTAATAGCAACGCCCACGGAAGAATCATTATATTTGCTACAAGCATCTCAATATTCTACTGACGCTTGAATGAGCCAGTGCTTGTAGGTTCTAAAAAAACAAGATTTCCATAGCAGATATCATTCTTTCAGGTCTGTACTTTACACGTACAGAGAAGATGTTCAGTAGACTATTCCTCATAGTAACAATTCTGCAAGTCTTTTACCATTACCTTCAATCTAGCCGAATGCCTTCCAGTTACGCATTTCATTTAGACCAAGGGCCGAGATACAGACAGGAGGTTCACAAACTATGCTTCTAGTTCACCTTCAGTATTTGCTGTAGCATTATTTATGGGTTAGCCATGTTGGCGGTTTTTTCTCGAGGTAGCCAAGTTTGGTCCCATCTTCTTATCATGTAATTGTTACCTTGCAATATCGTACAGACTTCGATTACAAGGCACTTCACTTTTGGGTAATTTTTCAATTTTTATAGTTGGAACGCCCATACACTGAAAATCTGTCTTTTTTGTTGTTTAGATGCAAATATAATGTGCTTGTAGTTTGTGGCAAATATAGTATACTTGCAACCAATCACTTTGTTGTTGCTACCCAATGTTACATGTTGGAAACACAATGATTAATATGTTATAAAATATGCTGACAACGAAAACGTGAAACAAAAAGAGCAGCAGATCTTCCATTTATGAAAACAATGCATGCACGTCAGTATGTGAATGTTCTAAACATATACTTGTTTCCTGCATAATGTTACAGGAACCATTTTTTGTTGGAAAGTTGTTGGATTCTTATAAATGTTTAAGCATTTTATAGGAAGATCAAACTAAATCAATTTCCACAATTTCGTGCACATCCACTAAAAAATTAGGATTTTCCAGTGAATGAAAAATAACAAAATTCGAAAACCCGTAAACCTTGACCGCGATGTACTACGTTTTTTCATTGTCCGATTTTACTCGAAATTGCATAATCAATATCTTAGACCCAGCAAAATATTCCGGCCGGAACTCTATGCAATTCAAAAAAAATCAAAATCAGCCACTCTAGTCAATATCGTGCTGCTGAAACATCTTATAAGTAGATCTCCGACAGCCATGGGCAAATTTTAGTTCAGGGATTGTAATACCAGGCACGTGATACTCACCTTAACGTGAGACAAAATGATCCCCAACACAACTGGACTATTATAGCTCAGCCAATCGGTCACTTCCCTAATTGCCAAAATTTCCGCCTGAACACTATTAGGTAGTCTACGTGAAAGACACAACCCTAGTTTCCTGCAATAGATCCCGTAGGAACATCTTTGTTCCACGAATCTTTCTCGGGTCCGATGAAATATTTGTTCCTTTTTCGCGTAGTGGAATTGTTCAGGAACACCTTCCAACACTGTTCCATCACCGATACCGATCATGCACCACAGTTGCGTTAACCCGATTTCAGACATAGAAGTAATATCTGCCGGCAGAAAATGTAACATTGCATGCACATCGTCGCCGTTCACAATATGTGGACTTTACAAGCACTTGCCACAAGCACACGGTAACTCAACACATCATTATCGGTGATAGTTCATAATTGCAACCTATACACGCCGAAAAATATTGGCCCCACCAACATATTGCAGGAACCATGTACCAGTTTTCAAGCATTGAATTGAAGATCTGCTGCTTTTTATTTCTTTATTGTCTGTCACATTTTTGTTTTCAGCCGTTTTCATCAAACAAAGTGGCATTTGGGTCACAAATACATATATTACAACCTGTTAATCATTGTGTGGCAAAAATGTTATGCTGAATAGCAAACACAATGTGTTTGAACACAACAGAATTATCTATAGTACTCGCTTCGCTTCGCTCCCAATTCTACACCGAGTCTGCTTGACTTATGTTTGATTTCTGATATGAGGCGACTGTTGCTGTTTGATTAAATTTCTTTTATTTCAGATCATGATCTGATTTTCTGTTCCTTAGATATCAACTTAAATAAAAGTAAACAACCTAAGTTGGTTAGTTATCGGGAATTTAAATCTGTTGACAAAAATCATCTATTATGTGATCTAGCGAGCTCAAATTTGTCTTCCTGTTTGTTTGAACCCACTGTTGATGGCAAATTCTACGTTTTAATAGCTACTACAAGAAGAGTACGATAAACACATCCCTCTCCGCACTTTTGTTATTAGAAACGCATCCTGCCCATGGTTTTCTGACACAGTACAACGTAGTATCCGCGAACGAAATCGGTGCCATAGCGTCAGGAAACGGCATCCTACTCCACTAAATTGGTGCATATTTACCACAGCCAGAGACCGTGCTAATCTTGTTATCAAAAAGGCCAAACAATCTAATTTTAAACATAATCTCAGTTTATCTTTACCTCCAGGGAAACCCTGGAGTAATATTGGGAAAATGGGTATTCATTCCCGCAGTGAACCATCATGCTGTTTAAACCCTGGGGAGTTTAATTCCAACTTGTGCTCCGTTGGTAATGTTAATCTATGTGTAATGGCCAGTAATGACATGGGTGTTTGTTCTAGTAATTTTGAATTTTCCCCGTTCACTGAAGGCGAGGTCTATAAATCAATTGTCAATATAAAATCCAATGCAGTAGGTGAGGATGGAATGTCGATTCGATTTATTAAACTGACACTACCATATTTAGTTAAACCATTGACTCATGTCTTCAAACATTGTTTAAGAACCTCCACTTTTCCAGAGCAATGGAAAATAGCTAATGTCTTACCAGTTCCGAAAAACCCGTCAGCTAGCAGTTCTGAAAACTTTAGACCTATTAGTATACTACCTGTTTTATCTAAATCATCTGAGTTGAGTCCTTCGTCAGCTATCAGATGAATGTATACATTTCCTCGATGCCGTGCTATAAGGCCATAGGCAATAAAGCCATATGGCCTTATTTCTCATCACTTTGAGAAAAAAGATCATATGACTTTATTACCAACACGAGAGTGTAATAATACCATATGAGTTTAACAATCGAACTGGAAATAACGCCATACCCGTACAATCCATTGTTAAAATTGCATATTGTCCACGTAAAGAATGAATTGCCGCCCGCAACTGTCCGCGCCCCGTAGGAAGCTTCCAAAGCATGGTAATTTTTACGGATTTCTGGAATTCTTCTGCATTTCTTATGCGATTTAGAAGCGACCAAATCAAGTGATTTCCTTAAAGCAATTTCCGGATGCACATCTGTATACACTGCCAGAAGTTCTTACGGAAAAAAGCGAAGTATTTTCATACAAAATCGATAACGACATTTAAGGGAGAAGAAAATAACCCTGAGTACTGTACTCGCACAGTTCTCCAAAATGAAGAACTGTATGCTTGAGGAAGACTTTATAAATACACTTGACAGCGCTGACGACATTGAATCAGATGCAAATAGCAGCGAAGAAGAAGGCACTGACGCAGAAATGCAACAGCAACATTATCTGTCATGTATTGTTTGTTGCGAAAATGAGACAAATACTGTTTGATCCATGCAAACATTTTAAAGTTTGTCAGCCATGCTACCAACAAATAAAAGGAAGAGCTGAGAAAAACGGAACGCATACATTGTGTCCTATTTGTCGTGCCATCATTACGGATGCCACATTTATATATTGTTAATTATTGTAGAAAAGAAAATACATATGTATGGAAATATTTAAATTTTCTGTTAACTGAATTAATTTTTTTTTGCCAATGAAAGAAATCAAATACACTACATACATAAGTAGCACATAGAAAATTATCAAAGGTAAAATAATACCATAATGGCTTTATTTCACTTGCTCTGTGGTAATAAAGCCATATCATCACTTTGACAAATAAGGCCATATGGCTTTCTTGCCTATGGCCTTATAGCACGGCATCCATTTCCTCTAATAGTCTTTTATCCCCTCTGCAATCTGGTTCCGAGCATCCCATAGTTGTACAACAGCAGCCTTGACAGTGATTGATGATATTAGACGTCAATATGATCGGGAATTTATAACATACATGTGCCTTCTTGACTTTTCGAAGGCACTCGACAGTGTTGATCACAACTTATTATATCTGAAACTCTAAGTGCTCGTTGGATTCTCTGACTCATCTTCATTATTAATTAAAAATTATCTGACTGGCCGTAAACAATGGGTTATATCTGGTCAATGTATATCTACTGCGAGAAATATAACTACTGGTGTGCCACAGGGCTATATTCTTGCGGCCTCTTCTTTTCAGTATGTTTATTAATGGTATTTTTTCAGTGTTTAAATATGCTAATATACGTGGGTGTGATGATGATATACAGCTCTATATCGCAAACCGCATCGGACTAGTAGAAGACCTTAGCTCTAAACTAAATGAAGATCTTGACGCAATTCGTAACTGGGCTCTACTTAACAATCTGACTTTGAATCCTGCCAAACAATGTGTCCTTCCTATTAAGCAAAGCCATTATGATGTAAAATCTCTTCCATCTGTTTATATGGGGCAGACACCTCTTCAGTTCGTCGATAAAACTAAATATCTGGGTTTCCACATAAATTCATCCTTGAACTGCAAAGATCACATTAATAGTGTTATTAGGAAAATATACCTTACTCTTCGAAATTTGAGAATTAATGGTTCATATGTTCCTATGGATTTAAAACGAAATCTTGTGATTCAGCTCATTATTCCATATATTTTCTATGCTGCGGAAATCTATAGCAAACTGGACTCCCATAGCCATCACAAACTTTTAGTTTCGTTCAACAATGCCACTCGGTACGTTTATGTTATATCAAGATACACTAGCATTTCGTCGTATAGGAAGTTGATTCTTGGAATTGATTTGATTGACTACCTTAGACTCAGGAACATTATGTTTCTACACAGACTTCTTAATTAAAAGTCTCCTCATTACCTCTATGAAAAGCTTAAAATCCGTACATCTTCGAGATGCATGACTCATATTTTGCCAGACTTTAGATACACTAATGGTGAGTTTCACACTCGTCATTTAAAAGCTCAATTTAAAAGCTCGTAGACAATTTTCACATTAAATGACATTTAAATGACAGCCATCGGGCATTTAAACTACATTTAAATGGAGAATTTTCAACTGTGAAACTGGCCATAATTCAAGAAGATTGTTTTTCATTAATGCAATCAAACATTGGAACACATTACCTATACATATACGGCTGATTAATAATGCTAGCAGTTTTAAAAAATCTCTCTTTCAACTCATAAAAAGCCAATCCTAAATTTCTACCTTCACCTTCTATTCCATCTCAGCTTCTTTCTCTATCATTATTGGAATCAGATAATCACTTAATTTTTGCTTGGCTTGATATGTACTTATGAAAAATTGTTAGATTTAAGTGACTTTATGCTTCGATTTTTGTTTTCTTTTTGTATCCGCTTGTTAATGATAATAATAATGACTATCGACTTGTATTAATGTATTTTTGGACTATAAAATAATTATATTCTTATTGTCCTTATGCTGAACTTAATAAATAAATAAAGTAATTCATATACAGGCTGTTCCAAAAACTTTCCGAAAAAAATTAAACGCGCAATAGCTTGGTTCAATATGAATATTTTTTGTTCTAGCACCACTGTTCTAACGGCTACCGTTTTCGAGCTGTAGCGTCTCAAAATATAATGCATTTCTAAATGCATTTAATTCATTTTAAAACAACTTAGTTGTTTTTAAACATTTTTATCTGTGTATGTGTCAAAAAAAAAATTGTGAAATTTGTTTTCCATTTTTCTTTGTTTTCGTGTACCTTTAAATTCGATTCGCGATAAAATTTTCAAATTCTGAGTATGCGGATTTGGTTTTTTATTATGGCAAAGCTGATGGGAATTCATTGGCAGCGCAGCGTATGTATGCTGAAGCTTTCCCCCAGAGAGATGTTCCCCACCACACCGTCTTCAACAGTACGTTTGATCGCCTTCGTGAGACAGGTTGCGTTAATAAATGTAGGGATGACAGAACGAGGGGCTTTCAGCAGAATGCAGAAGACTCTGTTTTGGCAGCTGTGTTGCAAGACGCAACAACAAGTGTAAGAAAAATAGCTAAAGAAAAGGAAATACCACAATCTCAGGTGTTTAGAATTTTAAAACATCACAAGCTCCATCCGTATCACTACACACCGGTACAATCGTTGCACGAAGTTGATTGTGAAAAGTGAATTGAGTTTTGTACGTTAATGTTGGCGAAAGATACACAAAATGAAAATTTTTTGAAAAAAATTCTATGGGCGGATAAATCCATATTCAACCGAGAAGGTATCACACATTTTCATAATTTACATTTTTACGCGCAAGAAAGCACCAAAACCGTTTTAATTTCAATGTTTGGGCAGGCCTCATCGGAAATTGCGTTATAGGCCCCCATTTCTTACCAGATCGGTTAAATGCAATATTGTACATGGATTTCCTCCAAAACGAACTTATGGATGCTCTCGATAATTTTCCATTAGCAACATTAGCCGGAATTACTTTTCAACACGACGGTTGTCCCGTACACTCTAGCGTTGTAGTCAAGAACTTTTTAAATAGTAGTTTTGGTACGAATTGGATTGGACGCAATGGACCAATCAAATGGCCACCGAGGTCTCCGGATCTAACACCGTTTGATTTTTATGTTTGGGGTCGGGCAAAAGAGCTCATTTACAATGAAGAAATAATTTCATGCAATCAACTTAAACGCAAAATAAAGGAGGCCTTTCAAACCATTCAGGAAGAAATAACGCTGGATGTTACAACCACTGAAATTACGCGACGATATGTAAAATGCACCACCATGCATGGCTCTCGTTTTGAGCATTTGTAAAAAAAAGTAAAGAAAAATTTTTTTTTAACAATTAATTCAACGAAAATTTATTTAAAAATTGAAAGTTGTTTTTGAAATTTAACAAATGCATTTATCTTTGAGATTCAATAACTCGAAGATGGTAGGGACAGTGGTGCTAGAACAAAAAATATTCATATTGATCCAAGCTATCGCGCATTTAATTTTTTCTGAAAGTTTTTGGAACACCCTCTATATGTAATTTCAAATGATATTTTTTAAATTTCAATTGAAATTGATGTAGCTTTAAGGTAGTGATAATTGAAAGTTGTGATGTTTTTAGTACCCTGTAATTGTATTTAATATTGTTTATTTTTTATATAAAATGCATATATTTATTGTTTTGTTTGCTTTTTTTGCCTTAAAGCTAAGAGTAAATGAATATATTATCTTCGCAAAGCAGAAAGCTTTAGAAAAGGTTAAACAAATTTAAACTTTTAACATTCATAAGGGATTAGTAGAGATTTCCATATTCATCATCTTCAAACTCTCTTTCGGTAGTTTCATCGTATACAGCTGTGGTGACGCTTTCAACCGTTGTTGTATTCGGATAGTAGAAGCTATAATTCAAAAGTGGCAACGAAGGCGGCGGTACTACTTCTTTAGGTATCCCAAATCCATCCAAGCGGCCCGCTGCTATAACCTCGTCTACTGCACAACAAAATATAACACCCATTGACCGATAACGGAATGTCGAATGGACATTTTCTAACCAATCAAGTTGATGACAAATATCAGTACAAAACATTATCTCATTTTCGTCATAGAACTGGGGAGAGAAGGCAAATGGTAAAATAAAATGAATCATAGCATTGTTCTGTCAGACTTACATCATAGAAAGGTGAATTGACACCAATCACAACCACGGCATCACTGTCGTTTCTCGTTGACTTCAAGTAGTTCCAGATGTACAAGGGCAATTTATTATTTGCACTATCAACCAGCTCGATCATAGTAAGATTTTTGTTGCAACTCTCCTTACGTATGGGTGCGGTCACTGCATGCGATATGCCTGCCAATATATCGTATTCATTGACGTCCGATTCGATATGTCTGGCTAGAGCCTCTTCGTAAAATTGCCAGTTACCAAGTCGTAAGCCCGACCACCAATCGATGTCAAGCAATCCGCGGAACTCCAGGAACATGTCACGGAACAGTTTGTAATTTTGTACAATGGCTTCGTTTTTATAGTTAGAAAATGCCATCCATTTATTAATTTGAGGATTATCATAAGTATATGTTCTGAAATATTAGCGACAAATATTAGTGGTAAATCTTAACTTGTATCACAAATTTAAATAAAAATAAACGAAAATGGCGGTCATCTATTAGTCCTACGCCCAGCGAAATAAATATAAAGGCAACACCATTTTTGGTTTTTTCCAAATGTCGTGAGGAATTTTCATGTTTTTATTTTATATTGTATTAGTCCTTGGAAAATTAAATACTTTTCAGCAAAAATAGTATGAATATGACGTCTTCAAGGTGAATCAACAAAAATAAACTAATTACTAGTGCGAAATATTTATAAAGGCAACAGGTTTATTCGAATATTCTAAAAAGTTTCGTAAGACATTTGATCTCCATTATCGCTAATAACTTCTACTAAGCATCTTGGCATTGAGTTTATCAACGAATGAATATGCGCAAGATCAGTTACCTTCCATTTTCTGGTATTGCTTCTCTTCGATCCTTGACATTCTTTAACTGGAGTCCTGGGTGGTAAACTTGGGTAGGTAAATAGACCAGAGGTTCTCGATCGTATAGAGATCAGAACTAAGTACAGGCCAGTCGAGAGTTTGTATTATTTCTGGGCTCCAGAAACTTTGGAGTTTTATTAGTGCGATGTACTATTGCGTTGTCGTGCTGGATGATAAATTCTGGAACACAAGTTTCCTCTCCAGAATTAACTAAGACGACATCCAATAGTCGAATATAATACTCGGAGTCAATTCTTGTGCAAACGAAACATATTGGAGTGGTTCCTCTATAACTCATACCTGCCCAAACCATAAGGGAGTCACCGCCAAAATTTCTCCTCTGACGCATAATTTTGGAAAAATCTCTGGAACGCCAATATTCGTCCCAGCCATCAGGTACATCCAAATTTAATTTTTGGATCGGCAAATATCAACGCTTGTCCAAAAATGTGTATATTTCAGCGAATTTAAATCTGTCTAATTCGTGTCTTGGCATGAGACCAAGTTTTGCATACTTTTTCCCAAATGACAGTTGCAAATCGCGTTTCATTATTTGTTGAACACGACGCAACCCTGCTCCCAAGCTCAATTCAGCAATAATTTCCTTATCGCCGAAGTTTTCTTTGACAGCAACCCTTTTGATTTCTCTTTTGGCGCTGCCACTGATCAGTGGTGTCCTTTCTGGTCGTTTTGTGTTTCCATATTAGCCCCCCTATTTTATAAAATTGTCAATGACACAGCTAGATCTTTTCAATCGCCTCGAAATTTCCCTATTGGACAGCCAATCTTAAATTGTTTCCTTTTCTTCTTTACTTAGGTACTTTCCTCCTGTTATTCTTTATAAATTACTAGCTGACCCGGCCGACTTCGTCCTGCCTACAAAAGTATTGCCTGTAACTGTATTGTACACCAATGCTTTTGGAGACCGCCTTGATGAATCATATTAATAACAGGCCTGCATCAATGATTAAAAATGTATAGCACTAATGATTCCAAAATGATTTAATTTTTTTTATTATATACATCATAGCGGCCCCGGCGGACTTCGTTCCACCCAAAAATACAACAAAACTATTGCAAGACAATGCAATTCTAACAATGCCACTTAAACTTTCACAATCCATCAGATGACGTTTCGAATTAAATATGGCGGCATTGTACTATTAAAATAAACCAAAAAATTTACAGTCCATTAAACGAAACATTAAATAAATTATTTTCTTAAATATAAAATTTTCTTAGCAAACCATCCTCTTTATTTGAGTACTTTGTGATACACAATATCGTTTTTTGTTCCGGTGCCAACACAAACAAAGCAGATGGCTTACCAACACGTGAACATTCTACATACAATTGCCCATGTGAAAAACATTCATTTTCTAAATTCAGACCACAAATGTCCAATGATTGGCCTTGAGCCTTGTTAATTGTCATGGCAAACGCAAGACGAACCGGGAATTGAATGCGTTTGAATTCGAAAGGCATGTCTGTCGGTATCAAAGGAATACGCGGAATGAGAACTTGTTCTCCTTTAAACTTGCCTTTGAGAATTGTTGCGTAAATGATATTGTTCGTGATTTGCTTCACAATCAAACGCGTTCCGTTACACAATTTAGGAGGTTGCAAATTTCGAAGCATAATCACTACTGAACCAAGTTTAAGTTGTAAAATGTGTTGCGGAACACCAGGCAAATCCAAAGAATTCAAAAATTCAGTGGGGTAATTCGTAGCCTCATCTTCATTTACCACACAATCAACAGATTTGAAGGAATGCATTTGACCACCAATTTGATTTTGAATTTTAAAATTAATCTCATTCACATCCTTGTTTTTCGCTGCCAAAATTGCGCGTTCACTTAACCAATCGTGATTCAAATAATTTACAACAATATCCGGAAACACTTTACCAATTAGTTCATCTTTCGATGTAACAAAATTACAAAAATTCGACGGAAATGAAATCAAACCGGTTGTGACATCCACCGGGACTTCACCATTACCGATGGCTATCAGCTGTTTGGAGAACACATCAGCTGTGGGATCGTTTTGTAATGAAACTCGCATATTCGTATTCAAGTTAAGTATCTTCACAAAGCGCCACAAAGACGATGACTTCAAGGAAGCGTTTACTGCATCAGCAGCAGTTGATTTTGGAATGACAGGTAGCGTTTGACGGAAATCACCAGACAATAGAATCATAGCGCCTCCAAAATGTCTTGAATCATTGCGTAAATCCTTCATCGTCCGATTAACTGCTTCCAAATTGATTAAAACAAATCAAAAAAAACCTATCGCAGCACGCTGGGTGGTAAAAATAAGACATTTTAAAATCTTTTTTTTGACGTTTTTTTTCACTTTTTTTTAATTTTTTTTTTAAAACCCGTACTGAGAAAATACCTTTCCAACAAAGTACAAATCATCAAAATCGGTTCAGTTATGGGATTACATCGCTTCGGACACTTTCTTTTATATATATAGATTATTTTTTAATTTGTAATATGTAGATTAATTTAAACAATGCAGTGGGTACCGACCTACGACAGTGTTTTGCCCATAACTTTTACAATTATGAGAATCCCAAACATCTGATTACTGTTTTGGAATCGTTGGACTTGCGCGCAAATTTCTATAAAATTTGAATGAAATCGGAGCTTACTATTTTTTTTTAAATTAATTTTTTTAAAATAATTATAAAAAAAAAAATTTATAAAAAAGAAAAACAAAAAAAATTAATAACAGAATATAGTTTGTTGTGTTCTCTTTAATATGACACAAATTTCGTAAAAATCGGCCAATCCTTGTCAGAACAGCAACCTTTTTCATAAAACCTAAAAAACGATTTTTTGCTCATTTTAAATTTTTGAACTCCCCATAAAAATTACAAAAACAAATTAATCAAAAAAATAAATGAAAGCGATCATTTCTATGATAATTTAGAAACGTTTTTTTAACATTTCGAGCAAAAAAAAATTCTTAGGTCGATATTAAAAATTCTGACCCATTAGTAAATGTTACATTGGGGAAAAAAACAGAATAGTTTCTCTGCTGAAGGTTTTTTTTTGCTATTGCACTTTCTGTTTTCTTACATCTGCCTTTAACATTAGATGTTGGTTGATTGTAAAGGCTGCAAGACAGCACGCTATCTAGCACACTTATGCTAAAGAAGCCCGTAGTGATACCTGCAGTTTCCTCCATAGCAACTATTGACTAGTCGTCCAGCCAATTTGCCCTTTCAATAAATTTGTCTATAAGACCTACAGGAATATCCACTTGTCCTTGAACATATTATCGGCCCACTGCCTGATCTGCAAACGGCAGCTAGAGATTGGCATACTAACACCTTCTTTTCCCGGAAGAACCAGTGCCGTAGTATCCTGTCTAGGTAAAGCCTCCGCTACGCAATTGCCTGGAATGTCGCTATGTCCCGGTACCCAGATGAGCCTGATGTCAAAATACTCTGCCATCACCCTAAGTGATGAATGACATTCTTTCACCGTCAGGGACGTAGCAAACATGGCTTTCAGGGATTTTATGGATGTAATATTATTAGATGTAATATTTTTAAAATACATAAAGCAATATTTAGATCACTGTTATAATTGATTTTGTTTTGTCATAAACAGAGCGACGACAAAAAGTATTGAATAGTATAGAGAACTTATTGAACTAGTTTTCCCCTCTCATGTAGAGGGTCTGAGTAAAAGAGCATAAACGAGTCATATTCTCTTTATACAATATTTCATTAGAAATTCACGTTTTCGACAATGTTGTTACATAAAACAATTCAAAAAGCATAAATGTTTCAAAAGGCATCAATGTTTCACATCAAAATTATGAATGGACCAAGTTATGATAAAAAGAGGGTAATACATTTTGAATCATTCGCGAGATGTCACCAGTGCTTTTGAGTCAGACAATTCGTTCCATGAGTCCTCTGTACTATTCAATACTCTTTCGCGCCGACGACTTGTTTGTTAGTTCACTGCCGCTACATCAATGCCATCGTACTTATTTTCAGGCAGGTTGTTGTACAACGACCACGTATGTGATGCTAACGCTGTGTGTTGTTTGCACGTGTTCACTTTGATAGATTGCCCTACCGTACCTATAGATATTAACATTTCAAAAAACTTCTAACAGTTTGAATATTTTCTTTGTAATTTTTAGAAGGCCGTCATGGAATTTGGTAACTTAAACACAAAGGCGGACATGAATCGGTTTCACTGGTCGTTATAAACATTAAAAACTGTTATTAAAAAAGCAATGTTTCGAACAAACCTGACGCGTCTTATATGAAAAGTCTATTTTTCAAACAAAATGAAAACTTGTTTTCTAAATAGATTGTTTTTATGTGCAAACTAGTCCTTTCTATTCACTAAGTCTAATTTAGATTCCATGAAAAATGAAATTAAAGTTAAAATAGAAGAATATGGTTTGTACAGTACAAGCTCAATACACGTCTGTGTAAAATAATGTTTATGCGGGGTTTTTAATAGTTAAACTCTATGTCAATATTGCATCAATTGTTGTCCGAGGCAAATACTCTCTATGTACTGGCCTAATACAATTTGCAATAATGACCTCTGGCAACGCACAAGTAACAGCCCTATTGAATTATAAGTAGACATAGGTAGAAGAAAAGGCAATTAGATCCGCCATATAGTACTTAGGCGTTCAACATCAGATATTGCTGGAGCGGCACTTGAATAGAAGTCTCAGGGGTCTCACACGGCACGGAGACCATCAAATACAAGGTCGGAGCAATAAGTCCGTGACTTTTTGAATGAAACAGTTTAAACAGTTTTTTTTTGCAAATAACATAATCTCTTTTTAGCTCAATACACTTAGTCCAACGTTTCTCCAGTTTTTGTATCCCTTCCAAAAAATAGGATTTTTCGAGGTCCAAAAAAAAGGAATTTCTTTGATCAATAATTTCATCGTTGGAGCCAAATATCTGTCCACCGAGCCATTTCTTTAGATTTGGAAATAGGAAATAGTAACTGGGGGCTAAATCCGAAGAATATGGCGGGTGATTAGCCCAATTCATGGAATTTTGCCATTGAGACTACACACGTGTGCACCCTTGCATTATCTTGATGGAAAATAACTTTTTTCTTGGCCATATGGGGTCGTTTTTTTAAATCCTTGTTAAATTGGTCCAATAATTTGGCACAATATTCGCCGTTTATTGTTTTTCCCTTTTGAAGGTAATCGATGTGGATTATCCCGGGTGCATCCCAAAAAACTGTTGACATCACCTTATTGGCCAATAAACTTTCCTTGGCCTTCTTCGGAGCCGGTTCACTCGGAGAAACCCATTGTTTAGACTGCTGCTTGATCTCCGGAGTGTTGTAATGGATCCATGTTTCATCCACAGTTACAAAACGCCGCAAAAACTCCTTCGGATTGCGGTGAAACAACTCCAAACAATCCTTTGAAGTTGTCACACGATTACGTTTATGGTCAATTGAGAGCAAACGCGGCACCCATCTTGCAGACAGCTTCTTAAACCCAACTGATCATTTAAAATCGAAACGGAAATTCACTTATTTCCATTTTTAAAAAAATGCACGAGGTTGTATGTTTTGAACAGCGGTTAAACGCAAAGTAAATGACGGAACTTGCTCAAAATTTGACAGTAGTCTATTAACATGTGGTACTTGATGGGAGCAGTGTTGCATTTCATATAACTACGAGGTAAGTTCGAAAAGTCACGGATTTATTGCTCCGCCCTCGTAGTGGTGTGTGAAAAAGGAATATATACAAACTCGGCTGTCATGGAACCAAATTAAAACACTTGGCAGAGGCAGAAATCGATGGAAATAATTTATTGACGCCCTATATTCTTCGTCAACCTTTCATTTGGACTTCGTATTAGAATATTTATTTATATTGTTTCATTTTATTTAAATAAATAAAGTATATATATATATAAATATAATATGTATATACCGCACCGAAACTACAAAGGAATCATTGTTCAAAATTTTCAAATTCTCTGTAGAGACAAAATACTGGGTTACAAAGTTACAAAATTCATGCAAATTCTTAATAATGGGCATATTCATACTGGATATTTTGACTAAAGTGTAGTTAGAATTACGACTTTTAGGGGGATAGAAATGGTCCTTGCTTATGGTTTTTAAACAACAAATTTAAATCTGAAAATGTTGACTCTTTTGTAGTAATGGTGCTATATATGTTTCAGAGTAATGAGAACAAAAGTTCCAATGAATACTTACTTTTTAGATACAAAATTTGTATCAATATCAGAAATTTCCATTAAGGGGTTGAATGTTTCTAGTATTGTTGGAGACTGAAAAGAAAAATAGTTTTAAAGAAATTAAAAACGAAAAAACTGTCGAATGTTAAAGAGTTATAAGTTCGTTGTCGTAAAAACTTCTACTGCCGCAAAATCGAACAAAATTTCAAAAGAGCCGAAATAGCTATATAAACAAACAGCACTATATTTTTTTTTGTTCGAATTTTTTGAAAATAATATAAAGCTAATAGATAAGATTAGTACTAAAAAAGTCTTGAGCTTTAAAAAAATTAAAAAAATTTTCCTTTCACAATGAAAGTATATATGGGGATTTCCAGAACGGCTGGCACGGATTTTTTGTTTTCATTCCATATCTTCTGCAATATTGATTTTTTGAATATTATTGTTGTATGCACTATAATTGTATTTATACAATATTACAATATTGTATTATGGGATTTTCCAAAATTTAGTCATATAGATAGAAATTAAAAAAAATTCTAAATTTCTGACGTCTCAAAAACTACTACTCTTTTTAAGCCACATTAGGGAAATCATAATTTACGTTGGATGACGAAAATGACAACAAATTACCATACCCAAACTTAATTGATATCAGTGCTCAAACTTAATTGCTATCAGCAGACCACAGCTTCTGCATCCTAGACGAATAATTATCAACACAGCGACAAATGTTCACAATAGAGTTCTAAAGATCAGTTTCATGTGGAGAACTAAACTAGAATAAAGGAAATTCTGCGAAAAAATTATTTCACGGCCAGAACTATAAAAGACCTACTGGTTCGAACTAGGCATACAAGATAATTTAAAGCACCATGACAATTTAAATGAACAAGACGAAAACCCACCAAAAGTTTACAAATCTCTGACATACACATACATAAGAAAATGCTTTCCCATTACATCCCATGGAGGGATTTGGGAGAGCTTGTCACAACCAGTGAGCTATGCGCTTTCTAATTTTACCCTCACTGATTGTGACTTACAGTTTTACACCGCTTCCGACCTGCATTTTTGAGAAGCTTTTTCATAGCTAAGTACTCGATAGTGTCGCCTTCGCTAAGCGAGGTGACCGTCATCGAAAGAAATCTAAGGTAGTCAGAGCAGGAATCGCATGGACGTTCTCGTGTACATGATCCGTGCACACCTACCATAGCACCACTGATATCTGGATATTCCGAGAGCCTAAATCGGTTCGATAACTATAACAAGGGGCCGTTGAATTTGACGTTGAAATCACACAATATGCACTCAGAGCAAGACATAGTCGAAAGTGACGAAATAGGACAAGCCTAATATTGTATACAGGATAAAATGCAATGGTGACCAGATGACATATGCCAAAATCTATACGTTGGCATTACAATGACGAAGCTGAAGATTTTACAGCCACGTATAGTCCTATAGAGCAGAAATCAGCATTAGCAGCCCACTGTGCCATGACGGATCATAATCCTAACTAACGTTATCCTAACCAAATCCTAACGACGTTGACATTTTAGCGGAGGAGAGAAACTACTCACGACGATTTACTCTCGAAATGCTGCACATAATTTACGATCCGTCAAAGAAACACTCAATTACATGACCCGCATTTAACGATGCACTCAAATATGGAGCGCTCAATATGTCAAATATGTAGTTGACAGAAGCTTCCACACTACGCACCTGTACCACGATTCGTATTTCGTGGGTAACCCAGGGTAACCCATTACCATTTTAGTGAGAAATGGATAGCGAAATGGGAAAAATAATGGGTCTTTACCCAAAGTAATGAAAGATTACCCATCGTGGGCTGGTACCCACGACAATGGGGAATTACCCACCATGATTACCCGTTACCCACAGGGTATTGAGGAAACTAATATGTAACTACCCACGATGGTGGGGGAATACCCATCACGGTTATCCATTACACATGGGGAATTGGTATTCGGCCTTTACACAATACACACGGCAAATACAATGATTGGATATTTTTTATTGTGGGAAACAGACGGTGTACGCGATGGTCGCGATGAATTGACTCGGCGCCGCTATCAAAAGCGTGGGCCTTCGTATGACACATTATAGTTACATAAATATCTATAAATAAAAATATTGAAGAAGATCCAATGTTTTCGACAAAAATTTGGTCATGGATGATAACAATAGCTGAAATAGCTGAATAGCACTCTGAAGAGGTTAAGCAGCTATAAAATAAAAAATGAATTGTTTCCCATTACATTCCATGAAGGAATTAGGGAGAGCTTCTCACAACCAGTGAACTTTGCCCTTTCTAGTTTTATACGCCCTGATTGCGACCTAAAATTTTTACACCGATTCCGAACGATATTTTGAGAAGCTTTTTCATGGCTAAATACTCGATAGTAATAACATGATAACTAAATAATGCATCCTCCGAATTCCCTCCAGTAATTTCGTTCATTTCCAATTCCCGCATTCACAAGAAATGCATCCGGCAATCCAGAGAAATTTGCAAATGAAACAAATGGAAACTCTTCGCGCACTAGGATACTCTTTATTTGTTTTAAATTTTTGTATTTTTGTAAAATATTAGTTCCCTGAAATAACAACGATTATTAGTAGGGATGTGATATTTCCGACTACTGAATTTTGTCAAACATTTACTACTGCTACGCATCAGTTGTTAAAGCTACGAAACTGTCGTAAACAACGCTGATTTTATACAAATTTTTACTACCTTTGCACACACATATAAATTGCACACCGGCTCATCCATCAATCTAAAAATTAAAAATTTTAATTTCTAGACAAAGTAGCAAAGGGTACTTGACGTTAATGCTTGTACACGTTTTTTACATCAACAAAACATATTCATCACAACAATGGAGCATATTGATCACAGTAATGGCTCATATTCGTCGCAGTGACGAAAAATCCCCGGATGATGAAATAATTTTAGTTGCGGCGATATAAAGGGTTTTTCAACAGAGACGCTACAAAGTAAATCGATAGGGACAGCCAACGACACCATATTTTTTCCCGCTCTTTTGACATTTCTCTTCAGTAAGGTTTGCCATTTCATCATGGAAAGATATACGAGCCAACAACGAGTCGAAATTATTAAAATTTACTACCGAAATTTGGAGTCAGTGGCCTCAACTTAAAGAGCGCTATGTTCAATTTCTGAATTCTGAATTTCATTTCTGGCTGAATAGCTTCGTCAATAAGCAAAATATGCAATATTGGTCAGACAGCAACCCACACGTAATCCACGAGTCTTCATTGCATCCCGAAAAAATTACGGTTTGGTGCGGTTTATGGGCCGGCGGCGTCATTGGGCCGTACTTCTTCCGTGATTATCAAGACCGGCACATTACTGTGAATGCGAATCGCTACCGTTCAATGATAATTTTTGGCCCCAATTGGATAATAGGAACTTGGAGGACATGTGGTTCCAACAGGACGGCGCCACAAGCCACACAGCGAATGCCACAATCAATTTATTGGAAACCAAGTTTGGTGAACGTGTTATCTCACGAAATGGTCCAGTCGATTGGCCGCCTCGGTCGTGCGATTTGACGCCGTTAGATTATTTCCTGTGGGGCTGCGTCAAGTCTATGGTCTATGCCAACAAGCCAGCGACGATTGATGAACTTCGTACGAATATCGCTCGTGAAATTGCAGCAGTATCGCCCGATTTATGCTTGAAAACCGTCGAAAATTGGGTTCAGCGTCTGGACTTCTGATAGCGTGCCCGTGGTGCCCACGTAAAAGAAATCGAGTTCCATACATAATGGCATCGAACGTACTTTCACATGAATAAAGAATTTCATTGGTATCTAAAACCGGTTTTGTTTTATTTAAAAAACTTTTGTAGCGCTCTTATTGAAAAACCCGATATTTTAGTACAATTCTCTTAGTTTTATATCAAAATTAAAAAAAATTATATTGACAAATTTCGTCAATAATACTTACTTACTTACTTATCCGGTCTCGGACAACCCCGGGGGGTCAGGGACCTTACAAAACGAAGATAACATATTTCGCCAACCAGTTCGATCTTTTGCTTTATCTCTCCAGTTGGCAATACCAAGTGTACGCAGGGATTCGTCAACCTGATCCCTCCAGCGGAGTCTTGGTCTTCCTATTTTTCGTCTTCCTTCGAGTTCGGTTTCTAAAAGCCTTCGCGCTGGTTCATCTTCATCCATTCTACTGACATGGCCTAGCCAGCGCAATCGCGTTATCTTGATCCGCTTAACTATGTCAATGTCAGGATAAAGCTCATACAGCTCATGAATCATGCGTCGCCGATACTCGCCGTTGTGCACTCTCTCGAAGACTCCTACAGATGTTTCGTCTGCTTGCGATAGGACCCAGGATTCTGCGCCATAAAGCAAGACAGGTTGAATGAGAGTCTGGTACAGCTGGACTTTTGTTACTCGAGAGAGGGCTTTATCTCTAAAGTGCTTGCTTAGCCCAAAATAACATCTATTCGCAAGCACAATTCTCCGTTTGATCTCAAGGCTGACGTTGTTGTTTTTGTTCACGGCAGATCCGAGGTATATAAATTCGTCCACTACCTCGAAGTTATAACGGTTATCAACGTTCACGCTTTGGTCTAATCGCGTGGAGGCCCTGTTCGTTGAAACCATTAATTTTGTCTTGTCCTCATTCACCGTCAGACCCACTTTTGCTGACTCCTTCTCAATTCTCGAAAAAACCGCAGTAACTTCTCTAATTGTGCGCCCAATGATATCTATATCATCAGCATACGCGAGCAGCATGTGACTTTTGCTGCTGATGGTTTTATTCATATTGACTGCAGCTTTTCTCATAATGATCTCCATTAAGATGTTAAAGAGATCGCACGATAGGGTGTCGCCTTGCCTGAGGCCTCGCTTAGTTTCGAAAGGTTCGGTAAGATCCTTACCAACTTTCACTGCGGATTTGGTGTTCGTCAAGGTCATCCTCCAAAGGCGTATGAGTTTTGCAGGAATACCAAGCTCAGACATTGCTTCATAGAGTTTCTCCCGTATCGGACTATCGAAGGCTGCTGTATAATCGATAAATAGATGATAGGTGTCGATTTGTTTTTCGTGTGTCTTCTCCAGGATTTGGCGTAGCGTGAAAATCTGGTCAGTTGTCGATTTTCCAGGCCTAAAGCCACACTGGTATGGTCCAATCAGGTCAGCAATAATTGGTTTTAGTCTTTCGCACATTATACTTGATAGAACCTTATATGCTATGGATAAAAGGCTTATTCCACGGTAGTTGGCACAAATACTCGGGTCACCTTTTTTAAATATGGGACATAGTACACTGAGACTCCAATCGCCGGGCATGCATTCATCTAACCAACTTTTGCTAATGAGCTGATGCATGCACCTTATCAGCTCATCGCCGCCAGCCTTAAACAGCTCCGCCGGTAATCCATCGGCTCCTGCGCTTTGTTGTTCTTAAGCCGGGCAATAGCTGTTCTGACCTCGACTTGGTTAGGAGGGGGGCAATCCACGTCGTCGTCCATATTGTGATCGATTGTCCCATCGTCATCGGATATCTCAGGTACTAGTAGCGCGGAGAAATGCTCTCTCCATATTCCCAACATGCTCTGCACATCTGCGACGAGATTTCCGTCCTTGTCTTTACAGAAGGGGGGCCCTGAACCGTGTCCATTAGTTCCGTTTTTAACTTTTTGGTAGAATTTTCGGGCTTCGTTCTTCCTTCTGTATGTCTCAATTTTCTCACTCTCGCGTTTTCTCCACTGCCGTTTCTTACGCCTAAAGAGACGGTTTACCTCCTTTCTCTTCTCCCTATACCGCTCAGTTGCAGCTCGCGTTGCAATTGACTGAAGCATTACTATACGTGCAACGTTCTTTTCGCCATTTGCTATGCGACACTCTTCATCGTACCACGGTTTATTGCGAAGCGGTTTTTCGAAACCAAGTACGGTTGTTGCGGCAGTTTTTATAGAGTCGGAAATGGGTTTCCACTGCGCATCAGGATCGTCATCGGGAGGGGGTGGGTTCTCTGCCAAAAGTTGCGAGAGCTTCCTTGAGTAGGCTGTGGCTACCTCTGGTAATTGCAGCTTTCCGATGTCCAGATTTTCGCTCTACTTAATCTTGTGCGAACCTTTGCTGCTACCAGGTAGTGATCAGAATCGATGTTAGCTCCTCTGATCACTCGTACGTCCATTACACTGGATGAGTGCCTTCCATCAATTACCACGTGATCAATTTGGTTCTTAGTTCTTTGATCAGGGGATACCCAAGTAGCCTTGTGGATGTCTTTATGCTGGAATCTTGTACCACTAATGACCATGTTTTTTGCCGCGGCAAAGTCAATCAGTCTCATACCGTTGTCGGAACTGTCAGCATGAAGACTGAAATTGCCAATAGTTGGATTAAACACATTCTCCCTTCCTACATTGGCATTAAAATCTCCTAGTACAATCTAAATGTCATGGCCAGGGAAGCGGTCATACATTTCCTCTAGACGATAATAGAATATGTCTTTGGCATCATCATCTTTCTCTTCTGTCGGGGCATGCACACAAATTAGGGAAATATAAAAATATTTCGCTTTTATGCGGATTGTGGCTATTCGTTCACTCACAGGATTGAACCAAGAGACTAGATGTCGCAGTCTTTTGCCAACTACAAATCCGCAACCAAATTCAATTTTTTTTTTCATGGCAACTGTAGTATATATCGCAGTTTCTTTTTCTTGTGCAGCCATGTCCTGTCCATCGCATTTCCTGGATAGCGGTAATGTCAGCCTTATAACTTTCGAGGACATCTGCCAGTTGGATACTTGCACAGAATCTATATAGAGTTCTTACATTCCAAGTGCATATCCGTAAATCGTGGTCGTTATAACGTTTGCGGGGGTCGTCAACAAATAGGGGTTGTTTATGTTTTCTGTTTCGTTTTTGTATTTTCACTGCCATTATGAACGGTGGCGGGAGGCAAACCCAGCCCACCGGGTTTTTGCATTTTACCTACTGCCAGGATATTTGATTGCAGCCGCCCATTATGGATCAGACGCTGACCAGGATGCGATATGTTGAACCTGGATTTTCTTCTTTTAGTTTCTATCCGCCGTTGGCCCGTATGTTTGGCTCATCCGCCTTCTAAGGACAAAAGAATATGCCCGATTGTTTGATGAGCTTCAGTGACATCAGTCACCTACTAAACCTGATTTGATGCTCCTTTGTTTCGCCTTCTCACTCTAGCTAGCTAACGGAGGTTTCCGAAAAGCCATTGCCCAGGACATAATACACTGAGAAATAATTTAAAAATATTTCCAAATTTTTTCGAATCCCTTTCCTATACTTACATACTTATCCGGTCTCGAACAACCCCTGCAGGTCAGGGACTTTATAAAATGAAGACAAAATACTTCGCCAACCCGTTCGATCTTTTGCTTTTCCTGTCCAGTTGGCAACATCAAGTGTACCCAAGAATTCACCAACCTGATCCCTGGAGTCTCGGTCTTCATATTTTTCATCTTCCTTGGAGTTCAATTCAAAAACCGTCGTACTGGTTCGTCTTCATCCATTCTACTGACATGGCCTAGCCAGAGAAATCGTGTTATTTTGATCTGCTTAACTATCTCAATGTCGGGAAATAGCTAATAGTTCATGCGTCGCCGATACTCCCCGTTGTGCACTATATGACCATTAATTTTTCTGAGTATTTTTCTCCCGAAGACTCCTACAGATGTTTCGTCTGCTTACGATAAGACCCAGGATTCTGCGCCATAAAGCAAGACACGTTGAATGAGAGTCTGGTATAGGTGGACTTTTGTTACTCGAGAGAGGGATTTATAACTAAAGTGGTTACTTATATAAATTCGTCCACCACCCCGAAATTATAACGGTTATCAACGATCACGCTTTGGTCTAACCGCGTGGAGCCACTGCTGATGAAACTATTAATTTTGTCTTGTCCTTTTTTACCGTCAGACTCACTTTTGCAGCCTCCTTCTCAATTCTCGAAAGCACCGTGCAGTAACTTCTCTCCTTGTGCGCCCAATGATATCCATATCATCAGCATACGCGAGCAGCATGAGACTTTTAGTGTTGATGGTTTTATTCATGTTGACTACAGCTTTTCTCATAATTATCTTCATTAAGATGTTAAAAAGATCGCATTATAGGGTGTCGAGTAGTTTCTAAAGGTTCGGTAAGATTCTTACCAACTTTCACCGCAGATTTTGTCTTCGTCAAGGTAATCCTGCAAAGGCGTATGCCGTTTGCAGGAATATCAAGCTCTGGCATTGCTTCGTAGAGTTTCTCCCGTATCGGTCTTCGGGATTTTCTTTCCGTGGATCTTCTCCAGGTTCCAGGCCTAAAGCCACACTGGTATGATTCAATCGGGTCAGCGATAATTGGTTTGAGTCTTTCGCACATTATACTTAATAGAACCTTATATGCCATGGATAAGAGGCTTATTCCACAGTAGTTGTCACAGAGTCTCGGCTCATCCTTTTTAAATATGGGGCATAGAACAGTGAGACTCCAATCGCCGGCCACGCATTCATCTAACCAAATTTTTCTAATGAGCTGAGGCATGCACCTTAACAGCTCCGCCGGTAATCAAACGGCACCTCGTCGTGGTTAGCAAGTGTGCAGTCGACGTCGTCGTCCAATTTGATCGATTGTCTCATCGTCATTGGACATATCAGTTACCAGTAGCGCGGAGAAATGATCTATCCATATTCTCAACGTATCCTCTGCACATCTGCGATGAGATCTTCGTCCTTGTCTTTACAGAAGGGTGGCCCTGATCCATGTTCTTTAGGTCCGTTTTAGACAGAATTTTCGGGCTTCGTTCTTCCTTCTGTATGCCTCAATTTTCTCACACACGCGCTTTCTCCACTTCTGTTTCTTGCGCCTTTAGAGACGGTTGACCTCTTTTCTTTTTTCCCTATACCACTCAGTGGCACCTTGACTGAGTCATTTCCATACGTGCAGCGTTCATTTCATTATTTGCTATGTCACACTCTTCATCGTACTATGGTTTGTTGCGAAGCGATTTTTCAAAACCAAGTACGGTTCTTGTGGCAGTTTTTATACAGTCGGGAATGGGTTTTCACTGCGCTTCAGGATCGTCATCGGGAGGGGATGGGTTCTGTGCCAAAAGTTGCGAGAGTTCCTTGAGTAGGCTGTGGCTACCTCTGGTAATTGCAGCTTTCCGATGTCTAACTTTCTCTGCGTCTGGTTTCGTACGATTTTTGCTCTACTTAATCTTGTGCGAACCTTGGCTGCTACCAGGTAGTGATCAGAATCGATGATAGGTCCTCTGATCATTACACTGGGTGATCGTACGTCCATTACACTTCTTCGTTCTTTGATAAATCTTCTGTCATGCCCCGACGCAGAACACAAATTAGGATAGGAGCAGCTGACCAGTATGCAATATGTTGAACCGGGATTTTTTTCTTTTGGTTTCTATCCACCGTTGGCCTATATGTTTGGCTCATCCGCCTTCAAAGAACAGAAGAATATGCCCGATTGCTTGATGAGCATTAGTGACAACTACACCTGAGACGCATTAATGGTCGCATAGCCAATCATGCTGCTCATCGAAAAGAAGCCCTTTTCATAAGTTAAATCTTTAGTTTATTTTTTCAGTATGATAATATTTTAGTATTCTTATATTTTTTTTGATAGTTTATTATTCAAGCCCATTCTATGTCTCTATTAATAGAGGAGATATAGTTTTTTTTTTAAAGGAGTTTCGCGCAAAATGCATCCTCATAAATCCTGACAAACCTTATAGCTAATTCAGATCCAGCCACAGATCAGCAGTTGTTTGAAATTCTGCTTTTGAAAAGTTCATCAAACTTATTAATTAAAACTTAAAAATTAAATGTGAGACACGGACCTCAGATTTGTACCACTACCGGAAGCAAAAAGTAATGTGGTTTTCTTTAGAAAACTTTTCAAATTTTTCTATAGAAGAGTTTTAAAAAATTTTTTTAGAAAAGTTGTCAAATTTTTCTATAGAAATCTTTTAAAATTTTTCTTTAGAATTGTTTTAAAATTATTCTATAGAAATTTTTTGAAGTTTTTCTATAGAAATGTTCTCAAATTTTTCTATAGAAAAGTTTTAAAATTTTTCTATAGAAATGTTTTAAAATTTTTCTTTAGAATAGTTTTAAAATTGTTCTATAGAAATGTTTTCAAATTTTTGTATAGAAATTTTCTCAAATTTTTCTATAGAAATATTCTCAAATTTTTCTATAGAAAAGTTTCAAAATTTTTCAATAGAAATGTTTTAAAATTTTTCTTTAGAAAAGTTTTACAATTTTTCTATAGAAATGTTTTAAAATTTTTCTATAGAAAAATTGTAAAATTTTATAGGAATCTTTCAAAATTTTTCTATAGAATTGTTTTAACATTATTCTATAGAAATTTTTTGAAATTTTTCTATAGAAATGTTCTCAAATTTTTTGACAACTTTTCTATAGAAATGTTTTAAAATTTTTCTTTAGAAAAGTTTTCTATAGAAATGTTTTAAAATTTTTCTATAGAAATGTTTTAAAATTTTTCTATAGAAAAATTGTAAAATTTTATAGAAATCTTTTAAAATTTTTCTATAGAATTGTTTTAAAATTATTCTATAGAAATTTGTCGAAATTTTTCTATAGAAATGTTCTCAAATTTTTCTATAGAAAAGTTTTCAAATTTTTCTATAGAAATCTTCTCAAATTTTTCTATAGAAATCTTCTCAAATTTTTCTATAGAAAGATTCTCAAATTTTTCTATAGAAAAGTTTTAAAATTTTTCTATAGAAATGTTTTAAAATTTTTCTTTAGAAAAGTTTTAAAATTTTTCTATAGAAATATTTTAAAATTTTTCTATAGCAATATTTTCAAATTTTTCTTTAGAAATGTTTTCAAATTTTTCTATAGAAATGTTTAGAAACTTATGTTCCATAATATGTCATGGCCTTGGACGGTTTCGATAAACCTGAAAATGTCAGCTTTTTTAAACTTTTTTCTTTTGTTTATTAATCAAATTAGCGCGAACTACACTTACTACAAACATCTACACATTTCACATTTGCATCAGCTGATTTGTTCGAAAGCCAGCGACAGTGTTGTATTCTTGGTAATAAAAAATTATAATTATATGTGAAATTATTGTAATTGGCAGATTCTACAGATAATATTATTTATTAAAATGTTTGTTTTGATACAAAATGTTTACATTTTCATTCATACATATTTCATTTCAAAGCGCCCAAAATGCTCTAGCGGTCGGTAGAATAAATTGATTCGAACAAATTCCAATTTGAAGTAGAAGTAGAACCTACTTCTATGACAAATTTGAATTCCAATTTCACGAAAAACATGAGAGAGCATTCTATGCAATACTGTGAGTGGGAACGAGAAGGCTTGAATTATAAATTCGTTGCTGCCATTGTGAACGCTACTTAAGTCTCTCAATAAATTAAATGTCGGAGGCATGGTTGCAAGTGAACTAGATAGAGGCAATAGTACACAACGTCGAACAAAACAACAACAGCCGCATTTCGTATTTTTGGGGCAAAATAGTTGTGTTAAATGCAATACAAATGTCTACCAACGATAAAAGAAAACAAAAAGTGCAAAATATATTTAAATTTCACAGTTCTATACCAAAACGAAATGAAAAAGTTAAGTCAACAGTTCTTGTAACTCCACTTGCTGTAAATTAATTTTAGTCGAATTTCTCTAATTTGCACAAACTTACGACGAAGAGTATGAAATGTAGCGTCAGATGAGAGAATTAATGTGTCTATTCTAAATTCGTCTATGAACACCCACACACATCAATCTCAGCAATTATGCTTAAATTATTATTTTCTGTTCTTCTTTTTCCTCATGCATTCTCGCATTGTTGTATTTTTCCATGGTATATCATTTTTGAAGACCGTGCTAGTGTCCGTTACATTTATTTGAATTGGAAAATGATATACCACGGAAATAAATGGTTTCAACGATCAGGGCCTCCACGCGATTATACCAAAGCGTGAACGTTGATAACCGTTATAATTTCGAGGTGGTGGACGAATTTATATACCTCTGATCTGCCGTAGACGAGGACGACAACGTCAGCCTCGGAATCAAGTGGAGAATTGTGTTTGCGAATGGATGTTGTTTTGGGCTAAGCAAGCACTTTAGATATAAAGCCCTCTCTCGAGTAACAAAAATCCTGACTCTACCTGACTCTCATACAACGTGTCTTGCTTTATGGCGCAGAATACTGGGTCTTATCGCAAGCAAATGAAACATCTGTAGGAATCTTCGAGAGATAAATACTCCGCAAAATTTATCGCCCTATACTCGCACAACGGCGAGTATCGGCGACGCATGAACCATGAGCTGTATGAGCTTGAACTCGACATTGATATAGTTAAGCGGATCAAAATAACGCGATTTTTTAAAGGTTGCCATTATTTTAATTAAATTTTAGCATCGACAACTCTAATGTTGAATGTTTTAGAAATGTCGAAGTTTTAGCGCTCCTGAAATTAAACCCTCTGCGGAAATGTCCACATACATAGCTGGTTTTCAAAAAGCTGCCAGTGTAATGTTGAATGAATAAATCTGTGGAAACGCAAATGTTTGGTAATGAAAATTGATCGAGTAACCACACCCTTTTGGTTGTACGTTCTGTATTTTGATTGTAAAGATTAGACCGTATCTCCACTCTGGATCATGCATGACAACACTAATGTATGGATTGGCATTGAAGACGAAATGCCAGTTGAAATTTATACACCTGTCTCACGATTCCAGCATAAGGATATTCATAAGGCGACCTGGATATCTCCTGATCAGCGGACGAAGAACCAGATTGATCACATAGTAATAGATGGCAGGCACTCTTCTAGTGGAATGGATGTACGTGTGATTCGAGGTGCCAATATCGACTCGGATCATTACCTGGTGGCTACGAAAGTTCGCACAAGACGGAGCAGGGCGAAAAACGTGTGAAGCCGAACACAGGAAAGATGGATATTGACAAGCTACAAATACCGGAGATATCGATGTCCTATCGACAGAAGCTCTCTCTCCTGCTAGAGCAAAATGCCGCCCTCCCGAAGACCCAGATGCGCCGTGGAAGCACATCTACCATTCTTTGGAAACCGCTGCAAGGACTGAACTTGGCTATCAAAAACCGCAGAAGGATAAGCCATGGTACGACGAAGAATGTCACATTGCAACTGATGAAAAATACGCTGCATGAATGGCAACGAAACAGCCAGTTACAACGCGTGCTGCGAGTGAGCGGTACAGGAAGCTAAGAAGGGAGGAAAACCAACTATTTAGGCGAAAAAATGGCAGTGGGAGCAGAGAGAGAGAGTGAAAGAACCGAAATGTGCAGGATGAATGGTGAATCCCGAAAGTTTTGCCAGAGGGTAAGAAGACGAATAACGGGCCTAATAATGGGCTACTCTCCTGCAAGGACGAGAATGGGAATCTGGTGACTGAGAAGCAGTGTGTGCTCAAAATGTGGAGAGGCCACTTTCAGCACTACTCCACTCGAATTCTTCCACTGAAGATCAGGAGGTAATGATAGTGGAAGATAGTGTAGATTGTACCCCCCCCCCCCCCCTTCCAAGACGGGATTAGAACTGCGATCTCCCGCCTTAAGAATAATAAAGCCGCTAGTGCGGATGGCCTACCAGATGATTTTTTTAAAGCAGGGGGCGAGGCTTACATGCATCAGCTTATATGCGGTATATGGCTGAGGGAATCTATGCCTGACGATTGGAGTCTCAGTGTATTATGTCCTGTATTCAAAAAGGGTGATCCGTGTGTTTGTTCCAACTATCGCGGTATCAGTCTTTTATCCATCGCGTATAAGGTCTTGTCGATCGTATTATGTGAACGACTAAAGCCAATTATTGAAAACCTGATTGGACCATATCAGTGTGGTTTTAGACCAGGCAAGTCCACGACTGACCAAATATTCACGCTACGCCAGACCCTGCAAAAGACCCACGAAAAGCAAATCAATACATAGCAACTTTTTGTCGATTACAAAGCTGCTTTCGATAGCCCCATACGGGGAAAACTGTGCGAAGCTATGTCTGAACTTGGTATTCCGGCAAAACTGATCCGCCTCTGTAGAATCACGCTGACCAATACCAAATCAGCAGTGAAAGTGGGGAAAGACCTCACTGAACCATTCTGTACCAAGCGAGGACTTAGACAAGGCGGCACACTTTCGTGCAATCTCTTCAACATCTTAATGGAGATAACAATGAGAAAGGCTGCAGTAAATACGAACAAGACCATTAACACGAAAAGCCATATGTTGGTGGCGTATGCTGACGACATAGACATCATTGGGCGAAATTTGCGAGAGGTTACTGCAGTATTTTCAAGAATCGAAAAGGAATCAGCGAAGGTGGGTCTTGCTGTTGATGAGGGCAAGGCAAAATTGATGGTGTCAACGACTAGGGAAACCTCTCGACTTGGCGATAGAGAGGTGAACTGTGCTTGCAACTAAATGCTATTTTGGACTCAGCAAGCAGTTTAGAAACAGAGCCCTCTCTCGACGGACAAAAGTCCAGCTATATCAGACTCTCATTTTACCTGTCTTGACATATGGCTCCGAAACTTGGGTCATATCGCAAGCGGATGAAAAACACCTGGGAGTTTTCGAGAGAAAAATTCTCCGTAAAATATATGGTCCTGTTAGAGAAAACTGTTAGTACCAATGTCGCTGGAACGCAGAGCTATATGTATAGTCTATATTCTGACGTGGAAATACCTAGGCGAATCAAATTAGGCCAATTGCGTTGGCTATGCCATGTTATCAGAGTGAATGAAAAGGAGCCAGCGCGAAAGGTTTTCGATAACGTACCCGATGGAAGTAGGAAAAGAGGACGACTAAGACTCCCCTGGAAAGACCAGGCAGAAGAATCCCTCCGTATCCTTGGTGTTACCAACTGGCGGGAAAAGGCGAACGATAGAGCCAGTTGGAAGAATATGTTGAAATTTGTTTAATTTGTTTGTTTAATTAATACGAGTATGTGTAAGACGTCTGACCTCATGAGATTGCAAAATAGTCAATAAAAAAAAGTAAGTCTCTCGATTTACACGATACGGGTGTTATACGATTTCACATTTACACAATTTTTTAGAAATGCATTTAAATCGAGGTATAAAGTATATGTGGAAATTGCCTTATAAAATATTTCATCACAAATAATATTTAAAATAAAAAATACATTTCACAATGTCATTAACCTCAACGCCTAATATGCATATAAAGGGGTTTCCAATTTGAGTAATGTGATTTCTATGTGACGTTTCAGCCATTTGTAATATATCATGATTTGTCGTTTTTTTTCAATGTATTCAGAAATGTTTACAATGTCATTCTGGAGAGAGATACATGCAAGAACAACGTTTATAAATTATTAAATTTTTTCATCAAAATAATCGTTCTCCAATTGTAAATTTTCGTGCGCTTTTGCCATTCGTAATAATCAGCCACCTGTGCTCGCTATTTGTCGAATTGTTGCAAATTACGAGCGTACATTTTCTTTATATAATGTTCAAGTGCCAATATGATAAAGAACCGCTCGAAGTAATTAAAATATTGTTGCCGTTCAGGCAAGTATTGCTGAAGACCGCAATTTATCGATTCCAAGTCGTTGTCAACAATTGGGACTGTCTCAAACCACAACTTGGCGGATTTTTAAAAAGGATTTGGGATTGCATCCGTATAAAATTATTATCACTCAAGAACTGAAGTCATTGTACTACTGTAAACGTCATAAATTTTCCGATTTTGCCTTGGAATAACTTGAAAACGATAACGATTTTTCATCTGAGTGGTGAGATAAATTAAGAAAAATGGTCGATTCTGGTGCGAAGAAAATCGACAAATTATTCATGAACAACCATTTCATTCACATAAATTGACAGTTTGGTGAGGTTTTTGGACTGGTGGAATCATCGGCCCGTAATTCTTTCGAAATGACGGTGGTAACACCGTTACTCTCAATGGCGAGCGGTATAGATCGATGAGAACCAACTTTTTATGACCGAAATTGGAAGAGATTGATCTTGACAACATCTGGTTCCAACAATACGGCGCTACGTGCCCACACAGCATGTGCAACAACCGAATTATTGCGAGAAAATATTGGAGATTCGATTATTTCACGAAATTCTAGCATTGAATGGCCTCCAAGGAGTTGTGACTTAACACCATCAGACTATTTCTTGTAGGGTTATTTAAAGTAATTTGACTTTAGCAATAAACCAGATTCTCTCCAAGCTTTACAAGTCAATACTGAACGTGCTATTCATGACATACGACTTGATTTAGTGGAAAATGTGCTCGAAAATTGTGCTCATCCAATTCGTTCCCGCAAAAGAAGACGTGAAGGCCATTTGAAAGACGTTTTATTCAGAACTTAATTGTATCGAATGTACTTCACATTAGATTAAAAAAAAACATTTGAATTTCCTTAACAATTTGTGTGTTTTTGTTTTAAAAGAAATCATATCACTCAAATTGGAAAGCCCTTTATTTTAACATTATTGAGCTTTCCAACGGTTTTTAACTTCGTTTGTGTCGAAGTTTTTTGTTGTACTGTGTAATAAATGCTACCCCAAATAATAATGTACTTACCAAATATTTTGCAAATTTCGGCTTAGCTGCATAATAAAGCGATTTAAATGACATCTCTTCAACGTTATAACAAATTCCGGCTAAATATTCGTAATCATTATTAACCCAAGGACGTGCTAAAATATATGATGCCATAGAGGAAGGACACCAAGGAAACGGAGTCTGTGACTCATAAAGATTCCACTGAAGAGATTCACATTCAAAAACAGTATTCGACCATGCATAAGGATGACCCAGTAACAGTATTTGACCGTTAAGACAAATAGCGTTTAACTCCGAGCTCAGATGTGTTGGACTGAAAACAAAAATGTTATTGTTTTAAATTACAGAATTCACTATACTTTAGTTACTAAAATTTACCTTTTGAATTTGGTGTCACATCGAGCAGTTATTTCTTGGTCATAATGTATATTAATGGACTGGACTTTCGGAGATATCTGGGTAGTTCGAGTGCCAATTTTCTTGTAGAATTTCGGTCTTAATGCCCTGTCGCCGGTTGATGATATGCTACACATTCCCAATACTTTATCTGGTTGGGGTACGCATTCAAATACTCTACTTAATGGAATATAGTTGTTATATCTGTTATATCTCTCATGTCGGATTTTAATTTCATATTCGTCGCAATAAATTGAAATTTGAGTGTCATCTGAATGTGCACTATAAAAAATATATTTAAATAAATAAAATAAATTTAAATGAAAAATCTGACATTTAAAACAATTTACTTGACAAAACTTGTTTTACAGTGGCCGATTATCTCTTCGCCGTTATCCAAGGCAATCAATAAATTTTCATTTGATATCAGAGCGGTTTTAGTTGTCGTATTTCTAAAAAATTTAGGTCTAACTGCGAGATCTGGGGTAGATTCGATATAGCATTGTGCTTTAGTCTGTGCTATTAAAGGACAATAGCAAGAAACTATAAGGACGAGTAATACTTTTAACTGCATCGCAACGCGCGTCAGACACTGTGAGTAAAACCGTTTTGACTGATTACACACTGTCTACTTCGGGATGCTATATATGGCATCCGGATTCAATATTTTCCGCTAAATAAGCAAAGAATTAAATTTTTCTTATCGCACTTATATTTGCCAACATACAAACTGATGATCGTTCATACAAACGTTACATATCTGTGATTTTCTTCATTAACTGCCTATGTCGGAACATCAACATTTTCAGGAGAGCCAAGAATATGTGTGAGTATTGTATTGCAAGCTAAGGAATTTAATATTTTTACTATGGAACCTTAAGTTCGTATGGGGTTATCAGTTTCTGAAATTGTTTACATCTCTGAATAGGGTTTATTGAGTAGATGGCATTTTGATCGAAATAGAGGAATCAGTAAAAATCAACATAGTCAGTTTATGCAGAAAACAACAAAATTGAGTTGAGCCTTTCCATTGAAATATGTACAATATATATGTGTATATGTATCTTAAGGTGGATCGAACGACAAAAGTTTCAGCTGCAACGTATAAATTTCAAACAGAAATAATATTGAATATAAGATTGGTCAAAGGAAATATTCGAAAAGAACGCGAGTATTGTGATTGGGGGTACGAAAAATGACCCAAAACGAAATCGCCCCAAAAAAAAATGAAAAATGAGCCAACAATTTTCCATAGAAAATTGGGTCTAATTTCATATGAAAATCGCCCATAAAAGTTATATTTCTTTATATTTCTTATTATATTTCTCGCTTTTTGGGGCAATTTTTATTTTTTTTTTGGGCGATTTTTCATTACGACAAATCGTCCATACATTAAAAATGAAAAACAGCCAAAAAAATATTGTGGGCGATTTTTCATTACGAAAAAAAGTTATGAAAAATCGCCCACATTTCGATTGTCGATTTTGTAAAAAGTAGGAATGTATTCGCAACAACAAATGATAGAATTACAGTTATTGTAGGTAGATGGATGATAGACACTTGAAATTTTGCTACAGTTGTCTCCATAGACGTAACCAGAAACTAGTCAATTGGGGTTCAAATAGTAACTAGAAATGTATTTTCCAACAAGCTTTGAACTATTGCTGCCCACGTCCCTGAATTATTTAAAAAAATGTTGCCTGCGGCTATTAATACCTGACAAAGAAATAAAATTTTTTTTTAAAAAAATAGGGCGATTTTATTTAAAATGGTTTTGACTGCGGCGCTTAATACATAAAAAAGAAATTAAAAATTTTTTAAAAAAAAATGGCGCGCTTTTATTTAAAATATTTTTGCCTGAGGCGCTTAATATACATATAACAAAGAAACTAAAAATTTTTGCTGCAGAGCTGAAGTTCATGGCTCTTTACAGTTGATAACTTAAATGCATTTATTTGTATACAAATTAAATTACTAAAAATAAAATTATTGCATAATTAACACTTTTCCGTCTTTGGATTTCTGAAAGCAATATTCTTCTGATGTTCAAAAAGAGACGTCGGTTTTTTGTGGCTACAGAAATGGGCGATTTTTCATATGTAAACTTTCTCTGCTTTTGGAGCGAGTTTTCATATGCAAAATTTGGGCTATTTTTCATATTTCACTTGGGTCATTTTTCATTTAATTTTGGGTTATATTTCATTTTCAGTTTTGGGCTATTTTTCATAAATTTGGGGCGATTCTTATTTTTGGCCATTTTCCATACTTTTTTTTGGGTCATTTCGTTTTGGGCCACTTTTCATGCCGCCATTGTGGTTATAGGATAACACTGTGACACAAATGAAAGGAATTTGTTTCGGGCCTCAACCAAACCAAAAAATGGCGAAAGTACTTGGACGTGGTATCACAAAACCCCGCTCGGTTTTACCCCTATACGTAAAAATTTATTTTTACAGGCCGAAGAAAATTTTGGAGGTGGGTCAGGGCCCTATTTCAGATTTTCTTCAATAAATCGTAAACATCTTAAAATATTGCATTACAACCTTCGACAATATTGTAGCTATTTTCTCATTTCACAATTTTCTCTAATATATTTCTAAAAAAACTTACACTGTTAATCGATTATTTCACGAAAGATCTTGAAAAATTGCACATATTTTATATGTTTTGACATTTTTTGCCTAACGGTAAATAAATTGCGGTAGCTGGTGTCAAAAGAAGTGTAGCTTATAAATTTCTTGATAACTTTTCTCAATACACTAATCAACAAAAATTATATTTAGAGCTCCATAATTGGTGTAGAAATGCTGCGTTTAACCATATTCTTTAAATATTCACCTATATGTATTTAATATTAAACAAATTACAAATTGATATCTTCTACAAAATTGTAGTGCTTTATATTCTTAACAATATTGTCAAATACACTAATGAACAAAAATGACATTTGGGGTTACAAGATGATTGCACCAATTCAGAAATTAAATTTTTTTTTTAAATTTTCGCTTATAATTTCTATACTATTAACACAGGACTTTAATGATGTACTCCGAAGTTGTACAACTTAAGACCTTCGAAAAAATTTCCAAACACATCAAAGTCCGAAAATGTCATCCTGAATTAGTTGAGTGATTAACGATGAACGTGTGCAAAAATAATATAAACAAATTTTGTTATGCAAAGGACGTTATTTAATTTCCAAACGCGCATTTTAGCGCAGAGCTCAAATCCGCATATGAAGCCTATTTCAACCAGCTTATTTTAAAGAACAAAAATGCTAAAAACAACCATATTTTTATACATGCGGCCATTTGAGATCAGATATGACAATTTAGGACGTTGATGTATTTGGCAATTTTGTCGTAAGCCTTAAGTTGTACAACTTTAGAGAACATTATTACATTCCTGTATTAATAGTATAGAAATTATAAGCGAAAATTTAAAAAAAAAAAAATTTAATTTCTTAATTGGTACAATCACCTTGGAACCCCAAATGTCATATTTGTTCATTAGTGTATTTGACAATATTGTTAAGTATATTAAGCACTACAATTTTTTAGAAGATATCAATTTGTAATTTGTTTAATATTAAATACATATAGGTGAATATTTAAAGAATATGGTTAAACGCAGCATTTCTACACCAATTATGGAACTCTAAATATAATTTTTGTTGATTAGTGTATTGAGAAAAGTTTTCAAGAAATTTATAAGCTACACTTCTTTTGAACACAGCTACCGCAATTTCTTTACCGTTTGGCAAGAAATGTCAAAACATATAAAATATTTGAAATTTTTTATGACGTTTCGTGAAATAATCGATTAACAGTGTACTGTTTCTTAGAAATATATTAGAGGGAATTGTGAAATGGGAAAATAGCTACAATATTGTCAAACGTTGTAATGCAATATTTTAAGGTGTTTACGATTTATTGAAGAAAATCTTAAATATGGCTCTGACCCACCTCCAAAGTTTTCTTCAGCCTATACAAAAAAAAATTGTTACGTATAGGGGCAAAACCGAGCGGTGTTTTGTGATACCACGTCCAAGTAATTAAACAATTTTTTGGTTTGGTTGGGCCCTAAACCCACTGTTGGACAGTGTAATTCCAAAATAAATCCACAAAACACAAAATCCCCATACTTTCCTTCACCTTTCGATGTATGTAAAACATGCTAAACGCTGCAAAAAAGGGCCTCTGTAACATATTCTCCCAAAGATATTCTGCCGGAACCATGTATATGTTTGGAACTTACTTCATACATTTATATCTTTGCAAGTCCCAAACTCAGGTGTATTTAATTGAAAATATTAGCATGTTTACTGACAAATATGTATGCCTTTACGTGGAAACATATGGGTGCTTCATCCCAAACATCCATATACTTACGTGGAAACATTCGCCGTTTTCCCCCAAACCTACATATACTTACGTGGAAACATATGCGTGTTTTCTCCCAAACATAATAATATTTAGAAATGAATTATTATTTTTTTCTTTATTCATTATAATTAAAATAAATAACTAATACAAAAAATTTAAATATTTAATGACCTTTTTTTTTTTTTAATACGAACGATCCCATCGCCGCCACTCACACTCGCCCAAACCGACCAAGGGGGCCTCATCCCTATGACGTGGGGATAACGTACACACCACACACCGATCCGTAGCGGGGAGTAACTGAGAGGAAAACGTGTAACGGCTACATACAAATTCACAGCCGATTAAAGCAATACCAGTTAAAAGAGGAATAAAATCTACAGATTACCAATATATACTTATTGAAAAATAATAAATCTTAAATAATAAAACCATAAATTATCAATACAACATTAATACTCGTACATAAAATACTACACACTAGCTATTTAGATGATTTATAATAAAAGACTGTATCGTGTCCGGTAATAAAGAAAAGTCAATAAACTGATAAACATCATTAAAATCTGTGCACATTCTCCAAACCGGATCATTCAAAGCATAATTATAGTTCCTAGAAGTTCTCGAAGAAACATTTATCGAAATACGACCAAGAAGATACACAGAGCGTATATCGCCCCTGAGAATCTTTTAACTATATTGTAATCGAATTAAGCACAGTCCGTCTACTAGTCAGAGTAGGTAATTTAATTAAAGACAATCTACTGGCATATGGAGGAAGATGGATGTTAGGATACCATCTCAGGTTCCTAAGACAAAAAAATAAGGCATTGTTTCTGTACCGATTCTATCATATTCACATAAAAGTCATATTGTGGATCCCATACCACTGATCCATACTCTAATATGGGCCTAACAAGGGATGTAAAAAGATTTTTCGTGATATATGGATCAGAAAATTCCTTCGCCCAGCGCTTAATGATCGAAAGTACGCCATAAGCCTTATTAACAGTAGCAATAACGTGACTATTGAAAAACAATTTCCTATCAAGTAAAAAACCTAAATCCAAGAATGAATTGACCAACTCTAATGTAGAACCACCTATAGAATACCGGGAGGTAATCATACGTGATCTGTAAATCGCCATATGTTTACATTAACCCAAGTTTAACTCCATAAGGTTAAGATTGCACCAACTCCCAAGCCGATCCAGATCATTTTGAAGTAGAATATAGTCTGAAGCATTTTTAAATTACATAAATATTTTCACATCGTCCGCGTACATAAGAACATTAAACTCAGCTATCGAATTAGGCAAATTGTTGATAAACAAGAGAAATAAAATAGGACCCAGGTGACTTCCCTGAGGAACGCCGGAAGACACTTGGATAGGTCTAGATAACGAATCCCCAAAAATTACCATCTGTTCGCGACACGTAAGGTAAGAAGAAATCCATTCAATAATATTACTATTAAACCCGATAGGGCTTAATTTACTCAGTAGGAGGAGATGGTTAACCTTATCGAAAGCTTTACTAAAATCCGTGTAAATAACATCGGTTTGCATTCCTGAAATAAAACCATCAATTACGTGAGAAGAAAATTGATGTAAGTTTGTAACTGTATATAGACCTTTGCGAAAACCATGTTGTCTACAGTCAATAATAGAGGAAACATTGTAAGATATAATGTCAGTGACCAGTTTCTCAAGAAGTTTTGGAATCGCACTCAGTTTCGCAACACCTCTATAATTTGACACATTTGTAATGCTACCCGACTTATGAAGAGGGGCAATATACGAGCATTTCCAGACCGCCGAAAAATAGCTCAATTTCAAAGATGTCAATGGTGTAGCTAATGTCGTAGAACTGTATTTTAGCACAGAATTAGGGATCCCGTCACGTCCATAAGTGTTCGTGGGCTTCAGTGACGAAAGGTTCTCCTGGACCCACGTATCACTCATAGAAGTGATCCCGAACGGATCTAATGACCGAATATCATAAGGATAGTCACAGGTAGTCGAGACTGAATTAACCGAGTAAACAGATGAGAAAAAGTCAGCAAAACAATTGGCAATAGATTCAGAGTCTATGTATTCGACATCATTCATCACAATTCGAGAAGGTCTTGATACGAACTTACGCTTAGTGCTAACAAATTTGAAAAAACTTTTAGGATTGTTCCTAAAATTCTTACCAACCTTGTACAAGTAAGATTCATAACACTTGCGAGATTCTGCCTCGTAACGACATCTAGCAATAGTGTACTTACTATAATCAAAAGATCTACCTGATACCCTAAACTTTTTATGCAATCTATTCCTGACGTCTTTAAATTTCTGCTTTAAATATTTAGAAGACCAAAGAGGTGAGCAATTCTCATCTCCTGCAGATACCCTTTGCACAGATTTACGTATACATCTCCCCATTACATCATAAAAATTATTTAAGCTCCCATCAAAGCTCTGGCGATCCTCACAGTCTAATATTGACCTCCAATCGACAGATTCAAAAAGACTATTCAGTAAGACAAAATTAGCACGTGAGAAACAAACATTGAGCTTTCAGTCTGGAGATAGAAACGAATACAAATTGTAGGATGGTATGAGTCCTCGGGCAAACTTAGAGGATTAACGCGGGAATCTTCAAACTTATCAGAATTATTAACTATTACAAGATCAAGTGTCCTATTCAAAGCATTAACAATATCGTTAATCTGAACAAGATTCAGAGAAGAAATGAGTCTAACCAAATCAGAAGCCCAGTCGCAAGGAGTTAACTGAGTGAGATGTTTAGTATCAGGTAAGGGTAATCATGATACCAAAAGTAAATTGAAATCACCCAATATCAGGAAGCTGTCACTGTCACCAAGCTTCCCAGACACTTCAGTGATGGCATCCAAGTGCATCTCATAAATTCCTAACTCTGATGAAGGTGGAATATACGAACAAGTTACATAAAGTTTGGCAGCGCCCAACCTTGCAGAGAGTGCTAAGAACTCTATATCACTAATGTGCATTATCACAACGTCATAAGACAATGATCTGAGCACAGCGATTAATACACCACCGCCAGATTTAGCCGCGCGATCCCTTCGGACTATTGAAAATCTGTCACATAAGACTTCTGAATCGAGTACATTGGGTTTAAGCCATGTTTCGAAAAAAACTATTATATCATCATCGAAATCAAAACTGTCCACATAGAGTCTAGAAAATTTAGTATATAAGCCACGAACATTTTAATACAAAATGTTGGCAAATCCATTTAGTTTTTTGAAGCCGTTTTATTCGATTTTGGGAGAGAAACAGGATTCGAACGCCTACCATTATTGCGTTGTATAAATTCTTTCACCAAGGCCCCTGAAGGCCAAAAATTAGAGTTAACCAATTGACCAAACAAACCATCGGGAACAAAAAGCTTAAAAGAGGCGAGTTTTTCGGAATGCGTTTACTTTGAGAGAATCTGCTGCTCCTTTGCTTCTCCTTTCTTTGTTGTCTCTCACGTTTTGTTTTCACACCAACAATATACTTATATACAACTCTAGTTTATGCAAGACAAGCGCGTATTAATTACTTGTGTTATTTTTATTATATTTCACAAATGGTCCGCCATTCCGATTTTTTCAGTAGAGGCTCGGGCCCATTTCGTTCCTCAAAATCGTTTTTATATGCGAAACACATGTTATATTTGCATCCAAACAAGAAAAAACTACAGATTTTTCAGCGTGTACATTTAACCACAATCGAGTATCGTGTTGCACCCAAATCGCAATGTATTTTGTTATTGTAACGGCAACAAAATACATTATGATTTGGGTGCGATACGATTTTCGTGCTTCATTCTCTTACCCACCGTATTCATATGGAAAATTTAGAAGCAGAATGTGCGCGATTGTCTAACTAAAGTATTAGTAACTCGTTAGTCAAGGTCTAATACATAACAATTCCTATCTACTCTCTACCTCTACACGCTGAAAGCTGTGTCTTTTTTTGTTGGTTGAATGCGAATATAACGTATTTATAGCTTGTCGCAAATATAGTATACTTGTGTCCAAACACATTGTGTTTGGTATTAAATATTGGAGAAACAATGCGTAATATGTTTTTGTGACCCAAATATGGCTTTGTTGATTGAAAACTGCTGAAAACAGAAAGGTGACAGACAACAAAGAAACAAAAACGCAGCAGATCTTCAATTCATGAAAACAATGCTTGCACGTAAGTATATGGATGTTCCAAACATATACATGGTTCCTGCAAAATTTTGCAGGGGCCGTTATCTTTAGTGTGGAATACGAAAGCATGATTTCACAATGTCACGATAGTTTCAAAATTTGCGAACTTCATCATCAGAGGCTTAGATTTAGGGTACTGACATCAGTTCAAATACGTCACTATCCGAAATAATTTTATAGGGTTTTTTTAGTCGATTTTCCTTCTTATTAATGTGATATATCTAATTTTTTAATGTCGCGTGGGTCACAATAGTCGCGTAATCACATACTTGTTGTAGGCATAATATTTAAACAGATAACTAGTGTCGCCGACTTCAAAAGCCAGTTAAGAGAAAAATTATTCCTACTGTTACTAGTCATGTTTTTAGTCTGGCTTTTCAAAAAAAAATCAATGAGTGTTCAAACTCACGGGCGATGTGTTAACAACTTTTTCTTGCACGGTACCTGTTCGATTTCTATGAACACATTAGTACATGTTACATTGGAAAATAAAAAAAGAATAGTTTTTGTGCTCAAGGCTCTTTTTCTATTGTATTTTCTTTTTTCTTACATCTGCTTTAACATTAGATGAAATATTGTTAAAATAAATAAAGCAATATTTAGCTCACTTAAATAATTGGTTTTGTTTTGTCATAAACAGCGCGACGACAAAAAGTATTGAATAGTATAGAGAACTTATTGCACTATTTTTCCGCTCTCATGTATAAGGTCTGGTAAAAAAGAGAATAACAAATGCACCATTTCGACAATGTTATTACATAAAACAATACCAAAAGCATAACTGTTTCAAAAGGAATAAATGGTTCACAACAAAATTATGAATGGACCAAGTTATGATAAAAAGAGAGTAATACATTTTGAATCATTCGCCGGATGCCACCAGTGCTTTTGAGTTATACAATTTGTTCCATGTATTCTCTATACTATCCAATACTCTTTGGCGACGACGACCTGCTTGATTGTTCCCTGCCGCTACATCAATACCATCATACTTATTTTCAGGCAGAGACTATTGTTGTTCAACAACCACGTATTCGATGCTAACGCTGTGTGTTGTTTGCATGTGTTCACTTTGATAGATTGGCCTACCCGTACCTATATAGATTTTAACACATTAAAAAGTATATACAAATTAGTTATTAAATCTAACAGCAAAACAAAATCTTACATTACAAAAAGTTCGATTAAATAAAAATCATCCCTGATTAATTTTTATATAGTTATTTAAAGGGGCAAACACAAAAACATTTCCCAAATCAAAATTGTTGAAGATTTTATGGAATGCCACCAAGACATTGCGAGGTGATATTTAAAAGGAGACACGTTGGTTGTAGTTTTTGTGATTAGAATTGGAGGAAAAATTAAACAGTGCTGGACCACCTTCTAAAAATCTTTCCGAATGGAAAAAATCTGGGCAGATTGGAAAGCAAAGGTGAAGTCAAAAGATGGGCCACAATAAAAAAGAAATTAAAAGAAAGGTGGTGGAAAATACAATCAGAATACGTCCTTGCCTAGAGTACGTTGGTACGCTCCTGTAGCAAGAAACCGAATAGTTTTTGCCAATTGAATAATCGCCGATATTCTGATATTCTCGGGCTTTTCGAGAAAAGAAAGAAAACAGAAATTCTTTTCTAGAGAACAACGAGTCTCCAAATCTGAAAAACAATGGGCGATAAAAGCTTATAAAGATAAAAAATATTATTAAGCAGTTATGTGATATAATTTTATTTCAGTTTGCATCCTTCTCTCTTGTGTCATCGCTGCAACAATTGAAACACCTGGCATACTTTTCTTTTGTTTGAATAAAAAAATGGTTTCCTGGTACATCCCATGAAGGGATTAGGGAGAGCTTCTCACTGATGGGACCTACAATTTTACACCGGTTCCAAAAGGTAGTTTGAGATCCTTTTTCATGGCTAACTACTCGATAGAGTCGCCGTCACCAAGCGAGGTTACCGCCGCACAGTGGTTTAAAGTAAACATTTAACGCAAATTTATTCAAATTTCTTACATCTAAAAATTTTGTTAAATATCGTTTGAATCCAATATTCAATATCCAAACTATACGAGTATTACGGTGTGTTAAACTTGTCATTTAAATTAGTATTATAGCGGTCTGGTAACACCAAATGTAATAAAGCAAACACGTGTTTTTTATAACCCAAATAGACAGCTACATTCGTTGCTAGATTTTCGTTAACTTAGTGAAATTTTATTTATTTTTGTAATCGTTCTTTGAATTGTTTATTATGTCTGCTGGAAAAAAACGGTAAGTACATGTTGTATATTTCCAGGTAAGACCTCACTTACAATTCATAGTGATTTTGATGAGAAACATAAATACAAGTGGATCTACAAAAAATTGTAGGCGATTGCAGGCTAAAAAGTCTATTGTATTAGTTAGTTGATATATTGATATTTCATATTAAAAAGAAAACCGAATCCACGAGTTACCCCAACATTTTATATTTAATTTTTCAATAAATGCTGTTCGAATATCGTACGATATCGTATCGTATCGTTATTTCAAGAATTGTTTAAGTTCAAAAATTTAACTAGGGTTGAAATTTGTCCACGGCTGTTATTGAGGTGAATTTTGTTAGTATTCTCGTACAAAAACATTACAATAATGCCAATGTTTGCCTTTTGATGAATTACAGTACAACCTGTACGCAATTCAACGGCAGTAGTTCAATTTAGCTTTCAAATGGTTTGTTATGAATGTTTTTTGGACATAACTCAGGCAAATGACCTTGGATTAGTATAAAAAAATACAAAATGCGGAAGAGAATTATATCACCTTTTTAGCTGCATACCTACTTTTATAAAGTTGTTGAGGAAAAAATAGTTATTAACGTTTAGACACTCAAAATCAGAATTTTTTTAGTAAATTAGCACTATCTTCTTTGTGTTCAATCAGGCGGTAGCCAAGGTTACCATGAGTTATTGAGGAACAGACCAGAACATTTTGACTACGCACCCGTCATTTTGGAGCAGTTTTTTGCGAGTTTTCAAAAAAAAAAATTAAAAATTATGGTTATACGTGACAGTTAGAGGGTTAATTTGTTTCACAAAAATGTTTATCTGAATCTTTTCTATAAAACTTCTGAACCTATTTTGTACCTCAGAAGTAAGTAAGCAATTTTGCATGCCGATATGTTGCAGAAAAGTTCCGAGGGGCGCAAAACGCCGATACACGTATATTTTTTTAGACCTTTCTACCAATATCCGTTGACATAACCCCATCATTTTTTTTTTGGTGTCGCACAGTGTAATTAGTTCTACCGAACAGTAATTGACATATACAAAAATATAGATGCCGCATTAAAGCCAACTAATCACTCATTTTAACAAAGAAAATTAAGTGCAATATCTCTAACACTAAATGAGATACAGTTCCAGAAATTCGAAAAAGAGATAACAATTTTTCGATTTAATTTCGAAAATAGCATGTATCTGTAATGCGAAAAATTTTAAATTTTAAATTTAAATTTAAATCACAAACAATAGTCGAAATATGTTTAAAAAAAACTTAAATTTAAAAAAACCAAACATTTTGTTTTCTTGGAAATCGAAAAACCAAACGTAGTCAACTTTGGAAATTTTTCTGAAATAAACCCCACAGTGCGATTTTTAATGTTGGTATATCGGTATAATACTCGACTCCTTGTCTACAATCGGTTTTTTACAGAACTCAAAAATGTTTACTAGATCAAAAGATATTGAATTTTTTCGCATGGAAATCGATTCTGAAACACTGTTCGCCGTCGAAAGAAATTTAATGTGGCCAGAGCAGTGATAGAGCCCACGTTGTCATGCACAAGAGCCGCGCACACTACTGTTGACCGCGCACCTACCACCGACGCCCTTTTGCTTAATTTGGTTTATTTTTTTGTTTCAATTTCTTTGTTTATAGCCAATATGTTTGTTTTAATCCATTCTCCATTTAAATGGAATTTAAATATCCGATGTTTGTCATTTAAATCTCTCTTCATATGAGTTTTTTTTAAGCTTTAAATTGAGCTTTAAAATAACGAGTCTAAAACTCGCCATTAGTTTCTTTTCATCATTACCTCCAATCAGAGTGCGGAGCCGAAACAATATTGTCGGCGGCGGCGGCTGAATCAGCTGTTTCAATGCTACCATATTTTTAATAGAAAAAATAAAATTCATAAAACCTACGAGAGTTGAAGAAGCAAACGTAAAACGTCACGAATCGGAAATACGACATCAAATTAATTTTGTGCAAAACCTGTGACATGCCTGTATATATTTCTAAACAAAAGTGAAATATGTAGAACAAACCACCTGAGTTAGGCGATCTTGCCACTCAGAATTCAGACGTAAATTATTCACAACTATCCTGAAAATAATAAAGGTAACATGTATCGTGATTATTTGAAGGGATTTAATACTACAGCTTATTCGCTTATTTTGAATGAAGATTTAGGCGGTTTTAAGCGACAATAGAAACTTTTCGCTAATACATATATTTCCTAACGATCGTTTCTTATTCCAGAGACGTTGATAAAGAAAACACATAACCACATTAACCCTATTCTGATAAAATATTCGAAATCGATCAAAACTATAAATGTTAAAAAAAAACGAATCACTCTAAATACTGCCCAAGCAATACACATTCATTCACAACTCAGCTCAGGTTTCAACTACAGAGACAACAAAGTAAAATGAAACGATAACATTGTCAATCAACTCCAGCTCGCATTTCAAAAAGCCATTGACTTGACAAATTCTTCCAATTTCATTTAATGTATAAATAAAAAAAAAACTCGTCATACTATATTTAAAATATCAAATGTGTAGATACTTAAATATTTACAACAGTTAAACGTAAATACTTAAGAGAGTTGAATCACAAGTTAATCGGGAATTAGATGTGACGAAAAACAGGATTAGATTACTAGCAGATTCCATTGGAATGAGAATCTAAACAATTTCAAACCTAAAATAAATTTGCATCCATATTCAGGGAAGCGTTTTAATTGGAAAAAATAATTTTACTACCAGATTAGCTTTTTATTTTATTATATACAGTGACGAGCAAAATTGTAACAGGGATGACACTGTTTGGAAATATATTTTCATATTTTAAATAAATTTAAACAATTTTAATTCTTTATTGATATGTATGTACAAAGTGAACAGTAAATATTGTAAATTTATACAAATGTTGGTTGGTTGGTTGAAAAGGCTGCAAGACAGCACGCTGTCTAGCACACTTAGGCTAAAGAAGCCCATTGTGATACCTGCAGTTTCCTCTATAACAACTATTGACTAGTCGTCTAGCCAATTTGCCCTTTCAATAAATTTGTCAATAAGACCTACAGGAATATCCTGTAGGGCTACGGTGATAACTAAATCTGTTCCGAATATTCTACTTCTCAGTCCTGCCAGAGCAGGGCAATCCAAGAGAAAGTGTTTCGCCGTTTCCTCGTCCTCTTCCGTGCAGCATATACAGAGAGTGGAGTTTCTATGTCCCAATCTTAAGGCGTGTTTTCCTACATGACAATGTCCCGTAAGTGTTCCTATCATTGTGGATAACTTGTCTCTCGGCAAGTTAAGTAGTTGCCTAGTCCTCTTCCTGTCCACCTGGTGCCAGAGGACACTGGATTGTTTGCACTTTGAAATAAATCTCCACTTGTCCTTGAACATATTATCGGATCACTGCTTGATCTGCAAACGGCAGGTGGAGATTGGCATACGAACACCTTCTTTTGCCGCAAGAACCTGTGCCGTAGTACCCTGTCTAGCTAACGCATCCGCTACGCAATTGCCTGGAATGTCGCTGTGTCCCGGTACCCAGATGAGCCTGATGTCAAAATATATATACAAATGTTGCAATTTTGCACTCTGGTTTTGTTAATTTATTTGTTTTCTGATTCAATATTTTGTTTAGTAACCTTTGGCGTTTTTAAGAGCTTGTAGACGGCGAGGCAAGCTGTTGCAAAATTGGAACGTTATATCCGCTGGAATCGCATACTCTATCCCACAGGTCGTTTACGCATTGTGGAGTATCTTGGCAAGCTGAGATTTTATGTACCTCTAAAAGTTTTCGATGTGGTTAAGTCCGGTAAATTCGCTGGACATGTCACAGTTGTATATCCTTACTGCTTAGCAGTTTTTAGCAATCCTGGCCGAATGTTTTGGGTCTTTGTCATGCTGTAATATCACTCTTTCAGAAGCAAAACACAGCAGAATATGTTATTTTCTATAGCAGCTGGTAAATGATTTTGCAGACTTGAAAAATATTGTTATTTTTTCATAATTTGAACCAGATGACATACTCCATCCTTTGTTATACATCCTCATAACCTTATGGATCCACCAACGTTATTCATGGCTTGTGTTACTGTAATCGGGGTTGTAGTAATTGCATATTTGGTCCAGAACCAAGCAACACCATCGGACTCAAGTCGATTGATTTTAGTCTCATCAGTCCATATAACCTTAAACTCAAGGAGTAATTGTACTTTTTTATTTAAAATGTGTTGCATTTAATACTTTATCTTCTTCCACTCAGCCCCAGTTCAGTTTTCATAGACCTGGGCAAATTCGAAATTGTATTTTTATTATTTCAAACGTGTCGAATTTAATACTTTACCAGTTTTCGTAGACGAATTCTTTGCGAAGCATTATATTATTTTGTAATAAATCGGGCTTCTTTTGGAACAAAGTAAATGAAAAAAATTTAAGTTTTTTTAACCCTATTATGTTACAACCCAGTATTATCAAATATATTGGGTACATTTTCTTTGATTTGTGTCTAGACTAACATATGTTGGGCAATTGTTTGTTTAATTGGAAGTTTTTTTGGGTCGAGCCTGTAACCGATATTGAGTATATATTGAAGTTTCGAACCCAATAAAAAGCAACTTTAGAAAAGCCAAAGTGAATGAAGTTAAAAGAACAACATTATCTTAAATAAGTGCTTTTTCTTAAAAATATCAAGTTTCCTCAAAAAAATACCTATTCATATTCATAAACAAAGTACCCTTTCTTAAAAAAATACCTTATCTTAAAGAAGTACCTTTGCTAAAAAAAAGTGGATTTTCATGAAAAATTTACCTTTCCTTAAAAAAGTATTTTTTGATGTGTTAACATCTATAGCGGCGTATAGGGACTAAATCTATAAAAGTCAAAATCTGCTAAAACCAGATTTTATGCTGCTGCTAAAACCATCGCAGTCGACGTTATGGTGACATACTAATCCGTCAGCTACTTCGTACAAAGTATGTGTGATGTTGTGTGTTTGGCTGTTTCGTTGCTGTTGATATGGCAAACATGTGGTTATTAGGGTGGACCTTGTGTCGATATTTTGGTAGATGGGGGCTCTATTCCGTGCCATTTTGAAAAAAAATGACAATGCCGAAAAAAAAAATTAAAAAAAAAAACATTAGGGGTTGCGCACGAGCCGAGAAAAAGGTCCACTTTGCCAAAATTAGGGGGGAAATTGCCATAGGTCATCAGGGGTCACCCGTAGGGGGGAAGAATGTATGGCCGACCCCCATTAACTTTTTACCGCCAACATTTTCCCCCAAGACACCCACCCCCTATCTCCTCCCCTTAGGGGGGTCACCCTACAAAAATGGAGGTTGCTCAGTATTTTCGAAAAACACCATAGGTCATCAGGGGTCACCCGTAGGGGGGCAAAATATATGACCGACCCCCATTAACTTTTCATCCCCAACATCTTTTCCGAACAAACTTACCCTCTATCTCCACTCCTTGAGGGACTCCCCATACAAAAATACTGAAATATCTATGTATTTACAGTTGCACAATATCGAGATTTTTTTGATTTTTTTGGATTTTTTTTACAGAAATTCCACCAATATTCAAGAGTGGTCATTGTTTGGAAAGTCTTGAAAAATTTGAAACGCACACGTGCTGAATCAGGTACATAGGCACCCTTAGCAGATGCCCCCATTCATCAGTACCTGGCAGTAAAATATTGCAAAATACGTAGTAGTTATAAATAGCAGTTCATTCATCGATTGTTGTCATTCAACAAGTGCCGACGACCGCGAAAAGTAAATTGATTTTTCTCCCGTTTTTTAAAATTTAAGATGACAACACGACTTAGATCGCGCGACGATATTTTTTTGATTGGTTATCCAAGCATGAATATTACGGGGAACAAATTACCGTCGAAGAAGCAAGTGCTAAGAATGCATTTCTTCAACATTCGCAAACGAAACATGTCGAAGAAAAATAGTGCGGTTATAGTCGCGGACGCAGTGATGATTTTTTGGCGCCAAGCAGCTATTCCGACGAAAGCCAAAGGAGATGTTACAAGAAAAATAGCTGCGCTGCACGATGAGTGGGATGCTTTAAGAAAGTCATCTCACAGAAAGACTGAGTCCGCTATAGAAAAAGAGAATACGTTTTCTGATAGCTTGGATAATCTTTTCGACATCGCACACGCCAACGCCCTTGAGAAAATGACAAATACCGAAGACATTGAGTTTCTGCTAAAGCAAAGAGAAGATGGCCGGCCAGGAACTATGGGAGGTGTGGACGCTACTTATACTCGAACGAGGAAAAGAAAAGCTGAGCGCGAAGAACAAGAAGAGCTGCGACGCAAACGTGCAACGGAATCTAGTAGAGATCGGTTCGCTAAAGGCGGTAAGCTATTTCGCGATTTGTGTGTTTGTCCAATGTTTATATTCAAATGAAATTCGTTCAATTGCAGTGGTTAAATTTTCAAGCAGTGATTCAAGCGATGATAATGGGAGACAGGACGAAAACTTCCCGGCAGAAGCTGGCCCGTCAAATGTTGGTGACAGAAGAGGTTACAAACAATGTTTTACTGAACGAGTCCTATCAGCTTTGGACAAGTGCAAAGTGACTGACCGAGACGCGGTCGGCATTATGATAGCGGCGGCAGACGCATTTGGACGCGATCCTCAACAATACACAATAAAAAGTACGTCGCTTCGGAGATGTCGGCGTTCAAATCGAGAGAACATGCTGAGTTATGTGAAAGACAATCCAGAAGTAAGATCGCATAGATTTATTTGCTCCCATTCAGAATTCTTATTCTTCAACGCGTTTCATTCATCTCCAGCTTGTCGCAGCTAAATCCTTCGTAGTCCATTGGGATGGCAAAATGCTTTTGGATTTTGTGGGTACAAAGAAGGTGGACCGTCTACCGGTAATTGTCTCGTACGGAGAAAAAGAACAACTTCTTGGAGTTCCCAAAGTAGAAGATGGGAAAGGAAAAGGCCGGAGAATAGCACATGCCGTTTATCAACTGTTGGCATCTTGGCATATGACACATCGAATACAAGGACTTTCTTTCGACACGACATCAACGAACAGTGGCCCATTCTCCGGAGCCTCAGTTGCTCTTGAGCGGCTGTTGGAGAGAGAAATCTTATATTTACCTTGCAGACACCACGTATACGAACTGGTGCTAAGGGAAGTTTTTGAGACAAAAATGGGAAAGACCAGTGTACCAGGCGTTCCTTGCTTTGACCGTTTCAAACAGGAATGGGACGCTGTAAAGGTTAAACCATTCCATTCTGGCTTGATAGACGATCAAGTCGTCAGAAAAATTCCTGTGGCAATGCAAGTAGGCATAAAGAGGTTTTGCTTAGATCAATTGAAGGAGAAACACCCTCGCGATGACTACAAAGAAATGCTACAATTAATTCTTTTGTTTCTGGGTGAAAAACTTGAGAATTACCATTTCCGACCTCCAGGACCCGTTTCCCATGCTCGATGGATGGCAAAAGCCATTTACAGCCTCAAGATGTTTTTGTTTCGGAGAACTTTTCACTCATCTGTATGTGAATTGAATGGTATTCGACACGTTTGTATTTTTGTGGTGCGACTTTACGTCAAGGCATGGTTTGGTTCTTCTCGAGCTGCTGAGGCGCCGAATCAAGATTGGAAGTTTTTGAAGGACATCGTCGAGTACAAGTCCGTTGACCAGGATTTATCTCGGGTAATGATAAAGAAATTTATCGGTCACCTATGGTATCTCGCCGATGAGCACATAGCCCTTGCCTTTTTCGATGACAAGGTTTCAAATGAGTTGAAGGCCAAAATGGCCCAAGCATTGCTAAAAAATGAGAATGACGAAGGTGAAGAAGATGAAGAAGACGAAAAAGGTGAAGAAGATGAAGAAGACGAAGAAGATGAAGAAGACGACCCGGTTCCCCCAGCTCCTCGCGTCGTAATCAAAAGCACCAGCGTTAAAAAAATCGAGGTGAAATTCAAAGATGTGAATGAGGAATTCTTGGCTAAAGACTTGAGCAACTTCGTCTCTCATAATACCAAAAATTTATTTGTACGATTTGGAATATCGCAAGATTTCATTCTTGCAACTCCAGCAACCTGGAAATCTCGCGCAGACTATCAAGAAGGTCGTAGAATTGTAAATAACTTGCGCGTTGTGAACGACACTGCAGAAAGAGGAGTAAAAATGATACAAGATTATAATAGAATACTGTGTCAAGGCGAAGAAGAGAAACAGTATTTACTACATGTTATCGATTCTTACCGCAAGAAATACCCATCAGCGAACAAAAATATGTTAATTTGACTATATTATATTAAGAGTGCTTAGTAGTACTACTCAATTACAGCTTCTTTTATTTTTGTATGGGGAGTCCCTCAAGGAGTGGAGATAGAGGGTAAGTTCGTTCGGAAAAGATGTTGGGGATGAAAAGTTAATGGGGGTCGGTCATATATTTTGCCCCCCCTGGGGTGACCCCTGATGACCTATGGTGTTTTTCGAAAATACTGAGCAACCTCCATTTTTGTATGGTGACCCCCCTAAGGGGACGAGATAGGGGGTGGGTGTCTTGGGGGAAATGTTGGCGGTAAAAAGTTAATGGGGGTCGGCCATACATTCTTCCCCCCTACGGGTGACCCCTGATGACCTATGGCAATTTCCCCCCTAATTTTGGCAAAGTGGACCTTTTTCTCGGCTCGTGCGCAACCCCTAATGTTTTTTTTCTTTAATTTTTTTTTTTCGGCATTGTCATTTTTTTTCAAAAAGGCACGGAATAGAGCCCTCATCTACCAAAATATCGCAAAAATGTCATTTCATGGTCCACCTTAGTGGTTATGTGACACACGTATACGTCAGCTACTTCGGACAAAGTATGTGTGATGTTGTGTGTTTGGTTGTTTTTATTTTAGGTACCCCTCCTACACTCACCACCAACACAAACACTCCACGATACAGCAAGCACAAATAAATCACCAACATATCAGTAGTAGTAGTAGTTGTTGTTGTTGTTGTTGGTGTTGTTGTTTTTTTATTATAGGGATAGGTAAATCCAATAAAATGTGGGTGCGGAGCACTCTGAGAGCAAAGAGAGTAATGACGTATTACACGTATATACAAATGAGATAGCTAGAGAGCAACGACAATTTTGTGAACTTGTGTAGCGTATGTACGAATATAACAATGTATGTATGTATATACAAGTTTCTGTTGCTTTGCATTCTTTGACTTTTGTGGGAATAAACCAAAAAGTATTGAGCAAGAAAATAATGACACATGTGCTTGCACTGGGTCTTTAAATAATTTTAAGTATTAGTATTATTTAACTGTAACGTCATCATATGATTGAACGCTGTTTTTTATTTTCCAATGTAACATTTACGAATGTGTTCATAGAAATCGAACAGGTACCGTATAGCAAAAAGGTGTTAACACATCGCCCGTGAGTTCGAACACTCACTGGATTTTTTAAATAAGTACCTTTTCTTAAAAATGTACAAGAGTAAATTTTTGTGAAACAAAATCACACTTCTTGAGATAAGTAAAAAAACCGATTCCCATTACATACCATGAAGGGATTGGGGAGAGCTTCTCACAACCAGTGACCTGTGCGCTTTCTAATTTTTCACTCACTGATTGGGATCTACAATTTTACACCGATTCCAAACGGTATTTTGAGAAGCTTTTTCATGAAATAAGTACCTACTCTTAAAAATGTACCTATTCTTGAAAAAAAGGACAAATTCTAAAAAAAATCACATTTCTTAAAAAAACCTATTCTTAAAAAGAAACTTCTCTTAAAACAAATACATTTTCTTACAAAACTTACTATTCTTAAAAGTAATTCTTTTATACTTTATAAAAAAAAAACATTCTATCAACACAATTGTTTTAAAAAAAGTTTATCATTTTACAAAAAGTATCTTTTCTTAAGGATCTATTGAAATTATCGTACTTTTCAACGGGCGCCTTAGGCGTGTTGGAACTAACTAGTATATAATATATAGCGAAAGGAACTTCGTTCCAACCGGGTGTCCCCTGATAAAAAAAAAAACGTTTCCCATTACATCCCATGAAGGGATTGGGCAGAGCTTCTCACAACCAGTGAGCTGTGCGCTTTCTAATTTTTCACTCACTGATTTGGACCTACAGTGTTTACACCGATTTCGAACGGTATTTTGAGAAGCTTTTTCATGGCTAAATACTCGATAGTGTTGCCGAGACTAAACGAGGTGACCGCCGTCGAAAGAAATTTTAAGGTGGTCAGAGCAGTGATCGAACCCAGGATCTCATGTACAAGAGGCGCGCACACTACCCACCGACGGTACCCTGACACCTCATTTAATTTTTCCTCTTTGTAAACACAACGCCCAATCTTTTGAGACTTCAAGGTGCAGTTTACTCACTGACGTCAATATTTAACGTTTTAGTGAAGCAGCTGGGATAATTCAGGGGGTATCCATAACGCAGCTAATCGACTACGATATATAGTAGGAAATTGATAGAAAACAGAGTAACTAGGCGTGAGAGTGATAACCAGCAAAAAGAAAACCATGCAGCACACTAAGTTTAAATGGTGTTTGATACGACTGGTAGCTAGATTATGATTAATGTTGGTTGCATCAAACGAAGATACGCATTCCCTTTTGATGTGTTAACATCTATAGGCACGGCTAGCAATCTATCAATGTAGAGTTGGGTAGTTCATGAACTATATAGTTCATTTTGGGTGACCACACATCATGCTCACGAACTTAATGCACATGTTCGAAATGGCGAGTAAGTTCGTAATTGTTATGTCCGGGCACCTTAAATGAACGAGTTCGAGAACTAGTGAACGAGTTCGACACAAGTCTATATCAAAGTGAACACATGCAAACCACATACTGCATTAGCATCACATACGAGGTTGTTGTACAACAATAGTCTCTGCCTGAAAATAAGTATGATTGTATTGATGTAGCGGCAGCGAACAAACAAGCAGGTCGTCGTCGCCAAAGAGTATTGAATAGCATAGTGAACTCACTGGCGACATCTAGCGAATGATTCAAAACGTATTACTCTCTTTTTGTCATAACTTGGTCCATTCGTAATTTTGATGTGAAACATTGATGCGTGTTGAAACATTTATGCTTTTTGTATAGTTTTAAGTAAACATTGTCGAAATGGTGCAATTATATTGAAATGTTGTATAAAGAGAATAAGACTTGATTATTCTCTTTTACTCAGACTCTCTACATGAGAGCGGAATAAGAGTGCCATAAGTTCTCCATACTATTGAATACTATTTGTCGTCGCTCTGTTTATGACAAAACAAACACAATTATCTCAGTGAGCTAAATATAGCTTTATTTATTTTAACAATACTGCATCTAATGCTAAAGCAGATGCAAGAAAAAGAAGTGCAACTGAAGAAGAGCCTCCAGGATAAAACTTATTATTTTTTTTATTTTCGAATGTAACATTTACAAATTTGTTCATAGAAATCGAACAGGTACCGTGTAACAAAAAGCTGTTAACACATCGGCCGTGAGTTCGAACCCTCATTGATTTGTGTTTGTTTTGTCCAAAAAGTAAAATTTAACAGAGAGATTGTTTTTAAATCGATACTGTAGTTTTAGTATAGTAGGTAAAAGGTAGGAAAAAATTGTTGTTTTACAAAACCAATTAAGACATATGCTTACGAATTATGACAAAATTGGCAATTCAATTCCATTCAATTAAATTCCATGCAATTCAATTCAGTTCAATCCAATTCAATTCAAATCAATTCCCTTCAATTCAATTTTATTTAATTCAATTCATTTCAATTCACTTTAATACAAGTCAATTCAATCCAATTCAATTCAATTCACATCAATTCATTTCAGTTCACTTCAATTCAACTCATTTCATTTCACTTTGGTTCACTTCCATCCAATTAAATTCAATCCAGTTCAATTCAATTGAAGTCAATTCAAATCCGTTCAATGCAATTCAATTCAAATCAATTCCATTCAATTCACTTTAATTCAAGTCAATTTAATTCAATTCACATCAATTCAGTTCAATTCAATTCAGTTCACTTCAATTCAATTCAATTCAACTCAATTCAATTCACTTTAGTTCAATTTCATTCAAGTCAATTCAATCCAGTTCAATTCAGTTCAATGCAATGCAATTAAATTCACTTCAATTCGAATCAATTCAATTCATTTCACTTCAACTCAATTCAATTTAATTTAATTCAATTCAATTAAATTCAGTTCATTTCAAATCAAATTAATTCAGTTCAATGCAATGCAATTAAATTCAACAATTCAATTCAGTTTACTTCAATTCAATTCAATACAATTCAGTTTAATGTAATGCAATTAAATTCAAGTCAATTCAATTTAATTCAGTTCAACTCAATTCAGTTCACTTTAATTCAAGTCAGTTCAATCCAATTCAATTCAATTCACATCAATTGAGTTCAATTCAATTCAGTTCCATTCAATTCAATTCAATTCACTTTAGTTCAATTCCGTCCAATTCAATTCAACTCAATCCAGTTCAACTCAATTCACTTCAATGCAATTCAATTCAAACCAATTCAATTCAATTCAATTCAGTTCAACTCAATTCAATTCACTTTAGTTCAATTCCATCCAATTCAATTCCATCCAGTTAAATTCACTTCAAGTCAATTCAATTCAGTTCAATGCAGTGTAATTAAATTCACTTCACTTCAGTACACTTCAATTCAATTCAACTCAATTCAAATCACTTTAGTTCAATTCCATCCAGTTCAATTCAAGTCAATTCAGTTCAATGCAATGCAATTAAATTCAACAATTCAATTCATTTCAATTCAATTCTATTCAATACAATTTAGTTTAATGCAATGCAATGAAATTCAAATCAATTCAATTTAATTTAATTCAACTCAATTCTATTCAATTAAATTCTGTTCATTTCAATTCAATTCAATTCCATTCAATGCAATGGAATTAAATTCAACAAATCAATTCAAGTGAGTTCAATTAAACTCAATTCATTTCAATTCAATTCAGTTCAATTCAATTCAATTCAATTCAATCCAATTCAATTCAATTCAATTCAATTCAATTAAATTCAATTCAATTCAATTCAATTCAATTCAAATTAATTTAATACAATTCAATTCAAGTCAATTCAATTTAATTCAATTCAATTGGTTTGAACACTATAGTACAGACGGACAAGTAAAAGTACACAATTCCAAGGCAAAATTCGCAGGTTCGAAAATGTGTTAGGAGATACAGTAGAGAAAAGTGTAACAACTCAAATTCGAGTAGAGGCAAAAATCTGTATTTATTAAGTTATATGAAAATTCTCAATATTAGTATTATTATTATTATTCATATTGATCGTATTTGATGAAATTCAGAAGAAAATTATACTATATTTTTAGCGTCGATAGAAATGATCCTTGCTTATTATTTTGAAACAGGAATATAAAATCACACAATTGTGATTTGTTAAATTTATTTTGTATGGAGTTTTTCACGATAGTTGACAAGAATGACTCAAAGAATCACCCAATGGAATACTACTTCTTATATTTTTGTCATTTGCACGTTCAAATCGACCCACTTTTGTGCCCATATATACATGCATAGTACATATGTATATAAAGTACTATATTTGATCTACCTCGATATTTCTGGTAGTTGCATTCAGCAGCATTCGGAATATGATGTAGGATATAAAAGGTATGGTGACTCCTATGAAGAAATCTAAACAATTTAAATTAACTTCATCTACTGACATGACTCGTCTAAAAAATTAAAAAATAAAAACGTCTAATGTTATTGGAGCTTTTTGAAACGAACGCAGCGTAATGCTAATAAAAATAATATTTTAAATACGATCCAATATAACTTCTACGTACAAGTAAGTTGCTATCTCTTCGCCACTGCAGTAGGATTTGTAACAGATATTAAGTATTTAATATTAAATGTAAATAAACTCTTGAATCCTATACAAATGGGTAAAACGACCTTATAGATAAAGTATAGTACATACAAACATGTGGAAATAGTATCGGAGTAAAGTCCAGGTGACGTGTAATATGTAGGCTATCAATCAGAATATATTTTTGGGTATATTCTACTTCATATTCTGCAAATTTGACCTCACAATTTATTTTCATTGCTGCAGACTAACAAATTTTACATTGTGAGCTACTCTAACAAAACATACAAACATTGAACCATTGTATTCCCACTCCATGTAATATGTCAACCCATACAGCATTCGCTGATAAAGAGCGAATTAATTAAATATTTTGTTCCTTATCACAAACAATGTATTCAATTGTTTGTTTTGCTGATCTCCGACTTATGTATCTTCAGGACTACATTGTTTGTATTAATCCGTTCAAACAAACAACGATTTTAAACTTGATAATGAAATGCTAAAATGAATTGTGTTCTTTCCCGTAATTGGAAGGGATTAATTTCTCAAATTAAAAATCTTCTTGAATTGTGGATGCCCATAACTCAAGTTGGAATTCGTTTTCCAGATACTGTTTACGTTAAAAAATAAAATAGAATCAATGGAAGTTGAAAACACTTGTACGAATCGCAAAGGCAAATTATTTTTACAGTTTCAATTTGATTCCAAACTAATATTGTATCGTCTGTCCCTAACTGCATATAGAATTACAATGTTCAAATAAACATACTTATATATTGACGTACATTTGGGTGGCAGCTTTAGTTGTTTCATTTCAAATAGTGCTGTCCAGATTATTGGGACACTGGGGGTAAACATGCTGAAAATTTAAGCCAAATCGGACAATGCGTGGCGTGTCCAGGTCAAAGTTTACAAATTTTGGCTATTATGTGCTATTTTGGAGACACTTGATTTCCAGGGAATTTTCCTAGAAATTGCGTGAATTAATTTAGTTTGATCTTTGGACACACTGAAACCAACAAATCCTAAATATGAGATGAACATTTCTTTACATTTTCTTCAAAAATGTTTTTAAAGTAAACATATTAGGAAATTGAACTAAATTTTGGCAATTTTGGCAGACTACACGTACACGTTGAAAAACTGTATGTTTTGTTATTTGGATGCACGTGTTTGTAGCTTGTCGCAAATATAGTATACCTGTGCCCAAACACATTGTGTTTGTCATTCGATATTACACGTTGGAGGCACAACGATTAATAGGTTGTAATATATGTTTTTGTGACCCAAATGTGGCTTTGTTTGTAGAAAACGTTTGGGAAAAAAACAATGCTTGCAAACATTTACATGATTCCTGCAATATGTTGCTGTGGTCGTTTTTTTCTAGCGTGTAAAAATAGTATGGACTCCAATTGATATAACAAATCCTTTCAATTTGTCTATGGGAAACTTTCTCCAAATAATTAAATGTCGATGCAATCAAGAGGTATATAATTCATATTCTGACGTGGACATAGCTAGGCGAATCAAATTAGGCCAATTGCATTGGTTAGGCCATGTTATCAGAATGGACGAGGATGAGCCAGCGCGACAGGTTTTCGATAACGTACCCGATGGATGGGAGCAGGAAAAGAGGACAACCATGACTCCGATGGAAAGACCAGGTCAAATAATACCTTAGTATCCTTGGTGTTACCAATTGGCGAGAAAATGGGAAGGATAGAGCTAGTTGGAGAAATAGGTTAAAATTTGTTTATTTGCTTATTTAATTAATATGTGTAAAACATCTGACATCATGAGGTTGTAAAATAGTCAATAAAAGTAAGATTGGGACCTACTGTTTTACACTGGTTCCGAACTGTATTTTGAGAAGCCTTTTCATGGCTAAGTACTCAATAATGTAAGGTGGTCAGAGCAGGGATCGAACCCACGTTCTCATGCACAAGAGCAGCGCATGCTAATTGTTGCGCCACACATGGCCAAATATGATTTCCTTAATCAAAGGAACAAAGGAACTTAATTTAACTTCAATAATGTTTGAAATCTACGAAGTTAAATTTTCCCGAGTTTTAGTCCATTTGGAATTAAATTTAGTTGTTTTTTCCCGATTGTAAAAATTTTAAATATTTAAGAAGAATCCAACAACTATAAGGGCTTCACATTAGGCGTTAAAAAACTTAAAAACATTTGGAAAAAGCCAAGAATCAATTTTGTGTTTTTTCCAAAATATATTTCCCAATGCAAAACATATGGAATTCGAGCCATAGATTAATAAATTTGAGTCTCCATCACCTGGTTTTCAATCAAACTGAAACTCAAAAACTCTATCGCGGTTGCAACTCGAACCTCAGTGACCACAAGATAACGGAAATTAGCTGATGCAAACACGAATCAGTTACCTATGTATGTCTCCACATACATCAGTTGTAGCTTGTATAACCCCTGGGGTATAGCCTGTACGCTTCCTATTATGCTTCCATCATTTGTTTTGCGTCCTCTTGCGGTCACTGAGGTGGTTGGATATTTGATAGAGTTGGAGAGACTTTTAAATGTTTGAAATAGAGGGAATAGAAGTACAAGAGAATGGGTATTTTCGTTTCGTTTCCAGATACTTAGCGCTCATTCTCCCATTCACTCTGGTCTCTATCAAATTCCAACTATATGGTAATATAATAAGTGCCACTTTCTCAGTAGCCGATTAACTTCTATCGTAAAGATAAAGTGCCAGTTAGCAGAATTCCATTTCATCAATGTATACATAAAATTTATCCGGCCGATAACTTTAACAGGAGGTCCTACGCCGGTTAGTAGTTTATAGGAACAATAAATACAAACAGCTGACAACTGTGAACAACAGCTGTTTTTATTTCATGTTGTTGTAATTGGAAATTTTGTTTTTAAAATCGACTTGCATTGTTCCACCAGGTCAACAAGAAAATTATCCTCATCAGAGTTACCAGCGTAAAATATCTAACATCCTTAACAGGCAGTCTATTGTTCCGATAAATTAAAGTACCGATTAGTATGCAGACATCTTAACCGGACATTAAGAAAATGGTACAACGTGTGTTAAAACTTTAATTGGATGCCGTAGACGAAGTTTGGAAATTCATAGAGTTCCAGTTGAAGAGGACAGAACCAATGTTAAATACAATTTAATAGCCAGTACACTGAACGGAAAAGCATCGTCACAGGGATGAAAATGTTCATCAACCCAGGAACTGTTGTCATCGAAAGTGAGCTAACGTACAGTTATATTCCCGCTACGAAAATGTGTACATCAACTGCAAATTGTTCTTCACTGTGATGAAAGTATAGTTGTTGCTGCAATGAATTTGATTCATTATTGCATCGAATTTCATTCGTTGCTGCAATGAATTTGTTTCATTGTTGAAAATAATAAGTATCGTTCCTGCAATGAAATTATTTCATTGCTGCAATTAATTTGTTTCATTACAGCAATGAAGTTGCTTCATTTCTGCTATGAATTTGTTTCATTGCTGCTATGAACCTGTTTCATAGCTGCTATGATTTTGATTCATTGCTGCTATGATTTTGTTTCATAGCTACAATGAATGTTTTAAAGTGTGTTTGAAATTATTTATTGTTAATTGTACATAAATACAGTGCTAGTATTACATTGCAGGTGTTTTGATAAACATTTTTTGAATTTTAGTTTCGAAAATGGTCTTACATTTTTAAATATATTATAGCCATTCTGCTCGAATGGGGAGAGATTATGGTAGTCGAGGGTTTGAGTGTTATTGTGGCCGTTGTAATGAGGTCCTGCAATTAAAAACAAATACAAGGATTTTGATATTAACATTTCTATTTAACATATGTACATATCTACTTATGTTTGTACTTAGCATGAATATGAGCACTATTCCCATATGGGTTTCATCACAGCAATTGATCTACATATGTTCAAAACTTCCTTTAACATAGAACCACATCATTGTTTTCTTAAGATATGCAATTGCTGTTGTGTTGAGGGTTCTGTCATTCAATTGTAGCGCCACATCGCCCCGTCATTAAGCTCCTGATCGCTTTGTACGCATGTTATTCAACTGCTCTTTCATTTATTTTAACCAAATTTGTTAAAATTTCGATTGGAGTCATTTCTTTGTTCGTTAAATTGTTACCTTTTATGATCGTCTTTCTTGAAACATTTTGTTCATTTTTTTTGACTTTTCATTGACTTCGAATCCAAATACCAATACAACGAAACAAGCGCAACCGCAAGCGGAATCGACTCTACGTCGACGAATTCATCGACTACCACAAAAAGCCATAGATTACCTTCCAAACTACCGCAATGTTTTTGAGCGGCGAATTTAACAACGGGATGGTCGCTTTGGTGATGGCTCAACCTTTGAACTACCATTCGTCGATGAATTCATCGGTAACATTTCATCTAAGAATTTGTCGGTGACATTTCGTCGACGAATTCATCGACAAACAGTGATAGCAAAGTGAAAAGAACCCAGGTTCGATTCCGGGCTGGTGGTTTTTTTCTGTTTATTTTTATTTTTTAATATTATTTTATATAACCGATGTCGTTTTTAATGAAATTTCGTGTTTGTTTCAAAACAAATTTGTCAATTTTTAGTAGTAAAATGAAAAAAATTTTCCGGCAATTTGTAATACACTTTATTGTTTCACAAATTGACTATTAAGGGACACTATTAAATTCTTAAGGTTACTTCATTAACGAATAACAATAGAAAATCTCTCGAGACCACTTTACAGATTACCACTGAGTACTAATGTAATCGGCGATGTAGTCGATGAAAAGTCATCGGCAATGTAGTCGATGAAAAGTTGCCAGCCACTACTTGTGAAACTGCAGGGATACACCAACATTTTGGTGCGATTTGTACCGTCACGCTCATACACACACACAAATGTTCATACATATTTCGGTGTAGTTTTTCTGCTATCGATGCGTCACAATCTTTGCTGTCATGTTGCTCCTTGCATTCTTCTCTTTATTTATCTATTGATTTATAGACACTTAATTTACACAGACCATCACAGCAAACACATAAACTCACACAATTTATTTTTCACAATAACTTTTCCCAAATACTTAGATTATTATTAAGTATAACTAATTAGTCTGTTTTAAGACATTTATTTAAATTATTCCGGCGGAGAAACATGTCTACCTCTTTCGGTTGTTGCAAAGCAACTGATTTAAGATGTGTACGTGACCCAGCATTCATGCTCACCATTTTCTCTTGCTGGCCTCTTTTTTACGGTCGCACATTTTTTGACTACTTTTCTCTCTTTATCTTCATTAAAATTAGTTTCGTTGCAATAACGAAATTGTTTCGTCAACTATAAATATTGGCAAACCTCCGAACTGAATAAATAATTAAAATAAACTATAAAAAGGTAGAGATAAATCAAATATCAATAATTTAAATCTCATGTACTTACTTTTTTTTTTAATTTTTAACCCACTTTTCTACGCAATTCAAATTAAATAAAATTGTTGCAGGAACGACAAGTTCTTGCAGCAACGAAATTAAATATTGTCAAAGAAATCATGTATGAAATTTTTCGTTGCAGCGACTACCAAATTGTCGGACATACGAGATTTTTCATTGTAGCAGCGTAAAAACATTAACGAAAATGGTTCATCCATACGACGAAACTTTATTCTTTCAGTGCCATAGATAGTGGCAGTTGCCCGTACCTGGAAATCGAAACGAGGAAAACATTTATTCCTCCACTCACACTGTGGTTACAGAGCATTATGAGTTAAAGCTGCTGTTTAACATACAAAAATATAAGACTGTGATTTTGACGTCCTTCTTCCATGTCAGTCTGTCCATAGATTTACGCGACCAAAGTGTACAAACAGCTTTCAGCGGAATTTTTTGATAACATTTGGTTGGGTTAAGGAGACTCTCTAAATGTTGCCTAAAATGTTGAATACTATCGGTTCTAGAGGTTACGAATACTAACAGATTTCAACGGTAAAAGATGACTGCGTTTGAGAATGGGCCCCCATATAAAGTGTATCAACTATGATTGGTTATATTGCCCCTAGAAGCTGCACATATTAACCGAGTTCATCGAAGTACGATACGTATGCGTTGGATACGTAGGATGATCATTTATGGAAATGAGCCATAACAGATATTATCTCAATGGTTTCATGGTGACATGGTGGGACATAACATGGTGCCTTGAGAATAAATAATGAAAAATATCAGTTAAAAAAAATTACATGAGGTGTCAGGGGACACCCGGTTGGAACGAAGTTCCTTTCGCTATATATTATGTACTAGTTAGTTCCAACACAAATAAGGCGCCTGTTGAAAAATAATAAATAAATAAATGGTTTCCCATTACATCCCATGAATGGACTGGGAAGAACTTCTCACAATCACTGAGCTGTGCGCTTTCTAGTTTTCACTCACTAATTGGGACCTAAAGTTTTACACCGATTCCGAACAGTAATTTGAGAAGCTTTTTCACGGCTAGATACTCGATAGTGTCGCCGTCACTATGCGAGGTGACCGCCGCCGAAAGAAAATTTGAAGGTTGTCAGAGCCGGGTTCGAACCCAGGATCTCATGTACAAGAGCCGCGCACACTAACCATTTCACCACCGTTGAAAAATACTGTAATTTAAATGGATCTTGCAAAATGATAAAATTTTGCTAAGAAATTTTTTATTTATTGAATGTATTTTTTTAAAAAAAAAAGTATATTTTTAGGCCCCTTTTGTAAGAATATGTATTACATTTTCCCGAAAAGGCCCTTTCTTTGACGAGAGGTACTTCTTTTATTAAAATAAAAGAAATGGTTTCCCGTTACATCCCGTGAAAGGATTAGGGAGAGCTTCCCACAAACCAGTGAGCTGTGCGCGTTCTAGTTTTAAACTCACTGATTGGGTCCTACAGTTTTGCACCGGTTCCGAGCGGTATTTTGAGAAGCTTTTTCATGGATGAATACTCGATAGTGTCGCCGTCACTAAGCTAAGAAAAAGCCTAAGAGTATGCATTTTTTTACCAAAAATACGTTTTAAGAACAGGTACTTTTTAAAGAAGTGAGTGGTACTCTTTTTACGATAAGGTTATTTTTTTAGAAAATTTACTTATTTTCAGGAAGCTACTTATCTGAAGAAAACAAAAGAAAAGGTGGTACTTTATTTTTAAGAAATGGTACTTTTAAGAAAAGGAATTTTTGTAAGAAAAGGTATTTTTTGTAAGAGAAGGTATTTTTTTTTGAACAAAAGCTTTTTTTTGCGAAAGAACAGATTCAATTTTAAGAGTAGGTACTTATCTCAAGAAAAGTTATTTTGTTTTACAAAAGAGGTATTCTTAAAAGAAAATGTAGTTTTTTAAGAAAATGCAATTTGTTGTAAGATAATGTAATTTTGGAAGGGAAGGTACTTATTTAAAAAATTACTTTTTTTAAGAAAAGGTACTTTTTGTGAGAAAATTTACTTTTTTAAGCAAAGGTACTTCTTTAAGATGTTATTTTTTTAAACTTCTTTCACTTTGGCTTTTCTATTTTAACTTTTTATTCGGTTCAAACTACAAAGGCTCCACCTAGCAAATTTCCCATTAAACAAGAAATATGTTAGTCTGGACACAAACCAAAAGTACGTGTGTAAGAGTGCTGGCAAATGTAATTCCATGTTGAGGGTTGTGTTTCATGGATTTGCCAGTCTTGCACTTTGGCTTTTCTAAGTTTACTTTTTATTGGGTTCAAAACTACAATATGTAATACAGAGGCTCCACCTAGAAAACTTCCCTTTTAAACCAAACCAAACCAAAAGTACCCAATAAAGTTGATAATAATGGGTTGTAATAAAGTAGTTAAAAAAAAGTTGTTTAAAAATTTTTCATTTAGCCCCCATCCCGCAACGTGCGATAAGGAACTTCGTTCCAAAACATAATTCATATGCCCAAACCGATGTCCATTAGGATGCTGACGATGGGGCGTGGCTTTGTTTGAGGCCTGGCTTGGCTCCAAGTAGTTCGCTAGGATCTTTACCAACCATTACTGAAAATTTGAGGACTGTCAGGTTCATTCTGAAGAGGTGTATCAGCTTCGGACATAGCTTTCCGTATCGGAGTATCGAAGATACGGTAGGTGTCGATTTACTTGTCGTGTAGTTTCACCAGGATTTACCCACCTTTGACCTACATTGACAGGGTCCGATCAAGTCTGCAATAATTGGCTTAAGTCTTTCAACATAACGCTTGATAGGACCTTATACCCAATGGATAAAAAGATATCTCATGTGTTATGTTGGCACTAATAAATTTTTTTATTCGAATATAACAGAGTTCGTATTTAAACCCCCCCCCCTCCCTCCTAATGAATAAACACATCGTCGTTGGGAATGTGTAATGAATTTTACCCATTACCAACATGGTATGGGGAAAAAAATGGGTAGCTACCCACAAAAATGGGGAATTACCCATCGCGATTACCCGTTATCCTCAGGGTCATCACTTTTTTAAAAAAAATCGCTAAAACTAAAATTTTTCAAACAAAAGATCGCAAAAACGCTTTCGTGTTTATTTCTCGCATTTTTTTCAACTTCCTAAGAGTTTTTCATAAACAGCTCCAATTTGAATGTAAGAATGTTTTTTTCAAAAAATCGCCAAAATGAGAAAATCTCTAAAATAAATAAGTGGCTATAACTCGTCGAATCGAAACAATAGTAAATTTTTTACCTCTATGTGAGGCTTTAACCAATGGGTGTCTTCAATATGGCATCACTTTTTTTTTTAAAAATCGCTAAAACTACGATTTTACTTTTAGCGATTTTTTTAAAGGTGTTGCCATATTGAAGACACGCATTGGATAAAGTAAAATTTTTATTATATTTTCGATTGGACGCTCCGTTTCTCGAACCCTGGAATATAATATACAGAAATATAAGACATATACACATTTTCGTTTGGCTGTCCGTCCGCCTGTCCGTGTATGCATGTAATCAAAGTACAGCTCACAAATGCAAACCGATTTCAAAAACATACTCTAAAGCACATGAGCTATATCGTTCCACGATTTGACACATCCCCCATACAAATGTCTTTTATTAGGTGGGTCGCTTAAGATAAGCGACATCCTCTATACAAATTCTAACAATTTTCAAATTGACTGCATATATAAAAGTACGCCTAGTGTAAAAATTAGGTGTGCATGGTCAAAGGCTGACCACCGCTAAGGTGAAACCAACCAAAGTTATATTCGACCATAGCCGCCTATTTAATACCCTACAAAACCTTGTGTCCACAACTTGTGAACAACGACATGAAAATGTTTGTAAAACAAGACAATAACAATATGCCGGAACCATGTATATGTTTGGAAAATCCATATAACGGGTTTTTCAATAAGAGCGCTACAAAAGTTTTTTTAAATATAACAAAACCGGTTTTAGGTACCAATGAAATTCTTTATTCCTGTGAAAGTACGTTCGATGCCATTATGTATGGAACTCGATTTCTTTTGCATGGCAACCACGGCCACGCTTGCAGAAGTCCAGACGCTGAACCCAATTTTCGACGGTTTTCAAGCATAAATCGGCCGATACTGCTGCAATTTCACGTTCGATATTCGTACTAAGTTCAGCAATCGCCGCTTGCTTGTTGGCATAGACCATAGACTTGACGTAGCCCCACAGGAAATAATCTAACGGCGTCAAATCGCACGACCGAGGCGACCAATCGACTGGGCCATTTCGTCAGATAACACGTTCACCAAACTTGGTTTCCAATAAATTGATTCTGGCATTCGCTGTGTGGCTTGTGGCGCCGTCCTGTTGGAACCACATGTCCTCCAAGTCCATATTATCCAATTGGGGCCAAAAATATTCGGTTCTCATTGAACGGTAGCGATTCGCATTCACAGTAATGTGCCGGTCTTGATCATCACGGAAGAAGTACGGCCCAATGACGCCGCCGGGCCATAAACCGCACCAAACCGTAATCTTTTCGGGATGCAATGATGACTCATGGATTACGTGTGGATTGCTGTCTGACCAATAACGCATATTTTGCTTATAGACGAAGCCATTCAGCCAGAAATGAGCCTCATCGCTGATTGTTGAGGCCTCTTAAAGTTGGCCTCTTAAAGTTGAGGCCACTGACTCCAAATTTCGGTAATAAATTTTAATAATTTCGACTCGTTGTTGGCTCGTATATCTTTCCATGATGAAATGGCAAACCTTACTGAAGAGAAATGTCAAAAGAGCGGGAAAAAATATGGCGTCGTTTGCTGTCACTATCGATTTATTTTTGTAGCGTCTCTGTTGAAAACCGCTTTACTTACGTGAAAGCATTGTTTTCAAGAATTAAAGATCTGATGCCTTTTTGCTTCTTTGTTGGCTGTCACGTTGTTGTACTCAGAAGTTTTCAATAAGCAAAACCATATTTGGGTCACAAAAACATACATTCTAACATATTAATCATTGTGTCTCAAACACGTAATATTGAATAGCAAACACAATGTGTTCAGCCATGTTTTATCGATTCCAAGACGTTGTCAACAATTGGGACTGTCTCAAACCACAACCTGCCGGATTTTGAGAAAGGATTTGGGCTTGCATCGGTAAAAAATTATTATCACTCAAGAACTGAAACCATTGGACTACCGTAAATGTCATAAATTTGCTGATTTTGTCTTGGAACAACTTGAAAACAACCATAACGATTTTTTTAAGAAAATCATCTTCTCCGATGAGGATCACTTTCACCTGAGTGGTCAGGTATATAAACAAAACTGTCAATTCTGTTGCGAAGAAAATCCACTAATTATTCGTGATCAGCCCATACATTCACCTAAATTGACAGTTTGGAGTGGTTTTTGGTCCGGTGGAATCATCGGTCCGCACTTCTTTCGAAATGAAGCTAGTAACACCGTTACTATCAATAGAGAGCGGAATAGATCGATGATATCAAACTGTTTATGAGCGAAATTGGAAGAAGTTGATCGTGACAACATCTGATTCCAACAAGACGGCGCTACGTGCCACACAGCACGTGCAACAACCCCATTATTTCGAGAAAAGTTTGTAGATTCGATTATTTCAAGAAATTATGACATGAAGAAATTATGACATTGAATGGTCATTGGTCTTTAGCAATAAACCAGACTCTCTTCAAGCTTTACGCGACTTGAATTAGTGAAAAAAGTGCTGGAAAATTGGGTTCACCGAATTCCTTTCTGCAAAAGAAGACGGTGGAGGCCATTAAAAAGACATTTTATTCAGAACTTAATTGTGTCGAATGTACTTCACAATAAATTACACAACATTTGAATTTCCTTCACAATTAGTGTGATTTTTTAAAGAAAGAATATCACTCAAATTGGAAAACCCTATAGATAGAATCGATACCTTGGTAATACATCTCATTACAAATCATATGTGATCTGGTCTACGGATAGGTACCTATGAAAAGAAAACATGTTTTCGAGCAAACAGCTGTTAAAGATCACGAGTTCGTCCATGTTTCCGTTTCCATCTCGTGCTTTTTCTTGTTGCCCTTGGTCCTTTACCTCTTAGCAAATGCCCCTATGTACAGTTTTGCTTTTACAAGAAATATTTTCGTAGATTATTCGAGTGAAATTCCCCTACAAATTTTTGAGCGTCAAAAATTTCTTTCAAACTTCAAGTGTAATTTGAACCAAAATACTGAGGTATATTTCAATGAAAATAGCGTTAAATTTATCCGACCATTGGTACCTTTCCCTAGACCAGGTCACATAAGTATATAACTAGTGCAATTTATGAAAAGTTCTATAGGCAATCTAATATTGGTAGCGTATTATGTAGATGATCGATATACACAAAATACTCTAATAACTGGATACGTCCCTTCTGCAGCCGTTCTAGATTTAGAAAAAATGGTTACATTTAGAACCACCTCGGTGTACCAGACTGTTTGGTTTCAAAAAATGACATACGATTTGATTGAAGTGTATCCTATACAACGCCTTACATAATGCATAGTATGAGATTAAAAACTAAAAAGGCCGTTTCTTAGTACACCCTAACGCACATCAGAAATACGATAGCGAACTTTTTTTTGACACTCAGCTATAATATCCTGTGCTGGGGAATGAAGTATAAAAACTCTCAGTTCATATCCGATGGCATTCAGTCATATTATCGCTATTTCAAGTGATTGTTGGATACTCGCGATAAAATGAATTTTAAAGTGTTTCATATTGTTTGCATTTGTTATTTAGTCACGGAAATAACAGGACAATGTCGTGTAGAATTACCACAAGATTCATCCTTGAAACCTAAGTTTCTCAAGGAAATTGGAAGTCACATTGCGATGGTGTCGAATGAAGTTCAGTGGATAGATTTGCAAGAAGGCGAGATCATAACGGCTCATTGTGATACTAATTTTATAAAGTATGCGACGGATAACAGCAAAATCAACTGAATAATTAATTGTGTTGTTAACAACATTTTTCGATCTAGGCCAAAACCTAATGGGATTTCAAGTATTACCATCAACTGCATTGATAGCCGCATACAAGGATATTATTCATCAAATGTGCACTTTGAATGTGATCGTTTAAAATGGAATCTCTACGAATCTGAGACGCCATTCCGATGGTGTCCCTCCTCAATGATTTCGTATATTGTTGCCAGACCCTTTGATAAAGATTATGAATATTTAGCCGGCATTTGTTACAATTTACTTGAAATGTCAGTTGTATCGTTGCATTATGCAGTTAAGCCGAAACTTTCTAGATTTGTGGTGAGTTTGTTAAAATTTTACAAGTTTATCTCTGTAACATCGGCTGAAATGTAACCTGGAATTCTGTTGCTCTAAATTATGATTTTATACTCTGTCTAGATCAGTGGTAGGCAAAACCGAACGCACGCACACAAACATATTATGTGATTTTGTGCGGTCGCAAACAGAAGCCATGTCGCTGTCGAATTGTGCAAAACGCACAAGCAGAGACTGATGCTTTGAATCAAATATAGTTGTTGTGTACATGTGAATTGCCGACCGTGTGTGTGTGAAAGATTCGATTATTTTCTGCCCCGCGAGGCTATGGATTGGTTAACACTGATCTAGATGATAGACAATCGTTGGAGTTGTATTTTAAAAAAAATTCCATCGATTGGCTACGGACCGAAATCAAGGTCAAACAAATTTTGTTATTAATTTATGAAGTTACACAAAAAAAATTTTATATTCTTTCTGCGATCAGGGTTGAAAAGGGTTAAATAAAATCCTTAAAATAGAATTCAATGTCAGAATCTTTGTTATGGTCCGAATGAAGAATATTTTACATTTTCTTTTTTAAGGGATTTTGATTCAAATGTTGCCTTCGACTAAGCTGTATGTTGGCCTTACATAAAAATCCTTAAGATAGAATTCAATGACAGAATCTTTGATATGGTCCGAATGATCGATATTTGACATTTACTTTTTTAAGGCATTTTGATTCGACTACGCTGTATGTTGTCCATTCGGAAGATCAAATTTTCGATCATTCATTCCAGCATTGCTACCGGCATCTTGCGAGTTACTCAAGTATTGTCGGCTTCCGAGTCTTGAATCGTAGGTGATTTATCGACGAAAAGTTTTGACTTCACGTAACCCTGAAGAAAAAATCCAAGGTGTGATATTACACGATCAAGGCGTACAGTTGACAGATCCGGAAAGCAAAATTAGCTGCCAAATGATTTCTCAATAAAGCCATTGTTTCACGCGCTTTGTGCGAAATATCCGTTTTTCTGAAATCAAATATCGCCAGCATTACGGGCTTCAATTTCAGGCACAATATGTCCGTTATCATGGTGCGGTATCACTCGCCAATGCCACCCACAGTTCGGTCTGGCCTCATTTTTAACAAAATATGAACCCATGATTAAACCAGACCAAAGACCACACCAAACAATGTATTTCTGTGGATGTAACGGTAGTTCGAGAATCTTTTCGGGTGGCTCATCAGTTCAATTACGGCAATTTGGTTCATTTATGTGTCCAATTAGCCAGAAATGTACCATAATATGTTGCTCGATGTAAACGAAAAAAATGTATCACAGAACATTGATTTTAGTAATACAGCTGAGTCATTTGAAGACGTTGTTGCGGTGTGACCGTCGGTGGTCCAATGGTTAGTGTGCGCGGCACTTGTACATAGGAACGTGGGTTCGAACCCTGCTGTGACCACCATACATTTGTTTGCTTACTGATGGCGACATTATCGAGTACATAGCTATGAAAAAGTTTCTCAAAATACCGTTCGGAACCAGTGTAAAACTGTAGGACCCAATCAGTGATTGTAAAACTAGAAAGCACACAGCTCACTGGTTGTAAGAATCTTCCCTTGCTTTGTTGCGATATGAGCCTTTCATAATGAATTGTGGAACAATACAGAATAAAACTAAGATGAAATTCTGATTAAAAAGTACTTCATATTAGAAATTCACTTTAATACATTCTATTTCATAAAAAATGCTTAAAATTAAGGATAAACTTTGAAGTTTAGACTTTTCGGGAAAATATTGTGTTCTTTTCAGTTTGAAAAAAAATTCAAACTTGAGACGTCGGCGTTTCCAAACGCCTTGAAATAACTTAACAATTTTTTGAATGTGATCTTTACTAAAGTGTTCTCAATTTAGTGGAACTTTCAGAAATATTTTTTCCCTCAAGTGGCCGAGTTATTAACAAAAAACTGTAAAAAGTCAATGGAAAAATTAACAATTTTAAACTTTGATAGAGAATATCCTAATAACTATAAAAGATATTCCTCAACACGTAGGGTATTTTTTGTTTGTCTTCTATAGTAGATTCTCAAAAGTAAAAATCATTGTAATCGGCCTATAAGTGTAGAAGTACCAGCCTTTGAAATTTTCAATAGCACCACAGTGGTCAACTTTGACACCCTGTAGCTCTAATTTTGTTGACACAGGGCGCATCTAATTGCAATATTCTGAAAGATCCTCCTCTACAAATGTTTAGTACATTCCGAAATGATCAGAATACTACTTTAAAAGTTGTGATTTTATTACCGTGTTTTACCAATCGGCCCCACTGTGCGTTATTACTGTGCATATCCTTTAGTGTGCTGGTCTGGCATTAACAAGCCACTTTGTGCATTTCTTTTCAAGTGGATAAAAATGCTGAATGATTTTGCTAGAGTTGCGGTGTTCAGTTAGTTTCTCTCATAATCCGTAATTTTCGAATAAAGTCATCAGTTTTGACAACAAAGTGACCGACCGTGGTACAATGGTTAGCATGCACGACTCTTGTACATGAGATACCCGCTCTAACTATCTTTTATTTTTTGGAACGAAGTTCCTTATCGCACGTTGCGGGATTGTGCTAAATGAAATAAAAAAACAACTTTTTTTTAACACTATTATACTACAACCCAGTATTATCAACTATATTGGGTACTTTTGCTTTGGTTTGGTTCTATACTAATATATGTTGGGAAATTTCTTGTTTAATGGGAAGTTTACTAGGTGGAGCCTGTAACCAATATTTAGTACACTTATATATTGTATTTTTGAACCCAATAAAAAGTAAATTTAGAAAAGTCAAAGTGAAAGAAATTTAAAAAATAATTTATTTTTTAAATAAGTGCCTTTTTAAAAAAAAAAGTAAATTTCTCAAAAATAATACATATTCATATTCTTAAACAAAGCAAATTTTTTTAAAAAAATACCTTGTCTTAAAGAAGTACATTTTCTTAAAAAAAGTAAAGTTTCTTACAAAAGGTACCATTTCTTTAAAAAAGTAATTTAAAGTAAATAAGTACCTTTGTTTGGAAACCGCTGCTAGGACTGAACTTGGCTATAAAAAACCGCAGAAGGATAAGCCATGGTACGACGAAGAATGTCGCATTGCAACTGACGAATAAGACGCGGAACGTATGGCAACGAAACAGTCAGTTACAACGCGTGCTGCGAGTGAGCGGTCCAAGAAAGAAGCTGAGAAGTGAGGAAAACCAACTATTTAGGCGGAAAAAATGGCAGTGGGAGCAGAGAGAGAGTGAAAGAACCCAAATGGTGAATCCCGAAAGTTTTTCCAGAGGGTAAGAAGATCGAATAACGGGCCTAATAATGGGCTGCCCTCCTGCAAGGACGAGAATGGGAATCTGGTGACTGAGAAGCAGTGTGTACTCAAAATGTGGAGAGACCACTTTTCAGCACTACTCCACTCAGATTCTTCCACTGAAGATCAGTAGGTAATGATAGTGGAAGATACTGTAGATTGTACACCCCCCAACCAAGACGAGATTAGAACGGCGATCTCCCGCCTTAAGAATAATAAAGCCGCTGGTGCGGATGGCCTACCCGCTGAAGTTTTTAAGGCAGGTAGCGAAGGACATGCATCGACTTATATGCGGTATATGGCTGGGGGAATCTATGCCCGACGATTTTAGTCTCAGTGTATTATGTCCTGTATTCAGAAAGGGTGATCCGTGTGTCTGTTCCAACTATCGCGGTATCAGTCTTTTATCCATCGCGTATAAGGTCTTGTCGAGCGTATTATGTGAAAGACTAAAGCCAATTATTGAAAACCTGATTGGACCATATCAGTGTGGTTTTAGACCAGGCAAGTACACGACTGACCAAATATTCACGCTACGCCAGATCCTGGAAAAGACCCACGAAAAGCAAATCGATACATACCACCTTTTTGTCGATTACAAAGCTGCTTTCGATAGCCCCATATGGGGAAAACTGTACGAAGCTATGTCTGAACTTGGTATTCCGGTAAAACTGATCCGCCTCTGTAGAATGACGCTGATCAACACCAAATCAGCAGTGAAAGTGGGGAAAAACCTCACTGAACCATTCTGTACTAAGCGAGCACTTAGACAAGGCGACACACTTTCGTGCAATCTCTTCAACATCTTAATGGAGATAATAATGAGAAAGGCTGCAGTAAATACGAACAAGACCATTAACACGAAAAGCCATATGTTGGTGGTGTATGCTGACGACATAGACATCATTGGGCGAAATTTACGAGAGGTTATTGCAGTATTTTCAAGAATCAAAAAAGAATCAACGAAGGTGGGTCTTGCTGTTAATGAGGGCAAGACAAAATTGATGGTGTCAACGACTAGAGAAACCTCTCGACTTGGTTCACACTTGAAAGTTGACAACCGATTAATTTTGAAGTGGTAGATGAATTTGTCTACCTTGGATCCGCCGTGAACAAGGACAACAACGTCAGACTGGAGATAGATAGGAGAATTGTGCTTACAAATAGATGCTATTTTGGGCTCAACAAGCAGTTTAGGACCACGGCCCCCTCTCGACGGACAAAAGTCCAGCTATATCAGGCTCTCATTTTACCTGTCTTAACATATGACTCCGAAACTTGGGTCATATCGCAAGCGGATGAAAAACACCTGGGAGTTTTCGAGAGAAAAATTCTCCGTAAAATATATGGTCCTGTTAGGGAAAACTGCGAGTACCGACGTTGCTGGAACCAAGAGATATATGATTTATATTCTGACATGGACATAGCAAGGCGAATCAAATTAGGCCAAATGCGTTGGCTAGGCCATGTTATCAGAGTGAATGAAGAGGATCCAGCGCGAAAGGTTTTCGATAACGTACCCGATAGAAGCAGGTAAAGAGAACGACCAAGACTCCGCTGGAAAGACCAGGCAGAAGAATCCCTTCGTATCCTTTGTGTTACCAACTGGCGAGAAAAGGCGAAGGATAGAGCCAGTTGGAAGAATATGTTGAAATTTGTTTAATTTGTTTAATTAATACGAGTATGTGTAAGACGTCTGACCTCATGAGGCTGTAAAACAGTCAATAAAAGTAAAGTAAAAAAGTACCTTTTCTTAGAAAAGTAAATTTTCTTACAACAAATTGGCTTTTCTTAAAAAACTACCTCTTCTTTAAAGAGTACCTTGTTTGTGAAACAAAATACATTTTCATGAGATAAGTACCTACTCTTAAAAATGTACGTATTCTAGAAAAAAGAACCAATTCTAAAAAAAATGTTGATTTCTTTAAAAAAAAACTTTTCTTCAAAAAATGCCTTCTCTTAAAAAAATACCTTTCTTACAAAAGTTCCATTTCTTAAAAGTACTTTTTTTTAATAATAAAATAATACCTTTTCTTTTCTATTCTTGAGATAAGTACCCTTTGTGAAAATAAGTACATTTTCTTAAAAAAAATATAATTTTCCTAAAAACAGTACCACTTCTTTAAAAAGTACCTGTTTTTAAAAGAAGTACTTCTTTTTAAATCAAATTCACACTATTATGGCTTTTCCTTACAGAAATTACTTCTTCTTAAAAATAGTACCTTTTCTTAAAAAAACATTAGCTTTTAATAAAAGAAGTACCTCTCTTTAAAAAATTACCTTTTCGAGAAAATATTATATATATTCGTACAAACAGGAACTGCAAATATACTTTTTTTTAAAAAATAAATTCTAAAAAAAAATTTTCTTAAAAAAAGTTTATCATTTTTCAAAAAGTATATTTTCTTAAAGATCCATTTAAATTACAGTATTTTTCAACAGGCGCCTTAGGCGTGTTGGACCTAACTAGTACATAATATATAGCGAAAAGAACTTCGTTCCAACCGGGTGCCCCGGCTGATTTTGTCCATGGCGGCACAATCAAGTATTTAGCCACGAAAAGGCTTCTTAAAAATATGTTCGGAACTGGCGTAAAACTGTAGAGCCCAATAAGTGCGTGGAAAATTAAAAAGAGCATAGACCACTGATTGGAAGAATTTCCCCCTGCCCCTTCATGAAGTGTAATAGGATCTTAATAATTTATTTATATTTATAATAAAATCTTCAAATTCATCTTCCTGTTTTCAATATTATTTTATATAATTTAAATTAATTGTTACTTTACAGTATCCATTAAGATTGCGACATTACGCCCCATCTCTAGAGATCACAAATATTCCAAATAGCTTTGTTTCACGAAAGTAAGTTAGTTAAATTCCATACTTGTAAAATATTTATATATTTTTAACCTCCCTTTCTTTGCCAGCATCACCACCAGCATGTATGATAATCCTCAATTCCAACAGTGGATTCAATTTTCCAACTATCAAAATCATTCTCTTATACAAAATCCTAAACTGTATCGTGATACTTACCAACAGTTCGGGGGATTGATCGAATTCGTTTGGTGGACCGGTTTACGTTTAGGTAACTGGCGACTGTATGAAGAGGCCTTGGCCTATCATTTGGAATCAGATTCTCATGAATATGACATATTGTCCGGTATCTCGGGTATCGTGTCCGCTCCCATCTTTAAAAAAGACAATTGTCAACAAAATCGAACTATAGTCGAATTAGTTGATAAGACAAATCGGAAAATACCACTGTACGTGTGGCAGTATTTAAAGTCACCTAGGAACGATACTGAAAGTTTGGTTGTGATTGGTGTTAATTCACCATTTCATGAGGTGTGTATTAAGAGCCACAGTTAAATTGTCGTGCTATGTGTTAAATATTTATCTCTCTTTCCTCTTTTAGTTTTACGAGGAAACGGATCTCATATTTTGTAATGATATTTGTCATAAAATCTATTGGTTACAGAATTTATACTCAACATTTCATTACAAGACACTGGGCGCTATATTTTGTTGTACCGTTGCTGATGTCCAGGCATCGAAGCGCTTAAATGGATTTCCTATACCCCTAAAACCCGCCAAGACCGGAAAATCGGTGCCAAAACCTCTGCCGGTCTTTATATCCAAGAGTTTGGATAACTCTTTTGGTGACATTGAGGAAAAAGAGAATGAAGCCGTTGAAAATTATTCCACCACTACGGAAAATGATTATTAAATAAATTAATTTAATATACACACATATACATATTCATACTTATATATACATTCAAACATTTTTATTGAATTTCAAAAAAATAGTTTGTAATAAAAGACATATGCATCAACAATGGCCTAATATTCTGAATGGTAAAATGTAACCAAAACCAGTACAGAAATTGCAGTCAAGTGAAATCTACTTATGCCTCTGTTACACTATTAGATTAACCTTTGGATACGTGATACCGAGAGCGACTGGAGTAGTGTAAACATGAAACTGTTTTTCTTGGTGTTTGTTTGTATCATTCAAAATGCAACCCTGATCGCATCAAATTTTTTAGGAAAATCAAAAATTGAGAGACATCTAACAGAATTGTCCAAATTTGTTCTGCAAATCGTTTTCTTCAAATTTTACCTATTCTGTCCGCTCACATCAATTAAAAATTTTGACATATCCAACGATTTCTCCAACAGTTTATCATGGCCGGCAGCTAAGACTAAGGGCGTTATTCTATACAACGTTAAAATATTACAGCTGTTCCTTGATTACCTGCGTTGTGTTGGTTGCAGCCATAGAGCAAATCTTACTAGAGAAAATATTTGACTCATCTGACGTTTCCTTTCACACTCTTCTTGATGCGGTCGGTGTGATAGAGAGATGTTTGACGAAAACTGACATACACCAGGTGGAATTACAATAACTTCTGACTTTAATTTTTCATGTCGTTTTGGTGAAAAACTGTGGAATTTAAATGAGTTTTACACTTTTTGATTGACTGTTATTGTTAGCATACATTTGTGTTGTATTTACCATAATAATTTTAACACAGAGAACGACATGCCGTTGTTGTTATTTTGTTCGTTGTTTTGAACCATTGCCTCTATCTGGTATTAGTACATCAATTCTTTTCAACATACAAAATTCATATCACACCAGGCCAAATGTCATAAATTTGCTGAGAGAACTGTTAAGTCTACTATATGGATTAGTCTATGGTTGCAGCTAAGACTAAGCGTGTTATTCTATAAAACGTTACCACTGTTCCGTGACTACCTGCGTTGAGTTACATGGCGTTTTCTCGTAACAGTTTTGCGCCGACCGTAGCAATACATTCACACATTTTTACTAGCGCACTTACACTTCTCTCGCTTGCATCGCCACTGCCTCTGATTTTTCGACGGCAGTAACTTCGGCAAGAGTTTTGACGGATGCGGCCAGATCGTTGACTTTTCGTGGTAATTTGAGAAAAAAGCAAAGCACAATTTTGGGAAAATGTGTTTTTATTTCGAGAGTTTGATACGTTTTATTGAAATACTGTTTGACAATATAAATACGTATGCATTTCTAATTTTGCAGAGTACATTGAGTCGATCCGTTTCATTATAATTTGGAGAAGTAAAGCAAAACACAATGGCAAAAAAAAAAAAACCCCGAAACAAAACAAAATTAGGGCACGAAATTTACACGAGACGACACAAACGGCTGTTGCTTAAAATTGTATTCGTACGAAATAGCTTTGGCGTAACAACCCTGTAATTAATTTTGTCTACGAAATTTTCGCGAAGAGCTGAGTACCAACCAAATGAATAGTGAGCGAAATTTTCTGTTCATGAAATTTTCTATATTTTTTATACAGGTAATCCTTATGGCAACGAAAATTTCATAAAAACTAAATACCGGGCATTAATTGAAGAAATTACAAATTGAAAGAAAAATGTCGCATGTGGATGGACAGCCGGAAGTAATTTGGATTTCATTACTTGCTTTGCCAATTTTGGCTAAAATGCAATTGACCGGAAAGTGCTCGACTTTTTTTTTAAATAAAAAATCACCTGAGGTGTCAGGGGACAAGCGGTTGGAACGAAGTTCCTTTCGCTATATATTATGCACTAGTAGTTAGTTCGAATACGCCTAAGGTCCCCTTTGAAAAATACGAAAATTTAAATGGATCTTTAAGAAACGATACTTTTTGTAAAATGATAAACTTTTTTTAAGAACAATTTTTTTTATAGAATGTTTTTTTTTTAAAGTATAGTTTTAGGTGCTTTTTGTAAGAAAGTAATTTTTTAAAGACGGACTTCTCTTATTAAAAGGGAATGTATTTTAAGGAAAGGTACTATTTTAAAGAAGAAGTATTATCTGTAAAAAAAGCCATAAGAGTATAATTTTTTTTTACAAACAAGTACTTTTTTAAGAACAGGTACTTTTTATAGAAGTGGTACTTTTTTTTAGAAAATGTACTTATTCTCAGAAAGGCTACTTTTCTCAAAAAAACAACAGGTATTATTTTATTTTTACGAAAAAGTACTTTTAAGAAAAGGAATTTTTGTAAGGAAAGGTATTTTTTGAAGAAATGGTTGTTTCAGGAATAGGTACATTTTTAAAAGTAGGTACTTATCTCAAGAAAACTAATTTTGTTTTATACAAAACTTACTCTTTAAAGAATAGGTACTTTTTGTAAGAAAATTTCTTTTTTTAAGCAAAGGTACTTCTTTAAGCTAAGATTTTTTTAAAGAAAAGGTACTTTGTGTAATAATATGAATAGGTATTTCTTTTTTTAATTTCCTTTTTTTTTGAAGTCCTTTTTTTTAAATTCTTATGTGTACGCATGAATGTATACACCGCGCATTGATTTTTATCCCTTTGCCCGTGATCCAATCGAGCTGAAACTTCGCAGGCAAACTACTGGCGACGACAAAAATAAACTATCAAAATATGGGCTGATAGGAGGTGGTACCTCCCATACAAATCACAAATTAAAAATCCATTATTTCTTCTCCTGTTAACGGTATTTGAACAAAATTGGGTATGGTGGTTACGTGTAAATATTCTAAGATCTGTTGCAAATATGGGCGGGATTGGACAAAGAGGCGTGGTCATATATAAAGAATTTATAGTCAAAAACTATGTTTTTGATGGGTTGGTTTTTTAAACATCTTTCACTTTGGCTTTTCTAAATTTTACTTTTTATTGCGTTCAAAACCACAATATTTTTTTTATATATTGGTTGCAGGCTCCACGGTGGTCCAATGGGTAGTATGCGCGCCTCTTGTACTTGAGATCCTGGGTTCGATCCCTGCTCTGACCTCCTTAAATTTCTTTCGACGGCGGTCACCTAGCACAGTGACGGCGACACTATCGAGTATTTAGTCATGAAAATGCTTCTCAAAAATACCGTTAGGAACCGGTGTAAAACTGTAGGTCCCAATCAGTGAGTGTAAAACTAGATAGCGCACAGCTCACTGGTTGTGAGAAGCTCTCCCCGATTCCATCATGGGATGTAATGGGAAACCAATTTTTTTTTTTTTTTTTGCAGGCTCCACCTAGAAAACATCACATTAATCGAGAAATATCCCAACATATGTTAGTCTAGACACAAACCAAAGCAAAAGTGCCCAATATAGTTGATAATACTGGGTTGTAGTGTTAAAACAGAGTTGTTTAATTTTTTTTCATTTAGCCCCCATCCAAGAACTTCGTTCCAATAACTCAAAATGGGAAATATCATAGGAGTATGAAATATTAAAAAGAAAATGTGCGGTCGGACCCAAAATACGGGTACACCGAGGGGACACATAGCAACAAGCAAGTGGGGTTCTCAAATGAAAGGTATTATTCTCACTCTATATTATATGTAGGGATCTTGAGAATCGGAAAACTATCGAAGCCGGTATTTAATCCTCCCCAGAGGAGTAACCCTAAGCCCGGCCGAAGACTGACCACTCAGAAAGCTTTGTAACATAAAATAAGCTTTGTAACATAACGACGGTGTTGAAGACATTCCAGGCGAGAAAACCCTTAAACCCACCCGAAAGCTGAGCATACAGAAAGCTTTGTATGATAGAAACCTTCTAAAGACGCGAAGCAGGTGTTAGACTCACCTCAAAGGGCAAAATCCCTACGCCCGGCAGTTCTGAAAGGTTTGAGACATAAAACACCCAGGAATTTTTTTTCATTTTTGGAAGAATTACAAAAAAATTTTTTCTTAAATCGCCAAACTAAGAAACGGAAACGGAGAGTCCAATCGAAAAAAAAACAATTTTTCCTGTTTTTTAAGGGTTTTTATAAAGTGGTCCAATTCGTATGGAGGAATTTTTGTTAAAAAAATATCCCCAAAATAAGAATATCGCTAAAATAAAAAAGTGGATCTAACTCGGAAACGGTACCGTCCAATCGAAAAAATAACACAAATTTTACCTTCGTGGGATACTGTAACCAATTGATGTCTCCAATATGTTATTACTTTTTTTTAAAAAAATTGGTAATATTTTTTTCGAATAAAGAAATCGCTAAAACGCAAAAATAATAAAAATTTTAAATATTTTTAAATAAAAATTTAAAAACTCGAGATATAGACATGAAGGCGGTTTAGCGATTTTTCATTCGAAAAATTTGAGTTTGAGATACTTTTGTTAAAGTGATGCCAAATTGAAGACGTAAATTAGTTAAAGCCTCCTCTTATTATTTTTCCGATTTTTAGCCGTTTCCTAGTTAGCCACTTTTTCATTTTAGCCATTTTCTTATTTTGGCAATTGTTTTAATAAAAAATTCTTACATACAAATTGGACCACTTTATGAAAATCCCTTAGGAACCCTCAGAAATTGGTTATTTTTCGATTGGACGCTCCGTTTCTGAGATAAAGAAATTTTTTCAAATTTTGCCAAATTTTCGCTCGAGGTAACCCAGTACCCAAAGCCGTCTGTAACTACCCATTATTTTCCCCATCACCCTGGGGGAAATGGGTAATCGTGACGGGTAATTCCACATCGTATTGGGTTACCATCCATTATTTTCCCTATTACACTGAGGGTAATGGTGACGGGTAATTCCCCATTGTCGTGCCATGTTTTTCTCCATAACCTGTGAGAAAACAAAATCTCGATTTTTTCAAAAATTTGACTTGATATAGATATTTCATGGCTACCGATCAACTTAGTAGACTTGCCGCTAACCGATACAAGTTACTACAACAGTGTAATTGTTGCTGCTGCGGAAATGTCAAGATTTGATTGTGATTATTATGACAGGTAAGTACAAATATTGTAATATGGTTTTTGTGTTCAAACGATTTATTTTATAGAAAATCTCCAAGCAGATATCGACAGTTTTGAAGGTTTTCAAGTCGTTCATTTAAGATATGCTGCAGCCGTCTGTATATCAAACGTTTTGGGATCTAAATCAACAGATACATCATGTCAGACCGCCGGGACTTCAAAACACTGGGGATGTGGTATATAAAACAAATTGGTTAACTGAATGATTACCCTATATGAATGACTTGATTTTCTCGCTTAGTCGTTTCTTATAAGAATACAGAAAAATAAAACATCACTTAATAATAAAAAAAACTTTCAAAATTCATTTGTGACCCTATCTAATTTCGGACGTAACAACCCCTAATTCGGCTATAATAACCCTTAATTCGGCTATAACACCTCCTGATTCGGCTGTGACAAACTCTTGAGGTTGTGTCAATCTCTACTGAAGTTGTGTCAACTTCTAATGAGGTTGTGACAATCTCTGATTCGGTTGAACTAATTCGGTTGTGATAAAATATAATGTGGTTGTGACAACCTCTAAATTCGGTTATGGCTAATTTCTCTCTCTCAACCGATTTTCAAGTGACTGAATCCAATTCTGAAACAAGTTGGATTTTCTAAGCCTTTAAACCAAGATCCTGGCGTAAAATTTGCCAAGTTGTTCCATACGAGAGGCCAAGATACTGCGCACGGTGTTGAATCGATTGGTCACGGTGTTCATCCACACTCTCCTCTTCAGCCGCAATCCGGCTCCTCACTACCGTCTGGATGGAGTTTACTCGGTCGCTCGATCATTAAATAACGTACACTGACAGAAAATAATCATAAACTTAGTTATATGTTGAAAGTGGCACAAATAATTAACACACCTAAATTAAAAAGAATTAACTTTAAAACAGATACCGGTAATGTAGCCCAGAATTTCAGACATTTAATTAATACAGAAATAGATAATTATTTGTTTCTTTCAATATTTATTCTTTGTGTAAATTATTTATAAAAACTTTTCTCAGTGTATTATTTTGATTTGTGGCCGTCGGTGGTGCAATGGTAGTGTGCGCGGCACTTGTGCATGAGGACGTGAATTCGATCCCTACTCTGACCACCTTAAATTTCTTTCGACGGCGGCCACCTCGCTTAGTGATGGCAACATTATCGAGTATTTAGCCATGAAAAAAGCTTCTCAAAATACCGTTCGGAACCGGTGTAAAACTGTAGGTCCCAGTCAGTGAGTTTAAAACTAGAACGCGCACAGCTCACTGGTTGTGAGAAGCTCACCCTAATCCCTTCATGGGATGTAACGGGAAACCATTTATTTATAACTTCAAATATGTTAACTTTGACAATTGTTATTAAGTAGTTTTGTTTATATTTCCTGATGATGCTACCAAACGGAGTAGCGAAATATCGAAATTAAAATCAAAACTCAGATCGAATAATTTTCAGTATTTTTAATTTTCAGTATTTTCAATCAAAAATGGGGCTGATTCGAAATATCAAAATATGTTTCAGCACCGCCACATTTTCCAGGTTTTGATTTATTTAAAGATTTAAATATTTAGATTTAAGGATTTAAAGATATAAAGATTTAAGGATTTAATGCTTTAAAAATTTTAAAATGTAAAGATTTAAATATTTGGAGATTTAAAGATTTTAAGATTTAAAGAATTAAAGATTTAAATGATTTAAACATTTAAAGATTTCAAGAATTAAAGACATAAAGATTTAAAGAATTAACGAGTTCAAGATTTACAGATTGAAAGATTTAAAGGTTCAAAGATTTAAAGATTTTAAGATTTAAAGAATTAAAGAATTACCGATTTAAAGATTTAAAGATTATCATGCATATTTTGCTTCAAATAGGATAAAATTATATCAGCAGATATTTAAAACCTCTTACGTAAATTTAAAGAGAATTTGAGATTTTTGGCGAATCAAACTACTTTGAGTGTAAAAACACGATAAAACAAATTATCTACTTGTTATTACATAGACACCATTACGATCTTCCTTTCCGAGAGTACATATGTAATTGCTACAATTTAATGCGCCCCAGCACGACTAAGCCTTTGAACTAGATCTAACCAAACCCATATCCGGGTGCTGTTTTGAAAGACCCTGTTATTTTTTTAGTTGAACAATTTTAGTGAACATTTTTAACATTTATATTTAGTTGTTGGTATCTTATGGATGTAGATAAATGTCAGCAATTGCTGCTGTATAATTCGTTCACATTTTTTGAAAATTTTTTATTATTGTTTGGTCGGATGCCCATAACTTCAACGAAGATAAGTTTAAATTAAAAATTATAACTTTTCAATTTAACCTCATTTATTGTATGTTTTTCTGCTTTGCCAAAACAACAAATAGCTCGAATCGTGTGTGTTGTTTGCGGCCAATAACAATTGTTAAAACGATTCGACTTAAAATGCAATCTGTATATAGATGTGTGTGTTTGCCTATGGCGCGGTCAAGTCTCTCAGTTAACCTTCCATTCATGCTCATACTCCAATTCATTGTTTGAGTTGTTCTAAATATGAGCTTTATGACCACTGATGATAAAGCTCAAAACAATGTTGATTTGAAAAATTGAGATTACTATTTTTATATTATTTAGATTCTAACTATTTCTATTCTTATTTATTTATAGTCTTTATTTAACATTGGATTTCCTTAAACACCTTTTCAAAATACTCAAATATTGCTTTATTTCTGGGGCTTTAATTTATCATGAAATAAATGCGATGTATCGATCTTGCCGCGATGTGATGTCGTAAGCGTTGCCACTCAGATAGGCATACATACATAGGTGGCACCTTTGCGAATGCAATGTAAATACCCAAGGCCGACTCGGAAAATATTTCTCTTTCTTTTAGCAATACCACTGGTCAACGCACGCAAAAAAAATCTGTCTTTTTTATTGTTTGGATGCAAATATAATGTGTTTGAAGCTTGTCGCAAATGTAGTAAAACAAAACCGTGACAGATACCAAAAATTACATGAGGTGTCAGGGGACACCCGGTTGGAATGAAGTTCCTTTCGTTATATATTATGCACTATGTAGTTAGTTCCAACACACCTAATGTATTTTTTTAAAAAAGAAGTATATTATTAGACCCCTTTTGTCAGAATATGTATTATATTTTCCCGAAAAGGTCCTTTCTTTGATGAGAGGTACTTCTTATACTAAAATAAAAAAAATGATCGCCCGTTACATCCCGTGAAAGGATTAGGGAGAGCGTCTCACAAACCAGAGAACTGTGCGCGTTTTAGTTTTACACTCACTGATTGGGTCCTACAGTATTACACCGGTTCCGAACGGTATTTTGAGAAGCTTTTTCATGGCTTAATACTCGATAGTGTCGACGGCACTAAGCTAAGAGTATGATTTTTTTTTTAAAAATACTTTTTTAAGAACAGGTACTTTTTAAAGTAGTGGTACTCTTTTTAGGACAAGCTGGTACTTTATTTTTAAGAAATGGTACTTTTAAGAAAAAGAATTTTTGTAGGACAGGTATTTTTTGTAAGAGAAGGTATTTTTTTTTTTGAAGAAATCCTTTTTTTACAAAGAACAGATACAATTATAAGAGTAGGTACTTATCTCATGAAAAGTCATTTTGTTTTACAAAAAAGGTACTCTCTAAAGAAAATGTAGTTTTTCAAGAAAAGGCAATTTGTTGTAAGATAATGTACTTTTTTAAGAGAAGGTACTTATTTAAAAAATTACTTTTTGCAAGAAAATGTAATTTTTGTAAGAAAATTTACTTTTTTAAGCAAAGGTACTTCTTTAAGATGTTATTTTTTGAAACCTCTTTCACTTTGGTTTTTCTAAATTTACTTTTTATTCCGTTCAAACTACAATATGTAATAAAAAGGCTCCACCTAGAAAATTTCCCATTAAACGAGAAATATGTTAGTCTGGACACAAACCAAAAGTACAGGTGAAAGAGTGCTGCCAAATGTAATTCCATGCTGAGGGTTGTGTTTCATGAATTTTCCAGTCTTGCACTTTGGCTTTTCTAAGTTTACTTTTTATTGGGTTCAAAACTACAATATGTAATACACAGGCTCCACCTAGAAAACTTCCCTTTTAAACCAAACCAAACCAAAAGTACCCAATATAGTTGATAATAATGGGTTGTAATAAAGTAGTTAGCAAAAAGTTGTTTAAAAAGTTATCATTTAGTCCCCATCCCGCAACGTTCGATAAGGAACTTCGTTCCAAAAATAGCGTTCAATCATATGATGACGTTACATTTAAATAATATTAATACTTCAAATTATTTAAAGACCAGTGCAAGCACATGTGTCATTATGTTCTTGCTTAATACTTTTTGTTTTATTCCCACAAAAAACAAAGAGAATGCAAATCAACAGACACATGTACATACATTCATTGTTATGTTCGTACATACGCTACACAAGTTCACGCAATTTTCGTTGCTCTCTTGCTATCTCATTTTTATATACGTATAACCAGTGATGCCAATTTAGCAGTTTTGGGACTAGATTTAGCATTTTTCGACCTTAAAAAACGCGGAAAAATGTCAGTGGCGCTTTTTTGGAAAAAAGCGTAATGTGCACGCGTTTTGAATTTTTATTTAGCCCTTTAGCCCGTTTTGTATACAACATGGATTTTGCTAAAGAATGTTATTTTTTTTTGTATTTTGGGCATTCCCCTTGTAATATGACATTTTTGTCGCTAATGGTATTGAACAAATATTAATTTATATTGATGCATTACTGTGAATGTCGGGCGAAATATTTTCAACAAAAATATTCTTCTTCATTGACCACACATGTCAAGTTTGTTTCTATTTTTGTACTGGATATCGTCCAAAAATATTTCAAGGCATGGGCAGCAGAATCCACTTTTAATCATGTAGATGCAAGAGAAAAACAAACATGCCAGACAATGCTGGATCCGTCAAATCTGCCCTCCACACATTGTTTTCTTCGCCTGACCATCTGAAAGGATTTTCCAAAAGGGAGAGTTACAATTTAATAAAAAGAAGTTGAGTGTGAGATACCAATGAATATGCCCTCGTTCAAATGACTGGCGGGGCTTCGGTGGTTGGCGGGAAACCGAGAGTTACAATTGTCGATAACTGGCACATAGATCAAGCTGAATTCTGGCCTATTGCCAGAAACCTCACAACAAAAGTCTAACTTGGTAAAATGCACGATGTCTGTAGCCATTTCACGTCGCCTATGCGTGAGATAACCCTAAAATCGTTGGCGCAAAATGCCCATTGTATCATCAACTATGTTTCAAGTAGCGACATCCTGTTGGAACCACATGTCGTGATCGGTAGCGCTTTCATTTGACGGTGATAGTAATGCCATCATCGTCTTCGAAGAAGTATTGAGCGATGATGTCCCCGGACCACAATCCAGACCAAGCAATTGCATTGTGTCTGCATTGCCAAATTGTAATGACTGGTATATTCCTAAATTCGGCAATGCTTGTTAATGTACCGGTTAATTCAAAAATTGGTGTCGAACACCATTCTGATAATTAAGTTTTATTGTTCGCACGTATTGCTCGGCGCTGTAACTTGCCATGTTGATTGGTCTCTGTTGCCTGAAAAATTAATATCAGGGACTAACAATAGACAAACACAATGTAACCGTCAAGGACTGTTAAAATCTACCGGTTCCTACTGGAAACCACTTTTTTATTAAGCGCGTTTTAGCACTTTCGGGATTTTTCTAATTGTTTTCGTTATTTGGCGCGTTTAAGCACTTTTTTGGTAGTTCGACGGCGCGTTTCGTTTCTGCAGAGTTGGCATCACTGCGTATAACCACGTCATTATTCTCTTTGCTCTGATTATTCTCTTTGCTCACAAGACTATTCGCTGCCGCTACATCAGTCTGTGTTTTTTTCGCAGTCTGACAATCTGTGTTTCGCAGTAGGACAAATCTGTGTTCTATATAGGGGTGGGTCACCCTTATGATATAGTTGTATGAAAAATAGATGTTGGCCTATTCTGAGACCTACCCGATATGCACACAAAATTTCATATAAATCGGTCCATCCGTTTCGGAGGAGTTTGCAAACAATGTGTGATCGCAGTCGGACAATCTGTGTGATCGCAGTCGGTCAAACTGTTTTTGGATGTATTCGCTGTGTGAATTAAGGCCGTACCCGCGCCTAGAGATCTTAACACATCAAAAAGGGGTGACTGTAACATCCTGGCTAAAGATGCTAAAACACGGCGGGTTGGGCTTGCGCATAGATACATATATACACACAGGGAAAAGATTAGTTGGAAATCACTTCAGGCAATGGAAATTCCAAGATAAAGTCTATATTTTGATTAGAATTCATAATTGTCAAACATCAGAATTATTTGTCGATGTTATTGATAGATTGAAATTCGGTCTTACTAAATACAAGTTGCTACTACCGAACTTAAGTTGTATCAACCAATTTGAATATTTCTAAAACCTCATTCATCTGAAATGGAAGATACGACTAATAAAAAGTACACTAATAGAATTCGTGTGAAAATATTAGTCACTGTAATCATTATTTTGTTTCTGTCACAAAAACACTTGATACACAGTTATGTATTAGATTTTTCAATGTTACACGAGGACTTTACAGAAAAACTATTATTTTAAACAGAAAATGATAAACAAAGTTATGAAAAAAACAATAAAGTGTATAGATATCAGCCAGCGAAGAATACATATTATCATAAACTGAGGTGAAGTGAGACTTTTAAACACAATCGTTGAATCTGACGCCACTATTGACGACTTTGAAAAAACACATGTAAATAATTGTGGAAACTTGACTGGAGGAACTATTATTGTGGATGACACAAATTAACTTAAACATACATATGATACCCAGGGTAACCCGTCCCCATTTTTGATCGAAAATATGGAAAATTTAGGAAATATGAAAAATTTAGGAAACTGTCTATGTCTGGAAAACGAAGCGTCCAATCGACAAAATAACAAACTTTTACGGGTTTCTAAGAGTTTCACACAAAGTGTTCCAATTCGCATGAAATAATTTTTTTAAAAAAAAACTCGTAGACTATGCGTCCAATCGCAAAAATAGTGGGTTTTCCAATAGTAACTTGACAACTCTGAATTTAATTTGTGAACGCACTATTTCACTGATCATCTAACTGTTACTTTCCTTTTTTTCAGTAAACTGAACAGTTTGATCATGGTAGAGTGCACGACCGAATAACGTATGCAAATTATAAAAATGTACTACCGAAATTCGGAGTCGGTGACCGCAACTTTAAGAGCGTTAACTCCAATTTTCGGTCGTTATTCTCGCCCTAGTAGACAAGCAATAACAAGTTTAGTGCAAAAATTTGAGTCTACATATTCATTGTGCGATGGTGCCGTGCCAGTGAGACAACGGGTTGGTCGAAGTGACGAATGTATCGAATCCGCGGCGTTCTCAGGAACTGGGCATCGCCAAGAGCACTTTATGGCGAATTTTGCGTAAAGATATTGGTTTACAACCATACAAGATTAAGCTGACTCAAGAATTGAAGCCGATGGACCATTTGACGCGACGTACGTTCTCCGATTGTGCTCTGGAGAAGATGCGCCAAGATGATGAATTTCATCGCAAAATCATCTTTAATCACGAAGCTCATTTTTGGTTCAATGGGTTCGTCAATAAGCAATATATACGTTATTGGTTTGGTGAAAATCCACATGTGCTTCATGAGTCACCACTCCATCCACAAAACTAACGGTTTGGTGCTGTTCGCATGCCGGCGGCGCCATTGGGTCATATTTTTTTGTCTGCAATAACGATCGCCTCGTTACTTATGATCGCGCCATGATTACAGATTATTTTTGACCCGAATTGGAAAACATGGACTTGGACGCCATGTGGTTTCAACAGGACGATGCCACAAGCCACACAGTACACGTTACAATCGATTTATTGAAGAGTAAGTTTGGTGAGCGCGTTATCTCAAGAAATGGACCAGTCAATTGGCCGCCTTGTTCGTGCGATTTAACGCCTCTAGACTTTTTTCTTTGGGGCTACGTTAAATCATTGGTCTATGCCAAAAAGCCGACGACGTTGGAAGAACTCAGAGCCAACATTGAACGCAAAATAGCGGCGGTTACGGCCGAAATGTGTGACCGAGTCATCGAAAAATGGGTCCTAGAATCGACAGCTGCCGACGTGCCCGCGGTGGCCATATAAACGAAGTCGAGTTCCATTCATAAATGTTTTGTTTGTGTTTCAAGTCGATCATAATGTTTTGGAAATATCTCAAATGGTTTGCGTTTTATTTATAAAAAAATTGTCGAGTCCTTATTGGAAACCCCTTTATATGAGAAACCCGAAGTTACTTTCTTGCCAACCTAATATCTGGTAAAAATAAGATCAAGGGGATAAAAATAAAATAAATGGTTTCCCATAACATCCCTTGACGTGACTGGGGAGAGCTTCCCCCAACAAGTGAGCTGTGCGCTTCTAGTTTTATACTCACTGATTAGGACCTTCAGTTTTACACCGATTTCGAACGGTATTTTGAGAAGCTTTTTTCATGGCTAAATACTCGATAGTGTCGCCGTCACTATGCGAGGTGACCGCCGCCGAAAGAAATTTTAAGGCGGTCAGAGCAGGGTCGAACCAGGATCTCAAGTACAAGAGGCACACACACTAACCATTGCACCACCGACGGCCGACGGATCAATGGGATACAAGTTGGAATACATCACCACAATTTTATGCATTTCAAGCTAAGAGTCCTTAAAATTGTCTGTACGTTTCTATTATTTTTTTAAATTGTAGATTAAAGGATTCTAAACGAAATTTGGAACAGCTATTTTCGAAGTATTTTGCCTTAGATTTATTGTCCATTACCCCTTTTAACCAGCACTAATATTGCACTCTACTTTATACCCATTTCTCTCTTTCGATCCTCCACTTTCTCCCTCTTCACTTTCACTCTTTTCAAGAGAGAAGTTCTAGTAGTTCCAATCCAGAACACAAAATTATTGCACATTTATACGGCGTTTATACAGAACTCGATTATCGGGATTGACGTTGTATTTTCTAATGGAATTTGATATTCGTAATCCTCCTAAGGACCCGTATTCAGTTCTTGCGAAATTTTCGTAAGAAATTTTGTCATTTATCTCCAAACGGAAAATTGTGCTGCGGAGAGTTACCACCTGTCTTTGATTTACAAATATTTCACTTATAATTCATTACAACATTATCATTGACATTATGGAAATGTCAAAATTCCGGTCCCAAACAATTGTTTTCGTACGAAATACCTTCGGCGTAACAACCCTGTAATTGAGTTTGTCTACGAAATTTTTCGCAAATAGCTGAGTACCAAGCAAATTAAAAGTGAGCGAAATTTCCGGTTCATGAAATTTTCGCTATTTTTTATACACGTACTTCTTATGGCAGCGCAAATTGCATAAACACTGAATACCGGACTTAATGATCTACTCCCCGTCAGTGTGAATGTCACATTTGCGTCACAACTCTCTTTCAGTTTATCTCACTTCCATTCCACCCCCTTTGAGCCCACAATCTGATCAATGATAATCCAGTTTGATTGATAATTTTAAAAATTTTAACGTTTCGTAATATATTTAATTAAATAATTATGTATATAAATTTTGTTTTTTCGCTTTGTATATTAAAAATATATATTTTTTTGTTATTTTACTTATAAATGTAAAATTGTTTTTCTTTTATATTTTTAACTTTAAATTAAACTATTAAACCAATTTTTTCTTCTGTTTATGTAGTAAATATTCGTGTATATGTTAAACCATTACAAAAAGGCCAATCGTTACCAAATTTCATTAATTGCGGAAATTTCTTTATTTCATCGTCATTTATTTGCAAGTCTCCGCTTAAGCATTTTAGTCTCAATCATTTTTGTATAGAACATTGTCTTCAGATCAGTTGAAAATGTTGTTTATATATGTATTGTGAGTTCCCAATACGACATATGTTGGATGTGTTTAATCGTCCGAAATACTGTACTCGTGCTTTTCTTCCTCATCACTGACATACATGCGCGTCAGATCGGAAGCGACAGAGACGCTATCACTGCTGAAAGAAAAGGATACATTAATAAAGTTAAAAATAAAAATAAATAAACTTTTTAAAAATGTCAAAACAAAATTAAAAGTCTACTAAACGCGGAAAAATTATAATGTTGAAGAAGAGGATTTGGGTCAGATCAGAACTTTACCTATAGACATCATAGTAAAATTGGTATTTGGACTTTTCCTTCTAAAGAAATTGTTTCAGAATTCCTCCCAGTGTTGAATTATGTGAAAAATTGTCACCGTAAATATTACGAAATTCTTCATAGATTTTATGAATTTCTTCATTAATTCTCAGTCAAAGAAATATTTTGTTGGATCTAAGAAACATTTTCATAGATTTTATGAAATTTGTTCGTAACATTATATCCCTGAGGCGATTGGGGGAGCTTCTTGCTGTGAGCTTTCTAGTTTTACACTCACTGATTGGGACCGTGGTCGTCGGCGGTGAAATGGTTAGTGTGCGCGGCTCTAGTATATGAGGACGTGGGTTCGATCGCTGCTTAGACCAGCTTACATTTCTTTCGACGATGGTCACCTCGCTCACTGATGGCGACACTATCGAGTACTTAGCCATGAAAAAGCTTCTTAAAATACCGTTCGGAACCTGTATAAAACTGTAGGTCCCAATCAGTGAGTTAAAAACTAGAAAGCGCACATCTTACTGATTGTGAGAAGTTCTCCTCAATCCCTTCATGGGATGTTATGGGACACCATGCTTTTTACACCGGTTCCTAGCGGTATTTTGAGAACCATTTTCATGTCTAACTACTCAATATTGTCGCCATCACTGAGCGAGGTAACCGTCTTCGAAAGAAATGATGCCTTACATTTCAAGTAAGGCTACTTATATGCTACATGCTACTTATATATGTAAGGTCAACTTTAAATGCATTGAGAATTCTTTAGTATGAAAATGCTGGAAAAATTTAGCCAGCACCCAAACACAATATGCTGAAAATGGAAAAATTGGCATCAGTTTGCAATAAATCATTGAAGAATGCTATACTAAACTTTTAACTATTCAGAATTTGTTACAGATATCATCCCAGAAAACATGTGTTATTATTTTCGGAATTTGTCAATTATTTTGAAATTTACTAAATTGTACAAATGAAACGACAAGAAGAGTGACAGATGGGATCAATGCAAATTAAAAAAATATATATTTATATTTTTTAAAGGTTTGCTCCTTTGGCGCTCGGTTCTGGCCATAGAGAAATAGATATATAGACAAAATATCTCACTCAGCAAATTTCTGACATTTAGCCTGGTGTGCTATGAATGTTGGATGTTGGAAAGAATTGCTTTAATAATACCAGAAAGAGGCAATGGTTCAAACCAACCAACAAGAAAACAACCACGACATTTCGGTTTGGGTTTTAAAATTATTGTGTTTAATACAACACAAATTATGCTATAACCCATAAAAGTCGCAATAAAATATTTTCTACTCATTTCCATTAATTTTCCCATCTTTTGAGGCGTTATTTTTTATTTGAGAGAATTGTCGAATCTTCGAAGATCTATAATATTGCTTAACAATGTGATGCAAAATATTTAGCGGTTTAGGAAATATGGACGTGATTTTGAATCCCTAACTAACTTTTAGAGATGGAATGCATTTTGAACGCGAAAATTTTATAAAAATCATCTCAGAAGCACCATGACGTGCCTTAAATTCTTTATATTATGAATATTTAAAAAAAAAGAATTTGTGTTAATCTAATAAATTATGTTACCTATTTTGGAACTATTACACCAAAAAACACCTGCACAATAAAAACCAAATAATAACAAATATCGAAAATAATAATAAAATCAAATTAATGACTCAACCTACTTGGCGACTTCATGCTCGTAGACGGATGCCACCATTGCTGAGAATTCATGATCCATATTGCCGATACCGCTGCCACTGCCGCTGCGTGTACAAAAGCCACTGGACACTGAGTCATTGCGTTCCAACGATCTCATTGCTGAGTCGTCATCATCACTCTGTTGTTGCGTAAGTATTTGCTGGGGTTGCTGATGTTGCTGCTGCTCTGGCTGCTGTTGTTCCTGTTGATGATCATGACGATGATATTGTTGTTGTTGTTGTTGCTGTTGATGATGAATATCATTCAAGTTGACAAACGGCGGTAGTGTTGTAGGTGCCAACGTTGTAGCCACCGACGCTTCTGTGACTGTTGTTAATGATGCCGAAATTGTCATTTTCGGTTGTTTGTTGCTGATTGCCGCCGTTGTTGTTGTTGTAGTCGTTGCTTGTAATTTTGTTATAACATTGCCAGTGTTCTTGCATGGTTCATGTTGTAAACCAATTACATTGTTGATTGATGGACATGCCAGCAATGTTGCTGTCTGATGATGATGATGATGATGGTGTATACTGGCACTTGCCATTGGTGCTGCTCTACCTGCCACTGTCACAGCAGCTGCGGCACCACTGAACCCACCGATCATTGCTGTTGTACATCTGATTTTGTTGGTTGCTGTTTTATTGTTGACGGTGCTTGCTGCCGATGTGGTGTTATCGACAACGTCACTGCTATTCATCCAGATGGCTGATTCATTGCTGAAAATAATCGAAAAAATGAAATAAAAATTATTAATTGAAAACGATAATTGTAGGCAGATGTAAAGTTCTTATTTTATAAATATGAATTGCAGAGTGCGACAAAAAATATTTGTACGATTTATTCGGGTTCGGCATTGTTTGTCATAGTTAACTATGAAACTGCGATTGGTAATGATTTTCGCATTTCCTTTTACACTAATGGCTAGTTCTTCAGTCAGTGGTCATCTTGATTTCTTAGCTAAATTGTGGTTAAACATCGTCAATCGCTCGTTTCGTTTCTCAATCACTGGTTAACAATGAAAAATCGAACGAAAATTCGCGTTACCTTTTATTTTTATCCGTTTTATGTCCAACCAAATAGTTACATACAACAGCAACTCATACTCGACTAAATCTTAGGGCAATAGATAAGAGTCGGCGTCCCTCTCTTTACGGTCTCGATGCCGACGAGGTAGTATGTCAATTCATTGAACTCCTGGTGCTGTTGTATGATACTCTTTGGTTGGACATAAAACGTACAGAAATAAAAGGGAATGCATGATTTCGTTCGATCCAACCAACATAAAACATAATTCAGCTGGCATTAGTATCAATCAAATATTATTTAAACCTATTATTAAGACTTTGGTTATTTAACTCTAAATGGAAAATTTTGTTGCAAAGAGATGCCACCTATCTTCGATTTACCTTGCAAATATTTAATTAATAATTCCTCTTCGCACTCCATTTTAGTTTTAACTAAATTAAATTAAATTAGTTTTAACAAAATTATCCAAATGTCAATATTCCGGTCCCAACCAATTATCAAACAATTGCTTTCGTACGAAATATCTTTGGCATAACAACCCAGTTATTGATGTTGCTTACGAAATTTTAGCAGAGAGTAAAGTCCAAAGAAATTTTCGAAAACAAGATTAATTTTCGGTTCACGAAATGTGCGTTCATTTTTATATTTTCTTATTTGTACTTCATTTCTGTACTTCTTATTGCAACGAAAACTTCGGAAGAACTGAATGCGGGGCTTTACACACAACACACTCTCAATTAAGATTCATACTGCCGGCGCACGTTGTGATTCAAATGTTAGGAAAGCCAAAAATGTAAAGAATTTTTTGCAACATTAACAATGTTACGTTTTTGTTGCAGAAGTAGTGAATTCAAATGGTTTTTGGAACGAAGTTCCATATCACACGTTGCGGGATGGGGGCTAAATAAAAAAAATTAAACATATTTTTTTTAACACTATTATGCTACAACCCAGTATTATCAACTATATTGGGCACTTTTGCTTTGGTTTGTGTCTACACTAACGTATGTTGGGAAATTTATTGGTTAATGGAAAGTTTTCTAGGTGGAGCCTGTAACCAATATTTAGTATACATATATTGTAGTTTTGAACCCAATAAAAAGTAAATTTAAAAAAGGCAAAGTGAAAGAAGTTTAAAAAATTAAAATTTTCTTAAATAAGTGCCTTTTCGTAAAAATAAGAAAATTTTCTCAAAAAAAAAATACCTATTCAATTTTTAAACAAAGTACATTTTTGTATTCTGTTGTTCGACATTTTCTTTATCAATATATAATCTATAGTAGCGAATGGAGTAGCAAAATATCGAGGAAAATAAAGTCAAGAAAAGCATATCTGACCTCAAGCTCGGACAATATAGATTATTCAAAGCAAATTTTCTTAACAAAAAAAAAAACCTTATCTCAGAGAAGTCCTTTGCTTAAAAAAGTAAATTTTCATACAAAAGGTACCATTTCTTAAAAAAAGTATTTTTTTTTTATAAGTACCTTTTGTTAAAAAAGTACATTTTCTTACAACAAATTTCCTTTTCTTAAAAAACCTACCTTTTCTTTAAAGAGTACATTTTTTGTTTTTTGTGCCACATATCGTTAATGGCACCAGGCGTGCAACCGTGGAAATTCACAAGTTAAATTGTTGATTTGAAAGTACTGAAGCTAAAAACTAAATATCTCAAGGGTTGCTAAATTTTTGGATTAAAAACTAAAACGGAACAGCACCGGAATTGTGTTACATTTTAACGATAGAAATCTGTAGTTTAATTGTCAAAATTCATAAAATTTCAATAGAAAATTTGGGATTTTTTCAATTTATCTACAGATTTTTTTCGTTTATCTGGTGCAGATCACTCAATATAAATAACACTCAATTCATATTCACACGCATTCCGCAATATTTATAAATCACTGATTGAAATAATAATTCAAAAATACAATTCCACACTTGCAATAACCTTAACTTAGACAGAGAACAATCTCTCTTTTTCGCTCTTTTATTAGTTTGTTCTACATACATAGAGCATAGTTACAAAATAAACATGAAGTAAACAGCGAACCAAACATAGCTATATTTATATCCCAAAACAAGCTGTATTTGGATCACAAGCACATGCATTATAACGTATTAATCACTGTGTCTCAAATATGTGCCATTGAACAGCAAACACAATGTATTTGGACACAAGTATACTATGTTTGCGACAACCTCCAAACACACGTTATATTTGCATTCAAAATACACAAAAACACGGATCTTTTAGAGTGCACAAATATTTTTGGGAAATTGCTTTTTTTGGCTATATAGTTTTTCCCAGGATTTAGCGGCAAATACTCAACTCTCTAGCATGCCAAAAAACTATAACAAATTTTTGAATGGTCTTTTATTTAAAATAAAGTATTCAAACATGAAATTATTAAATATTTCAATGACTCGTATTCAAAAAAACAAAATCCAAATCAACATTTCCCATTCTCTTGTTAATACATTTATTAAACATCAACTCCTCTCACTTTGTCACCTTTAGATAATGACAACCATTCCTAACATCCCAAAAAAATGCGGTTATTAAAGAACTTGCAATTAATGCTTAGCAATTATGAAATTACTATATTTAAACCACATATTAGCCGTGGCTAAAATCAGTCATAACTTTTAAACTGGTTTCTATTTTTGTAGACAGATACTCGTATTAGTCGTGCATTACTAGCACTTGCGGCCGTCCACAGTACCATCCATATGTATTTGTATGGGGATGTATCTTGGCGGTTAACGTATTGAAACTTCTTCTTGAGCCATAAATTTCAAACACACCAGCAGCAGGTTTAGACAATTTGGTTGTATGATATTTTCAATTCTCCGTACTGAATTTATAGAGTAAAGTATAGACCATGTCAGAAGACAAACGAAAAACATGTTTAAAATGAAAATGAAAGCACAAATAAGTAACACCAACAGTGACAAAGATGTTCCACATACATCATTGTCATCAGTACAAAGTGTCTGACAGCAACAAAATTCTGAAATTTTTTAAGATAATATCAAAATTTTGAGACATACATGACGTATATCAGCTGTATTATTTTCAGATACATTTACTTTGTGATCATTGGAATCAGTAATGCAATGGCAACTCATTACAAAGCTTCAATTGAATTGAAATGTATTAAATTGAATTGAATGAATTTGAACTGAATTGTATTGAATTGAATTGAATTAAATTGAATTGAATGGAATTGAATTGAACTGAATTGAATTGAATTGAATTGAATTGAATTGAATTGAATTGAATTGAATTGAATTGAATTGAATTGAATTGAATTGAATTGAATTGAATTGAATTGAATTGAATTGAATTGAATTGAATTGAATTGAATTGACTTGAATTGGCTTGAATTGAACTGAATTGAATTGAATTGAATCGTCAAGAGAACGCTGGTTCTTGGGTTCCTGTTCCCCTTTTGCCACAATTTTTTTCCTTCGGCCACGACCATCTCTCTGCGTGATGACGACACAATCGCAAAAGTAGCTCTCTAAGAGTGTCTTGAGCATCGGCGTCAAACTCTCAGTTCAGGTCAGTGAGCCAAAAAACGGGTGATTGGTTTGCTATTTGGTTTGTAAGTGTAAGGTTTTTGCCAGTTCAGGCATGATTGAGTTTTATTATCAAAATTTCTCCTCTATGAAAAATGTGTTTTTTCCAAGTTATGACCATTTTCGACCCCCCGGACATTTTATTCAAGACAGTTTCACTCAAGTGGACATCTATCCACCAACGAGTATCAGTACAGCGTGAATCGAGGAGAATATATATGCTGTATCCTCCCAGTGTCAATGAAGATCGCGATGTATCCATCCGTTGCCAATCGCAGCAATTGGTTTTATGTTATTCGACCACCTGGAATATTTTAAGTAGGGACCTCTTTCTAAAGCCATATAAAATGCAGCAGGTGATGGAGCTGAAGCCTTGCAAGCTACCTCAACGTCGTCTTTTCGTTGAATCGGCCTTTTTTTATCGAAAAGTTGTCTCTAGCGACGATGCTCTTTGGCTCAATGGGTAGGTCAATAAACCGAATTGCCGAATTTGCTTCGAAAAGCAGCTGCAGGCTGTTCAAGACTTCATCATTTCCCTGGCTGGAGTTTTTTAGTCGGTCTGTTTTTTTTAAACTTATATTTTTAAAAAAAAAAAAAGAGTTGTGCATGAAAGTGTTTCCAATGTTAGTGCTTGGTATACTTCGAACATATGTATAAAGGAATTCTCATTAATATGATGACAGTTTCTATACACACAGTTTTGATGAATTCACCGAAAAGTCATACCAAAAACGTGTGCTGATGAAGATCTTGGCAAGATCCGAAATATCTATACAGACAGACCTGGTATCGTTGGAACACTTTTTGAACTCGAAGTTTTTGAAAAAAATTTAAAGCTAACAAATAAGCTTTAAATTAAAAAGGTATTTTAATACTATTTTCCTCTGAACGCACTGGATGAGAAAGTGCAAGAGTTCTTTTATCTGATGCGTTGCGTCTTTGTTGATGTCATTCTATTTGTATTGATTTAATTTCATAGATTTCTTACAGTTTGAGTTGAAGACTCAGACTCAGAGAGTTTTTAATATTTCCCAATTTTCTTCAGGCGTAAAACGACCCATTTCCTAAATTTATAAACTTTAACTAATAATCTGACACTTCGTTAATGTCAAATTGGGCATGTATTTCGAAATAAAGGGGGTTCAAATTCCATATTCTACATGGCAAACCCTTTATAGTATGTCTAGTTTGGAGTCGGTATGGAATGCTCCTTACCAATTTTATCAGGGGGTTCAAATTCCAAATTTTATACGATTTATAAATACATTTTTCAATTCTAATAATAATTTCATATACGGAAATCTCTTTCAAATTTGAATATGTTTCTCAAATGTAAAATGTAAATAATGAATTTAAATGAACAGCCCTAAGCTCGAATTATTGAAATATCGATTTTTCAAAGTTCTGCATTGTTTGTTCAAATGTCGATGACATCGGTTTTTAAAAAAATCCGGTTTTTTGACACTCTATTTAGGATATAATAATCCATTAATACATAAACGTCTATCGATAATCTGTGAATGCCACGTGTCTGTTGCCGGTCTCAATATTATGTTAACACTTGTGTTAAGTTTTTTTTTTTCTTATGGCCGCCTCACGATCTCTGATTATCATTTCTATTTATCATTACACTAAATTAATTGCAGGCAAAAAAATATCTCTTGTAACCCGGCAACATTCCAAACTATTTAATAATATTGCTTGGCATGTTAAAGTTTTTTAGATTTTAGCTTTTGTTAAAGTCGCTTGAATGTTACCAAATTATATTGTCAATTTTATTTTGTATTGTATTAAAAGATTAATGAGTGTTATTGTAGAGATAAAGCTGAAGATATTGTTTGATAATACATTAACTAAATTGTGTTGAAGTAATTTAATTATTTGAAATATTAATGATAATGTAAAGATTGTTATCGATAAGTTATTAATTAGGGCAGCAAAGGCAACGAATGGGTGAGATGATAGATTGTAGATAGTTAATTGACAGATCCATAATGTAAATCTCACTATAGTTAATCTAATTAATTGGCTGAGAACATTAAGTTGATGGTTTCAAAGTACGCGTTCCTAGTTCATATAAAAAGCACTTTACAACGATGTCCTAATACCCCAAATATTTATGACTTAAGTCACCATTCAATGTCATTATCACTTTTTACGTTTCAAGTTTTGTGCACCGACAAAATTTTATTTATCCATTTCCTTGTACTGTTTTTCTGGATCTGGTTTTTATATTCTTCACACAACAGTCATTTTTAAGACGTAAATTAAAAATGTATCTAGCCATGACATTATAATTAACTCTAATTTAAAGGCATTAATTAGCAAACAAAACTGAGAATAGAAACGTTTAAAAAAAGCTACGGCCAATAAACTTTTGTATAATGGATGGAACAGTTTTTAGAGAAACAAAATAGCATGAGATACAAAATATTTTGTCAAAGTTTTTGAAGACACACTTTGAAGAAAAAACAAAAACATGATGGCAATTATACTCCTAAGCCTTTGTAACACTATTAGATAAATCGTTAGATATGTAAATATTTTCATTTGCGGCGACCGAATATTTACCACGTTTGTACGGTTTATACGATATTCAAGAAATCATGTTTGTGGCAACTCTCAAAAAGAATTACAACGAGGAATCATGTCTTTGGAATCATTTGTAACATAACAGCTGTTCCCCATATCGTCATATGAAGCGATAATCCTACTAAACTTGCGTGACTAAACTATATAAAACAACTTTAAATGAATCGTAAAACGATTCCATAATAACAGGGCCTCGGTTCCAAAGGAACCAAAGGTGTACAATAGGGTGTACTGAAAACTTTTTTCTTGACGCGTACTGAAGAAGTGATTACTTTTTTTTATACGAGGGTACTTTTAGTTCCCTACCGGCCATTGAAGTTTCAATTCCTAATACATTTGCGAAAAAAATTATTTGTTTTGGACAATATGTGGCTCAAACGACGTGTCATGATGAACATATATAGCAAAAACTATTTTAAAAATTTTGACAGAGCAGTTTTTCCTCACGACGTCATTTTGAATCTTTATCATGCATATTTTGACTTCCCAAATTTGCTGTATTTTTCATAAATATTCCATCAAATAGCTAATTTTTCAAAAAATTTCATTTGATGCGCAGGTTTGTCTTTCTGTTTCGCAAAATCACCTACAAATATATGAATTTTACATACTGGTGGACTATTTATGTAAAATACAGCAAAGTGAGGAAGACAATATATGCATGATAGAGATTTCAAAATGACGTCGTAAAAAAAAATGCTCTGTAAAAATTTCGAAATTTTCGAAGTCGGGTTTCTTCCCTTCTCACTCTTTCGAAAACATAAGGTGAACAATTTGCACAAACAAGTTTGACACATTTTTCTAATTTGTTGATTTCTCTCAGAAACGTATGACAAAAGCAAAGAAAACGGGAATAAAAACTTGTACTTTTCCAATTTGTTCAAATATTGTTTGATTACAAATCTCTTTTTTACTCCATTCTATTTTTGATTTCTAACTGTTGTATTTTGTTTGTCACATTTGGGGCTCGAGAAATCCACATGTCGTCGAGGAGAAGTCGAGGCATCCGATGTTGCCAAAAGTTGAAGAGGATGACAAGGACGACGTATGGTTTCAACACGACAGCGCTACGTGCAACACAGGCAACTTTACAATCGGAAGTTTGCGCCCTGTGCGAAAACCACATACCCAGCCGAAACTTGGCCGCCCCGCTGCAGCGATTCGACCCCATTATACTATTATGTCTGGGGTGCCGTGAAAGATAAGAGCTACTCAAACAATTCTGAGAACATTGAGATCTTACAGCCTGTTTCTCTACCTCGTACGAAAAGCTAAGCGAACGAAAATCAGTCACTCACATTCGACTCAAATTGGGTTCCTCTAAGTCGACATTTTCGTTCGCCTGACTCATAGAATAATACATTCCATAGAAGCTTTTATTCGCTCAATAAATAAAACGTCTTAGGTACGATGGAAAGTAAACATTGGATGGTGGAAAATATGGGTTCAATAATACCAGATAGTGGCGATCAACAAAGGAACAACAACCGAATTTCGAGTTTTTGTGGCAAACTAGTTGTGTTAAATACAATACAAATGTATACCAACGATAAAAGTCAATAAAAAGATTAAAATATATTTAAATTTTTCAGTTCTACATCAAAACGACAGGAAAAAGTTAAGTGAACATATTTTGTAACTCCACCTGGTGTAAGGTAATTTTAAATTTAATTGCTCTCATTTCCACAAACCTACGATGAAGAGTGTGAAATGAAACGTCAGATGGGAGAATAAGTTTATCTATGTATGTATTATTCTATGGCCTGACTCTACGTTTGTTCCCAACTGACAGCGCATTCGAAAGAGAGAAACCAAAATTTGTACTGAAAGTTTTGAAACATTTTTTGTTTTCATTCGACTTGAAATGACAAAATTGTAGAAACCATAGAGTGATGACGTATAGAGACGCCAACTCTCTCAGTAAATTGATGACATTTGGTGTGTTGCAGATGGTCGGTTGGATGTTGGAAAGTATTGCTTTAATAATACCAGATAGAAGCAATGGCTCAAACCATCCAACAATAAATCAGCAACGGCATTTCGATTTCTGTGTTAACATTTTTGTGTAAATACACCACAAATATATACTAACAATAAAATATAACAAAAAAAGTCCAAAATTCGTTTAAATTTCAGTATTTCATAAAAACGACATGAAAAATGTAAGTTAACAATATTTGTAATTCCACCTGGTGTAAGTCAATTTACGTCAAATAACTCTCTATCGCACCGACCGCACCACGCATAGTGTGAAAGGAAATGTCAGATAAGAACAATAGCAGCTATATGTGTCATTACTCTATGGTAGAACCCAAAACAACTTTCTTTCGTGTAGAACACGAACGAAAGCTTTCGTTCGAGATACAGAAAAAGGCTGTTAAACCTTGAAATCGACGTTGTCGTCCACGAGATAGAGGCCCAAACAATTGAAAATGAACTGAAAAATTGGGTAGATCGAATGAGGTACTGTAAAGCTAGAGTGGAAGCCATTTGAACGATGTTGTATTTTGTTCATAAATGCCAATGGTGGATATTAGCAATAAACTCATAATTTTGAAAAAATGTCTACTAGTAATTTTTCAAAACGAAATCAAATTCCAAATTTTACATGGCCCACCCGTTAGAAATTTTGATGAGACGTTTTGTCTCAGTGGTCCTGCAAACGAACAAAATAGTGAAAAAAGTAAATGAGGTGTCAGGGGGCACCAGGTTGGAACGAAGTTCCATTCGCTATATACTATGCTCTAGTTAGTTCCAATACGCCTCAGGCGCCAGTTGAAAAATACGACAATTTAAATGGATCTTTAAGAAAAGATACTTTTTGTAAAATGATAAACTTTTTTTAAGAAAAAAATTTTTTTATAGACTGTATTTTAAATAAAAACAGTATATTTTTAGGTGCTTTTTGTAAGAATATGTATTATATTTTCCCGAAAAGATATTTTTTAAAGAGAGGTACTTCTTTTATTAAAAGCAAGTGTGTTTTTAAGCAAACGTACTATTTTTAAGAAGAAGTACTTTCTGTAAGTAAAGGCCATAAGAGTACGATTTTTTTTTACAAAGAAGTACTTTTTTTAAGAACAGGTACTTTTTAACGAAGTGGTACTCTTTTTAGGAAAAGATTATTTTTTTAAGAAACTTGTACTTATTTTCAGAAAGGCGCCCGTTGAAAAATACGATAATTTTTTTAAGAAAAGTTTTTTTATGGAGTGTATTTTTTAAAAAAAATGCGTTTTTAAGAAAAGTTACTATTTTTAAGAAGAAGTACTTTTTGTAAAAAAAGGCCATAAGAGTATGAATTTTTTTTTACAAAGAAGTACTTTTTTTAAGAACAGGTACTTTTTCAAGAAGTGTACTCTTTTTAGGAAAAGGTTATTTTTTTAAGAAACTTGTACTTATTTTCAGAAAGGCTACTTATCTCAAGAAAAGAAAAGAAAAGGCATTATTTTATCTTCAAGAAGATGTACTTTTAAGGAAAGGAATTTTAGTAAGAAAAGTTATTTTTTTAAGATAAGGTATTTTTTGACAAAAGGTATATTTTTTAAGAAATGGTAATTTTTTTTTAAAGTGGTCCTTTTTTCACGAATAGTTACATTTGTAAGAGTAGGTACTTATCTGAAGAAAAGTTTTTTTGTTTCACAAAAAAGGTACTCTTTAAAGAAAAGGTAGCAATTTGTTGTAAGAAAATGTACTTTTTTAAGAAAAGGTACTTATTTAAAAAAACACTTTTTTTTGTAAGAAAATTTACTTTTTTAAGCAAAGGTACTTCTTTATGATAAGGTATTTTTTTATGAAAAGGTACTTTGTTTAAAAATATGAGTAGGTATTTTTTTTGAGAAAATTAACTTTTTTTAAGAATAGGCACTTTTATATAAGAAACTTTTCTTTTTTTAAACTTCTTTCACTCTGACTTTTCTAAATTTACTTTTTATTAGATTCGAAACTACAATATTTTCTAACTACATAACTACAATTTTCATTTTGTTCAAAGGAGTTGCAAAAAAAAACATTAAAAAATACAAAAAGTGCAGTTTGCCAGTATATTTTCGAATCTTACTGAAGGTAAGACTCTACTTTAGCAAAGATTTGAAAATTTGAATTGAAAAATTAATTCCTTACCCTTTTACGTGGATTGTTTCTTCTCTTGGAAATACAAATTAAAATTGTATTTACGTGGATTTGCATTTCTCCTCACGATATAGTATATAAAATATTGGTTACAGGCTTCACCTAGAAAACTTCCCATTAAACAAGAAATTTCCCACCAAATGTGAGACATCTAGTTAATTTCTTTTTCTATGCTCCAAGCCATTAGTCTAGACACTAACCAAAGGAAAAGTAAACATTATAGTTGATAATAGTGGTTTGTAGCATAATAGTGTTAAAACAAATGTTGTTCAATTTTTTTTTCATTTAGCCCCCATCCCGCAACGTGCGATAAGGAACTTGAAAAGAAATCAATAATAGTGGACTAAGAGGTAACAAGGTAAAGCTGATTGGGAAGTGCTTAAAAGCCCTTCAAAGTAAGTCTGATTGAGTTATAAGAGAAAGATATGCGATGGTGAAGCAGCAGTGGAAGGAAGGCTCAAGGAAATAGTCATTAGTGATTCGCAACAACTAAAATGATGATGGTAATAAAACTGAAGGTTAGTAAAGATAATTACAGCTCACCTGATATATGTTTAGATACGATTGGCTTCGATGAACACTTTATGTAGTCATAACTTCTAAATAATGGGACTTTTAGAAATAAAACTGTCATAAAACTTAAATAGTGTTTTGCGGATAACTTAATAAATGTTTAAATCGCTTCCTTATTAACTTTTATGTGGATTTAATAACTTGGTAATTTCCGAAAATGTTGTTAGCATTAACAAGAATCTCAGGAACATTTTATTACTAGGGTTCTAATTTAACTACTTGAAACAATCGTTAAAAATGGTAGTAGCTTAATTTTGAAGCGCCATAACTACACAATATGCAATTATTTTGTTGCTATTTGATCTTCATTCATTCATACAATATACGAATATGTACATCCATCGTCTCTTTACGTATGTAGCTTGCTGGGTGACCTTCTTAACGCTGAAACCGGCAATTTTGATTTGAATGTGAATTTTCGGGTTTGGTTTTATTTTTTTTTATTATTTTTTTTTCAAGTATACAACGATGCGAGTATTAGCAATAAACTTTTATTTTCGATGGAAAAAACAACAACAAAAATATTGAACAAAAGTTCATAGTAACTGCCACCACAACTGCATTCATCGTCAGCCGAAAAAGAAGCCATAAAAGTGTTAGAAACTCACCAAACAATGGGCAATTTTTATGAAGTATCAAACTAACAACCATATAAACTACCACACCGCTGGTGTTCATAGTCACTCCGATTGTCAGTCTTTCAGTTTCGCAGTCTTGGTTTGGGATTAAATGAACTATTCATTTTTGGAATCGCTTGGATAGCGATATATACGACGAATGGTGGTAGTAACACCTTAAGATGTGTCTATCAATCAAGGCATAAATCAATTTAATTAATTTCAGCAAAGCAGCATAGGCCACAATGACGACAGTAGGAAATATCGACATCATTTGGTGGATGCTTAAATATAGTCGGTTTCGTAAAAGGGTATTACTAAATGTTAGACGAGAAAAAAGCTTTCGAAAAATGTTCGCACAAAATTAAGATTAATATTAATAATTGGTATCTTTGTCAAAAAATATTTATTTCTTATTTTATATGGTGCTCATGGTTAGCGAGATATCATGCCAAGAAATATGGCAAATTTCACGACTAAACAATTTCGTATTGGAATCGTATAATTTTCAATTTAAATGTAACAATTTAGTTTGAAATTTATACTACATAGCTGACCCGGCAGACGTTGTCCTGCAAATTTTGTTCAAATACCGTTAGCAGGAGCAGAAATAATGGATTATTAATTTGTGGTTTGTATGGGAGGTACCACGCCCCTTTGTTCAATTGGACCGAATAGTAAATCTAAACCACCCAGGGTGCCACCCAAACGGATACAAAAAATTTATTCAAATCGGTCCAGAAGTTTAGGAGGAGTTCAGTCACAAACACACATGCAGTAGAATTATATATATAAAGATGTGTTAAAATTTAAAAAAAATTTATTTGAAATTTTAAAATCACCAATTGAAAAATACCAGAAACAGCACTTGAAATTTCAATCTTCGCTAATAACATACGAACCAAATGTCATCGTCATATCTCATATAATACCTGAGTCATTATATGAGTGCCTCCATACCCATTTGACCACTCACTATATTATATGGCTAGCAGTCATGTCTCCTCATCAGTCTCCCTATCACTCAGCAACAAAAATCGAAATATTGTCCATCCAATCGGAAGACATGTATATTCTCGAAAGACAGGTTCTAATCGATTGAAGTGTCCACAAAAAATAATAATACTGATTTGATTTCAATTAAGCCATTGTTTGATCATAAATAAAAATTTGAACAGTATTTATGTTGAGTCAAACAAGTATTTTATCAAAACAGTATGAGAAGGAAAAAGAATACATGAGAATCAGAAAGTATTACAATTCTCTCAGTCTGCCAGTGTCGGTATAGATTATTACCAACACTAATTAATTTCGCCTGTATCCATGACACACACAGCTGATCGACATTGCAGGAGGAAATTTATAGAAACCGGAGTGGATGGGCGAGAGAGCGATAAACAACCAGCAGCCAACCATGCAACAAACTAAGTTTAAATAGTGTTTGATTGGTGCTAGTGACAGCTACATACATTATGTTTGATGTTGGTTGCATCGAACGAAAATATGCAATCCCTTTTATTTTTGTCCGTTTCAAGTCCAAACACAGAGTAACATGCTCGATGAAACTCGAAGAAATGTCTAGTTCATCGTTCATCGATAGGGCGTATAGAGGGGGATGACGACTCTTACTCTTATTTATGAATGAATTGAAACGACTGAATGAATTGAAACGACTAAATGAATTGATGACCTTTGCATTTCAATTGATGATTTTTAAATTTCAATTTATCAGTTTAAAATTCAATTGCCGTCTGTTTTCATTAGATTTATTTATTTGACAGTGGAAATATCAATTGATGGTCGTTGCATTTCAACTGATGTAGTTGAAATTTCAATTGAATTTTTTAAATATCAGTTATAGAGCGTTTACCCGCACTCTTTTATCCGTGATAATGTCGTGATTATCATACTACGGCCAAAAGGTGTTGCATTATGCTGAGTTTAAGTTTGCAATATTACTGAATTTAACTTTGACAATTTTTTTATTTCTTGATGCCATTATGGAATTATACCAGGTGATGGCATGATGACTTGTATGTATTAGTAGCATTCATTCAGTCATTTTTCTATTTCTTTATTTGTAGAAATAATTTCTTATGTAACTAAATACATTTTTATGTGGAATATATTTAGAATTTTGTTAGTATTTAGAAAATAAAGAAAGAATGCAAGCTGTCCTTATAACACTACCTCTTATATTAATCATGTTTGTAAGTGTTAGCATTAACGTATATGTTCAGTGAAATACATTTCTTTTACTTTTACTTTTCCATTTCCTTTTCATGTTCACACAGTCTGATACTGAAAGTACGTATACAACTCTGCGATTGAAATGATTTGTGACATGATAATAACATTATCGACATAAATTTACTCGATCTTGGGTACAAAAATGTTGGAGAAATCACATGATAATAGAGTGATTTGTCGATTATCGAATCGATCTGCAAGATCGAGTGCATGTAAATGCCCTATTAGTGTTGTTTCGCTTGCAATTCATGAGTTTAAAATTATAATCGGAGTCTCTCTAATTTCAAGTCGTTCAAATTTCGGTTGATGTATTTTGCATTTCAATGGATGTATTTTAAATTTCAATTGATGTTTCTTGAATTCCAATTATTATCTTTTCAAATTGCAATTTATGTTTCTTGAGTTCTATTGGTACTGTTTCAAATTTCCATTGCTGCTCTTTGAATTTCAATTAATAAAGCTTAAAGTTCAATTGATTTTGTCTAAATATCACTGGATGTCTTTTAAATATCAATTGATGTATTTAAATATCATATGGAATTTTCAAATTTCAATTATAATTTTTTAAAAATAAATTGATATTTTATGAAATCCAATTGTTACCTTTTTAAATTTTAATTAATGGGTTTTGAACTTCAATTGATAAAGTTTAAATTTCAATTGATGTTTTTTTTAAATATCACTGGATGTCTTTTAAATATCAATTGCTGTATTTAAATATCATATGGAATTTTCAAATTTCAATTAGTATTTATTAAAAATAAATTGATATTTTTTTGGAAATTAAAGATTGTCAGAAACATGTCATTGGGGAATTCAAAATAGATATGTATTTATTGGTCTTAGATTAGGAGATGCCGCAATCAATTTTGAAAGTCAGCAATTTTACAATTTATCTCATGATAACACAGGTCGCACACAGAATAAATAATTCATATATTTTAAGCGAAACACAGACTTGTCATTCACGAGCATGAACATCAGCTATCGTTGATGTTTACTGTCGGTTTACCGCCCTTCTTGATACCAAATAAGAATGTAATCGAAGTTGTTCGCATCACTATCATATTCACACAATTCGTTGGTAATATTTTTTCAAATTCATCAGTCAGATAAAAAGTTATCGCCCAAGCTAATGCTCATGACTGCAAGTCTGTGGTTCATTTTAAAGTTTTCCCAGAGACCAGTGTTGGTAAGTAGTGGTTGGCTTTACCCATTCCAACGCTGGTAACTTTCCAGAACAGTAAAATTTAATTAATTAATGTAAATTATTATTTGTTTAATAAACAAAAGACCTATAACAAATTGTTGTTAACTACCATTAACTATAAACATATAAATTAAATTTCAAATAAGGTGTAGCCAATTTGAAATGCACCCATCCTCATTTAGAAAAAAAATAAAGCTAAACACCGAAAGATTTATAATAAATTACCAATTATCTGATTTTCATACACTTCCACAAGCCGACAATCGAAGCGAATTGTTTAAATTGAATTTATAATTTAATTATATAACTTATATATCGAAGATTAGAGCTAATGACTGAGAACATTTCCAAATTGTTGCAATACATAAATTCCAATCCAAATGCAAAAACTATAAAATAAGTTAAGATATTAACTTGTTTCAATATATTTCAATTTTCTACCGCCAAAGCTACCACACCCCATCTTTTCAATACCACCGTATATAAATTCATAAAATTGTTGCCATCACTTTTGACATTAAATTATTGCTTTCAATCTATTTGATACAGGTATTCGAGTGGGATGTTGTCGTATGAAAAATGTTTATGGTTTTGTAAAAGGTCTTATTTTATACGTTTAGGCAAACACCTAATTATGTGTTAACATGATATAGCCCGAAACTAAACTCAATTTTTCTATTGGCAATAACAAAAGGCAGTCAAGTCAGTCTTCTCATTCATTTACTTCAAGTGGAGATTGATTTAAATCTTCTTATGTTATTTATTATACAGCCTTTAGTTTTGTTGATTTTATTTTTGATGTTTGTTGCATATTTTATTCAAAAGCCATGAATTGATCTTTTTTGTTTATTAAGATCAACCCACATTTATGCAAATTTAAGCAACATTTAAACCAGAAAAATATGTTAAAACTTAAATAAAATTCAAAGATTTTTGTTGGCGGTATTGGAAATATGTTAATAATGGAAAGAGGTACGTTTGTGGGGAATCATCTGAATATCACAATAAATGCATAAGTACACGAAGAATTTCATGAGCAATTGAATATTCTACAAGAATGTCAATTGAATTTAGCGTTACAACTTTTGGCTTAACAATTAAACGAAACAAATCAAACTGTTAAACAATATAAAAAATATCATATACTGCTTCTTCAAATTTTTAAAGATTTGTTTTTTAAAAAAATTTAAATAAGACTTATGTGCATAGAAGATACGGAAAAACCACATTCGGTTTCTTAAAATTCCGATTTCTTAAAATACAAATTGTTGTTACCACAAAAATCAATTTTTTGTTTACCATTTTGTGAATGACAGCTTTTAAAAACGAACAACATTTGTATTCGTAGAAAAATTTAAATCAAGCTGCGGTGAATAATTTATACTTAACAGGAAATAAAAGCAGAAAGGCACTAATTGTTGCCGCTTATAGGGGGGAATTCCCCTGATTTATTAGGTTATAAGAAATTTCTACAACATTCGTTTTAGTGGGATCTTCTTCTAACAAAACACTTTGGTGCCGCGAATGCTGGCAATCTAAATAAATAACTAGTTTCCAATTACACCCCTTAAAGGGACTGGGGAGAGATTCTCGCAATCACAGAGCTGTGCACTTTCTAGATTTCTCCTCACTGATTGGGACTCACTGTTTTACATCGGTTCTGAACGTCTTTTTGAGAAGCTGTATCATGGCTAATTACTACAGTGAGCAAAACCGGTGAAACCGATTAACTGGGTTTTTTCCAAATAACCGTGTGTAGGTTTTGGAAAAAACTTAATTTTCGAATAAACCGAAACTACACCATTTCCAATTTAAATTTAAAAAATAGCAGTTTAATTTTGAAAAAGTCAATTGAAATTTGAAAATTCTATTTTAAATTTAAAATAAATCAATTGATATTTAAAAGATATCAATTGTAATTTCAAACACGTCAATTGAAATTTAAAAAAACATCAATTGTAATTCAAAATACATCATTTAAAATCTGAAACACATCAATTGAAATTTAAAAGACATTAATTGAAATTAATGGTGGTGCAATGGTTAGTGTGCGCGGCTCTTGTACATGAGATCCTGGGTTCGAATCCGGCTCTGACCACCTTAAAAAATTTCTTTCGGCGGCGGTCACCTCGCATAGTGACGGCGACACTATCGAGTATCTAGCCATGAAAAAGCTTCTCAAATTACCGTTCGGAATCGGTGTAAAACTGTAGGTCCCAATCAGTGAGTGAAAACTGGAAAGCGCACAGCTCAGTGATTGTGAGAAGTTCTCCCCAGTCCCTTCATGGGATGTAATGGGAAACCATTTATTTATTTATTATTTATAATTGAAATTTAAAAGACATCAATTGAAATTTAAAATAAATCAATTGAAATTTAAAAGACATTAACTGATATTTAAAAATCGTCAGTTGAAATTTAAAACTTATTTTTAGATTTTTAAATTTCACTTGTTCTCTTTTAAATTTCAATAGATATGTTCCAAATTTCAATTGACGTTGTTTAAATTTCAATTGGTATGTTTCAGATTTCAATTGATGAATTTTAAATTTCAATTGATGTTTATTAAATTTCAATTGATGCCGTTTGTACTTCAAAGATAACAACTGAAACTTAAAACACATCAATTGAAATGTATATTCAGTTCAATTCAATCGAATTCACTTCAATTCAATTCAATTCAGTTCAATGCAATACAATTAAAGTCACTTCAATTCAATTCAATTCAATTCAATTCAGTTCAGTGCAATACAATTAAAGTCACTTCAATTCAATTCAATTCAATTCCATTCAATTAAATTCAATTCAATTCAATTCAATTCAGTCCAATTCAAATCAATTCATTTCATTTCAATTAAATTCAATTCAATTCAGTTCAATGCAATGCAATTAAATTCACTTCAATTCAATTCCATTCAATTAAATTCAATTCAGTTGTATTCAGTTCAGTTAAGTTCAGTTCAATTCAATTCAATTCAATTCTATTAATTTCAATTCAATTCCATTCAATTCAGATCAGTTCAGTTCAGTTCAACTCAATTCCATTCAATTAAATTCAATTCAATTCAATTCCATTCAATTAAATTCGATTCAATTCAATTCAATTCAGTCCAATTAAATTCAAATCAATTCATTTCAATTAAATTCAATTCAATTCTATCCAATTCAATTCAATTCAATTCAATTCAATTCGATTCAATTCAATTCAATTCAATTTAATTTCATTCAATTCAAATCAATTAAATTCAATTCAATTCAATTCCATTCAATTCAATTCAATTCAATTCAATTCAATTGAATTCAATTCTATTAAATACAATTCAAATCAATTCATTTCCATTCAATTCAAGTCAACTCAATTCAATAAAACGTTAAACCGTGGTTGTTCGGTTGATTCATAACTACAGATTAGAAATAGATTGAAAACAGTACACAAATCCATAACGACAATGACAAGCACCTAAGGCCTTAGCATCCATTCCAGCGTCAGTAGGAAACATTATAACATACATTATTATAAACCTGTGTTCCAACATTTCTATGCGAGCTGTAACAAACAGATACCCATCGATATGACTCAACTGTATTTCGATTATTTCGTGTATCAGTAAACAAATGTTTCCAAAATTTTACACCTCCAGTAGACTGTAGAGCCATTTTTGTTCTTTACAGTGGACCTATGCTACCAAATAGTTTTCAAAATATATTTTTTATATTTAAATTGGGTTGTCCTCCTATCGTATTTTGGTCATGTAGTTAAAACAAATAAGTTATTTTTATTGGAAATTCCTGGGATCTGAATAATTTTTAGAACTCGTCATTATGAGCTTTTGCAGGTTTGAAAGATCAACTGGAGAAATTAAAATCAAGAATGCAAATTTGTTGTCAATAATTTTAAAATTTTGTTAACTGTTAGTATTAATTTTTAAATTACACTGTTTAACAAATAAGGGATCATTTGTTGTCGACATTACGACATGTATGGACTACTTCGATTAAAGGATTAAATAGTGGTAAAAATTTAAACATAGAGTCATGATTTTGAAAGTGGATATTTATTTAAAATTTTAATAATTTTGGTATATTTGGTGGTTTATCTCGAGCAGTGAAAGTAGCCCTCAATTTGTTACCTAGTGTTGTTTTTTTTTTAATGGATCCTGAAGAATTACTGGCACGTGGTTAATAATGCAATGCACTGCAAATGTCGAAATTAATTTCAAATAAATTGTATATGATTTTGATCATTTTGTTAAGGCATCAGAGGCAAAAGGGAGAAATGTGTATTCCAAAACCTCTTTAATATGACACTAAATGAATAAGGTGTTGCTAGAAACCCCTAAGTCCTTATTGCGATGGAAAAAGAAAACAGTAAATTGTTCCAAATTTGCTGTCATATTTTCTAAGACACCGGTTGTTAATGGGTAATTCAGATTCCCTACACCGAGAGGTATAATATATTGAAATCCTTTATCTATTCGGTGGTATGTTGCCCATAGAAACATAACACTGCACCAATGAAACGAAGTAATTGATTAAATTTGAGAATCATTAAATCGACCGTCATTTGAGTTAGAAACAAATAACGAGCTTACCCGAGGTTGTAATTTCGGCCCATTGTGGTTCCATTATAAAGAATTGAAAGGAGAAGGAATAGTTGTAGAGAAAAAGATGAATATAGGAGAGAGGGTAAGTTAAAGGAGAAAGTCTAGCGCAAGATTTTTCTATGTATTTGCCGAGGGGTTTAATTTGAGCGTCTGCTAGGTCATTGTGGTTTTCGATGATTTTTCTATATATTTGACGAGTGGTTTAATTTGAGCGTCTGCTAGGTCATTGTGGTTTTCCTAGAGCATGCCCCCAAGGAAGGCTAGACTATACTCTTGCAGTCCTCTACATGAACAAAGTAAGTGCTGCACTGACTCCTCCTCTTCTTCATCTAAACAACTTCTGCAGAAGTCTTCATATGGAAGTTTCATACATGCAGCCACACGTTTCATACGTCATATGCGCAGTGTCCAGTTATGACTCCCGTGAGTGTGCTGAGTGTGTTTTTCCCAAGGTAGAGCAGCCCTTTGGTACGTGTTCCATCAATGACCGCCCAAAGAGATCGAGCTATCACACAGTTCTGTACCGATTCACATCTTCACTTGGTTAAAGCTACTCCCAGTTCGTCGACTTGGTTCCTCAGTTCCACGAACGGAAAATGCACGTCCAGGTCTGTGTCTTCCCGCACACAGTAGCTCGTTCTGGTGCATTCGTCTGCTATTTCGTTACCGCGAATGTTGCTATGTCCCGGTGCCCAGTAGAGCGTGATTTCGTGCGTCCGAATTTGGGTTAGGGATAAGAAATAGGGTTTATAAGTTTTGAAAATACATTCCAACCTTAAGCATTAACATTGTTGAAATTCATTAGGGTGATTTTTATTTTATAGAGATATTAAAAATAAATAATTCTCACGAATATTTAATTTTGGGTTTGTGTACATTTCCAATAGCAATTTTTCTTTTATCGGTTATATTATGTTAGTTTTAGATTTCATCACGTACCTTGTCCAATTGAGATTCTTACCATATCCCAATAACGTGCAAATTTTGTACGAGTTTGATCCTTGAGTTCCATGAATGAATCATCGTACTTCAGCTGATATAAAAAGTGCTGGCACAAATGCTGAAAACGACTAATTCATTCGAGGAAACCAACAGATATGGATTTCCAAACGAACTTCTAACCCTTTTTTTAAAAAAAAAGAAACAAAATGTTTTATCACACAGCTTTCCAGGATGAGGCAAATTTCGAGGCTATCTCAAAAGAGACACAGTGGTTGTAGCTGAGATATTGGGAATGATTTGTAGATGCAACATTTTTTTTATAAAGGCTAAACAATCATTGTGTCAGTTTTAAAATAGATTCAATATTTTAAATTTACACTCAATTTCGATAGGATTCTGTTATTAATGTCAATAAATATTTGTTTTCACTTTAGCATTTATTTGGAAGAGAGAGATCACAAAAATTACACATTAAAGCACCAAAAGATTTGAGTTGAGTTGAGGTTTTTAGGGGGAATTTTTTTTTTCAATACAAAATGCACAGTGTAAAACTCACATCAGTTGGAGCAATAGGGCGTAAATTGTAAAATTTAAAACGAAATTATTTAAAGGTTTAAATAAGAACACTTATTTTGGATTCAAACATAATTCTTTGTTTTATCTAAATTTTCGATGAAACCCTATTAAAATCCCAGAAAGCTGCAATCGATTTTGATTATGTTTCGATATGAGTGGTTGACAGATATCCAAGCTGATTTGCATCAACTCAAAATCAATAGTTGCTTTCAAAGGATTTATAACAGATTGACAGGAGTAGAGCACAAGCAATAACAATTTCACAATATATTCGAGTCGTTGATTTCGCCAAGTGTTTTTAAAACTACAGAATGTACACAGCGTTGAAATTATCGGGTTTTTTTTCACAAATATCGTTAAACTTGTTATCGATTTCATTGCATTTTGTGTGTGTGTGTGTGTGTGTTTTTCTCAAATTGCGCTATGTACAATTAAGTAGCTTTAAAAACAATTTGTATTTCACAATATCCTGTTTAAGGATTCCATTTTTGTATAACACATTATCACACATTGCAAGGATTTTGAGGAAGTAATTGCGTTTTGTTTTTTCATTATCAGTGCGTTGGTGTTTGATGCCGAGTTGAAACTGATTTTGAAAATCAGCCACTAGAGCCCGGCTTGAAGAACATGTGTATATTGTTATTGCAAATGCTTAGATTTCAATTTCAGATAAACTATTTTTCTATTTGTTTTGATATTGAAACATATGACTCCCAATACAAATCGCAAATACAAATTGTTTAAATAATTTGTGGTTCTTTACTACTCCTGTTGCGAGTTGTAATATGAAACAGCTTAATGCCACGAACAGTGTGCAGCGTAAGTATTATGACAAATAAAATTTAAAAAATCAACAGGGTTTTGTTCCTCATACTGATATACATATTTATATTCAAAAATGATAAAATTTAAAATTGTTATAAAGAAAGTACAAATTTATAATGAGAAATACAAATGTTAATTAAGAATTGATTCGAGAATTTCAAATTATAATTTAAAATTCAAAACCTGATATTGAGATGTGGAAACTTGCTATTGAGGAACAAGAAATTGATAATGAGAAATTGAAATTACAGTTTTGTATTTTAAAATCGAAAACCGACTGGGAATTTAAAGAAAAGGAAAGAAAGAAATGTAAAGATTCCGAAATAGAAAAATTATGTCGAGAAAAGATATAACGAAAATTGATATTCTGAAAGTACAAATTGATATAGATAAACAAAAGATTTAATCATGGAGCAAATTAGAAAAGAGTAGTTTAGTCTCTCAATAACTTTAACATCATTACATTGGATGTTTCAAGGCACGATTTCAATAATACCTGATAGAGGCATCAGTACAAAAGCTTAAACAAAGCAACAACTACTGCTTTTCGTGTTTGTGTGGCAAAACAGTTGTGTTAAATAAGAGGCGGACAAATAAGTCCGTGACTTTTCGAACTTTCCTCTTAGCTATATCAAATGCAACACTGTTCCCATCAAGTGCCACCTGTTAATAAACTACTGTCAAACTTTTAGCAAGTTCCGTCATTTACTTTGCGTTTAACAGCTGCTCAAAACATACAACCTCGTGCATTTTTTAAAAATGGAACAAAGTGAATTTCGAGTGCTCATTAAACATTATTTTTTGCGAAAAAAAACCGTCGATCAAACCACGGAAAACCTGGATAAATACTATGGGGACTCTGCACCATCGATTTCAATGGTAAAAAAGTGGTTTACTGACTTTCGTTGTGGTCGCACAAGTACAAATGACGCTGAACGTTCTGGACTGCCAATTGAGGTCAATACACCCGAAAATGTCGAAAAAATCCACGATATGGTGTTGGCCGATAGAAGAGTAAAAGTGCGTGAGATTGTTGATGCCATAGGCATTTCATATGGCAGTGTGGTTTCGATTTTAAATAATCAGTTGGGTTTAGGGAAGCTGTCTGCAAGATGGGTGCCGCGTTTGCTATCAATTGACCATTAACGTAATCGTGTGACAACTTCAAAATATTGTTTGGAGTTGTTTAACCGCAATTCGACGGAGTTTTTGCGGCGTTTTGTAACCATTACAACACTCAGGAGACCAAGCAACACAATGGGTTTCTCCGGGTGAACTGGCTCCGAAGAAGGCCAAGGTAAGTTTGTCGGCCAATGAGGTGATGGCTACAGTTTTTTGAGATGCGAATATTATGCCAACTTATTGGACCGATTCAACGAGGATTTAAAAAAACGGCCGCGAATCACTGCTGACTTTGTCACCAGTACTACTGACCAATTATACCCCAGGCAATGCTATCTGCTGTAGACATTTAACATGTGGTTGTCACTGAGAATGTACTACTGACCTTAGAACTATTGACTAGGTGGATCTTATGGAACCAGATGGAGACATTGGAAACAGAGATTCAGTAGTACATTTTAATGATGCTAGTCTACACTTTTGCAACTTTTTACTAAATATAAAATGAAGTAATATTGGGAGGGGTATAAGTTCAAACAGGTGCATTTATTTTGTTAAAATTTGATATTTGATTAAAGGCAAAATTGCATGATTTTTTTTTTTTTTGAAATTACGCATGTATTTCCTTTTTAAATTCAATTTACGTCATGTGTGTTTTTAATCTAACAAAATAACACAATAAAAGAAGCAAGACGAAGAAGCACAGCTTTGCAGCTGACAAAAATTGCAAAAGGCAAAGTAAAAAGTGTAGACGATTCTTTAACAACGTCACCAAAAGGCCGCCAAAATAGTCGACAAAAGTTGTGTCATGGTACACTTAATCCCAGGCTTCCTATAGGGAATATATAACCTGTTTGTATCTTGTCGTAAATATAGTTTACTTGCGTTTAAACACATTGTGTTTGCTATTCAATATTACATGTTGGAAACACAATGATTAATATGTTATAGTAAATGTGACTATGACCCCAATATGATTATCTTTATTGAAAACTGCTGAAAACGAAAATGTGACAGACAAACAAAGGAACAAAAAAACAGCAGATCTTCAATTCATGATAACAATGGGTGTACTTAACTATATATGTATATGTTACAAACATAAACATGGTTCCTGCATAATGTTACAGGGATCGCTGTTTTTCGGCCTGCATATGATGTATTTTTCAAAATCTAGACATAATCTATTTCGACCAAAATTTTTCATTTCTTCTTATTAAGTTATTCATTTGTACAATTTGTAATTCAATTGAAATTTGTAATTCAATTGAAATAGTATAATTAGATCCTAAGCAAAATGGTTTTGTTTGTTTGCCGTAATACGAATGCCGCAGACTGTATGAGTTGTTTGTTTGGATTAAGTGTATGGTCTCGAAACGTAGATATAAAACAGTTTGTCATTTAGAAGACAAAAATATATATTTTTTCTTAAATATCATATGTTTTTCAAGTATTTGTTATTCCTTCTTTGAAAGTATTGAAACGAATGCAAGTAGTATTATCGCCAACAGAATGCTGCCATATCTGACTCGAAAATGGGAAACGATGGGGTGTCCCGAAATCAAATACCACCAGAGTTTAATACATTAATAAATATTAATTTAATATTTATATTTTGTATGATAAAGCGCTGCTCATACCTCTCATAACCTTTTATGAATAAAGCCTTTGGTTTCTACACCATTTCCAATTGAAATTTGAAAAAAAATCAATTGAAATTTAAAAATTCTATTTGAAATACATCAATTGCAATTGGAAAATTCAATTTGAAATTTGAAATACAACAATTGAAATTTGAAAAACATCAATTGAAATTTGAAATACATCAATTGAAATTTGAAACACATCAATTGAAATTTTATTATTATTTATATTTGTAACATTTTATTTATTATTGTAACATTTTTTGTCCGGCTACGGGAGATGTTGTACAAGAAAAGGAAAAAGGTCAATGGAGCGTCCGGCCAGCGGAGATACATTTGTTCTCAAAATACCATCAAAAGCTTGGGACCAGGAAATTTGTCCGTCTATGGGAGCTGTCCGTTCACTGGAGCTGTCCGCGAGTAGAACTTTTACTGTACATCAATTGAAATTGGAAAATTCTATTTGAAATTTTAAAATATATATATTGAAATTTGATAAACATCAATTGAAATTTAAAATACATCAATTGAAAATTGAAACACATCAATTGAAATTTAAAAGACATCATTTGTAATTTAAAAGACACCAATTGAAATTTAAAAATCTAATACATAAAATCGGATAATAATTTTTAAATTTCAAGTGACAGATTTTAAATTTCAACTGATGTCTTTCAGATTTCAATTGACGTCTTTCAAATTTCAAGTGATGTCTTTCAAATTTCAATTGATGTTTTTTAAATTTCAATTGAACTATTTCCAATTTCAAAAGAATTTTTAAATTTCAATTGATGTATTTCAAATTTCAAACATAATTTTCAAATTTCAATCGATATTTTTCAAAATTAAACTGATATTTTTCAAATTTCAATTGGAAATGGTGTAGTTTTGTTTTTGATTTTGTCATTTTGTATTTAATGTTGAAAAAATTCACATTTAATTGTTAATATTTGGGAAATTATCCGGCTGAAATAAATAACACGTCTGATTAACAGTATAGAGGTCTTCAACTATTCCCCTTTGGAAGCCGCAAATAGTCGGCCCCTTGTCTTTGATTAGAGCTATCGAATAAATAGAGTTTGGAGGAACAATAACAACACTGCCCACATCGAAAATGTTCTTTCACCACAAACAAAATATAAGACAACTAAACTTCGTTTGGGGAATTTTTTTTAGCAAGTCTAACTACAAGTAAGGATCCTCCAAGTGACCCAGTTTCACATTCGTGTAGCGCTAATGATTTTTTTTATGTTTTTTTTTATTTTTGATGGTTTTTTAGAATAAAACAAAATATTATTAAAATTCCGCTGAATGGGATTAGTTTTGGACGACACATTTCATTAAGAATTTCACGTTTTATACGATTTAACGTATTTTATTTTGGAAAAACGTTTTAACTTTTGCGGCCAACGTATGTATTAATTTGATTTAGCAAACAAAAAAATTATGAAAATTGCGCTAAATGGTATTAAAATAGGACGAAAACCTTCGTTTTCGATTTAACATTATATTTTTACGATTTAACGAATTTTATTGTGGTGAAACGATTCAACATTTGCGGTCAAAGTTGAGTATTCATAGCAAATGAAACATTTTTGTGACAAAAGTATTTTTTTTTGGCAACTAATTTCCCAGCAATTTTTTCCCCGTATAGCGACACACAATGTACGCGCTAAAAAACTGTCTCTATAAAAATGTTCTCAATCACATTCCGCAGGAACCTTGTATATGTTTGGATCACACGCACTTTATAAGTGAAACGAAAAAGACAAGAAAGCCTCATCTTAAAACTAAAAAAAAACTTGAGTCTACAAATATTTATATATTAGCAAGTTCTAAAGTCAATTATATTTTGAAATGCCAACAATAGCATAGATGCATACTTTTACGCAAAATTCGTGTATTTTATCTTAAAACGAACAATTGACGACTGAGTGCATGAAACTAAAACGCAACGGAACAGTCATGGTAGAATAAGTAAGGTAAACTCGTTAGAACAGCTGATTTGATTTTTTTCCTTGCTTAGGTGTTTCTTTTATGTCATATATTTTGCTTTTGTACTCTTTTTTACTTTTACTGTAGATACACACATGTGGAAAATTTGACAGATAAGGAACACCAAACAAAAACAAAATGCGTGTTTCTGTTGCTTAAAATTGCAACAACTCCTACTGCGTTTACCTTACTTATTTTACCATAGGATCAGTAAACATAAGAAACTGTGAATTCATTTGCTCACGCATTCGGAAATATTTATAAATCACTGACTGAAAGAATAATGCAAAAATACAGATATACACTTGCAATAGCATTAATATAGGCTGAGCACAATCTCTCTTTTCCCCCTTTTATTATTTTGCTCTCTACAGAGCATAGCGACAAACAAAATCAAGCACCAAATACAGCTGTATTTGTGGCACAAACAAAGCTGTATTTAGACTATTTAAAATTTAGAATTTCATTTCGATTTAAAGAAAATTCTTCCAGACATTTTTAAATTTATGAATTTATTGGTAACGCCCTTCACTGAAATCTATGAATGAAACACAACATCGTTCTAATGGCTTCCATGACTTGCTTTATAGTTCCTCATTCGATCTGCCAAATTCTTCGGAACATTTTCGATTGTTTGGGCCTCTACCTCGTGAATGACAGCGTCGATTTTGTGTTTTGAGATCTCAATAGACTCGGAATTGTTTGCCTAACACTTATTTTTGATGACGACCCAGAGATAATACACGCTGAAAAACAACGGCCCCATTAACATATTGCACGAAACATGTATATGTTTGCAAGCATGGCTTACATAAATTCATGAGGTGCAGCTGTTTTTTGTTGTCTTTCACGTTTTCGTTTTGAGCAGTTTTCAACAAACAAAGCCACATTTGGGTCACAAAGATATATATTATAAGCTTTTAATCATTGTGTCTTAATCATGTAATATTGAATAGTAAACACAATGTGTTTGGGTACAAATATACTATATCCGCGGCAAGCTATAAACACGTAAAATTTGCATCCAAACAATAACAGAAGACAGATTTTAAGTTTCTTTTGCAAACGAGTGTTATTGAATGCTGCAAATCCACACATAGAACTTTATTGGAAGTTCTGAAACAAGTACATCCATTGGATGGACTCCATTTTCTTTTTGTATTGTTATAGATCGTTGGTTTTGAGCTCAGCATGAGTCCCTTATGATTACGTGAAATCGGTGCATCGGAAATACAACTTCTGAATTCCTTATTTAATAATATCAACATTATGTATCCATTTTTGTAATTTTAATCTAAATATCATCATGTTGACAATTATTAAAAAGTTGTATGTGTGTGTTTGGCTAATACACCTTTCGACACAAAATCCCACTCTAAACTTGGCTCATAATAACGGCAACAAAAAAAGGCTAACAACAATATCGGCTCACATTTATAATACAAGAATGAAAAATACATAAAAAAAAACTAGGTATGCATGTTTTATTCTTGTTGGTCGTGCACATCAAGATCATGATGTCTGCAAAAACATATGTTATTCGTTAAAACGAGGACAGTATAATAAGGCTGTGAAAAGTTTCCAACATAAAAAAATGTCTTATTGTGTGGCGTTTAATAGAAATGGAAATGTAATGTCATGTATAATTTAAAATATTCCTTAAATAAAAGACTATTCAATGTTAATATTTTGACTACTTTATCTGATCGTTTCAGTGTATAGGATTTAGAGTTGTGTCGTTCATGAACTATATAGTTCATTTAGGGTGACCAGACAGCACCCTTACGAACATAATGCACATGTTCGAAATGGCAAGTATGTTCGTGATTGTTATCTCTGGGCACCTGAAATGAACGAGTTTTAGAACTAGTGAACGAGTTCGACACAAGTCTAATGGGATCTACTTCGAAAAAAAAGGCCGGGGTTTTTGTTCCCACATAAACCCCAAATATTTAATAAAAACTCAGTAAATTGTTAGCCTGATTGCCTGCTTAAATTAATTTAATTAAATTTCCATCGCTGTCACATCAGTGGAATGAAACTCTCTCTAAGATGAGAGAAACCCTTACGCTATTTTTGGTTTAGATTTACACTCATGCTTTCGTTACCAGCAAGCGATTATTGATAGCTTGCTAGTAAAGCCCGGTATTCAGTTTTTAATAAATTTTCGTTGCCATAAGAAATACGTGTATAAAAAATTATTGAAAATTTCATGAACGGCAAATTTTGCTCACTTTTCATTTTCTTCGTACTCAGGTCTTTGCGAAATTTTTTTAGGCAAAATCAATCACAGGGTTGTTACGCCAAAGTTATGTCGTACCAAAACAATTGTTTGATAATTGTTTGGGACCGGAATTTTGCCATTTCGATAATTTTAATAAACAGAAGTAACACCAAATAGAGTTCGTAGAGGAATTATATATGAAATATTTGTAAGGTAAATCAAAGATAGGTGTTAACTCTCCTAACAAAATTTTCCGTTTAAGCTAAGTATTAAGATAGTTCAGGTGAAAAATATTGAGCACCATCAATTAGTTTCGCTGTGAAAAGGGACAAGCAACTAATCAGTGATTACGACTATATTTTTCTCTATTTTAAAGTTTCTTTTAAACTAAAGGTCTATTTTTGTTCAGAAATTGCGCGACAGTAGACAACATTAATCATATCTTCCTTCAATTTGGTTGGTCTCTGCATTTTTCTCAGCAACATTAAAATGTTGCTCAATACATGTTGTTTATATTTCGCGTGAACAACTTAGTACTACACGTGCGGAAATATTTCGTCGATATATGGGTGATTGTTCGGAAATTGTTATTTTTCAGATAGCAATTTTTCCAAACCTCGATATGTCTGCAGTACCATTTTTTTACGTTTCTGAATGTTATCATGGTCCAAAAGTATGATCTGAAGATCACTATACTACAACACCAAAGCAATCGAAGTTATGGAGCATTGATGGTATTCCGAAGCCACGGTAGTGACTGCCTGAACGAAACTTGACAAATCAAAGTGTTGATATGATAAAACAATTTTATTGATTTGTTATCCAATTTTTATGTGTAAAGCCTCAGTCACAATGACAGTCTGGCTTAATATATCGATTTGTTCAGAAACCACTGAGATTTATATTCAACATGTCAACATGTCAAATACTTCACTCTCGTTTTGCCAGGTCTTCGCAAAAGCCTACTGTGTTTCCAGGTCTTCGCAAAAGCCTACTGTTGTTGTCAGGTCTTTGCAACAGCCTACTCCACATTAATCATTCAGTGTCAAGAAACCATTATTTATCAATTTTAGTCAGTATTGGAAACTATATGACACGGTTGTGACAGCCACGGTTGTGACTTTCAGTGTTCAACCTAACCGTGCTCCAGACCGGTTTGGAATTCGACAAGTTCCAAAGACAATGAAGTTCAGGCAATGAAATATTACTTTCATAACCGGGAATCAAGCCTAAATATCGTACGGCATATGTGAATCATAAGGAACGGTTGTGACGTATTATTTTGTGACTTAGCTTTTCAATTTTTCGAATTGAATTCCCCTTCGTATACATGTGCGTGTGTTGACTTCTGCCGGTGTAAATACTGGCACTACCCCCTCCACTCCAAAATGCCAGCAAGTGGGTCATATTGAAACCCCGAAGATGGCGCCACCACAGTCGAATTCAAATTGTAAAAAATTCTGACAAAACTGTTGGACAGAGTTCGTGGACCGTTCAATAACCATGGCGTGCATATTCCTCCAATTTTTTTGCGTAGAATTGTAAATCTAAATGTCCCTTAGAACATATATGCAGGTAACTTCTTTCAAGCCACGTCCTTGACGGATATTACTGCTGAAGTCCTGAATTCGATACGGAGGACAGGCCATGGTTGTGACATTTTGAACAGTTTTTTCTCCCTAAAACCGACTTACACGGTTCAGAATGGAATGTGTTTCATGGAAATAATAGAGTACCATCGTAGCTTCGGAAACATGTCGCAATTTAATCACCATTCGACCATTTTAGGGTGGGAAAATTCAAAGGACGAGAAAATGACAATTTCCGAACAATCACCCATATATCGTATGCATTTTTTTTGTTTTGTATGGAGTTTTGTAAAATTTCTCATGAAATGTTGTCTTTAGAGAAGAATTACAAAATTTCTTACGAAAATTTCGCAAGAACTGAAAAGGGACTTAACGAAACGTCTTGATCTAACGCATGGTATGTAGTCATTTGCAAATGGTTATATTCATCTCCTTATCTTTGAATTCACAATATCGATATCCAATGCTGTTTTCTGTGCTTTTGAAACTGTCAAATGTATGCCTGCTAAAGCCCCGTATTCAGTTTTTATGAAATTTTCGTTGCCAGAAGTACGTGTATAAAAAATAACGACAATTTCATGAACCGAAAATTTCGCTAACTTTTCATTTGTTTGGCACTCAGCTCTTTGCGAAAGTTTCGTAGGCAAAATCAATTACAGGGTGGTTCGCCAAAGTTATTTCGCACGAAAACAAACCAAAAACAAAACCACATGCATTAAAAATAAAATGAAGTGCATAGAGGAATTATAAATTAAATATTTACAAGGTAAATCTAAGATGGATGGTAACTCTCCGCAACAAAATTTTCCGTTTTGAGATAAATGAATCTAACGCATGCATGCTGATTTGTATTCAATCTGGCAACTAAGTATTTTCCTCTTCTTACGTTTGAATTCACGATAGCGATAAACAACGGCGTTCTACTGAATTTTTTAAACTGGCAACTTTATACCTGCTTAAGACAGAAATGAAAGCGTTTCTTTCAAGAATCACTTAATATCACTTACTTCTCCATACGAAGTAAGTGATAATTTAAGCAAGCAGTGTAACCTATACTCGACTACTATTCGTTTCGATATCATCAAACAAAAATTATGATATACCTAACGATTTATCTAATAGTGTTCACATATACCAGGAGAAAGTTGTAGAAGAAAAATAATTCTGTAACAAATGTGTCGATTTGTATGGGAGGTACCAAAAGGGGCATGGTCACAATGCCTATTTTCAATCCAAAACTAAGCAAATAATAGTCGCAAATTTCGATGTGGTGGTAAAGATTTACGGCAGATATCGTGTTATCGGAGGTGCAATGGTTAGAATGCGCGGCTCTTGTACATGAGATCCTGGGTTCGAACCCTGCTCTGACCACCTTAAAAATTCTTTCGGCGGCGGTCACCTCGCATAGTGACGGCGACACTATCGAGTATATAGCCATGAAAAAGCTTCTCAAAATACCTTTCGGAATCGGTGTAAAACTGTAGGTCCCAATCAGTGAGTGAAAACGGGAAAGCGCACAGCTCAGTGATAGTGAGAAGTTCTCCCCTGTCCCTTCATGGGATGTAATGGGAAACCATTTATTTATTTATCGTGTTAATCAACCAGACAGACATGGCCCAATCGCCTTAAAAAGTCCTAACGCGAATTTCGCCCAAAAATACTAGGGGTACTAGGGGGTAATATGGCTCCTTCTATTTGTTACATTTTCCCCGTATTAAAAGGTATATACCCCATCCTGTTGAGGGTACAAAAATAATGTATGACATATTTCGTTGTAGCAACGACAAAATCGTTGGATTTACTAAAGTTTTCATTGCAGCAACAACAAAAGACAACAAAACAAAATCCAATCTTGTGTAGAAGCATGTTTCGTTGAGTGCACTGTTAGAAACTAATACACTGCTGGAACAAAGCAGTTTTTTTGCGACGAAACAAATTTGCATCCATCAAATATTAAATGCATTAATGAATTAAATTCAAAAACAGGAAAAGACTTTTCATTGCAGCAGTGAAATATAATAATCACATTGACAAAAAGATTTCTGTTTATGAACCCATTTTACTTTCTGCGATGAATCTGTACATTAGCTCACTTGCGATAAAGTCGTCGAGGGACGAACAATTTCACTAGTGTAACGAAGTTTTTTCTTTTTGAGTGTGTGTTATCGTCTAACTAATTGATCCCATGTATGTTTAAAATAACAATTAATTAAGAAAAAGACACAATAAAGAAGCAATTATTTAAAAAAAAGTATCCCATATGCAACATTTTTTAAGCGGCCCTCATACAAAAGTTAAAAAAGCATTGTTTGTTATTTCGTCTTCAAGTTTGGCGACAAAACACTTAAATCTATACACAAACTGATCAGACATTTGAAGCTTCTGTACTGTCTGATAGTCGTTTTTCCTTCTCCTTAAGCATTACATAGTTACTTCTTGTGGCTACTGGGGTTTTCGGAGACTTTTGGTATTGTTCCAAGTCCAAACAATCACTGATGTTTGGTGAAGTAATGGGGTGGGGGCTTTTTTCAATTCTAACATAAAAGATCATATTTCGAGTTATACTTATGTACTTGTATCACAAATGTTGTTTTTGCTTATCTCATGTTTTTTTATAGATTGTTTGTTTTTGCGATGTGGTGCCACATGTTGAATGGAGTTAAATCCTTGTAGTACCTCATTGTGGGACATAACGTAGGCGTTAGGGTACCTGGTAAAGGGGGGGGGGGGGCGGCTTGCAGTTGGGTACTAACAAATGACAACAATTCATATTTAGCTATGATATGTCGACACAAATGTGCGACAAATTTGTGGTGCCGTCATAACGGTGAAACTGTGGAACCCAACAAACAGTTGATGTTCAATGGGTACATGAAGAATAGTGGGCAATTCAGTACAATGAGTCTAAAGAGGGGGAACTCGTGGTAGTTCAACAATGCAAAGTTAGATGATAAAGAATAAACAACACTGATGGCGAAATCTTCATAGTATGAATGTATCTGTTCGTCGTCTCAATGAATATTTTGATTGAAAGAGAGGTAACGTACATATGCATCCCAGCAACAAAAATTGTTTCATTAACTGAAACTGATTTGCCACTGTGACGAATATGCCTCATTGCTGCAATGAATATATTACATTGATGCAATGAACATATTTCATTGTTACAATGAACATATTTCATTGTTGCAATGAAAATAGTTCATTGTTGCAATGACTACGTTTCATTGTTGTGATGAATATGTTTAATTGTTGCAATGAAAATATTTCATTGTTAGAATGATTACGGTTCATTGTTGCGATGAATATATTTCATTGTTGCAATGAATATGTTTCATTGATGCATTATAAAATTTGGTTTGGAAACAAAAGCATCCTTATATGAATGATGTGGGACCATTACCATCAAGCCCTCCATTTGCTCAAAATAACATTTAATTTTATACAAATTAGTTTCGTTGCATTAACGACTGTTGCGTTGCGACAACACAATCATTTCTTCAACCTTAAATGTTTGAGACAGCATCAGCACTAAGTTCAGTTGTATTTAAACAAATAAATAATAAAGGGTGTTTTTATGCTTAGATAGAACTTACGAAAGGGATAACTTTCAAAAGAACCGTCATATTGCTCTCACTTTTCGACATTTATGATCAGTATACTCTGGCAAATGATCACGAATAGATTCACGCTTGAACAAACAAATTTACTACTTTGAAAATCAGTCATCGATGTTGAACGATTCGACTTCGTGAGGTTTATGACCCACATCTGAACAAAGTCATTCGAACTGTGGATAGATTTCATAACACATACTCTCTTAGTGATGCAAGAACATCAACACGTCGAAGGAATGTGCATCCAGAAGAGAATATCGCCGCTGTAAACGAAAGTATGGAAGAAGATCCAAATTTATAGATTCGTGGTTGGTCGCTGGAATTGGTAGTCAGTCAGTCCACTACGTGCAAAATTTTGCGCAACTATCTTAGCCTACACTCGTATAAGATCCAGATGCTGTAGGAATTAAAGCCACGATACCATCATATGCGTCATTCGAATGGGCTGTAGAGAAATTGGTGACTGACCCAATGTTTCGCAAAATTTTGTTCAGCGATGAGTCTCATTTTTGTCTTACGGATTTGTTACTAAATAACAAAACGTATATGAAGTGAGACCAATCCACATCAGGCCCTAGATGCTGAAAATCAGTTTTTTTGTTGTTTGGATGCAAACATAAATTTGTAGCTTGTCGCAAATATACTATACTTGTGCCCAAACACATTGTGTTTGTTATTCAATATAACATGTTTGAGACACAATGATTAATAGGCCATAATTTATATTTTTTTTGACCCAAATGAGGATTTTTTTTGTTGAAAACCGCTAAAAATAAAAACGAGGCAGATTACAAAGAGACAAGAAGAGAGGAAGTCTTGAATTCATGAAAACAATGCTTGCAAACATGTACATGTTTCCTGCAATATGTTGCTGGGGCGATTATTTTTCACCGTGTACAAACCCCATTACATCCAGGAAAATGCACCGTTTGGTGCGGTTTACAGGCTGGTGGCATCAGCGCACCGTATTTCTTCAAAAATTAAGTCGGAGCTCTAGTTACGCTCAATGGAAATCGATAGCCCAACATGATCAATAAGTTTTTGTTTGAAAATATGGATGGCATTGATCCGGTGAGATGTGGTTTCAAAACGATGGCGCTTGGTGTCATACGGCGACTGCAACCATCGAAAATTTGATGATAAATTAATTTCGAGAAATGAATCTGTCAATTGGCCTCCAAGGTCGTGCGATTTGACACCTTTCTTTTATTTCTTGTGGGGCTATGTGAAGTCACGGGTTTATGCTGATAAACCAGCAACAATTGACGCCATGGTGGCCACAACTGTTCGTGTTATTCGTAACATACGGGCAGCAATGGTCGAAAAAGTGACCAAAACTTTAACGTCTTGAATTCGCTTCGTCATGAACAGCCGCGGTAGTCATACGCCCGAAATCATTTTGAAATGTTAAGGTCATGAACAACACCCTTTATATTGAACAAAGTATGAAATAGTCTGAATAACAATAGATTAAAACTGAAACATTAACAAATGTTATTATTTACCCCAATTTTTACGCCAAACTACACAATTACTGTCTTCGTTGCAGCTACAAACATTAAGTTGTTGCACCGAAAACAACGATGAATGCTCAAAGAAACACTTGCATGATATTTTTTCGTTGCAGCAATAATATAATCATTCGATCTACGAAACTTTTAATTTTTGCAATGTAAACACACTACTGAACATGTATCATTTCATTGATGACGAGTTTTTCTTTCAGTGTATTTGTAGTGAAACAAATTATTCCACTCTAATGTTCCAATAGAGGTCAAGGCATTTCATCCAAGGTGCGTAGCAAACTACTTCATATATTTAACCACAGTACTGATCTAATCGACAACAGGATCACCCTTTCCCCTACTCCTAACTACATAGAATGTTGTGGCACGCCACACAATTTCAAATTACCCATATGCTGAAACATTAAACTGACAACATACAACAACCGACAATCCCAAGTAGTCGTAACTAATGTGATGACAGTAATGGTGCACAGGCACACAATGCACCAGATAAGTCAGATATGTTGTGGCCAATTGTATCTCCTAAATTGTGCACGTACATATATCGTATCCATTCGAAATCCCACAAAAATTAAAGACCATTGTAATTGAGAATCTAATCTTATGTGTTCTGTATAAACTTACCAGGCATTTGTGGCCAAATTAGCCAAACTGGCAGCGGTCGCTGCAGCAGCAGCAGCGGCGGCAACACTTGCCGCCGAGTTGGTCTGTTGGCATTTGCTGCGCATAACTAATTGCAGCCAATTGGGGACCGAGGGTATAGACGTAGGTTCTGGTGTATATCTGCAACACAAATTGGAATTGGAATTGAATTTTGAATTTAAATTTTTAAATTTATTTATATTTTTGGAATTTTACCTTATAATCGAATTACATTGTTTAGCATTGGGTATGGAAAATATTTCACAAGCCTGCGATGATTTCTCGAAAACATCATCCACTTCGGGTATTGTTGTCAGTTCATCGTTACCATTTTTACCCACATCTATGCTGGACATGGAGCTGAAGGAATTGCGTGCTGTGCTCGTACCATAGTAACATCTAAGGGTATTGGATATTTCGGAATTTTCAAAGCGATTTGCTTCGAATTTAATCAGCACTACCGTAACGAAGAATTTTTTGGGAAGAGAATGAAAAGAAAAAAGGAAAGAAGAACAAGGCGCGGAAAAAAGTAGCAAACAACATATAACATACAAAGTGAAAATATAATAATGGCATTGTGTGACATGACAACTGGGTTCTGCATAATCAGACGATTGAGTATTAAGTTCTAAGTCAAGTATGCAGATGATTTCAAAACCAAAACAACAATCCCTGTGGCGACACTGCAGTCAGTTGCAACATGAAGAAAATGGAAGGCATTTGTGAAGATAAACTATCAGCTGCAGGGGGAAGGAAGTTAAGAAACGGAGTACGGGCTTGTCAGAGAGGCATAGTAAGGAAATTTTAATCAATTAGACTATTAACATCCAGTAGCACAATACCTAGCAATGGCTACTCAGCTCCCAGCACCTCGTAAATAAGCTTTCAAATCACTCGGCGAAGCTAAGTCGACTCTAACAAGCAGTTAATAATGGCCGTTCCAACCACATCCACACACCGTCCATGTAAGCGCTTTGAAAATCGAGCTTGAATTTTTTAAAGTTAAGGTAGAAACTCCAAACGTACCTGATGTTTCTCTCACGTGGGCCCTTTTTTCGACCCGTCGCATCCCTTTATAATAAGACCACTTATTGATCCACTTTGATGGATAATACGGGTCAAATCGTATTAGTTAGAGAATTGATGACTATTACACTATTATTTACCTTGTCGTCTTCTATAAATCACCCATGGTTACATTTGCTCTATCTACCAACCGTATAAATATATGTGCCAAAACTGCCCTGTGGTCATCAAAGGGTTAAAGGAATAAAACGGGAATCCCATCATGGATATAGAATGTGTCAACATTAACTAATATCACTTTTCTATTGTAAGAAAAATCCACCTTTAATTTTTTCGCTTAGTGATGAAAAACCTATCAAGTAAACACCCTGGCTCAACAACCTATTCTGTTCACCGATCTGGCCACAACAAAACTCGAGTTTGCAGACTAATACGGCAGTAACGCATTTCGAAGGTTAACTCCGTTAACCCGCGATAACCCAGACGATTACTCATACAATTTTAATCTGTTGAAACTGAAGTTTAATTGTTAAACTAATTTTACTGTTGTTGTACATTTTAATGCAACACTGTTTGTTAGTTACTAAAAAAAAGCAACCATAATAAAAACATACACAAAAAATCAACTGTCTGTCAGATGGAAGCCGATCGAAAATTATCCCACGCGTCGCCGCCACCAAAACTTTTTTGTAGCTCACGCTACAAAACTGACATTTCAGTTGGGAACTCCGTGCTAAGAGAACATCCGCGCCGAAACAAAATTACGAAGTCGGCGGCACAATAGAAAACTAAAGTTAGCGGCTGTGGTTTTGCCAGTTTTGTGCAAATTTGGAATGTTTTTCAAATAACTGAACCTTTAAAATTGGATCAGCCAGTGGGCTGGTCAGTGGGTCAAATCGGGCCAGTCGCTCAAATCGGTTCACATTTAAAAGCAATAAAAGCCAACAATATTGGCGGCGGCGTGAGCAACAAAAAAGTTTTTGTGGCGGCGACGCGTCGGGAAATTATCGATCGGCTTCCGTCTGTCAAAGAGTTGATTTTTTGTGCATATTTTTATTACGGCTGCATTTTTTAGTAGCTAACTGTATTGCATCAAAATGTACACCAGTTTAAAATGAGGTTAAAAATTAAACTTCAGTTTTCACAGATTAAAAATTTATGAGTAATCTTCCGCGTTATCATGGGTTAACGGAGTTAACCCTCAAAAATGTGTTAATCTTTGTCAGTATAAATTCCGTATTAGCGTCTCAGTAGTTAAGCTTTTATTTGACATCTAATAGCTTTCACTTTCAATCTGACAACTTCTGTCCATGACTGATTAATCCTAAATTTATTAGAAGAATTAGACCGCATTTAGACCGCCGTTTATCGCGGCCAGGTTAGCGATAACCCTGTTCTCTAATCTTTGCCGTTTACACCACTCAATTTAGGATTAAATTGACATTTCAGTTGGCAACTCCGTGCTTAGAGAACATCCGCGCCGAAACAAAATTACGAAGACGGCGGCACAACAGAAAAATTAAGTTGGCGGCTGTAGGTTTTGCAAGTTTTGGTCAAACTTGGGATGTATTTGAAATAGCGTCGGGAAATTTTCGATCGGCTTGCGTCTGTCAAACAGTTGATTTTGTGTGTCTTTTTTATTCTGGATGCATTTTCTTCGTAATTAAAAGAGGTGTTTAAAATGAGGTTAAAAATTAAACTTCAGATTTTACAGATTAAAATTGTATGAGTACTCTTTAGGGTTATCGGGTGATAACAGAGTTAACCTTCGAAATGCGTTAATCTTGTTGGGTGTAAATGCCATATTAGGGGCATTTCCTCAATGTCCGGTTAAAGTGTCTGCTTAATAATTTGTATTATCTCATCCTTCGGTTAATTTAATAGGAAGTGTGTTTTTTATTTCCTGGTAAACTAATTTTTCGACGAATTTGTATGGGGAGCCGCCTAAAATCACTTAGCTAAAATCACTTAAGCTGAAAACAAAACAGCTGTTGTCAACAGTTGTCAGCTGTTTGCATCTATCGTTCCGATACACTATTCAGCTGCATTAGACCACCTGTTTACGTTATCGGACGGAAACATTTTAAGTATACATTGACAAAATGAAATTCTGCTAACCGGAACTTTATAGTTACGATAAAAGAGAACCGGACATTCAGAAAGTGTACCTTAATCAAATTTTCTTTATAGGGAATAAATGATTTCATGTAATGACAACAGTTCAAATACCCCCATTTGCTTACAAGTTTTTGTGGTGTTTTATTGCGCTAACGTTATCTAGAATAAACCAACCATTCACAATCAACTAAAATTTGAAGGTCCTGAAAAGTTAAATAGTATAAAACATGTAGCTCTCTCAATGCAATAAGGTTTTTGCTCTTCCTTTGTGTGATAACATTTACCTTTTTCAAATTTTGTTCTAGTCTGTCAAGGATACGATTATATATAACTCTATAAACTATGCATATTCTGTTACATACATATGTATAACAAATATAAAATTCTTTAAACAAAAATATAAAATATTTACATATTTACATTCTGCTTTCAAGTATTCTAACGTCCAGCTGTCAAGTATTAAGTTGGTCACACATTTAATAAGTATTGAATAGAATTCCTATCTGATGGATATTTTCAATATCTTGTTTAGGGTTCACAGTTCCATATAAATTCAATCAGATAGTCATTCATTTGTAGTGGTATAGGATATAATTACTTATTTACACGAAATAGTATTTACACATATATCAATTCAACAATACTTTGCCCCACCTTTAGTTGGTAACTCACATTTATCCAGTGGTCCCAGTTTCTTTGCCAAACTATACATCATTTCAGGTGTCCAAAAGTCAGGTATGCGAGCAAATACTGAACCAGCATCGGCTGGTAGCTGGAAACCCAATTTATGTAGCAGAAGCACGAAAGGCTGATAGAGCATTGTGGTGGCTTGGTCAATGTTCCACTGTACGACGGGTACAGATTTGTTTTTCACTGGATTGGAAAATAGTGATCAGATTTTAGTAATGAAAAGTGAATCATGAAAGTCTAATTGGCTTACATATTGAGTGATAGGCCACTGGTTCCATGATATATTTTAAATTTTGATGATCCTCTCTTAGGGGACTTGTCTTCAATATCAATTTGATATAGCAACATTCAAGAAGGATCTTTTGCAGCCCTATTAATTGTTGCTCCTTCTTTTCCTTAATAATTAAATCACGAAGAATCTGAAATTGAAAAATTGATATTGAAAAAAATACAGATTTTTCAGTGTGTATTTATCACCACATGTTGTTATACTCGTTATCGTGTATTATGCTTTAGTATTACCATAAGTGTAACCATATATGAATACCTATGTATGATCTAACATATTACCTTAAACCCCTACAGATAGAACCTAGTAAATATATTAACCTACCTGTATATCATCAGAAGGTTTGCTGCCCACTAGAGTGGTTTCTTTCATATCTATACCAGATTCGGTGGTGCCTGAAGTAGGCGAGGTCAATAATGAACGTTGATATTCAGCATCTTCAAATTTCATTAAATCATCGTATTCAACTAAAGTTATGACATCCTTTAGAGCGAAGAAAAAAGAGTAGAGATGATATAGTTTCGTTATTTATGTATTGCAGATACAAGGACCAATTTTTAAGTGTATTGGTTTAAAACTTACCTGTTGTAGCAACTGTTGAATAATGGATATACGTGATTTCTGCTTATTGCCATTATTGCTAAAGAGTTTAACAATTTTCCCAACAATATCGTTATTTTTCTTGCTCCGAACGTAATACCAATACAAGGTGTCCACTTCTTCCTGAGTCCAAGTGCTGTATTAACAATGACAATGATGATTTGTATAAAGCGGAGCATAGAAGGCGCAACATTTGAATATAAAATAAAAGGATTTAAAATATTGATTAGTAAAGTCATCTATGACGATTACGAAATATACAAAATGTAACAACTAAATTAACAATTAATATTCTTGAGTTAAACTTAAACTTCTTGAGAAGAACTGTAAATTGGAATACGCCGAAAAAGAAATTGATTCTGGCGTAGAGGGATCTACGGCGACTTCTAATCATTATCGTCAGCTGTGTAGTTTTAAGGAATTAAAAGTGACAACGAAATTTAACAGATCAACTGTTTGCTAGGTGCTGGCTCCATGCTACATTTTCGCATAAAAAATAAACAAAAATTCTTTTGTTACTTTCAGCGCCACCTATTAAGTTTTCCACTACACTAAATATTCCCCTCCCAACGGTATCGTCAAAAACGATGTACTAAAGTAGACAGTCAACATGTTTCTTCCCTCGAATGCCAACAAACAAAACGAGTGACACGTTAATCATTCTCGGCTCTCTCTCTCTCTCTCTCTCTTACTCTCTTCATTGAATATTTCAATTCGCGAACAGCGTTTTTGCAGCAACTTGAACAGCAGTTAATGCAAAACTATGAAATAGTCAAGATATGACGCGAGAGGGAAATGCGTTTGAGTGAATTACGAGGATTGCCAAATTGCACATATCTTCTGGTCGTCTACTTTTTGATCGTCTAAACAAAGACGATTTACAATTAGACGACCAGAAGATGTGCGCAACTTGGCAACCCTGGTAAAAGAGAACCAAAAACTACTAGGAGTTCACTCAAACGCATTTCTCTCTCGCGTCATATCTTGCTTATTTCATACTTTTTGCATAGTTTATGTAATTTTACTTCAACATGGTTGGAATTTGTATAGTTATATACAATAACACTATCTAAAAGCTGCTCGTGTATTGAAATATTCAATGAAGAGAGTAAGAGAGAGAGTAGAGAAGTACTAGGGTTTCACTCGTTTTGTTTGTTGACATTTGAGTGAAGAGAAATTTTGACTGTCTACTTGTACATCGTTTTTGGTCTAAAGCCTGGTATTCAGTTTTGCGGTTTTCCTTGCCATAAAAAGTACGTGTATAAAAAATAACGAAAATTCCATGAACCAAAACTGTAAGTCTGCGAAAATTTCATAGGCAAAATCAATTACAGGGTTGTTATGCCAAAGTTATTTCGTACGAAAACAATTGGTTAGTTATTGATTGGGACATATATTTTGACATTTTAACAACTAAACGCATCACGTCATGCATTAAAAACAAAATGGAGAGCGTAGAGGGATTACAAATGAAATATTTGCAAGGTAAATCAATGACATGTGGTAACTCTCCGCAAGAAAATTTTCCGTTTAAATATAGTAAATCAAAGACGATCAACAATTAGACAACCACAAAAGTCAACAATTTGGCAACTCTGGTTAAAGAGAACCAAAAAGTGACAGTAATTCACTCAAACGCATTTCGCTCTCGCGTCATATCTTTATTATTTCCTACTGTTTGCATAGTTTATGTAATTTTCCTTCAACATTGTTAGGATTTGTATAATTCTATACAATAATACTATCAAAACGCTTATCGAGTATTGAAATATTCAATGCAGAGAGTAAGAGAGAGAGCAGAGAATGGTCTAAATAATAAAATGACTGAATACGGGGCTTAATAGGTTTCTTTCATAGAGAAATAAACAAGAGTTTCTATCCCTCTCTTTACGTTCTCTCGCTGACGACGAGATAGTAGGTCATTTCATCGAGTTCGAGTAGCAGTTGAATTTTACTCTTTGGTTGGACATAAAACAAACAGAAATAAATGGGAATTCGTATTTTCGTTTGATGCAACCTACGTAAATATAATTTAGCTGTCATTAGCTAAATATAATTTAGCTGTCATTAGCTCGCCTATCCAATCTTTTTTCTATCAATTTCCTACTACATAGTCGATCAGCTGTGTCATGGATACCCATAAAGCAACTATGGTATAGAGAAGAACATTTACTCATGGAGTGGAATGCCAACAAATAAATCGAATGAGTCGTTTCTCTGCTCTCTATCTCTCTCTTACTCTCTTCGTTGAATATTTCAATACACGAGCAGTTTTCAACAAAAAAACGTCAAAAACTATTCTTGTATTGAAATATTCCACACAGAGAAAGAGAGAGAGAGCAGAGAAACGAGGCGCTTCACTCGGTTGTTTTGTTGGCAATCCACTCCGTGAAAAAAATCTGCTTAAAATCGCTTAGCCCCCCATACAAAGTGGTCGAAAAGTTAGTTTAGCAGGGAATAAGAAACAGGCCTATAATTGTTGTAAGTAAAATGACAAGCTGTTCGTCAAAGGTTAGAATATACTTTTTCGCTTTGTAGGCACTCGTTGGGCAGTTTAAATTAACGGTTTATGTAAAAATAATGTTAGTCACATGATAGCCGGTGGCTAATTTTTCGTTATGAATTCGGGGCTGAGGGAATAGAACGTTGAGAGCTTACTGGTCAAATCATCCTTGCTGGCGTAGCAATTATATGGATTCTATATATGTCTGACCCAAACCCCTGAGAATCGTCTGTAAAAGCTGGTTACTTTAAAAAATTATACAAATATTAGATGATTTTATAAAAAATGCAATACGCACGAACTGTAACTGCAAATCAACAAAATATAGAAAAAAGAAGGGGCACATCTGAATCTAATGTTCCCAAACTCAAGAATATACGATTTTTAAAAGTTCTTTCGTTAAGATATTGTTTTAAAACATATAGCATAAGGAGAAACCCTCTTTAAAAGAAAAGAATAATAAGAAATTACAGAAAAATGTGGCAACTCCATTAACAGATAAAGCCACGTATTCAGCCGTTATGAATTATCCCTTCCCTTAACGAGTACTTGTCTAACAAATAGCGAAAATTTCGTGAACCGAAAATTTCGATCACTTTTCATTTGCTGGATTTTCAGCTCTTTGCAAAAACTTCGTGAACATAATCAATTACAGGGTTGTTAAGCCAAAGTCATTTCGTACGAAAAAAATTATTTGGAACCTTAATTTTGACATTTCGATTATTTTAACAAACAAAGGTAACAAACACCACATGCGTAAACACAAAAATCAATTACAGAGATAAAATATTCATGAACTATTTGTAAGGTAAATCAGTGTTAGGTGGTAACTCAAATCATATTTCCGTATAGAGGTAAATAAAAAAAATACTTATGAACATTTCGCAAGTGCTGAATACGGGGCTTAATTTAGCTGAAAATCAGATATATATTTTTGTGCCCATCGCCAATACAATGGAAGATTCTTACCATACGGCTGTCTCCATATTGTGTTCCTTCGTCAAGTCTGTGAGCGATGCCGAGGGCAAGGTAAACGGAGCCTTTTGTGGGGTTTTCATAAATTTATGGATTACAAACTCTATTAAGTCGGACCAATCCTAAGGAAGTAAAGAAAATGGATATTAGTGAGTAAAGTATTTAAAAAATATTGCATTCAAACTCACATCACATAATTCATAATCGGCTTCCCATATTCTTGAATATGTTTTCAAAATGGTAGACTGAAAAAGTGTTTCAATTTGTTCCAAATCACCTCCGATATGATGCATCATGGTGAAAATGCAATCGTTCACGAATTCACCATTATTATCAAAGTCTTGCAGTAACATGCCATAGAAATGCATGATCTCACCTGTTGCAAATCTGTAAGGAAGTAAAGAGAATATTTGAATATAGAAATGCATGATCTCTCCAGTTTCGAATCTTTAAGGACTTAAAGAGAATATTTGAATTTCTATAACTTGGCAATATTTTGTTATTCAGGAAGTATCTTGGTAATTTACCAAAGATTCCCTTCCAAACTTTTCTTGAAACTATTTTAATCCCACTAACATGGGATTTTCTTAGAAATCACATATCCACCAATATAACTCTGAATTTTACTATAAAAATGCGGTCAACTCAACAGATCTATGTTCAACTGGCATTCGCGACAAACTTTAAGATTCAAATTTACTGCTAATCTGAGTCTGTTCAAAATCGAAATAAAATTATGAGAGGAATGTAGGATAATAAATGGCAGACTGAACCCTAGTACTGTGTTTACACGAGACAAGACAATTGAGATTATTAGTTGCCGAATTTACTGTCTTCGAAATTTCAGACACAGTGCCAGAAACAATGAGAGAATTATGAGTGCTTAGTCAAAAAAAGTGTGAATGTAAGGCAATTGTCGCCGCAAAACTGTCTCGTGTAAACGCCACTTAACGACAATTGAAAGTTGCCACCCGATACTATCGGCCAAATTGTACACACTGAAAAATCTGATTTTTGTTGTTGTTTGGATGCAACTACAATCTGTTTTTATTCTGTCGCAAATATAATATACTTGTTTCCAAACACATTGTGTTTGCTATTCAATATTACATTTTGGAGACACGATGATTAATAGATTATAATATGTGTTTTTGTAAGCAGCACAAAGAATTGCTGCCATGCCAATTTCCTTTAGATGTTTCCACATCAATATGAATCTGACATTTATGCAACTATTTTCCTTCAGTACGACAATGGATCGCGTGCGCCTCTCTAATAGTTGTGTCCAGCAAATAGGAATACTTTCAAGACTTCGGTACCAGTGCTTGTGCCGTGAGCAAAATTAAATGAAGCCTTGAATTCTGTACGTGTTTAAAAAACAGGGTTCGTATTTCGTGGGTAGCCCTGGGGAATGACTAGCGATCGTTTACCATTACCCACAGGGTATGGGGAAAATAATGGGTAATACCCACGACAATGGGGAATTGCCCATCAGGATTACCCTCAGGGTAATGGGGAAAATAATGGGTAGTTAACCACGATGATGGGGAATTAACCATCACGAACACCCATTACCCACAGGGTATGGGGAAAATAATGGGTAGTACCCACGACAATGGAGAATTGCCCACCACGATTACCCAGAGAGTAATGGGGAAAATAATGGGCAGTTACCCACGGCGATGAGTAATGGGTTACCCAGGGTAACCTATCCCCATTTCTCATCGAAAATATGAAAAAATTAGAAAAATTTTCTATATCTCGGAAACGGAGCATCCAATCGGAAAAATAATCAAAATAAGACAATCGCTCCGTTTCCGAGATATAGCAATTTGTTTCTAATTTTTTCATATTGTCGATCAAAAATGGGGACGGGTTACCTAATATTTTCCCCATTATGCTGAGTGTAATGTGTAGTCGTGATGGGTAATTCCCCATCGTCGTGGGTAGCTACCCATTATTTTCCCCATACCCCGTGGGTAATGGGTACGAACTATGATAAAAAAAATAACCAAAATTTCATCAACCGGAAATTTCGCTCAATTCTTATTTGCCTGGTTCTCAGCTCATTGCGACAATTTCGTAGGCCAAATCAATTTCAGGGTTGTTACGCCAAAAGTTATTTCGTACGAAAACAATTGTTTTATAATTGTTTGGGACCGGAATTGTGACATTTCGAAAATTTTAACAACCTTCTGGTTTTAAATTGGAGTACGTAAAGGAATTATAAATTAAATTTTTGCAAGGTAAATCAAAGACAGGCGGTAACTCTGCCCAACAAAATTTTCCGTTAAGAGATAAATGACAAAATCTCGTACGAATATGTCGCAAGAATTGAATACGTGGCGTAAGTGAAAAATTTGAAACAGACAGAAGTGGACACTAGTGCTCCAGGTTTGTACCGGGAATCCTGGGAACGGGTTTCTCGGGAAATCATCCCGTGAATTAGAAATTTCCCGGTATTCCCGGGAAAAAAATAGTTTTTTCTTCGGTTTGTTCAGCAAAGATGCACAGAATGCTTTCAAATTTTGCAGAGATCATAAACAGACACTTCGTTGTATTGCCCAAAAAAATTATACCATTTGATGGAACGCTCTTCAAACGCCGGTCCGGGAACGATGAAATTTCTATTATTTTCATACACTTGTATGGAATTTTTCAGTTTTCCCATCTATCCCGGACCGGTGTTTCCGCAGATTTAAAGCAAACATCACAAAAATTCGTGGATATGTTCTACTGACATTGTTCTTTAATACTACTAACTCGCGAGGTATTTGAAAAAGTATTTTAGAAACGCCGGTCCGGGATAGAAGGGAAAACTGAAAAATTTCAATATCAATCCCGCTTTCCTGGGAAAGAACCGGGAATCCCGGGAAATGGGGAGCACTAGTGGACACTTACATTGGCGGGCGATCGTTTCGAATTTTGTGACTTCTCCTCAGGACCTTGGCGCTCCAGTCCAGTAAATTTCAGTTAGTGATATGTTTGAACTGATAGTCTGATAGCTTAACAATCTGAATGCCTTTGAAAATTGAGTTTTATAAATTTCGAAACGTCCGGCGAAGGTTAGTTCGAATCAGATCCATTACTATTTCACTAACCATAGAATTACAAATTTCGAGTTTTTTTTTTGGATCTTCCACTTACTGTGATATATGATCCATCATCTTAATGTGAATGTTACTATTCGATTTCGTAACACTGTCCAGTATCAGCAACAACATATGATTGGTTACCACCAAGTCTTGCAGATACTGTTTCGTATGTAGACTCGGATTGAAACGACGCAATAGCAATACGAACAGGTTGCGCAAATCCTCAGTACTACTGATTTGTAGTTGTAAAATTCGTAAACGCTCACGATCCTCTTCACTGAGATGGGTAACCTTCTTATAAGTTTCAATGGCTTGTAAGAACTCTCGAATTGCAGTGACTACCAAATGCATACGTCTCAGATACGGTTTGAGATCGCTGCCCTCTTGACGTGAGTTCAATTCCAGCTGTTCGCATAACATTACACCTTCAAAGGTTAAATAACTGATGACATCGAACGTAAGTATTGTCTTGATATGTTCCATATCGAGTTCCAGTTGGGCGGCGAATTTCAGGAAATATGTGACCAACCAAAAGAAATGTGACGTATCGATGGGAACTTTCTGTGAGACAGAAAATAAGAAATTTTAATTCAGGAATTGTTTGAAAATGTTGGATGCGAACTTACCAAGTTTGTTAATAATTGTGAGTGTAGTTCCTCCACCAAGAAGCCATAGCCCTTGAGTAAAAAGTCCACTGTGAATTCCTTCAAGAGATTGGATATATCTTCATCTGTGGGTGTGTGTTGAACTAAACCTTTCATATTGATTCTAAATAAAATTGAGGAGATTGCAATATGGTTAATATGTGTTTAATGCCTTAGGTTTAACAAGCGTTCGATTTCCCCTAATGAAATCGTGTGATCCTTGGCTATGAAAACTAGTATTCAACATGTAGCTAGATTACACTAATGGCAGAATATCCCGGAGATCCAAAAAATTTCACCAACATTCCGAACTGAAACTACATGACGAACGATGGGGCTGCTGAATGTCTAAACTTTGATACTTGAACTAGTTTCACCCAGCACTATTAGTTACAAAGGAACTATATGGAACTAAATCTCAAATATATAACTGAAAAGTTTCTCCCTTTTCCCACTGATCTGAAGGGTCAATCCCCAAAACTGAAAATGTCAAATGCATGGACGAAACAAATCGAAGCGCTCTCAACTACGATGATTCCTAAATCTCAGTTAAACAAGGTAGCTAGGAAAATCATTCCCATCTACATCGCATAATATATTCCTTGGGAATGAGCAGATATCCAATTAACATCCATCCTAGCGCATGATCAGGTGTCACATCTAGGTGTCACATGATTCCTAAATCTCAGTTAAACAATGTAGCTAGGAAAATCATTCCCATCTAAATGGCATAATATATTCCCTGGGAATGAGCAGGTATTCAATTAACATTCATCCTAGCGTATGATCAGGTGTCACCTCTAGTCGATGGCTTCGCAATATTCTAATACGATACTTTGCACTTAAGACGAGCTGCTCTGTAGTCACCAGCCCTCTTCTAACGGCCATGACACCTGTACTATGACGTGTCTCTTAATGGGTCGCGATTACGTTCAACACAAAATGCTAGAATGGCGTTTAAAGTACTAGCTTCAGGCTGGCATCATGATTCCAATGATACAACTCTTATTAGATTCTGGCATCGTTTTCTACCGGCTGACTCCGATGGCATTTTGACTTCAAAATGTATCTGGAAGCCTCTTAGAACTCATACTACACCTCTTTTAACCGATTCACCTGGGAACTCTATGCTTCACCCAAAAATCATTTCATCCAACATTATACTTACAAGCTACTCTTACTCCTCTTCACCAACTTCTTACGCCTCAGCTCCTTCTTGTCGATGACGGTTAAAATGTTACGCTGTCCCTTGCGTTGCTTCGAACTGCATGGAGGTTTTTGGTGCTGTGGCTTGGCTTGTGGACCATCGTCTTCATTACTAGAGGTTGATATGGATTCTTGATTCTCAACTTGAGTACCGTAACCGCAATCGGAGAGTTCTGACTGTGATGAGGGGCATTCTCGCTTCTGTGGGCCACACTTTCCCATTGTCAGCTTGACGTGTGCGGAGTGTGGTGCCTTCTGGCACAACTTTGGTGCTGGTTCTGCGAGTTCAGTATCAGTGCGATTTATAGGTTTGGAAACCTGGGCGCTCTGGGAAGATATTGTTGATTTAATGGGTAATGCCGGTGGTGGCATACAATCGTCTTGTTTGTTCGACAATTTGGAAGTGCATGAAGCTGATTCAGCTGGTTGTATTGGGTATTTGTTGGTTGTTGCCGTTTTCACCTCTACGGTTTGTTCCACTTGCATCTTTTTGGATGAATAATTAATGGTGTTATCAGAAGTGCCACCATCTTGGTCATCAAAAGTTTCCATATTCTCTAACTTCTGCTGAGCTTGCACCGAATCACAGGCTCCTTCACAATCTGTTGCGCCCACATCACTAGCCCCCTCCGAAATATCGACTTTGTCAGCAGGTACTCTCAGCATTGAGTTCTGATACTCTTGACCCTTACGACTCACCTCTTGTAATGTGGCTTCCGTTTCTTCACGCAAGGCTTGACGACGATCCTCTGAACTGGCATTCTTACTGCCAGCGCTACCTGTTAAAGAGCAAGCAGGATTGAGTAAAGCCAGACTATGCAGACACCAAAAGTAATGATGTTTATCTAGCTTTACACCGTCACATGACTTACCATTATCGGATGAATCGGAGGTGGAGTTCGACGTTAGCAATGGGCTCGAGTCACAACTACCCTGTTTTGGGGGTGATGTGTTGCTTTCATTATCCTCGGAACTCTCCGAGAGTGACGCTTCAAACCACAGATTCAACAGCTTTTGTAGAGTGCTCACATGCTGGTCTTTGTAAATTAAAGCAATCAATTGGACCATAGTCACACCCCAAAAGGCTCTTTGCGGACAGGTCATTAAGTATAATAGCAGTTTGTCTATGCTCTGGATAAACAGATTCCACAATATAGCATTCTGCATAGATATGGGGTGGGTACCACCCGGCAGATTGTGCGATGATGTGGGCATCAAATAGTTTGCATTCGAATCAGGAATATGCAGGATATTCCTAAGCAGTAGTAAACAATTATTGATTTGGTCACATTTTTTTGGTGACAATTTCGTATCGGATTCTAGTATATGCGTAATATACTCCACCACAGATTTGGTACTCTTGGGATCGGTGAAGGCTTCTTTGCTGGTATGCAAAAGTTTGTTTACTTCGAAGATTGTATGTCTGCCAACTTCGGTGCGATACATGATATCAACGGAGAAGAGACATTCAACGGGTATGGTTAAATTGACCAATATGCGGATGACCAAGTCCAGGACTTCTTCATTTTTGGTATTCTCCAGCAGTGGAATTAAATCGGATCGCACATTCTGTCCAAATCCAATAGCTCTACGAAACGTACGTAGAGTTTGATCCTCGTAGGTAAGTTTATAATTGATTTCCTCCAGTATTGCTGGTGAGATGGAATCGAACATTAGTTTGATTGATGTGGCGGACATGCTGGCATGTACTGGGACTTACCTAGTGCGTTAGGACTTACAACATAACTGTCTCCCTCAAGGGAGCCAAGTGATGAGAAAGCACTATGTAGTTGCGGTGATGCTAATAACCAGTCCATTACAAAATTGTTGATGATTTATGTTTGTATTTTATGATCCTCGTCGGTAGCATTCATTTGGAATGATTTACACGTAAGATTGGTTGGAAAAAAATGCTGCAATTATAAAATGAAAAGTGAAAAGAATTAATAGAATGACCCAAGACAGGGAACTTTAAAGCGTTTATAAAAAATTTAATCGAGAGTGATTTAAACGAATCATGAATGGGTCAAATTATTGATATAAATTAAGTACAATAGGAGTTTGTCTATGCTGTGGATAAACAGATTCCACAATATAGCATTCTGCATGGATATGGGGTGGGAACAACCCAGCAGATTGTGCGATGATGTGGGCATCAAATAGTTTGCATTCGACTCAGGAATGTGTGGGGAAGTATGATTGCTAGTTTACTGTTGAGATGCTGATTTCAGTCTCTAAGATTTAAAGCCTATTTGAAAATTATTGTAAAAATATAACCAAATCTTAAGACGTGTCTTGTTGATAAAGCTTAATATTCGTGGGCGTCTTTGAATTCTATACCGAATTTATTCCAATTGTCAGTGGAAAGTAGCAACTAAAGGTATGCAACATTTGCGTGAAAGCGAATGTAAGTGCAGGTCATATCCCCAGCAAAATATAATGGAGTAGTTCCAACGGCTCTACCCCTTTCAGTACTACCAACGAAGTACTATGTGCGGATTTTCGGCATCCAGGAATCCGAAATTGCATTACAGATATTATGATGTTTGTCGGAAGAAAAAGATTATCTGCCACTAATGCTGTTATTGTTTGTCAAAGTTCAATGTCTTCGATAGCTCGATGGTGATATGAGCGGCTGGCAATTAAAACGCTTGAGTTCGAATCCCGGTCCCGACCGGGGAAAATTGTTACAGAAAATGAATAATTTAAGCAATCGCTACACAACCCCGTAATTTGTATGGTATACTTTCAGGCGAATACAGTTTTTTTCCGAAAATTTTGGGAACAAAGTTTCGTTCGTTGTACTTGCCACATTGGACAATTTTTTTTAAAAATAACTACAAATTTAATCGACACATTGCAAATCGCTTTAAAAAAAAACTAAGTTTGATTTGGTGAGATTTGAACACAGGACCTTCACCAGCTGCCGTTTTCTAGTCGGGCTTGCTACCATCGTGCTAACAGAATTTATTCTACTGAAAAGTATCCAAAATGGGAGTACTACCCTCCAAGGATAACACTATGTAAAAAGCGGCGGTGCAGCACCCAAATTTGCACTACCTCTTACCGCGTAGATTTGGTGGAAATACTGGTGATTGGTATACACTTTGTTTGCTGGGTCATTACGATTGGGTGATCAGGTCCGACCAATATGCAACATTTGCCTGATAGCAAATGAAAGCTATCCGTACGGTGCAGGAAATGTGTCTTTGGTTTCTGTGCCTAATATATAACAATTATCACTGGTAGATAGCACCCAAAGGTACGCATCAATGATAACATTTGCATGAATCTCAGGAATTAAGAGTTTGTTCCAAACAGTCTTCCACCATAGTTACTGCTTCAGATTGTCAACTTAAGCCTTAAGGATATGCTACACAACTTTTGACGCGACATATAAAACAGAACACTGTATTTTGAAAACAAAAAATTATCACAGAAGTCACTGCCCAGCCATTACTTTGACCAGTTAAGCACCATTTAAAAAAATTTAATAAAGTAGATTCAATTCGAAAGTCCACTGTTTAGATGCTCGATAAATTGACACTGAAATTTGTTTAAATCCAAATTGGGCCAAACGTTCCACACCCTATTATCCCGAATGTTTTGAAATTCCAATAAAATACAAATATTAGTCATTTCGATGTTCATAACCATATCCCAATATCGATAGGGAAATACTTTTCTTTTAATAAATATTAATATCACTCACTTCCAAATAAACGTCCTGTTGCACACAAAGGAACTTTGTCAATGATGATAAAATTCAATGCAACAAATAAAACCACCATCGCAATCGTTGGTGGGTCAACGAGACACATGTTGTATGCACAACCCTACGAAGCAGCACACCCATCTTTCGTGTGTAGTCTCAGCTGCTGCAGCATGAGAGTCCACGAGATAAACCTACACACACTCACATGAAGTGTACGAGTTGTTGGGAATTCGTTAATGTGATACAATGAAGTTACAACTTGTTGCATGTGAAATAGAAGTAGCCGATATTTTTTCTACGAATTACGAAATTTTTTCGCTACAAACACATTATGAGAGATGTGACATAGAGGGAGATGCGAAAGACAACTACGTATCCTTATCTGCAACGTGTATGGAATATTTCCACTTCCGTTTGCGTGTGTTAACTTAAGCAGAAAATTAGTGACACTTTTCTTTCAATTTAAATTTAATACTTCCAATTAAACCATCAAGTTTTTGTTTCGTACAGATTACAATATCTAATTTAATATGGTGTTCTGCGTGAATTTCGTAGCCTAAATTGAAATACGAAATCCATTCAAATTTCCACTGTGAAAAAACATATGTTTTACACACAATTAGGAATATGTTTGTACACAATTAGAAATATGTTTACAAGCCAACATATGTATATTAGACCGACTCACATTGTATTTTGGGGAAAAAGTGTTTTTTTTTCCACCCCTCAAAATGCACCTAGGGTTTTTCTGATGATTCCTAAAATATTTCGTGTCTAACATTAAGGTCCCGTGAGCTGGACCATTTTTTAAAAGGTATTTTTTTTAGTTTTTCAAAGAATTTTGTACTTTAGCTAAATATTAACGGCCGGAAAAAGTTATGAGAGGTTTGAGATATGGATTACCATACAAAAATCGTCTCTCAAACCTCTCATAACTTTTCATAAGGCCGAATGTATATAATATTAATATCATATGGAAGGGCTTTTTTATTACGCGACCGACGATACATAAAACGTGTTAAAACATGTACTGACACATCCTTTTTACTAAGGATGTTCTAACGCATTTTTATATTTTTAGTACGGAGGTTTTTCTGATTTAAATATCAGATCGGAGTAATTCCAAATATTCTAAATTTGGTCCAGATTACCTAGGAAAATGTATTACAAAAAATAATAACAGTATATAAGTGATGATTCGACCTTTCGTATTGAATTCAAAAATTAAATTGTTCGAGCGTTTGGTCGTATTTTTAATTAATTTTATTCTTCGATATTTCGCTACCCTTTGGATAGCATCGTCAAGAAGATAAACACAATTATTAATTAGAAACGAAAACAATTGATATACAACAGTATATCTATACAATAGTGATGTACTTGTCAAAAGAAAAAAATTTATACCTATTTTGCCCTATTTAAAACGTAATGTTCCCCACCATATTGAATTTTTGGTAAAGCCCGGTATTCAGTTTTTATGAAATTTTCGTTGCCATAAGAAGTACGTGTATAAAAAATAACAAAAATTTCATGAACCGAAAATTTTCATTTGCTTGGTACTCAGCTCTGCGAAAATTTCGTACGCAAAATCAATTGCAGGGTTGTTACACTAAAGTTATTTCGAACGAATACAATTGTTTGATAATTGTTTGCGAACGGAATTTTGACATTTTGATAATTATAATAACCAGAAGTAACACTCCCTTCTTTAAAAATAAACTGGAGTGCATAGAGGAATTATAAATGAAATATGTCCATGGTAAATCAGATATAGGTGGTAACTCTGTACAGCAAAAATTTCTTATGATAATTTCGCAAGAACTGAATACAAAGCTTAAAATCGATATTTACTTTAGTCGAAGATTGTTATGTATCAATCTGACATTTAAATCAGAAAAATCTCCGTACTAAAAAATTGTTTTCCAGAATACCCCTCAATGTGTCGGGACATGTTTTATATACCGTTTGACGCGCCTTTAACCCCTTTTCGCATGATACCAATTTTGTATACATTGTCCATAGTTAAAGTACAAAATTCTTTGAAATACTAAATAAAAAATACTTTTTTTAAAAATGGTCCAGCTCACGTGATCTTAATACTAGACACGAAATATTTTGGGAATCTATTTTATTTCTCACCAAATATAAAATATTCGTGGATGCAAACATAAATATAAAACAAATAACAATTTTCCCATTACATTCCATGAAGCAATAGGCGACAGCTTCTCAAAACATTTCGTATTGGTGTTCTGCAATAATAAATATGTTTGTAGAATTTTCCCAAAGATACCAGCAAAACAATCTTTGTTTCTGGCTTGTTTGATTACTATTGATTTCCTGCTGCAACTCGATTATTGAAAGAGGTATTTTTTGACTCATATTTAACATGTTGACTGGCATACTTGAGAATTTGTAAGTTGTATAAGATTTTCGTTGAATTTTCCCTTGCAGTTGCCATGTCGAAATTGAAGTAGTTTAAATGTTTGGATTAAATATAAGTCTTAGGATAAATGAAAAACGGTTAAAATGTAGTCTAAATTGTAGTGGAAAAAATGGAATCAAAGGAACAAAACATGTTTTCTTTAATACATTTTTTGAGTAAAAGTTGTATATTTTTATACTGCATTCACACTGCAGCAGGAGTCTCTCATTTAGAGATTTAGAATAAATGATCAGCTGATTATTGTATTGAAATCCGGATGAGTTGATATACGAAATCTCCCTACACGAGATTTCGATTGCATTGTATTCTGGACTTTACGCTTTTTATAGTCAATCAAACCCTATGTCTCAATTGTCTATACAATTAAAGAATATATTAATAATAATTCAAAAATAATAATGCAAATTAAAACACAAATGATTATTTTTAATCTTAACTCATTATCTCATATTCATATTACTCCTAAATACGTTGAATTACATGGGAGAACTGAATTGAAAGAAATATTCTGCAGTCTTGACCCATAGTATTATTGATTTATTATAGATTTATTATTTATTATTTAAAATCGCTGATCATTACTTTTACATCCAATTTTCGATATCCGATAAATCGATAAGTATGGATAACTTGTCCTAGTCCCTTCATGGGATGTAATGGGAAACCATTTATTTTTTTATGGAAAACTTGTTGCTATTTTCACTTTATATATAACCTTTATGGAAAATAAAATCAAAATTGTTATCGGTGTTTTCAAACTTCAATAGTAAGAGAAATATCGAAAAAAATTGTTTAGTTTAATAATCCAATTCGATGAGAAGTGTTTTGTAGCGAAGTATTTTCGATAAATTTGTTGTGTAGAGTTAATGAGTAAATACCACCTTATAAAATATAAAATCAACATTTTTATCGACTTTTGCAAACTTAGCGAATTATCGAAGAAAATATTTAGATTGTTAATTAATTTTCAAAATCCAATAAAAAATCCATAACTCGCTGAGTTCGTGCGATATTGGCTATTTAAGTCTGAATTTGAGTTTTGAGTGGCGTATAGTTTCTCCGCTTTGGGTAACCAGATTCGATAAGAATTTTGATTAACATTTATTATCCGAAAAAACTTATCCATTTTTTAAAATTTCAACTTTCGAGAAATCGATAAGTATAGGAACTTTGAATAAATGTTTTTTTTTTTGTAGGGGTTCATAAGAAAATACCACCTTTATGAAAAATACAATCAAAATTGTTATCGATTTTTCCAAACTTTAATTGTAAGAGATATATCGAAAAAAAATTATGTAGTTTTATAATCAAATTCGAAGAGAAGTGTTTTGTAAGCCGATAAAATTAACCCGCGTAGCTGTCAAGATATATTGGATGTTTAAGTTTGAATTTGAACTTTGAGCAGTTTCTAGTTTCTTCAATCTGGGGTAACCGGATTTTGTGAGTCATTTATTACCAGAAAATTCTTTAGATTTTGTAAAATTTCAACTTCCGATAAATCGATAAGTATCGAAAACTTGAAGTAAATCTGGTTGTGAAGGGTTTTATAAGAAAATACCACCTTTATGAAGAATAAAATCAAAATTTTTATTAATTTTTTCAAACATCAATAGTAAGCAAACTATTGAATAAATTTATTTAGTTTGTTAATTAATTCCTTGTAAGCCGATAAAATCAAATATACATATACATACAAGTAAAATATACGATTAGAATTTTGCGTAGCATTTATCACCAGAAAAAAAATTGCCGACGTTGTCAAATTTCATCTTCCGATAAATCGATAAGTATTGAAACTTGTCAATTCATAAGATTTCATGAAACACCATGAAATTAAAATAAACAATTTAAGTTCAGCTTGTGGATTTATCGAGTGTTGAAATTTTAGAAAAGTTTTTTTCTGGAAATAAATGCAAAAATTGTACTTGCGATTTTATTAATTTCCAAGTGTATTATAAGAAAAAGAATATTAAACACTCTTATTATTTACAACACTTCCAATCTTAGGATCCTTTTGTTTAATTTTTTTCTTAAGACTGGCATATTCTTGTTTCTTCCCCTTTAATTAGAGAGGGACGTAAAAAAACTTTCCTGAAATTTTAGTATGATGATTCCAAAAAAAAAAATCCAATGAGTGTTCGAACTCACGGGCGATGTGTTAACACCTTTTTGCTACACGGTACCTGTTCGATTTCTATGAACACATTCGTAAATGTTGCATTGGAAAATAAAAAACAGCGTTCAATCACATGATGACGTTACAGTTAAATAATATTAATACTTAAAATTATTTAAAGACCCAGTGCAAGCACATGTGTCATTATTTTCTTGCTCAATACTTTTTGTTTTATTCCCACAAAAGTCAAAGAATGCAAAGCAACAGACACTTGTACATACATACATACATTGTTATATTCGTACGATATAACCGAAGATCAACATAAAATACTTTTTTAATATTACTCCAAATTAAAACACTTCAATATCGGCTCGCCGATATCGGATCGCCTTAATTTTTGGAATAAACTCTTCGTCGAAACCCGCACTAGCTTTTTAATCCAAAAATTAATAAAATCGGCTATGAATTTCCGGAGAAAATCGCGTGGGAAAATTATATGAAAATCGCCCAATAATCACTTTCAATACCGACTGCCAAGCAGCGAACAAACAAACGATGATTTACTCTTACAAACCTAACACTTGTGTATGTATTAAATTTATAGTTTACTGCCCTAGAGGCGCGCGTATAGATGTTAACACATCAAAAAAATTTTGCGTAATAATAATACTTATAGAGATATTTTCGAACTGAGTTAATTCAAACGATTCATGTAGTTTAAAAATCATCAGTTTTTGAGGAACATATTTTCAAAATGTTATTACGAAAGTTTGAGTCCACACCAAAAAAAAATGAAAATAATAATAAGCAATCCAATTCCATTTAAGATGAGCGATATTATTTTCAATTGTCCCTTACCTAATATTTCGTAACACATTTCCCACTCACATTCGTAACAAATTTCAAAATTTCAACTCAACATTACACGTTTTTTTTATATCACATTGCATCTTCCCAAATTTAATGATCAAATGCCTACATAATTCAAATCATCATTTGAGCAAAAAAAATTATAAAATATTACGTGAAATCTCGAACACACACAGTCCTACACTAACCTAATTCCAATAGCATATGTAAGTATGTAAACCCAACGTGTTTTGGATTTAATCACGCAACATTCACATTCATAAGAAAAAAATCCTTTATTTCATATCCTTCGTCTCAATAACCTGACACACAAATCTCTTATCACACACGAAGTTTAGAAAGAGTGAGTGGGAAAGAGGCAGAGGGGGAGGGAAGCTCGCAACCTTTTTCATAACATATTGTAATCTTCAGAGCTTTTGGGTCACACTCCTCCCTCTACCCACCGGATTAACAATATGTGTTGCAACTTCGATCACGCAACTTATCATAGCAACTACAGAATATATACATACACACATACGGTTTAGATACACATCTCTGGCTTAGGAGCTTTTGGTTGCAACAGGTTGTTAACACACTCATATGTTGTTTGTAGTACATCACGTTATAAAACATTCTGCTCTGCTGCATCCACACCCACCTCGCATGAGATGCGGCATGTGACAGCTATCAAATGTTGCTGCCACAATTCTCTATTTGTTGCATAAAACCTGTTGTGTTGTGGGAGCTTTTGATGCTGCTGCCATTAAATCCTTGCTAAGCTTTTGTTTTCTATGTGGATTGCTAGGATTTCACTGTAAACTGAAAGGGTCATTCTTTGGGAGTCTATTTTTGGATTATAGAAATCTTGATGGTCATTGTTTTGAGTTTTATCGTTAATTGTGTTTATTATTTAAGGAAACGAAAGAATAGTCCAGCTTAAATAGTAAAGCTGCAAGGAATCAGGACATGTAATCAAAAGAACGTATTGCTCCGATCACATTTCATTTAAATGTGATATCACAGTGATACATCAAAATTGGACAAATATTGTAATATAATGGTCATATTCATATGACCAGCAACGGGGAATAGACAAAACGTGTTGTCAACGAAGTGAATAAGGAAAGCTGAATAGAAGCTAAACTATAATCGTTTCAAATTTAACAATTAAAATATTTAAACTTTACACATAAATTTAAAAACGAAAACAATAAGAAATCCAATTAAAGGAATAAACAAAAAAAGAAATTAACTAAAAGGACAAAACAAAACAAAATTTATCGAGTTATGAAAGAATTAAATTTATATCAGGCTCATTAATTTCTAGATAATGCATTATATAAAATCGTATAACGAAAAACACCCATATAATGCAAAAATTCAAAATTCAAAAAACCAAATCACCAAATAACCACAAAATACTTTATATGGCCCTGCATATGAAAACCCATCTAGTGTGTCAAAACAAGTTTTTAAGTAAAACGCAATTAAAGTTCTCCCTCTGTGTTGCGTTTTCATAGTTTACTGTTTTACATAATTGCAATTTTACATTACATTCCGATGCTTTTGAGACTTGTAAGCGGTTTCATATGAAAACTAAAGGTTTTTTAAATACAAATCCAAAACAAAGTGTATTCATGAAATTTGGCACACTACGTGGGGTTTCTTAAGCAGGGTCTTAAATACTTCCTTTACCTCGAATTGCCTGAATATTCAAATTTAAAGGTCAAATTTGTATGAACAATTTCGTTAATATAAAAGTTTAGAGCCCCGTTTTCAGTTCTTGCAAAATTTTCCTAAGAAATTTCCTCATTTACCTCTAAATGGAAAATTTTGTTGCGGAGAGTTACCGTCAATCTTTGATTTAAAATTTCATAAATAATTCCCTTTCGCCTCCATTTTATTTTTTAACACTTTTCACACTGTCGAGCGATAGGAATGAAGTGAATATTTCGAACAATTCATTTATATCGACAGTGTAGAACAAAAGTGTACGCTGCAAATTTATAAAATACTCTAGCTTTGGTAAAACAGCAAAAATGATAAATTTTCTGATGGCAACAGGAAACCATACGGCTATTACATTCTCTATGGAAATGAAATATATGACATTTTCAATTTGCCGACGGCAAAATCGAATTCAAAATTTTCTACGGAAAATTTTTGTGTTCACTGTTGATTCGAATGAAATGAAAATTTCGAACAAACGTAAAAATCGAAACGTAAAAATTCCGGTCCCAAACAATTGTTTTCGTACGAAATAACTTTGGCATAACAACCCTGTAATTGATTTTGCTTCCGAAGTTTTCGCAAAGTTCTGAGTACCAAGCCAACGAAAAGTGAGCGAAATTGTCGGTCCACGAAATATTTGTTATTTTTTATACACACAACGAAAATTTCATAAAAACTGAATACACCGCTTAAACAGAAAATTTTGTTGCGAAGAGTTGCCTCCTATCTCTGATTTACCTTGCATATATTTCAATTAAGAAGAGGAACACTCTATTTTAATTTTTACGCATGTGATGTTACTTTTGATTGATAAAATGATCGAAACGTCAAAATTTCATCCCAAACAATTATCAAACAATTTATTTTGTACGAAATGGCTTTGGCATAACAACCCTGTAATTGATTATGCTTCGGAATTTTTTGCAAAGAGTTGAATACCAAGCCAACGAAAAGTGGGCGAAATTTTCGGTCCTCGAAATTTTCCATATTTTTTATACACATACTTCTTATGCAACGAAAATTTCATAAAAATTGAATACAGCGCTTAAACGGAAAATTTTGTTGCGAAGAGTTGTCACCTATCTCTGCTTTACCTTGCATATATTTCAATTAAGAAAGGTAATACTCAATTTTAATTTTTACGCACGTGATGTTACTTTTGTTTGATAAAATTATCGAAACATCAAAATTCCAGTCCTAAACAGTTATCCACCAATTTGTTTCGTACGAAATATCTTTGGCATAATAACCCTGTAATTGATTTTGCTTACGATATTTTTGCAAAGACCCCAGTACCAAGCAAATGAAATGTGAGCGAAACCTTCGGTCCTCGAAATTTTCGTTATTTTTTTTATACACGTACTACTTCTTATGGCAATGAAAATATCATAAAAACTGAATACACCGCATAAATGGAAAATTTTGTTGCGAAGAGTTGCCACCTATCTCTAATTTACCTTGCATATATTTCAATTATAATTCCTCTTCGCACTCTATTTTACTTTTTACCCATGTGATGTTTATTTTGTTTTGATAAAATGATCGAAGCGTTAAAATTCCGGTCCCAAACAGTTATCAACCAATTTGTTTCGTACGAAATGGCTTTGGCACAACCACCCTATAATTGATTTTGCTTACGAAATTTTCGCAAAGAGCTGAGTACCAAGCCAACGAAAAGGGAGCGACACCTTCGGTTCATTAAATTTTCGATATTTTTTATACACGTACTACGTCTTATGGCAACGAAAATTTCACCAGACCGAAATACAGGGCTTTACGACGCATACGAGGGATTTATGAGTTTGAATGTAAAGTCATAATGATAAAATATTTAACTATTAACAAAATAAAAACCAATTATCCGAACAGTTCACAATTGTCTCAATAATATAAATTAAATTAGTAATAATTCAAAAAATAAAAATTTAAATAATAAAACTAATAGACTAATAAATAATAATAATATGCAGCAACGGAGCATCAGTGTCGGTTGAACCGACTTCAATATACCATTATACGGCATTCGCATTGACAATGATTTTTCTAATTTTGAGCTGAAATCAGTGACAATGTGGACAACTCACTATTTTTGCTTGATTTCCTGAGAACTACATGGCATTTGCCAAGATTAGCACATTTCGAAGGTTAACTCCGTTAACCCTCGCTAATCCAAAAAAAAATCATACAATTTGAATCTGTAAAAACAGAAGTTTAATTTTTAACCGCATTTTAAACTAGTGTACAATTTGAAGCAACACTGCTAAGTACCAAAAAAATGCAACCATAAAAAAAAACATACACAAAAAATCAACAGTTTCAAACAGTCAATCGAAAAAATTCTGATGCGTGGCCGCCACCAAAAATTTTTTGAAACTCACGCCGCCGCCAAAACTCACGGCTTGTAAAATGTGAACCGATTTGACCGACTATCCCAATTTGATCGACTGTCCCAATTTGACCGACTGGCCCAATTTGACCGACTGATCCAATTTTAAAGGCTTAGTTATTTCAGAAACATCCTAAATTTTTAAGAATCCGGCAAAACCAAGAGTCTGCTATTTGATTTTTCTGTTGTGCCGCTGTCTTTGACAATCTGGTCTCGGCAGCACGGAGTTAGTTTAAAATGGTCTAAGCACAAAGTTGCCACCCGAAATGTCAATTTAATCTCAAATTGTGTGGTGTAAATGGGAGAGATTAGAGAACAAGGCTCTCGCCAACTTGACCGTGATTTACTGCCGGCTAAATGTGATATTAAGAAAAACATGTTCATACAAGAATAGTACGTTGGTTTACAACCATGCAATAAAACTTTTAATCAAGGCGCATTTAAGAGGTGGTATTTCTAAAACAGCTGACTTAATTTTTCAATTTTCAATTTCCAAGGGGTACCGATTAGATAGCTGATTAAGTAGTTACTTGGAGAACTTATAAAAAATATGCTTTCAAAGAAGAAACGGTGATAGGTGATTCATACTTTTGCAGTATAGGACTTTCATACGTTTGCAGCCGCGTATCAAACTAAAAGTACAAAATACATCAACTGAGACTAAATTTTGCCAATTAAATCGATTAAAACACGAGATATTCATGGAAAAAAAATCAAAATGTAATGAAGTGTTAGAGTAAAATTATTTGTGTAGATCCTAATTAACAGACAAATTGTTAAAGTTAAAGATTTATCTCATTCACTATATGTTTTCCAAGTGTTCCACGAACCGTTTTGGAACATAAAACAGCTGTTGCAAACTCGAGATCTTGTTAATAATACTCTGGGATATTTCTTAGCTGCCAAATTCAAATGTATTGTATTTGACCGTAAAGAAATACCAACCAAATATACACGCTGAAAACTCTGTATATATTTGTTGTTTGGATGCAAATACAAAGAAGTTTGTAGTTTGTTGCAAATATAGTTGACTTGTGTTCAAACACATTGTGTTTGCTATTCAATACTCCATGTTGGAGATGCAATGATTAATAGGCTATAAAATATGTTTTCATGCGCCAAATATGTTTTTGTTTGTTGAAAACTGTTAAGCACAAAAACGTGACAGAGAACAAAGTGGCAAAAAAGTAACAGATCTTCAATTCACATAATGTTACAGGGGACGATTTTTTTCAGTGTGCTTAATATCAAGTATAATTAAGATCGTTGGTGATTTTTAAGTTTATCGTATCCACCAGCCAATTATACGGACAATTTTTGAAGAACATTATAATCACACTCTTCTTTCGACACTTGCACTGGTCTGCATCGATACCCGGTCTGACCGCCTAACATTTCTTACGACGACGCTGACCTCGTTTAGTGACGGCGGCACTATCGAACAATTAGCCATGAAAATTGTTTGTTCCAAAAAGCGAGTGTAAAACTACAAAGCGCACAGCATGTAGTGGACCACATCCTAAAGAAAGTGTCCTGTTAGGGTTCTGTAGGACTTGTCGCAGAACCAGCTCAATAAGAATCAGTCGCAAATAAATCCGAAATTAACGAGATATTAGCATAAATTTAAAGCACAAGCAACCAGGATTCGCATTGACGCCCTTTCCAGCCGACAAATATTGATATATGACCTGAAGAGCGGCTCGCGAGAGATCTAACACGAACCCTGCAAGTAACACAGCTAACACATATAATTTCTTTATCCAAATTTCTATCCCATCGTCAATATAAACGAGCTTATGGGCTTCAATGTAACCGAACCTAGTACCGTATCAAATGTATACAATATGGTGTAGGATATACAGTCGGTCGTTTCCAACATAGAGGCGGACTTGACCTACACAATTGAATACTAGGCCAACTTTCGTGCTTTAAAATAACTCGTCGCTTTTAACAGTTGCATAACGTTGATATGAAACTTTGAATAAAATTGAATTTCAATTAAAGACTTGAATGAAAGGTTTACAATCGACTGCGGCAAATCCATATGACAGCAAGTTTCTGACATTGGAAGTTTATGCGTATACAATTGATGGTTGTGCTTTCGATCACATCTCCGGCAAGAATGACACATTTTGAAAACAATTCAGATTTTTGGAAAATCGTATGCAAACCCACGATAAAATCAATTCATTCATGGAGATTTTTCAGTACAATTAAGATAAAATTAGCATTTGCATCGCACCGTAAACTCCGGGATCACACACGGCAATTTTACTTGCGCAAGTCTGGAGTTCGTTTACTATCAAATGCATAAACTCAAGACTTCTGCAAGTAATATTGCCGTGTGTGATCCCCGAGAAACTATTCACAATCTGTGAGCTTCGCGCGCATTTTATTTAATTCTATCCGAGTTCCGATTGGGCAGTTTTTAGAAATAATTCTGATGGCTGTTCGAGATTTGATGAACTAAATGGGAAGCTGATGTAGGTCTAAATTACAAGTTCTTATACAGTTGTGAATTGTTGCGCCACAAACGGATCTAGGAGCAGTAAAAATATTGTCTTAAATTTACGAGTACACACAAACGTGCCAAGTGCAAAAGTAGACGTTCTACAAGGCATACACAATTCAACCTGGGCTTTCTGATATATTTCAAGGTGTGAAAATTTTAATTCCCGGTAATATGCGCGATATGACTCAGGATTCTGCGCCATAAAACAAGACAGATTGTATGAGAGTCTGATATAGTTCGATCTTCGTTTCTGGAGAGACGCTCTTATCTCTGAAGTTCTTGCTGAGACCGAAATAACACCTGTTTGCAATCACAATTCTCCGTTTGATTTCTAGGCTTACGTTATTGCTTATGTTCACGGCAGAGCCGAGGTAGATAAATTCATCCACTACCTCGAAATTATAAGGGTTATTAACGTTCACCCTTTCATCCAATCGGGTAGATGTTCTGCTTATCAAAACCATTAACTTTGTCTAGCCCTCGTCTACCGTCAAACTCACTTTTGCTGATTCCTTCTCAACTCTCGAACATACCATAGATGGGGCAGATTAATTCTATGACAATTATAATTTGTAGTTTAACTTGAATTAATTCTACAAATGCAAATTCAAACCAATTTAAATACCATTGGCAATTGTACTTATTTTCAAAGCATTTCCTTCACATCTGGCAATTATGGTTTTCAAATATTTTATACAGTACAGGTTTATGAATTTGAAACTACTATGAGGCAATGCCTATCAAAGCCACAAACCTCTACATATAAAATGCTTTATAAACAGAATTGCCAGCAGTCACACAAATTCAAAACAATTAAAAGCATTCCCACATTTCATTACAATTGGCATCCGATTTCACAACCTGCATTTGCATTGCCTGAGCAAATGCAAAGTCAACATTTTTTAATTGTCATTGCGCACAATGGTAATTCTTTTGCATTTGCATTAGATAAAGCAATGCAAATTAAAATCCAATGCATATTAAAAAAAACCCATGTATGACTACGAGGCAGTACCTATCTAAGTCACAAACCTCTACATACAAAATACTTTAAAACAGAATTACAGTAGCCAAACCAATTTAAAATAAAATCATTCCCATATTCAGACTTCTTCAGACACATATTCAGTATTCTTCAGACATACATATATATAAAGGAATTCTCATTAATATGATGAGTGTTTCTAGATATATATTTTTGAAGAATTCACCCAAACCATACCAAAAACGTCTGCTGATGAAGATCTTGGCAAGATCCGAAATAACTATACAGACAGCCTTGGTATCATTGGAACACAGCTAATAAATAAGCTTTATATTATTTAAGAAGGTCTTGAGCTTGAATAAATTTGGAAAATTGGTAAAATGTAAATTTTAGATTTTATTAAATTTATCGGGAACTAGATCACACACCTACGTCAAAGTATCTTAAAAACTTTTAAATAAAACCAACGATTAGATAAGGGCTTGATTTTGTTAATCGGTTGACGGGTTCAAAAGATATTTATGTTTACTTTTCAAACAGACTTTAATATTTTTGTGAAAAACCCATTCGTGCAAAATTTAAGCATTTTTTTAAATATCTTTCCTACATAGTTTTAGTTCAATTTTATAGTACGAAATAAATTGAGCTATTAGCAAAACACAAGCTCATAAATGTTAGGATTTTTCTACCTAATACTTTGTTTTTACTCCCTTAAATATTTGTCAAGGTCAGAGTAGCAGCCCAGTCGAAAAATCGTCAAAATTTTGTTGGGTAATTGTAATAAAATGGTCATATCTTTGTTGTTCATTAATGGATTTTTTTCACCAATAACTCAATTTCTTTAATATTATTATATTCATTCATTAAAATATTAAACAGATTTTTAAAGTTTCGTTTATAATTTTCGTCAGGGTTTGAAAGTGACAACATATTTTAATTTTTAACAAAAAAATAAATTGATTTGAAGAGTAAGCATCAATATCTTCTGAACAGCCGAATCGATTTACAAACTCAAGGATGCATCTATTAGCTAGTTTTAATACGAGTTTTCCAATACATTTCAACCAAAATCTGTAATTCAATTCTCGAGAAATATAACAAAAATTAAGTGTATATTTTGGAAAAATTTAAAAAAAAAATAAAAATCTTACTACTCAAAATACGATTTTTAAGTTGATTTTCGTGTTTAGGAACCCCAGCCACATCAAATATGTATAGTGGCAGTTGTGGATGAAAAATCATTGTGCCTAGTGTTATAAAACATTATAGTGAATAAGCAGTATATGGGGAGGGGGTAAAGTATTAAAACGGAAGTCGAAATCAGGTTATGTACAATACATACACGGATTTATATTTTCTTATCATTTCCTTTGTTTGTTTTCACTTCTATTCTGCATAAAATACTGTTCAAAGAACTCGAATAAAATTTTAAATTATAATACAAATCTATGTCGTCAGATGTATAAGTGTATACTACATATGTAGAATGTAGTGGGAATGTGAAGGGTCTTGGAGATATTGACACATTGCTGCACTAAAATGCAGTTTTAAAGTTGATATAAAATGTTGCCATATCTTTAAATTTGAAATGTAATTCTCATTCACATCTCGACGTTTTTATTTCAAACTCATAAAAATCATACCAATATTTTTGTCTTATTCTTCTTGTTGCATTGAAAAATCATTTACATCGATAGATATATTATTTATTGTACCTTTGCTCGTATCTGCCAATATCTTCAAAGGGTGGGTGGTGTAGTTACGCAATTACCACTACGATAGTATTCAATTGTCAAATACATCCTCAGTTGGTTGGGTTTCAACCTTCCCTCTTTTGATTGATAGACTGACAGACATGTCAATATATATCATATATATATATGTCATATATCTTCTCTATTGGGGTGTTTAGTTTTTCATGGTTTTTAATATTTTAAAAATTAGTTCGTTAATCATTTCTTATATTTATTTCATATCTACGCATATTTCAATACTTTGTAATGCAAATTCAAATCAAATGGATTTGCAATGTCCTCCCGTTAACTCAATGGGTACAAATTCAAATTATGACGACTCTGAATATACAACATATTTCCATTTATCCTTCGCAACAATTCCATCTTCTTCCAATTTGTCAGTAACCGCCATTGCCAGGACGTCGTTTACAACCTCACAAAATAACTTTTGATCACAGTTCCAAGCTTAGTTCTTGTAGGTTCTGGGTAAGCGAAGCCTTTTCTCCGCTTGTTAATTCTCAATCAAATTACGAGCCCATTTTAGAGATCTCCCTTTCTAGCAGTGAGTGTTTACAGGTCGACATTAATATTTCTCTCTATAATTCTAAGAGCTGGGTGGGGGACCTTAAATTTCACCTTGACTGGCGCAACGACATGTTTATCATGTGCCTTTTACAGGGGGTTACATTAAAACAGCTGAAAACACGCTGCAAAAGCTGTCTTGTTTTCTTGTTTGGATACAAAAATAGAGTGTGCTTGGAGCTTGTCGGAAATATAATATACTTGTGTCCAAACACATTGTGTTTGAAATTCAATATCACATGTGTGAGACACAATGACTAATATCCTTTAACTAGTGACGTGTAGTCTCACAGGCGTCGCGTGTTTGGTAAATTCTTAGAATTGATGATTTCCCCCCGCTTGCCGCGACCCGGCGTCACAGTAGCTTTTGTTTTAGTGCCAAAACGACCATAGAAGGGAGCAGACGTGCCGTCGGTTATGTAACAGGTTCGTAATTTTAATTTGAAATTCGATTGTAGCCTGTGAGGCTACATGTCCCTAGTTTAAAATGTTAAATGTCTATTAAAATGTTAAAATAAGGATCTCATGTCAATTAAGGCTGAAAAGTACAAGTAAGTGTTAATTATCATGTGTGTTTAAAGTAATTATAAAAACTGATTGAATTAATTTATATTTGTTTTATTACATTCCAACAAATAAATATCAACGCATTTTAAATCATTATAATGTAATTTTATGACAAAATTTAAATTTAAAAGTAGTAGCCTGTGAGACTACATGTCCCTTATAGTGTTCTCAATTTGTCACGTCCCTAGTTAAAGGATATAAGTGTTTGCAATCCAACTGCAGCTTTGTTTGCGGTACAAATACAGCTGTTTGGTTCACTATCTATCTACCTTATGTTTACTTGCTATGCTCTGTCGAGAGAAAAATAAGAAAAGAGGGGCAAAGAGTGTGATTGCAAGTTTATAACTGTATTTTTGCAGTATTCTTTCAGACAGGAATTCATAAATATTCCTGACTGCGTTTGTAAATGAATTGAGTGTTCATTATGTTGACTGATCTGTTGCGTTTTAGTTGCAATCGTTCGCTCGGGAGGAAACTCACGAATACTTCAACGTCTGTATATTGTTCCACGTAAAAGTATGATTCTTTGCAAGTAAACATTCTGATGTTTGCATTGTGCATAATATGTTTGGGAGAATATATTTCAGATGTCGTTTTTTCAGCGTTATATAAATTAGAATGTGAAGGAGAATGAGCGATTGGAAAATTGGCTTTAACTTGGATTTTCTTGGTACTTATGACTTTTAAAATAACTTTATATGCAATAAATGACTTTTATTTTGAACAAACACAACAATTTTCTTTTATTTTTATTTGCTTTGCATCCAAATTCTGTCATAAATGCAAACTGTATCCAAATCAGGGGGTTTCGGTGACATAGCTGTTCAACCTCCTAGCTACAGGATACAATGTGAAGGAGAATGAGCTGCTACTTGTGTTGTTACTCTTAAGTATTTCATGAAAATATGGCAACTCCTTGGTCTCAATTCAGAGAGTTCGTAAGAGCGCCTCCAAGAAGTTAGTAAAGATTATATTCTAGGGGCGAGTCATATGTGGACATATGTAAGAAACTATTGTGAACAAAAACTTCGTCATCGGTAGAGTTCCTGGTTCTGTTTGATCTCTTATGCATGTGATTCCCAGAAATGTGGAGAATTCTAGGTCAAAATGCCGCAAGGACTGTTGCCCATTATAATACAGTCTGTTACCACCGACTTTAAACTGTTCAATAGGCATGGTACGCATGATATCCCTCACGCTGTAAAAAACATTGTTTTCATTAATTGAGGATGAATTGCTATTTAGAATCCTTCTTGTCTATCACGTTTTTGTTTTCAACAGTTTCCAACAATCAAGGAAATATTTGGGTCACAACAAATATATATTATAGCCTATTAATTATTTTGTCTCCAACATGTAATATTCAATAGCAAACACAATGTGTTTGGACACAAGTATACTGTATTTGAAACAAGCTACAACCACGTTGTATTTGCATCCAAACAACAACAAAAGACAGAGTTTTCAGCGTGCGGGTTGTTCTTACAGTAATATTATAGCCTATTAATTATTTTGTCTCCAACATGTAATATTCAATAGCAAACACAATGTGTTTGGACACAAGTACACTGTATTTGAAACAGGCTACAACCACGTTATATTTGCATCCAAACAACAACAAAAGACAGAGTTTTCAGCGTTCGGGTTGTTCTTACAGTAAATCTGTCTATTACCATACGGGACCAGTTTCAGTTATGATCAGATCTGTAAAGAAGTACAACCACTAAGCGGCTCTGCAGAGGATTACAACAGCTAAGCGGTTCACGTCCCGGTTAAGATTCTTGGTCAGGACTTAGAGATTGATTTTGAGTTGAAACACTTCTGTGTTTTGTCATCAATTTCAGAAGAGAAACCCCCAGAAAACAGAGGATCCACAGCAAGAGGATTGGTGATATGATAACCAGGTGTTTCATCATGGATAAGTAACACTATACAGATAGCCACCCACTGTGGGCAGGCGTGTATGGGTTTTATTTGACTGAAGAGTCATGAAGGAAGACGATTATACAGTGACCTATAAAAGGTCGCGATTTTCCAAATTGCTACGACACCGCCTATAGATCACAAAAGATACGAGTATAGGATGACATTATTAAGTTTGAAAATGGGTCACATCTCTCATCAAAACTTATTATGAGAAAGTGGGTTTGATCCCTGCTCTGGCCACCTTACAATTCCTTCGACGACACGTCGCTTAGCGACGGCGACAACGTCTTAGTTTGTTAACGATGGTACCAATTCAAGCACAACCGTTGGGCATCCGATATTGAACTTGTCACAGAAACTAATAATGTCCGTGAGTGTGATTTCCTGAATTGCCATTATTCCAGCAAATCCCACATATTTTTACTTGTATTATGAAGTTTTCCTGTAGTAACGTGCTTGGTTATAAAAAGTATAAAAAAAATAAATGGCCTCCCATTACATCCCATGAAGGAATTGGGGAGAGCTTCTCACAACCTATGAGCAGTGCGCGTTCTAGTTTTAAACTCACTGATTGGGACCTACAGTTTTAGATCGATTCCGAATGGTATTTTGAGAAGCTTTTTCGTTGCTAAGTACTCGATAGTGTCGCCGTCACTAAGCGAGGTGACCGTCGTCGAAAGAAATTTTAAGGTGGTCGGAGCAGGAATCGAACCCAGGATTTCCTGTACAAGAGGCGCGCACACTAACCATTTGCACTATTATAAAAAGTATGCTCAGGAATAATGCAACAATGTGTATTAAGCCCAGTTCACACCATGACAAAAGTCACGACAGTCGCTGTAACGGCAGCAACTGTCGTGACTTCTGTGAAACAAGAATACTTTTAAGATCATGGTATTCGACTGTCTTGTTGTCGCACATCAAGTTTGGCTTGACATTGTAAAATTTAATTTGAAATGTCTGGAGGGTATAATAAAGTATTTGTATATGAATTTTTAGAGGAATACAATAATTTCACAAACGACAAGGCAAGCTGCAGCTTCCTTCATGACACAACTGACACTGTTGAAGTAACAGTGTGAGCGGCGGGCAGACAGTAACTGTCACAATGTTAGCTCACTGCAATAATTGTTTTTGTTTTGTCATAAACAGAACGACGACAAAAAGTATTGAATAGTATAAAGAACTTATTGCACCCTTTTTCCGCTCTCATGTAGAGAATCTGAGTAAAAGAGCATAAACGAGTTTTATTCTCTTTATAGAATATTTTAATATAAATGCCCCTTTTCGACAATGTTATTACAAAAGGCATAAATGTTTCAAAAGGCATCAATGTTCCTCATCAAAATTATGAATGGACCAAGTTATGGAAAAAAGTGGGTAATACCATTTTAATCATTCACCAGATGTCGCCAGTGATTTTGAGTCATACAATTCATTCCATGAGTTCTCTATACGCCTAACTAAGGGGCACCCTAATGCATCAACTGTTATCAGTTTAGTATTTTCCAGGGTGGTTTACACAACATCTTTTCAGCACAGCGGGGTATTTAGTAGCGATAGAATCGCTTAAATCAACTTAAACAACCACATCTGGAAAATGTCTGGCAATGATTACAATTATGTATGAATCTTAGGTACTTATGTCCCAAATGAATTTTTTTTTTGTTTAAAACTCCATCAAAAAAATAAATGAAGTAACTGCAATGGAATCACTTTTTTCAGTACTCCTACATCCAATTAAGCACGTTCTATCGATTTCTAGCAAATACAATTCCACGTTTGCGTTACAGCTGATATGATGTCTGGGCCAGTAGGTATTTGATAGTGTTCCTACTATTGTTTTTGGTCGTTCAAATACCAATGTCTTCGATAACTCAAAGCACAGAAGTGCAGACAACATTCAAGTTGCCAGGATTCGAATCCTGATCGGAAACAAAATTAATAGTCACGAAAATAATAGTTATTAAAAACATCACTTCGTCTGCTGAGTACTGTAAAGCTCCATACGCCATCAACTTAGTTTCGAGAAAAACAGCATTTAATTTTAGGGGTTTAGAGGTGAAAGTGGATTATAGAGCATCTTTGACACTGAGTATCTTAGCAACGAAGTGAGATAGCGAAATTCTGAAGACAGTGTTCGAAAGAGCAACATTTCAAACCTCTGTTTCTAATCTTAGTTTGAAAAAAGTGAAATTGGCGTATTGAGCTTAGTGGAGCAGATTGTACGCGTTGACCGCTATGAACCGATTCGGAGCCGTTTACAACAGCTCGACTTATCGTAAATTGGGTCTAAAGCATACAAAATTTAACTCACGCAAGTGTTGAACCCGGCCAAGCTCCCGATTCGCCTCCATTTCAGGCTTTAAGATCTTAAAATGATTGAAGATAAATGTGCCCATTTCTAGGTTAATGTCTACGTTAGTTAGCAAAATTGTCGTATTTGACCTCAAAGGAAACTCGAAGGGATTCGAACCGGATTTCAAAGTTGTCACAACCACATTAGATGCCTCCAGAATATTAACCCATTAGAGGTTGCTTGAAACGAATTTCCGTGGTTGGGACTAAACTCAGTTGCGACAACCTCAATTCGGTTGTAGCAACTGCAATTCGGTGACAACCTCTTTTCAAACAATATGTTCTGTGAGTGCAGATAAAACAAATGTGTTGTGTGGCTTGTAACAGAATCAGCCGTAAACATTTCGAAGTTGTCACAACAACATTTGATGTCATTACAAACGAGTTGGAGATTTCCCCAACCACATTAGACGTTGTCATAACCGATTAAAGGTTGCTTCAAACGAATTTCCGTTGTTGGGACTAAATTCAGTTGTGACAACCTCAATCGGTGGCAACAGCCGAATTTGCGGTTGCTACAACCACTTTTCAAACAATTTTTTCTGTGAGTGTAGATAAAACAAGGGTTTGGTGTGGCTTATAGCCGAATTTAGAGGTTGTCACAAACACATTTGATGTCATTACAACCGATTTGTAGGTTGCCCTACCCACATTAGAGGTTGGCACAACGCATTACAGGCTGCCTCAACCGAATTTCAGTTGTAAGACTAAACTTAGTCGTGACAACCTCAATTCGGTTGCCACAACCACTTTCTAAACATTTCGTTCTCTGCCCTGCTTACTAAGAAAGACTCAACTCCAAAATATTAAAAAATATATAAATATTTTTTAATGCGCATGTTAGCAACATTTTGCACCTTCCGTTATGGTTGGAAATTGCGGCGAAACTACATAAATGTTATTAATTTCATTATAAAAAACAACGGGTTTCTATTACAAATGAAGCTCGAAGCAGAATTCAGAAATCTGTTTCTCCTGAAACTTTTAAGAAAGTGGACTTGACTCCTTGATTAGCGCGGCAGTTCTGTGAGTGTAGATAAAACAACTGTTTGGTGTGGCTTATGGGCCAGTAGAATTATCGGTCGTAGACCTTTAAAAATGTGATCGGTCGAATGGTCAATGTGAATGGCGCCTGTTATCGCGCCATGATAATGGCCTAAATGCTGCCTGTAATTGAACACCGTGATCTAGACGAGATATGGTTCCCACAAACTAGAGCTACTTGCCCCTCAGCCCGTGGAACTTTGTCGTTATTACGACATCTAATTCTGTAAACAGTTAATTTCATGCCTCGAACTGGTGAATTGTTCGAACGCCTAGATCAAGCTCATACTCACACCCCTAGACTTTTTCCTTTGGATCCAAATAGAGTCCAAAGTCAACTTGGATAATCCGGCTACGATTGAGTAATTCGAAGCCCAGATAACACGCGTCATTCTCCAAACACTGCTCGAAATGCTCGAATAGAAAATAAATAAATAAATGTTTTCCCATTACATCCCATGGAGGAATTGGGGAGGGCTTCTCACAACCATTGAGCTGTGCGTTTTGTAGTTTTATAGTCACTGATTGCAGCCTACAGTTTTACACCGATTCCGAACTTTATTTTGAGAAGCTTTTTCATGGCTAAATTCGTCACTATTCAAGACGACCACCGCCGAAACAAATTTTAAGGTGGTCAGAGCAGGGATCGAAACCAGAATCTCATGCACAAGAGGCGCGCACACTAACCATTGCACCACCGACGGAAATGCTCGAACACATCATCATCTTATAACGGAACCTCAAAATGGACCATATTGTATAGCACCGCGGGTAGCGTCAAAGAAAAACTGTCCCTTTAGGAAATTTCCTCCAATTATAGCAATTTTTGGTGTGTGTGCATCATGTGCCTATTAAAGTGTCTTTAGCCTGGAGTAAGCCAAACTATATATAATCGCATTGGCTATCAACACCTTCTTGAAAACTGCGTTAGGGCGGGCGAGGGGCGACATTTTCGTAGCCACAAACCCGGCAAATTATAAACGCGGCTGAAATTTGGTTTCAATTTTGTACTGCCGATAACTGTCTATTGGTCAGTGATATGGAATACGTATATACACTGGATTTATCTCACATGTGAGTATGTTCCCTTTTTATTACAACCCAATATTTGGAAAACGCGAACCAATATTAAATAAAGAGTAGGAAAACTCTTCTAAGTTTTTCTTTCAATTTTCGAAGGATGGATTTTAAAGTTTAGGATTAGGGCGCAGATTTTGACATGGTCACGATTATTGCGTTATTAAAGCCGACTGACATATATAAGCCGATTTCATTAAATCGTCAAATTAGGAGAGAAGTTTGGCAACCGCAATATGTTTCAAGTACTTTAAAAATATTTTGATTTTTGTCCATATGTAGTTCTTTAAAAAAAAGGCTGTTTATTCTTCTGCTCTACAGACAGATGGAAGTGCGAAACATCTTTAAGATTCTTGTTTATTTTGCAATACCACTAAAATATTTGTATTAACTTCGTTCGGACGAAAAATATTTAGCAGCAACAATTTGATTCGACTATATTGTTTCACACTACAAAGCTCATTTTTTTTGAATGCGAGTTGACAACATTGATGATCCTCCTTACAATTCGATTGGTTGTCCAGTTGATGACTATATTTGTATCTATTTTTGAATATTGTTTATTTATTTATTCAATAATCTACAGATTTTCTTTCATTCTTGCAGATTATAGCTACATAAAGACTTAATACAAATTCTACAAAATAAATAGGTTTAATTTAAATAAATATATCTTTAGACACGTTATAATTTAGTGTTGGTACAAAATTATTACACAGTTTTAAACATCTTGATATAGGCTCATTTAATGCTCATTTCCTCAAATATAAGGTTGCATCGTAATCCCCTTGGAGGTTCATATAAATTATTAAGTTCTTTTATTTCAGAACAATTTATAAATCCAGACAACACGTTATAAACAAACATTAAACAAAAATAAGATCTACGGTCACTTAATGATTGCAACCCGAAATACTTTCTTCTTGATATGCAAGGAACTCCCTCAGGCCAATTTAATTTTTTAAATATGATTCTTGTAAAAAAAAATTTTAATCTTTTCAATTCGATTGTAGTATTTCAGATAATATGGATTCCACACTATCGAACAGTACTCCAATTTACTTCGTACTAATGAAACATATAAAGATTTTAAAGTCATATTGTCTCTAAATACCTTGGAATTCCTTCTTATACACACTACAAATCTCTTTTTTTTTTGAGAAATTGAATGAGTGTTGACAACATTGACCATACTACCTACAATTCGATTGGCCGTTACATTTTAAAAAGAAACATTAAAATGTTGCCGGATACATGTTGCTGAAATTTTTATGTTGACTCTTAACCTTGTGTCAATAAGCTTGTTTTTTTTAATTCCTGCTAAACTAACTTTTCGACGACTTTGTATGGGGAGCCGCTTAAAATCGCTTAATATCGCTTAGCTTCCCATACAAAGTGGTCGATAAATTAGTTTAGCAGGGAATAAAAAAACAGGCTCAATATTGTTGATCATGCGACGAGTTTTTAATTTGTGTTTCGCAATTCCACAATCATTTTTATTTATGTGATGTCAAGAGTGGCAAACAGCAGAAAAGCAAATAGGAAAACAGCTGATTAAAAAGCAGAATTATTAAACTAAATAATACGGAACAGACTTGTTTCTTTCTTAGATTAGACACTTGAATTTACAGCTTCCATTTCAGTCTTAAACCCTGTATTCAGATTTTATGAAAGTTTAGCTCTCATAAGAAGTACGTGTATAAAAAATAACAAAAATTTCATGAACCGACAATTTTGCTCACTTTTCCTTTGCTTGGTACTCAGCTCTTTGCGAAAATTTCGCTAGCAAAATCAATTACAGGGTTGTTATGCCAAAGTTATTTGTTTGGGACCGGAATTTTGGCATTTCGATTATTTTAACAAACAAAAGTACAACCACATCCGATAAAAATAAAATGGAGTCCGAAGAGAAATAATTAATTAAATATTGGCACGGTAAGTCAAAGATAGGTGGTAATTCTCCGCTACAAAAATTTCTGTAAAAATTTAAAAATTTCTTACGAAAATTTCGCACGAACTGAATACGAGGCTCAAACTGTTAAATATGATAAGATTTTAGTTCAGTTTTTATGAAAAAGGTACGTGTATAAATAATAACGAAAATATCGTGAACTGAAAATTTCGATCACTTTTCATTTGCTTGTTACCATAGAGTAATATTTAAGAGTTTCCATTACTCTCTTCGATGTCACTGCATAACGACGAGGTACTAGGCCATTTCATAGAGTTTTAGTTGCTGCTGTATTTTACCAATTTTACACTTTCGTTGGACATAAAACGGACAGATATCAAAGGGAATGCGTATTTTCGTTCAATGCAAACAAAATAAAACATAATTTAGCTGTCATTAGTATCAATAAACAATATTTAAAATTAGTTCCTGTCTTTCTCCATCATCGGCCTAGTACCATTTCGATCAGCTGTGCCCTAGAATCTCCCTGTTGGTACTCAGCCCTGTGCGAAAATGTCATTTCAATTACAGGGTTGTAATGCCAAAGTACGAAAACAAGTGTTTGATAATTGTTTGGGACCGGAATTTTAACAATTCGATTACAAATAATATAGAGTTCGAAGACGAATTACTAATTAAATATTTGCCAGGTAAATCACATATAGGTGTTAACATTTTACAATACAATTTTCGGTTTAGAGATATATATTAGAGAATTCAAAGATAAGATGGAGAAAATAAGCATTTGCAAGAATGACTACATAATATGCGTTAGAGCAAGAACACTATATACATATATATTTCTGTCATAAACATGTAAGAAGTTGCCAGCACGGAAAATTCAGAAAAATAGCGTTAGATATCGTTATTGTGAATTGAACGACGAAAAGAAGAAAATAATCATTTGCAAGAATGAATACTTAATATGCGTTACAGCAAGATGATATACAAATACTTAGCTCCAAATTCTCGTTTTCGTAACTAGCAAGCAAGCGGTAATCGCTAGTAGATAACGAAAACACGCCTTACGAGATGAGAAACTGTCAATAACATCTTCACAATTAAAAATTTGTCAATCATTGAATTCGTTTATTCACCGAAGATCTTCTATACTTACAGATTAATTAGAACAAGATGGTCTCACACCTACACATTGTTCATTACCAAACTATCAAACTATTATCATGTGCTTTCTAATAAATCTTTTGTACCCAAGATCGAGTACATTTACCTCCATAATAAGTGTGTTTTTTTAATCCCGCTAAAGTTAATTATAGCTTAATCTGTATGGGACAGCTAAGCGATATTAAGTGTCATTTCAATTTCCCACTTAAATTCCGACTTGAGCAATGACAATGTTGCCACATGTTCAATTTCAAGAAATGGCAACAAAAAGTTATTTTGGAAAAATGTTATCATTGCTTGCGAATGAAAATGTTATCAAAATGGCTTACACATTTTAAGTTCATCAAAATTATTTTATTTAATGGAAGACTACGTGTACTTTTATAACTCTAAATTTGAGGGATCGATTTTTATTTCCGATTGGAAAATTGGAACTAAATTGTTCACAACAACGCGCGGAAAATTTTATACATATTAATCATTGTAGAATTATCTATCAGGTATAGTCGTTTAAATAGGCGATGAAATTTTTTCATAGCATTTTTCGTTTCACTTGTCAAAATTTTATGTATTTTGTTTTTATAATTTTTGGATACTTGTATTGTTGGTATATATTTGTGTAGAGTTTGACAACTGAAACGAATAAAATGTATGTAATAAATGAATAAAATGTCTGGTGTTGCTGCTTACAACTACAACAACATCTGCTGCTACCATGTATTTGTTGGCACTGACTACAAACGTGTTGCATTTTTTTCACCCATTACAGCAAATGTTGCCACATTCTTTAGTATTAAGTGTGGATCGTTTTATTTGGAAAGTCGTAAGTGGCGATAGCTTAATGGAAGAAAAAAAAACAGCCTTAGGCCTAATTTTTGACTGGTTATTTAAATTGGTAATCAGTTGACTTTGATTTATGTTTTATCTGACTTTAAATACGAAAAGAGTTTTTCAGTGTTTTGTCAAATAATCTTACTACCATGTGGCAACAGTGGTAAATGCTACGAAAATTAACTGGTATTCATACATTTATGGGCTAATCGTTGCAATGCATCAAACTGACGCCATTTGCAAAAGAAAACTGAAGTGATAAAATACAAAATATTTAATAAAATTGGAGAATATTTGAGCTAAAATAAAGTTCTAACTCCACTGCGAGTTAAAAGATGAGTTTTTATTGTTATTTCAACTAGGATGGTGATTATAATTGTTCACATTAACAATTAAAGAAGATTGGAGTTTGTTCTTCTTGTTATTTCCTGTCAAAATCATATGGTCACTTGATCATAGTTTAAATGCCCAAACAGAAATTAACTATTATACTAAAATGTGAATTCAGATTTTAAATTATGTTTGATCGTTGATCGAAGATGATTTTCCACTCAAAAATTAGGCCTTAAGCGCACTTTCAGTATGAGACTGTGTGAATTGGAAATGGAACTGGGAATGTAAATAAAACGTATTTCACTGAACATGAACATTAATGACAACACATACAACATGATTGATATAAGAGGTGGTGTTATAATATCAACTGATTTTACTTTCTTTGTTTAGTTTCTAAAACACAAAAAATTCGGTAATTAAAAAAAAAGTTGTTTTTACAAATAAAGAAAGAAGAAATAAAACAAATTTCTGACTTTGATTACATATTACATACAAATCCTCCTGCTGTCACCTGGTACAATACAATCATGGCATCATAAAATAATTTTTTTTTTTAAAAAATCGCGAAAATAAAAAAATTTGTATATCTCGTAAACGATGCGTCCAATCGCAAAAATAGTAATGAAGACATCACCTATGGATGTCGTCAATACGGCATCACTTTTATATTTACAAAAATCGCTAAAACTAAAATTTATGGAATCAAAAATCGCAAAACGCCCCTATGCCAATATCTCGGACACTATTTTTTACGAGTTTCTAAGGATTTTTTATAAAGTGGACCAATCGTATGGAAGATACTTCAAAATATGAAAATCGCTGAATTAAAAAATGGCTATAACTCGGAACCGGTGCCTCCAATCGGAAAAATAATAACTTTGTTACCTCTATAAGAGAGACTATAAGAGACAATCACGGCATCATGAAATACAAAAATTTCAAAACTAAATCGAGTTAAAATGCATATGAACACCCTTTTGCCCTAGATTGATAATCACGACATTTGGCCTATTTTTTTATTCTCTGCTAAACTAATTTTTCGACCACTTTGTATGGGGAGCTAAGCGATTTTAAGGGGAACTCGTTGAAAAATTAGTTTAGCAGAAAATAGAAAAACACACTTATTTTCTTAATAAAAGAGTGCAAGTAAATTCGACTTTGGGTTCTTAAAAAGCGCTAAATTCGCAACGCTGCTTGTGCAGACATCTAGTATCTTATAAATATTTAACCTCTAGAAACAATAACTTACCAATGGCTTTTGATTTCGCAGTTGCACTCTTTCTTTTTCCCCCTGGCTTTGTTTTGTTCTCAGTCTCTCTTAGTCAGAGAATTGTTGTTCAGACACTATGTGGATGAATTCACTAATGCACGTTATTGTTCGTTGTGGATAGTGGCGTTGAAATGAGAGCTTTTATCACGTTTTAGTTAGTTTTCAATTAGTTGCAGTAGCTCAATACAGGGTGACTACAAAGTATTGCTACTATGTAGTTTCACTTTTTACTTTATTTAGAAATGTATTGATTTTGTTTGTATTGTTGTTTATGTGGATGACATCAAATACACTTTTTTGCGTTGCATATATATTTTTGATTTTCAAGTTAACACTTTCTTTTGTTCACTTAGTTTGCGATTACCTTGAATTTGTTTTTTAACTAATGGTTAAATAGTAATTTGTTTTTAAACAACAATCAATATATAACACAACTTATGTAAATAGATGGAGACAGAGGACATTGTCCGTCTTTAATAGTACTTTGTTATTGTTGTGTCTTCAATCCGCTCGATGATTCTGAATCCGCTGGATTTGTTAAATTGTCTTGTCATTGATTAAGTGTTTGGTTATTCAACAAGTCACGTTTTCGAAAACGTTCGTTCACTTACAATGTTTTTCAATATTTCGTACAAAATTACTTAATTGTTTTAAGAAACTTTGTTTTTCTGTTCTAGAGAATTAAATATTTTCTAATCATTTTAGAATTTTTTTCTCCTCTTGTAATTTTCAAATATTTTATTATTTTTCAAATGAATATATTCCACAGAAATTTACAAGTTTAATGCGCGTAGCACAACCGCTCTCGTACGCGTTTCAATTGATAATGTTGGCAAATGAAAGTTCTCATTGCATTTGTCTAATGCTTTCTTTCCCCCAGCTAGCGTCGCTTTACGGCTACAGCGCACATTTGCATGTTGTAATTTGTCCTCCCTCATTCAGACCCCACCCCCTCTCTCATTCGGTGTTTTCCGGCATTCACCTGGCCCAATGCACATTGCATTCCCATGAGTTTTCCATAAGCCGGTGAAAAGCTTTACATGCAATACGTGAGCTTTGTCGCCAGTTCACATTTGTTGTCCCACTTACTCATACGGCACGTTATGGAAAACGTTTTGCTACTACATCCGCTTGTTGTTCACACATCGTTTAGTATAAAAGCTTAACTCACGTGCAACAGCAACGTGCATCAGTTCGTTGGTACCGCAAACGGTAAACAAAACAAATAAACAAAATATATGAGCAAGCTTTTGTGTTATTTGTTCTTTTGGTCTCAAGTGTTGTTCTCTGAGTACCAGGTTCGTAGCTTAAGGGGGATGCATTTTTTGTTGATGGGGAATTGAGGCGAAATGATTAAAGAAAAATTAAAAAGACATATGTATGAGATATGAGCACAGAGCGGAATTGTAGAATTGCAATGAAACATAAACAATTTATCCGAATCACCCAATTGTTTTCGGTCTATAATTATCATTTCTCAAGCCCTGTAATCAATTCTTGCGAAAGTTTCGTAAAGATCATCATTACTTCAGCGATGAATACCAGAGGTGTTATAGGCTGGTCAAGTACTACGCGTTCGCTTACGGTGTAACCGAAACGCAAATGAGGTGTCATTGACACAACCTGATGAATGCAATAGGAATAGGACTCGATTATATTCTATGTACCTCTTACTATATTAATAAGTGAGGTTAAAAATGAGGTCTGATCCAGAATCTGCATTTAAAAGTAATGATGCTATAATGACTACTCATTTGTTTTCCGCTTTTTCTGTAAGCGAAGGCAAATGATCCCTGCAGTTCTGGAGGTGTCGATTAGCCATGCTTGAACTACATACCTAACTACTCCGTACATGACTGACCCTATCGCTACTAATTCTCTTAAACTTATGGTAAGCGAAAAAAATTTAGAGCACTGGCAGAGCGAACCGTTTGTTTTCGTTTTGCTTGCTGCTCTTTCGCAATGATCGAAAACAAATTTGCCAGTTGAGCTAAACAGTTTAGAGGAGTCAAGTGCAAATATAAAGTGGAGTATTTCTTGGTAGGTATTATTAAATTAGTTGTAATGGGAGTTAGGCATCAATTAATTAATTACTTTTGTTTTTTTCAGCTTAAGAAGAAGCCAAACTTGAAAAACTCCAGCTGCAACAAAACCAAAAATTAAAATGAAGACAGCAGCAACATCAATTGTGAATTATTAAAAATGAATAAATAAATATAAACTAACTAATAATAACTAATATAATATAATATAAAAATTGAACTTCAAATTATATTAAAGCTATTACCTGTGTACCCCCTCTTTTCATGGGACCCATATTCACTAGTTCTTCTGGGTACTCATATCACCACCCCTAGTATGGGTACCTGTGTACCCCCTTTTCATGGGGCCCCATATTCACTAGTTCGCGGTAAACGATGTGGTGGCGATTGACCCTTTTTGCGGACATTTCATACAAAAAACGAAATGATGAAATGCATTGCTTAGGGCTGGCAAAGTAAGTAAAGGCGGTTCCCTAGTAAGTACTTATTTCAACTGGTACGATCTAGTACCCAGTACTAGAGGGATGTAATAAATTTTATACCTCCTTAAAATATGCTACATAAATACACCATGGGCGTTCAAATCAAATTGAATTTGCTCCTCATATACAGTCAAGGAAAAAAGTCTTCATACATCCCTTGTTTTAGAGGTTTTAGAAAGTTTGTGAAGAAAATTAAAAAAATTTTTATTTCAATATTTAAGGCATTAATAAATAAGTTTGTTTATAAAATAAAAAAACAATTCATTTACATAATAAAAACAGTAGTAACAAAAACATTGAAAATTCATAGGAAAAAAGTCTACATACAGCCACAAAAAATGTATATTATTTCAAAATTTTATATATAAAAACAAAAAAAGATAACTTTTAGTATTTGGTCGGTCCACCTTGGGTATCAATAACTGTTTGAAGACGACGGGGCATTGATGTCACCAAATTCTCCGTAATATCGGGTGTTATTTTAGCCCATGCACGAATAAGGGCGGTTTTTCATGTTTCATGGCTACTAATGTCATATTGTCGTATCAATTTTTCCAAAACGACCCATATGTGCTCTATTGGGTTTAAGTCTGGTGACTGGGGTGGCGAATTCAGCTGTCTTGGGGCATAGTAAAGAAGACAGTCTCGAAGAAATAATAGCTTCTTTTTTGTCACTTTGTCCACTTAAATAATTGTTATGCTTGTAAATGTAATTAATTCAACAAAGTTAACTGTTATTTCCCTTTCTTTGTTTTCAATTTTCTATTTGATTTTAGGAGTGGCCACGCTGTATGCAGACTTCTTTCCCGCTAGTATTGTGTTTTTCCCTAATAATTTCCATGTTATATTTTTTTCATATTTTTTTTTCTTAAAATAATCTTTATTTTAAATGACTAAAATATTGCAATAATATCGCTACTAATTCTCTTAAACTTCAAAATCGTAGGTTGTATGTAGACTTTATTCCTTGACTGTACGTCCACTACTGCATGGAATTTCACAACAATACTGACTTTTCCAAATAAACGACTTCGCAAAGAAGAAAAATGTTAAGGTTCTTTTTTTTCGTCCAATTCTACGAACACACCACATTCGTTCCCCATTACAGCATAAGCGAGTTCGTAACTTAGTACATCTGTATTTTGTTTCCAAATTACGATTGTCATCCCACAGCGTGAGCAACTATTGTAGTACCTATTTTTGTGCATAACCATTTGTTTCGCTTTGGATCACTTTACATTTTTCTAATACATAGCTATATCATCATTTGATCATCGATGATTTTTACACCCCATTACAAATTTTACCACTGGGGAGTTTACCCACAGAGAAATAGACAAGAGCCGCTATCCCTCTCTTCACGTTCTCTTGATGACGACAAGTTAGTAGCAGTGATATTTGATCATTTTCGCGGGGACTTTTTGTATTCTTCCAAAAGTACTTTTTCAACGTAAGAGTACTACACTGAAAATATTTCATGCTGCATAATACGAAATTTTATTTCGTAAACTTTTTTTCGTACATTGTACAAATTTTTTGTAGATAGTACAAAATTTTCGTAAAATTGTTAAATGGTTAAATTTCGTACATTTAAACATTTCGTATATACTACAAACACGCTTTCGTAAAAGTTTATTCCGAAAGATTATTACCTTTTTGTATGATTTACAATGTTTGTTAGTTAACGAAATTATGTAGCTATTTTTTTTTAAAAATTATAAATTCTAATAAACATAAAGCTAGAGCATAGTCCCATTACAAATATCAATTCCAACGGAGTACACCAACAAATTTTTCATAACAAGGAGCAAAGCAACAACAATTTCATAAGCGCAGTAAATACGAGAACAAGAAGAAAATTTTAGTTTGTTTTGTTGGTGCAAATCAAAGAATTTTGTCTACACCAAGTTCTAAACAACAACACTTCATTTGCACAGAAAATAAGGGAACTTTCGTATAGCCAGATTTGTTTTGTAATATTTACGAAAGTTTCGTACAATGTACCATATTTTAGTTTTTGTCACCAAAGTTCCGTTATTTCGTTCTGACTCCACCCCTTACACTCTTTGTATTAGTTATGAATGATGCAATTTTTCTTTCAGTTGATAAAGTTCGTTGCGCGTGTAAGAAGTGTTTGTTTAAAAAAAAATTTTAATTAGTGTTTTTTAATAGTAAATATAAAATGGAGTGCTATTTGTGTCACATTTTTCTTCCAAACGAAGAAGTTATTTCAAAACACTTTAGACTTGCTCATAATAAAAAAAAGATAGCACATTTCAGTGTACATTTAAGAACTGCAAGAAATCGATTGCTTGGCTTAATCATTTTAAAAAGCATTTCCAGGAACATATCTTCGACGTTTGGGAATAAGGTCTTAAGCCAGAAACTGTAGTTTTTCGTAATTTTAAATTGAAAATTATTTATATATGAAATTTTCTGACTTATTGCCTAAAGAGCAAATGATTACGATTGGATGGAGTTGTGCTAGATTTAAGTTATTAATACCAAACGAAAGAGAAAAAAAAATTGAGTTAAACCCAATCAAAAACCCAAAATGCATTTTTTTGACTTAAGACCTTATTCCCAAACGTCAAAGATATAGCTCAAGAGCAGTCTTCAGCAACTGTACCTGTGAAAATTTCAATGTTTTCTCAAACATCTTGCACGTCGGGTATAGATGTGACCGACAATGAATGTGATTTAAAAGAATTGATTGAGGGTCAATCGTCAGGTTTAGCGAGGAATGGAGTATTGTTTTCGTTATGGTGTCATAACAAGTCAAATTTTACAAGAAAGGACGTGATGGACATTCAAAAGAGTATAAGCAATAATATATTAACACCAATTATTGAAGAAATTGATAAATTAGCATCTGAAAATTGTGTTAAAGAAGACTTAGCAACAACATTGAAAATATCCACACTTAAAAGCAGTATTTCTAATTTGTTTTCACAGTGTAATAATGAAACTACCTTGAACCATTGGTTAAAAGTCTTTCAAAGACCTTTGCGATTTGAATTCTAAAAAGAATTTAATTGACTTATGGCCAATGCTTAAAGACGCCTTAGGATTTCGCTTGGTATGTACATATAAATATTCAAAATTTAATAATTTTAATCATTTTGAAATATATTTCAAATAGATTACAAATGACTATGAACATATGTATGGAAATGCTAATAAATTATTGGATACTTTTGATGAATTTTCTAACATAATGATTAAAACCGTATTTCCCAATCATGCTTCAAATTTCAAAGATGAGAAGGATCTAAAAATATGGCAATATGTTATTGAAAACAATTGCATAGACTACAGTAAGTAAACTTTATCACAATTGTTGCTATTGTCTAAAATATAATTATAATTTTTTCATAATAGACACCAAATTTTTAATAGTTTTGACGCTGTTACTGCCATTGCTCCCACCGTCCAGGACGTCAAAAATTTCCGAAAAAGCTGGCAAGTTCTATACCCAAAATGAAGTACGACGAAACTTCATTTGTTACGCGCCTACAGAAGTGGCATATAAAGAGCAAATTGACGCAAAAGTGATTGTGGAAGGTTCTATTCCACCACTTATAACAGTAATTGGATCAATATATAAACCTGAAGGTTTCTTTTGCGATTTCGACAATATACGATATAAGTTCTTCAGTATAATAAAAGCAGTTGATTTGTGTTTCAAAGCATACCATGTCTTTGGTATCAAATATCCTAAACCATCCACTCATATCTGGAATTTCCTAAACGCCCAATTTTATGTTGTAGGAAAAATACCTCTGACACCAAAATTGCAAATGTTAGTTAAGGACATAAAAGGTATATATGCAAAAATTTTAAAGTATAGGAGTCTAAGATAACATGAAACTTTATTTTGCAGACGCAGGCAATGCTGAGCAGCAGCACAACACCAACAACCACTAATTTTATTTGTTTTTGGCTACTATTTTTGTTTTCTGCAAAAAATTAACAAATATTTGTATTTTCCTCTCTTTTTAATTATTTTTTCTTTATGTTAAATGAATTCAAACTAAAACTGAAATTAAATAAAAATGTTTTTATTACATAATGTAAGTGGTGTAGTTTTCTAATATTAATTAAAAATATTAGCAGTTTTCACTCTTGAGTGTATATGTATAAGGGTGTAGATCTTGTAGACATTGTAAACGGATTAAATTTACTAGCATTTAAAATCTCTGTTGCTAAAATACAATACAAAAAGTAGGTGTAAATGTGGTAAACAAAAAATTCAATCGCATTGCCTTCAAAATAATTTTTGAAGGAAACATTTTTAGGAAAAAATAAATAAGTAAATTCAAACAAACAATGCCAAACGTAATTTAAAGCGAAACTGGAAAAAGTTTGCAAATAAACGGTGGACAGATTTTAAATTTAAACATGTTTACAAGAAAAGAAAGAGTTTGAAGTGTGTTTTTTGGTTTTCCAAACATATTTTTTTACATTTCAGTAGCCCACCGGACAAATTTCTCTAGTTGTAATGAACAAAAAATATACACAAAATAAACGCTCATGCTTTGTGTTAACAAATCGTTGTTAAACTACTACTAGTTTAAAAATACTAGAAAGGGTGACAACCGCTATTGTATAAACTATTGCTGCGGTATCGAATACAATAATTTTTCATTTAAATTCAAAATGATTATAATATATACAAAAAGTGTTATTTTTCCATAATAATTAATATTGATGTAGATACATATAGTACATACATATCTACATTCCGAAATATACCACGGCATTTGTATATTTTACAAATTGTTTTGTAATACTATACACAAAAGATTTTGTGTGTTTTAGTAAATACAAAACGATATGTGTACATTTTACAAAAAGTTTTGTTCTATGTACACGATTATTTTGTAATTTCGTAATTTAACTCCGGTATTGGTACTTTTTACAAATAGTTTTGTAATATGTAGAAAATCAATTTTGTACTTTCGTAAATAAACCATGACATTTGTACATTTTATAAATAGATTTGTAATATGTACGAAAGGTTTTTATTGATTTTGTAAAGAAAGCACGATATGTGTACAATTACAAAAAGTTTTGTTCTACCTACAAAATTGTTTTGTTTTACGTACAAAATTGTTATGTACTTTTGTAATTTTACCATGCTTTTTCATGAAATATTACAAAAGACTTTTCGTATTTTTACAAATATTTGTAATATAAACAAAACAAAATATTGTAATATGTACGAATGGTCTTCCGTATATTTTACAAAATATTTCGTGCCGCTAAAATAACGAATATTTTTGTAGAATGAACCACGATTTTCGTGTATTTTACCTATGAAATATTTTGAGTGTATTTATAAAATAATTGAATAACTAAATCTGTATTTACACCGAAAGATTAAGGGGCTGTTTGTAGAATATATAAAAATTGTATTTAATTTGCGTACGGTTTGTTAATCTTTCGGTGTAAATGCATTGAAAGCTTTAGTTGCCCTCAAGCACACATATATTTCAGTCTTAGTACACAAAAAATAACAATATATAAATCTTGTCGGCCCTTGATTAAAAACAAAATTCCTCAAATTTCTACTGCTACTGCGATACCTTACTTATTTTGACATTAATTGTATTTAAAAAACACTCAATTAAATTTCATGAGCCGAATCCGAAAGTACTGTTATTGGACAAAAGGAGTTGGGGACTTTTTGAAATCGAAAGGAGGTAAAAAAGTCCTTACCCACTACAAATATCATCCCTGAGTAGTTCCAGTTACTTTTGTAATTTACACTTTGGTTGGACATAATACGGACAGAAATAAAAGGGAATGCATATAAGTAAGTATTTTCGGTCGATGCAAACAACATAAAGCATAATTTAGCTGTCATTGGTATCAACCAAACACTATTTAAACTTGTTTGCTGGATGGTCTATAATCTCTGTGTCTCTTTGGTCTCTCATTTTACATCATTTACCTAGTACATTATCCATCAGCTGTGCAATAGAAAACCTCTGGTTAACCCCAAATCTCTGATTCACCTCTGATTTCATGACTTTATCCTCTTCGTGCGCGATTTTTATTTTTACGCATGGTTCGTCAAAAAAATCACATGAGGTGTCAGGGGACACCCTGTTGGAACGAATTTCCTTTCGCTATAAATTATGTACTAAATAGTTCCAACACGCCTAAGGCGCCCGTTGAAAAATACGATAATTTAAATGGATCGATCATTAAGAAAAGATACTTTTTGTAAAATGATAAACTTTTTTTTTAGAAAAATTTTTTTTTATCGAATTTTTCTTTTGGGTTTTTTGAATATGTATTACATTTTCCCAAAAAGGTCCTTTTTTAAAGAGAGGTACTTCTTCTATTAAAAGCAATTTTTTTAAAGAAAAAGTACTATTTTTAAGAAGAAGTACTTTCTGTAAGAAAAAGCCAGAAGAGTATGATTTTTTTTTCACAATGAAGTACTTTTTATACCCTCACCCATAGGGATATTAGACCCTTATTATCTTTGGACGAAATTCGTTTTAGGACTTTTTAAGACGTTTGAGCCATGTCCGTCTGTCTGTCTGGCTGGCTGGCTGGCTGGTCAACACGATAACTGCCGTAAATCTTTACAGATCTCAATGAAATTTTGTCAGTGAGTATTATTTGCCAATATTGAGTTTCGGATTGAAAATGGGCGATGTGACCACGCCGCTTCTGGTACCTCCCATACAAATCGACACATTTAGCACAAAATCATATTTCTTCAAGCCTTTCTTGTGGTAGATGTGATTAGCTTCAACTCTCCCACCGGTTAATAATCTATAAATGCCTAGTTAACTGGAGGAAATGGGCCAGATTGTCACGCCGATTCTGGTACCTCCCATACAAAACAGGGTGTTCGACCGTGTTGTCAATCCGATAAATCGCGTGAAACACTTCCGACCTTAATGAAATTAGGTATAAGGCTTCACGTTATCTAACGAAAATCACCGAGTAAAACAAGAATGATTTTGCCACGCCCATTGTGGTACCCCCCATACAAAAGTTGCTTGGCCGTCTGGTTGTTCGGCACGAGAAGTCCCGCAAAAACAGAACAAATCTTTATGAAAGTTTGTACTAGTCAATATTTAGTCAAATAAAGCTCTCCTATAGAAAATGAGCTATTTTGCCACGCCCATTCTGGTACCTCCCATATAAAAGTTGGGCGGGCGGATGACCGGTTGATCGACACGATAACTCTCGTAAACTACAACCGATCTTAAGAAAATTCGGTACTAGGCAATATTTTGCTAAAGCTTCTATGTAAGTAATAATTGCCTATTGTGCCACGCCCAGTTTCGTACCTCCCATACAAAAGTTGGGCATATTTCCGGTTTGCCGACTCGATATCTCCAATAAATCATAGCCGATCTTAATAAAATTTGGTACTGATCAAAATTTTGGCAACAACTTGCCATGCCCATTTTTGTACCTCGCATGTAAATATTCGGAGGGAAACTAACTAATTTGGGTATTCAATAATATTTAGCGCAAATGTAATTAATTTATTTTTCAAGAAATGTTCACATAGAAATGAATACTGAGCAAATGAAAAGTGACTGCAATTTTCGTGTCATCGAAAATTTCTTAAGAACTAAATAGGGATGTCATAATGAAAAACAGTTTCAAATACATGACCACAATGGCAGCATCCGAGCATCATATTAAATATCCAATTCTTTGTTATGTCGCATTCAAACTGCCGTTTATTGCGGGAAAGTTAGTGATAATCTTGTCTGCTAATCTTTGCCGTTTATACCACCTAATTTGAGATTAAATTGGAATTTCAGGTGGCAATTTTGTGCTTAAACCAATTACCAAATTATAGAAGACGTCGGCACAATAGAATAACTAAATTAATGGCAATTGGTTTTGCCAGTTTTGTACAAAATTGGGATGTTTTTGAAGTAGCTGAACCTTTAAAATCAGATCAGTCGGTCAAATCGGGTCAATCAGTCAAATCGACTTACATTTTAAACTGATGAGAGCCAAACATACCGGCGACGCCTACCAAACAGTTGATTTTTTGTGTACGTTTTTATTATGGTTAAATTTTTTGGTACTTAGCAGTGTTGCTTTAAATAGTACATCAGTTAAAAATTTGGTTGAACCTTAAACTTCAGTTCTTACAGATTAAAATTGTATGAGTTTTTTTTTCTGTGTAAGCGTGGGTTATCGAAATTAATCTTCGAAAAACGCTAATCTTGATCGGTGTAAATGCCGAATTACTGTTGTGGGCGTTATGGCTGTAGTATGTAATGTAAAATAGACTGTAATGTAATCATCCGAGACTGTAATCATTGTTGGTTGGCTTATCCCGGAAGACCATTGATTTTGCAGTCTAGATCACAGGTGATTTTTTGGAGATATACGGGGTGAGACGAAAGTAATGTCAGAATGTGAATGTGCCATAACTTTTGCATGTGGTGTATAAAGTCATTGTGAGATAACTTTCATGTTGCAATAGAATAGAGAATTAAATGACAATAAGTAATGGAACGATACATACCCGAAAAACGATAAATTATTGTTACTGCTTACTTGATCAATTTCCGGTCGATTGGTTGTCACCTGAATGAAGAACAAGAGCTGGCGTTTCACTTAGTCTCTGACGTCTCTTTCAAATTGGGCAATGTACTGCTCGTTCGGAATATGGCTGCTGTCCTCAAATATAGACGAGACAACAATGCACGGAATTTGACATCAGCAGACGTTCGCTCCGTCGAATTATAGTAAAGGAGCTGAAGACGTTCCATTAAAACCCTTCGCTTACACGAGGCAAGACCAAAGACGATTTAGAATTAGACGACCAGAAGATGTGCTCAATTTGGCAACCCTGGTAAAAGAGAATCAAAAAGTGCTAGAAATTCACTCAAACGCATTTCTCTATCGCGTCATATCTTGATTATTTCATACTTTTTGCAAAGTTTATGTAATTTTACTTCAACATGGTTGGAATTTGTATAGTTATATACAATAACACTATCAAAAAGCTGCTCGTGTATTGAAATATTCAATGAAGAGAGTAAGAGAGAGAGTAGAGAATGACTAGGGTTTCACTCGTTTTGTTTGTTGGCATTTGACTGTCTATTTGGTAAGACCATAAGGAAATACATATAGAGAGAAAATATCTCGCTCAGCAATTTTCTGACATTTGACCTGGTGAACGTTGGATGTTGGAAAGAATTTCTTTAATAATTTCGTTTTGGGTGTTAAAATTATTGTGTTAAATACAACTCAAATGTTTACTGTACTAAAAATTCAGCAATACGTTTGAATTTACGTTTCTCAACCAAAACGATATGACAACTTTAAGTCAACAGTTCTTGTAATTCCAGCTGGTGTAAGCCGACCAGCTCGTATCACACCGACCTCACCACGAAAGGAAACGTCAGATGAGACAGATGTCAACTCTATATACAACTCTATATATATTAATATGGATTAATTGTCAAGGAAGAGAAAAAATGTTTGTGTAACGTAGGCATCCAGACAATTGTAAATAAAATACACTTGTAAGAAACCGCTATCAGTGTTGTTTCATGTGAATTCAATATCATTTAAAGTGTACATTCGAAGACAAAAAATAAATGTCGATAGCTACAATATTTCTTAATCCTTGATACTACATTTTTTGGCAGTCAATTTACGTTACGAGCATTTTTAACTAACCCCCACTTTATATTCTAGTAGCCACTCTACTGCAACTAATTACCACCCTTCATATTGAATCTTGCCTCTGTGTGTTTAACAATGTAAACAATTCATTACTCTTTGCTTCATATCATATTATTTGCGCAACTAAAGGCCTGTCGTCGACAGTCAAGTTCAAAGTTACCACCAAACGTAAGAAAAGGCCAACAATGCATGTCTTGGCCGGATATCTGAATTAGAGCGGTGTCACATGTCAACATGTATATCCCGTGTATCTCCAGTAGATATCGGTAAAGAGCATGTTACTGTCAACTCAGGTTTTGGTAAAGAGCATGTTGCTGTCAACTCAGGTTTCCGAATTATTCAAATTTTTAAATTGGTCGGTTTTCGATAATCTGCTTTCAATTAAACTATTGGGTATTTTCGAATACGCAATTTTTTAAGTAACCATATTTTATCATGCTCACAAAATGCATACCCACATTTTTTGAGCATGTTTTAACTTAAGCGAACTAGAGACTTGTCATTCACGAGCATGAGCTTGGTCGATAACTTTTTCTCTTGCTGATGAATTTGAAATTACCAAAATATTTTGTAAACATGATTGTGATGCGAACAACTTCGATTGCATTCTCATTTGGTATCAAGACGGGCGGCGATAAACCGACAATAAACATCAGTACATGCTCATGAATGACAACTCTGTGGTTCGCTTTAGTTTCCCATTACATCCAATGAAGGAATAGGGGAGAACTTCTCACAATCACTGAGATGTGGGCTTCTAATTTGTAAACGTTCTGATTACCGAATCCAAGCATTGAGAAACTTTTCCATAGCTCATTAATTTATAGTGTTGCCATATCTAGGCGAGGTGAGCGTTGACGAAAGATATGAACGGTGTTCGGAGTGGGCGTTGAATCCGCAGTTTTATATACTGGAGTCGCAAACGCTCACCATTGAAAGAATAAACTATTATGCCCTATAAAAAGCTAAAATGACAAGACGTATGTCAAGTCTTTAAACTTGAAAATGCCATAGACTAACAAGACTATATGGATATTAAATAATTAAAGACTTTCGTCTCAGTAAGAATGAACTTTTTCATTTTAAAATAAAGACACGTATTTTTGAGATAGTTTTGATTTTTTTAATGGATTGTAAAGAAGACATGTTCCGATTAAGTATGGAATAAAATATCCGTCGAACTGCCCCCACTGCTCTGATGACAGGCCATTACTCTTTTCATGAAATTTTCCATGACTTTTTCACCGAAATGTGGCTTTATCTCACCGATGACGCGTTGGATTTCGGATTTGAGCCCAGGAAATGTTTCTGGTTTATTCACATAAACCAGAGATGTCACAAAACCCCAAAAAACAAATCGCACGGTGGTAAATCGCATGATCTTGGTGGCCAGTTGTCATCAAAATTTCTTGAGATAATTTGTTCTGGAAATCGTTGCTGCAATAAATCGATTGTTACATGCGCGGTGTGGCAGGTAGCAGCGTCGTCCTGAAACCACATGTCTTCCAGATCCATGCCATCCAGTTGAGGCCACAAGAACTCCGTTATCATGTTCCTGTAACGAATGCCGTTCACAGTCACTTCAATTTCGACCACATCTAAAAAAAATATTAGGGCCAATCACGCGCATTTCTTTCTGATGGATTGCATGAGGATTTTCTGAGGAATTTTTATTGAACGGATTTCCGACGCTTTCCATGGTCTGCTGGTTTGAGCTCCTGAGTAAGCTGAATTTTGTACGCATGAAGGTGAAAGTCCTTTGTCAAAATTCACTGCGTAGTGCTTCATGAAATTTGAAGTTGTTGAGAATGATGCCTAATTGATGTTTTCTGTTTTTCGGCGACACTCTCGTTTACAGCAGTATTGTTTTCAAGAGAACAACCGGTAGGTTGACGCACAGGAGTCTTACTGTCCATTACCGACCCAGTTTCTTCAAATTTTTTGATCACTCTTCGAATGGTTGACACATTAGGTGCACTTTCTCGACTGAAAATTCTTCGAAGTTTGCGAGCGGTCTCAGCATAACTTTCCAGAATTTTGTAATATGTTTTCGCAATTAAAACGCGTTGTTCTTTCGTAAAGTGCTCCATTTTTAATAACCGGAATAATCATACATATGTAACAGCTGCCAAATTTCAGAGTTGCCACTTGCACAAAAGAAAATTCCACTAAATTTAAAAAGTGCAATCTTACTGAGACACCCTTTACATATATACAGGGTGTCCCAAAGGAAAGTTTATATTTTGTGAGTCGATAAAATAAAAAATAAGATGTCTATAAAAATATGTTAATTATTTATCAAAATGCAGGGTGTTTCAAAAGTGACGACCCTATTGGAAGATGCTCTTATTTTTGCAAATGGCCGCCAATGTCAAATCTGTTTTGACGTTTGTGACTAGACAGATGTAGAATACAAGTAAACAAGACATGGAGCGATACACTCCCCAAGAACGCGGAATAATCGTGTCTATTTTTTTGCGTAACAATTCGTCTGTGGTGTTGGCGCAGCGCGAATACCGTCGCCGATTCCCCGGCCGTCCGACACCGACTGGACTGTGCGGGCTATAGGGCCGTGTTAACCGTGTTTTGTCTGCCACAATTCGACGAATTAGGACTGGAGGACATATGGTTCCAACAGGACGGAGCAACGGCACACACTGCGCGAGCCACAACCGATATTCTGAAGGCGGCCTTCCGGGTCGCCTCATCCCTCGTTTTGGCATAAAACGAGCCCGTATGGTAATCAATTGTGACGGCGCCCATTTAACCGATATCATCTTAACCAATAAAATTCTAAAGGTTCAAATAAAAATAATCAAAAAACAGAATCGAAGTTTTTCATTTAGAAAAAAAAATGAGAGCCAAAAAACATCGGATGACTTCTATTGAAACACCTTGTACAATGATTGATAAATTATCATTCCAAACACCCGGGAAGGACAATTAAGATAAGTGACGCTGAATTCTACGAGACTAATAAGGGGAAGATGGTGGAAATCCTTAAATTGAATAGTTTCCCCAGGAAAATTATGGACAATCTGATATCACGGGCAGAGACGAGCAAGCCGACTGAACGCCGTACTGAATCTGTCAGAATGTATAAGACCACAACGTATGTTCCGGGTTTCTCTGAAGGATTGGAACATTCCAATATATATGACAACGGAATATATGAATTGGCGTCGAAATCGAATTTAACCGTGAATAGTTTATTTAGCAGGACAAAGTCTATTGTTGACGAAAATTACGGGTCAAACGTTGTGTTCGAAATTCCATGTAATGGTGACAAGTCCAACATATGCTAGAAAGTATATATTGGTAGTACAATGGTCAAATTGAAGACTGAAATATCTGCATATAAGTCGGACCGAAAAGCTCATTATAAGCCGATAGAACAAAGGACAGCACTCGCAGCCCACTGTACTTTAACTGAACACAAACCTAATTTTGACGAAGTGGAAATTCTGACTGAAGAGAAAAAATGGGAAATGCTGAATATAATTGGCGTTCCATCGGGGACAAGGCTTAAATTCAAACGAGATACAGATCAATGTGCACAATGTATAGGCACACAATTGACAAATCTCTCTTGAATCAGTTGACATAAGCCTGCGGAAAAACGATTAAACATGCTCCCTTTGGGGAAAATAATATATTTGTTTATGTTGATTCTTGTTTAAACTGTTCAATAATGTTTATCAATACTTTGTGTTTATTCTTGTTTCATCAGATCCTTGAAAATGATCAACGAAGTTGGTCGAAATATTAGAAACTACTGAAAACCAATTATAATTTATATATTATTAGAGATATATCAATACGGACAAAGAGATGGTAAGGCCCCGTTTTCAGATCTTGCGAAATTTTCGTAAGAAATTTTATCATTCATCTCTAAATGAAAATTTTTGTTGCAAAGAGTTACCGCCTATCTCCGATTTACATTGCAAATATTTCATGAATATTTCCTCTACGCACTCCATTTTATTTTTAATGCACTTTTTGTTTTCTACTTTTGTTTGTTAAAATAATGGAAATTTCAAAATTCCGATCCCAAAAAATTGATTTCGTACAAAATATCTTTGGCATATTAATCATGGTTGGACCATACCAGTTTGGCTTTAGGCCTGGAAAATCGACAACCGACCAGATTTTCACGCTACGCCAAATCCTGGAGAAGACACACGAAAAACAAATCGACACCTATCATATATTTGTCGATTATAAGGCGGCCTTCGATAGCCCGATACGGGGGAAACTCTACGAAGCAATGTCTGAGCTTGGTATTCCTGCAAAACTCATACGCCTTTGCAGGATGACCCTGACGAACACCAAATCCGCAGTGAAAGTTGGTAAGGATCTTACCGAACCTTTCGAAATTAAGCGAGGCCTCACACAAGGTGACACCCTATCGTGCGATCTCTTTAACATCTTAATAGAGATTATTCTGAGAGAAGCTGCTGTTAACATGAATTAAACCATCAGCAGCAAAAGTCACATGCTGCTCGCGTATGCTGATGATATAGATATCATTGGACGCACAGTTAGAGAAGTTACTGCGGTGGTTTCGAGAATTGAGAAGGAGTCAGGAAAAGTGGGTCTGACGGTAAATAAGGACAAGACAAAATTAATGGTTTCAACGAACAGGGCCTCCACGCGATTAGACCAAAGCGTGAATGTCGATAACCGTTATAATTTCGAGGTGGTAGACGAATTTATATACCTCGGATCTGCAGTAAACAAAAACAACAACGTCAGCCTTGATATCAAGCGGGGAATTGTGCTTGCGAATAGATGTTATTTTGGGCTAAGCAAGCACTTTAGAGATAAAGCCCTCTCTCGAGTAACAAAAGTCCAACTATACCAGACTCTCATACAACCTGTCTTGCTTTATGGCGCAGAGTCCTGGGTCTTATCGCAAGCAAACGAAACATCTGTAGGAGTCTTCGAGGGAAAAATACTACGAAAAATGTATGGCCCTCGGTGGGGCAATGGTTGTGTGCGCGCCTCTTGTACATGAGATCCTGGGTTCGAACCCTGCTCCGACCACCTTAAAATTTCTTTCGGCGGCGGGCACCTCACGTAGTGACGGCGACACTATCGAGTATATAGCCATGAAAAAGCTTCTCAAAATACCGTTCGGAATTGGTGTAAAACTGTAGGTTCCAATCAATGAATGAAAACTGGAAAGCGCAGAGCTCAGTGATTGTGAGAAGCTCTCCCCTATCCGTCCATGGGATGTAATGGGAAACCAATTTTTTATTTTTTTTAGTCCACAACGGCGAGTATCGGCGACGCATGACCCATGAGCTGTATGAGCTTTATCACGACATTAACATAGTTAAGCGGGTCAAAATAACACGATTTTGATTGGGTTTAACTCAATTTTGTCCCATTTCGTTTGGTATTAGTAATATTAATCTAGCACAACTGCATCCAATCGTAATCATTTGCTCTTTAGGCAATAAATCAGAATAATTCATATATAAAAAATTTTCAATTTAACCTTACGAAAAACTAAATTTTCTGACTTAAGACCTTATTCCCAAACGTCAAAGATATATTGTTGGATTGCTTATAAAATTCTAAATAAACTAGTAGTAAAATTGTGGCTGTCGGTGGTGCAATGGTTAGTGTGCGCGGCTGTTGTACATGAGATCCTGGATTCGAACCCTGCTCTGACCACCTTAAAATTTCTTTCGGCGGCGGTCACCTCGCATAGTGACGGCGACACTATCGAGTATATAGCCATGAAAAAGCTTCCCAAAATACCGTTCGGAATCGGTTTAAAACTGTAGGTCCCAATCAGTGAATGAAAATCAGTGAAAGCGCACAGCTCAGTGCTTGTGAGAAGTTCTCCCCTGTCCCTTCATGTAATGGGAAACCATTTATTTATTATAAAATTGGTCCAAATATGTTACTTCAAAAAAAGTTTAGACACTTCTAAAGACCAGAAAAGGTCACATTTTTATTGATTTTTCCAAAAAGGTGACAAAATTATTTCGCTTGTAAATTGTTTCCTTCTTCCTGCAGGTGCAAATTTTTTTATTTTTCAAACAAGAGACATAATTTAGATCCGTTTAGTGCTCTCTTTGAGATATTTTGATCATTCATTTTGATCCTTCCCAAAATTTACCATTTCATTACCAAAAATTTTTAACTGGCAAAACACGGATTAGAAAATGTATATCCTATTTTATTAAACCCCTATGTTGACTTTGTACCTAAAATATATTAACATCCCTGTGGTAAATAAACTCGTGGTGACCCTTTTACTAAAACAATCCAATGAGTGTTCGAACTCACGGGCGATGTTACATGTTTTTGTTACACGGTACCTGTTCGAATTCTATGAACACATTAGTAAATGTTGCATTGGAAAATAAAAAACAGTGTTCAATCATATTATGATGATGTTGCATTTAAATAATACGAGTGTTAATACTTCCAATTATTTAAAGACCGGTCAGTGCAAGCACATGTATCATTATTTTCTTGATTAATACTTTTTGTTTTATTCCCACAAAAATCAAAGAGAATGTAAAGCAACACAAGTTCACACAATTTTCGTTGCTCTCTTGCTATCTCATTTTTATATACGTATAACCACGTCATTATTGTCTTTGCTCTGAGAGTGCTCCGCACCCACACAAAACAACTGTTCGCTGCCGCTACATCAGTGTGGGTTTTTTTTCGCAGTCTGACAATCTGTGGTTCGCAGTCGGACAAATCTGTGATCTACATAGTGGTGGGTCACCATTATCATTTAGGGGTATGAAAAATAGATGTTGGCCGATTCTGAGACCTACCCGATATGCACACAAAATTTCATACAAAGCGGTCCAGCCGTTTCTGTGGAGTTTAATGCCAAACAATCTGTGCTCGCAGTCGGTCAAACTGTGTTTGGATGTGTTCACTTTGTGAGTTTAGTCCTTACCCGCACCTTTAGATGTTAACACATCAAAAATCCCTAATTTTGGAATATATTTTCCCAGCTTTGGGAATTTCACTATTTTGTTGGGGAAAAAGAAAAGGACCTGTTATTCATTAATTTAGGAGGCATTTTTCTACTTATACAAATCTCCAAATTTCAGTATGATGTCTAAATTAGTGTAGATTTGACGCAATTTTCAATGAGATATTTTTCCTCTAAAAACTACTTTTTTATTAAATTTGTAATTTTACGAGAAACCTGGTTCCCTATATATTGTGTGTTACGTATTATTAAACCCCTAGTTTAGCTTTCAAAAATGGTATAACTTTTGTATAAGAAGTTTATTCTTCTGTTTCATAATTATAATAAGATTTACCTCCCCCAGTAAAAATGCCGTATACCATGGAAGATATATATGTTTGTATATGAGGGCTACATAAAAATCAATATCGATCTGCCCAATTTTTTGGACCAACTAGTTAGAGTGCAAAAAGAGTATAATATTATATAATATAACTAGCTGACCCGGCAGACGTTGTCCTGCATAATATTTCAAGCGATTTGTATGGGAGGTACCACGCCCCTTTATAGTAAATCTAAACCACCCAGGGCGCCACCCAAACGCATACAAAAAAATTTATTCAAATCGGTCCAGAAGTTTAGGAGGAGTTCAGTCACAAACACACGTGCAGTAGAATTATATATATAAAGATATAATATTAATTTCATGGGTAAGATTTTCTTATTTTAGATTATACTTCAACAGACTCACCGTCTTAACGTTTCCCGTTTATAAATGTATCCTTTTTTAATTTTCATATTATTTGTTGTTTTTTTTATGGTTTACTTTTTATATTTTTTGTTTTTTTTCTGCTTTCGTTATTTTCATATTATTATATATTATTCATAATTTCATAATATTTTATTGTTATTATTATTTATTTACTTGTATCATATTATTTTATTTTTTTATGTTATATATATGTATGTATATTTTCACTGGTTATGAAAATCTCTCCCCAATCCCTTCATGGGCTGTAATAGGAAACAATTTGGTTTTCATAAAATATTTGTTATTATATCTGACGTTTTTATTTTTTTTTAATGTATTTTTATTTTTATTTATTTTTGTTGTTGTTCAATTAGTTCTAATGTATAGTTAAATTTTGAAATTTAGTTAAGTTAAATTGAGTTGTTTTCCGAAAAAAATAATCCAGCTGTTTTTAGCTGAGTAAATAAATAAATATAAAAAAAATATTTAACCACGCGATCTATGAACGTAGTTGTGTTGAGGTAGTGTTTCTAACCAAACTATGGTTAACTTAAACCCCACTACGTTCAAATATTACATTATATTAGGTGTGTTTTTGGAACAAAGTTCTTTATCGCACGTTGCGCGATGGGGGCGAAATGAAAAAAATTAAAATAACTTTAGTTTTAACAATATTATGCTACATCCCACTACTATCAACTAAATTGGGTACTTTTGCTTTGGTTTGTGTCTAGACTAACTATATGTCTCACATATGTTGGGAAATTTCTTGTTTAATGGGAAATTTTCTAGATGGAGTCTGTAACCAATATTTAGTATATATTGTAGTTTTGAACGCCATAAAAAATAAATTTACAAAATCCAAAGTGAAAGCAGTTTAAAAAAAGAACATTTTCTTAAAAAAAAATAAATTTTCTCAAAAAAATATACCTATTCGTATTCTTAAACAAAGTACCTTTTCTTAAAAAAAAATAAATCATCTTAAAGAAGTACGTTTGCTTAAAAAAAAAGTACCTTTACAAAAAGTACCTTTCCTTAAAAAACGCAATTTGTTTTCAATAAGTACCTTTTCTTAAAAAACCAAATTTTCTTACAACAAATTGCCTTTTCTTATAAAAAACAATACCTTTTCTTTAAAGGGTACCTTTTCTGGAAAAAACAAAATAACTTTTCTTGAGATAAGTACCTATTCTTGAAAAAATTACCAAGTCTAAAAAAAAATTAAAATTGTTGCCTGTAAAGTCGGTTTTACGGGCGAAGATTTTACGTGACAACGTCTTTTTCTCGGTAGAATATTTATTGATATGAATATAATTAAATTGCACAATAGGAGTGCAATGAACTCACTTGCCCAATGAGTGTTAGAACTCACGGGCGATGTTTTAACATTTATTGAAACTTATGGTTTAGGAAAATAGAAGTAATTTCAACACCATCTAGGTACCTGTGCGATTTCTATGAACACATTATCAAATGTGACATTATAAACAATAAACATATCCTTTATTATAAAATATAAACATTTCTTTTATTATTAAAAAATAAACATTTCTTTTATTAAAAACAAAAGAAAATAATTTACTAACCAAAAAGTATTTCAATTCATCATATTCGCATATCGTTTTTAAAGCCGACCGCAGCTCTCTGTTTCGTTTTGGCTACCTAATTCATATGAAAATTTCTACACACAAACATACACTACACATATCATAAAGCCAAAAAACAAAAAACAAAAAAAAACAAAAAATAATACCTTATCCAATGCAGACTGATCTAAATCAATATTCATACACACGCACATATATACGCACATACATACTTGCTCAGTCGTCATATATATGATGTGCCAAAAAACAAAAACACTCACACCACCGACCAACAGCCACTAGAAGCCAGCAAAGCAAATCGTTTCTGGCACACAAGTAAACACATTGCGTTTACTTGTGTTCGGTGACTCATCGTAACGTTACCGGGCGTTACACTTTTTCATAAGTGACTCCCAGCCGCAACCTAATTTAAGACGTTGTCACGTCAAAAAATGCTTATTTCTTAAACAAAAACATTTTCTTCAAAAAAATACCTTCTCTTAAAAAAAGTACCTTTCCTTACAAATATTCCTTTTCTTAAAAGTACATTTTCTTAAAAATAAAATAATACCTTTTATTTTCTTGAGATAAGTAGCGTTTCTGAAAATAAGTAAATTTTCTCAAAAAAAATAACCTTTTCCTAAAAAGAGTACGTGTACTTAATAAAGGTACTTATTAATGTTAAATATTTTTGTATACAGGACCCTGAGGATGATTAGCGATGCTAATCGAAATATTGGGCAAATTTTAATAAATCTTGAAAAAACAATCGAACCCGCTGGTATTTTCATTTTATGAGATCAAGCCAAACTAATTAACCAGAGAAAAAGTTCTTCTTTGTAAGAAAAATCCATACTCTTATGGCTTTTTCTTACAAAAAGTACATTTTCTTAAAAAACAAATTAGCTCTTAATAAAAGAATTACCTGTCTTTAAAAAAGGACCTTTTCGGGAAAATATAATACATATTCTTACAAATAATACCTAAAAATATACTTAAAAAAAATACATTCTATAAAAAAAAATTTTAAAAAAAGTTTATCAGTTACTCTTTTATCATGATAATGTCGTGATTATCACTCTACGTTAAAAAGGTGTTTACATGAATTTTTACTCGATTTAGTTTTGACATTTTTTTAATCAGAGATATTTTTATTATTATGCACTATTATACATTTCTTTATGCCATTATTGAATTACACCAGGTGATGGCAGGAGGATTTGTATGAATTAGTATCATATAATTCTGTCAGTCAGTAATTTTTTCTATACCTTTATGTGTAGAAATAACTTTTTATTTAATAAAAGATTTTTTTATGCGGAATTTATTTAGAATTTCTTGAAAAATTGTTAGTATTTAGAAAATAAAGAAAGAAAGTAAAATCAGCTGATCATATAACACTACGTCTTATATCAATAATTTTGTATGTGTTGTCATTAATGTACATGTTCTGTGAAGTACGTTTCCTCTACATTCCCATTTCCGTATCATGTTCACACCATCTCATACTGAAAGTGCTTATACAACTCTGCTATTGAAATGATTTGTGACATGATAATAACATTATCGAGATAAATTTACTCGATCTTGGGTACAAAATTGTATGAGAAATCACATGGTAATAGTGTGATTTGTCGATTATCGAGTCGATCTGCAAGATCGGATGCATGTAAACGCCCTATAAAGATTCATTTAAATTATCGTATTTTTCAACTAGTACTTAATATATAGCGAAAGGAACTTCGTTCAAACAGGGTGTCCCCTGGCACCTCATGTGATTTTTATATCCAATGCTAAACAAATTTTTCGGACACGTCGCCACTAAGAGTCATGACTCACTATTACATTTAGGGTTTTATTCTTAAGTCGTGAATCAGTCACTTCGCGTTACTTTTGTGGTTTTGGTAGTTTATAAAACGTCACTGCTCTTCCGTGACTATCTGCATTGAGTTACGTTGTTTTTTATCTCTTCAGCTGTCAAATACAACACGCCAAAATTCCTCGCATTAGTTTAAGAAATTACAAATTTAAAGAAAAATGTCGATCGCGGATGAGCAGATTGAAGTATTTTACATTTCATTGCTTATAAGTAGTTGAAGATTTTGGCTGAAATGTAATCAACGGACAGACCTCAATCTTTTTTAAAAAATAATTCAAAATCATGTTGTTTACACACTGAAATTCGTATTCACATTAATCAAATTAGTAATGGAAAGTTCAAATAAATAATGGGTTGTAAAACTATTATAATTAAATTTAAAATATATTAAAGACATCAGTTGATGCTAAGACATTATTAAACAAAAAATACATTTTAAATACGGCCAAATGACAGGTGTTTTTGGCAAAGACAACTAAATTAATATATAGTCGATTGAAAAGTTTATTCGAAATTGCAACCCTAAATAACCTATATTTTTTACACTTTTTACGTGCATTTCGTTCCTTAAATATTGTTGTAGAAATAGAGCTATATTGTGTGCAGTTCACTCAAGTTAACTTTTTCTAATCTAATATTTGTTTTATATGAGTTGGGCAACTCTATAAACCACAAATATCAATGACAGCTTTCGTAAGCGAACGCAACCGCGAAGTGTTGTATAAACTACCATTTTTTGACTTGGGCGTTCGCGTTGGCTTTTGCGTTTACGTTCACTTTCGGGATTTGTAGAAAACCGCCCTTAGTCTTTGGATCTGCCAAGACTACTGCTCTCCACAAAAAAACTGATTTCACTTTCGGGATTTGTAGAAAACCGCCCTTAGTCTTTGGATCTGCCAAGACTACTGCTCTCCACAAAAAAACTGATACAACGCAAATCATTGGATTTTATAGGGCAGTCTGTCAACACCTTAAGCGACTTGAAACGGTTTTATGCGCCACCCCGTCCAAATGGGACGAAAATTTTGTTTAGCGGGATTTAAAACAATGGAGATTCAATGCTTTCCTTAAACTCAACTACGCATCATTGACAACATGTGGCGGTTTAATTACTATGTTTATTTTTCATAAACGTAGTTGTCATTAACCAATTCATATAAGCTACCAAATAGTTATTATCAACTAAGAAATCTTGTTTGGTTCACATTATTAAAATTATTAATATTCATACGCAAAATTAAAAATTACTACTGTTGGGGAATACTAAAAATTATGGATCAACGTCAAACTGTTAAGGATCAACGTCAAACTGTATTGTCCTTTGTTGCACTATTGATGCTGATATTACGCTACTGTTACATAAACACAGTTTTTCAATTATAATGGACAAAGGAGATATTTGCAACAAATCAAAAACTATTCCACTACGCAAATCCTTTTTCAGCCAGTGCGCGTCAAATGCACTAAAAGCTAATGATTTAAAAAGTTTCCACTTATCAATTTGCTACTGATGGTGTTTAAAGTTCAATGGAATACAAAAGGTTTTCATTGTTGTTGAGTGGAAAATTGTTCTAAGAATTGAAAAGTTTCCCCTGATTTATTTAAAGTTGCTCTTGACTTTCATTTCACACGGCTACATGGTGGCCATGATTTGCCTCCCATCCACGCCGAATGCCTTGAAATTCCTGTGAGTTATCAATTGACAGCAGGTGACTTTACCATGGAGTGTTCATAACCAACAGAGAACGTGCGTGTGTGTGTGTAGTCGACATCCGACATCCGTGCGAGTGGGCTGTTATGTCAAAGGAATCATTTGTATGAACATTCAAGTGGCAGGGAACGTGGTAATATCTCGGTTGGCAGGAAAGGGGTTTCAAACAACAAAACATCTGTTGCATTTACAATTTTCAACACATTGTGTGCCGAGTATTAATCTTTGTAAGACATATGTACTTATGTATGTCTGATCAGCAAAGGAATTGCACGTTTTTGTGTTATGGAACATTTTTTGACATTAGGACAATGAAGTTGCACATTTTTCCAGGAAAACATGTGGAAATTTTTGAAAACTCGTGTGTTTGAGTTATGTTACGTGAAAAATTGTAAAACCTTTAATAATTTAACTTCAGTAACAGTAATAATTGGATATACTTTAATTTGCGCCAGCCAAATCCACTGAGGGTTATTCAACTTTTAATAAAGGCAGCGATTGTTTTTCCATACAAAATGAAAACACAAATAATGTTATAGAATTAATTATAGTATTCAAAAATGTACACAAACAAAGATACCGGGGTTTCGGTTCTTTCGAGAAATTGCATTTATGACTTTCTTAAAGGAAAAAGTTGGTTTCCATCGATTTGGGTGTCTACACTGGATACAAATTGGGCAAATCCTTGCGTTTTATGAGAACAACAAAAGTGAAAAATCACAAACTTCAAAATGTTGGCTGAACGGCACATCTGCGAGCCGGGATCCACAAAAACGAAACAAAAATCAAAATATGGGAACTACAATATGGGGCCACCTAGGGACATCGTAGGAACCATCAAGTGTAGGTACTCAAATAAAAGGTATTCTCCTCATGAATTTAGTGGTATAGTTATTTTTGATGTGCGACGTCTATTTTACAATATTGTATCTGCTATCGAGAAATTTAAAACCATTAAAATATTTCCCTTCACAAAAATCACTTATAACGAAGAAGTACAACCAAAAACAAAAAATATATATCTTTCTCATTTTGAGAAACCTTAATTAAATTAATAAGAAGCATGTGGCGGTATTGTCTTCAAATAAATAATTCCTAAACAACAAATAAATTTCATGGGAATTTTTTTTACACAAATATTACTAACTTTAGCGTTACCCAGGGATTACCTCGAGGAGGTCTTAGTACGTGAATTCTCGCGAGGTTTTTTTTAACTTGAGTTCACGTCCTGCTCACAATCTAGTGTCTTCACTAGCACAGTACAACATTTTTCAGGTCATTTCAGGACTCTATTCTCAAAATTTCAAAAATTGCACGTGAAAGAAGCCCCAAAAAATAAGAACTTCTGCATCATTCGTTTTGTCATGTTGACTGCATTAATAACACTGTGAGACAAAATTTGATTTTTTTCAAAATGATGGGGTTCTGTCAACGGATTCTGGTAGAAAGGTCTAAAAAGAATTTACGTGTATCGGCGTTTTGCCAGATCTGATCAGAATTTTTTTTAGGGCGGGTCAAATTTTCCGCCCCTCGGAACTTTCCTGCAACATATCGGCATGCAAAATTATGTCTTCCTTACTTCTGAGGTACAAAATATGTTCAGAAGTTTTATAGAAAAGATTCAGATAAACATGTTTGTGGAACAAACTGTCGCGTATAACCATAATTTTTACTTGTTTTTGAAAACTCGAGAAAAACTGGTTCAAAATGACGGGGGCGTGGTCAAAATGTTCTACAAAAATTATCGCCATAAAATTTCACTATAAGTGTCCGAACACCCCAAAACACAAATCTTAGCCCAAAACGCATCCCGTCATTTTGGAGAAGTTTGTTGCGAGTTTTCAAAAAAAAAGTAAAAATTATGGTTATAAGTGACAGTTAGAGGGTTAATTTGTTCCACAAAAATGTTTATCTGAATCTGAATCTTTTCTATAAAACTCCATCATTTTTTTTTCTGGTATCGCACAGTGTAATGTAATGGTCATATGAATTTTTTTGCTCAAGTTGGATTTTTAGCACTTTTTCTATATTTTAACACGGATATATCTCGGTATACCGTACGGAATATTTCTTTTGTGTCTGAAGCAAAGTTGTAGATATTGAATAGAAGAACAACCTATCCGAATAAGAACAAACCTACCCGTAAAAAGTGCATCCAGTGCCTTAAAAATCGCAGGAACTCCTAGTTTTTAAAATTTGTTCGCCAATTTTCACCTTTTTTGTTCAATAACTGGATTATAAATACACAAATAGGCTGTTTTCTATTGGAAGTGACTATTTACAACATCCTAGGGACGCCGTCTGGTGTGTACACACCAGCAAGAGTCTATACACCAGCAGGAGTCTACGCACCAGCAAGTGTATACACACCAGCAAGTGTATACACACCAGCAAGTGTATACACACCAGCAAGTGTATACACACCAGCAAGTGTGTACACACCAGCAAGAGTCTACACACCAGCAAGAGTCTAAACACCAGCAAGTGTATACACACCACCAAGTATATACACTCCGGCAAGTGTATACACACCTGTAGGAAGCCTGGGGCCAAGTGTCTCCAAGTCACCACTTTTGTCGACTACTTTGGTGACATTAGGTGTGTTTTAGTTACACCACTTGCTTAGATTATCACTTATTTTGATTGAAGAGCTAAGCGATATTAAGCGGCACTTGAAGTTACCGCTTCCATTTCTCGTCAAAGCAGGCATAAAGTTACCAGTCTGAAAAAATCAGAAAACTGTGTTGGATATCGTTATCGTTAAGCAGAAGAATATAAACATTTGTAAGAATAAGTACAAACCATGCGTTAGAGCAAGACGATTATATGTATTTCCAGTTGAAAAATGCAGAAAGTTTCCAGTATGAAATAGTCAGAAAAACAGTGTTGGATATCGTCATTGTGAGCCACAGCCAAGGAGAAGAATATACACATATTGAAGAATATCTACAAACAATAGTGGTCTTGTTGAAAGCTCGAAAGAACCTCGTAAACTCGAAAACATCGTAAACTTGCACAGCAAACATCAAAACAAACAAATTTCCCATACAAAGCGACTTGCTCAAAAGAGGAAAGTTTTCGAGGCAAATTTGATGCGCAAACGTGGGATGGAGAAACGTGTAAACTTTTGACATTTCGTTGTCATCTGACTAGGATGGATAAATAAGGTGATAGCACTAGAACAGTAGAAAAAGTAAACATACATAATACATGCAATTGCTACTGCTACCACCTTATGTATCCATCTTGGTCAGCTGATATGGTTTTGAGCACAACTACGCTGAGCAACTTTACCTGGTGCCTCATGCAACGGTGCGTGGGAAACCTGCGCTGAGCAAAAGTTCTCGGCTTTCACGTTTGCATGAATGCCGCTAATAACAGTCTAAGTCGATTCTAAAATTTTTCAGGGAGAGCAGTTTAAAGTTTAATATCTTTACTGGAAATGAGGAGTCGGAGATTTTGTGATAACTTTCTTACAGATAACAAGGAAACGAAGTCTTTTACTTACTTCTTTCCTAACATTCATGCAAACGTGAAAGCCGAGAACTTTTGCTCAGTGCAGTTTCCCTCGCACCGTTGCATGAGGCACCAAGTAAAGTTGCTCAGCGTATTTGTGCTCAAAACCATATCAGCTGACCAAGATGGATACATAAGGTGGTAGCAGTAGCAATTGCATGTATTATATATGTGTACTTTTGACGTAGAATACGTCTTACCTTACGGTATGAGGAGTCGTGTCAGGTTTTTATTGTTGTAATCTTTATTTCATTGAATTTGAGGAAACGGCTAGATGAATTTTTTTAAAATTTTTTTTGTAGGTAAATGAAGATGTTATCTTTCGTTTTATATACATTTCATATTGGTTGATATCTTCCTAATATTTAAATTTCTCAAATGAAAATTGTTTAAACACATACACTCAAACATATGTGTGGTGTTTGGTTGAGTGTTTTTGGTTGCTCAACATTGCTTAGGAACATGGCAACATGTATCTAGTAAAAAGTGAAACAAACAGTAAGCTAACGTAATAAAGCTTTTTTGCGAAATCTTCAATAAAGCTGTTGTAATATTAATTTTGAATTGTAAAGCGTAAAGCTTTCACACAACGCTCGAATGCTAATGCGAAGACTCGATAAGGTAAACCTTTTTTAATATTAGGGCGGCCCTCTCAACATTCGCAGAACTTATTTCAATAAAAATATTAATTAAAATACATAAATTAAATTAAGTTTAAAAAAATTGAACATAATATTTTTTTTTTAAACGGACTTGAATCAAATGCCGCTGGTAAATATAAAAATTACAGCAGACAGTTGTCCGAGGCCTTCGGCCACGGACTGTCCCTGCAGGCTGTGTCAGAGACACGGCCATTAAGTTTAACGTAGAATACGCCATCCGATAAGACAGAAAACATATATAACAATAAATGATAAATAATATAAGCAAATGAATTTATTGTTATATATGTTTTCTGTCTTATCGGATGGCGTATTCTACGTTAAACTTAATGGCCGTGTCTCTGACACAGCCTGCAGGGACAGTCCGTGGCCGAAGGCCTCGGACAACTGTCTGCTGTAATTTTTTTTCTACTGTACTAGTGCTAATACCTTATTTGTCCATCCTAGTCAGATGACAACGAAATGTCAAAAGTTTACACGTTTCTCCATCCCATGTTTGCGCAGCAAATCTGACTTGAAGACTTTCCACTTTTGTGCAAGTCGCTTTGTATGGGAAATTTCTTTGTTTTGACGTTTGCCGCGTAAGTTTGCGAGGTTTACGCGTTTACGAGGCTCTTTCGAGTTTGCATGAGGACCACTATTATAATAAATTATAGCTAGTTTGGTGTTTTGGTTACTAGCAAGCAAGCGATGTAACGAAAACACGCCTATTGTTAACGAAGCGTCTATCGTACACTTGTTACATTGCATTTTATGGGTAGAGAAATATTTGACAGCTGCATGGCTGTTCTTCTTCTAGATTTTTGCATTGTGTTATTTTGTTTATTTAAAAACATACGTGGCTGCGCGCAAACTGAAAGTTTTTTCTAAAAAGAAGAAAATTGAATTGAAAAAACAACAACGCGTAATTTGTGGAAGAAAACATCCCACAGAAAGAAACTGTAACGCACAATTCGTACTTTTTTTAGTTTCATGTAATTTTTTCACAAATAAAATATGTATCTAATTTTAACAAAATAAATGCACGTGTTTGAACTTATACCGCTATCAATATTACTAGTTTGGATATTAAGTAAAAAGTTCCAAAAGTGTAGACTAGAATTATTAAAATCTACTACATAATAGGCGTATTTTTGTTACACCTTTTGCTTAGATTATCACTTATTTTGTACGCAAAGCTAAGCGAAATTAAGCGGCACTTGAAGTTACCGCTTCCATTTCAGTCTTAAGCAGACATAAAGTTACCAGTCTGAAAAAAATCAGAAAAGCAGTGTTAGATATCGTTATTCTGAGGTCAAAGATAAAGAGAAGAGTATTCGTATTTACAAGAAACAAGCACAAAGTTGCTAGTATGCAAAAATCAGAAAACAATGTTAAGCAGTTAATGTGGAGCAGCGACTGTGTCAATTTTTTTATGAAAAATTTTAAACAAATTAGCAGTAAATACGATTTTGTTTTTCCAAAAGTTTTAAACTGCAAAAAATATTTTAAATAACTATGACGGAGTTAAGGTACGGTCAGATTGGGCAAATATTTGACGAAAACGTCAAATATTTCTTGGCCCCAGTCTGACCACAAAATATTTTTGTGTGGCAAACAACAAAACAGCTGATTTTGGTCAAACAAAATTATTTGCCATCAACTAAAAATGTGCTCAATATAACCACAGTGTGACAACTAGCGAGCAAATAGTTTTCTCTTTTTTGAGCAAACATTTATTTGATCTTACAAAAGAATTGTAAGATCAAACAATGGTAAATAACAGGTGGTATAAACAGCATGTTAAACTAAACTAAAATAGAGACTTGAAAAATATTATAAACATTTTTAAAAATATTTTGGTAATTTGGTTCAACGGCTATACAACTGTGTACATAGTTAAAAGGGCATAGTTTTAGCTTTGTTAATCAGTACTAACTTTTCAAATCGGATCTAAACCGACTAAGCTGCGACTAATTAGGATAATTTGGCCATATTTAGAATTTTGAAGCTACTGAAAATGTTGAAAATGGAGTTCTAATCTCCTCCGTCAGACCTTTCAGCTTGTCAAGCTTATCAAACTCGCAAAAAAGAATTTAAAAACTATTCGACATTATTTCAAAATTTCAACATAGGATATCTCGATAACTAAGCGAGTTATCAAAATATTTCATTTAATTTTTTGTTTATTTTAACTTCGTTTATAACAAAAATATATTAAAGGCCACATAAATCGCTTAAGGTGGCTCATTCAGCATAATATCTTCCCGTATATCCGAACTTTGGAGGCCCATAACTCCGAAAATAGGGGCCGTCACCAAAATTGGCATTTACAATTTTTTGCTTAAAACAATGAGTTCTACCTTAAACCAGTGAGCTTTTTTGGCTATGCCAGTGGGAGCTAAACCAAAGTTCGGATATACGGGAAGGTATTATGCTGAATGAGCCACCTTAAGCGATTTATGTGGCCTCTAATATATTTTTGTTATAAACGAAGTTAAAATAAACAAAAAATTAAATGAAATATTTTGATAACTCGCTTAGTTATCGAGATATCCTATGTTGAAATTTTGAAATATTGTCGAATATTTTTTAAATTCTTTTTTGCGAGTTTGATAAGCTTGACAAGCTTGAAGGTCTGACGGAGGAGATTAGAACACCATTTTCAACATTTTCAGTAGCTTCAAAATTCTAAATATGGCCAAATTATCCTAATTAGTCGCAGCTTAGTCGGTTTAGATCCGATTTGAAAAGTTAGTACAGATTAACAAAGCTAAAACTATGCCCTTTTAACTATGTACACAGTTGTATAGCCGTTGAACCAAATTACCAAAATATTTTTAAAAATGTTTATAATATTTTTCAATTCTTATTTTTAGTTTAGTTTAACATGCTGTTTATACCACCTGTTACTTACCATTGTTTGATCTGTGTTTTATCTTTCAATTCTTTTCTACGATTAAATAAATGTTTGCTCAAAAAAGAGAAAACTATTTGCTCGTTAGTGGTCACACTGTGGTCATATTGAGCACATTTTTAGTTGATGGCAAATAATTTTGTTTGACCAAAATCAGCTGTTTTGTTGTTTGCCACACAAAAATATTTTGTGGTCAGACTGGCGCCAAGAAATATTTGACGTTTTTCGTCAAATATTTGCTCAATCAAGGTGCAGAATTGACACATATTCAAGAATAACCCCACACCATGCGTTAGAGCAAGGTGATTATATGTATATCCGGTTGAAAAAGGAAGAAAGTTGCCAATATGAAAAAATCAAAAAAACAGTGTTGGGTATCGTCATTGTGTGCCAAAGACAAGGAGAAGAATATAGACACAGTACAAAATATAACCATATACGGACACCACTACGTGATAAGTGTCCAAAAAAAAGACCCGTGTCTCCCAGTTTTGCCCAAAGTCATGCACTTTTCTTGATGGAATTCTCGCAGGAGTCTGCCATAGATTCAGGCAGCCGATACTATCATCTGATGATTTGTCTATTGGTTCTTTCTACCCCACTGGCAATCTGGAATGATAAACCTTAACCTGCATATATGGATCCTCATCTTGGATGGTATTGTATGTATTTATCAGCGCTTATCAGGGGATGTATGTATATATACACTGGGAACATTGAGGGGTTCTTCTGTCCGTTCGACGTCTATCTATCTTTCAAAATGTTCGCTATCGGTGGGGCTCGCCCCCTCTCTTCACTCTCTTCTGTTTCCTCTTCATATATATGGGCAATCAGAATGGGGCAACCGAAATCCGAGCTTAGTGACAATAAGTTCTATACTCTCTCTTATTGTCAGGTACCGTAAACCTAACCTAACCTACATGTGGAGGAAAACCCCAAACCCTGGGTCGGATCGTGCGAAGGGCACCCGTGATACCCACCTTTCCATTCTCTGGCCAGTACAGGCAACCAAACAACAATATCATAAAGCAATATCGGACGGACCCCAACCAGTAGATTATTGTCGAGAATAGGTCTCGTCGTCCTCCGATGGCCCTTTTACACGATGGTATGCATAGCGTTTGAATTGAAACTAAACTTTCTGTCCAGAATCACACCCAGATGTCTCTACCATATTAATACAGTGGTTGAATAAACGGAAACTTCTGCTTGCCGGTGATTAAGATTCTGTGATAAAGTCCTGGAATGAATCTCTGCATATGGAAGAGTATTTGCCTTGCACAACAATTTCCAGGTCGACAGTGAATAACTTTCTGAGTGTGCAACTTGATCCCGCCAACTATAGCAAAATTCTATCCACACTTCGAGTTAAAGTTGTGTGGCACAGAAACGAGGTTATGCGCCTTCGCGTAAGCAATCCACATATCAAATTAATGATTCCCTGGTCCGATTCAGCAGATGTTATCGACTCCGGAAAGACTTTGCGAAATGCACATGCTATATCGCCGACTTCGGCAAGAGCGTATTCCTTCAGGTAAATAGATTAATCTATGAAACTCACTAATGCGGGCAGAGTTGTTTTCGTAGATTTGCCTTTATTGTAAAAGTGCTGGCTTGCGGGCAGCTGAGAAGTACCTACTCCTTATATGATCATCCTCTCCAATGCCTGTAGAAGAAAATACGGGTTTTCCGCTTTCGGAATTTGAATTCTGTCCATAAAACGGAAATATAGGATAGCTTGATACAGCCCATATAAAGTTACAGAAGCAGGTGATTTGTAGGGCTTAAAACTTCCTATTATCTGGTGTAGTGTTTATTTTGTGACGATGTTTCCCGCAACCTGCGAGATGACGTGGTTGTTCAGTGAATCCGGCCGTGCGTCTTCGGGCCAGTTTCCTGGAACCTGTACATTAAGCAGAAGGTCTACCGATTCATCATTCAATGTCATCCATCGGGCGGTTTGTTCCTTCAGATAACCTAGAGTTGTGAGAGTCGTCGAGAGGACTTTGCGCAGTTTGGAAGTCCCAGCCACATTTTCAATGCCTTCGCTGGAATGTTTCCAAGAACTACTCTTTGAAGATTTTAACTCTTTCTTATATTATTTATGTCGAATTTGTTTACCCATTTCAATCTCAATACGGTACTTCATCAAATTGTGTGGTGCTCATTGACGTCCGCACAAAGAACGATACCTATTTTAAACTCCTCTCTGACAACCGTGGGGCAGTATCTGCATCCGGCAAATAGGCTGACGCTACCTTCCGTGAACGTTTTGTAAGTTTATTAGGATTGTGAATACTATTTATTGTTTTTTGCGTTTCTACTAACATACTACTTGTATTGCCATTAGTTCCGGAACTTCCATCTTAATCGGACTTGACAGATATATTTTCTATTTCCATTGGTCAACTTATTTCGGGAATCAGGCGGCGAAATAATTCGTTGGCAAAGTATTTTCTGTCTGTCTGATGGGTTTAGTAACCATGTGAGAAATTGAACAGGCTTTAGGTTTGTTGTTCTGTGTTGCAATATTAGTTACGTTAATCGATTTAAAATAACCAGTAAAACCGATTATCCAATAACAACAATTTTCACAAACCGAAGCACGGTTAATCGGCCGAAATTCGTTTAACCGGTTTCGAATTTGAATACAACCCATTATTTTCGATACAACCCAAAAGGAGGCATCAATATACATAAATATTTTCAAATGATTATCACATTAAGCCCCATATTCAGTTCTTGTGAAATTTTCGTAAGAAATTTTATCATTTATCTCCAAACGGTAAATTTTGCTAGAGAGAGTTACCACATATCTCTGACTTACATACGTTTCAAGTATTTCATTAAAAATTCATCTTTGCACTCCATTCTATTTTGAAAGCATGTGGTATTACTTTTGTTTACTAAAATAATCGAAATGCAAAAATTCCAGTCCCAAACAATTATAAAGCAATTGTTTTCATACGAAATAACTCCGGCGTAACAACCCTGTCTTGATTTTGCCTACGAAATTTTCGCAAAGAGCTGAGTACCAGGCAAATGAAAAATCTTATGGCAACGAAAATTTCAAAAAACTGAATACCGGGCTTTAGATTTAGTCATCATTGAAAACTGTTGTAATATTAAATGTCTTGCCGCCGCCAGGTTACAGAATCCGCCGAAACAGAATCAATTGGCGTAAACCTCTAAAGGGGCCCTTAGACCTGTGGATAAGTTGCTCGACTTCATGTTGACATCAACTTCGATTATTTCACATCAACTTCGATGTTGCCCTTACACTCTCAAACTAGTTGAGGCAACTTCATTTTCTTGTCTGATGTCGAAATGAGAGGTGGTGAGCGCACTGCGAAAATATCACCAATTTGAAGAAAAAACACTATTTTTATTTTCTTTAAATATTTATATATAACACTATAAATCACATTTATTTAGTATATATTTTTCCGATACTGTTCAATTTATTTATTTTTTGGTTCATTTATTTACATTTTGCAGATAATGTGGCCTCATGAACGTTTCTCACCGAAATGCGTATGGAAGTTGATGCAACGTCCCCTTAAACTGGTGGATAAGTTGATATCAACTTCAAAAAATCAAAATGGCTTTGATTTTACATCAACTAGTTTGTACAAACCACCAACTTCACCTTACACCATGGATAAGTTGATGTCAACTTGAAGTCGCTGCAACTTATCCACAGGTCTAAGGGCCCCTTAACTAACCCTAAAAAACTTTCTAGTTAAACACTCGTTGTAAGGAGCGTACATCCAGTGATTTACTTTTCAGTTTTTGTTCAAACTTTTAAATCGCAAGACGTCACTGTTGCCGGAAATTTTTATTATTCTTAGAATAGTGTGTGAATCTGCACATTAGTATCAGTGCAAAACAATATTTACACTTTTGGCAATTGTATTGTATTTGGAATTGTATTTAGTAACCATTGCAGTAAAATGATAAACCGAAAGAAATAGTTTAGCACGTTAAGGTTAGTTTTTAGTAATCAACGGAAGTAGGAAGTCCGATCCACAATAACACCTTCAAAATGCATTAATAATAACTCAATCGTTATACCCCTATAACATTCTAATAAAATTAAAACCAGTATGTGAATTGCATATTAAATATTGACATTAAATCAATTTATTATTGTTTAATTATATTTATTAACAAATCCGTAATCACAAATACAAATACCACCACTACTGGTTATACTCGTAGTCCATTTCCAATAGAAAATACTTTTACTTACCCTCATTTTCTGTGAAAATATTCATAGGAATTTATGTCAAGTAGCCTTCAGCAAGAAGTTGAGCGCGCCCATTAAATGGATAAAGTTGGCCCAATTAAAGTTTAAAGTCAATAGAAGAGAGATAAAGTTAAGCAATGGGCGGTCATTTCATTCAATCTAAAAAAAAAAACGGTCGCAATGGGGTGGCAAACGGGGTGGTGTCTTCCAACAGCTATAGACGGATATTCATGGATCGTTTACTATTTTTTCAAGAGCTATAAAAAGCCTACCAATTAAAGAGTTGGTATAACAGTTTCATTCCGAACGTTTTGCAGTGCAGAGTTTTGTTTTAACAAGTTGTTAACTACATTTCAAATGTGTAAATTTTTGTTAATTTTATTAACTATTACAATGGAATTCCTGTTGGAAGTTCATGGCAGAGCTTGCTTGATACCATCGGTCAGATATCAAAGGTCAGCTGAAGAGGCAAACAGTGGAATAAGACCCCGTCTAGACGGCCGTATTGTTGGAGGTTATAAAATTAATGTTACCGATGCGCCCCATCAAATATCTTTGCAAACATCGGCTCATATATGCGGCGGATCAATCATATCGAAGGACTGGATTCTAACAGCGGCACATTGTACAGAGTAAGAGAAGTTTAACATTGGATAAATTTGCAGAAAATTTTTTCCAACCAAAAACATGTCGCTGTTAACGGAAACAGTTTTTCTGTTTCTTGAAACGAAAAACAGTAATGATTACATACGAGTTGTTCTTGGCAACCAAATCAACAGCAACAACTTTTTGTCTAAATGAACAATCGTCCACAGTTGACTAGAGTTGGGCATTTTAGTTCCTTTCAGTAATCACTCCTTTCAGCTCCGCTCCGGTCCAGGAACTTTTAGTTCCTTGGTTCAAACAAGATATTTCAGTTCCATACAACGTTCGTTCTTTTTAGTACCATTACTAAAATCCCTATAAGGAACTAAAAATTATTGTTTTCAACGCTGTCCATTGAAAAATGTCAGTATAAAGAACCATAAAGATGAAACCATAAAATGCAAATTTTAAAAATTTGTGAATAAAATGAAAAATTATATTAAAAACTCCGGGTGAATTATCGATAGCCATTGTTAAAAAAACATAAAAAATTCGAGTTTAAAATAAAAATAGTGAAGAAATTCCGCATCGGACTCATGACAGATACACAAAAACCAATTAATGAATGGAGCAAAAGGAACTATATGAACGAAAGAGTCGGAACTGGTTCACTCAGTTCCTTTCAGTGAATAGTTTCTTTGAACTAGTACGTTCCGGAACTGCACAACTCTACAGTTGACAGTGATAGTTTGCCCCAAACCAAAAACTGTAACAGTTAATCGCAGTAGGGGATTTTAAACTTAGGGCTATTTTCTCAATGTCCGGTTTCAGTGTATGCTTACTAATCGCTACTTTAATTTATCGGAATGTTAAAGTTTTTCATTTTCTCATACTCCGGTTAATTTAACAGGATGTCAGATATTTTACGGTGGCAACTCTGATGAAATGTATAACCAAAAAAGATGTACAAGTAGAGAAGAAAAAACCACCGCAATTTGGCAACCGTAGTAGAAGAGACCCAAAAAAGTCGACGTTTATGACTACGACATAGTTGTCAGTACTGTAAGATATCAGCTGTTTACTTTATTATTTTTGAAGTAAAACTTCTATACGGAGGGGTAAACATTTTTTAATGCAACGGAACCGGAAGTTTGTAATGTAGCGGAAGCTGTTACGAAGTTCCCCAAAAGTATGCAACGTAAATCATGACAAGGGAGGTGAAGAGTAGAGTTTGACGATTAAAACAAAAAAACAAAAAATTGTACGTACATCGAAGTGCGTACTAGTGCCGGTGGCATGCGTCGTCCCGTCTATTGCACTTTCCGTAATGAAAGTTTGTTTATCCTGCGGTGGCGGCTACCACTTTGCCGGCTATACTCAATGCGTCTTCTCCGCTTGTGCCTTTTACAGAGGGCTTTCGCAAATGCCTCATGCAATCGCATTAGTTTTCACTATTGCCAACGTCAACGCCAAAATCCGCAAAACTTTTGCTAGTTTTTTGCGCGGGATATATTGTGTATACGCTTAGGCAATTGTATAATATTTACTAAATTATTTATATAAACAAAACGCGTATGTCACTAGAAAAGAATTTACACAATCAGTAAAGGCAAAACGTCAAAGCGTTTGCTATTTGCTGCACAGTTGCATTTCTATGGGAGTATATATTTGTTTCAGTGTTGGTAAGTGACGATATTATCTTGATGAATAGAAATGAAGGGTTTTTTGCTGTTAAGTCCCCTTTTCCACTAGCAAATATTTATTTGCGAAGTCTTGACTTTGTAGGCAAGGGGGAGAGAGGAAGAGAAACAAAAATTTGTGAGAACAGTGTTTGCCGTTCTCGCAAATTCTGCTTTGTTCTCTTCGCTTAAACAAATTCTGTTGACATTTTCTTTTAAACTCCTTCAAGTTTGTTGACACAGTTCGTTTGTTTAGACAAAGAGAAATTTAAACATTTAAATAATTTAAAAAATGTATTTTAAATGGACTCGCGACGTGATAGAGAGCTTAATCGTTCTAATTCAGCAACACGAATGTATATATAATAAAATTTGGCAAATAAAAATTTGCTAGTGGAAAAGCATTCGAAAATTTCAAAAGAGAAAAATAAAAATGTTAGATCAGCAGGAGTGGCAATTTATCAGAAATCAAATGATACTTCAAACATTGTAACTTCGAACATGGACATTTTATTAAGACATATTACTGAACTCGATATTGGCCAGTCATCAATTGGTGATATATCTGCTGCTCACTGTGATTTGGACGATGGAACAAACATCATAATGGTAGTTGTTTACATTTCGCCCAATAACACAGTCAATAACATTATAAAGTTTATATATAAAAGACTTATGATTTACGGTCGAGTAGGCTCTGAAGAATTAGGAGAAAATTATCATACGTTGCCACTCATTTTAGCAGGAGATTTCAATGTTAATTTCGCATCCGAAGATGGACAACTCTTCATAAACTTTCTTCGAGATAAATTAGAACTTGAAATCAATAATAACCGAAATGAGCCTACCACACGACATGGAACAACAATCGATGCAGTTTTCTCTAGATTTCTTTCTAATTTTCATTCGAAAACATATGTATCATATTTTTCATACCATAAGCCTATTGTCTCAGTCTTACAATCAACCACAGTAACTACTCATGTATCCGATAATGAAAATAATATAAATAATGATTAAAAATAATAAAACAAATAATAAATAAAAATTCAACTCAAATATGTTTATTTATCAATGGAAACGGAATTTAAATTTAAACATTTGTAGAAAATTATTATATGTCTGTATACATTATACATATAGACATATACAAACATATATATAAACATGTAGATGGAGCTAAAGAAGTTTTACTTCAGTTGTGTGGTCTTAAAGCACACTCTCTTTTTTTTTTTTTTTGTGAAATGGTGATTTGTTCAAATTAAGGAAACAATTTATACAAACAATGAAAAAGACACCGTGGAAAGAACTTCTAATTTGCCGAAGAACACTTACTTGTTGACCTGGTGGAAGAAAGCAAGTCAAATTTAGGAAACCAAATACTTAAATCATAACAACATGAAAACAAAACAGCTGTTGTCAACAGTTGTCAGCTGCATGTATTTATCGTTCCGATATACTACTAACCGGCGTTAGTCATCCTGTTAGCAACAATCAGGGATTTTTTTTTACCCATTTTTTTTTTCTCCTTTTTTGATCGAAAATGTGAAAAAATTAGAAAAAAATTTCTATATCTCGGAAACGGAGCGTCCAGTTGGAAAAAAAACAAATTTTTAAGGGTTTAGTCCCGTATTCAGTGCTTGCGAAATTTTCGTAAGAAATTTTGTCATTTATCTCTAAACGGAAAATTATGTTGCGGAGAGTTACCATCTATCTTTGATTTACCTTGCAATTATTTCATTTATAATACCTTTGCGCACTCCATTTTATTTTTAGCACATGTGGTGTTACTTTTGGTTGTTAAAGCTATGGAAATGTTAAAATTCCGGTCCCAAACAAGTATCAAACAACTGTTTCCGTACGAAATAACTTGGCGTAACAATCCTGTAATTGATTTTGCCCACGAAATTTTCGCAAAGAGCTGAGTACCAAGCAAATGAAAAGTCAGAAAAATTTTCGGTTAATGGAATTTTCGTTATTTTTTATGCACGTACTTCTTATGGCAACGAAAATTTCATAAAAACTGAATACCGGGCTTTTCTAAGGGGTTTTCATAAATTGGTCCAATTCGTATGGAAGATTTTTTCCAAAAAAATAGCCAAAATAAGCGTACCCTGAGGGTAATGTGCAATCGTGATGAATAATTCCCCATTGTCGTGGGTAGCTACCCATTATTTACCCCATTACCCTGTGGGTCTGTTATATGAATTTAGTTTACTTAACTAACAACTTGTCACACTTAAATGCGACTGGATTACTTAAAGAAACAGCTGTCATATTTAACCACAAGAGAAACAGTTAACTGCGACTCGCTTCACTGAGAGCCAAATTTCGGACTGTAGTATGCAGCGTTTACACGGACTGAGATTCGAGGATTAGGATTTTATATCAAATATATACATACATATGATACATAATTTATATTAAATTCCATAAGAAAAAGCACCGGAAATCCCGATAATGCAATAATCTAGTTGCATGTAAACACTGTATAATGTTAATAGTTAAACTTAGTTTAAACTAAAAATATATTTTGAGGTCTACTTTATTTTGTTTTAATTTCAGTTTAGCCAAGCAAAATTTACCAATTGAACATAAGAAAACATTTATCAAACAGATCATTCAACCAACCATTCAAGTTTAACTCAGAAGCCAACAACTAAGTTTTAATATCAGGAGCTACTTGACGAACAACTTTCCACAGTTAACTATCAGCAAAACATCTGTGTTGGTTAACTGCAAGAGGTATTTCTATACGAAAACTAGACTTGTGTCGAACTCGTTCACTAGTTCCCGAACTCGTTCATTTAAGATGCCCGAACATAATGACCCCACATGTAGATTTTGTAAAATTTCACGTGAAATGTTGATCTTAGTACTCGGCTTAACTTCGAACAATTTTCCAAAAATCTTCTTGGAACGAAATTCTTTACACCAAGTTAAATTGTTTCCCTAACTTTTGTCCGCTCTTCATATTACAGAGGCAGAACTCCCGATCGTCTTAAAGTTCGCGTAGGCAGCTCACTAGCAGACAAAGGCGGAGAATTAATTCAAGTTGCTGAAATTGTACAGCACAAGCAATTCAACTATTCTAATGTCGATTATGACTATTCACTGCTGAAATTATCCCGTGAAATCGAATTCGATGACACCAAACAGCCCGCCAAGTTGCCCGAAGTCAAAGATGGTATTATGGATGGAGATACATGTTTCGTTACCGGTTGGGGCAACACTCAAACTATAACCGAATCAAGAGAGTGGTTGCGTCAAGCTGAGGTTCCGATATTCAATCAGGAAGCATGTTCAGATAAATATAAGAAATTTGGTGGCATTACTGAACGCATGATTTGTGCCGGTTACATAGAGGGGGGCAAAGATGCTTGCCAAGGTGATTCGGGTGGTCCATTGGTAAGTGAGGCTGGTATTCTGCTGGGCGTCGTGTCGTGGGGTTACGGTTGTGCTAGACCCGATTATCCCGGTGTGTATTCGAGAGTTACAGCGGTACGCGATTGGATTAGTACAAACAGTGGAGTGTGAATTTATAACATTTTAATAAAATTGCAATTTGAAAAAAATAAATTATTTATTTTTATTTTATTCCACTGTGGCTATTTTATTCCACTGTGGTAGGATGTTCGGAACAAATCAGAAATGAATCCAAAGTGTTATTGAATCTTTAACTCCATGAAAGTTTGCGTTTGCAGTTACTCTTAACAATGTCAATCGAATGATGTCGTTTATCTTGGAATTCATCTTGATCGTGGCGAAAACAAGAAAACTCTGATAAATCTGAGAACAAGAAAACTTAGACAAAGCGGAGTTCAGACAATTAACTTCACTGGCTACTAAACTCACACTCGAGGCTAAGCTTGGATAATAATGTACTCCTGTATACCAGCAAAATTGAGCCAATATGGATGTATGGAATCAAACTGTATGGAAAAGATAGTTCCACAAGTATTGATATTATACAGAGACCTCAGTCATCATCACTGGCACCATGCATGATATATGTGAAATGTATGTATCCATAGAGACCTAAACATCGCAACTGTGAAGGAGAAAATTCTCCGACTGGGAGAAATAAACTAATGATGCACCGAATCTTTTTAGTAACCGATCGGACCGGGGCTTACAAGAACAGAAAGACCGGTCCAAATGAAACGGGTATTTTAGGACCGAAAAACGGTTTCAAAAGAACCGATAATGGTTCCAAAAAGACCGAAAATCGACTACAGGATCTGAAAAAACGGGTTGAAAAGAATCGTAAAAAGGTGTATTTTCATCAAATTTTATATTCTTAGAATCAGTTTCATAACAAAGTTGGCGTGTTATCTTTAATCTTTTACAAAACTGTCGTAGTCGAAATACGAGAACGACATTCGTAATAAGGCTGATGAAGATATTTCACTTAAGCCTCTTTGGGACAGCAATTTGCTGAGAACCGGTTCAAATACCCGGTTCTTCTCGAAACTGGTCCAAATGCCCGGTTTTTTTCGAAACCCGCCAAAATACCCGGTTCTTCTCGGAAACGGACTCGACAAAATATGTGTATCTTTATCTCATTTTATATTCGTATAAGATATTTCACTTTAGCGTCTTTTGTACAGCAATTTTCAGAGAACCGGAACCGGTCCAAATACCAGGTTCTTCTCGGAACCGGTTCTTAAAATACGCTGAACCGCACATTCTCTAATCCGAGTATAAAAAACGGAATGTGCACACCTCAATTATTGTGAGAAGGTCTCCACCCAATCCCTCCATGAGATTTAATTGAAAAGTAAATTAAATTTCGTTCATTATGCTTTGCATACAAATTCTATTTTATTTTACTTCATAAATAAGAAAAGAAAATTAAATCATTAAATAAACAAAAGAAAAATAAAAATGAAAAATGAAACTTAAACAAGCCAACTCTTAGAAGACTCTAAAACTTGTTAAATGTTATCAGATTAATCTACAACATATATGAAACTACGGCCCACAGGTATCGATGCGCCACCATTCTCCTCAATCAAATTGATTGACTTATTCTCCATATCCACTAGCAAAGAGCCATCGTTCAGCAATGATTTACCCGTTTTGTAATCTTGAAATGCAGGCAATTGACGGGGACCCAAAGCGGGATCATTATAACGCCACAGTTTCAAAGTGGACAAATCAGCTGTAAAATCAAATCAATATTAAAAAAATCATTAAATATAAGAAAATTTTCCAAATTTTGTTTTTACCTTTGAAACCCAATATTTTGGCAACTTTTTCTTTTAAACTCTTGACCGTTTCGCCTTCGGAGACAAACGTGTTGACTTGAAATAGACTAGAACGTTCAATGGGATTCGTAAAGGCCACTGAGACGTGAGGAGCTACTGTGAATAAAATGTAAGGCGAACCAGGTCTTACTTCCTCCTTCGTTTTTTCAGGAGCTTCAGCATCATCGGTATGTTTTATTTCCAGCACTTCAATATCCAAAGTATTCTTCAAGTATTCCAAATTATCTAGTAACACTTGACGTTCGTCAAATTCCAAAGAAACTGCCATGGCAGCTAAACCTTTGCCGGCCTCCACCTTTTCGCGAATCATTTGGGCAAATGGCATTACACGTTTCATGAACTTTTTCAGCACCTCCTTCTTTTGTAAAGCGGTAGATATCACTTTATTATCGGGAAGAGAGTTGGTTGGAGTGTAGAGTTCCCGCATTGTATCCAATACGCAAGACTGCCATGGTGGATACGTTTTGGCAACCCACACAACAGCTCGATTGGGTTTTACCGAAGCAGGATCAACTGCCTTCTCTTTGCCTCCTTTGCCCTTGACTTGTAGCAAATTCTTCAAATTCAAACGGAATGAATGTGCAGCCTCCATAAGATATTCTGAGCACATGATGTCGTTTTCATTGATTGAGCCCACTTCGGGCCATAAGGCGTGGACAATGGATTGTTTATTACCCAGAAGGCCCCAAACATGTTCAGCCACATGTGGGCAAATGGGAGCCATCAGTAAAGCTTGACGGCGTATAAATTCAAAGACCAAGTCGGCATGCATTCCCTGAGAGCCACACAATTCACGGTACTTATCACGGGCCAATTGCAGCTCATAGAATCCAGAGCGCAAAGCTTCTTTGAACAACATTTTTTTGTAGAACTCATCTGTCTGTTGGGTCTTGAGGTTCATTTCACTTATGAAAACTTTATCGTTGAAGGTATGATGAGTACCTTTGCGCATGGCGGGACGGGCGGCTATCATTTCCTTAACCCATTCAATAAAAGTGTATAGTCTGAGGATGCCAGCATCCGCAGTGCTTTCCACAAAGTTGGCATCTTCAACGCTATCGCCGGCGTCGGCCAGACACAAGCGCATACCGTCAGCTGAGAACTTGTCCACAGCCTCATGTAGAGTCAAGAAATTGCCGTCCGATTTTGACATTTTGGCGGAATTCAAGAGTAGATGACCATTTACTCGAACCCCCTTAGGCCATTTACTCTCATCATTGGGCCAAATGGCAGCGTGATTGTATAACATGAAGGTTAAATGGTTTTGTATCAAATCTTTACCCGACGCTCTCAGATCCATGGGGTACCAATATTCAAATTCACGTCTTAGTACATCCAAATCTGCTTGTTTCACTGTACAATTCTTGGGGTATGGAGACTCCTTAAAGAATATATAATCCCATACCTGGGCAGTCATATCCTTTGCAGTAATGCCCAAAGGACTTGGCAGTTCACCTCTAAAGGATCCGCCTTGCAGTAGATGCACCACCGTGTAGAACGCCATATAAATAGTGGAATCGGACAAAGACTCAATAAGCCACTGTTCATCCCAGGGCAGTTTGGTGCCCAAACCGTAAGTGCGGGAACAGGCGTATTCATGTAACCAATTGAGGCAGTGTTCAAAGTTGTTTCTAGCTTCTTCGTGGAATGTCTCCATTTGCGACAGAATCTTCTTAGCTTGTCCTTGCCACACCGGCTCTCCATAGTTTAAGTACCACTGATTGCACAAAGCCACCACGCATTGATCACCCGATCTTGAAATGATAGCTTTCTCAGGCTCATAGTAAATGTCAGCTTCCTTGGAGTCCACCAATTGTTTTTGCAAATCCTTCTTAACGTCTTGCACCTTTTTGCCCTTAAACTCACCCACCAACATAACACCATCGTAGAAACCCTTAAGGTAACACAGTTCCTTAGCTTCCGCCAATTTGTCCTTATCATTTTGGGACTGAATCTTAAACAAGTCATAGGCATGTTTGGCACACATGTTACCTAAAGAGGGTACTTCTATGATAGGTGTAGGTTCGTAGGGTAGGACCATTTCATCGGTTATGCCATATTTCTGACGGAATGGCTCTTTCTTTTGCAAATCCAATAAGGCGGCATAATCGTCGGGAGAATCGGAAGGCACTGAGGTAACCACACCAGTGCCTTTATCCTCCTTTATAGACAACATGGGTAGAGTATAGATCACTTTATGAGTTGTCAAAGGTGAAGACAAAGGAGTGCCCAATAAATCTTGTCCCGTCAATTCAGCAATTTCTTCGAGTTTTCCTTCGACAGCGGTAAATCCTTGATATGCCATATTACGAGCAGCACGTCTGGTACTAATCCACACCTCATTGTTGCGTATTGTCTTCCAGGCTATATACTTGATGTCGGGATGTAGCCAACAATTGGTTTGGCCATACATAGTTTCGGGTCTCAAAGTGGCTGCTACCATATAAATTGGAGTGGAAACAGAACTGGAAGATAGTGTTCGTTAAATATGTGAGATAATGTAAATGCGTTCAATTCTACTTTAATTTTGCTGGCTTTTGAAGGACTTTCATTTTTATCAGAGTGTATTCTTGAGGTCCGACACCTTCGCCTGTGGAACGATCGTGGTCCATGCAAGGTTGTCCATCTTTGGGCGAATATATTGTGTAACGTTTGCCGTACATTACTTTGCCACGGTTCTTCAAGTGGACGAATTGCCAACGTACAAAGGAATCAAAAAAGGGATTGACATCGGTGGTAATGAATGTGCGGCGCCAATCAATCTATATCCGAATAAGGGTAGGGTTATCAGTTACATATTTCTTGTGGAATACTAGACATAGTTTATCTAACATTTTATTGTGTAGGGAATATAGAAATGTTCATCGATAATGAAAAGAATAGAAATGTTCATCGATATCGAAAAACCAGTTGGCGTAAGCGTTAATACGAAATTGATAAAGGTTTATGATTTATGTTTTGATTACTTGAGAATTGAATAGATTTTCTGAATAATTTATTTTTATAGGTTTAAAATGTTATCGCCATTAGCTGATGAGGTGGTTTGGAAGAAGCTCGCTGTCATTTTCGAACCAATTCACCAAGAGTCCAATGTTATACTTATTGTTTAATTATGTGTTTAAATTTAATTCCGGCCCATTACTTACGTGAACACCAATCCTCTTCAAATCATTGATAGCCAACGGAGGGAAGTAGTTCAACCAATGTCCAGGGTCAGCAAATTCTTTAATTTCTTCATCCTTTAAACCCAAACTATGCATAATTTGCCATTGATATTTGGCGGAACCAGTTTTTGCCACAGCTTTGCTCTTCTTTCCCTTGGACTTGTCTTTGGGAGCTTCCACCTGAGTGGTATCTACAACAGGCACGACGTCTTCACTGGCAGCAGGAAACTTTGGCGGATAACCAAAGTCTTGCATTTCACGAGTCAGTTTATCAGCACAAGCCTTAATTGGCATGCCGGTACAATGGAAACCAAATGGCCATAGGACACGTTTCCCCTTTAGTCGATGATAGCGTATGGAATATTCTGCCTTGGACAGCGAGAAAGTATGGCCCAAATGTAAACGACCATTCATGTAGGGAAATGGAAAGGTAACATAGAACTTCTCATCCAAAGACTTCTTAGGCTCGAGTGGAGCATCCGTTTCATGGAGACGTTCATTCTCCCAACGTCGTTGAGCTTCTTGTTCGATTTTCTGCAGATACTCGACCTTGAAGGTGCCTTTACGTTCAACGTTCTGGAATTCGTTAAATCTCTATTAATATTATCCACAACTCGCGGATACAATTGCATCAGCATTGACACAGAGTTTGCAGATGGGAAAACAAATCGACATTTGGTAACTCCCATTTTATAGACTTCCCAGCAGTTCCATCATTTACTTACCATTGTGTACGTTAACAGCTTAAATAACTCTTTTATATCACTAAAGCAGATGTAAACAAAGTTAACTTCTTGCAAATTCTTAGTCGAAAAAAAGAATTAATATTGATAACAACAAAGTGCAACGTGTTGTTCCACTTAACCAGATGAAAGAGAATTTGACATATCCTTTGCCGCATTGGTTGTCAGTTGACAAAACAGGGTGATTCGCATTTACACACAAAAAGTGATGCCAACATAGAATAATGCATACATAGAAACTTTTATTCGCTAAATATATTAAACGTCATAGGTACGATGGAAAGTAAACATTGGATGGTGGAAAATATGGGCAATAGTATATATCTATCAACAAAGGGACAACAACCGAATTTCGTGTTTTTGTGGCAAACTAGTTGTGTTAAATACAATATAAATGTATACCAACGGTAAAAGTCAACAAAAAAGTGCAAAATATATTTAAATTGTTCAGTTCTACACCAAAACGACAGGAAAAAGTTAAGTGAATATATTTTGTAACTCCACCTGCTATAAGGTAATTTTAAATTTAATTGCTCTCATTTCCCCAAACCTACGATGAAGAGTGTGAAATGAAACGTCAGATAAGGGAATAAGTTTATCTATGTATGTATTATTTTATGGATGCCAACCAGTAGTAATGTGAAAAAAATACACTAGTGGTCTTCATGAAAGCTCGAAAGAATCTCGTAAACTCGAAAACATCGTAAACTAAGCCCGGTATTCAGTTTTTATGAAATTTTCGTTGCGATAAGTAGCATCTGTATAAAAAATTACGAAAAATGCATGAACCGAAAATTTCGCTCACTTTTCATTTGCTTGCTACTCAGATCTCTGCGAAAATTTTCTTTAAAATTTATTTCTGCCAAAACCAAACAGAATTTTATAACTCATTAATAATTTTATTTAGAATTGTTAATAAATTACTTACCTTTCCTTGTTGTTTATCAATTTAAATTTAATTGTACCGCTCCCTGAAATTGTTCTCCTCCACAAACGCTTTGTTGTTCATCAAAAAACAGCTGATGCGACACTGTTTTACATACAAAAATAGAACACGGCCTATTTCAAAAATTGCCATATGTATTGCATGATGCATTGTTCATATGGCATGCTTGACAGCGTTCACACGACATGCAAACATTTTTCATCTGCAAAAGTAACATGCGATATGTAAAATACATGCCGGGTAAAGTATGCTTAAGTACCAATACACACTGAAAATTCGATAATTCCAAAGTGCGTCTTATCCTTAACTGAATTCCAGTTGCAACCGAGTACTGAGCTTATCAATTTACATCTTTGAGTTTCTTCTTCTGGCTGTCAATAACTGACAATTATAAAAAAATATTTATTTTATAAATAAATTAATAAATGGAGAGCAAAGGAACAAATTATTACAAACATTTGCACATTCGTCGTCACTAGGGGTTTTCCCCCGGGAAATTTGTTACTCCGCGAAAACGGGATTAATTTTTTGATTTCCCGGGATCCCGGAACAGAATTGAAAGAAAAACAAATATAAAAATTGTAAAGGCTTTATTTAAAATACTACTTTTATATATACATTAATTAGTACGTGTATTAAAAAATAAATATAATATATACATACATACATGTGTACATAGGTTAACTTAATAGACTTCATAAAATTATTACGACAGAATATTAATCTTAGGTTTTTGAAACCTATTTATTTGTCTCAAGCTCCTTATAAAAATGTTTTAATACACAAAGCGCATTTAGAGAATCGTTTGAATGTATATTTATTATTTCGCTTGCAGTTAACTGCGACAAAAAACGATATTTCACTTTCCACAGAAGTTGGTTTTATAGTCAAAAGTGCATTACATAAATGTTCTAAATTTGAAATTCTCTTACCAGTTGCTTCAAACAATTTAAATTCCGATTTTAATACGTTTCTAGGATGATTGATTGTCTTAGCTCTTACATTTATTGATACATTATCAATTGCATTCTTGCATTCATTAGAATATTTAAATAGTAAATATTTAATATACATTTGTATATATTTTATAACTATTTCACATGTAACACTGTAAGTACGAATGCTGATACAAGGTGGCGCAAACACTTCATTTATAATTAGATGGCGCGTTCAACAGATTTTTTTTTTGTTTGTTTGTTTATTTATTTGCTTATCCTATACAACAAGATTTCAATCTTATAATTATAGTATAGGAATTAAATGTGGAAGTACAATTAAATGGAGAATTGATTAATAAAATTTAGAAAATTAAGAGTAAATAAAACATTGACATTAGAACCTTCACGCACGCCTTAAGTTGCATTAACCAATCATCAATAGCTGCACGCATCTCATCCATTGGAAAATTGGCTACAGCATGAACCAGAGCTGTCTTAAGAGAATCAATGTTTGGGAAATCTTTTGTGGCAGACCATGTCCTCTAAAACGCTCCACAATTTGTAATCCAGAGGGTTCAGATCAGGGCTTCGAAATTACCATTCTTCAGAGCATATAAAAGCTGGCAAATTGTTTCGAAGCCAGGTTTGTGTCATTTCAGCCTTATGAGCTGGTGCTGAATCTTGCTGGAAAGTCCACGGCTGGTTTTAGAACAGGGAATTGTTAAACGGATTCACAACTGCTTCCAAAACGGTTTCTTAGTCAACTTTGGCCGATGTTTGACCCTCGCCAAGCCATGACTGCAGCTGGATGGTAACCCTTTTCGACCCGTGGGATGTGCTCAGATTTTTCTTTAGGTGATCGTGCATAAACCCTATCATTTTGTTTGTTAAATTTTTCCTGTACGGTACAATTTTTTTTATCCGTAAACAAGATTTTTCTATTTACGTTATCAGCGTACTTTACCAAAAGCCGTTTAGATTTTTCTATCCTATTTTTTTTAAGTTGTCCTGTACGCCGTTTGAAAGCTCCAAGTCCCAAGTTATTTTAATAATTCGACTCATGGACTTTTGCGTGATTTTCATCTCAAATATGTGTGTATAACTAACGAAATAATGTGATATGCCATGAGTGAGTACGAGAGCTCCAAAATTATAACTTCTTACACTACTTATAAACAGGTCACACATACATTTCAGTTGAATTTTTAACTTGAGTTTAATTTGTAATTTCCCGGGAAAACGGGAGCGAAAAATTTCGGGAATTCCCGGGCGGGAAATACCGGGACAAAAACCCTGGTTGTGAAATAATGTTCACGCTATCCAAATATTTGGCTAAACTTTGGCTAATAAACGCCGACATACTTATTTGTACAAACGTCAGTTAATAAATATTTTGGAGGTCAGACGCATGGCGAAAGAATTTGTCACAATTTTCATCCATTTTATGCAAAATCTTTGCGCGTCTGACCTTAGCTTCAAACACTTTATACACTTAGCCTGTTTAACATGTTTTAGGAGCGGAACCAAATGTAAACGAAGCTTTGGAAATTGATTTTTTTTATTCAAAGACCGGTACTCAATTTTTATGATATTTTCGTTGCCATAAGAAGTACGGGTATACAAATAGCTAATATTTCATTAACCGAAAATTTCGGTCACTGTTCATCTGTCTTTCAAAATTCGCTCACTTTTCATTTGCATTTCATTTTCCTTGCAAAATTTTACTTTTTCAATTACTTTTCTTCAGACAAACCCAGCCTACCGTGGTTTACATTTTACCTACTGCCAGGATGATCATGTGTCAGTCGCCCCTTATGGATCAGACGTTGACCAGAATGCAGTGAGTTGAAACTGAATTTTGGTTTCTTCAATTATAATCCGCCGTTGCTCATCCGCCTTCAAAGGACAGAAGAATATGTCCACTAGTTCGAAGATCTTCAGTGACAGGGTTACGTATTAGTGATCGCATATCCAATCAGGCTGTTCATTCGTTTCGCCTTCTCACTTTAGCCAGCTAACGGAGGTTTCCGATAAATCTATTGCCCATGGTATACTGCGTGGAAGTAGTGAGCTGCTTGGACTGCCAATTTGCGTTGGCTAGGCCGTGTTATCAGAATGGATGAAGATCAGCCAGCTCGAAAGGTTTTCGATAACGTACCCCATGAATGAAGAAAAATAAAACGACTAAGACTCCGGCGAAACGACCAAGCCGAAGAACCCCTGAGTATCCTTGGAGTTACCAGCTGGCGAGAAAAGCCGAAGGATAGAACCAGTTGGAGAAATATGTTTAAATTGGTTTATTTAATTGATATGAGTAGGACATCTGATTTCATGATGTTGTAAAATAGTCAATAAAAAAAATGGGACTTGAGAATCGAAAAACCCATTATAATATGGTAAATTGGAGTTATCTGGGACCACAGATGTCGCTCCACAAAAATAAGGACACCAGTGTATCTGTAGAGGAAATACCTTTCAATTGAGTATCCACAATTGCCAGATTCTAGTCGTCCTCGATGCACTTGATTCCGCACACTTTGAGGCTCATAAGCCCGTCCGTAAAAAAAAAATATTTTTCGTGTTCTTAATTAATTTTTCTAATTTCGGGTTCGTTTTATCAAGTTGCGAGCCTTGCCCGAACTCCTGCAACTCAGCCAAACCTGAATCCACCGGTTGCAAATTTTCAGAAAACTAGGAGTCGGTGGATATCCAAAAAATAACCGGTAGATCGGTTTCGATTATCGAATACTCTAGTCGTGGTAGAAATATCTATTATGTAGTTGCATTAGAAATTCCTTGGTTAAGCTGTCAAAATTAGCTGAGTAATACAAAAACACCATGTACACAAAATGTGAAAAATTTAATAAGCTTGTCTTACTTTATACACAGTATATCGTCGCTGCGCCAACAAAAAGGGATATGTGTATTTTTTTAGAAAAATTTCTATTGCACAATTGAAAACCATTTGTATTTATACATATGCTCACGCAGCTCTTTCCTGGTATTTGCATCGGCTTCGAAGTTTATGGTACCGACAAAGACAGAGTTGTAGAACAAATGTTTTCTTAGTTTTGTTTGGTTTTTTCGTTTTAGTTTATTTGCTTTCCTGAAGAGTTAATAAAAAAAAAATTACAGCAGACAGTTGTCCCTGCAGGCTGTGTCAGAGACACGGCCATTAAGTTTAACGTAGAATACGCCATCCGATAAGACATAAAACTGCTGTAATTTTTATATTTACCAACGGCATTTGATTCAAGTCCGTTTAAAAAAAAAAATATGTTCAATTTTTTTAAACTTAATTTAATTTATGTATTTTAATTAATATTTTTATTGAAATAAGTTCTGCGAATGTTGAGAGGGCCGCCCTAATATTAAAAAAGGTTTACCTTATCGAGTCTTCGCATTAGCATTCGAGCGTTGTGTGAAAGCTTTACGCTTTACAATTCAAAATTAATGTTACAACAGCTTTATTGAAGCTTTCGCAAAAAAGCTTTATTACGTTAGCTTACTGTTTGTTTCACTTTTTACTAGATACATGTTGCCATGTTCCTAAGCAATGTTGAGCAACCAAAAACACTCAACCAAACACCACACATATGTTTGAGTGTATGTGTTTAAACAATTTTCATTTGAGAAATTAAAATACTAGAAATATATCAACCAATATGAAATGTATATCAAACGAAAGATAACATCTTCATTTACCTACAAAAAAAAATTTTAAAAAATTCACCTAGCCGTTTCCTCAAATTCAATGAAATAAAGATTACAACAATAAAAACCTGACATGACTCCTCATACCGTAAGGTAAGACGTATTCTACGTCAAAACACATAGGTGTTTTCGTTGGTGCAGCGACGACATGCTATAAATTGTATTTTGATTGAAATTCTTTGAAAATTTGACAGCTTACCCACGGAAAAGACGAAAAACCATAAATCAGCTGACGCGTTTACTCGATAGATAATTCTACAATGAGTAGTGGATATACAAAAACCCGATGGACTTTTCGATTTCTCGTTTGTATTAAAATAATCGCTCGATTGATAACACGGTCTTATCTGAAATTTTCCTGTTATCCAGCACTGGGACGCTACATTTTTCTGCCTTTTCCAACACAGGAAATTATTATGTAAATATTAACTTGGCAGCACTATTAAATGTTTGTTATGACGGCCGTCAGCTGTCAATTAAACGTTTACAAAAAATTTAATTTGTAAAATTCTTGCGTTTCGTGCATAAAATCGTATTTATTTATCTGATCCTGCGTGAAATTTTATAAACAAAAACATTCACCATGTCGTATATGTTACCACATTTACATAATGGCTGGCAAGTGGATCAGGCTATACTCTCGGAGGAAGACCGGGTTGTGGTAAGTCGGTCAAAGACGGCTAACAAGGATTTTTCTCTAACGCCAACGATCTTTTCTAACAGGTAATTCGTTTTGGACACGACTGGGACCCCGCCTGTATGAAAATGGATGAAGTTATGTACAGTATTGCCGAAAAGGTCAAGAATTTCGCAGTCATATATTTGGTGGACATCAGTGAGGTGCCGGATTTCAATAAAATGTACGAATTGTATGATCCCTGCACGGTCATGTTCTTTTTCCGCAATAAGCACATCATGATCGATTTGGGTACGGGTAATAATAACAAAATCAATTGGCCGCTGGATGATAAACAAGAAATGATAGATATTGTGGAGACAGTGTATCGGGGAGCACGAAAGGGCCGTGGTTTAGTGGTATCACCGAAAGACTACTCAACCAAATATAGATATTAAGCGGCACTGGATGCAGTTGTATAGGAATTAAGTTAGGATAAGTATCTAATTCTTTTGTAATAAAAGGCAACTTGATAAAGGAAGTTGAAAAGAGTTTTGTTCAATGTAATAAAGCAAGTACATGTGCTGCAAAAGGAATCCATGTGAAAATTTGCACAAAATCGGTGATTTGCTATTAATTTCAAAAGAAATTTTGACTGAATTACCAGATTTCGGGCACGGCTACAAACTTGATAGAAAAAAACGAAATTAGTGACGAATATAAGAACACGAAGTATATATATTTTTTGTTGTTAGGGACAACCAGAAGCAACCAACTGTGGATGCTAAAATGAAAGGTATTTTTCTCACAAATGTAATGGTATTTTTGTAGGGTGACAATTGTGGTCCCATATAACCCCAATTTGCCATATTAAAGTGGGTCTTGAGGATCGGAAAACGACAGCGAGTGACGAACCTGCTTTATTGCTAGTCTTTTTTTGAAAATCTTAAAGGAAAGTTTTGCAGAAACTTCTTCAAGATTTTTTTTTAAAAATGAATAACATTTAAATAATTTAGATTAGTAAAATATGCAAATACCCATCTTAAATTCAAGCAGGATTTTTAAATTTATAAAAGTTTTATGTGAATATGAATTAAACTTGTAATTTTATATTAAACACGTATTGCAAATTGGAATATGATGTATATTTTAATCTAAACAATAAACGTGATGGACGAATTTAAATACAGCTTTGATCTTGAAACACCAATAAGAATACTCAATTAATCCCTAAAGATCTATGCTATGCTATGCGAATAACCCAGATGCCATCCACTCCTTTAGGGAAATATCGTATAAGCGTGAGGTAGAACCAGAAACCGTCAACAAAGTCTTGGCAAATTGGACTGACCGGATGAGCTACTGAATAAAATCCTGTTCCATAAATAAGAGGAATATTTTTAATTTCTAATAAAGCCATAATGTACCAAACATATTTCGCCAACCAGTTCGACCTTTTGCTTTATCTCTCCAGTTCGCAGGGATTCGTCAACCTGATCCCTCCAGCGGTGTATTGGTCTTCTTTCGAGTTCGGTTTCGAAAACCCTTCGTGCTGGTTCGTCTTCATCCATTCTACTGACATGGCCTAGCCAGCATAATCGCGTTATTTGGATATTTTGATCCGTGCGTCGCCGATACTCGCCGTTGTGCACTATAGGAGCATACATTTTCAGAGTATTTTTCTCTCGAAGACTCCTAGAAATGTTTTGTCTGTTTGCGATAAGACCCAGTATTCTGCGCCATAAAGCAATACAGGTTGTATGAGGGTCTGGGAAAGCTGGTATTTTTTTTACTCGAAAGAGGGCGTTATCTCTAAAGTGCTTGCTTATCACAAAATAACATATAATACGTAAGCACAATTCTCCGCTTGATCTCAAGGCTGACGTTATAAATATATAAATTCGTCCACCACCTCGTTATCCACGTTCACGCTTTGGTCTAATCGCGTGGAGGCCCTGCTCGTTGAAACCATTATTTTTGTCTTGTCCTCATTTATTGTCAGACCAACTTATGCCGACTCCTCAATTCTCGAAAAAACCGCAGTAACTTCTCTCATTGTACGCCCAATGATATCTACATCATCAGCATACGCGAGCAGTATGTGACTTTTACTGCTGATGACTTTATTCATGTTGACTGCAGCTTTTCTCATAATGATCTCCATTAAGATGTTAAAGAGATCGCATGATAGGGTGTAGTCTTGCCTGAGGACTACTCGCTTAGTTTCGGTAAGATCCTTACCAACTTTCATTGCGGATTTGGTGTTAGTCAAGCTCATCCAGCAAAGGCGTATGAGTTTTGCAGGAATACCAAGATCAGACATTAATTCGCAGAGTTTATCCCGTATCGGGCTATTTTAAGGCCGCCTTATTATCGACAAACAGATAATAGGTATCGATCTGTTTATCGTGGTCCTTTTTCCAGACTTTGGCGTAGCATGAAAATCTGGTCAGTTGTCGATTTTCCAGGCCTGAAGCCTGTGGAGAAGCTCCCCTAATCCCTTCATGGGATATAACGGGAAACCATTTATTTATTTTATTTAAAGTCACAGTGGTATGGCCCAATCAGATTAGTGATAATTGGTTTTAGTCTTTCGCACGTTATACTTGATAAAACCATTTATTCTATGGATAAAACGCTTATTCCACAGTAGTTGGGCAAAGAGACTTGGGTCATCGTTTTTAAATATGGGACATAGTACATTGAGACTCCAATAGCCGGGCATGCATTCATCTAACCAAATTTTTACTAATCAGCTGGTGCATGCACCTTTTCAGCTTATCGTTGCCAGACTTACCAGCTCCGTCGGAAATGCTTCGGGGTTTGTTGTTTTAAGCCGGGTAATAGCTGTTCTGACCTCGACGTCGTTGTCCAAATTGTGATCGATTGTCACATCGTCATTGGATATATCAGGTACAAGTAGCGCGGAGAAATGATCGATGTATGTATATTCCCAACATGATCTGCATATCTGCAATGAGATTTCCGCCCTTGTCTTTACAGAAGGGGGCAGTGAACCATGTCCATTAGTTCCGTTTTTAACAGAATTTTCGGGCTTCGTTCTTCCTTTTGTATGTCTCAATTTTATCACTCTAGCGCTTTTTCTACTGCCGTTTCTTACGCCTTAGGTTTACCTCCTATAGGCGCGGGTAGGGACTAAATTCACAAAGTGACTACATCCAAACACAGTTTGTCCGACTGCGATCACACAGATTGTTTGGCGTTAAACTCCTCCGAAACGGCTGGACCGATTTGAATGAATATCGGGTAGGTCTCAGAATCTCCCAACATCTATTTTTCATACCCCTAAATGATAAGGGTGACCGACCCACCCACAGAATTGTCCGACTGCGAAACACAGATTGTCATAAAAAAACACATTGATGTAGCGGCAGCGAATAGTTGTCTTGTGTGGGAGCGGAGCACTCTCAGAGAAAAGAGAATAATGACGTGGTTATACGTATGTATATAAAAATGAGATAGGAAGAGAGAAACGAAAATTGTGTGAACTTGTGAAGCGTATTGACGAACATAACAATGTATGTATTTACATGGGTCTGTTGCTTTGCATTCTCTTTGTTTTTTTGTGGGAATGAAACAAAAAGTATTAAGCAAGAATATAATGACACATGTGCTTGCACCGGGTCGTTAAATAATTTTAAGTATTAATATTATTTAAATGTAACGTCATCATATGATGGAACGCTGTTTTTTATTTTCCCATGTACCATTTACTAACGTGTTCATAGAAATCGAACAGGTACCGTATAACAAAAAGGTGTTAACACATCGCCCGTGAGTTCGAACACTCATTGGATTTTTTCTTTATACCGCTCAGTCGCAGCCTGCGTTGCAATTGACTGAAGCATTGCCGTATGTGCAGCGTTCTTTTTATGATTTGCAATGCGGCACTCTTCATCGTACCATGGTTTGTTGCGAAACGGTTGTTGCTTCAGGATCGTCATCGGGAGGGGATAGGTTCTGTGCCAAAAATGGCGCCAGCTTCCTTGAGTAGACTATGACTACATCTGGTAATTGCAGCTTTACGATGTCTAGCTTTCTCTGCGTCTGGTTTCGCACGATTTTCGCTCTACTTAATTTTGTGCGAACCTTTGCTGATCTATTACACTGGATGAGTGCCTTTCATCAATTACTACGTGATGAATTTGGTTCTTCGCTCTTTGATTAGGGGATACCCAAGTAGCCATGTCTTTATGCTGGAATCCTGTACCGCAAATTCTCATACCGTTGTCGGAACTGTCAGCATGTAGACTGAAATTGCCAATAGTTGGATGAAACATATTATCTTTAGCATTAAAATCTCCTAGCACAATCTTAATGTCATGCCCAGGGCAGCGGTCATACATTTCCTCTAGACGATAATAGAATATGTCTTTGGCATCATCATCTTTCTCTTCTGTCGGGGCATGCACACAAATTAGGGAAATATAAAAATATTTCGCTTTTATGCGGATTGTGTCTATACGTTCACTCACAGGATTGAACCCAGAGGCTAGATTTCGCAGTCTTTTGCCAACTTCAAATCCGCAACCAAATTCATGTTTTTTTTCTCATGGTGTAGTATACGTCGCAGTTTTTGTTTCTTGTACAGACATGTCCTGTCCATTGCATTTCCTGGATTGTGGTAATGTCAGCTTTATAACTTTCGAGGACATCTGCCAATTGGATACTTGCACCGGATCTATATAGAGTTCTTACACTTCAAGTGCATATTCGTAAATCCTGGTCCTTATAACGTTTGCGGGGGACTTATGTTATGGGGTTGTTTATGTTTTCTTATTCGTTTTTGTATATCCTCTGCCGCTATGAACGGTGGCGGGAGGCAAACCCAGTTCACCGGGTTTTTGCATTTTACCTATTGCCAGGATATTCGATTGCAGCCGCCCACTTTGGTTCAGACGCTGGCTAGGATGCAATATGTCGAACCTGGATTTTCTTCTTTTGGTTTCTATCCGCCGTTGGCCCATATATTTGGCTCATCCTCTTTCTAAGGACAAAAGAATATGCCCGATGGCTTGATGGGCTTCAGTGACATCAGTCACCTACTAAACCTGAGACATATCAGTGATCGCATAACCAATCAGGCTGCTCACCTTTTTCGCCTTCTCACTCTAGCTAGCTAACGGAAGTTTCCGATTAATACTGCGTGGAAGTAGTGAGCTGCTTGGTCTGCCCTATGAAAGAATCATTTCTGGCCTCTCCAAAGTGAATGGCTATCAGAAACTTTTCGCCTCCACGGACAGTTCCATGTCCCATGATTTTACCTTCTCGTAATTTGACCTTGATGAGAACGTTCGAAAGCTAAATCATAGACGAAATTAGAAAATAGAAGTTTATTCTCTCAATAATATGAACTTCATAGGTTTGCTTGTATACATGGGTTTTTTAATTTGCATTGGATTTTAATTTGCATTACTTTATCTAATGCAAATGCAAAAGAATTACCATTGTTCACAATGGTAATTCAAAAATTTTGAATTTGCATTTGCTTGGGCAATGCAAATGCAGGTTGTGGAATCAGATACCAGTTGTAATGAAATATGGGAATGCTTTTAATTATTTTGAATTTGTTTGACTGCTGGCAATTCTGTTTTTAAAGTATTTTATATGTAGAGGTGTGTGGCTTTAATAGGTATTGCCTCGTAGTACTTTCAAATTTATAAACATGTACTGTATAAAATGTTTGAAAACCAAAATTTCCAGATATGAAGGAAATGCTATGAAAATAAGTATAATTGCCAATGGTACTGAAATTTTTTTGAATTTGCATTTGGACAGGAAATTCAAATTAAACAACAATTTCTAATTACCCCAGCAAAAAAAGAGTATACCAAGAAGTAGAATTTTCACCACAACTCCTTGGTAAGATGTAGTGCTAATTTAGGTGCAGAAGTACTTCTTTTAATATTGGGTTGTCCAACGCAGCACTACTTCTTGTTTGACTGTTTGGAAGTGCTGTTTATGCTAAAATTTTTATGCTATATTTCGTCCGCAAACGAGCAACCAAAACTATTATTTCAACAATTTGTAAATTTCTTGTCATCTGAAACTTGGCAACAAGTGATATGCTATTAAAAAGTTCTGACTTTAAGCAACAACTTTAGGGTTTAAGTAATTATTTTATTAATTGTCCTTTTATTAGTACTCCAAAAGCTCCTGTCAACAGGTGTAAAAGAAAGGAAATGAAAATCAATTTGAAAGAAAGTAAATACAAATTAAATACAAGTAATATATTTAGGCATCTTTGTACTTGTCCACTATCCCTTTAGCTCTTTAATAAATTTGCATCATAATACTCATAATGGATGTGATGCAAATGTAGATTTTTCGGAGTTGTTATTGATCAGCGTCAAAATTGCATTAAATATGCACATAGTGTTACAGAAGATGTACAAAAATAATAACATCTACTAGAACTACTTCATTTTATTTTTGCTGGGTACCATATAATTAATTTGCCCCATGTATGATGTAAACGCTCGATGTGTCAAGGCATGGATTCAATAATACCAGATATAGGCATTAGTACAAAACCTCCAACAAAAACCGCATTTCGCGTTTGTGTGGCGAAATTGTTGTGCTAAATCAAAGAGCAACAGTAAAGAGCCTCTATTACTCTCTATTAAAGCGCAGCGTATGTATGCTGAAGCTTTCCCCCAAAGAGATGTTCCCCACCACACCGTCTTCAACAGTACGTTTGATCGCCTTCGTGAGACAGGTTGCGTTAATAAATGCAGGGGTGACAGAACAAGGGGCTTTCAGCAAATGCATTTATCTTTGAGATTCAATAACTCGAAGACGGTAGGGGTTAGAACAGTGGTGCAGAACAAAAAATATTCATATTGATCCAAGCTATTCAAGCGCATTCAATTTGTTGGAAAGTTTTTGGAACACCCTGAATATATTATACTAACGACAAAAGTAAACAAAAATGCAAAATACATTTAAATTTCACAGTTCTATACCAAAACGACCGTTAGTGTGCGCGGCTGTTGTGCGAGAGAACGTGGGTTCGATCCTTTCTCTGACCACCTCAAACTTCTTTCTACGACAGTCACCTAGCTTAGGGACGGAGACACTATCGAGTAATAAGCCATGAAATAGCTTTTCAAAAAACCGTTCGGAAACGGTGTAAAACTGTAGGTCCCAATCAGTGAGTGAAACCACACACTTCAGTGACTGTGCGAAGCTCTCCCCTATCCGTTCATGGTATGTAATTTTTGTACCAAAACGACATGAAAAAGTTAAGTCAACAGTTCTTGTAACTCCACCTGGTGGAAGTTAATTTTTGTCGAATATCTCTTATTTGCATAAACCTACAACGAAGAGTGTGAATTGAACGCCAGATGAGAGAAATTGTTTTATTTGCTCTATGATTTTTCTGACTACTACGAAATTAATTTACTTCGCACGAAGGCTGTGTACTACATAATATATAAAGAGTTAACAATTCGTTCAGAAAATTTATGACATTTGGCCTGGTGTGATATGAACGTTGGATAGAATTGCTGCATTAATAATACCAGGTAGAGGTAATGATTCAAACCAACCAACAAGAAAACAACCACGGCATTTTGTTTGTTAAAATTATTGTGTTAAATACAACACGAATGTATACTAACAATAAAAGTTAACAAAAAAGTCCAAAATACTTTTAAATTTCACGGTTCTCAACCAAAACGACATTGAAAAGTTAAGTTAAGCCGACTAGCTCCAATCACACCGACGTCACCACGAAGAATGTGAAAGGAAACGTCAGATGAGAGAAATTTTCTGCCTATAAATTCCATAAGTCAAAGTCAATTTTCAAAATTTTTTTCTTTATTCTTCATATATTATTGAATGACTTCTTTTTGTTTATTAAATTTTTGCTAACATTTACATTAATTTCATTATGGTTTGGTTTTCTGTTGTTATTTCTGTGTTTCTTTGGTTTCAAAATTCTTCATTTATTTGTTTTAAATAACATTTAACTAAAATTTTTACTCTTACACAATTGTTTGGGGTTTAAAGTGTTTTTTCTTCAACTTATAGAAATACAATTTTTGATTTTTATTGATTACATCTTTCTTCTTCATTTTATAAAGTTTATTTTTATTGATTTTATAGTTGCTGTTATGTTTGTGTAATAATACCCATTGTTTGACCGGAACTAAGTGGCTTTGTAATATTATTTGGTATAATTCTTTTTTAGTTTTCTGTTTTACATAATTAAATAACATTTTTTGTTTGTTACTTTACTTAACTAATTATTATTAATTTTTTTTAATACTTCTTAAGGTTTTCTATTTAAGTTTAATTTAAAAACAAAGTTATTGAAAATTGAAACAAAATTTTGAAAAAATTAAACCAATTAAAATTTCTGCTAAAAAAAATGTAATAACTCTGAGAACAAATGAAGGTTTACTGTCTGTCGCTTCCAAGATTGAACCAAAATTCAAACGCCAAGATTTAGCAGGTGTCGCGATTTCATTTCCATACATAGATGAGTTTTGTACGGCAAAAGCATAAACTAATGGGGATAGCAACCGAACCTCAGTTGCATTGTCAACTGACAACGCCACTGAAATAAAAATTACTATTACGTATGGCAACTTTGACCAGTTACCGTAGGTAACAGAGTTTCCCGTCGATAACAGAGTTTTGACACTTCGTCAACTGTAAATAATGTAAACAAACAATAAATCTAAAGTGTGAGAAATAAACGTATCTTTAGGAAGAAAAGAAAAAAAACTTTAATAATAATAAGTTCAGTGGAATTATTTTTTGACGAGGAAGACAAAGTACAAAACGAGGCATCTATTAGAAGACACTTACGAGACAACTCTAATCCTTTAGCATTGCCGGTTACACTGAGTAAATGTTCTTGCTGAGAATAATTGTTAATATACAATTCCGATTTAGGTTCAAGGCATGTTTTCGCTTTCCAAAAGATGGAATAGTTTATTTAGTGGATATTTTGGAAAATGACTTTAAACGAAGTCATCGGCCGACAGCAATGCCCCCACTCTTAAAAGTTTGGGCAGCTTTAAGGTTTTTTTGCGGAGGGAAATTTCCAAAAGTCCCATGGCAACGACTTCAACCTTGGCATGGGTCAACGTACGTTGTCGGTTGTTTTGAAGGAAGTTGGAAGTTTTTAAAATGACTAGCAATGAATCATCATTCCCTTTAATTTGAACCATAGAGTAAATCTTAGTAGAGACAATATTTGGCTCATCTGACGTTTCCTTTCACAATGCGGTCGGTGTGATAGAGAGATGTTTGACGAAAAGTAACATACACCAGGTGGGATTACAATAACTTCTTGCTTTAATTTTTCATGTCGTTTTGGTGAAAAACTGTGAAATTTAAATGTGTTTTACACTTTTTTATTGACTGTTATTGTAGGAATACATTTGTGTTGTATTTAACACGATAATTTTAACACACAAAACGAAATGCCTTTGTTGTTATTTTGTTCGTTGTTTTGTACCATTGCCTTTATCTGGTATTAGTAAAGCAATTATTTTCAACATCGAACGTAAATATCACACCAGGCCAAATGTCATAAATTTGGTGGGAGAACTATTGGGTCTACTATAAGTATTAGTCTATGATTTGAACACACACACTAATACCCCTATTCTGTGTATGTGGTAACCATAGACTAATACTAAGATTTACTCTATGGTGGTAACAATCAAATTGTAACGACAAAATTGTTACAAAGTTGTCACCATTGTTTGTATCTGGTATTCTGGCAACACGGTGACAACGAAAAATTCCCCTCGTAACAAATAATTCACCTCACAATAACAGGTTGTCATAACCAGAGACAACAAAACAAAACCATATGGTTTTCTACACAAAATGAACGCGGCAAAAAAGAAAAAGTAAGTATTAAATATATTTATATTTTATTGAATTAAATTAATACATTATTATTTAGGGAATTTGAGAGCACAGCAAAGGCACAGTTGGAATGCTATATTGCCTTCCTCAGGGTACATCTAGGGATGCTAAGCGGAAAGAATACAACTTCGCATCCGCGCCAAATAGAAGAAGTAATTTACTTTAGCGCCAACTCTCTGATCTACAGTAAAATTTCACTACCGACAAAAGCTTCTGCGCTAAGTTCAAAAAGTTTTTTTCCGCCCAGCGGTCGGTCCAACTTCTTGAGATACAGGCCTTTAAAGCTTGAATATATAATCGTTCGTATCTCCGGTATTTATAATCCAATCTGGTTGAAATGGGTATCATTTGGGAAAAACGTTTTTTAACCTCACTTTTCTATTATACTTATTTGTAGACAATATAACTTAGCCTTTTTAAAGGCATATTACTCACCAATATCCCTTCAAAGAGCGGAGATATTTACGTTAAAAATTTTGTAATACATTTCGCGTTTTTTCAATCATTCTAACACAAAAGCAATTTCTTTCTTCTTTCTGCTCCATTTCCATAGAAGAAAGTAACAAAAGTCCTTCCTTCATTTAATTATGCCCTCTTGTCGTTTTGGAACAAAATATAGTATTAATTTTTCCCGTATACAGTTTTATTATTTACTTGTAGAATTTATAAAATGTTTTTGTATCAATATTCCGGCAAATAAAACAGCTGTCACTCGCTGTTACCTCCTCTTTGGCAGGTAACAGTTTTTGTTACTTGTGTCACAAAAAAAAAATGTGTCAGAATACCGATTTGTGACAATTGTCACATTGCTGTCGAATAGTAACCGTGGTGACTTTTGTAACCCTGGCAGAATTGGGCTGTAAATGTCAAGACATACTATAGTATGGTAAATTGGGGTTATATGGGTGCACAGATGCCGTTCCACAAAAATAAAGACACCATTCAATTTGTGATAAAAAATACTTTTCACAGTTGCCTGTTGTCCGATAACAAAAATATATTTTTCGTGTTCTTATAGTTTTCTTTAATTTCGTTTTTTCATATGTTTTGAGCTGTCCGAGTTGCCGCTACTAGATTCTATTTGTCCAATGTCCAATCGACGGAAGCTCTCTCTCTCTCCTGCTAGAGCAGAATACCCGCCCTCCCGAAAACCCAGATGCGCAGTGGAAGCACATCTCCCATTCTTTGGAAACCACTGCAAGGACTGAACTTGGCTGTCAAAAACCGCAGAAGGATAAGCCATGGTACGACGAAGAATATCGTATTGCAACTGATGAAAAAGACACTGCACGTATGGCAACGACACAGTCAGTTACAACGCGTGCTGCGAGTGAGAAGCTAAGAAGGGAGGAAAACCAACTATATAGGCGGATAAAATGGCAGTGGGAGCAGAGAGAGAGTAAAAAAACCGAAATGTGCAGGATGAATGGTGAATCCCGAAAGTTTTTTCCAGAGGGTAAGAAGATCGAATAACGGGTCGAATAATGGGCTGCCCTCCTGCAAGGACGAGAATAGGAATCTGGTGACTGAGAAGCAGCGTGTGCCCAAAATGTGGAGAGACCACTTTTCAGCACTACTCCACTCAGATTCTTCCACTGAAGATCAGGAGGTAATGATAGTGGAAGGTAGTGTAGATTGTACCCTTGGTATTGGTATTGAACTTGGTATTCCGGCAAAACTGATCCGCCTCTGTAGAATAACGCTGACCAACACCAAATCAGCAGTGAAAGTGGGGAAAGACCTCACTGAACCATTCTGTACAAACCGAGGACTTAGACAAGGTGACACACTTTCGTGCAATCTCTTCAACATCTTAATGGAGATAATAATTAGAAAGGCTGCAGTAAATACGAACAGGACCATTAACACGAAAAGCCATATGTTGCTGGCGTATGCTAACGACATAGACATCATTGGGCGAAATTTGCGAGAGGTTATTGCAGTATTTTCAAGAATCGGAAAGGTATCAGCGAAGGTGGGTCTTGCAAGACAAAATTGATGGTGTCAACGACTAGATAAATCTCTCGACTTGGTCCGCAGTTGAACGTTGACAACCGATTTAATTTTGAAGTGGTAGATGCATTTGTCTACCTTGGATCCGCCGTGAACAAGTACAACAACGTCAGCCTGGAGATAGATAGGAGAATTGTGCTTGCAAATAGATGCTATTTTGGGCTCAGCAAGCAGTTTAGGAACAATGCCCTCTCTCGACGGCCAAAAGTCCAGCTATATCAGACTGTCAATTTACCTGTCTTGACATATGGCTCCGAAACTTGGGTCATATCGCAAGCGGATGAAAAACACCTGTGAGTTTTCGAGAGGAAAATTCTCCTTAAAATATAGGGTCCTGTTAGAGAAAACGGTGAGTACCGACGTCCCCCTATGGAAGCAGGAAAAGAGGACGTCCAAGACTCCGCTGGAAAGACCAGGCAGAGGAATGCTTTCGTATCCTTGGTGTTACCAACTGGCGAGAAAAGGCGAAGGTTAGAGCCAGTTGGAAGAATATGTTGAAATTTGTTTAATTTTTTTGTTTAATTAATATGTGTAAGACGTTTGACCTCATGAGGCTGTAAAATAGTCAATAAAAGTAAAGGTTATATTTTATTTAAATAATATTGTATTACAATTTAATTTAACAAACAAAAAATTAGGATTTCCTTTAGAACCACAGCTTTTGAATCCTTATCGTTCACCTGAGCGTTTTGTTTTGTTTTAAAAACTATACAGCAACCAAAAATTCGTGGTTGCCAACATAACATCTATCAAGAAACTGAAGTTGCTAGCTTTCAGTTGCCCTAGGTAATAACTTTTTGGCAACTAGCAACGCAACTGAGGTTCGGTTGTATCGATAATAGACCCATAATTCTCATACTAGACTTAACATTTTCTCAGCAAATTTATGACATTTGGCCTGGTGTGATATTTACGCTCGATGTTGAAAAGAATTGCTTCAATAATACCAGATAGAGGCATTGGTTCAAAACAACCAACAAAATTACCACAACGATATTTCGTTTTGTGTGTTAAATACAGCACAAATGTATGCTATCAATAACAGTCAATAAAAAAGTGAGAAAACACTTTTAAATTTTACAGTTTTTCACCAAAACGACATGAAAAATTAATTTCAGATGTTATTGTGATTCCACCTGGTGTATGACACTTTTCGTCAAACGTCTCTCTATCACACCGACCGCACCACGAAGAGTGTGAAAGGAAACGTCAGACGAGTTAAATATTCTCTCTAGTAAGATTTACTCTATGATATGAGAGAGAGAGAGCAAGTTAACCTTCATTTCGTACTCCCTGTTAATGTTTGTGATGGTTTAGAGGGACTTTTTAAATTCTTACTTGAAAATAACATATTTATTTATATTTTTTTTTATTACGTTTTACAACTATAGTAAATGCTTAACTGATTTTCCATAATACTGCAGCATTTATTCAATTTCGTCCAACGATATTCGTATGTCCCACAACGAAGGGCGGTGAGTTAAAGATTTCATAATCATTAAAAATCCAAATTTAACGTAAATATATTTAAAATTCTTTTAAATTTTCATAAAAATAACTTGTTTTTTTATTTAGTAATTTATAATTTCAAAATGATACAACGTTCAGAAGAGTTTTAAGATTTTAAAAATAAAGATCTCATTTAAAATTAAAATATAAATCTTTTGAGTGTGAACCAGAATCCAGAGGTAATCCAAAAATCGATAAAAATATTTAAATCCTGTTGAAATTGAGGGTTGAATTTTATGTTTCGGGATTAGAGAACAAAACAAATATTAATCATCGAAAATCACTTTATTGTTTTTCAAAATATTCTCCATGAAGATTTATACACTTTTGCATGCGTTTGAATCAATTGTCGAAACATGTTTGCCACTCTGATTGAGGTATCTCCAAAACATGCATTCTGGATGCAGCAACCGCTTCTTCAGGTGACGAAAAACGTTGACCTCTCAGTTTGTTTTTTACGTACGGGAATAAAAAGAAGTCATTCGGTGCCAAGTCAGGACTATACGGCGGATGACCCATCAAATCGATGTTTTGGGTGCTCAAAAATGCAGTTGTTTCAGCCGATGTGTGAGAGCTCGCATTGTCGTGGTGAAGAGTGATCCGTCTTCGGCGGTTGGTTTTCCTGATTTCTTGGAAGCCAACTGGCAAACAAATGGTTGTGTACCATGGTTGGTTTTCCGAAAAAACAGGCGACCATTTGCTTGGAAGTGCTTCGGGCGCGAACAACTTTTGTTGGATTTGGCTCATCTAGAAACACCCATACTGTTGACTGATGTTTACTTTTGGGCTCATACGCGTAAATCCAGGATTCATCAGCTATCACGATGTCATAGACGTGTTTCGAAGCACCGCGATCGTATTTTTGGAGTATTTCTTTCGACCAATCGACACGACCCTTTTTTTGAGCGATTGACAAATTGTGTGGGATCCAACGCGAACAAATTTTTTTGACAGTCAAATGTTTATGCAATATTGAATGTATGCTGGTCCCACTAATGCCTAAGGTTGTCTCAATCTCACGATAGGTCACATGACGATCTTGCAAAATCAGTTCGCGCACAGCATCAATGGTTTTCGGAACAACAGCTGATTTTGGACGACCTTCACGAAATTCGTCTTGGAGTGAACTACGACCACCATTGAATTCACCATACCATCGATAGATAAACACTGGTCCTTGATGGAGCTTCATCGCCAAAAATTGAATTAAGTTTATTCATTCACGATTTAATTCCATTTTTGGGCCGAGATGAATCTTTTAAATTACTGTAAACAACACAAATAGTGCTCGTATGTCAAAACGTTCTGAGTACGCATAACCTCAAAAATGTCAAACTTTACGATAGAGCTATCAGTTTCCAGATTGCAACACTAGGGTTGCCAAATCCCGAAACATAAAATTCAACCCTCTTAACGAACAGATAACATTTTTAAATTTCATACAAACTGACAGCTAAAACTTTTAGTTAGCTTTAACTATAGGATAAATTGAGCTGGTGATAGTAGGGTTAAAAAAATTCGTAGCTTTAACTGAAGTGCCAGAATGAATTTAAATTTTTCTTTAAAAATGTTTCTTTTAAAGAACACATACTTATACGCCGATCGTTGGGTGACAGTCAAAAAGTCATTATGGACCAGACCATTTGATATTGAATTGGCTTGTTGTACTCGTACCCGTATTTTAAAAATATTTTAAATCATTTCTACCTTTCGTTATATAAATTCTTTGTTTTCCTTTAAAGTTATTAGATTTATTTTAAATATATTTTCTTAAAAATTACGATGTTTTTGTTTGTTTATATTTAGCAAACAATTGGTTCCACTACTTTATAATTTATTGGTATTTTATTTACTTAATAACTTTGTTTTTGTTTGTTATATGTCAGTTAATCATTTTATGTATAAGTTCTAATTTATTGAACAATTCTTAATATTGGGACTACACAACATTGTATAATGTGTTTTTTTTTTATTTATTTGGTTTTAAATGATTTTTTATTTATTATTATTATTATTTTGTTTGTTCTATTTAATATGTATATAATTTTTATGTAACTAATAATTATACGATCTTCATTCAGCATTTATCTTAAAATTAAAACATTTTTTTTAAATTATTTAGCATGTCAACAATGATTTTGTTTTTTTTTTAAATTTTTTCGTTATTTTTTTTAACTTAAATTATAATTAGGTAAATTAAAATTTTATTAGGGTGATGACCTAAATTAAAGCTTTTAAATAAGTAGATCTGATGTGGGGATAATCTTAAATTAATCACGTTTAAGCTAAAAAGTAAGTTAATTTGAAAGCTTGTAGATATAAAGCATGAAAGCAGATAGACGAAGGCATGCTCAATTTGTTTTAAATCCAATCAAAATAAATAAAAAGCTTAGAAATTAGTTTGGGAGCTAAAACTGTAATGCTGGCAAATGATAGATTTTTGAATAAGTTTCATCTAGTTTTATTTTATTTTAAATTTAAATTGGAAAAGCTCTCAATCAAGGCTTGTTTCATAAGCATTGTCCAATTAAGAAATGAAAGCTTTTAGAATAATACCGTAATTGACTATATTAAACAATAAATCTCAAAAGAAAGCTAACACATTTGTAAGCATCTTTAAAAGCTTTTGAAGGCAATGAGCATTAACATCAACAAATGCTCGCAAAGTATGAAGTATATGTATTATAAATATCGTTACTAGCATGTAATGCTGGTAAAAAGCTTTCAATTGAATTTTTAGTCGTCTTTGATCCGAATAATTTTTTGAAAGTTGTAATTCCTTTTTGGCCTTTTAACACCTCATTTTTTTCCGTTTCGTGATGAACTGATTTAGCTTTAAGCTTAGTTACTAACTTGAGCAACATAATTCTTTATCGCTGCGAAATTGGGCAGCAACATATCAGCATTGATAACTAGAATTTTTTGTGCTTAAGGCGAGTTTCACACTCGTCATTCAAAAGCTCAATTTTAAAGCTCCCAGAAAATTGTCATTTTAATTGGCAATTAAATGACAAAAATGGGGGATTTAAACTCCATTTAAATGGTGAATTTTAAACTGTGAAACTGGCCATACGTTTTTTTAAATTAAAATAATTTTTTTTTTGATAATTTGAATGAGAACTGACAACATTGGCAATTTTTTTTGTACAACTTTGTTAGTCGGTTGCTGAGATTTCGCAACTTAGTACTTTACTGGCAGAAATACTTCATCGATATTTAACAGGCATTTTTTGCGTTCAGTTTTACAAAATTTGACGTGAAATGTTGAAACCTGCATTAAGCCTTTGCTGTAGATAAATCTTACTAAGGAACTAAGGTAAAGCTTATTGTCCGGTTTAGGGCCTTTATTATCTAAAACTTTTCTCATGACTGCAGTTTTAAATGGAGATGCTTCAAAAGCTCTTTAAATTTAAAAACTTTGTAATCATTTGAGGCTCTAGGGCCACACTAGAGTTTTTTCAACGCGGCTTTGTAAAAAAAAAGCTCAACGTCGACAACTCGAGGGGGGTGCCACACTAGCATTTTGTTAACGCGCGTTTTCAAAACGGGTTTTCTACAACGTGGCGTTGCAGTTGATAACGCTGAAATCCTGCGTTAAAAAATGCTAGTGTGGCCTCTCCCATTTGATTATGTGTACTTCTACGAAAGCTCTTACAACGGCGCGTTAAAAAAATGCTAGTGTGGCCCTAGCCTGAGAAGAAGCTACCCTAGATAATTCAAAAGGCACAGCTTATTACTGTCAAGGTTATTGCCCATCAAAAGTCATACAAAATGAGAATGAACTTGTCCCATGAATTCTTATTCTAACACAATCTTAGCTTTTGGTTTAATTCCAATTCAAACTAAATTCGACAAAGGAAGTCAAACATCCCTCGAAACAGATGAAACTTTGATTGACTATAATATGTGTGTTAAAGCTATAGTCAAGCGGAAGTTTTACGAAATGGAATTTGAACTGACATTTTCAATGCATTCTTGTTATTACATGATGTACTAAGCTTTTCAGTTACTTCCACTTCAAATTAAAGAAGCAGTTTTACTCCGAATCCGAAGGGAAGCTTTTCAAAGTTAATTACTGTTTTACTCCGAATCCGAAGAGAAGCTTTTCAAATTTAATTGTAGTTTTGCCGTCACTAAAGGCCGTGTTAGACTACTCGTATTAGTGCAAATGGAACAATTCCCGGAGAGAGAAATGGAATGAAACTTGCGATTTATACTTTGAGTTTTGAAGAATACAAAAACATCTTTCTGCAAAGTGACAAACAAAATGCAACAGTTATAATATAAAAATTGTGCACAAAGACTAATGGCCAGTTTCACAGTTGAAATTCTTCACTTAAATGTACTTTAAATGCCCGAAGCTTGTCACTTAAATGTCATTTAATGTGAAAATTGTCTGTGAGCTTTTAAATTGATTAAATATTTGTAAAAAGTGACGAAATAAAAGCTTTTATTGCAGTTTTCTTTGTTGTTGTTCGTTTCATTTAACATGCAACCCTGATGGCATAATTTTTTGAGCAAAATCAAAAAATTAGAGAAACGTGACAGATCTGTCAAAGTTTTGTTAGCAAATCATTCTCCTCAAGTTTACACTATTACATCTTCTCTCACCAAATGAAATTTTTGACATATCCAAAAATTTCTCTAACATTCTAACACAGCCTTATGCGAGGTGACCGTTGCACAGTGATTCAAAACCAATTTCCATCGGCCAAATTTCAATAAAATTTTGAAAGTTCTGTAAAAACCCGGTTGTAGGCAAGGAGTCAAGAAATATTTGGAGATACTAAAACTAAAAATCGAACAATCTGGTATAATTTAGAAATATTTCAGAGTTGACTACTTTTCTTATTTTTTGATTTTAAAGAATATAAAAATCTGATTTTCAGAATACTAAAACCTTATTCCTAAAACAGCAAATATTGGCATTATTGGAATGTTTTTATACTTGAATATTAAAAAAATATGGCTTCAATAACAGCCGTAGACAAATTTTATGGTCACCTAGACGATTTTTATTGGTATTCAGAATGGAAATAGATTCTAAACCACTGTGCAACGCCGAAAGAAAATATAGCTGGTCAGATCGGGTATTGAACCCACGCTCTCATGTACAATATTCGGGTACGTTAATCATTGTATCACCGTCGATCACTAATAGGGAAATTATCAAATGTTGTTTGACATTTTCTTGGTCCAATTATTCATTCATCAGAGAAACACAGAGTTAAAGAAGTACCATGCTGTAGAAATTACGGAACAGACAACAAATTTAAAGTTTTTTTGATCAAGCGACTGAGGTTTTGGACAAACTATATAATCTATTAAAACGTTTTCGTCCTAGCGACTGACATTTTGATTTTGGACAAACTACCTACAAATTTTAAAGATTTCAGGATAACCAAGCTTAAAACTTCATTTTTAACATAGAAAAGTGTGTATACAAAATAAAACGCGTCACTAAGAATAAAATGCTCTTGAAAAACTGAAGCTTTAAAGCTCCTCTAAATTTCATTACTTGGCGTTTACACGAGACAATTTTGGGGAGACAATAGCAACACATTCACACGTTTTTACAAATACACTCATATTTCTCTCACTGTTTTAGTCACTGTCTTTGATTTTTCGTAGACAGTAAATTCGGCAACTAGTACATATTCTCAATTGTCTTGCCTCGTATAAACGCAGAGTTAAGCTGCATAGGAAAGTACAAATAAGATGGTATGAAAGTTTTATTTTTTTTGTTTGTATAAAACGGCCCTACAAATGTATAAATTTCTATTCGTTTTTTTTTTGTATTTTCGTTTAATGGTTTTGATACCGAAGATGCAACAGACTATAAGGTTTTTAATTATTTTTTAATAAAAATATTTTTCTATTATTTTTTTTTTGGTTGGAAATTTTTTTTTGATGTTTTTAGATCTTTTTTTGTAATGGTTTTGATTTGATCGTTTTTTTGAATTTGGTTTTGTTTTGTTGTTCAGTAGAAAAATAGATGCTTGATAGGTGGGATGATTTTAGGAAATTGTTTATTTATTTTGGTTTTGTTATTTATTATTTGTTCTTTAAATGATTTATAATTATTTTCTATTTCAATACTACTGACTCTTATTCGCTAAAAATATGTTTTTCTATGGATTTATTGTATGAAGTGGTATGAAAATATTATATATATTTTGTTTAAAATTTTTGTATTATAAATTTCTACAGTTTATGCTTTTGGATTTATTTTATTATTATTATTATTAGTATTATTGGTGCATTTTTTGTTGGTATTATTATTGTTATACATATTTTTATGTTTTGTTTTTGTTTAAAAAGTGCTTCGATCAGGTATATGAGTTACAGTAGAATTGAAATTTGTTTGTATTATTTTTGTATTGATATTAATTTAATTTTTGGGTAAATCATCTTTGGTTCATCAGATCGTTTTATACTTTTTTGTTTACATAAGGGATTTTTTTTGTAAATGGTATAAAATCGTACAGATTTGATTAAATGTCTTTTTTTATAAGATCTGAAATGTATATTAGATTTAAATAAAGTAGCCTTTTTACTTTACAAAGTATTTCAATAAGTTGCACAAAGCTTTTGAAAGCTTGCGAGCAGGTGCTATGATAACAGACACAAATTTGTCAATTTTTTGTCAGCAGGATGTTACGACACTAATTCGCGGGGATCAATTCTGAGGTTGGCTTTCGGAGCTGTACAAAAAAATTCTGCCCAGATAGATATCGTTGTGATATCGTGGTAATACGAGGTGATTATTTTGAAAGGGATTATTACATGGTTGCAAAGAAAGGTACGTACAAGCTTTAGTGAACAGAAACAGATGGGAAAACAATTATGGATACAGGTGGATATACAGCAGCTGCATAGCTCAGAGATGGCTCCAAAGCTTTCTAATCAGCTAAAAGAGAGCGTCCAAAAAGTCATAATAATCAGCATTTTTACAAGGCTGAAGTATATCCACATTATTTCGAATTCTATGCATTTAAAAATATTTTGTTATATTACATATCTTTCACTTTATTCTCCATTCTCCATTTAAATAGACTTTAAATGCTTGATGTTTGTCAATTAAATGTCATTTAATATGAAAATTTGCTGTGAGCTTTTATGTTGAGCTTTTAAATGACGAGTGTGGAACTTGCCCTTAGTAAGTGAGCCGCCCCAAAACTTACCCAACAACTATGAATCTTTAAAAATATATTCAAACTGTGACAAGTGTTGGATCTTTTACGAAAAAACTGAGTATGCAGTTTTGTCTTTCAAATTGTCCTCTTTAGGAATATGTACTTATATGAATATCAAATTGTTCCTATTTTGGACCACTTTGAAAAGTAGGGATTTGGTACAGAAAAATGCTTTACATTTCGGGCTTAACTAACATATGCATCAATCATATAACATATGCATACATAGAATGTTAAAAAAATGTGTGGTGTGTCTTGATTCTTCTAAATTCTTCTATTTTTGTAAAGCTTAATGTTAGCTAGCATATTCTATCTCACCACGAACGGTTGATGCAATCGCTAAGGACCATTCCTTTTGACGAATCGAGAAATATGTAGATGGCGCTGCAGCGATATCATTGGGGAAATGAAATAGAATTTCCACGAACAGTTTGTTCGTTTATTTGTTTATTTATTTTTATAGTTTGTGGTTTGTATTGCCATTGAATCAACAATGAAGTTTAATTTTGGCACTGAAAGTTTGCCAAATATCTGGAATAATTTACTTAAGGAAAATTTTAATTGATCCAATAAGGAAATATTTTCTCAGTGCTTCGATCAGGTATATGAGTTACAGTAGAATTGAAATTTGTTTGTATTATTTTTGTATTGATATTAATTTAATTTTTGGGTAAATCATCTTTGGTTCATCAGATCGTTTTATACTTTTTTGTTTACATCATTACATTACACTTATTTTTTGTAAATGGTATAAAATCGTACAGATTTGATTAAATGTCTTTTTTTATAAGATCTGAAATGTATATTAGATTTAAATAAAGTAGCCTTTGTACTTTACGAAGTATTTCAATAAGTTGCACAAAAGTTTTGAAAGCTTGCGAGCAGGTGCTATGCTAACAGACACAAATTTGTCAATTTTTTGTCAGCAGGATGTTACGACACTTATTCGCGGGGATCAATTCTGAGGTTGGCTTTCAGAGCTGTACAAAAAAATTCTGCCCAGATAGATATCGTTGTGATATCGTGGTAATACGAGGTGATTATTTTGAAACGAACGAGAAATATGTAGATGGCGCTGCAGCGATATCATTGGGGAAATGAAATAGAATTTCCACGAACAGTTTGTTCGTTTATTTGTTTATTTATTTTTATAGTTTGTGGTTTGTATTGCCATTGAATCAACAATGAAGCATGAAACACATAGACGACGACAGGCTACATGAACACACGACTACAAATGACGCTGACTGCAAATGTAGACGTGTGGCAGCTACTGAATTATTTCCAAGACGGCAACTGCAAAGTAAACAGCTGATCTGTAATGTTGACGTTTGTGTTATTGTGTTGTTTGTGTTAGAAGAAAATAAAATGTCTGGAGAATATTTAATAAATATTATTACAAACATAACAAAAATTGTGAAAACAGTTGATTATTCTGTCAGTGGTGCCACTTCAGGCATTGACAGCTCTAACCTGTTGATTGTCGCCCACACAAATAGTTTAATTTAATTCAACTACAGCTACATAAGTAGCATAGACAACAACCTGCAGTCGTGTCGCCTTGCCGTCGTTAAAATATTCACTTGCATATAAACGCATGTATTTTATTTTTGACAGGTTGTGGTCGGTAGCCTGTCGTCGTCTATGTATTTCATGCTTGAAGTTTAATTTTGGCACTGAAAGTTTGCCAAAGATCTGGAATAATTTACTTAAGGAAAATTTTAATTGATCCAATAAGGAAATATTTTCTCAGTGTTGATAACTTATGGTACTCAGGACACTGTGCCATAGCAGGGAGTAGAAAACCTGAAGGCACGATCAAGAAAGTTGGGTTGGTGTACACAGTAAACTTTAATAATGTGAGACCCTTTTTTGATGACTGAAATAATGCTGAACACAAGTCGAAGACACAGATATTCTGGAAGATCACAATAAACTAAGCGACATGTTTGATAGAAGCCTATCATGCGATCTCTTCAACAACCTAATGAAGTACAGAGTAGACATGTGCACCAGGCGTCTTGATTGACCATTCAAGACATTGGATCTTTTTCAAGACATGCATTGTTCGAAGTTACGGCAACCAAATTCATCAGTTTACCGATAAAAGCCTTCGCGCATGTGTATAAATCTAGCTGTGGTACTTCTACTTCTATTTTGCTCCACATCTCACTGTGTTTTTGTGCATACTCACATACACGAATACTATACCGACTGTACCCCGAAGTACTTGATTGTTGCATCTTTGGTACAGTACATATCAAAGAAAAACCAATGCCTTGAATGATCATTCAAGACTTCTTTTGCAGTACATGGTGAAATATTTTAAAACTTGAGTGCTAACTAGAGTGCCCAAAAAACCGTAATTTTAAAAACCGGGTTTCGGTTAGTTCCGAATAACATTTTTTTTTAGAAACCGATTTTCGGTTTTCAATATTGGCACAAATTAAATTGCGTCACTTACCATAAATTTTGTTTACCGACCGTTTCATATTTTTATTCGTGTTTAAATTTTATGATAACGTTTAAATTTTAAATTTAAATTTAAATCAGTTCAATTTGGAACGTGTGTTTAATATAAAATTTAAAAATTTCTTTACATTCGCATTATACTCATTTATATTTCAAAATCATATTCAAATATGAAAGAAAAGAAAAGAAAAAGAAAAATATGAATGAAAATCGTTTTATGTTTAAAACATGTATTTAAATCTATTTTATTTATTTAATTATTTTAGTCTTATTAAAATTATAAAATCATTTTGAAATTTAAAAAAAAATTGTTTCTAGACCCTTTATGGCCAGTTTTTCGGTCAGTGGTGATCTTCGTTTCTTTGTTAAATTCTCGTTAAACGGCGAGTTGTGTTTTTCAGTCATTGTTTAACTATGATTTAACCCACAATGTTGGTTGGTTAACTTTTAGTCAGTACCATATAATTTTGACAATCAAATTACAGACTGTCAAAATGAGATTGTGTAAAATATATGCTTCTGCACCTATATTGTTTTTTACAAATTTTTGTTAAAATAACTACGATTTTATGCATCTATTTCTTATTTTACATAATTCCATTTTATTTGTTCCTCTTTGTTGTTTTGGTATTTATCCCAAACCAGTTGTTTTTTCCAATACGAATACAAGGGTTGCCATAATCGTTAACAATATGGCGACTTGCATTAACTCACCACTGAAAACAAAATGCGAAGTTATCCGGAAATTAACATTCAATTACGATTAAGTAATCTTGTAGTTAACTACCCACTTAAAAACTGGCCATTAGAGACATATTCGATAGAAAATAGAAATTATATTTCTTAATTTGAAAATATCATTAAAATTTGAAAATCATATCTTTTTTATAGAATTTTTAATTTTTCTAACAAAATAAAGTAAAAAGCGGTGAACCGGCGTCAAATAACTGATTTTCGACAATTGTTTTTTTTTCGGTTAGTTCGAAATTTCGTTTTTTAAAAAACCGGCACACGGTAGAATTCAAAAACCGCGTTAACCCGTTTTACCGGGTTTTCGGTTTCGGTATTGGACACTCTAGTGCTAACATATACACAAAAACTGACATGTAACTCTCTAATTCGGATCATAGATTTCTTTAAGTGATGTCTGTAAAAGTGCGGTGCGAAAAACTTCTATCTCATCAAGTACATATAAGTATGCCACCGTAATCACGACAATCCCCTAGAGCTCACTAACGAAGAAGAAACGAGGTGAATACCAACCAGTAAAGTCATTGCATTACACTATGCCCATGATTAAACTACATCACGTTATGTTATAACAACTGCTGATGTAACATTTTTCATTTCGTTCATGACCTTTCTTTGCTTTTTTGTTGGTATACATTTGTGTCATGCAAACAGAAAACAAAATTTCCCTCTTTCACCTGTAATAAATTTATTTTGACTATGGGATATCCATTCCACAGCTGATCGAAATAGTATAGGAGATTTGATAGAGAGAATGTGATCCAACGCAATGTCAGAACTGAAGAGGCATTACCTTGCAGAATGCAATAGGTAAAGTAATGGTAACCCTTATTCTTCAGTGGATCTTGCCGGTGGTGGAGCATATAGTGCGGAAGGAGCATGCGGGTTTCGGGCCCAGTCGTTCATGTGCCGACCACGTAAACGCGCTCAGGATGGTCATAGAACAATCAGTTGGACTACACTCGCCTCTGTATCTACCTTTTGAAGACTACGAAGAAGCGTTCGATTGTGTACACCGTATCTCAATGTGGTCCAGCTTGACCAAAAGGGAGATACCGAACAGGATATTATCCATTACTCGAGAACTGTACAGAGTTGCAGCGTATATAGTTTGTTTTAATGGAAAGGAACGGCAACTTTTCGCCACATCTGTGGGGGTTAGATAAGGATTGTGGCTTAACACAGATACTGTGTATAGTTTTGATGGGGTTAAATTTTGAGGTAAGTTCGACATTTTGGGTATTTATACTTCTCAAATATGGCGCCAAAAGATTGTATATTCTACAAAAATATATGTTTTTTTCTGACTTTAACAAATTTAAGTTGGAGTGGCTTAAAATTACCTTTTACCGTTTTACAAATTTCACTGCATTATCTCGGAACCTATTGACAATATAACAACCTATTGACAAGACAAAAATTTTTTTTCGAACCGTGGCGACTGAAAGACTAAAGTCAACATAAAAGAACAGTTTACAGCTCAAAGAAATTTTGAAATTGAAATTTCTCGAAGTACTTATCGGAACTAACAGAACCCTATTTGGGTTTTGCTAGTTTAGCAGCTCTTCGGATTTTCTAGCTTCATATATATTTTGGTTAAAATTTAATTTTCCCGAAGAACATTCACTTTTTCTCACGACTTTATCTCGGAAACCAATTGTAATTTTGTTTTTCTGTCTTCGGCACAATTGTAGCTATATAGAGCTGGAAAATTAATATTTTTTTTTATTTTGATGGAAATAAAGTTAAGAGATTCTTGTGGATGGTTTGCGAGATATGAGTTAAAAATTTTAGTTTTCATGTGAAAAACTAATGCATGTCCACAGTTTGTGTAGTTATGGGCCGAATATGGTGAAAAAATATAAAAAAAATTAAAATTTTTCGATATTTTTGCAATTTTGCTTGATAGCTTGTTTTAAACTTTTTTCCCTCTGGTCTATAGCTACAATAGTGCCGAAGACAGAATTTTTCAATTCCAATTTATTTCCGAGACATAGACATTAGGAAATTAATTTTTATGCAAAATATACATGAGACCATAAAATCCGAACAGCAGCTAAACTAGCAAAACTAGGGTTTGCAAATCACTAATGCATGTCCACAGTTTGGCAGCTATGGACCGAATATGGTGAAAAATTAAAATTTTTCGATATTTTTGAAATTTTGAGGTACTAGACACAGTTTTTTGAGGTTAGCTTGTTTTAAACTTCTTTCCCTCTAGTCTATAGCTACAATAGCGCCGAAGACAGAATTTTTCAATTCCAATTTGTTTCCGAGATATAGCCATTAGGAAAATTAATTTTTATCCAAAATATTTATGAGGCCATAAAATCCGAACAGCATCTGAACAGTTTGCACTCGATGCCTTCAAAAATGTTGCAGAGTATGTATTAAAAAAAGTACAATTGTACCAAATTTCCAATCCCTGGTTGGGAATTACACTTATACACCAATACCGAACGGATTTAACAAGTTTAAAAAGTTGAACAAAAAACAATAAATTTTACAAAAATTAGATTTTAAACATTTTATTGTATTGAGCGAGTTTTCGTTATTTGGTTTCAGCAACTTAAAAAAAAACAGAAAATTTGGACAAGTAAAAGAAGATATTTATTTCGTTCGGTAAATCAATGCCTGCCATTTACTAATCCAAGATGGAACGCGTTTTGTTTGTATCCTATATACGTCTCGTATAAATGTTACAAAAAAACGCAACCATTGACTAATATGTATTTATAATGAAAATTTAAATACATGTATGTATGTATGTATTAAAATCTGAATAATTGTGTTATATTTTCTGAATAATAATGATTCTTTTTTTCGGGCATACGAAACAAGACAAGAAAATGTATTTTGTATTGGTTTTGTATTAATTTTTCTAAAAGAATTTAAACATATTAGTTGTTTTTTTTTGTAACATATATACGAGACGTACAGAGGATACAAAAAAAAATTCATCCCGGTCAAGCATACATGACTTGGCAGCACTTTAATGTGAGACCATTTTGTATCTATATAGTCCTGTCACAATTTATTTGTAAACGAAATTTAAATAAATTTTGTTTCCATTATTGTAGGTTTCTGACTATAATCTACTTATTTACATATACAAGTCTGCCAAAAAGTAGTAGCGGCTTTTATTAAAACTCTGAAGAGAAACCAGCCCCATTGGAAGCATGTTGATATAGGTTTAGGGTAGGATGACGATGATGGTGATGACGACAAGGTTGTAGATGGAGGAGATGCGACTTCTGATAATGCCGAAGAAATGGATGAAAATTGTTGTGGCGAAAATTCTGAAGTAGTCGTTCAACATTAAAATGTTCAACAATAAAGAGCCCTTTATTTCCAATAAAAATGTCCTAGGCAGAGGAACCTTGGTCTTTACATTCTTTGGAAAAATCTGTGATATCGAATTTTCTTGTAACCTTTCCTGATTATCCCCTGTGATGCTATATACGCGTAATACAATTTAACCCAAAGTTCCTCCTCCATAAAATAAACATATTTATTTATATTTTTTTAAATCTTATATTTTGTCTTTAGTTTACATTCATACTTCACGATTCTTTGAGATGTTCTTTAAAAATATGTTTTACACAGACAGGGGAAATTGCGAACTTTGGGCGCATTAAATCGAATGTCGGGTACATCATTCGGTTTGGAAATCATGGGCAATTTTGTATCGCTCCTACTCCACTGAATGGTTTCTTCTAAATGGCTTGGGTGTTCAGCAAGATAAGGATCGTAATTCTGATTTGAACTGCAGAGAATTCAGGGGTAGTTGTTTCACCTCAACCGATAATGTACCTTTTCTGCGATTTCCTTGGCATCAAATATATATTAAGAATGGTATCATTGCTAGCAGGTAAGGTTTGATGGACGAAATTGACGAATTCATTGTTTTCATCTTGGACAAATATTGATCTCTGATAATTTGGAAGCTTGGTTTGGCTATAGGATTGATAAATTGTTGTAAATAAAGGACGAAGACCGAAATGATTAAATACGCGCACATGCCACTGGTAAATTTTAGTTTTTCATTAATTATTTTTTATTTATTATTTGTCATGTCAATAGACATTTGTCAAGTAGACATTCCTTAGTAGGCATTTGTCACGATAAAGTGTAAACTTGGTAACATTTTTATCTTTCGTTACCATTTCACTACTTTTTTTTACAACCTATCCCCGATAAGCTTAACAGGTACAATTTTCCCCGATAGCATGTATAGGATAGCATTTGTATGGGGAATCGTGTATAAGTTACCAAAAAAACGCAACTATTATTTCATTCAAATGTTTGCCGCTACAAAAATTTGGCATACTTTTTCCAACATTTCAGTATCTTATGTTGTATGTATATTGTATTGTCTATTGGGGCCCAGGGGTCGAAAGAATGGAGAATAACATTCGGTAAGCGTTTATTATTTAACCGTTCATATTTATTACAATTGTTTTCCTACATTTATTTCGTCAAGTTGAATCTATATTGGGTGGTGTTATTGCGACAACGACAATAGCTGTTTTGTATCTGTTTGGTGTTATACCACTGCCGAATTGATACCATATTTGGTAACAATTTAGTAACAAAAAGTACAAAAAAAGAAATTCATTTGAATTTAACAGTCAGCGGAGAAAAAGATTTGAAAACATTTATATCAGCTGTTCTAGCGCCAGCACCTGAAATAAATACATCTTTTGTTTTGTTTTTTTTTGAATTTCTGTCATTTTTTCTAGAAATTCATTTTTGTTCTAGTGATGGACTCAAAATTATCGAATGACGTGGGGTGAAACATAATGAGATAGGGACATTTTTTAAAGATGTTGAGCTGACAATGTGTCAAATTTGTATGGGGAAATGTTAACATCTTCGGCAAATTGATTGAAGATGTAAGATGTGGCCTAGTGTGCAAAGGCTATTATCAATGGCATGTGTAATATTGTCTTCCAAGGCAGCAATTGTGGTTGACGACTGACTATAGACTTCACTTGCCTCCGCAAAAAATAGTGTACCTCGTCTTTGATGAGGTACGGTTCAATGATGCCGGCGGTCCATAAATCGCACCCAACAGTGCATTTTTCAGGGTGCACTGGCAGCTCTTGAACAGCCTATGGCTAGTTTTCGTACCAAATTCGGCAATTCTGTATATTGATGTACCCATTGAGCCAAAAATGAGAGTCGTCGGTAAAGACCATTAAATGGTCGTAACTAGCGAACACACAATTTTCACAGAACACGATTTTTTTAAAAATAAAACTCAATGATTTTCAAGAGTTGTGCGTCTATTCCTGATGAAATGGCAAGGCAAACTGAACATTTTTGACATTGACACATGTCACGGATAACGCGTGAACTGTCAACAACTTAACTTAGGGAAGATCTTGTCCCGACGGGTAAGCTGAGCGCTATTTCTTTAAATCGTCACTACTCGGAACATAAAGTTTACCACCGATTTCGAAATAAAATAGTGTTTCCATTCATCGATATGTTGCACTTACATCTTCTAAATTCACTGTACGATTTTCAAGCCATTTACATATTAACTGAGAAACCATCTTAAAGAGAAACCTTTGACAGAGCGTTTGGAACTTAATTGAATAATTTGATTTGGTTTTTGTTTTGTCTCATCATAAATGATTTTTTAAGTGGAATTTTGTTTTCATTATCTAAACAAGGGATAACAAACAGTCTCAAACGTAAATACTTTCCAAATACAAAATTAATATTGAATTTCTTATTTATTTATTTATTGATTTATATATATTTAATAATATGTACTAGGTATATATATATACTTATATATACATATAGTTCGTCGTCTATATTCTCAAATTTCTTTACTAAAAACAAACACCCAAAATAATTTATGTTTTTGGTCAACTACTACTTAAACGATCTTAGAATCTATCTAATATTTGAGATTTGATTTCCTTTGGTTTGGATTGGGTTGCCTGGTAAGAGTGATCAAACAAAAGGAATACAAAATAAAAAAAACTGGATCTTCATAATTTTGTAGCTACATTTTTAGCTTCAGCTTTAACCTCATTAAACACAATACAATTCCCAGTATATTATCAATATCTTAACTAATTGCTAATTAAGGACTATCATCGACATTATGTTATAATCATTAATAATAATAATAATAACAATAATCATAATTATATTTTTTTCAGTTAATAATAATATAAATCAACAACTAGCTCTTAAACAAATTTACATTTCAACAAATTCCTTTAATTACACAAAACAAAGGCTAATGATAGAGCGTCAGAGGCTTCATCACAATCCTTCACTTTCGCATTTGTTCAATTGCACCTGAATCGAATGGACACGATTGCACAGTGGTTTGGAGAAGTTTTTTTTTGTCAAACTGCTGTCAGCATTAATATGTTTCAGAGATCTTATTGGGATATCATTTTGGCAATTGTTACCAATAACACTGTGAAAGTTTTTGAAAAAAAAATTTGGAAAACATATGCGGACTCAACGGATTTACACTAACTCGGGTCCTACGAATCGAACTGCATCATTAGTTTTTTGGCCTATAATGATGGTTTTATACAGAATTTTTTTTTTAATTTCTTAGTCAGAGACTGCGATTTAGTGCTCATTTTTTGAGACAAGTCTATACATATGTATGTCACTATTACTCGAGAACGCCTTATCCGATTTTGGTTAAACAAATTTAGAAAAATTAACAATTACAATACCTATAATTAGCAATATGTCAAAAACGACTTTTTGCGAAAAAGAACTTTTTTATTGTTGAATATGAATCTTTGGGGACTCAGAAACAATATTTATTCCACGAGTTTTTTTTTTTTTAAATTAGTTGTATTTCAAAATATAACACAGTTTAACCATTTTCGTGGGCTTAAAAATTAAAAAATTAAATAAAAAAAAAAAAAAAACTGGAATTTTTTAATTTTTTACTTAAATCTAAAATACCTAAAATTCCACCAAGGCGCTTCACGTTACAAAGCTTAGTTTGGACGTTATGAGTTGAGGAAGGTAAAAAAGCTAAAAATTTTGGATTTTTTCCATTTTTCTTGAAGTTTTTTAAATTTTTTTTCCAAACGAAACATTGTACTGCGAAGCGCCTTGGTAGAATTTAAGATTTTAAGGTTCTAAACGAGAAATAGAAAATTTTGGCCAAAAATCTTTAGCCGTTTTTGTGCCATTTTAAATGAAAAAGTCGTAAATCTACCTTTACCACTTATTATTATAATAATTTTTTTTCTCTCAGTGTACGAATGAAATATTCATCTTAAATGAAAGGCTACTAACCCAGTTTATTGTAAAAAATTAAAAAATTCCAGTTTTTCGGATATTAATAAAATTACAGGAAAAAATTCGTAATCAGTTGAAAAATCAATGACAACAAGAACACCCTATAATTCACATATCATGTAATTGAGGGCCACCCTAATGAGCATTTCAGATAGCCGAATGTATCCCCAAATCAGTACATATAATTTGGTACATATATCTTTAAATTGGAAAAACCACTTTTTTTGACATATTGCTACCTATAATGTACGTCTATACTATTTTCCAAGATAAGCAACACTTTGGCAGTTATAAATAAATTTATGAAGAAAAGATAATAATTTTTTGCTTTAAAAATCAAAATTGTGTATGAACAATTTTTCTAAAACCATCATTATAGGGCAAAAAACAAATGATGCAGTTCGATTCGAAGGAATTAGTGTAAATCCATTGAGTCCACTTCTGTTTTTTTCGACTTGCACAGTGTAATTGTTGAATTTCGGCACAGTTAGAGACTCTAATCCGAAATTGAAAACGAGTTGTTGCCACGCCCCTTCAAGCAACTCTCTTATAAATTATTCTAATTATTTTTGAACAACCGGCGTCTTCCTAAGGATTTGAAACCAGTTTTATCAAAAATACTGATTACCTAAAACATTCTATGAAGAGATTAGGGAAAGCTGAGAGTGTTTAATTTCTGTTCTACATCCACTGATTAAGAGTGATTCCGTAGAGACGCTCTAAAACGTGTTTTTCATGGAATATTACTGAAAATTGTTGAAGACGCTTGTAGAGATGTCCGCAACCGTATAAACGGGAGAATGGTAACACATCGGCTACAACCCGTAGCCTCATGTGCACACGCTGAAAAATCTGCCTTTTGTTGTTGGTTGGGTGCAAATATAACGTGTTTGTAGCTTGTCGCAAATATTCTATACTTGTGCCCAAACACATTGTGTTTACTATTCAATATAACATGTTTGAGACACACTGATTTATAGGTTATAATATACTTATATGTTTTTAGACCAAAATGTGGGTTTCCGCTAAAATCAAATGCGAGACAGACAATATAGAAACAAAAAAGAAGTAGATCTTCATTTCACGAAAACAGTGTTTGCAAACGTGTACATTTTTCCTGCAATATGGTGCTGGGGTGATATTTTTCAGCGTGCAATAGTCGCACTTGAAAACAATTGAATTGCCGAAGATAACCGGCAATTCTACTCGTTCCTTTAACAGAATGCAATATTAATTAGTGGCCGCCGGTGGTGCAATGCTAAATTTGCGCAGCACTTGTACATGGAGAACGTGGGTTTGATTCCAGCTCTGACTACCTTACATTTCTTTCGACGGCGAGCACCTCGCTTAGTGACGGCGATACTATCGAGTATTTACAGGCTTCACAAGAACCGTTCGGAATCGGCGTAAAACTGTAGGTCCCAATCAGTGAGTATAAAATTAGAAAGCGCACAGCTCAATGGTTGTAAGAAACTCTCCCCAATCCTTTCATGGGATGTAATGGAAATCCATTTTTTAAATATGAATTAATTGTATATTCCCTCTCGCGAGATTACCTGCATCAGGATAATATTTCCTAGTATGTACCCCATCCTACCTCTTCACCAAGATATAACAGTGTCCTGAGTTCCTGAACAGATCAAAATTTATTCATACAATAAACTCCAAATCAGAATCTAAACTCAATAAAACTTAAGCTACCATTCAAACCAATTTCCACAACGTGTGTACTATCTCTAAATTCGATTTCGTTAACAAAAACCAACACCAAAACCACTGTGCACGTCATCATATATTGATCATTCTGACTGGGTGTTCATTTCATTTTACATTGTGGTCAGTCAATTTGTAAAGTAACTCTATACCGACATCTATTGGTTTTTAATTGCAGGATATGAATGTTCGCAGTGCCAGAGTCGGCGTGGAACGATGTACAAAAACTGTTAGCTAGAATAATGTTTCCTTGGACCATTTGCGCGATGAGCTCGGTAAACTCGGATCGAATGGCTGATGCTCATCACTCTTGCTACACGGACTGCGACCTCCATCTTCGTCATCATGCCATTGATCCGATATGATGGACGACGAACTATCCTCTGTGGGTAGTTTGATGAGGGGAAGTTCCAACATTACAGAGGGACAGGGACTTCGTCTTGTCTCATAGATGTGCGTATCATTATCATCATGTTGTGGGGGACTTTGAGGTAAGGTATCCGTATAAGTTAAATTGGTTGCACTGCGACTAATGGTTACGGGTGGAAGTGGTGATGTGGCCGCTGATGCTAATGGATGCGATGGCGCCGATGTTGGATCTGAGATTGTTGCTTTGGAAGGTTTGTGTAAAATCAGGCTTTTGAGAGAAGAAGGCATTTTTATTAGAGTTTCCTTAGTGTGTATAAAAGAATCAGATATAGAAGAGGCACAAGGATCATATTGGGTTGTGGTTGATGGTGATACTGGCAGTTGTTGTTGATGGTGTAGGTGCAGCTTCCCCAGCTGATCTTCCGGGTGCGGCATATCCGAGAGCGGACTAATGCGACCAAAACTGACGACTGTATTCACACTACTATGATGGGTGAGACTTGAACCTCGCGTGGTGGTACTTAAACCCATGGTTTCATTGCTGCCCATCGTTAAAGAGTCCCTCATATCGCCCATAATTTCAACGCCCATTCCTACCTCCGTATTGAGCGTAGAACATGTGTCGTCCTCTGTGGTGGTGTTCGTGGCGGTAGTCGTCGTCGTAGTTGTCGGCTGACTTTGAGGATCACTGTACTGTTGCAGCAATTGTGCTCGCCTCGGAAGTGTGGGCGGGCTATTTGTACATATAATGGCGCCAAAATGGGTTTCTAACGGCGTCTGCTTAGAGTCCACCGAAGATACTGGTGTTTGTGCCCCACTCGAGTGAAATTCCTGCAAGGGTTGACCCAACAGAGCAACTCGATCGCTGGAAGATACACTTATGGTACGATGACGCTGGAGCAGAGAACGTCGTGCACGCGTGCTGGCAGTAATTTGCGCACCACCTGTCCCCGCCGGGGGTCCGCAAGTGGTCATAGTGGTATTTGTAGCAGTACCCAGACTAAAATGTCTCTCCGCGGGATATCTTACAGATTTTCCCGCGTTTGCACCACTAACACCTATTGAAGCACTGTCGGTTTGGGCAGCTGCAACGGCAGCCGCTTGGAAACCCTGTAATTGTTGTGGTTTATTATCCACCACATACTCGTGGAGGCTTGCTTCGCTATCGCTACTAAGTTGTTGCATATCTTCGTCTGTGTCGGCGGCACTGTCCATGAACACAGAATCTTCATCTAAAGAGCGCATTTCGGAATCTTGGTATTCCAGCGACGAGATCTTAAAGGAACTTAAAGAGGCCAATGGAGCCCTTCTATCAGCATTAAACAACGCTTTGGCGGACACAGTGCCCAAGCTGCCGCTCCCATTTAACTTATCAATACTCAAAGGAGTACTATCAATACTTATGCTGCTGGAGTTGGCCGCATTGGCAGCAGCCTTGGCTGCCGCCGAATTTGGATAGGGGAAGCTATTGTTATTCTCCAATGTCATACCCGCCAAACTGGGTGGCGTATCCTGTTCCGGATATGGAATTCGTGGAAGTTCGACCACTGCTATCTTACGTCTAACATTTAGACGTAACTCCTCAGTGGGCGACTCGGTAAATCGGAAGCCTTGGTGAATGCCCACTGGCGGTGCCGATTGCGTCGGCGTGATAGCATCATAAATACTCCGTTCGGTCAAGGGTTGATTGTATGGATACACGTCTACCGTGTCTGCACTTATGGAGTGTATCTGTTGTTTGCGCCCGGATTGATTACTTTCCGGATCATAGTATGCTATACTGTGCTTGCGTATAAATTGCTGAGACGGTGATGTTCCTCCAGATTTATCCGCTATGATGCCTTTGGCAGTAGTTAGTGTCGAAGCGAGACTAGTCAAGGGCTTGGCCATTTTACTGGTGGCGGTTGTTGTGACCGTGGTCATGCCTCTGAGTGTGGTTTCCATGGGTATAGTTGTTGTCGTTGTTTTCGAGGCCTGAGTTTGTTGCTGTGATTGTGCCTGCAATTGTTCATAGATGCTGCGTTCCGAGGGGCATGGTGATGGTTTGGGTGTTGGCTGTATAACCTGAATGTCCGGATAATAATAGTCCCACATCTCGGTGCTAGATGCTCGCGATGCTGTTGAACATTTTCGCTGTAATGAAGGCGGCAGGTTTGACAAACCCAATGTGAAGGCAGAACAGCGTCTCTCTAGGTAGGAGCTGTCCGTGCTGCAGCAAGTCATAGCACTGCTGCGACGTGAATCTTGGCCCTGGGAGAAAAACAATAAAAGGAGTCGCCATTAGTACTAGTACCACATACTTCCGTCAGCGCATATTCAGATTCAGACTATACAGTACTCACCATTAATGGCACTTCAAGAAACCCCTGTTTACTTTTTGTCGAATCGCTGCGCTTATGATGCTGTTTCCCCACGTCATCCATCAGCTCCGAAGCTGCCACTCTCTGCTGAAAATCGCCCGGATCAAATTCGTCGTCGGTTTCCACAAAATAATCATCGGTACCAAAGCTACTGCCCATAGGGTAATTACTAAATATTCGCGATGTGTCTGAACCACTTCTTCGTCGACTCCCTGCATAGCTTCCGCCACCTATGCTCAGTGCTCCAGAGGCAGCAGAAAATGAGAAACGTCGTGGCGGCTCCAACAAGCTACTATAACCACCACCCACGGAGGAAAACCGATAACCGCGATTCAACATTGGTGGAGCACTAACATTTCCCAAAGATTGCATACGTTGGCGTCTATATAGAATGGCATCGTATTCATCAGGGTATATGGACATACCAGTGGCCACCATAGCTTCTTGAATTTCACGTTCCTCTTCTTCTTGCATACAAACTGCAGCCACCGCTGCCATTTTTGGATCCTACGGAGAAAAATTGTATGATCAGTATGATTTCTCTAGGCCTTGGACACAACTCACCTTTAAAACTTTTAAAGTTTCATTGGAACTGCTACGACTCTTCCATACTATCAGGAATACCATAAGACCAAAGAAACCACCCAGTGTTGCTGCTATGCGCACACCGGTCATGACATCGTAGGTAGCAAAGAACTGCCTTCGAATAATTTCACGTTCGGTCTGTATGGGATCTGTTATAGTTTTATTATATTTATCCGGAGGCAGCGGTGAGGCAGTATACGGCATATGTTTATTAGGTCTGTAATGAAAAGAAGAGATTGTTTTTCATTTAGTGTACTGTATTTGTGAATGGGCAGTATCCAAAGGGTTAGAACCAATAAATGTCTAGAGTTCAGACAAAGTAAATCTTCAGACAAAAAAACAAGCAGTCTAGATTTCTTAAATTCAATTGGACTTCAATCCGGTTTGCAAGTACGATATGAATTACATGACTTTCCAGTCCAGTGTTGGATTGGGTAGCGCATTAAATTGCCATTGAAAATAACCAACAAGCAGTGACCTTTCATTTGCTGTACTAGACTCAAACGTTAGTTATCTTACAGCAGCTACAATAATCATATACTAATTTCTAGCCAGATACCAGATTTAAAGTTTAAAGATCTTAGGTGGATATTCTGAAGTTCCATATGTCTGGAATATATGGAGACTGCGGTTGAATTAAATTCTTTTAAATATCTTCTGCTTAATCCGAGAACTCTTTGGAAGTGATGAAACGGAATTGTCTGGTACATTTTAAATTTTGGTTTCTGGGATAACATACAGGCCAATGACACTACGTATACTTCCAATTTAGGGCCAAATTGGTTACATTTAAGACACAGGGTTACACAACTGAAGTACCATAAGCTCGATTGCAATATATTCAAGATTTAAGGAATATGTACGTGGCTCTTGTGCATGAGAATGTGGGTTCGATCCATGCTCTGGCCACCTTACATTTCTTTCGACAGCGGTCATATCGTTTAGTGACGGCGACACTATCGCGTATTAAACCATCGAAAAGCTTTTCAAAATACCTTTTGGAACCTGTGTAAAACTTAGTCCCAATCAGTGAGTGTAAAATTAGAAAGGGCACAGCCCACTGGCTGTGAGAAGCCGTCAACAATTTCTTTATGGGATGTAATGGGAAACCATTTTTGTATAATATATACATAAGTATTCTCTGAATATATCATATTCTCTCCATCGCCAACTTCACCGAATGTGTTTATTTCTTGTATCTTCACTACTCACCCAGTCGTTGTTGTTGTATAAGCGTACACATTACTATGTGGCGTTGTTGTAAATTGTGTACCATCGTTCCGTAATGGATCCGGTGTAGCACCGACAGTAGGTGACGCAGCACTTCCATAGCCACCATTACCCAAAGGAGTGTCAATAAAACGAGATGATGAAGCAGCCGACGGAATGGAACGTACCGATTTACGATCATTTATAATGATATTGGGATTTGGACGAGATTCCAATGGTAAAGAGTGGGCGGACGAAAAGTGATTTGCTGGTGATGATGACGATGAAGATGATGAGGAGGAAGAAGTTATCGTAGCACTGTAAGAAGACGACGAGGCCACAGCACGTCGAGAAATTTTGGCCATTTCTATAGGAACATCTTCTGGAAGTAAAAGAAATGAGAGAAAAGAAATCAGTATTTTGTTAATTTAAAAAAATTAAATATAAACATAATCCTATGAATTTACAAAACAGTTTGAAATATTATTTGAAAAATTCGACTCAAATTTAATTAGACATTGGTTCAAGTAACTTAACAATGGAATCCAGGAGAAAGTCAAAAGAACGACATTAAATTTTCGGTGTTTCCATTTTGAAACTGGAGTATATACAGTGGTCTTCAGGGGTTCATTACATACCATTAATTTCTTGAGAGAAAGAGATTAGATAAATTTATTTCGTACGTATTAACTGTCTAAGCGTTGAGCGACAAGATGGCGGAGGGGTTTTGTAGGCGTTTTCGGCTGGTAGATGATAATGGATTTGGCACAGTGTTACCAGAGGCCGTTGACAGAACCATCCCTGACTCATGGACGTCGTGGTCGAAGGTTCGTGGCATATGCCGGGACTGCAGCTGAAATGCACCATATATAGCAAAGCTTTAATGATCGTTAGGGAAACTTGGAGTTTGACAGACGACTAGGGAATGTCTGACTGTAGTACGGGCGATGCCCCTCGGGCAGGGAATCTCTGGCTTAGGGCGGGGACTACTGTAGGAACCAAGGTCAAGAAGGCCACATAATTTTTAGTGCGTCATATAATTTTATACTACGGGTATAACGACCTATCTATCATTTATCTCTAAACGGAAAACTTTGTTACAGAGAGTTGTCACATATCTCTGATTTACCTTGCAAATATTTTATTAATAATTCACCTTAGCGCTTTGCCGCATGTGGTATTACTTTTGTTTACTAAACTAATCGAAATGCCAAAATTCCGGTTCCAAACAATTGTTTTCGTACGGAATAACTTTAGCGTAACAACCCTGTACTTGATTTTGCCAACGAAATTTTCGCAAAGAGCTGAGTACCAAGCAAATGAAAAGTGAGCGAAATTTTCGTTTCATGAAATTGTCGTTATTTTGTATACACCTACTTCTTATGGCAAAGAAAATTTCACAAAAACTGAATACCGGGCTTATGCAATAATGTGTATGTAAAATCCGAAATAGAGTAAATACCCAATGTCCACAAAAACGGATGCGGATCCGTTTCGAACTCGTAACGAGTCCGTAAAATTAGAAAAAACCGAAATGTGTGTTCTTGAATTCGTTTCAAACCCGTTACGAGTCCGTAAAAGCATAAAAAAGCGAATCAGTGAAATTGTGAGTTGGCGGATCCATCTCCAACTCGTTACGAGTTCGTAAAAACATAAAAAAGCGATACGACTCCGTAAAAAGAGGAAAAAGAGGATCAGTGAAATTGCGATTTCCAAAGGTAATATACGGACTAGCCAATATCAACAGTGGAGGACGTCGCTAAGAAGTTTTTTCACTGCGCTCATGATCGTATTTCTAAAGGAATCAAATATCTGTACCAAATAAATTAAATTTCAAATTTAGATAAAATTCATATGCAAAACATTAACACCTTAAATGTCTAATAAATATAATTAAATAGACAGAAATTCCTATTAATGCAAAAAATTATTTTATTTCCAAACAAAGAAGTTCTTTACGAGTTCTTTACGAGTTCGAGACGGATACGAGAAAGTACAAAAACGATTCGCGTTTTCGATAGCAATTTCATTCGAAAACGTACTCGTTATGAGTTCGTAACGAATGTCCGTTTCGGACAAAATGTCCGCATAAACGGATCCGTCTCGAATTCGTAACGGACTCATATGACACATTGGGTAGGAGAATATCAAATAATGTGTGTAAGTGAAAATGTCATGAATATGTTGTATTTTTTTGAATTATCGAACATTGAATTACACAACACACGATCCGGATTAGCGAAACCGTCGTCGGTCTGGATTACAAGCTAAATATTAGAAACTTTTGATTTTTTTACTCTGTCCGGATTACAGAAGGATTCCGGATTAGACCATATCCAGATTAACGAAGTTCTACTGTATGCCTATAGCGAACTAAAGTGGTCAGTCCCTTCGAGTGCGCTATAACCGTGTTGCACTGTATATGGGGTCCTGCTAAAGAAACCGGTGGGGACCGTCGTCGTTGGAACCCAGAGCTATATCATCTGTATTCTCACGTGGACATAGCAAGGCGAATCAAATTAGGCCAATTGCGTTGGCTAGGACATGTTATCAGAATGGATGAAGATGAGCCAGCGCGAAAGATTTTCGCTAACGTACCCGATGGAAGCAGGAAAAGAGGACGACCAAGACTCCGCTGAAAAGAACCGGCAGAAGAATCCCTCCGTATCCTTGGTGTTAGCAACTGGCGAGAAAAGGCGAAGAATAGAACCAGTTGGAGGAATATGTTGAAATTTGTTTATTAGTATGTTTAATAAATATTTGTGAGACATCTGACCTCATTTGCGTTTAAAATACCCAACAAAAGTAAAAATTGCAGTAATCGGTGATTATATTGAGTTCTCTTGGAATTGTCTGTAGTATACTCGAATGTCCATATGCGTTGCTCTTCCAGATTGCAAGAGCATTTAGTTGGGTGGCGCTCCAGGCCATACTAGCTGTTATGTGAAGGTCAATTGGTATAATATGAAGCATTGCATTAAGGGCTTCAGCTGGACATGTTCTCATTGCCCCTGTTATGCCGATGCAAGCTGATCTCTGAACTCTATACAACCGTTTAATGGTGGACGTCTTCCCCGCGACCGGCCTCCATACCATTGCTCCGTAGGAGAGTATAGGTCTGATTATACTAAATAGTATAAACCCACTATTAGTACATCGTTGAATGAGAATCATATTCCCTTTAACTTTATGTAATGTTGTTATGGAATTTGTTAATTTTCCATATAAACTTCATAGCATCCGAGAGAATATATTGGCCAAATTCACACGAACTTTTGTAATAAAAAATAGTAAAAAAAAAAATAATTTTGAGTCCCCCCGTCTTAAAAATACAAAAGCTGTGAAAAGTTTTAACACAAAATAAAAAAAAAACACAACACAATAATTTAAAATCCAACAAGTGTTAAACAGAATGAAAGTGCGGGTATCGAAATTTATAGTCACGTTGGTGCAGAATGAAACATTTTTCTTTGGCTGTGCTGAGGAGGAAGAGGGGAAGGGTATATCTAGCCACCACAAAGTTGTGAATTTACGACTTAATTTGTTTAACAGATAAAACAAACTACTAACACAGAATTGTAACAGTTGTCTTACAGACAATAACAACAGAAATACAAAAAATGTATAAAATATGATAACAGATTAGAGAGATTATATTGAATTAATTCTAAAATGGTTATTGAAAAACTTTGTCGAATTTGTTCATGAGTGAGTGGTATTTTGTGGCATTCTAGATAACCAACATGATAAATATGTTTTGAAGACCAACAATTTATGGCTGAATTAAATGTTCTGCTCATTGCAAAACTGTGTGGTAGGGAAATTTTGCTAAATGTTTACAGGGGGAAATTGTGTATGGTGTGAAAATTAAGGCAAAATATAAATTATTGTATGTATATTTCTCACCCATTTAAGGAGTAAGAGATATGAACTCTTACCCTTATTATCACCAGGTCAAGTTCTTCTGCAGTTAAAGTTGTAGCTGTCAGTTTGAATGGATTTTAGAAATTATAACTGTTAGTTAATGATCCTTACTCGTAAAAACTTGTTGGATAAGTTTAGCCAACCGATAAATCATAATTAGTTGAATCAAATTGCCTACAAGTGCTGATATTAACACACATAAGTGTTAAATATTTAGCTTAACCGACTGTAGCACAACACCAGTCCCTTTACGTTGTTTCACTTGCCATCTCCCCAATCATTATCAATACAGTTCAAGCGTCCCCATGGAAATACCCTCTACAAGGGAATATATTCATAACTACGAATACATGTATCTGCCTGTAACCACTATAGTTTGCCAAGTAACTCACGTTTACCATTCAATACCACTACATACACACTTTACATACAAACATAATCATTGGTGACAAACATCCTGTGAATACTGGGTAACAACATTTATAATCCTCTTATTTTCTATACTATGTATTACAGTTGTTGTATTTGTATTTACGTTCTATCGAATGATAAATGAATCATTGTATAGATTGTTGCAGGGGGGGGGGGGGGGGCTTAACAGATTCATTCAAATGTAATAACATTCATAATAACATTTCATTATATTAACATTCATTATATTAACATTTGTACAAATGTATGTGAAAGAAACATATGTACATATGTACTTGTAAATAAATCTGTAATAGAGAAAATGGTTCTGAAACGGATGTAAATATAAGTTTTCAAAACAGCCCAAAGTACTTGTGATTACTCATACTTTTGTGTAGAAGCAACAATTGATACAGCTGTAGATTCTGGGAAAAGTGTAAACCCTTGAAAAAAAAGTAGGTATTAAATCGACTTCTATAATCTGTTTGTGCTTTTTACGGTTGGATACAAAAAAACACTATAAAAATCGGTCATAGTTTAGTATATAGTCGAATTCTTAATTCTATAATCAAAAAGTGGATAAGGCACTGTAGTTCTGAATCGATTTTTATTTACCAAAAGTCAAATACATTTGATCTAGTAAACATTTTTGAGTTCTGTAAAAACCCAGTAAACCAAATGCTTGGAAATCGGTCAGTAATCTGTACGGCAGTCGGCAAATTGTTCCGATATCGGAACGAAATCGTTCCGAAACACGTATGCAGTGGTTGACACGAAGTCTGACCAAAGCGTCTAAGGAAAAACTGATGATACATCCGACACGTCGTACCGATGTCTGACCGACTTGTGAATATAAGTCGTGGGGAATTCTGAAGGGAAATTCGACGCATCGTTCCGATTTGTGATCGACTTCGGATGTGAATTCTGACCGACTTTGAAGTTAATGTTGATTAAATAAAAAATTAAATAAAATTCAATGTAAGGAAATTCAAGTAATATTTTGAAGAAAGAAAAAATAATGGTTTAAAGGGGGAAAAAACCATTTAAAATTACATTTTGTAAATCAACATTAATAGTAAATGCTTCCGAAAATAGAAAAATAGCCTGAGCCTCCTTGTTAACTTTTTCCTGTATACTTGACGTGCCATTATTGTAACTTGAAATCCGTACTATTTACAGTTCATTTCACTAAATCAACAAATAACTAGTACAGAAATTTCAGTCTGGTGAACAGACTTATACATACCCTCACCCTAAGTCATCCATCCCTTTCGTTGAACGAATGAGGGTGGCAATTGTGCCAATGTTCAATAGGAGAGTAGCATTGCACTAAATATTATTCAATACCCAACTTAATTAGGATCCTAAGTGATTTTGGGGATTTATCGTGACTACCAGCCAATTGCCTGCCCAATATTTAAATGGGAGGTACAAAAATAGGCATGGCGAAGTTGTTTATTTGTTACTACGATCAACCGGTCATCCGCTAAACTTTGTGTGGGAGGGACCAGAGTGGTTGTGAGAAAACCACTCTTTTTCTAAATTTTGTCTAGTAGAAAATTTCATAGAGATTGGTTGCGGTTTGCTGGAGTTATCTTGCCGAACAAACTGCTGGCCGACCAACATATGATTGGGAGGCACCAACATGGGCGTGGCAAAAGCACCCTTGTCTTAATCGGTGACTGGCGTTTGATGACATGAACCCTTTATCCCAATTTCATTAAGATCGGAAGTGTTTAATCCGATCGCATTGACAACCCGGACTACCACAAACTTTTGTGTGGCGACCTCGACCATTTTCTCCAGTTAAGTAGATATTTACAGATTATTAACCAATGTTTGGGTTGAAACTAATCACATCTACCAGAAAAAGTTTTTAAGAGAAACATGGTTTCGTACTAAATGTGTCGATTTGTATGGGAGGTAGCACAAGAGGCGTGGTCAAACCGCCTATTTTCAACATTTACAGCAGTTATAGTTTTGACCAGCCGGCCAGACAGACGGACAAGGCTCAATCGTCTTAAAAAGTCCCAAAACTAATTTCATCCAAAGATACTGAGGGTCTAATATGGTTACATTGTTTCCCGCATTAAATGATACAGACCCCCATCTCTATGGGTGAGGGCATAAAGAGAAACATAAGGCAAACGCATACATTTGTCATAGTAGAAAATCGGACCATTGTGAGCAATCGCAGCAATCATCTTGCGAAGATATTTCTTATACTTATATACAAATTATTTCCAAAAATGTTCAATCGTTACATAAAATTGTCTCTAATCCTGCGTTTACATGAGACCAATAAAATTGAGAATGTGTATTAGTTGTCAAAGAAGAGAATTTTTTTTGTGTAACGTAGCAATCCAGAGAATTATAAAGAAAATACACTTTTACGCAACCACCGTCAGTGTCTTTGAATGTGAATTAAATATCATTTACCAAATATCTCCAAATAAAAATAGATTTTTTAATTCTGAGGTCTTTTTCAATTAAATTTCGCCTTTTTTCCCCAAATTACAACGAAACTTCACCGAATTGTCCGTTTACATCAAACCCTTTGCCGAATTTAATCCATCCCATCCCAATGTGCACAAAAATGGATGCGGATCCGTTTCGAACTCGTAACGAGTCCGTAAAGTCATAAAAAAGCGAAATGTGAGTTCTCGACTTCGTTTCGAACCCGCTACCCGTAAAACATGAAAAATTGAGTCAGTGAAATTGTGGTTTGGCGTATCCATCTCCAACTCGTTACGAGTCCGTAAAAACATAAAAAAAACAATGAGTGTTCGAACTCACGGGCGATGTGTTAACACCTTTTTGTTACACGGTACCTGTTCGATTTCTATGAACACAGACCAACAAACCCGGAGGTAGAGTTAATATAAAGTATTTAATGAAAAAGAATAGTTTATTGAATTTAATTTTACTTTGTATAATTTATTAATGTTATGTTTTCAACACAGTTAAAATTGGTCTGTGATAACTAAAATATGAAACATAAACTTTTGATTGTATCCTATCGATATAACGTGAGAAAACAGCGTCAATTGTAATTGGGCGTCTACTTCTTGTTGAATGTTGAAGCTGTTGCTGTTGAGCAAGAAGCTGTGCCTGCTCTCTCTTTTTCCTCCGATATTCTGCCACATATTTTCTTTTTTCTTTTAATACCGACGCACTAAGTAGATGCACTCAAAATGAAAAAAATTAAACAGAAGTGCTAATGATTTCATTATTTTTTTGCTTAATACTTTTTATTTATTTTATATTAAACCCACAAAAAACAAAGAGAATGCAAAGCAACAGACAAATGTACATACATACATTGTTATGTTTGTACATAAGCTACATACGTTGCTGTCTTGCTATCTCATTTTTATATATGTACGTATAACCACGTCACTATACTCTTTGCTATGCATAAGACAAAACCGAAGATCAACATAAAACACTTTTTTAATATTACTCCAAATTAATACTCCAAATTAAAACACTTAAATCTCGGCTCGCCGATATCGGATCGCCTTAATTTTTGGCCTAAACTCTTCGTCGAATGTATTAAAACTGATAGTTTACTGCCCTAGAGACGCGCGTATAGATGTTAACACATCAAAAAGCGAATCAGTGAAATTGTAAGTTGGCGGATCCGTCTCGAACCCGATACGAGTCCGTAAAAAGAGAAAAAAAAGCGGATCAGTGAAATTGCGATTTCCACAGGTAATATAAGGACCAGCCAATATCAACAGTAGAGGACGTCGCTAAGAAGTTTTTCCACTACGCTCATGAACGTATTTCTATAATATTCAATTATACCAAATAAATTAAATTTCAAATTTAGATAAAATTCACATGCAAAAAAAAACATTAAAAACTTAACTGTCCAATAAATAAAATTAAATAGACAGAATTCCTATTAATGCAATTGTCAACTCATATCGAATCCGTTTCGAATGCACAAAAATTGATAAAAGCGAATCCGTCTAGAATTCATTTTATTTCCAAACGGAGTCTCAAATGAAGTTCGTTACGAGTTCGAGTCGGATCCGAGAAAGTACAAAAAACGATTCGCGTTTTCGAGAGGAATTTCATACGAAAACGAGTTCGTTATGAGTTCGTAACGAATGTCCGTTTCAGACAAAATGTCCGCAGAAACGGATCCGTCTCGAATTCTTAACGGACTCATATGGCACATTGGGATAGAGTAATTCTTTAAAGTGAGAAATTTGACTCATCTTACGTTTCCTTTCACACTCTTCGGGGTGTCGTCGGTGTGATATAGAGGTGTTTGACGAAAAGTGACTTACACCAGGTGGAATTACAGGAACTTCTTACATTAATTTTTCATGTCGTTTTGGTGAAAAACAGTGAAATTTAAATATGTTTTACACTTTTTTTTTATTGACTGTTATTGTTAGCACACATTTGTGTTGTATTTAATAGCTCATTCGCACTGCGAAATATTTTCCCGATTTCGTATTAAATGTCCTAACAAAATCCGAAGTGTTCGCATTGGGATATTTCCTGATTTGTTTGAAAGTCAAGGCGCATTGACGAGGCAGTGTTACTACGACAACAAACACAGCAAGCCTACAACAATAAGCATTTCGCTGTCTCTCGTGTTTTTCCACAATCTAATTCAGCTCAAATGTATTCCAAAAATAAAAGAAAACAAAAAAGTATAAAACATATGTTTGAGAAACAAGAAATACCTAAGAAATTACAAAAGTAAATACCTCTGCTATTCCAGTAGTACCACCACATCAATGCGTCTTGATTGAAATGGTTGTAAACAAACGTAATATTCGTGCGTAGTGTGAGATAAAACAGCGTTGCATAAAGCAAATCAAGCATTTTTTCCTGATTCTCAGAAAAATAAGAAAAAATATCAGATTTGTCTTCTGTCAAAACGTATGGGAAATCAAGCAAGTTTTTCTGATTTCTGCTTAAAATCAACAAAAGTGGCAAAATCATGAATATCGATTCCAGTGAACACAAAACGGAATTCCGTTGTTATTATTTTGTTGGTTGTTTTGAACCATTGCCTCTATCTGGTATTATTGAAGCAATTCTTTTCAACACTCAACGTTCATGTCAGACCAGACCAAATGTAAAAATTTGCTGAGATAAATGTTAAGTCTATATATAAGGATTAGTACTATTGTCTTCCTAAATCTCTCTCGTGTAAACGCCTGATAAGAGCGGAGCAATGGTGTTAGACAGACAGCAAATTGTATTATGTATATGTATATTTGCAATGGGGTGGTTGCGGCTTAGGCCTTTGGTTCATCCAAACACAACTGTAATATATTTGAAAACTTGTTAGTCTTCATTTTCTTCGACTGTTTTTTTGAAAAAGAAAACAACCAGAATCCTACAGAAAGAGGAACTGCTATGAAAACAGTATTATAAAATATTCTTTAACTATTTTCAGAGAAGTTTTCATTATTGGTATGAATACTTTTCATTGAGAACTTCATAATTTGTGTTGGCGATAATTTTCAAACATTTGTATACTAAAGAATTGTCATTGCAAAAAATACATACATATAGCTAATTTCCGTTAATAGCATCATTCCCAAAAATCACTGTTGATCAACTCTAGCTACGAGACGCTTCAATAAGTTTGTGACTTTTTGAATGAAACACAATTTTTTTTTTTGAAAATCCGGAGAATATGGCGGATGAGGTACCAATTCGAAGCCCAATTTATGGATTTTTGCCATTGAGACTACACACGTGCGCACCCGTACAATATCTTGATGAAAAATAACTTTTTTCTTTTTTTTAAATCCGTGTTAACTCGGTCCAATAAGTTGGCATAATATTCGCCGTTTATTGTTCTTCCCTTTCCCATTCCAAAAAAACTGTTGCCATCACCTTATTGGCCGACAAAGTTACCTTGACCTTCTTCGCAAAGGGTTAACCCGGAGAAACCCATTGTTTAGACTGCTGTTTGGTCTCCGGAGTGTTGTAATGGATCCATGTTTCATCCACAGTTACAAAATGCCGCAAAAACTCCTTCGAAGTGCGGGTAAACCACTTCAAACAATCCTTTGAAATTGTCATACGATTATGGTCGATTGAGAGAAAACGCGGCATCCATCTTGCAGACAGCTTTCTTAAACCCAACTGGTAATTTAAAATCGCTGCCATGTGAAATGGCTGTGGCATCAACAATCTGTCGCACTTTAACTCTCGATCGGCCAACACCATTTCGTGGATTTTTTCGAATTTTCGGGTGTATTAACCTCAACTGGCCGTCCAGAACGTTTAGCGTCATTTGTATTTGACGATCGGCCAACACCATATCGTGGAGTTTTTCGACATTTTCGGGTGTATTGACCTCAATTGGCCGTCCAGAACGTTCAGCGTCATTTATACTTGTGCGACCACAACGAATGTCAGTCAGTAAACCACTTTTTTACCATTGAAATCGATGTGCCCATGGTATTTATCAAGCTTTTCCTTGGATTGAGTGACGGGTTTTTCGCAAAAAATAATGTTTAATGAGCACTCGAAATTCACTTTTTTCCATTTTTAAAAATATGCACGAGCTTGTATGTTCTGAACAGCTGTTGTATGTTTTGCACAGCTGTTAAAGTAAATGACAGAACTTGCTCAAAATTTGACAGTAGTATATTAACAGGTGGTACTTGATGGGCGCAGTGTTGCATTTCATATAACAACGAGGGTAACATCCGAAATAAAAGTGAATTTGAAATCTATGTCAGGTTTTTGAAAACTATTAAAACTTTGCACGGATATTATGAACAAATTTGATTGATGTTCTTCGGTTCATTAACTTTAGAAACAAACTATTTCGGCACTGGTCACCTCTCTAGTAGTCGCGACACTATCGAGTAATTAGCCAGCAAAAAGCTTCTCAAAAGCCGTTTGGTATCGGTATAAAAGTTTACGTCCCCCAATCAGTGAGTCTACAAAAAAATAGAAAGCTCATGACGGTTTCGAAATATAATGTTTACTGTTTTACAGTATAATAAATTAAAATCTTATTTTCAACCTTCTACCCATGCCTTCACAAACGTTATCCTCATTAAAATAAATGTTCGTACATATTTAAATAATTACAATTGTGTTTTTCTTGTTCAAATACTAATTAAATACTTCCATAATCTAAAATGATTTTAAACAATAAAAAAGTAGTTACATACGTAGTTAAAAATGGAAAATAGTTTTCTTTGGTTTCTCCAAGAATTGTAATCTTTTGGTATAAAAATGTTCTTGCTTTGGGAAAAATTTTAATATTTTATACCGACAAAAACTCATGGCACCCTATAGGACACAAGTAAAAAACACACAAATATTCATAAATACATATGTATGTACATATGGATATAAGTATAATGTAACAACTATTTATTAAACTGTCATAGAATTTATTAAATAGAATGTTATGGGGACAACACATTAAGTGATAGTTGAAAATCTAAATTTAGATTTGTCTGACTTTTAGTCAGATCCATCAACGCTTTATAAACTAAGCACACACAAAAGCTGCGGGTTGCTACCCGTAAAGTTTAAATGCGGCTGTTATTGAACGGTTGTTACTGTGGACTCCGTGGCGCAACGGTAGCGCGTCTGACTCCAGATCAGAAGGTTGCGTGTTCAAATCACGTCGGGGTCAATACTACTTTATTTTTATTTTTTATATTTGCACAAAAACTGTCGAGCGATTTGTCGTAAGGTTAAATTTTTGTTACACGGTACATGATCGATTTCTATGAACTCATTAGTAAATGTTACATTGGAAAATAAAAAAAAAAAAAAAGAATAGTTTTTGTGCTGAAGGCTCTTTTGCTACTGCACTTTCTTTTTTCTTACATCTTCTTTAACATTAGATGTAATATTGTTAAAATAAATACAACAATATTTAAATACAACAATATTTAGCTCAATAATTGTTTTTGTTTTGTCATAAACAGAGCGACAACAAAAAGTATTGAATAGTATAGAGAACTTATTGCACACTTTTTCCGCTCACATGTAGAGAGTCTGAGTAAAGAGCATAAGCGAGTATTATTCTCTTTATAGAGTATTTCAATATAAATTCGCCATTTCGACAATGTTATTACATAAAACAATACAAAAAGCATAAATGTTTCCAAATGCATCAATGATGATACTATTGATGCCGCTACATCAATACCATCATACTTATTTTGACGCACAGACTACTGTTGTACAACAACCACGTATGTGATGCTAACGCTGTGTGTTGTTTGCATGTGTTCACGTTGATAGATTGCCTATAGATGTCAACACATCAATAAAACACATAAATTTGAAAGTGAACTTAAAATTCTTATTATCGGTTAAAAGAACATTTTGTGGAAATTACTGTTTGAAAATGATATCACGTAAATGTTGGCCATGACTACGTCTACGTCAATTTTGGGCGACACGTTCAACCATATCGACTAGTATCTCGCGAATAATACGGGTAATGTTGGCTTCCAAAACGTCGATCATAGCTGACTTATTCCTGACAACCTCAGACTTTATATATCCCCAGAAAAAATAGCCCAAAGGTGTGATAACGCGTGATCTAGTCGGCCAATTTACCGTATCAAAACGTGAATTTAAGTCCTCACCAAAATTAGTCCATCAAAAAGTCCATTATTTCACGCGCTCTATGACCCGTAGCGCCGTCTTGTTGAAACCAGAGCTACACGAGACTATGCACCTGAATTTCGGGAAGCATATAGTCCGTTAACATGGTGCGATAAAGGTTATCATTGACGGTAACATTCTGATTTTCCTCATTTTTGAAGAAATATGGACCAATGATTCCACCAGCCCATAAACCACACCATACCGTTCGTTATTTTTAATGATGCTCTTCTGGTTGCTCATCAGCCCAAATACGGCAATTTTGTTTATTAACGTATCCATTGAGCCAGAAATGTGAGCATCGTAAGTTCCTCGATTCGCACGAAAAATATTTCTCATAGAACGGTGATTTTCGTAATACAGCTGAACAATTTGTTGACGCTGTTATGGTGTGAGTGTTTCCATGATGACTTGCCAAACAATTTTGTACAAAAATGACAAAGCAGTTTCATATGAGTCACGCGTGATCTGTCAGAAAAAGCCTATTGAAAACAACCCTCACAATGAATCACCAGATATATACTAGGGAAAAATCGGAATTGTCCATAGTTTGTTAAAATAATTGAAAAAAAGACTGAATTTGTGTCACTTTTCAACCGGTAAAAACTTCCAGTAATTTATTTATATTTAAGGTGTTTTTTTATTCATTCTCTTTCTGGTTATTTTATTAAATTTTATTCTGGTTATCGGGATGGTTCTATTTTTTCCATACATGAGACAAATTAATTATACGACTATTATAATTTGAATTACCTCTACAAAAACAAATTTAAAAAATATTAAATATCATTGGCAATTCTAAAGGTTATGTTTCTAATGGTATATTTGTAAGTTTAAGTTGGCAACACTGTTTTCAGTGTCAACCATTTTGATAGCCGTCATGGCATCATAGACTGAGGCCTGAGCAACGCTTGCAAATTTTGAAGATTTATTTACAGAGTTGTCATGCATAAGTTAATTAGTACGAACATAATTGGTTGGTAATTGTTTGGGTCCAGACTTTTGAAATTTAGATTACACTGTGCGTAATTTTTTAAGTCATGGAAATATAACCATATTCGGACACCACTACGTGATAAAAGACCAAACAAAAGAAGGAATTTTGATTTAGTGTCTGAGGGAAAGTTTTAGCCCTTGCCATAAAAACAAAAATTGTGAACATATAAAATCAAAAAACTTCATCTTCAAGGTCAAAATCGCAAAAAACTTTAAAATTTGGGTTTTTTTTTACATTTTTGCCCCTGTTTCCTAATAGAGTAAATCAAAATTCCGAAAGATTTGCAAGAGCCTGATAAAATGATCACTTTTTTGCAAAAATTACACCGAGGCCCCAAATCTTTGTGGCCCATATAAAAAAGTCCATGACTTTGGACAAAATTGGGAGACACGGATCTTTTTTTTGGTCTTTTATCACGTAGTGGTAATATTTTTTCGTGTTGCACTGTGTTATACAAGTAATATCTTCCATTTCAGCCCATAAAAGGTTCGTAACAGATCCTGCGCTCGCCGTTGACTGAAATGGCTTTACCAACAGCATTAAAAACTGTGGATGCATTGACTTCTCGACAATGACGTGCGGTATTTCTGATCCCCAGATGCGGCAGATGAAATTGTGCCTCGTCAGACAACATGATTTTTCGGCCAAATTCGATGTCCAATTGTAGCTTCTGTAAAGCGCAAACTGACAGACCGCAACAAAGTGGATGGTAAGCAAATAATCTGAAATCTTTGTGCAAAATTCTCACCATAATGGTGCGTGAAATGCGAAGTTGTTGAGATCGATAGCGAGCGGATAATTTTAAAGACGATGAAGAATTAGACGAACAGAAGATGTGCGCAATTTGGCAACCCTGGTAAAAGAGAACCAAACAGTGCTAGAAATTCGCTCAAACGCATTTATCTCTCGCGTTATATCTTGATTATTTCATACTTATTGCATAATTTTTGTAAGTTTACTTCCACATGGTTGGAATTTGTATAGTTATATACAATAACACTATCAAAAAGCTGCTCGTGTATTGACATATTCACTGAAGAGAGTAAGAGAGAGACCAGAGAATAGCTAGGGTTTTACTTTGTTTTGTTTGTTGGCATTTGAGTGAAGAGAAATTTTGACTGTCTATTGATGATTTTGGATTGATGCACCAGGGGTATCAATGACACAGTTGATCGACTAAGTAGTACGAAAATGATAGAGAACAGAGTGAATGGGCGAGAGAACGATAAGCAACCGGAAGCAATCCATGCAGCAAACTAACTGTAAATAGTGTTTGATTGATATTAAAGACAGCTAAATTATATTTTATGTTGGTTGCTTCCAACAAAAATACGCATTCCCTTGTATTTCTGTCCGTTTTATGTTCAACCAAAGAGCAACATACAACAGCAACTGAAACTCTATGAAATTTCCTACTAGCTCGGCGATCGCAAGAGAACGGTACGAGAGGAATGGAGACTCATACCTATCTGTCACTATCATAGATGAAGGAAATCAAACGTCTGAGGTTTGACCAGCGAAGCATAAATATATGAACATCGTCAATGTACAAACCAAGGCAGATCTAGGAGAGGTTAACGCTGTAGGATTTGTTGTTGTTGTGGGCACCAACAATAGGGATTTTGTTTTTGTTCTTTTTGAATACAAATACATATGACCAAACAAAGTAAACAAAAAAGTACAACAACAAAATACACTGAATTTGACAGATAGAGTCATAAGAAAGCAAAATCAGCTGTTCTAATGCGTTAACCTCTACTAGATCAGCCTTGGTACAAACTTAAAAATTGAGAATTTTGTTCGATGTTAAAGCAAAGCAGCCGACAATCGTTCGATTCCTCGCGTAAGCAGCATAAAGTGAAATGTCAGAGGAGATACTTGGAGCATCTCGTGTATGTTAATCCATGGTCGCTATAGAACAATTCGTTCCTGAATTAACTCGTCTTAGTGTGGGAGGGCTGTGGTTCCAACAGGGGGGGCTCAACATGCTACACAAAGCGTGCCACAATCGGTTTATTGTAGTAACGTTTGGAGAGCGCATAATTTCGTGTTTTGGACCTATGAATTGGCTTCCAAGATCGTGCGATTTAAAACCGCTGGAAAAAGCTTCTCAAAATACCGTTCGGAACCGGTGGATAATTTTAGATCCCAATCGGTGTGTGAAAAACTAGAAAGTGCATAGATCACTGATTGTGAAGGCTGTATACAGACTCCTCATAGGATATTGTGCGTAACTATATATTTTATTTATTAATTTTTTTTCTGTGGGTGTGTGCGAAATGAATAATCCAGAGACGATTGACGACTTGGGCGATAACATTCGTCATGTCGTTACTGATATACGACCCCAAATGCCTCAAAAATCTATCGAAAATTTTACATCCCGATTGGGATACATTCAAGCCGGTCGGCAGCTTTTCTTAATTATAGCCATTGGATGATATGCCCGTTATCACACCAACTTTTACATAATGTATGCAATCTCAATTAGTTTTAAGTGGGATAATAATACATTTTTAAGACATTTCCACAAAGTTCTTGTTAAAATTTCACATTCACTATTACAACACACAAGACAATTAGTGAAACACCCTATTCATTATCGAAGCACCAACTGTGGAAAACGCTACACCATAAGTAAATGTCTTTATATTTGTTGTTCTTTTTCTTATCAGCGTTTGACAGTTTCGATGTGTTCATTTATCACATTAAATGTCAACAATGAACTGACTGACTGGCTGACTGACAACAAAGACAACATTAGTTTAATTACTCACTAAACTTAAGAATGAAATTTTCATTTCTAAAAATACATCCAAAGCATAAGAATGAAATACGACAAACGCAATTCAAGAAGTGACAAATATATTGAATGTTGAAAATAAACCAAAGACAAAAGAATCTAATTTGAGCGCAATAGAAAGTCAATAAATATCGGGCGTGGACACAAATGTGAGACTCCGTGGCGCAACGGTAGCGCGTCTGACTCCAGATCAGAAGGTTGCGTGTTCAAATCACGTCGGGGTCAACATTTCCAGCATCGATGTATTTATTTAAAAATTTAACAAAATGTATTTGTGAAGAATGTAAATTGTAAAACTTGTAATACAAAGTATATATAAGTAATATTGTTTTTAAGGAGCCAAGTCGGAAAAAGTTGTGGGATTTTGTTACAATGGAATTTTACCACAGTTTTGCGAGTAATGTGAATATGATTTTGATGAAGCATGTAATTGTACTAGGTAATGCTACTATTTACATAACAATTGAATTCAGGGTATAAACAAGTTCTTCGTCAAAAACATTCATAAATCAAGAAAATTTTAAAGAAATTAAAATAAATAAACACACACAACCTGGTGACACTACACTGGTAATCTACCTAAATTTATTAAGTGGCGTAATGACATTTTGATCAATTATGCAGTAACAAAACAAAGTAAATCTACTCCAAAAGTTGTCTACACCATTTGAACATTTGCCGAAAAAGTCAGTGTTTTTACTGTATTTTTCACCAGCTATAATTTTTTTTATAAAACTCGGAAAAGTGTGATGTGAACAGCTAAAAATATACGAAAGACAATAGAATCTATTTTCCGAAATTCAATATATGTATATATATACTTATATATCGGATGTGAATACAAATAGTAGACTCCGTGGCGCAACGGTAGCGCGTCTGACTCCAGATCAGAAGGTTGCGTGTTCAAATCACGTCGGGGTCATCATTTCAAGATTCGATTTAATTTTTTGTTAAGTGCATTCTTAAACTTTTATGATGAACATAGAAGAAACTTTCATGTACGAGGGTTGTATGATATCATATCCCCAAGTTGAATATTTTGCTTTTATGTACTATATTCCTCATGAATAGGGAATATACGTGACAATTTTTGTAGGGAATAATTCGCCAGTTATTTTGGCGCAACGAGAATTTCGGCGCAGATTTCTCGGCAATCCGATGATCAAACACAAGTGTTTAGCCGCTCGCCGAAATCCCTCGTCCCGAAATCCCTCGTAAGACTCCATTCGACGAGAATATCGAAGCTATGGAAGAAGATACCGCGGTTTTGTTGAAGGCTGAGATAAGCACATTCATGAATAGTTTAACCTTTACAGCTGTTTGCATTCAAATTATTTATTAATCTTTAATTTACAAAGTAATTTGATTTACAGAAATAATATCAACTGATTCACCTGTTCTGAACGCTCCTCTTAGCGTGATAATACTCATTTTGACTTGACAGCACTTTTCAGGGTTATTTCCTTAGATTTGGCAACACTCTTCTGTCAACACTTGTGTTGTCTTGACATCGCCCTTCTGCCAATAGTTGCCTAAGCTTGACAATACTCTTCTGAAAATACTTGTCTTGGGCTGGTACTCAGGTGTGCGAAGTTAGCCCCCCATTTTTGGAAATAAATATTTTTGAAGATTGTTCTGAATTGTTCTAGGATTGTTCTACAATGTTCCAAAACGATGATTTTCTAAAATATAATTTGTACCGGTAAATCGAAAAAAACCAATATTAAACTTTGCACCCCATTTATGGAAAAACGAAATTTTTGCGGTTGTTCTGGGTTGTTCTAAACATTGTTCCAAAACGATGATTTTCTAAAATATAATTTGTACCGGTAAATCGTAAAAAACCAATTTTAAAGTTGCACCCCACTTTTGCGGTTGTTCTAGTTGTTCTAAACATTGTTCCAAAACGATGATTTTCTAAAATATAATTTGTACCGGTAAATCGAAAAAAACCAATTTTAAAGTTGCACCCCACTTTTGCGGTTGTTCTAGTTGTTCTAAACATTGTTCCAAAACGATGATTTTCTAAAATATAATTTGTACCGGTAAATCGAAAAAAACCAATTTTAAAGTTGCACCCCACTTTTGCGGTTGTTCTAGTTGTTCTAAACATTGTTCCAAAACGATGATTTTCTAAAATATAATTTGTACCGGTAAATCGAAAAAAACCAATTTTAAAGTTGCACCCCATTTTTGGAAAAAAAAAATTTTTGCGGTTGTTCTAGGTTGTTCTAGTTGTTCTAAACATTGTTCCAAAACAATGATTTTCTAAAATATAATTTGTACCGGAAAATCGAAAAAAACCAATTTTAAAGTTGCACCCCACTTTTGCGGTTGTTCTAGGTTGTTCTAGTTGTTCTAAACATTGTTCCAAAACGATGATTTTCTAAAATATAATTTGTACCGGTAAATCGAAAAAAACCAATTTTAAAGTTGCACCCCATTTTTGGAAAAAAAACTTTTTGCGGTTGTTCTAGGTTGTTCTAGTTGTTCTAAACATTGTTCCAAAACAATGATTTTCTAAAATATAATTTGTACCGGAAAATCGAAAAAAACCAATTTTAAAGTTGCACCCCATTTTTGGAAAAAAAAAATTTTTGCGGTTGTTCTAGGTTGTTCTAAACATTGTTCCAAAACAATGATTTTCTAAAATATAATTTGTATTTGTAACCGCAAAAAATTTTTTTTTACAAAAGTGGGGTGCAACTTTAAAATTGGTTTTTTTTCGATTTACCGGTACAAATTATATTTTAGAAAATCATTGTTTTGGAACAATGTTTAGAACAACTAGAACAACCTAGAACAACCGCAAAAGTGGGGTGCAACTTTAAAATTGGTTTTTTTCGATTTACCGGTACAAATTATATTTTAGAAAATCATTGTTTTGGATCAATGTTTAGAACAACTAGACCAACCGCAAAAAAATTTTTTTTCCAAAAATGGGGTGCAACTTTAAAATTGGTTTTTTTCGATTTACCGGTACAAATTATATTTTAGAAAATCATTGTTTTGGAACAATGTTTAGAACAACTAGAACAACCGCAAAAAATTTTTTTTTCCAAAAATGGGGGGCTAACTTCGCACACCTCTGGTACTCCCTCTGAATACTTCGAATACTTGTCGATTTAAGATATTCAGGAACTTAGTGTGTTGCACACGCGATTATTGGATATGCGGTCATAATTGGATATGCGGGTTGCTGGCTCGGTATAAACTTAACATATCTGGTGAGAATAGTTCGGGATAGGAAGAGTCAGATGAAGCCGCCGGGTAGAAAGAGAAAGCTGAAATGCAGGAACAGTTAGTCTAAATCGCTGTACAGGAAGAGTCAGCTGAAGCCGCTGTGTAACATGAAGCACTCCCGTATCGCCTCAGATAACCTGCGATTCCTTCTAGCTGAGGAGGATCTAGACCTAGGCATCATCCAGGAACCCTACGTACAAGACAATGTGGTGAGAGGGCTCTATGGTAATCGTTACAAAACACTCTATATAAGGGACAATGGTAAGCCAAGATCATGTCTAATTGCAAAAAACAATTTACAAATTTTTCTCTGCCCCCAGTTTAGCATAGCAGATTTCACCGTTGCTAAATTAGAGCTGACAGAAGGTAAGAGTTTTTACATTGCATCCTGCTACACGGCGCATGGGAAACATCCATCCATTGAACACCATCATTATAGGCTGCGATGCCAATGCGAGACATGTCATATGGGGCAGCTCTGAAGTCAACGAACGGGGTGAGTCCGTTTTAGACTTTATTAATACTAACCACCTTAAAATTTGCAACACAGGTACTAACCCAACTTTTGTCTTCCCGAGTTCTGACAACTTTGTTGGGTGGTCAGACGTCATTGACCTTACTCTGATATTAAATAATAGAATAGTAGAGATAGACAACTGGACTGTATCCGGAAAGAAATCCTTCTCGGACCACAACTGGATATTGTTCAACATTCTGCGAAAACGACTTGGATCAGATGCTATCGGAATCCCAAGAGAACAGATTGGGACAAGTTCAACAGGGTTCTGAAAAGTAAGCTTCCTAAGTCCGCGCAGCTCATTAACACCACTACACACGTGGAAAAGCTGTATCCAAGTTGGAGAAATTCATGGATGCATCATTCAAAGTGTCATCTCCTCAGACCCGCTCAAAGAAAATCTATCCGCTTTGGTGGACAGATGACAAATGTCTTCTCACAACACTGAGAAGAGAATCCCGCAGAGCTTTCAATGCAATCTATATATGTGGATCTTGGCCGCCGTATAAGGATAATCTTAAAGAGTATAAGAAAGCAATAGCCACTGCAAAAATACGATCTTGGTCAAAGTTCTGTGGATCGATGGGGACACAAGGATACAGCAAGACTGAGTAAAATAATGGCCAAGGGGCACTCAAATCCCACCTATGTGAGGAGAGATGACGGGACATGGTCAAATAGCTCAGATGAATCGATAGAGATTCTCCTGAAAACTCACTTCCCGGGCTGCGAAAACACATCCAGGGAGGTGCCGACATTATCAACCCAATACTCGGATACTTATGGTATAGAGGATATAATCAGTCCGGACAGAATATCCTGGGCCATCAATAGCTTCTCACCATAGAAATCTCCGGGCCCAGATGGTATTATACCAAAGATGCTGCAATGCGCGGAGGTCATAATTAGGCCGTGGCTCTGTATTATATTCCGATCCTGCCTGACTCTTAACTTCTTACCAAAGAGTTGGAGCCAGGTAAGAGTGGTCTTCATTCCCAAGGCGGGGAGACGGAGTCAAGAGAGCGCAAAGAATTTCAGACCGATCGGCCTTTCATAGTTTCTTCTGAAAACGCTTGAAAGTCTAATCGACGCATACATCCGAACGAATACGGATGGATGGATGGAAATATCACGCAGAAAACATCCATATCTAAAAGGTCGCTCAACCGACACAGCCCTGCACGAAGTCGTCAGAACTATTAAGAGGTCCTTGGAACACAAACAATATACCCTCGCTGCCTTCTTGGATATAGAGGGTGCTTTGAACAACTTGAGCTCAGCGGCTGTAGAAGAATCACTTGAAGATCTACGAGTGGAAACATTCCTCAAAATTTGGACAGTGGCAATGCTACAGAGCAAAATTATCAACGCCTCTATGGGAAACAGCAAGCCATCAAAGCGAGTGAATAGGGGAACTTCTCAGGGTGGAGTCATCTCTCCCCTACTTTGGTTACTCGTGATCAACAAAATACTACTGAAACAAGACAATATGAGGATCAAAACCGTAATAATGGTGCCTGATTTGTTATCATCCGTGTTGAGCGAAATCATGGATGGGACCTTGAAATCACTTAACGAGTGGGCCACTAGGAGTGGTCTTGTAGTGAATCCAGGGAAAGCTGAGGTCATTATTTTTACCACGAAGACCAATATACCAAAGTATAATCCTCCTCGGCTAAGTGGAATAGAGATTCCACGGTCAACTCACGCCAAGTATATACTTGGGCGTGATTCTAGGTCCTAAACTTACCTGGAAGCGTAACATAGAGCACTCGCAGCTGCCGTCCTTCTGAGAATATCGCTGTTGTTGCTCAAGATGTCGAAGAGGAGACCTGAACATCGACCAGACGACGTGCTACGCAATTGTGCATTACATGGCGGTTCCCCAGCAGAATATTGGTGAAAGATTCGAAGATGTTCCCTAACAAAGTACATCAGCTGTTAGCTGTTGACCGCAAAACGCGTGTAACCTACGCTCAAGAAATACTGAGTCTCAACGAAGATGTGTACGATGTTTCATCGAAAATTATCGTATCATGAGCGATGAGGCTCATTGCCATTTTAGCGGTTACGTGAATAAGCAAAATAATCGTTACTGGGTCACCGAAAATCTGTGTATGACCCACGAAGATCAATGTTACTGCGTGGAGTGCTGTTTACGCTGAAAGAGTCATCAGGCCATTTTTTTGGAGAACGCAGCGGGCCATACGACGACTGTGGACAGCGCGCGCTACAGAGCCATGATTACCGACTTTTTTCTTCCTCAATTCGATGAATTGGAACTGGAGAATATGTGGTTCCAAAAGGATGGTGCAACGGCGCACACTGCTCGAGCCACAACCGATATTCTGAAGGAAGCATTTCCGGTTCGCTTAATCTCTCGTTCTGGTGATTTACACTGGCCGGCCAGATAACCCGATTTAACCGTTTCATACTTATTATTATGGGGTTTTTTAAAGTCGCGAATTTATATGAACAAGCCTCAGACTCTTGGAGTGCTTATGGAGAATATTCGCCAAGAATGTGAGAACCTGTCGCCCCAAGTTCTGACAAGACTGATGGAAAATCCCATAAAGCGATCCCGTATGGTCATCAACTCTGATATCATTTTCCCAACTTGATGAAATATGGGTTAGATTCTAGATGGGTTAGATAAACAATTTCACAAGCAGAACCAAAGATTTTCATTAAAAAAAAATTACAGCAAAAGAATAATGGGTGATTACTTTTGCTCCACCTTGTATATACAGGGTCTACTTGAAATAAATTAAATAAATGGTAACTCACTTTTAGTCAGAACTTTTCATTATTAGTTTAATAAGTTTAGTTAAAATTAGAATTTAACTAAATTTAATTCATTTGAACAAATACTGAACAATAACTCTTAAGCGAACCACATACTTGTCATTCATGAGCATGAACATCAGCTATCGTTGATGCTTATTGTCGGTTTACCGCCCTTGGTAATATTTTTTCAAATTCATCAGTCAGATAAAAAGTTATCGTCCAAGCTCATGCTCATGAATGACAAATCTGTGGTTCGCATTAATATTTTCTATTAATTTTATACAGCTGAAACTTGAATATACAATTGCATATTCCTATTATCGATATGTTTACTGGCGCAAAATTGGTAAAAGATTTAATTGGCCAACAAAGTTTTATAATTGAATTGGAGTAGAAATTTTCCCTGTGTGGTGGACACTCTTAAAGTACATAACAGATTTTACACTGTTTCCATAGTGTAACACAATAGTGTAACACAAATGAACTATCAGCCCACTTTCAGTTTCTATCAAGCAATTGTTTATACGTCCTGTTTACAGGATACAACATGGAAAGTACAAAATAATAGCAGCTGCAATAACAAAATGTTTACTAACAAAGTGCTGTGATGTTTTATGAAAATTAAATTAAAAATCGGTGGTAAAATGTTAGGTAAACTTAAGCGAAAACCATCGAGCTCCACCAGAAAGAAAAAAGAACAAGTTCAAATAAATTGTGAAACTTACAAACGCACACACTACAAACAAGCTGCCTAACAGAAATGTGAATAAGCTACACCCCCCCACACACACACACACTTTATGTTAAGCAAATATTTCCTTTTAATAATGCAACGCCATGCCTGCATTTGCTCTCTCCGCGCGAGAACACAACCAAACTTAACGCAAACCAAAGGATACTGCCAACTACTCACACAATGGCAAACTCACATGCAACAAAGGACATGGACTAACACAAGCCCAACACATTTACACGCACAAACTACTAGTTGAGCAAGTGACACATGCAACATTAAACGAGTTAAACATTGTGCAAATGTTGCACCTTGAATCTTTTGTTGCTCTCTCTTTGTTATTTTCCCACAGCTGCTCCTCTTTCGGCTTTGTCTAAAAAGTTTATAAAGAACAAAAGAAAAAAATAAAAGCTCAACGTTTCCGTACTCCTTTGGATCCCCAAACAAAAAATCACTTCAGTGTATTTAGTTGTGAGCGTAAGTGATAGTATTTGTTAGTGTATGTGTGTGTGTGTTTAGATTTAAGAGTGGGAGCATAAGTACTAGTGTGTACGTGTGATTTAAAAGTTCCTAAGTTAAATGGTAAATGCTTTAGAATATGTTAGTAGTAGTATTATACATATATTGTCTATTTCGCACAGTGGGAGGGGAAATGCAAAAGTTTCGCAAACAAAGGAAGAAGCTATTAATGTTTAATACACAGTCCCAAAGTCCCACTTTATGATACTGACCGACACAACATCCCTTGTGTTGCTTATTTAGATTCCCTTTGAACAATATTTTGGTAAGAGTGTCTCATAGTAGGCGTGTTTTGGTTACAGCACTTGCTTTGATTATCGCTTGCTTTGTGTGAAACACTTGCCGAAGACTTAGTGGCACAAACATTTCCGCGAAGTTTATAATTTGGCATGTCCTTAGTATAATGGATACCTATGACCTTCCCATTAATGTCCGTTAACTTGTACATAAAATTGCATACTGCGAAATGTATTCTAGACTTCACAAATTTTGGAGCCAACTTTGCACTGATTTTGTTAGCAAATAGCTTTGTTGGAAATTTCGTCCAAATACTGACGACTGATGAAATCCGATACCAAAAAAAATGTAACAACTTTTTGGAGATTGATTTGTAGATTTAACAAAAATTGATAACTGGGACACTGAAATAAGAATTTGGATTGTCCGCCGCTATCTCGCACTGGAGTCCGTAGTTTCGGTCCAAAGAGAGTCTAGGCGCACGTTTGTCGGCAATCCTCCGAGCAGATGAACCATAACGAGACTTGTTAACAATTTTGCCGAGCATGGGACAGTCAACAGAAGACCTTACCATCGAAACCCTTCAGTTCGGACGTAGGAAACAATCGCTGCTGTAGCTGCTGCCATATAAAATAATCTAAGAGTTTCGACAAGAAGCTTATCTGCTCAAATGGGTATAAGCAGACAGTCAAGTCTTATGCACAAAGATTTGGACTTATTCCCATATAAAATTCAAATAGCCAACAAACTGAACGCAGCAGACTTCCCGATCCGCATGGAATTTTGCCAGAAGATGCTTCAAATGTTGGAAGAGGACGGAAACATGTTGAACTGTCTTTTCGTGACTGGCGAGGCGCATTTCGATTTAAACGGCAACATAAACAAACAAAATTGTCGAATATGGAGTGCTTCCAACCCACAGATACTCCATGAGACGTAATTGCATCCACTTCGTGTCACAGTGTGGTGTGCAGTTTCATCACGCTGCATTGTCGGGCCCTACTTCTTCGAAGAAAACGGTCACACCGATACTTGAGCATGTTGAGAGAGATTTTCTATCCAGAATTACGCCGAATGAGAATTTCTTTCAACACTGTGTGGTTTCAGCAACTCGTCACATAGCCCGGCCTGTTATGACAGAATTGCGACGAAAATTTCCCAATAAGCTGATGGGCCCCCCAGGTCGCCTGACCTTACTGCACCTGACTTTTTCTTGTGGGGTTATTGCAAACAGGAAGTCTGCAAAGCAAAACCAACAAATTTGAATGAACTAAACCAATCCATTCGAGAAACAATTTTTGAATACCCGAAAATCTAGGTCACTGCACCAATCCGGACGACGTGTTGTGTCTGTCGGTTTAGGTACTAAAACTTTCTATAAAATGATGACCGCAGCACATCGCAATCGGCCGACCTTGGAAAACTGAACTGTGAAAGTGAAACCGTTAATTTTGTTTTCTCCTCATTGCTGACACCTCCTCAATTCTCAAAAACACCGCAGTAACTCTCTCATTGTGCGACCAGTGACATCTACATACATCATCAGCATACGCGAGCAGCATGTGACTTTTATGCTGATGGTTTCATTCATGTTGACTGCAGCTTTTCTCATAATGATCTCCATTAAGAAGTTAAAGAGATCGCACCATAGGGTGTCGCCTTGCCTGAGGCCTCGCTTAGTGTCGAAAGATTCGTTAATATCCTTACCAATTTTCACTACGGAGTTTGTGTTCATCAAAGTCATCCTGCAAAGGCGTATGCATTTTGCAGGAATACCAAGGTTAGACATTGCTTCGTAGACACTCTCCAGCATCGGGCTATCGAAGTCCGCTTTATAGTCGACAAATATATGATAGGCTTCGATTTGTTTTTCAAGGGCTTTTTTCAGGATTTGGCGTGGCGTGAAGATCTGCTTAGTTGTCGAATTTCATTGATAGAACCTTATATGATAAGGATAAAAGGTTTATTCCACGGTAGTTGGCACAGAGACTCGGGTCACCTTTTTTAAATATGGAGCCTAGTACTCTGAGACTCCAATCGCCGGGCATGCATTCATATAACCATATTTGCTAATAAGCTGGATTACTCCGTCGGTAATCCATCGGCTCCTGCGGCTTTGTTGTTGTTAAGCCGGGCAATAGTTGTTCTGACCTCGTCTTGGTTAAGAGGTGGCAATTGAGGTCGTCGTCCAAATTGTCATCGTCATTGATTATTTCAGGTATCAGTAGTGCGGAGAAATGATCTCTCCATATTTCCAACATGATCTGCACACCTGCGATGAGATTTCCGTCCTTTTTATAGAGTCGGAAATGGGTTTCCACTGGGCTTCAGGAGTAGGTGTGGGTTTTGTGCTAAAAGTTAAGAGAGCTTCCTTGAGTAGACTGAGGATACCTCTGGTAATTACAGCTTTGCGATGTCTAGGTTTCGTACGATTTTCGCTCTACGTAATCTTATGCGAACCTTTGCTGCTACCAGGTAGTGATCAGAAATGATGTTGGCTCCTCTGATCACTCGTACGCCCATGAGTGTCTTCCATCAATTACTAACAGATCAATTTGGTTCTTCGGTCTTTGATCAGGGAATACCCAAGTAGCCTTGTGGATGTAGTTATGGTGGAATCTTGTTCCATAATATTTGCCGTGGCAAAGTGAAACTGTCTCATACCGTTGTCAGCATGCAGACTGAAATTGCCAATAATTGGATGAAACAAATTCCCCCTGCCTACTTCGTCATTAAAATCGCCTAGTACCATCTTAATGTCATAGCCAGGGCAGCGATCATACGTTTCCTCTAGGCGATCATAGGATACGTCTTTGGCATCATCATCCTTCTTATCTGTCGGGGAATGAACAAATTAGGGAAATATAAAAATATTTCGATTTTATGCGGATTGTGGCTATACGGTCACTCACATGATTGAACCTAGAGACTAGATGTCGCAGTCTTTTGCCAACTACAAAATTATTTTTTTATAACTAAGCGAATATGAATCGCGTCGCTAAGTTCTCGCTAAGTCTTCGCTAAGTGCTTCATACAAAGCAAGCGAATATATAAGCAAGCGGTGTAACCAAAACACGCTCATTGTCACTATCACTAAGCGGGGTGGTCGCCGTCGAAGGTTGTCAGAGAAGGGATCGCCCCCACGTTCTAATGCACAAGAGCCGCTCACACTAGCCTTTGCACCACCGACGGCCTCATATCGACGAGCCTCATATCTATCGGAATTTTCGTTCGAATGCAGTGAAATATTTTTATACTTCCCTAAAGTGTGTGCATGCCCCGTCAGAAGAGAAAGATGATGATGCCAAAGATATATTCTATGAGCGTCTAGAGGAAACGTATGACCTCTGTATCGCCATGAAATTAATATGTGTTTCATTAAACTATTGGAAATTTCAGTCTACATGCTGACAGTTCCAACAACGGTATGAGACTTTGCCGCGACAAAAATAATGGTCATTAGTGGTACCAGATTCCAAGGCTACTTGGATATCCCCTGATCAAAGATCGAAGAACCAAATTGATCACGTGCTAATTGATGGAAGACACTCATCCAGTGTAATGGACGTACGAGTGATCAGAGGACTACCTGGTAGCAGCAAAGGTTCGCACAAGATTAAGTAGACCGAAAATGGTACGAAACCAGACGCAGAGAAAGCGGGACATTAGAAAGCTGAAATTGTCAGAGGTAGCCTAAGCCTACACAAGGAAGCTCTCACAACTTTTGGTACAGAACCCACCCCCTCCCGATGACGATCCTGAAGCGAAGTGGAAACCCATTTCCGACTCTATAAAAACTGCCGCAAACAACCGAACTTGGCTTTGAAAAACAGCTTTGCAACAAACCATGGTACGATGAAGAGAGTCGCATTGCAAATGATGAAAAGAACCCTGCACGTATGGCAATGCTTCAGTCAATTGCAACGACAGCTGCGACTGAACGGTATTAGGTGAAAAGGAAGGAGGTGAACCGTCTCTTAAGGCAGTAGAGAAAGCACGAGAGTGAGAAAATTGAGACATACAGAAGGATGAACGAAGCCCGAAAATTCTATCGAAAAGTCAAAAATGGAACTAATGGACATGGTTCAGGGCCCCCTTCTGTAAAGACAAGGACGGAAATCTCAGCGCAGATGTGCAGAGTATGTTGGGAATATAGAGAGATCATTTCTCTGCGCTATTGGTACGTGAGATATTCAATGACGAGACAATCGATCGCAATATGGACGACGACGTTGATTGCCCCCCTCCTAACCAAGACGAAGTCAGAACAGCTATTGCCCGGCTTAAGAATAACAAAGCCGCAGGAGGCGATGGATTACCGGTGGAGCTGTTTAAGGCTGGCAGCGATGAGCTAATAAGGTGCAGGCATCAGCTCATTAGGGCAATTTAATTAGATGATTTAGTTAGAGTGTTCTCTATCCCATATTTAAAAAAGGTAACCGGAGTCTCTGTGGAAACTACTGTAGAATAAACCTTTTATCCTTGGCATATAAAGTGCTATCAATGAAAATCGACCCTTGAGAAGACCTTCGAAAAACAAAGTGACAACTATATTTGTCGATTATAAAGCGGTCTTCGATAGCCTTGGTATTCCTGCAAAACTCATACGCCTGTATCGGATGACCATCGACACTTAGCGAGGCCTCAGGCAAGGCGACACCCTATCGTGCGATCTCTTTAACATCTTAATGGAGATTATTATGAGAAAATCTGCTGTCAATATGAATGAAACCATCAGCAGCAAATGTCACATGCTGCTCGCGTATGCTGATGATAGAGATATCATTGGGCGCACAATTAGAGAAGATACTGCGATGTTTTCCAATATTGAGAAGGAGTCAGCAAAAGTGGGTCTGAGAGTAACTGAGGACAAGACAAAATTAATAGTTTCAACGAGCAGGGCCACAGGTGATTACACCAAGCGTGATCGTTGATAACCGTTGTAACTTCGAGGTGGTGGACGAATTTATATAACTCGGATCTGCCATGAACAAAAACAACAACGTCAGACTTGAGATCAAGCGGAGAATTGTGCTTGCGAATGGATGTTATTTTGGGCTTCGCAACCACTTTAGAGATAAAGCCCTCTCTCGAATGAAGAAACTCCAGTTATATCTGATTCTTATACAACCTGTCTTGCTTTATGGCCCAGAATCCTGGGTCTTATCGCAAGCAGATGAAACATCTACGGGAGTCTTCGAGAGAAAAATACTCCGGAAGACTTATGGCCCTGTAGTGCACAACGGCGATTATCGGCGACGCATGAACCATGAGCTGTATGAGCTTTATCCTGACATCGACGTAGTTAAGCGGATCAAAATAACGTGATTGCGCTGGCTAGGCCATGTCAGTAGAATGGATGAAGACTAATCGCGTGAAGACTAGCACGAAGGATTCACGAAACCGAACTCGAAGGAAGACGCAAAATAGGAAGACCAAGACTTCGCTGGACGGATCAGGTTGATTGGAGAGATAAGGCAAAAGATCAAACTGGTTGGCGAAATATGTTATCTTCCCTTTGTAAGGTCCCTGGCCCGCCGGGGTTGTTGGAGACCGCATAAGTAGGTAAGTGGTTGCCTTAAGTATCAATTCACACTGAAGTTCATTTATTCTAAAATTCAAAATCAATTGTTGAATACCATTAGCTCCTTTACCAATATAGAATGGAGGCAGTCATGTTGTAAGATCGAAAAGATTGTATACTAGAATTTTTCCCTATCAAAGATACAACTTCCTCCACTGTGCTTCGGCTTCACATTCCTCTCTTTCAATTATACCACTTGTTGGCAGTAGCCATGTATGTGTTTCCGGAATACGTGAGTGTGTCACATTGCATTAAGTTACGATTTGTTTCCAATGTCATATGTTGCACGTTACCGCACAAATCCACACACGTACCAAACACCTCAACACACCGATGCAAATGCATGTGTGTGTGAGTATTTGCTTGGTTGGTGCAGTGCAGTGTGTGTTTTTTGGATTGGCGAGGAAAACTTTTGTTGCAAAGTCATTGTTTTCCACGTTGTACATTTTCCGTCGTTGTTAGTCTTTTTAGTTTCGTATTTTGTTTCTTTTGCTGCTGCCACAACATTTGTGAGTTTTTTTTGTTTTGTTTTAGTTCCTTGTGCTTCTTCGATTATTGTTGTTGCTGCTGTTGTTGTTTGCTGGTGAACATGCCACAGTTTGTGGCTCTTTTGAGCGCCACTTATTTGCTGCTAAATATACTTTTGGGGGCATTCTCGTTATCTAGGAATTCAATTGTTTGCGTTGCAAGAAGACATTCGAAAGCAAACAACTGTCACTGCTACAGCAACTGACACTGCCACTGGTTGGTTGAACAATTGCACAAAATACAAAAAAAAAAATTACAAAAAACAACGAACGAGCGAGTAAAAAGGCTGAGCTCGACTCCAGATATATCACGAACAATATTTGTTGTTCCATTGTTTCAGATAAGTGACATGAATCTTGCAAAGAAAACCAATAATAATAATGGATTCTCTGGAGGATAATGGAAGTCATCATCGTTTTGTTGATAGAACAATAATAAACATCAATTTTAAATTTAATAAAATTGAGAAAACTGATTGATTTTCACAATTCTTTTTCATATGAAGCCACTTGAAATTACATTCAGTTCAATGGAAATCTACAAAGTTTACAGATAAGTGAACGCAATCGGAGCGAATGATCCTGTCTAAATATTAGTATAGATTTCTGGTTGAATGAATTTTAAATGAAACTACACGGAAAAACTGAATTGGTAAAATCAAATAATTAGAATTCTATGAATAAAATTTCTTGAATTCAAATATTCATTTCTTTAAATTGAAGAAAAAAATCCTTGAAATCAAAAAACTTTGTTTTCTAGATTTTTAAATTCAAATTATTTGATTTTACAACAAAATATTTATGCTTAATCATCTAAATGTTTCACAGTTAGTTCAAATAAAAAACTTCGTTAATGAATAGGTAAAATTAATTCAAATTTTAGAATTTTTAACCACCTCTTATTTGTTGAAACTTTATCTAGAAATATATGATTTTTCAAATCATTATGATGAGTTCTTTATGACTGATGATGAACTTGTCACGGAGTCATGCCAGTGAGTGTGCTTAGTAGAATTGTCTGTTATTCCAACAAAACTCAACCATTTTCCAATTAGAGAAATGTTCCTGACCTTGTAAGCTTGTAGTATGAATTTCTCATACATTAACTGTGAAAACTAAAACTAAAATTCAATTTAAAAACGGCAGTATTTGCTCAAAAATATTCCAGAAAGCAAATTAAGTTTAAATTAATTTGTATGTATCCACCAAAATCACTTAAAAATTGTAGAAACTAATTGAACAATTTACCAATTTTTTTTCCTCAATACTGAGAAAAAATAATGCAAAGTATTATACCTTAAAACAAAGCCTGAAGTGTTGCCTACAACCTGAGTCTAGGTAGAAAATAGGTTTACTAGGGCTGTTTTTTGAGAAAATCAGATTTTTAGCAAAAAAGTGAGGTTAAAAAATCGTATTTTTTTAAATTTGTCCCCAATGGGTTAATAAAATGTGATATATTTATATGCAGATTTAAAGAGTTTTTAATGGTCTTTGTAATGATATTCACCGGAACCAGATCGGACCATAAATATGTGAGATATGGCCAATTATATACTCAAGCTTTAAAGGCCCATATCTCAAGAAGTTGGACCGAGCGCAAACATTTGTTTTTTCTATTTTAATAAGCTTTTTAAGCCCTTTTAGGCCAAAAAAAAGTGGCCTATGGCCGGTAAAATTTGATTAAATAGCGCAGACAGCTATATCCATATATACCGATTTCTCAAAAACTGGAGCCAATCTGACACTTCCAAATGTACTTTCGCACTCAGGGGACTCCCCCCTAATAGTTCGAATAGGATTCATCAAAGTTCATTTTTTTTTCGGGTCAAAAACTATCACAGTGTTATTGTAGGCACGCATATTCCAGTACAGCATATGCGTTGAATGTTTTGCTGTGTCGCAGCATTGCATTTCTCCTTAACTGCCTTAAACCATATTACGGAAGCATATTTTAGTACTGGTCTAATAAACGCTTCTGTAGAGCCAATGTGTCATTTCCGGGCTGAGGCCCCATTTGGATCCTATAGCGCTTCTGTAAAGCGAACAACATATGTAGGCCCTATTGGCCCTTCCCCTATGTGGTACTGGATAATAAAATAAAAATAAATGGTTTCCCATTACATCCCATGAAGGGACTGGGGGAACTTCTCACATGTGGTACTGGATAAGAGGATTAAAATATCTGACAAGGTTAAATATAAAATTAACCTAAATATTTTGCCTTATCGGATATTTTAATTGTCTCTTCAAACTCTGAGATTTTCATTTTCCTTGTGAATAGACATATTTCCGTTTTACGCAATATTCAGTGCCCTCTCAGCATAATCGATTAGGATAATTTACCATAATACGTATTACAACATCGTCTGCATAGCAGACTGGTCTAAGTCCTTCGTCGATAAGAATCCTAAGGAGACTGTGAATTGTGACCCACAAGAGTGGTGATATAATTCCACTTACACAGGTTCCCCGTTACACCCTGTCTCTTATATTTATGCCGTGAGAACCGCAGCCAATCCATCTATTCCTTAGCATTTGCTCGATCCAGTATCTGAAGAGAGATATTCCTTTATGTAGTGGGTTACCTCATGAATCGCGGTTTCGACTGATCGACCTTTGACATATATGCGTGTTATATGAATTTCATCATATCATCTGGTGTTCCACTTTTCAGCATGTCGTCCACTGTTCTCTCCAAGATCTTGAATAGAAACGACGTGAGGCTAAAAGACTATAAGCTTTGCGGTCGAATTACTTGCCTTTGTAGGTTTATGTATGAATACTACCCTAGTCTCCTTCCAATTGTTTGGGGTGTAGGCAAATGTTAAGCATACAGTGAATATTCCCACCAAATAAGTTGGTATAAGGTTAACCTAATGTGGGTGGATAGCCGCGAAGATTCCAACCGGTCGTTAAAAACGTTTAAAACCCAGAAATACCAATACAATGTACAATAAAATTCGGCTCGGTAAAGAATGGGGGAATGTCGCGCTCTCTATTTCGCTAAGTTGTTATTGATAAACGTTTTTCTTTTAGTCTTGACGCAAGAAGTTCACTTGATTTCTTCGGTTAATTTGAATCTCGAATTAAGTCATTCAGCACACCTTGAGAAAACCCTTGAACTGTATAACTGCATTCTTCGAACCCTATCTCACTGTTGTTTTTACTTGGACTATCTGACATTTAAGCATCATCACAATATTCCACTGACGATGAAGTACACGCTGAAAAATATGGCTTTTGTTGTTGTTTGGATGCAAATATAGCGATTGTTTGGAGCTTGTCGCATATATATTATATTATTGCGTCCAAATACATTGTGTTTACTATTCAATCTTGCATGTACGAGACACAATGATTAATATGTTATGATAAATGTTTTTGTGAAAAAAACCTACAGTGGCAGGTATATTTCAGGGTGTAAATACCGGTATTGGCAAATTTTCACTATGAGATACCATCAATTAATTGTTAAATAAGCCAAAACTAGTAAATCGATTTTAATGAGTAATGGCTTGTTTCATGTGTAATATCTCCGTGTTTACAACTAAAGATCAAAATGAGCAATTTTTACGTTTTTGATTTTATATGAATTTTAAAACAACAAAAATTAAATTTTGTAACGTGGTTTTGTCTAGGGCTGAGGTAAGCTCAGCCATGTCCAGAGTCTTTCGTTAGGATCCACCAAACCTTTCGAAATAAGAACAGAATAGTTTCGAATTCAGATTCTTTATTGATATTTAATTTACAAAGTAATTTGATCTACAGGAATAACATCAACTGCTTCACTCGGTGGGAACACTCCTCTTAGCTTGAAATCACTCGTCTTGATTGACAACAGTCTTCCGGGGGCACTTATGTTGGCTTAACACTCTTCTGGGGGCACTTATCTTGGCTTAACACTCTTCTGGGGGCGCTTATCTTGGCTTAGCACTCTTCTGGGGCAGGCTGGTTGATTCGGGATGATCGGGCACTTAGTGCGTCGCACCTACGACTTTTCGGATTCGCTGCGTAGATCGGTATCGGATATGCGGGATGCTGGCTCGGTATGTGCTTTACATGTCCGGTTAGAACAGTTCGGTATCGGTTATCGTCGGGTGAGTTACATAGGAACAGTGAGCCGAAGCCCCTGTGTAGGAACAGTGAGCCGAAACCCCTGTGTAGGAACAGTGAGCCGGAGCCCCTGTGTAGGAACAGTGAGCCGGAGCCCCTGTGTAGGAACAGTGAGCCGGAGCCCCTGTGTAGGAACAGTGAGCCGAAGCCCCTGTGTAGGAACAGTGAGCCGAAGCTCCTGTGTAGGAACAGTGAGCCGAAACTCCTGTGTAGGAACAGTGAGCCGAAACTCCTGTGTAGGAACAGTGAGCCGAAGCCCCTGTGTAGGAACAGTGAGCCGAAACTCCTGTGTAGGAACAGTGAGACGAAACTCCTGTGTAGGAACAGTGAGCCGAAACTCCTGTGTAGGAACAGTGAGCCGAAACTCCTGTGTAGGAACAGTGAGCCGAAACTCCTGTGTAGGAACAGTGAGCCGAAGCCCCTGTGTAGGATTAGTGAGCCGAAGCCCCTGTGTAGGAACAGTGAGCCGAAACTCCTGTGTAGGAACAGTGAGCCGAAACTCCTGTGTAGGAACAGTGAGCCGAAGCCCCTGTGTAGGAACAGTGAGCCGAAACTCCTGTGTAGGAACAGTGAGCCGAAGCCCCTGTGTAGGAACAGTGAGCCGAAGCCCCTGTGTAGGAACAGTGAGCCGAAACTCCTGTGTAGGAACAGTGAGCCGAAACTCCTGTGTAGGAACAGTGAGCCGAAACTCCTGTGTAGGAACAGTGAGCCGAAGCCCCTGTGTAGCAAATGTATTTTCACCGTCTTTACTAAAGAACGGATCCCAAAATGTGCTCCTGTCCTTTGCAGAACTAGAGCCCCAGGCAAAATGCTATAATCTTGTCTGGTTGTTCGCTCGGAGGCGACGACTTGAGTCTAGTCAACCTCAACACTAAGTACCATTGCTGTAGTGACGCAAATGAGAATTGCATCCAACCACTCATTCTCGTGTGGACATTAAAACTAGTTCGCTGCTAATATGTACACAACGTCGACAGAGCTTGTGTGTTGTCAGTGAGTGTGATTGTTCGCGGTGGTTGGTGCGACTGATGGATGTTGTGTATGCTTAGGTGATGGGTAGACCAGGGATGTATGCGGGTGGGAATGGCGGTGAGTGTTTGGTATTATGTACGGACGGATCATGACGTCACGTTACATCCCCCCCTTGCTTTGGGAAGCGAAGCTTGCCGGAGCTTAGACTGGGCTGTGACACAGACGAGTTGGATTTGGGACACATTATATTTGAATAATTGGGGATGACGGAAACGGAACTTAATTGCTGGTGGGTCGTTGTACTGGAGTGACGGGATTTTAAATTTCTGTCCACCACCTTGATAAGGTTAGGTTTACGTGGGAAAAGTCGTTGCTTGGTTGGTGTATCGTACTTTAATTGTTTTCGGTGGTTAGGAATCGAACGGTTCATAGCACAACGTTGGGAAACCATGTCGTTGTGTTGGATATTCCTATCGTATTTTCGGTTATTTTTGGATGCAAGAACAGCTGTGGGAAACACGGAGTGGAGGGGCTGAGGTGGTATATTCGGTCTGTGATGATTTGGTCTGCTAAGGATGCTATTGTCTTGCAGGCAGAGGCAATGTCTGGATAATATGCCATTCTTCCCACAGTGTGAACAAAAAATTATACCAGGGTTCGGGCAATTCCGACGGTGATGTCCCTACCCCTTACACCGCCAACAATAGGTACGCCTAGTATAGGATTCCAGGACGCATGAAACCATATATGAGGTATGAAGTTTCCCGCAACTGGATTCTTCTGTTTTGAGTAACTCAAAATCCTTAGTGAGTGTGATCATTTCATCCAATGACACAAAATCTGACCTTCGGATATAGTGTCGATATTCTGGCCGCAGACCATCATATATTTGGTCCACGTGGTTTCCTGTACGGAGACTTGGGTGTTGACGAGCGGTGGTGAGCATTTCTAGAATGTAATCTTTGGCTATTTCGCGGTTGTGTTGTCGGCAGGTAAAAAACAATCGCTCAAGTTGGGCAAAATGATGGGCTGACAAGAAAAATTTCTCTGCTTCCTTTCTGAAGGAGGACCATGAGCTTATTTTAGATTTAGTTACCCGATACCACTTAAGTGCATTCCCTTCCAATACTCCAGGTAAGGTGTGTAATATTCGGTCGACTGGCAATAGGTAACATTCGGCTAACTCCTCGAAGCGGTCGAGGAAATCTAATAAGTCCCCGTCGCCGGTATATCTTAGCTTCCATTGAGTGATGGTGTTCATGATTTCGGAGTTAGGTATCTCCACTCCAAGATGTCTTTCGGGTACAGGGATTTGTGTCGTTTCTTTCATCACAATTTTTCGCTCTTCGGCTCTGATTTCGTCTTCTATATCGCAGAGGAAATTCTCAGAAGACGCTCGTGAGCGTTTCTGTCTAACAAATTCGCTTAAACGTTTCCTTGAATGTTCCACAGTATAACCTTCGGTTAGATTTCCGCTTTGCGACTTCAAGCCTGGTCCCTGCTCGGGCGCCATTTGTAACGTGGTTTTGTCTAGGGCTGAGGTAAGCTCAGCCATGTCCAGAGTCTTTCGTTACGATCCACCAAAAATTTCGAAATAAGAACAGAATAGTTTCGAATTCAGATTCTTTATTGATATTTAATTTACAAAGTAATTTGATCTACAGGAATAACATCAACTGCTTCACTCGGTGGGAACACTCCTCTTAGCTTGAAATCACTCGTCTTGATTGACAACAGTCTTCCGGGGGACTTATGTTGGCTTAACACTCTTCTGGGGGCACTTATCTTGGCTTAACACTCTTCTGGGGGCGCTTATCTTGGCTTAGCACTCTTCTGGGGCAGGCTGGTTGATTCGGGATGATCGGGCACTTAGTGCGTCGCACCTACGACTTTTCGGATTCGCTGCGTAGATCGGTATCGGATATGCGGGATGCTGGCTCGGTATGTGCTTTACATATCCGGTTAGAACAGTTCGGTATCGGTTATCGTCGGGTGAGTTACATAGGAACAGTGAGCCGAAGCCCCTGTGTAGGAACAGTGAGCCGAAACCCCTGTGTAGGAACAGTGAGCCGGAGCCCCTGTGTAGGAACAGTGAGCCGGAGCCCCTGTGTAGGAACAGTGAGCCGGAGCCCCTGTGTAGGAACAGTGAGCCGAAGCCCCTGCGTAGGAACAGTGAGCCGAAGCTCCTGTGTAGGAACAGTGAGCCGAAACTCCTGTGTAGGAACAGTGAGCCGAAACTCCTGTGTAGGAACAGTGAGCCGAAACTCCTGTGTAGGAACAGTGAGCCGAAGCCCCTGTGTAGGAACAGTGAGCCGAAACTCCTGTGTAGGAACAGTGAGCCGAAACTCCTGTGTAGGAACAGTGAGCCGAAGCCCCTGTGTAGGAACAGTGAGCCGAAGCCCCTGTGTAGGAACAGTGAGCCGAAATTCCTGTGTAGCAAATGTATTTTCACCGTCTTTACTAAAGAACGGATCCCAAAATGTGCTCCTGTCCTTTGCAGAACTAGAGCCCCAGGCAAAATGCTATAATCTTGTCTGGTTGTTCGCTCGGAGGCGACGACTTGAGTCTAGTCAACCTCAACACTAAGTACCATTGCTGTAGTGACGCAAATGAGAATTGCATCCAACCACTCATTCTCGTGTGGACATTAAAACTAGTTCGCTGCTAATATGTACACAACGTCGACAGAGCTTGTGTGTTGTCAGTGAGTGTGATTGTTCGCGGTGGTTGGTGCGACTGATGGATGTTGTGTATGCTTAGGTGATGGGTAGACCAGGGATGTATGCGGGTGGGAATGGCGGTGAGTGTTTGGTATTATGTACGGACGAATCATGACGTCACGTTACAATTTGCATAATTTGTTTTTTTGGAACAACTTTCTGAATATTTCCGAAACTACTGACCTAATTAAAAAACAGAGTAGATATATCTGGGATATAAATTAGTTGCGGATTTTTGTATTTTAAAGTAAATTTTAGGCTTGTTAAATATGCCAAAAATTACTAACATGCTTGAAATTGTATCTACTGGTCCTTTCAAGCTGTTACTAACGAAATGACAAAGTGAATACACCCTCCCCCAAACATACAAATGTTATTATTCTTAACGATTATTCATATATTGCTGCATCCTGGACATTATGAATCCCCCCGTAGATTACATGCATCTGTAGTAAAGTAATCAATAATGTTCAATTGAATTCATAAGGCACGCGGAAGAGGAGGTTTAGAAAACAGCGGAAACGTCTTTATCCATTTTCCGCAGGATTTGTTTGAGGGTGTTAATCGGTTTGTCCAACTGACACATCCAATTTATCATGAAATATAATTAAAAATGAAGTAATTTGTTAAGTACCTGTGTATCAGTTTGACAACATGTTATTTACCTAAAAAGAAGAAGAGAAAAAAATAATTTAATAAGTTTAATTGATTGTAAATGTAATTTAAGAGGTGGTTCTATTAAATAACACAGACACAGCTGTTTTACTGATACGTGATGGAAATATTGTAAAAGTTACTAAAGTATTAAAAGCGAGCAACAGCTTAATTCTCCCCAGAATATGAAATCAATTCACAATCATTTTTTGCAATTCGTTAAATTTAAATTATTCAAAACATTTGTTTACTGTTGCACAGAAATTCATTTTGACGCAGTTTATACCCCAATCGGTTGGAGTGGCACGTGCTGTCCGTGTTTTCATGTTTTGCATTTATGATTCCAAAGTTTCATCCCAACAAAAACATCATCAACAAGCGCATAAATCCACTGTTTATTTTGCATTCCTGTGTTTTGTGGTGCACGTGGTTCACTGCAGCCGCATGTATGCATGTGTTCGCTGTCGAAATAGAGCAACGAGTAAAAGGATACGTGTTGCTTCGTCCAAGTGCTATAGAGCTGTTTGCTTTAATTTCAGTTAGTTAGAAATACACGTATACATATCTAGATCACTTACAGAATGCATTCATTGAAATTTTTATTTTGTTTTCACATTATAAAAGCGTCCTGGTTTTGGTTTGGTTTGCTGTTTATTTTCTGCTAAATTTGTTGCAGTGGCATAATTTCAAATAACACAAATAAGGATATGAAAGGGTTGCAACTGTGAGATTGTAATTTATCCTTTTTTTTCATCTATGATATAATTTTAACTATTCAGTTTGTGGCGCGTGTCAAAAATTTAATATTTCCATCTACGTCGGTTGAAAAAATTCCTTAAGCGAACCCCATACTTGTCATTCAGGAGCATGAACATCAGCTATCGTTGATGCTTATTGTCGGTTTACCGCCCTTCTTGATTCGGTTATTATGAAATTTTCGTTGCCATACGAAGTACGTGTATAAAAAAAATAACGAAAATTTCATAAATTTTATTTATGAATGAGTACATGAAAATTTCGTAGGCAAAATCAAGTACAGGGTTGTTACGGCAAATTATTTCGTACGAAAGCAATTGTTTGATGATTGTTTGGGACCGGAATTTTGACATTTCGATAGTTTTAATAACCAGAAGTAATACCGCATGCATTAAAAATAAAACGGAGAGCTTAGAGGAGTTATAAATGAAATATTTGCAAGGTAAATCAAAGATTGGTGGTAACTCTCCACAACAAAATTTCCCGTTTAGAGATAAAGGACAAAAAATCTTAATTAAAAATAAATACGGGGCTTAAAATGTAAGTTGTAAGTTGTTCGCATCACTATCATGTTCCCAAAATTTCTTGGTAATATTTGTTCAAATCCATCAGTCAGATACAAAGTTATCGACCAAGCTCGTGCTCACGAATGACAAGATTGAGTTTCAAACTATCCGTGTTTGGTGGGTGCCAAGCACAGTATAGGGTCTACCGATATCAAATATAACAAATTGCATTCAGCAGATCATCGGAAGTACTGTACAGAGTAACTGTGATGCACAGAATCGTCTGAAAAAGTTTCTACAGATAAAACGATAATGAATTCTATATAGTGTCTTACATAACTAACCTCCTGATCTATGAACCAGAGTTATCGAAAATTGTATATCTCGCACACCCAGAGAACTAATTGTTTGAAAGAGGCTTGCCAAATTCGGTTTCTGCAATTTAGTTGACACAACGAATATAATTGTAGATTCAGTTGTCACAACCGACTCAATTATGAAATGAGATTGTTTCAAACGGATTTCAGTTGTGGAGACTAAACGCAGTCGTGACAACCTCAATTAGGTTGTAGCAAGCAAGCAATTCAGTGTAAACAGTCGAATTTACGGTTGCTACAACCGAATTGAGGTTGTCACGACTGAATTTAGTCCCCCCACAACTGAAATCCGGTTGAAACAATCTCATTTCACAATTGATTCGGTTGTGACAACTGAATCTACATTTAAATTCGTTCTGTAAAGTAAATTGCAGCAACTGAATTAGGCATCAATTCGGTTGCAACTACCAAACGTGGTACCAATTTGGTTGCAATAACCGAATTTAGCCTGAAGCCAGTTACAATGGCCGAATGTGTCGTAAATTCGGTTATTGTAACAGAATTTGTCATGAATTCTGCCGGTAGAACAGAATTTATTTTCAATTCGGCTGCCACAACGTAATTCTATAAATATTTCAAACCTGACGTTTACAATTCAAAAACAAATATTATATTAAATAAGTTAAAGAATATGCAATTGTTGCTGTCGCCTTGATATCTTGTTATTAAGAAAACTAGGATCAAATCGTCACCTAAAATACAAAAGGCCCTAACTACACTTTTTAATTTTTTACAGGAGAAGGAATAGACGTTAAATATTGAAGACTACTGAAAACTTAATATCCAAATTTTAGATTCAAGCTTGGACAACAAAGACGGATTTGTTTCTGAAAAACAAATTAATGTAAAAAAGAAGTGATTTTTAAGAAATGTTAATTGCGTTAAAACTTAAAATTTTTGAGAAAATTTCCATATTTATCAGAGTGCAGTACACGCAAATGCCAACAGTTCTGAAGTTTTCAAGAACAATTGTTTGATTTGTGCTGCGATCGTCTTTATGTGGAATGGCTTCGCACTTAAATCGACAAATACAACACGTGGGAATTGGTGCGTTGATCCGTGATGACCGGATTTTCGGAAGTGGAATATACAACTAAATTGTTTCCCTAAACATATAAAGTATATAATGTCCTCGTTTTGTAATTATTTATGAAAATACAGGAAATTAAATCACAAGAAAATTAATAAGCAAAAAGTTGACAATTCAGTTGTGAGCAGAGTTCGTACTTACCCCCCCCCCCCCCCATGTGTAACCCATACTCATCGTCGTGGGGAATGTGTAAATGAAAATAATGTAAATGAAATACCCACGAAAATGGGGCATTACCCATCACGATTACCCATTACCCTCAGGGAAATGGGGAAAATAATGGGCAGGTACCGACGAAGATGGGTAATGGGTTACCCAGGGTAACCCATCCCCAGTTTTGATCGAAAATATGACAAAATTAGGAAAAATCTCTATATCTCGGAAACGGAGCGTCCAATCAAAAAAATAACAAATTTTTGCTAGTTTCTAAGGAGTTTTCATAAAGTCGTCCAATTCGTGTGGAAGAATTTTTTTTCGAAAAATCGCAAAAAATAAAAAAATCGCTAAAATAAAAAAAGTGGCTATAACTCGAAAATGTGCGTCCAATCGAAAAAATAATATAAATTTTACCTCAAAAGGAGACTTTAACCAATGGTGCCTCCAATACGGCATCACTTTTTTTTTTTTTTAAAAAAATCGCTAAATCGCCCTCATGTTTGTATCTCGGAAACGGAGCGTCGAATCGAAAAAATAACCAATTTTTTCTGGTTTCTAAGGGGTTTTCATGAAGTGGTCCAATTCGATGAAACACTTTTTTTTCGAAAATGGCTACAATAAAAAAGTGGCTATAATAATAAAAATGCGTCTATCCAATATGGCATCACTTTTTTTTCGATTTATAGCCACCTTTTTATTTTAGCGATTTTCTTATTTTGGCGATTTGTCGAAGAAAAAAATTCTTCCATACGAATTGGACCACTTTATTAAAACCCCTTAGAAACCAGAAAAAACTGGTTATTTCCTCGATTGGACGTTCCGTTTCCGAAATATAAACATGAGGACGTTTTTGCGATTTTTTTTGGGAACAATTTAATTTTTAGCGATTAAAAAAAAAACAAAAGTGATGCCGTATTGGAGACACCCATTGGTTAAAGCCTCCTTTGGGGGTAAAATTTGTATTATTTTTTCGATTGGACACACCGTTTTCGACTTATAGCCACTTTTTTATTTTAGGGATTTTCTTATTTTGGCGATTTTTCGAAAAAAAATTCTTCCATACGAATTGGACCAATTGATGAAAACCCCTAAGAAACGCGCCATAATTGGTTATTTTTTCGATTGGACGCTCCGTTTCCGAGATATAGAGATTTATCCTAATTTTTTCATATTTTCGATCAAAAATGGGGATGGGTTACGCTGGGTAACCCATTACCCATTGTCGTGGGTTGCTACCCATTATTTTCCCCGTTTCCTTGAGGGTAATGGGTAGTCGTGATGGGTAATTCCCCATTTTCCTGGGTAGCTACCAATTATTTTTCATATTACCCTGTGGGTAATGGGTAATCGTAATGGATAATTCCCCATTTTCGTGGGTAGCTACCCATTATTTTCCCCATACCCTGTGGGTAATGGGTAAACGATCACTACCCATTCCAAACGGAAATAATAATGGGTTACCCTGGGTAACCCAGGGTATTTCATTACCCACGAAATACGAACCCTGGTTGTGAGATTTACTAAATTATATTATGACAACCTCTAATTCGGCTGTGACCGTCACTAATTCGACTGTGACAACCTCATGTTCGGCTGTGACAACCATTAAATCGATTGTGACAACCTCTATTTCGACTGTGACAATCTGTAGTTCAGCTGTGACAACCTGTAATTTGGTTGTGACAAAGTTCGGCTGTGACAGCCATTAAATTCGGATACGTCTAATTGGGCTGCCACAACCGAATTTTTCTATGAGTGTAATCCTTGTATCTATATCTATACTAAATCATAAAATTTCCCTCATAATAACATCCATTCAATTTGCATACCATTACAATTGGCCTAGATAATCCTGATGATGCCTAGTTCATCATGACATCCTGTTAATACCTTTGACCTGTATAAACCATTTAAAATTCACTTATGTACCACCCAACTCTGTTCAAACGAACAGGTCACTTTGCTGGTTAACCGGTGTAGGCGTAGACGTAAAACGTTTGTAATTCGCATGTATTTGTGCTCTACCATTAAAGGAGTCAACTCAAGTCAATTGAAGCGGAAACAACAAAATACCAATAAAAATCTAATAAGACCCACTAAATACAGCACAAAGCTACAAAAGGATAACGATAACAAAACAATGGTAATGGCAACAACAAAAGAGCTTAAGCCAAATAAGAAAAAAAAAACAATTAAGCCGGTTAAATTGTGTTAAACACAACAGAACATTATGACATTTAATTTAGGCCATCAGACAATAAAAATGTAATCATTAACATTTTATCTTCAACATTTCAGTGGCTGAACGCAACAAAAACTCATTTAATCGTCCGTTCAGATGACACGCAGCCAGACGCACCCACTCACGCATAAACACACGACCATTTGCACACGATAGTCCTGGAGACAATACATTTACAAAATACTAAGCCGAAGATAATACAGTTTGCTCACACACACACACATACGAATATTTTAACAGTCGTAATCATCTACTACCACTTTAACTTAACAATAAAACCCGTAATAAGGCTTAGTGCGTTGCGAACGATTATGGAGGAAAAGAGGCTACGATTCTCACAGCCACTACCTCTACCCACCATAAGTTACCATTTCCGAAATAAGGTTTGTTTGTTTGTTGTTGTAAGTGGTTTCTTCTTCAGATATTCGTCTTGTCCTTTACTACATTTGTAGTGGTAAGAGAAGTAGCAAGCAGTATTAGATAAATGCTAAATATAGTCTGTTGTTGTTATCACTCTTGTTTCATTGGCTTTGTATTTGTGTGACAGCAATAGGGGTGGTGTGATAATTCAAGGATAGATTTCAAAAAGGAAAAATTACGAATATTAGGGAAAACTTTTAATAAAATCTTAAAAAACCAGAGTGTTAAGCGAACCATAGACTTGTCATTCATGAGCATAAGCTTGGTCGATAACTTTTTGTTTGGCTGATGAATTTGAAAAAATATTACCAAAAAATTTTGTGAACATGAACATGAACAGTTAGTTAGTTAGTTTGAAAAGAGGGGTGCGATGTTGAGTGTTCAAAAGGAGCACTCTAAACCTTCCCATGTCAGTAGACATACATTTAAGCCGCTGATGCGACCTGAAGTGCGCTCCAAGTTTACCCTACTAATTTACCATATCCCTTATAGGAATTCGGTGCTATTCACTAAATTCCATAATTTGTTCCAGTCCATACCTACAAGTTTGGTCATGTCCGGTATCGTACTGTCCGAAAGATATCTGGATCTAGCTTGTGTGAAGGCCGGGCAGTGGCATAAGAAATGCTTCATCATCTCATCGTCCTCCATGCATGCCCTGCACTCACTATTCGCCACGTAGTCCAATAGGGTACAGGTGGGCCCGTAATCCCGAATGCTCCGTTAAGACTTTCATCATCTTGCTCATTTCAGATTTTCCCAGTTTCAGCAAACCTTTTGTCCTCAATCCATCTGGGCCTCCCCATAGGATCATGCCTACTGATTCCTGGTTCCACTGGACTATATGTGCCGACTCCGCCCATTTACTCAACACAGCCTTCGTCACCCCAAAGGGTTCCGCTTCCTCTAGACACACACCGTTTGGAGTTTCCTGGCTTTCGTTGCTAGGAGGCTCCGCTGTGCCCCGGCACCCAGATAATGTTAAGTCTGCCGGGCATAGAATATTCGTTTATCACCTACTTACAGTCAAGGACCGTTCTAGATTTGACAGTTTCCGATGATATTGCCTTGATTGCCATTTGGATATTCGTGAAGATATTTGCCTCGGCTGGGATTGTATTATCGCCGAGCCATTTGATACACTCCGTAATCGCCCGAATTTCCGCCTGAAAGTTTGTATTATGATCTAGGAGGCGTAGATGGGATTCGGTTGCTGGATTTTCAATAAAGAATCCTAGACCCGTTATTTCCCCTAGCTTTGAACCATCCGTGTAGCAGCGAGTCCCATTTGACATTTGTGCCAGGGTCCCATTCTGCCAGGCGTCTCTAGTTGGCGTTAAGGTCACGCAATTCGCCTTAACCCTTATCTCAGGTATTCGGTCAGATTCACTCGTATCTTGCGTGTACCCGACTAAGGCCCCAATTATCCGTTGGTGTTTTGACGTAAGATCCCTGTTGATCCATTCACCTGTTGCTTGTAGGCATTTTGCCGCAAGAGCGGCCTCGTATTTGACTCTAATCTCGATTGGCTGGATACATAAAATAGTCTCCATGGCTCTTCTCGAGGTTGTCCTTATTGCACCACTAATACCAATGCAGTACATTCTCTGAACCCTCTACAGTATTGCGATGTTACATTTCCTCTCAACTGCCGTCCACCATACTACAGAGGCATATATTAGTACGGGTCTGATTACACTTCTGTAGAGCCAGTGTGTTATATTCGGTTTGAGGCCCCATTTGGATCCTATAGCCCTTCTGCATTGGGACCAGCATCTGTAGGCCTTATTGGCCCTGTCTTCTATGTGGTGCTTCCAATTCAGTTTCCGATCTAAGATTAAGATTATCGGATACTTTAATCGTCTTTCCCAGGAATCGTGTGGCTCTTCCTATTCTGAGATTTTCGTCTTCCTTCTGAATATAAAGGGGTTTTCAACAGAGACGCTACAAAAGTAAATCGATAGGGACAGGAAACGACGCCATATTTTTTCCCGCTCTTTTGACATTTCTCTTTAGTAAGGTTTGTCATTTCATCATGGAAAGATATACGAGCCAACAACAAGTCGAAATTTTTAAAATTTACTACCGAAATTTGGAGTTAGTGGCCTCAACTTTAAGAGCGTAACGTTCGGATTTTCATCGGAAAATCATCTTCAGCGATGAGGCTCATTTCTGGCTGAATGGCTTCGTCAATAAGCAAAATATGCGTTATTGATCAGACATCAATCCATACGTAATCCATGAGTCATCATTGCATCCCGAAAAAATTACGGTTTGGTGCTGTTTATGGAACGGCGGCGTCATTGGGCCGTACTTCTTCCGTGATGATCAAGACCGGCACATTACTGTGAATGCGAATCGCTACCGTTCAATGATAACCGAATATTTTTGGCCCCAATTGGGTTATATGGACTTGGAGGACATGTGGTTCCAACAGGACGGCGCCACAAGCCACACAGCGAATGCCACAATCAATTTATTGGAAACCAAGTTTGGTGAACGTGTTATCTCATGAAATGGCCCAGTGGATTGGCCGCCTCAGCCGTGCGATTTGACGCCGTTAGATTATTTTCTGTGGGGCTACGTCAAGTCTATCGTCTATGCCAATAAGCCAGCGACGATTGATGAACTTCGTACGAATATCGAACGTGAAATTGCAGCAGTATCGGCCGATTTATGCTTGAAAACCGTCGAAAATTGGGTTCAGCGCTTGGGCTTCTGCAAGCGTGCCCTTGGTGGCCATGCAAAAGAAATCGAGTTCCATAAATAATGGCATCGAACGTACTTTCACAGGAATAAAGAATTTCATTGGTATCTAAAACCGGTTTTGTTTTATTAAAAAAAAAACGTTTCTAGCGCTCTTATTGAAAAACCCGTTACATATTTCCGTTTTGTCCGGGTTTACATTTGGGGCCCTTGGCTGTCCCGAGTCATTCGCTATACTCAGTGCCCTCTCGACCTCTCTGCATAATTGTTTAGGATTCTTTCCTTAAGAAGTATTACAACGTCATCTGCGTAGCAGACTGGTTTAAGACCTTATTCGGTAAGATTCCTTAGGAGACTGTGTATTGTGAGGACCCATGAGAGTGATGATATAATCCCTCCCTGTGGAGTTCCACGTTGTACCCAGTCTCTAATATTTACATCATGGGAACCAAAGTTTTTGCTATTCCTTAGCATATGGTTGATCCAGCCTTTTAATGCCCGGTCCACCATAATCGGGTCTAAGGATTGGATGAGTGTTTCGGTCCGGACATTATTGAACGCTTCCTCAATATCTATGCATACAGCGAGTGTATATAGTTTATCATTGAGAAATTGCTCTATGTAGTAGGTTACCTCATGAACATGGACGACTTCGATTACATTCTTACTTGGTATAAACAAGGGAGCTGAAACGCCAATAAACATCAACGATAACTGATGTTGATACTCAAGAATCACAAGTCTGTAGTTCGCTTTAGATTTTAATTAAGCGTTGTTTCAAACAAATAGTTTAGTAGTTTTTTACTAAACAGCACTATTGCCCCCTTTTCCTTTCTATCTGTTGCAATTGATGAACTATTCCTAGGAGGAGACACTGTGCCAAACATTCTGAGTTTTGAGTCTAATAAAGGATATTTTTAGATTAGGGTTTTTATCATATAACCCTCGTATACTTATTTAGGTAGCCTCAAACAACCCAGAGGGTTTAAGGGCCTTACAATATGAGGATAACGTGTTTCTCCAATCGGCCAGGATCTTTAGCTTTCCCCCCCTAGTTGGCAAACATCAAGCCCTCGCAGGCAATCTCCACCTGATCTTTCCAGCGGAGTCTTCATCGTCCTATTTTCCGATGTCCTTCGAGTACGTTTAGGAATACTTTTCGCACTGGTTCATACTGATCCATTTTACTGATATGGCCTACAGTTCACACAGTTCGTGGTTCATCTATCGTCGAAACTCGCCATCCTCTATTACAGGACCCTCGCTGGCAATCTTCCACCTGATCTTTTCAGCGGAGTCTTGATCGTCCTATTTCCCGATGTACTTCGAGAACGTCATCGAATACCTTTCGCACTGGTTAATACTGATCCATTCTACTGACACGGCCAACAGTTTACACAGTTCGTGGTTCATCAGTCGCCGAAACTCACCATCCTCTAGTATAGGACCATATATTTATACCCTCATCCATAGGGATGGGGGTAGGTTAGGTTAAGTTTAGGACACGTGACAATAAGAGACAGTATACAAATTATTGTCCGTACACTTGGAGGTCGGTTGACCCATTGCGATTGCCCATATATATATGCCCATATATATGGTGGACAGAGGGAAGAGAGGGAGGCGAGCCCTACTGATAGTGAACATTTTTGAAAGATATATAGACGTAGGACAGACAGAAGTACCACTCAATTATGATCCCAGTGTATATATATATATATATACATTACCTGATAAAATAATGGTGTCCCATAACATCTCATGAAGGTATTGAGGAGAGCTTCTCACAAACAGTGAGATGTGCGCTTTCCAGTCTTTTTTACACTCACTGATTGGGTTCTACAGTTTCACACCGGTTCCGAACGGTATTTTGAGAAGCTTTTTCCTGATTACCTGATTAGCCCTGATAAATACATACAATACCATCCCAGATGAGGATCCATATGTGCAGGTCAAGGTTTACCATTCCAGATTACCAGTGGGGTAGAAAAAACCAATAGGCAAATCATCAGATGATGGTATCGCTTGCCTGGATCCATGGCAGATCCCGCGAGAATTCCATCAAATCCTAAATGGCTACAACCAAAGCAACGGCGACGCCTACGCTACAGGGCTGGGCCTGACATAGAAGGTGCTCAATGGTTTCAGTCTCTTTTTCATCACCGCAAGCACGGCAGTAATCAACCCTGATAACAATCCAGTTGCGAGTGAAGCCTCCAGTATCACAGTGACCCTTGATCGCCCCAGTGAGGAGTCACAAGTCAGCCTTGTTCAGCCGAAGAAGGGACTTAGTTCTCAATGAGTCGGCCATATGTCCTTCAAAATTCAGCAATCTGCTCTAGCCTGCCAGGTAGCGTTGGTCTCGTCCAGCGACCAGTGATCGTTCAAGCCATATAAGTAACAGATCACTGGATTTGCAGAGGCAATCAGTAGAAGAGTATCCTGCTCTAGCATGACGGTTTGCTTCAACATTCCCTGCGACACCACTATGTTCTGGAACCCAGCAGAGTCTTAGCTTGCCGGGCACCACACTGCTCAAGATCCCCTTGTAATCCCTAACCAATTTGGACTTACACATTTGTGACCTGATCGCACTGAGGGCTAGCTTACTATCAACGCAGTTGATGAATTCATCCGCTGGATACAAGCATGGGCCTATTATCTCATAATATCGCCACGATTTCCGCTTAGAAGATATTACAATTTGCACCCAAACTCACCGATAGTCCGAGTTGAAGCTCCTCACTGAAGATCCCCGCTCCTGTGCCCGATTCCATTTTGGAGCAATCTGTAAGGATCTGTTGACCAGAGAGTGAGGAAAGTATACCTCCCACCCAGTCATTATCTCCGGGCATTGCCCAAAGTCTACAGTCGGCAGCATGTAACCAAATTTCACTCGTCTGGGTGATTCTCAATCAACTCCTGGAGAATGTTGGCATGTCTCTCAGGGGCATGCCACCAGATGCCCAATTCTCTCATGCGAAGCGTGCTTCTGATAGCACACGCGTCTCGCATAGACATCAAGAGTAGTCAAATTCAGGATTACAGCCAGCGCCGCCTGCGGAGTGCTTCTCCTCGCCCACATCGACCATACACATCGATGCAGTGCGCTGAACCTTGCTGAGCATTTTCAACTGGTATGCGTTCCCCAATGCGTTCCACCATACTACGCAGCCATAGGTGATAATTGGGAGGACGGTGGCCGAAAAAAGCCAATGCACGATGTTCGGACAAAGACCCCAGCTTTTGCCAATCGAATTCCTACAGGCGTAGAGTACATTCAATCCCTTCTTTTTTCGCTCTTCAGTATTTCGCGTCCAGTTCAGTTTTTCATCAAGAACGATTCCGAAGATAGAGATAGCTCCACGCCCTCCCACCCTGGTTTTCTAAAAAATCCAATCTTTCGCCTGCGCATAAAAAGAACCAGATCCGTCTTTGCTGGGTTAACACCCAGACCACACTGCCTGGCCCAGACTGACAACTCACCGTGGGCATCCTGCATGAGGTCACTGATCGTAGGCAAAGATTTTCCACCGACAAGAAAATTATTATTTTCAACATAATCTCCTTTTAACTCAATGCACTTAGTTCAACGTTTCTCCAATTTTTGTATCCCTTCCAAGAAATAGGATTTTTCGAGGTCCATAAAATAGGCATTTGTTTGATCAATAATTTCATCGTTGGAGCTAAATCCCTTTCCACCGATCCATTTCTGTAGGTTTGGAAATAGGAAATATCCACGGAGGGCAAAATCCGGAGAATATGGAAGATGAGGTACCAATTCGTAGCCCAATTCATGGAATGTTGCCATTGAAACTACACAAGTGTGCACCCGTTCGTTTATGGTCAACTGAGAGTAAACGCGGCACCCATCTTGCAGACAGCTTTCTGGAACCTAACTGATCATTTAAAATCGAAACCACACTGCCATATGCAATGCCTATGCCATCAACAATCTTACGCACTTTTACTCTTCGATCGGCCAACAAATTTTTTCGACATTTTCGGGTGTATTGACCTCAATTTTCCGTCCAGAACGTTCAGCGTCAACAACAACGAAAGGCAGAAAACCAGTTTTTTACCATTGAAATCGATGGTGCAGACTCCCCATAGTATTTATCAAGATTTTCCCTGGTTTGATAGACGGGTTTTTATTTTCGCAAAAAATTCACTTTTTTCCGTTTTTACAAAAATCCACGAGATTGTATGTTTTGAACACCTGTTACAATCAAAGTAAATGACGGAACTTGCTCAAAATTTGACAGTAGTCTATTAACAGGTGGTACTTGATGGGAGCAGTGTTGCATTTCATATAACTACGAGGGATGTTCGAAAAGTCACATATTTATTGATCCATCCTAGTATCATTTAATACGGGGGAAAATGTTACGGATAGAACTAAGCCATATTAGACCCTTAATATCTTTGGACGAAATTTGTTTTTGGACTTTTAAAGACGAGTAAATGTTGATAACCTTTGTAATTACTAGGTAGTGGACGAAGTTTTATACATCGTATCTGCCGTGACAGAAGCAATACCGACAGCCTGGATATCAAGCAGGGAATTGTGCTAGCAACCGGGTGTCATTTCGGTCTAAGGAAGCAATTTTGAGATAGGACTCTCTCTCGATGGGCGAATATCTGATTGTATCAGACATCCTGTCATGCTTTATGGTGTAGAATCCTGGAACATATCGTATGCTGACGGAACATCACTCGGAGTCTTTGAGAGAAAAATGATCCGGTGAATATATGGTCCTATAATAGGAAACCTCGAGTATCGACGACGGATGGACCACGAGCTGTATAATCTATATCCTGACATCGACATAGTTATGTGTATCAAAATATCCAGTTAACCCTAGCTAGGTCATGTCAGTAGAATGCACCAGAATGAACCAGTGAGAAAGGTATTCGAAGAAGAACTCGAAGGACATCAAAAAATAGGATGACCAAGACTTCGCTGGAAAAACCAGGTGGAATATTGCCTGCGAGAGCGTAGTGTTAACAACTGGAAGAGAAAATTTGAAGATCAAGCCGGTTGGAGAAACATGTTATTCTCATTTTGTAAGACCCTTAACACCTCTGGGTTGTTTGAGGCCACCTAAGTTAGTAGGTAAGTAAGACGATTGAACCATACTCGTCTGTCTGGCTGGCTTGGCTAGTTGGCCAGCGCGATAACTGCAGTACAACTTTATCGATCATAATGTAATTTTGTCAGTCACTATTATCTGGCCTTACTTTGGGATTGGTAATGGGAATTGTGACCACACCACTTCTGGTACGTCCCATACAAGTCGACACATTTATTACAAAATCATGTTTTTTCTAAAACTTTTTTCTGGTACTTATATCTGTCATTAGTTTCAACATACACATTGGTTAATAATCTGTAAGGGTCTTTCTAACTGGAGTAAAGGTTTCCACGCCCATTCTGCTACCTTCCATACAAATCCTGGAGCCGTTCAGTTTGCCGATACGATAAGTCACGTATAACATTTCCAGTCTTAATGAAATTAGGTACTAGGCTTCATTTTACCAAAGGCCAGTCAACTTCTAAAATAGGGACGATTTTGCCTCACCCATTTTCGTATCTCGCAGACAAAATGAATGGTGTCGACTGGTTGGTCTCTTATTACTCCAGTAGCAGTCAACAAATTTTTATGACATTTGGCATTAGGCAAATTTAGGGTGATTTTGCCACTTTTAATCTGGTACCCCCATACAAAAAATGGGCGGCTGTACTATTGACTGATGAGCTATCTCCCTTAAACCATAACAACAAAAAAATAGTTTTCCCATGACATCCCATGATGGGATTGCGGAGAGCTTCTCACAACTAGTGAGCTGCGCGCGTTGTAGTTTTACATGAATTGATTGGGACCTACAGTTTTACACCGGTTCCGAATGGTATTTTTGAGAAGCTTTTTCATGGGTAAATATTCGATAGTGTCGCCATCACTAAGCGAGGTGACCGCCGTCGAAAGAAATGTAAGGTGAACTGAACAGGGACCCACGTACTCTTGTACTAAAGCCGCGCACACTACTATTGCAACATCACACCACTGACGCCAACGCCGTCCAATATTCACCGACATTAACAAAATTTGGTTCTGATAAAGCCTTCGTCAAAAGCTACTTTGTAATTAAAAATGGACAATTTTGCTAATCCCATTTTTGGCCTCACATAAAAAAAGTTGGGCGGCAGTCCGGTTGGTCGACAAGATGTCTTCCAATCTTAGATATCTTCCGAACTGGGCTATATTTTGTCAAAAGTCATTTTGTATTATAAAAGGGATAGCTTTGGCACACTCATTTGTGTACCCCCCGTCAAAAAATAGGCGACGATCCGATTGATTAATACGATACCTTACGTAAACCAAATCCGATAGTAATGAAATTTCGCACAATCCAAAATTTTGTCAAAAGCAACTGTGTAATAAAAATATGCTACTTTGCCACACCGTTTAACTGAAGGATGGTCGGCTTCAAAAAAATATAATTACAATTAGTTTGAAAGTCTTAAACTGACATGTATGTAAATGCAAACATTAGAATGTTTACTGACAAACATGTACGCTTCTACGTGGAAATATTTGAGTGCTTCATCCCAAACATTCATATACTTAGGTGGATACATTCGCATCATTCTTACCAAACCTCCATACACTTTCGAGGAAATATGTGCGTATTTCCTCCCAAACATAGTAGAAGCAAATAATTTTCTGATTTCAATATATATACATATAATGTATTATATTTTTTAATTTTATCAATATAAATCTGCATTTATAACCAATTAATAAAAAACTAAAAGATTTGAAACGTCCCTTTTTACATTTACTTGCATTGAATGCATTACTTGTTTTTTTATGAAATGAGAATCTGCTGCTCTTTTGCTTCCCATTTCATTCTTGTCTCTCAGGTTTTTGCAGAAGGTTTCAACTTCAACAAATGCTACAACATTTTAAATCACGATTATCACTATTGGTACACAAACAATACACTAAAGTATATACAAAGCTCGTTCATGCAAGGCAAGCGCAGTTTAAATACCATGTGTTTTTTTATTAAATTGCACAAATATCACGACACTCCGATTTCCGCAGTAAAGGCTCGGGCAGACTAAAAAAAGGCTTCACGTTCTTTCTCTTTCATCAGGCAAAATAAGAGACACCAACTTCATCTGCAATTTACACACACAGTCAAGAATATTTGCATCACTGAATGAGAGAATAATGGAATAATACAGTAACACACTTAGAAGGAAGACTGTGAGTTATCTCTATTTTATTCTCTTGCTCTCGAGAGAGCATAAACTGTGCACCAAACACAGCTGCGATTGTATCATAAACATCGATGTATTTGTATCGCAAACACATATACTATAACATTTTAATCATGGCGTCGCCAACATGTAATCTTTGTTAGCAAACACCAAACAACAAGAAATACATATTTTTTTTTAGCATGTATAATAGGGCTGTTCAAAAAATTTTTTTTTTGAATTTGATTATGCATAGTAGCTTATTTTGTTCCTTTTTTATAAACATTGCTTTGTGCAAAAACTCAAACAAATCGAAAAATATTTAGGGGTTGCTCAAAGGACTTCTTTTTATTGAACTTTAATACATATAATCTAAGCAACATTACATAAAAACCACTCAACACATTCTATAATGCATTATGATCTTGTTGTCGCGGATTATACCCTTTTAGTGTAACTTTTCGAGCATCGGGAACTCTCTTTCTGTGATCCTCTACCACCTGAATTAATTTCTGCATCTCTGTCTCATTCTTCGTAATTGATTCGTTGAAGGCAGACATTAGAGCAACAGAACGTTCTGCTGCATCGTTAACCACTCTCAAAGAATCAACAATGTGCTTGGCTTCATGGAATTTTGGTGATTCATTCCACGAATCGGGATCAATGTTGAGAAATTCCAGATCAATATTTAAGGCATTCAGAGCACAGACAGATGAATAATTTAGCAGATTGTGCAAGCTTTTGCTATCTAACCGATCGCAGCTATTCAGCTTGATTCCTCTTTCTGTCCAGTCTTTCGGGAAACTCTTAATATTATTTAACTCGTTTGCCAACATTCGTTTCTCTTGAACTGACAGTTTATCGGAAAACAGGGAAAGTGGAATCAGCTCAGGCCCAAGATACCACAAGTGAGATTTTAGCTTCTTCATTGCTGCTTCTGAGACAATCGCATTCACAGTTGAATACTGTTTTATTTGTTTGAATAGACGCAAATCATTTACTGGAGCATCACTTGCTTTAGGACAAGAAATCCACGCTTTAACGTAAATGAACAAACGAACAAACAAAATTCGGCGAGATTCTTCTCCTCTTTGACCGTTAGCTTAAATTCTGCTCGAAAAAGAAAAATCTTCAAACAGTATATCACTTTTGCCATCCATCTTGCCATGTGGTATGCACCAGGAATCTTGAAACGATACTGATCTGCTGTGGGTAACTCCCCCAAAAGTAATAAACAAAGTTCCACCATCTCTTTGTAGTCATCTCGTGGCATGTATTCTTCTCTTGATGATAGAATACCCTTGAGGAAAGAAGTTACTTCCTTTTTCAGATCTTGTAGGTATGGCGTGTTTAGGCGTTATCGTCCAAGAGCTTGAAGTTCTGGTGATTGATTTTTGCCCAACCTTGCTGAAATCGTTGAAAAAGTGATATATTAGGACCTTTGGATGGTCCAAACAACACTGAAAACACATTTCCAACAATCAGCTCGTGAATGTGATGTCTACAAGCAAAATATAATAAGTTCCTGCCCATCTGTTTCTCAAGAAGAACACATGCTCCATTTGTAGCTCCTGTATTTGCAGCAGTTGTATCAAAGCTCATTCCAATAATATCATCCACAACTTCCCATAGGACAAGAAGCTGGAATGTTGCTTTTGCTTGTGCGTCTCCCGTTCCTGAAGATATTTTGGAAACGCCAAGTACTTTTTCCAGATGATGGCCCGTGACAACCACAGGTAGCCGATCCACATTTGATTTTGGGTCCTGTTTGTTTGTACTGTCTTTCATCACTTTGCCATCCCAATGAACCAATAGTGGTGGCTTTTCAATAGTAAGGAAACCTTCTCTCACAGCCATGTCAATATATGATCGATGACCTGCTCGCTTTCTTTGTACAGTTGAACGAGATAAGAAACCATCATCCAGATCTTGCCCATCAGCTTTTGCAATTGCTGCAGCTAAGATTGTGAACTTAGTATCAGAAAGATTTATACGATCCAATGTTGATGCCACATCAGGAGAAGCAAGCATGTTCTGGAGAATACGTGATTTGTGTGGAGGGCTATCTCCAGATGACACAACAATTTTCTTAAGTTGTTTCCGATAATACGTTGGTATTTCAATTTCATAGCTTGTTTCAATTTTATCAGATTCATAATTGTCTTTCTCACCATCTTCGTCGAAATTTTCAAGTGCACTAAATGTAGCAGCTGTTTTTCTTACCTCTTCACGTCGTTTTCTTTCTTCGTTCGCTTGTTTCCGTTCTTGGATCCGCAGTTCCCGTATTGCCAATTCCGTGTCCACTCCAGCCATCTTCATCTTTCTACTTCCTCGCTGATCCTTTAGAAATACTTTATCTTCTTCAATTCTGATTTGGCTTTCAGCTTCCTGATGTGCTATATCGAAAAGCAGTTCAATTTTGGTTGAGAACGTAGTTTCTCTAGTACTCTGTGCATCTGAAACTCGTGATTTGTTTTTCTTCAGCAAATTGTATTCCTCAACAAGATATTTCATTTTAGAAACGATGTTTGGTTGGAAAGCCATTGGGATACGAGCTTTGTCCCAAATTTCCATTATTTCTTCTGTAGTGGACTTCAGACTTTGTGGAACAGTTTTTTTAAGGGTTTTGTGGTGATGGAAAAAAGTTTTTAAGACATCAGATGCGGTTGGAAGTACATTTAAGGGAAGATTAGGTACTGGCTGTCCAATTAACCAGATATTTGTATTGAGTCTCGTCGTAGTAGCAGCAGTTGTACTTGAAGCCATTATAAAACACAATTAATATTATAGCAAACCGTAAAAATTGCTAAAACACTATTCAAAAACCGTACGCTACACACAATTGACAAAGCTATGAATATTTTGGCAGAATAGTCTAGTGTGCTTGTTTCTCACGGGTCAACTTCAAACTGCCTACTGGGCAAATGGGAAGGAGAAACACTTGTTGCTTTGTTGACTTTTGTTTGTGTAAAGAAAAGAAACTGAGTAATAGTTACGCACTTTACTTGCTGTTACCAAGCAGCGAACTGCGCAGGCGACGTTTGCTTATGCAGCGAAGCAAAGACAAAATAGTAAATATTCTAAAGAAATATGTATACAAAAGCTATTCTATAGCAAATCTTTGGGAGCGTTGAGCAACCTCTAAACGTTGTTCGATTGAATATCTTTTTTGCAGGTCTTATTTGCACTCCAAGTGGCACAAAATAAGCTACTATGCGTTTAGATCCGATACAATTTTTTTTTTCCCACTATGTCGTGAACAGCCACGACGAACATTTTTCCCACGACATGGTTACTTAATCAATCAAGCGCATTTGCTATCATCTGTCCGATTGACTACTGGCTTCATGAAACTAAAATGCAACAGATGTAAGAAATACTCATTTCTTATGCAATTTACACACGGATTTAGGAATTTTTATGAATCACTGACTGAAAAATAATGCATAAATACAACTACACACATTCAACGTTCACTGTGAATAATCTTTCCTTGTACCTCTTTTATTCTCTTTCTTTCAGTGGACTGCTGCAAACACAGCTGTATTTGTATCCCGAACCCAGCTATACTTGGGTCACAAACACATATATTATAACATATTAATTATTGTGTCTCCAACATCTAATATTGAATAGCAACCACGTTGTGTTTGGAAAGAAGTATACTGTACTGCTACAACCTCCAAACAGACGTTATATTTGCATCCAATCAACAGAAAAACAGATTTGTTAGCGTGTGCGCCATACTGCAAAACATGGCGTATAAGAGTCTGATAAAGTTGGATCTTTGTTTCTAGAGCGAGGGTCAGAAGAAACTTCTGTTCGCAAACATAATTCTTTGTTTGATTTCCACACGCTGAAAAAAATTGCTCCAGAAATATATTACAAGAACCATCTATATGTTTGCAAGCATTGTTGGTATGCTTTGAAGTTCTGCTACTTTTTTGTTTCTTTGTTGTCAGTGACCTTTTGTTTTCGGCATTTTACCACAAACAAAGCTCTATTTGGGTCACGAAAGTTTATATTATAACATATTAATCATTGTGTCTCGAACATGTAATATTGAATAACAAACACAATGTGTTTGGACACAAGTAGACTAAATTTGCGACAAGCTACAAACATATTATATTTGTAACCATACAACAAAAACTTACAGTTTTTTCAGATTGCAGTCTGATGCTATTTCCCCTGTTCACATCAGACTAGAGGTAAATTAATTCGTCCACTACCTCGTTATAATAACGGTTATCAATGTTCAGCCTTTCCCTCCCCCAAACAGGTGAATGTTCTGCTCTTCGAAACCCTCGTATAGGAATATTTTGAACTCATACTCAAATGTACTCATTGTCATATACATATCCTTAAGTATATAAGTATGATTATGTCTTTGTGTGATTATTTTTATTGTTCTTTAAGTTTCTTGTTTTGTTTTTATTTTGTTTGTATATTTATTTTATCCTATGACTTGCTGATTATACACATACACAGCCAAACAAATACATACATGCAAATAAACATTCCCCTACACATAAGTTTATTTGCTGCTGTACCCCAGTGGCGGAAGTCATGACCTGGAAGGCCTGAAATCATGACAAAACAGGCCTTCTTTAAAATACGGAAGGCCTTCCCTACACATTACCTCCTGCTTTTTTTTGGCGCAGAATACGTCTTACCTTACGGTATAGGGAGTCATGTCAGATTGTTATTGTTGTAATCTTTATTTCATTGATTATGAGGAAACTGCGAGATAACTTTTTTTAATCCTATTTTTCCTATCATAAGCCCATATTATCAAAAGTAACTTTCAAATAATCAAATTGATTTGCGTCTGTTATTTATCATTTTCCCTTACTCTTTTAATTTAAAAACATATTTATCCTATTTTTCCTACCATAAGCTTATGTATATTATCAAAAGTAACTATCAAATAAATAAATTCATTTGCTTATGTTATTTATCATTTATTGTTATATATGTTTTCTGTCTTATCGGATGGAGTATTCTACATTAAACTTAATGGCCGTGTCTCTGACACAGCCTGCAGGGACAGTCCGTGGCTGAAGGCCTCGGACAACTGTCTGCTGTTTTTTTTAACATTGCGTGAGATTGGGAGGCAAGGTCTTCCTTGCCCATTGCCTAAAGAAGGCCTTAGAAGGCATGAAAAGAGGAAGGCCTTAGAAGGGATTTATTTTAATATATTTTTATTAAACAAAAATAAAATTAAAATAATTTATCTTATCGCAAAATCATTATTTATAAGTATGTATGTATGTATCTTACAAAGTTGTACCACGCCCAATTTCAAATTGAAAATTTTTAAAAATACCCTACAAAATATTAAATAAAAAATATAATTTTAAAATTCGTATGAAATTTTTCAATTAAATTACGGTTGAAAAGAATCGGAAAAAAAATTTCTCAAAATTGTAAAAATCTTCTTATTGCTTATATCTGATTAAAAAATGCATGCATTCCGTAGGCCTTATTTTAGGAAGGCATTACAAAAGAGCCATTCCGCATGCCTTATTTCTGGAAGGCCTTGCGACTTCCGCTGCTGCGACATTGTTGCCAACGTTGTCATTGTTTGCGTGTATGTATCATTGTTGTCGTATGGATGTTTTTGTTCCATATCCTGCCATGGCTGTTTGACGAAAGGCAGAAGTCACAGTCGTTATGCATGAATTCAATTGTGCCAAGTCGGTTTGAGTTGAGTTTATTCAACAGTTCCTTCTTTAGCCGTTATGCAGGTTTTAGTACATTTGATATTCATTTCTTTTTGTTGTGTTTTTTTTCGTTTGCTGTTTCGACATTAGATAAAACTTTACTTGATGTTTATTTCTCCAAACATGTTCACTTGATTATTACTTTTCTCTTTGTCCGCTTCTTATCACTTTTATATCTTTTTTCATTTGCTTGGTTTGGAATTTTCTATCATCAATTTCATTAGATCGTTTGAATACATTGTCAACACTTTTGGTTTTCGGATAGGAGTCTTGTAAATATCCTTAGCTTAAGATGAAGGATTTCCGATGGATTTTCTGTCAATTGAGTTTTAATATTTCCTGGTTTGCTAAATGACAAAACGATTTATTGCTTATTGGCCTAAAGTGTGAAAAATTAAAGAGCTAAAAGTGATGTTGGAATTAATGTTGGCTTAAATGATGCTCTAGAAATTAATGATTGAATATCAAGTTAGCATGATAAATTAAAAGGATATTGCTAGACTGCGTTATATACAGTGAAATTAAAACACTGAAAACAGTCTGAAAAACTACAAGCTGAAAAATCTCTTTTGTTGTTGTTTGGATGCAAAATTTGTCGTGTTTGTAGCTTGTCGCAAATATAGTATACTTGTGTCTAAATACATTGTGTTTGGTGTTAATATTACATGTGTGAGACACAATGATTAATATGTTATGATACATGGTTTTTGAGACTCAAATATGCCTTTGTTTGTGTGAACGTCTGAAAATGAAAACGTGACAGACAACAAAGAAAGAAAAAAACAGCAGATCTTCAATTCATGCAAACAATTCTTGCACGTAAGTATATTGCTGTTCCAAACAGGGTGTTCCAAAAACTTTACGAAAAAATTAAACGCGCGATAGCTTGGATCAATATGAATATTTTTTGTTCTAGCACCACTGTTCTAAATATTCATATTGATCCAAGCTATCGCGCGTTTAATTTTTTCGGAAAGTTTTTGGAACACCCTGTTTGGAACAGCAATATACTTACGTGCAAGAATTGTTTGCATGAATTGAAGATCTGCTGTTTTTTTCTTTCTTTGTTGTCTGTCACGTTTTCATTTTCAGACGTTCACACAAACAAAGGCATATTTGAGTCTCAAAAACAAGTGCAATGCTAGATAACATTTTATTTTTTTTCACTATTCATATCGAGGAACAAGGACCTGCACATGCCGAGAAAGTCTTGAAGTAAACTTATTAGTAACGCCAAGTCGTCCATGGCTGAGCCATACTGGAGTGATTACAAATTAAATATAAGGAATACAAGGAAGTGCTAAGAGCTGCCAAGACGAAGGCTTGGCAATATTTCTGCGACCGAATCCAGAAAGCATTAGGGTCATATTGATTGCGTAAAGTACTCTCGACGACTCCCACCTTTCTGTAATATCAGAGAGAACAAATCGACATTGAGCTTTGAATCGTTAGACCTCCTGCATTCACACACTTCTCAGGCAACTGGTTCTAAATGTATTGCTGAGGCCGTTCATAGGCTTTTACTTGAGTGGAAAATCTCTGACTGCGTTCAAGCTACGCTCACCGAACTAATCGGTTGAAAGAGGTTGTGACAACCATAAATTCGGCTGATGCCACCGAATTGCGGTTGCCACAACCGAATTGAGGTTGTCATGACCGAATTCAATCCCCACAACTGAAATTCGGTTGAAGCAACCTCTATTAGGTTGTCCCAACCGCATTAGAGTTAGTGACAACCTCTAATATGGTTGTGACAACCTCTAATATGGTTGTGACAACCTCTAAATTCGGTTCCGGCTAATTCGGATATTTTTCTGTGAGTTTTTTCTTTCGACGAATACTGGTACATGCCAACGTTCGCCACTATTGCTTGAGGAAATAATGAAACGAGATCTTCTCTATCATCGAACTGGTTGGCGAAATATGTTATCTGCCACATATTTATGAACTGCAATTGAAAGGTGCAATGGTAATGTGCGCGGCTCTTGTGCATGAGGACGTGGGTTCGATCCCTACTCTGACTACCTGAAATTTCTTTCGACGGCGGTCACCTGGCTTAGTGATGGCGACACTATCGAGTATTTAGCCATGAAAAAGCTTCTCAAAATACCGTTCGGAACCGGTGTAAAACCAATCAGTGAGTATAAAAACTAGAACGCGCACAGCTCACTGGTTGTGAGAAGCTCTCCCTAATCCCCTCGTGGGATGTAACGGGAAACCATTTATTTATTTAATTGAAAGATGTGTTTGAAACCAAATTCGGCAAAACGTCTGGTCCAGGGGCGACAATGTTTGCCCGTTTCAAAGAGGAATGGAAAAATATTAAAGAGGAACCATATAGTCCTGGCATACAAGATGACGGAGTCGCAGCCAAAATACCAGTTCAAGTCGAAATTGAGATCATGTCATTATATTTGAATCAATTGAAAGAATACCAACCCAGAAAAGACTACAAGGAATTGCTTGAAATCGTTTAATTGTTCCTTGGTAAAAATATTCTCGGTCATCAGTTCATCTCACCAGCACCCATCATTCATTCTTGATGGATGGCGAAAGACATATATTGCCTAAAAATATATTTGTCTTCCAAAAACATCTCTATTTGTACGAAAAAGAATTGAATGGACTTCGCGATGTTACCATTCTTATCGTAACACTTTACGTGAAAGCTTGGTTTAGCACCACCAGAGCAACCTGAGCTCCTAATAATGATTTAAATTTTTTGAAAGCAATTGCTGGTTATGATTCAATTGATAAGATTGTATCGCACCGATTGGACATCTGGGCATCTCTAGTATCTTAGTGGCGAAGTTGTTGCTCTTGCATTATTTGATTCGATTCCCCCCTGGGACATCAAACGGATAATGGTGAATGCAATTCGTGTATTTGGAGAAGAGAAAGGGGAATACGACGAATAATTAGCTGACAATGTGACGGACAAAGTGTCCGACGAAGACAACGAGAAAGAAAACGACGTGGATGATATCGAGGAAGATCAAGATGATGACAAAGAAGAAGAAGTTGATTTGGAGGACAGTGGCGATCCAGATCGAGCTCGTCCAGTACATGTTATTGGCTTTGAAGTTGTGAAAAGAATTGCCTTGGCATCGAAAGAAGTCAATCAAGAACTCATGAATAACGATGTGAGCCATTTCGTCACACCTGAGACATCAGCATTTTTTTGTACGCTCCGGATTGTCAACAGATTTCATTATTTCCGATCCAGAAATCTGGGAAGACCACGAAGACTACCAGCAAGCCCTAGAAATATTGCGTAAATTACATGTTGTCAATGACGCTGCCGAAAGAGGAGTGAAATTAATAGGGGACTATATCAACGTGTTGTGTTGTTACGAGGAAAAAATATTTTTGTTTCAGGTCGTCGCCGAAAATCGCAAGAAATATATATCGCATGATGTGGAAAGTTTAAAAAGTTTGAAGACACTTATAATGATAAAAATAAAAAGAATTCTTGCATATTTTCGAAATATAGTCAGATACTTTTCCGGTCTCGAACAACCGCGGGGGGTCAGGGACCTTACAAAACGGTTGGAAATACCAAGTCTTGGTCGTCCTATTTTTCGTCTTGCTTCGAGTTCGGTTTCGAAAACCATTCGAGCTGGTAAGTCTTCATCCATTTTACTGACACGGCATATCCAGCGCAATCGCGTTATCTTGATCCGTTTAACTATGTCAATGCCGGGATATCGCTCAAACAGCTCATGGTTCATGCATCGCCGATACTCGCCGTTGTGCACTATAGGGGCATACATTTTTAGGAGTATTTGTTCTCGAGGACTCCTACATATGTTGCGTCTGCTTGCGATAAGATCCAGGATTCTGCGCCATAAAGCAAGACAGGTTGTTTGAGAGTCTGGCCTTACCCCCAAAGTGCTTGCTTTGCCCAAAATAACATCCATTCCCAAGCACAATTCTCCGCCTGATCCCAAGGCTGACTCTGCCGTCCGCGTCTACTGCACATCCGAGCTATATAAATTCGTGCAACACCTCGAAATTATAATGGTTATCAACGTTCACGCTTTGATCTAATCGCGTGGAGGCCCTGCTCGTGAAAACCATTAATTTTGTCCTGTCCTTATTTACTTTCAGACCCACTTCTGCTGACTCCTTCTCAATTCTAGAAAACACCCCAGTAACTTCCCTAACTGTGAGCCCAGCCCAATGATATCAGCATACGCGAGAAGCATGTGACTTTTGCTGCTGATGGTTTCATTCATGTTGACTGCAGCTTTTCTCATAATAGTCTCTATTGAGATGTTAAAGAGATCGCACGATAGGGTGTCGCCTTGTCTCAGGCCTCGCTTAGTCTCGAAAGGTTCGGTAAGATCCTTAAAGACTTTCACTGCGGTCATCCAGCAAAGGCGTATGAGGTTTGCAGGAATACCAAGCTCAGACATTGCTCCGTAGAGTTTCTCCTGTATCGGGCTATCAAAAGCTGGCTTATAATCGTCAAAAAGATGATAACAAGTTGTGTTCGTGGGGTTTCTCCAGTATTTGGCGTAACGTGAAAATTTGATCGGTTGTCGATTTTTCAGGCCTAAAGCCACACTGTTGTGGTTCAATCAGGTCAGCGATAATTGGCTTTAGTCTTTCGCACATTATAATTTATATAACTTTATATGCTATGGATAAAAGGCTTATGCCACGGTAGTTGGCACAGAGACTCGGTTCACCTTTTTTAAATATGGGACACAGTACACTTAGACTCCAATCGCCGGGCATGCATTCATCTAACCAAATTTTGCTAATGATCTGATGAATGCACCTTATCAGCTCATCGCCGTCAGCCTTAAACAGTTCCGCCGGTAATTTATCGACCTCTGCGGCTTTGTTGTTCTTATGCCGGGAAATAGCTGTTCTGACCTCGCCTTGGTTGGGATGGTGGCAGTCGATGTCGTCCTCTAAATTGTGATCGATTGTCTCATCGTTATTGGATATCTCAGGTACCAGTAGCGCGGAGAAATGATCTCACCATACTCCCAACATGCTCTGCACATCTGCGATGAGATTTCCGTCCTTCTATTTACAGAAGGGGCGCCCTGAACCATGTCTGAACCAGTTCCGTTTTTGACTTTTTGGTAGAATTTTCGGGCTTCGCTCTTCCTTCTGTAAGTCTCAATTTTCTTACTCTCGTGCTTTCTCCACTGCCGTTTCTTACACCTAAAGAAATGGTTTACCTCCTGTCTTTTTTCGCTATACCGCTCAGTCGCAGCTCTTGTTGCAATTGACTGAAGCATTACCATACGTGCAGCATTGTTTTCATAATTTGCAGTGCGACACTCTTCATCGTACAATAGTTCGTTGCGGAGCGGTTTTTCGAAACCAAGTGCAGCTGTTACGGCAGTTTTTATAGAGTCGGAAATGGGTTTCCACTCCGCTTCAGGATCGTCATCGGGAGGGGATGGGTTCTGTGCCCAAAGTTGCGAGAGCTTCCTTGAGTAGGCTGTGGCTACCTCTGGTAATTGCAGCTTTCCGATGTCCAGCTTCCTCTGCGTCTGGTTTCGTACGATTTTCGCTCTATTTAATCTTGTGCGAACCTTTGCTGCTACCAGGTAGTGATCAGAATCTATGTTGGCTCCTTTGATCACTCGTACGTCCATTACACTGGATGAGTGCCTTCCATCAATTACCACGTGATCAATTTGGTTCTTCGTTCTTTTATCAGGGGATACCCAAGTAGCCTTGTGGATGTTTTTATGTTGGAATCTTGTAGCACTAATGACCATGTTTTTTGTCTTGGTAAAGTCACTCAGTCTCATACTGTTGTAGGAAATGTTAGCATGTAGACCGAAATTGCCAATAGTCGGATGAACCACATTCTCCCTGCCCACTTTAGCATTAAAATCTCCTAGTACAATCTTAATCTCATGGCCAGGGCAGCGGCCATACGTTGCCCCTAGGAGCTCATAGAATATGTCTTTGGCATCATCATCTTCCCCTTCTGTCGGGGCACACATACAAATTAGGGAAATATAAAATTATTTCGCTTTTATTTCGGGTTGTGGCTAAACGTTCACTCACAGGATTGAACCTAAAGACAAGACCTGGTTTATACCTTGCCCATTTTCATCCACCCATCTTCCGAAGTTTCGTAAGCTACCTTGAATAGTCCCTTAGGGTAATGAGATATTTGCCCGGTATAGCTATAGCCACAGCTTCTGTATAAGCACCAATTTTTGTACCCGAATTTTCGAGAGTGACCAGTATTCCGTTCAGCGCAAGGTTCCATTGAAGCGGAGACAAGACCCCTCCTTGAGGTTGTTTACCTAGTGGATTTGTTTATTAAATTTAAATTTCCATTTAGGTTTTTTAAATTTCAAATATAATTTTTAAATTTCAAATGATCTATTTAATATTTGAAATATAATTTTAAATTGAAATTGATTTTTATTTAAATTTTCTTAAAAATGTATATATTTATTGAATAGCTGTATATATTTTTACAGGGTAAACGAATTTCAACCAATATCAGTGTATTATGCTACCTTACCTCCCCTGTGACGATGAATACTTTTAAGAGCTTTGACGGCAAGTCCATCACCTAAGTATGCCAATTTAACGGATGTTAGGGTACCCAGCAGAAACGACGAAAGCATTGACGTAAGTGTTTGAGGTAAGGCTTACCACGAAGCAGTAAAGTAAGTAAATGAATTTAAAGAAATATGCAATACAACCTGCTTCTAGGTAAGGGGTAAAATTGAAAGTTTTTGTTTATCCCTTACGTCGAAGCAGTAAGTAATGTCTTTAAAAATGACCTTACAACCAACCTGCTCTTTGTAAGGGATAAAATATTTGAACTTATGTTTGTCCCTTACGCCGAAGCACTAGGAAATGTGTTAATTTTATACACGTAAAACACTAACTTTCACGAGAATTTGCCGATTGTTTACGATGTTGCAATTAAAAAAGATGATGCAATTTTAAAAAAATAATTAGTCATTCAGTTGCTTCTGATCTACACACGTGCGTAGTTGAATTTTTAAATGAAAAGTGAAAAATAATAAATACGTAATATATTTAAAACATTAATTAAATAAACTTACAAATACAAATAGTAATTATTACGTGTTAATTTACATCACTAAATCACTAGCGAAGCGCTTCTTGTAGGCACGAGCGAAGCGCTTTTAGTAAGCACAAGCGAAGCGCTTCCAGTAAGCACTAGCGAAGCGCTTCTGTTAAGCACCAAACACACATGATTTCAGCGCTACGTTAAGCCATGAAATACGTGCCTCTTTTGTAAAAAGGTATTGCTTCCAAGTTGGAACAGCCCATATAAAACTCATGGCTTCCGTAAGGGGAGGGTAAGGGATGAAATTCGATTTTTCGATTACAAACCTGCTTACCCGGAAGCTCCGTTTTTTGCTGGGTATTATCTTGCACATTGTCTTCCATATACAGGGTGATTCAGGAAGTTCCGGACAAATTTCTCCAGCGTATTCCTTGGCTGATTTCATGAAGAAAAGTCCACTAGGACCATGTCCGAAAATGCAAGCGTGCGAAATGGCAGAGTGTTAAAAATTTTCGGATTGGCGGTCGGAGGGTTGTAGGGTAAAGTTGCTAACTCCTGAGCCAGTGGTCGGTTTTTGAGCTTGTTGGAAAGGTATTTAAGAGAACTTTCAGAATCAATCAAAAAAAAAAATAGAAAAAGTCAAATCGCCAAGATACAGAGCTTTCGGAAAAAAAGGAAAAAAAAGTCACATAACCTCAGTTTGCTCAACCAGATGGCAGGTAACTTATGTTGTTTTTCTGTTGAAAGATGGCCATACCTCTTACCTCTCCAAAATGGCCTAAACGAAGCCCAGAGGTCTTACCGTTCCAAAGTTATGACCATTTTACTGAAATGCAAAAATGTTTGTTTTTGTTTTTGGAAGCGAAATAACAGCACGTTTAAGATTTTATTTTTCAAATGAACTTTTTTCTACTTTCAAGTGACTTTTTTCTACTTTGTTTTGGCTGAAGAATCAAACACAAATGATTCTGAAAGGCCTCTTAAAGACCTTTACAACAAGCCCAAAAACAAAAAAATCCGACCACTGGCTCAGAAGTTAGCAACGTTACCCTACTATCCTCCGACCACCAATCCGAAAATTTTTAACCCGGTGCCATTTCGCACCCTTGCATTTTCGGACATGGTCCTAGTGGACTTTTCTTCATGAAATGAGCCAAGGAATACGCTGGAAAAATTTGTCCGGAACTTCCTGAATCACCCTGTATCTAATACCAAAAATTACTATTCATCCTTTCCCCGTCGTGAATGTAGGTGTCTCATCTGGCTGATCTGATTTAATAATTACACCCGTTTGGAAACTTAACAATCACATTCGATCTCAAAAAAACCCAAAAAAAATCTAATAAAAAACTGTATATCCTTTTGTTCACCCAAGCACTTTTGGCATGACATTAGCATTGATATTATTTGCCTAACGATTTATGTTTTGCTCAAAATAACTGGGTGGATGTACACCAAAGGACACATTGGCCTTGTACCCTTTTGTCCCTTGGATTGTTGTAACATGCCCAACGGTTATGTCTGCTTGGCTCTATAGGTCTGATATGTATTCTTTGTTTTGTTTATATTTTCTGGGATGGAGCTTATCGCTCAATCTAAAAGAACGAGGAGAAAAAACTAAAAGGTCGACAGAACGAAAAACAAAAATATTTTCAAATGTTAAAAAAATAAAAATCATGTATTCTTTTTCTGTTTATTGTGCAATTTGGTAAAACAGTAGAACCCTGTTCTTTATAAACAATATTTTTTCACATTTTACTCGGTTGTACTTAATCTCCCATGGATGATTTTATTCATATTTAATTCATTTTACAAAGATTTTACTGTGTGGTTTTTTTATATTCGCATCTACACTTTAATGGCCATAAAGGAAAATAAATGTGAATTTTGTCATCCCTTGTCAACTCAGTGGGAAGTACTTCAGGATACCTTTGGTGATGAGCCATGAAACTCGGTATTCTTTCAGATTTTCAGTTTCCTTTTAAATGCTATCATTTTCAATTCAACAACAGACTAAAAAGAAAAATAAAATCTGTGGAAAAAAACTTAAATAAAATCCAACCATTTTTAAAATTGTTTTTCCCTTCAGTTTGTGTCTTGTTAAATGGCTATATTTGTCAAAGCTCATGCCCGATTCCATTTTAAAACATTTGGGTACAACAAAGTTGAATGCTGCGGTAATAAAAACCAGATGAAAAGGAGGACACAACCAAATTGTTTCATAAATTTGTGAATATTTCCATGTATTTGTACAATTTCAATCTAGTCACAAAAGATTTTTGTCGCTACGACTTTGATAACACTTAGGATTTGTATTTGCGTTAGTGTGAGTGTGAGTATTTGTGTGTAGATCACCTAAGGGTATGCAACAATTTAAGGTCATTGCTAAGATCATAAAGTAGGCAGTAAATATTTCTGTTTTTAAATGTAAACACTACATAAAAACCGGACAGAAGACAATAAATTAATGCAATTCCTTGCGACTTACAATGGTTTTTTAAATTAGTAAATTAACAAAAACATTAACAATTGTAGTAGTTTTAAAATTATTTTTTAATTTTCACTAAATTAGTTATAAATTAAAATAATATTAAGAATTTGGCAGAAACTACACAGAGTTCCATTTAATCACTGCTTCAAGATTAAAACGTAAAGTTGAGACCATAATTTTCTTATGGAAACCGCATTATTCCTTGCTTTTCACCGAATAAAGAGTATTGTTACTATTAACGGCAATGTAACTAACAGGGTGATTAATGCTGCGCCTGAAAGTATACCTTTAGAACAATCCAGTTAACGAATGCGCTGCAAATGCGTTAAAATTTCAAAACTGCAATACTGGTTCTCAAAATGAGTAATCTCCATATACGACTATAACGTAAATATCGAGAAACTGATTCTGGAATCGGATAACATAATCTAGAATCGGATACAGACCCGGGTTACAAGTAGTAAAACTCGTATAAATAGCTGATGTGCTTTGCGTTTGGAGGTAGTCTGGGATTAAACGCTGAAATGTAAGCAAAGCGAAGTAATAGTAAAAATGTTGAAATATAGACTTGTTGTAAAGTGCTGACTTTAAAACTGTATAATCAAAATAAAAGGAACTAAAACTATCGGTATTTAAAAACGAACCTTGTTTTATTAACGGGAATAAAACAAAGCTAAAAACGACGACTTATGAAAATGGGTAACAGTATATTTGATGGAACATGTATTTAGGAGGTGGAATTTTTGGGAGATATCAAAACGTTATCCTTACAAAAGTATGCCACTTTAATGTTCGACAGTAGATTCACTCAACATGTCGCATACTAGGCACAGGTAAGAATATTGAGAGCAAAACTGGATAAAACTGAGAAAAAATACTGAATCAGAAAATTCATTGAAAATACCACATAGAAAAAAAGGTTAAGAGGATTACGTGATTGCCTTGAATCACGGGTGGAACTGACAGAGATCAAAATTTGCCTACGCGATCGTACGTGAATATGAGTAGCGCAGAAATGTTTGTGCGTGACCCTTTCGCATGAGTCACGCATATTTTAACTGTTTGATTTCAATTAGTTTCGATTTTATTAAATTATCCTCATCGCTGAAAACTATCAAATGGATGTAACTTGATAAATACCGTTTTCATAGAGCACGAATTTTGTTAATAAAGCTCAATGACTTGCAAGCGCTGCTCTTTCGTAAGTCTATTCATGGTGAAATGACAGCAAACTGAACATTTTTGACTTTGACACATGTCACGAATCACGCGTGAACTGGCAAAAACTTAACACTGAAAAACCTAATTGCAAAACACAACTATCCCACAGAAAGAGAGGCAGACGGGTCTTTAGTTGAAGGCGAACGAGGAGTCCACTAATATACTGGCGCATTTAGGACGGATGAAGAGACGAGGAAAAGACTTTTCATTGATAACCTAAATATTGCACGTTGGAAAAGCTATCTTTATTGTTGTTTGAATGCAAATATAAAGTGTGTTTGGAGCTTGTTGCTAATATAATATACTTGTATCCAAACACATTGTGTTTACTAGTCACTATTACATGTTTGAGTCACAATGGTTAATATGTTATAATACATGTTTTTGCGACCCAAATATATCTGGGTTTGTGATACAAATACAGCTGCGTTTGTTGCACTGTTTATGATCTCTCGAAAGTAAGAGAGTAAAAGAGGGACAACGAGAGAGTCTCTTTTTGCATTATTCCCTCAGTCATACTTGCATTATTCAAATATTCCTAAATGGCGTGTAAATTGTAGATGAAGTCAGTGTTTCTTATTTTGGCTGATGTATTGCGTTTTAGTTTCACGTATTCATTCGTCAATTGTTCATCGGCCAGAGGATATCAAAAGCGCTTGATCAGTGAAAAAATAATAAACGAAGGCTCGGACGGTTAAATGGTTTGTGTTGTTGCTTTGGTTGTTGTGTATGTGATGCGTATATATATATGTGTGCTACCAAAGTGAGAAATGATTTTGAGGAAAGAAACTGGAAAGTGCAACGACATGAAGCCCTTTGTCTGTCCGAGCCTTTACTGAGATAATCAGAACGGGGGACCATTTGTGAAATAAGTATAGTAAAAAAAAACACATGAGTAATCCACGCTTGGCTTGCATGAACTAGATTTTTATATAAATACTCTGATTGTGTACCATCGCATAGTGATAACCAACGCATAGTTGAAACCTTCTGAAAACAAAAACGAGAGAGGCAACAAGGAGACAAGGAAGGAGAAGCAAAAGAACAGCAGATTCTCATTTCATGAAAAACAAAACAAACGATCCATTCAATGCAAGTAAATGTAAAAAGGGACGTTTTAAATCGTTTAATTTTTGTATTAATTATTTATAAATGTGGATTTTATATTGACAGAATTAATCAGAATAAATAATAAATATATATTGAAATCAAAGAATAATTCGTTTCAAAATATTAATATGTTTGGGTGGAAACATGCATATGTTTCCACATAAGTATGTGCCGGTTTAAGGGAAACACGCAAATGCTTCCACGTAAGTATATGGATGTTTGCGATGTAGAATGTATATGTTTAAACGTAAAGCATACATGTTTGCAGGAAACATGATACTGTTTACACATAAATACAAGTGAGTTTGGGACTTGCAAACATATGAGTGTTTGAAGTGTATTCCAAACATATACATGGTTCCTGCAGAATTTGTTAGAGAGGCCGTTTTAAGGGTTTCAGCGTGTGGACGCTACTTTCGCCTTCCTGATGAATGTGTAAGGTGGTTGAGCGATGAATGTGGACTCCCAGAAATATAAAGAAATTAACAGACAGTCAGGCGGAGATATATGTGATATCGCAGCAATGCATTGGACTGCTTACGTTACTCGAGTGCAAAAAGGATATAAACAAATTCGCCACCACTGGGAGCCTTGGGATCATATTGCCGTCAGGCATTTAGGAAAGACACCAGCTGGAAGAATTATCTCAGATAATCGTTGACAGTATCTTGCGCTTCTTGGTGGAAACTAGATAGTTATTCGGAGAGACTAACGCGCAATCTCTTTAGTCCGTGATATCACGCTGGAGTAATTAGAGTAGGTGAGATGTCGGTCGACTGCCACTAACACCTAACCTAACTTATCACTATTATGCACAATCGAATTTCTAAAGATTTCCCGTAATGGAACCTACCACTAAGTTTTACAAATACATAATAACACATCAAAGTTTAATTTAATATGTAAAGTTCAATAGTTGATCTAATACTTAGTGGAAAGTATTGGCATTATAGACGTCGTATATTGTAAGATTTTGGTTGTGAACTCGATTAAATAAATTTTATTAACTACTAGATCTTTGTAGATGGCGTTATGAAATTTTCCACACCAAGGTTGATAACTCCGCTAACTCTGGAACTTTCAGGAAAGTACGAAATGTTTATGGAAGTGCCTAGAGTAATGGCTGATATAACGAAACATATGCTGGCGCTTTTTGCGTCAATCTATTTTGAAAATGTGATTAGTTAACATCATTGGGTAATAACAACAGGGTTGAGAGATGTTGCCGAATAATTGTGAAATTTTAAGCTTTCTATCGTATATAAGGGCTACTATTATAATGTAATTAATGAAAACAACCCATTGTACTCGTATTGAAGTATAAAACAAGGCCAATACCATTGTAGCATGATTGATTTTCTACAGGGATTTTAAAGGCCGTTTTAACGATTATTTACCATTTTGAATGATCAATCAATTTTAATTCAATAAATTTCATGATTACTTACTCCTCTCATTCTTTAACTCGAAACAACATCACTGTGGTAACTTATCTACATATTTCTTTTAATACCAATTTCATTGCTGTGTGTGCCACGTTAAACGTTTTCCATTATTCATCATTTCTTGGTATTATGGATAATGATTATTATTATCACATTAAATTGTAATTTAAGGTTGCACATTTTGAAACTCATCACAAGTAACAGGATATTAAATATATGAACTAGAGATGGTCACGTGAATAAGTTCTGGCTCACGCTGACGCACGTTCACGTAAGTAAGACGGTCGCTCACGTACGCTTACGTGAACAAATTTGTATCTTAGTCGTACTTACGTGCGAGCCGTGTGTTTCACGTGACTCACGAATATCACGTAAGAATTTACATAAAAAATTAATAAATTAAATATTTCACATTACATTCCACGAAGGGATAGGGGGATTTTCTTGGAATTTGTGAGCTTTGCGCTTTCTAGTTTTACAAACACTGATTGGGGCCTACAGTTTTACACCGGATCTGAACGGTATTTTGTTAAGTATTGTCAAGACTATGTACTCGATAGTATCGCTCTAACTCGTTCCCACCACACCTATACATTCGGGGATTTGAGTATGGTGTTCTTTATTTTATTAATACTTTTGAATTGTTATTATTGTCATATGAACTTTTGAAGTGACTATTGTTAAATATATTTGAAGTACCAAAGTATTAGTTAGGTATTGGCAAATGATTCTATATATATGAAAATGAATGTTTGTCTGTATGTCCTTTATAGAATCGTAAACTATGCATTTGATCATGTGATGATCTTTAGCACAGTTGTTGGGAATGAACCCACGAAGGTTTCTGAGTTGGTACGACAAATTTTCGACAGATGGCGCCACTGTCATTCCAATGAATTTCATATATTGCCGTGACAACGTCATCTGGTGGATTCAGCAACAACGTTAGTGCCACAACGCCATCTGCAGGGGAGTAGCAACAACACGAATTTGTCAACAGCTGACCATCAGCTGATAGTAAAACTGGCAATCGCAGCTGTGACGACTAACGTCAGCTACCAGCGCGGAGTGTAAGGCTGATCAACCGAGTACTCGGGGCGATTCGGTCTGCAGACGTTGAAAAACCAATATAGCTGTAGTAGTGTATTAGACACTCTAGTTCAAACGTAGATAGTATAGTAATCCCTAGCTAGTCGTCCATCCGCTGGTTCAAGCTAGAAATTCCCTTCTGTGGGGGCTTGCAGTTGGTACTCCCGTACTCCCGTGTTGTATTTTGTTCCGCTGGTTCAAGCCACAGATTCCCTGCATGTGGGGTCTCGACTAGAGATGGGCGCGTGCTTAATTTTCTAGGCACGAACATGATATTAACAAACACGCACAGACACGCATGACAAAATTTCGCAAAGGCACGATCCGCACGAACTTAGTAATTGCATACACGCACGCGCACGCACGAAAGAGCACGGTCTAACACGAAAACATAAAATAACATGAGGTGTCATGGGACACCCGGTTGGAACGAAGTTCCTTTCGCTGTATACATATTATGTACTAGTTAGTTCAAACACGCCTAAGTCGCCCGTTGAAAAATACGATAATTTAAATGGGTTTATAAGAAAAGATACTTTTTATAAAATGAATGAATTTTTTTTATAGATGTATATTTTTTTTAAAAAGTATATATTTAGGAGGTATTACATTTTCCCAAAAAGATATTTTTTAAAGGCTGGTACTTCTTTTATTAAACGCTAATGTGTTTTAGAAAAGGTACTATTTTTAAGAAGAAGTACTTTCTGTAAGAAAAAGACATAACAGTATGAATTTTTTTTACAAAGAAATACTTTTTTAAGAACAGGTACTTTTTCGCTCATTATGATTTTCAAATCATTATGAACAAAAATGCCATAAAACGAGCCCGTATTTTAATCAATTGTGACGGCGCCCATTTAACCGTTATCATCTTCTCAACTTAACCAATAAAATTCTAAAGGTTCAGATAAACATAATCATAAAACAGAATCGACGTTTTTCATTTAGAAAAAAAAATGAGAGCCGACCAGCATCGGATGACTTCGTTTAAAAAACCTTGTACTTATACATTTTAAAAAATTTTACACTAGTTTTCACAAACTTCATACCGCGAGCGGCACGTCAATTTTCAACCGATCGAGCTCATATTTTTGTCAACATTTTTTTTTAATCTAACCCCACACAAAACTAACCGGGTTTTTTTGGAACAGATGAGTTTTCAGTTCTCCCAGACATTGTGGGTCCATCTTAGTGTATAGTATCAAAAAGATGCGTAACAGGGAGAAAACAGTTTTGAATTTTTCGCAGCATACATAACCCACTATTGTCTCACAGCACTCAATGACGGAAGAAGTCAATCCAATCCACATGAACAGCTGAAGCTTACAGAAGTGCATTCAATTGGTAACATTGTCAACTACGGACGTAAAGATAACAATCATTTACACTGACAGAATTTTTTGGTCCGAATACGAATAATTTCCCAATGTTTCACTGAATTTTATTTTGAAGATATGTTGACGTGCTTTTTCGTGTTTTTCGTATCACAGAACTCTCGGCTTGCACGCACTTTACAAGCTAGATATTTTTTTATTACTCTTCTCAATCACGAACGGCGCACGCACGAAATTCAAATTTCCACAAATTTGGCACGGCAAAAAGTACGGCCCGAGCCCAGCTCTAATCTCGACCCTGGTGTCTACCTTCCACCCCTGGTCCAGGTCAGGGATTCCCTGCCTGAGGGGTATTGACTTTGGTCCCTACAATACTCCTCGCTCTCGACCTTCAAGAAATCTATTTATTTCTTCTAGTATAATTCCAGACTTGGGAAACACTCATTCACGTGTATGTTTTGGAAAAGAGGAATGCCATTAAAATGCGCCCAAAAAGCTTAGTTTTACAAAATAGTAATAAATCGACATTAAATCAAACTCGCGGAAAACTATTACTCTCGCATGCTCACTGACGTAACGATTGGACTAACCCACGCTCATGTACAAATATTGGATCGTTACATACGCTCAGGCATGCTCACGTGAGCAAATTTTAATCCTACTATCAGCATTCGCCCCTAAATCACGCACGATTCACGCCAATCACGATCCCATCTCTTATCTGAGCCAAACAAAGCCATATAAATCGAATGAACGATGGTGTCAGAGAGCCTTTTAAAATGTAATTTAATCATATTAAAGATTGGCCATATCTCGTTATTCCTCGTCCTGGGTACAGTGACAATGGATTATCGTGTTGGTGTTTGCTGCTATGTAGTGTATACAAGTATGTAACTAGGACATGTCTAGACACTATATTGTTTCGACATGTTAAGAGGGAGAGGCGGGCTTAGTGATGCTGTATATTGGTCATCCAATGTGTGAGAGTATATCAGGCTGGAATGAATGTTGGGTCGACTGGATAAAATGTGTTTAAATGTGGCCAATTTAATCTATTATAAGGCCATTGAATTCTCTTTGTTTGCTGAAATCAGCAAGAAACATTTTGTGGCCAATATCTTAATAAATAACAACAATTGCAATTAATGCTCTCAAGACAAATATTAATGGTCATAAGGAACACTTTAAGGATATTGTTTGAACACAATGTAAGTAGTTGTATATCAATGACTTAAGGATTTGGTGAAGGAAAATTACGGTTAAGAAGGAACATTAAATCACGTACAGATGAACATCGGCGTACAAAGTAGTACGATTTATTAAAGGGGGTGGATGGAAATCAAGATTTACTACAATTTTGCAAAACGGTCTCCAAAAACCATACATACATACCTACGTGGTTTCCCAGTACATCCCATGAAGCGATTGGGGAGAGCTTCTCACAATCAGCGAGCTGTGCGCTTTCTAGTTTTACACTCACTGATTGGGTTCTACAGTTTCACACCGGTTCCGAACGATATTTTGAAAAGCTTTTTCATGGCAAAATTTTCGATAATGGCGCCATCAGTAAGCGAGGTGACTATCGTCGAAAGTAATGTGAGATGGTCTGAGCAGGGATTGGAGCCATGATCTCACCATCCTCTGTTTGTAGTACTTGCAAAATCGTTTGTGCAACCAGATCATGTGCAACCAGTTCTCAGGATAAGATACTTTGTAAGTGCAATTTGTGTAAAATTGTGCGAGCTCAACCACAGACCATAATTCTCGGCAAACTGAAGAAAAATAAAGTGGTTCATTGGAAGTGTAAGAACTGCGGAGGAGAACTGGATACCAAGAATTTCTGCACTTCATTAAAATGTGTTTCAGCTCTGAGTGACCTAATGAAAAATAATTTATCATTAAAAGAGATCGTCAATATTGAAAGACATTTTAGTTGCACCAGAAAACTCGACAAGACAAGGACAGTTGTATTTATCGCAGAATAGAGGGGGGAAAAACAAAGAGTGTTCGAACTCACGGGCGATGTGTTAACACCTTTTTGTTACACGGTACTTGTTCGTTTTCTATGAACTCATTAGTAAATGTTACATTGGAAAATAAAAAAAGAATAGTTTTGGTGCTGAAGGCTCGTTTGCTATAGCACTTTCTTTTTTCTTACATCTTCTTTAACATTAGATGTCACTGAAATAATGGTTTTTGTTTTGTCATAAACAGAGCGACGACAAAAAGTATTGAATAGTATAGAGTACTTAAGGCACTCTTTGTCCGCTCTCATATAGAGAGTCTGAGTAAAAGAGCATAAACGAGTCTTATTCTCTTTATACAATATTTCAATATAAATGCACCATTTCGACAATGTTATTACATAAAACAATACGAAAAGCATTAATGTTTAAAAAGGCACCAATGTTTCACATAAAAATTATGAACGGACCAAGTTATGAACAAAAAGAGAGTAATACGTTTTGAATCATTCGCCAGATGTCACCAGTGCTTTTGAGTTATACAATTCGTTCCATGAATTCTCTATACTATTCAATACTCTTTGGCGACGACGACCTGCTTGCTTGTTCGCTGCCGCTACATCAATACCATCATACTTATTTTCGGGCAAAGACTATTGTTGTACAACAACCACGTATGTGATGCTAACGTTGTGTGTTGTTTGCATGTGTTAGATGTTAACACATTAAAAACTACAACTGTTAGTGAATATACACAATGTTGCCATCGATTCGGGAACACAAACACTCACAGCAACCGATATATTAAAAATCAGTACAGATTTAGGTCTGTCGACAAGTAAAACAAATTCGGTGACTGTTGCGTTGCGAGTTGGTACCGGGAAGAGGAAAATATTCCAAGCCAACATAAGACAGGACTTCTTTCTGTTAAATCATCGTCTTGATTCCTTTTTAAAGTCTCGATTTTGCGAAGTAGTGAATAACAAAAATTCCAGGGCGAGAAAAAGATCTGAATGTTTTGTGTATTGCAATGGTGTGCCAGGATTGGTTGACTTTATTAAAGAAAAAAAGCATTATAGGAAGTGGAAGTGGATTTGGAATTCGGTGGCGGCGGATTTTTGAAAATTAGTTTATCTATTCAATCCAAATTTGATGAAGGTAATGGTAATTCGGACATCAAGAAAGCGATACAGCAATATCAAGATGGACTACAAGTCAGGAAATTTAAGGATTGGGGTGTGAAGAAATTGATCATTCTTGGAATTATTTCTGATACGCAAGAAAACAACATGAATGTTCGTACTCTCTGGTCTTGTCTAAATTTGCAAGGCATTAACACAATCATTGCTACGGATGTAAAACTAGCCAATATCATGAGTGGTGTTATGGCGCATCGAAAGACAATTTAAATATGTGCGAAAATTACAGAACCATCGATACTTGCCGTGACAATTCAGAGACCTTCAAAAATATCGCTAGTTTAAACCCTAATTCCAAGAATTTCCACTGTAACATCCACGAGCCTATATTTATAGGAAATCGAGAGACGCTGATCATCGACATAATCCCTCCACCTGAACTCCATCTGATGTTGGAAGTTGTAAACACCCTGTATAACCACATGCTGAAAGAATTCCAGCACGATGCCGGAGAGTGGGCTAAGTCGTGCAGTGTGCCGAAAGATTTCATACAAGGAGCTTCCGCTTTTGCAGGAAATGCCTGCAAAACTTTGTTAAACCGAATTCAATGTACGACAATTCGTACTACAAACTTCCAAGGTCTGATATGGTTTTCTATTTGAAAAATGTTTGGTTTTTCGTTGGAATAATACATAGTTCAGGAAAGCACTCTCATTCATCATCAGATGCCTACTCACTGCGCCTGAATTGGTACCATTGGATAGATCATCAATCATCAAAATTTTATATGAATAGGCATCGATCGAAAATCCCTCAGTACAAACTCAACCTGAATGTCAATTATTCCAACAATGACGGATGACATTTTTCCTCCATGTTCTCCTTTCCTCTTACATTCTAGCTGGTTTGCAGTTGTTTTTAGGTTAGTTTATCTATAACACACAGTTGCATTTCTGTGTGAGATAGTTTTTCGAATGTGTGTTAGTTACGTTTGAATTATTTTCGTACATTAAAATTCAAATCTAGCGGAAATAAGGTCATTGCAAAAAAACTCAATGATATTATTCGGACAAAATGTAACATCCATTGTTTGCAGTATGTTAAATGTTTTAGTGACTTTTCTAATGTCGTGAATTCGTGTTTTTTAGCTTTTCTTGATGACAAATTTGAGGTTTATGTTTAGCAATTCAAAACAAGTTATCGGGATCTGGGAATCTCAACCACTCCGAAAGTTCATGCCGTATGTTTTCACGTGCCATATTTTTGGCGCAAAGTGGACTGTGGACTCGGTTACTATAGCGAACAAGCGATGGAGTCCATTCATCACGACTTCAAAAACAAATGGGTGAATTACAAAGTAAATGGTACACGTACGGATTATAACACTAAACTACACGCTGAAAAATCTATATTTTGTTGTTGTTTGGATGCAAATATAAAGTGTGTTTGGAGCTTGTCGCAAATAAATGTATGTGTTTGCGACACAAATATGTCTGTGTTTGTGATGCAAATACAGTTGTGTTTGTTGCACTGTTTATGCTCTCTCGAGAGCAAGAGAATAAAAGAGGAACAACGATAGAGTTTATATTGTTCCGAATTTCCTTATTCGTAGTGTTTGCGTTGTTTTATTCCCAATAATAAAACAAGGTTCGTTTTAAATTACGATAAGTATAACGGTTTAACTTCCTTTTATTTTACTTCTATAGTACAACAGTTTACTTTATTTATAACACTTTAACAAGTTTTATATTTTACAGTCAATTCGCGTTGCTTACTTTACGGTGTTTAATCACAAACTGAACACTCCGTTCCAAAGACCTCCGCTATTTATACCAACTCACCAGACTCAAATGAAGTTATGTCTAGCGAATTCAAGAACCTTCTATTCGTTGTTGTTGTTACTTATCTTTGTAGAATCATCTCGAATGGTGGAGAATTATCTTAACTGACGCGAATTCATGCTACTGGTTTAGCGAGCTGGTACGTTGTAACAATGTTTACTTTCAGGCGCAGCACTAACAGCCTGTTATTTACATAATGTTAGTAGAGTCATTAAGAGCACGCAAAAGCGTTTCCTTATTCGTAACAATATTGTAATTGTGTGTCTGTATTTTTGCATTATTCTCTCAGACAGTGATTCGTAAATATTCCTGAATGTGCGTGCAAATTGTAGATGAAGTTAGTGTCTCATTTTGGCTGATGAATTGCGTTATAGTTTCATATTTTCAGTCATCAATGGTTGATCGGACAGAGGACATCAAAAGCGCTTGATCAGTGAAAAACGAATAAACGAAGGCTTGGACGGTTAAACTGTTTGTGATGTAGATTTGGTTTTTAGGTATGTGTTTCGTATATATGAATGTGTGGTACAAAATTAAGAAATGAGTTTGAGGTAACAAAGTAGAAAGGGCAACAACGTGACACCCTTTGTCTGTCCAAGCCTTTACTGAGAAAATCGGAATGGCGGACCATTTGTGAAATAAGTATAATAAAAAAGCACAAGTAATTAATCCACGCTTGGCTTGCATTAACTAGATTTTTATATTATTTGTGTACCAACACATAGTGATAACCAACGCATAGCTGAAACCTTCTGAAAACAAAAACGTGAGAGACAACAAAGAAAGGAGAAGCAAAAGAGCAGCAGATTCGCATTTCATGAAAAAAAAAACAAAAATGCATTCAATGCAAATAAATGTAAAATGGGCCGTTTTAAATCTATTAATTTTTTTGTATTAATTATTTATAAATGTGGATTTATATTTGTTAAAATTAATTCTAATAAATAATACGTATATATTGAAATCGAAGAATAATTCGGTTCTAAATATTATTATATTTGGGCGGAAAATCGCATATGTTTCCACGTAAGTGTATGTAGGTTTGGGAGAAACACGCGAATGCTTCCACGTAAGTATATGGAGGCGTGGGATGAAGACCGAATATGTTTTCACGTAAAAGCATACATGTTTGTCAGTAAACATGATACTGTTCACATTTAAATACAAGTGAGTTTGGAACTTGCAAACATATGAATGTTTGAAGTTTGTTCCAAACATATACATGGTTCCTGCAGACTATGTTTGGGAAAATAAGTTAGAGAGGCCGTTATTTTTTAGCGTGCACTGAGAGCTGTACGAGAATATAACTCCCGTCATGTTTTAAAGAATGATTTTTCTTCCAATTTTTGGGTAATTCAAACAAAAGACTTCGTCGATTTGTGAATAAAGATTAATTTTTTACCAGGATATCATATGATTTTTTAATATTTCCAAAAGAAAAACACTTATTGGTATTCCAGTATATGGGGTTTGACAAACAATTCAAGGCATTCATTCCAATATTGATAAGGAAGAAAGCTTAATTTGTATTAAAATTTTGTTCAAGCTGAGTGCTATTTTTTTTGTATTCGTAGAAGTTTCTTGCAAAAAAGAGCCGTATGAAAAAAAATATAAAATTAAAAATCACATAAGGTGTCATGGGAGACCCGGTAGGAACGAAGTTGCTTTCGCTATATATTATGTACCAGTTAGTTCCAGCACGTATAAAGCGCCCGTTGAAAAGTACGATAATTTAAATGGATTTTTAAGAAAATGTACTTTTTTTTTTAAATAAAAAACTTTTTTTAAGAATTTTTTTCTTCTGCAATTAATGTTTTAAAAAAAAATTTATAATTTTAGTTTCCTTTTGTAAGAATATGTATTATATTTTCCGGAATATGTATTGTATAGGTCCTTTTTTAAAGAGAGGATGTTTAAAAGATAATTTTTGTTTTCAGAAAAGGTACTATTTTTAAGAAGAAGTACTTTCTGTAAGAAAAAGCCATAAGAGTATGACATATTTTTAAAAGAAGTACTTTAGTAAGAACAGGCAGTTTTTGAAGAAGTGGTACTCTTTTTAGGAAAATGCTATTTTTTTAACAAAATTTACTTATTTTCAGAAAGGCTACTTATCTCAAGAAAAAAGGTAATATTTTATTTTTAAGAAAATGTACTTTTAAGAAAAGGAATTTTTGTAAGAAATGGTATTTTTTATAACAAGATATTTTTTTGAAGAAAAGCTCTTTGTAAGAAATGGTAATTTTTTAGAATTGATCCTTTTTTCAAGAATAGGTAAATTTTTAAGAGTAGGTACATAGATACTAGATATTGTCCTATTAAATGAGACAAAATTAAACCATTGACACAATGTAATATTTAAAAATTATAAAATCATAAGCAAATATCGAATTGATGCAACAAGGGAGGGGGGAACTATATTAATCAAGAATAGCGTACAATACTACAGTCACGATAACAAAAGTAGATATTCGCTAGATGCTTTAGACACATGTTCCATAAAGATACCCGTTGACAGCGACAACTTTTTAGTTATTACATGTGCGTACTATCCGGCCTGTTAATAACACAAAAGGCAATAACCTAAAAAAAAGTCAACATCGAAGTCCTTACACTTCCAACATGTTCAGCGAAGCCCGCTTTCCTTAGCCGTAATTATGTCATAATGCCTTACATTGAAGCCAGCACACTTCGCATGTGCATGACTATGCATAGCCAACATGAAAGAACACAACCCTCATATACTTCCCTGACTGTACAAATCTAGTAATAATTACCAAATCCTAAAAGTATGCAGAATAATACTGGGTTGTATACTGGTTTATAGAATAATACCGTTAAAAAAAAGTTGTTTAAAATTTTTTCATTTACCCGCCATCCCGCAACGTGCGATAAGGAACTTCGTTCCAAAAAAAATATTTTTTTTCTCATTTTTGGTTTCATTTTTGTCATTTTTGGTGAAAAAAATCTTAAAATTGTGTTTTTTGAAAACGGCTCCCGGTATTTGGCTGATTTTTGCATTTTTCAAACTCTCGAAGGTGAAACTTTCGATGGCCGAAAGGAAATCGAGAGTGGTTTTTCGGCCCATTTAAACTTTGTTCAGGGACACCGTAACCCATTATGTCAACACTTCCAAACTCATACAGCCGCTAAAACCAACGTCTAAGAATTCTACTTTAAAATAAAAGAAAACTATGTAATCGTTTTGAAAATCAAAATAATAGGATTAAAATGATAAAAACTTAAAAAATTTTTATGGGGTTATACCATATCATTCTGGAATATTAGAAGAAATTGAAATTGCCTTCAAAACAGGGTATATTACAGAAAAAATTGTTACGTATTTCATGAGTTACATGCGATAGAATGACCACACCTTTTTGAAAAATTCGCCGTTTCACTAAAACATAAATTTCTCATAACTGTTGGACAAAAATTTAATGTTTATTTCTTGAAACACGTAGGAAAAGTATATAAGAGAAGAATGCATTAGCAACCTGACGTAGTAATCCAAGCCAGTGATGTAAAAAATGCTTACCGTTTGGCATGGAATAACCCATATACGAATGTTACACGCAAAAACCAAAGCGATATGCCAAACCAGTTTTACCATCCGAGTAGAATATTCAAAACCGGTTAACCGAATTTTTTAAAATTGATATTTTCGATGAATAGGTTTCACCGGTTATTTCAAGTATATTAGCCGTGTATTTCCATTTTCACGCAACTGATATAAAAACAGAATTACAAATCTAAAGCATTTTCATAGCTCACTATAGCGTGCTGACCCCATCAGACATACAGATAAGACTTTGCCAACGAATTATATCACCAGCCAATTCCTATTTAGATGAAAAATGCATACACCAATAAACAGTGATTACAATCCCAAAATAAGTACAAAAGGTCCAAAGGAATATTTACCCAACATTGATTTTGCCTAATTGGGTAAAACAAATATGTGAACTGAAGCGTCGAATAAAATAAATAAAGGGTGGGCCATTTGGAATTCAAACCCCCGTTATTTCGAAGCAGATGGCCAATTGGACATATATGAAGTCACAGATTATTAGTTAAAGGTTAGAAATTTTCACGTGCAGAAAATTGGGAAAAATTAGAAAATTATTTTCTAATGATCTGAGTCTTAAACTCAGACTGTAAGAAATCTGCGAAATAAATTCGATAGAAATAGAGTGCCAACTTCAATCCGGGTACTTTTTGGACAAGAGAACTCGTGTACGAGTTTGCAGATAATTTTGCGCAGAATTTTGCTTATAAACCTCAGTATGGAGGCTTATAAAGTCCAATTCGTTCAAGAACTAAAGCCTCGCTTCTCTGAATGAGCAGAAGATCACATGGCTGAAGATGAGTATTTATTTTTACCAAAAAATCATATTTTTCGATGAAGCTCATTTTCAGCTCGGGTGCTCCGTTAACAAACAAAATGTTCGCATTTGGGGCTCGAACAATGCACATGTCGTCGAGGAAAAGCCTATTAATCCACAATGAGTGACTGTTTGTCACGGTTTTTGGAACGGCGGTACCATGGTCCACGAAGCCGCCGTTACTGTCAATGGCCATGCTCAGCGATTTTTTCTTCCCAAAAGTTGAAGAGGATGACATGGAGTATGGTTTCAACAAGACGGTGCTACGTACCACACAGCCAATATATTGCCTAATGCGCCCGACAACCGCATAATCAGCCGATACTTGGAAGTTCATTGGCCGCCTCGCAGCTGCTGAAAGATAAGAGTTACCCAAACAATTCCAAGTCAATTGAGGCCTTAAAACACGATATAGAGGCTCAAACAATCGAAAATTTTACGAAAAATTAGGTTGTCCGAATGGAGCACTGTAAAACAAGTCATGGAAGCAATTTGAACGATCGTGTGTGGTTCGTTCATAAATACGGAGGCATGAAAAATCGCCCAAAACGAAATGACCCAAAACAAAATATGAAAAATGGCCCAAAATAAGAATCGCTCAAAATTTATGAAAAATAACCCAAAAATGAAAATGAAATATAACCCAAAATTTAATGAAAAATTACCCAAGTGAAATATGAAAAATAGCCCCAAAATAAAGGGCGATTTTTCGTATGAAATTTATTTATTTTCGTATTTATTTTATTTAATACATAAAAAAGAAATTAAAATTTTTTTATGTATTAAATAAAATAAATAAATTAAATAAACAGGAATTAAATTTTAAAATTACATATTATAAAGGGCACATTATACATAAATACATTTCTAGTTACTATTTGAACCCCAATTGACTAGTTTCTGGTTACGTCTATGGAGACAACTATAGCAAAATTTCAAGTGTCTATCATCCACCTACCTAGAATATCTATATTTCTAGCATTTGTCGTTGCGAATACATTCCTACTTTTTACAAAATCGACAATCGGAATGTGAGCGATTTTTCATAATTTTTTTTTTACGAAAAATTACGAAAAATCGCCCACAATATTTTTGGGCTGTTTATCATTTTTAATTTATGGACGATTTTTCGTAATAAACAAAAATCGCCCAAAAAAAAAGAAAAATTATGATATGACCCACTTTCATATGAAATTATACCCAATTTTCTATGGCAAATTTTTGGCCCATTTTTAATTTTTTTTTTGTGGGCGATTTCGTTTTGGGTCATTTTTCGTACCCCCCCATAAATACCAATGATGTGCCTTACCAACAAAATCATAGTTAAGAAAAAATGTGTATTATTTGTTTTAAAGCGAAATTAAATTAAAAACCTCAACCCCGCTGGAAAATTCTTCTCTGAAAACCAATTATATATGTACATGTACATCATGTACATTTTAAGACTTCTTTCTACACATAAAATATTTTTGAATTTCCTCAACTTTAAATCGTTGTCCGTACTGAACCAGATAAGGTAATGGTGTTAACATTTCTTTCCCTTAATTGTAGATTTAAATCAGACTAATTTAAAAATTCTCTTTTCCGTTATTTAAAGTTAATAACTAACCTGACTCATTGCAGTGAATGTGGGAGGAAACAATAAAAAAGGTAAGTTGCTTGGTAATGCTAAAATGCACGAAGAAAGTTTTCCGCTTTGCTATACATTTTGAATATCCCAGTAAACATTGTAGCTATCGAGTTAAAGACATTAAAAACAAGTCTGAAAAGTCTATTAACATGCTGTTGCTCGATTTCGAACGAAAGCTTTCGTTCGTGTTCTGGTCGAAAGAATGTTGATTTGGGTACCATAATCTTATGAATGAAGCCATAAAATTTTTCAAATCTTTTCAGAACAAATTTTAAATTAAAAAAAAAAATGGTTTCCCATTACATCCCATGAAGGGACAGGGGAGAGCTTCTCACAATCACTGAGCTGTGCGCTTTCCAGTTTTCACTCACTGATTGGGACCTACAGTTTTACACCGATTCCGAACGGTATTTGGAGAAGCTTTCTCATGGCTAAATACTCGATAGTGTCGCCGTCACTATGCGACGTGACCGCCGCCGAAAGAAATTTCTTTAAGGTGGTCAAAGCAAGGATCAAACCAAGGATCTCATGTACAAGAGGTACGCACACTTACGATTGCACTACCGACGGCCACAACAAATTTTGGTTCCCCTAATTCGAATGTACTCTCATTTGGGAGCAAACATAGAGCCAGTCGAACGAAAATTTCGATTTAGAGGAATCCAATTTGCGTCGAGTGTGACTGACTGACTTTCATTCGCTTAGCTTTTCGTTCGAGATCCGGAAACAGGCCATAAATAAGTTCATTGTGTATAGCGTTGCCAAGCTGAGTAAGGCCTCATGATTTTGACTACTAAATTGAGATAATATTCACTTGTTTTACCGTTTTATAGTCTAGAACAAAGCAAACGAAGTATAAGAAACAGAAAACAAGTAATATTTTATTTGGTCGGAAGCCAATCATATTTTTCCGAAGCTAAACGAATCGATTTCAAATAATCGGATGAAACTTGCTTTATACTTTATACATGTTTTATACTTGTTTTCCGTTTGCGATTCTATCAGCGAAGACACACAAACTATGTATGTATAAACAAAAACTAAAAATTTGTTTCAGGGATTGCACTGCTTTAGGGGCCAAATATATCCTCTTTTAACTTCGGTGGCATTTGGTTTCGTTTTCATACTCACCAACATAAGTTATGGTAATTAATGTTACGACAATATCCGTTTACCTGAAAGAAGACATATAAATAGTTATAAGTCAGTGTATTGAAAAATATATTTTTTATTTAATATTATAAATCAAATATAGTTTAATTGCCTACAACAATCCAAAGGTTTATTTATTTAAAAAAAGTCTATCTGCTGAATTCATTTGAGGTAGAAAACGCAGTGCGCATCATTTTCACCAAATTATCCAGATTTAAAAAATTCCCATGTTCTTCAAGAAACATCAACTAAACTCCCAGTATATGCCTGACCTGGAATTGATGAAATTTTCCAGGATCGTCGTGTAGTTGTAGTGAGTAATATTCTGTCATAACTTAAGATTCCGATCGCTTGAATATTATTCTGTCATTGCTTAAGATTCCAACTAAACTTCTACACCTAAAAATATTTCCCATAATAACTATTCCATCCCATTAAGGGGTTGTTGATAGCTTCTCTCGATCATAGACTTATTATTTTGGACGAATTTACCCACTATATCACCATCTACACGCTGAAAAATTTGTATTGTTTCGTTGTTTCGATGCAAACAACATGTTTGAATCTTATCGTAAATATAGTATTCTTGTCTCCAAACAAATTGTGTTTGGTATTCAATATAACATGTTTGGGACACAATGATTAATAGGTTATAGTATATGTATTTATGACTCAAATGTGGCTTTGTTTGTTGAAAACTGCTGAAAACACTGCTGTCTGTCACAATAAATAAACAAAACACATCAGATCATCAATTCACGAAAGAAATGTTTGCAAACATGCACATGGTTCCTGCAATATGTTTCTGGGGCCGATATTTTTCAGCATGTAGGGTCGCCCATCCCACTCTGACCATTGGAACACCGACCTTACTTTTACCTTTAGTTACCAAAACACAATTCAATAAAATACAATGCTTATACATGTTTGTGTCAGTTTGAAAATTGGACAATATACTTATGATTCATTAAGAAGTTACTATAGGGCGTCTCAGTAAGATTGCACTTTTTATATTTAGTGTATTTTTTGTGTATGTGGCAACTCTGAAATTGGGCAGATGTCACATATGTTTATTCCGTTTATTAAAAATGATGCGCTTTACGAAAGAATTGTCAAAACTTATTACAAAAATTTTAAAAGTTATGCTGAGATGGCTCGAAAACTTCGGAGAATTTTCACTCGAGAAAGTGCAAATAATGTGTCAACAATTCGAAGAGTGGTCAAGAAATATGAAGAAATTGGGTCGGTTGTGGGCGGTAGAACTTGTGTGCGTTAAAGTACCTGTCGGTCTATTGAAACATTGCTGCTGTAAACGAGAGTGTGGCCGAAACCCCGAAAACACCAATTCGGCATCGTTCTCAAAAACTTCAAATTTCACGAAGCACTACGCAGCGAATTTTGACAAAAGACCTCTACCTTCATACGTAAAAAATACAGCTTACTCAGGAGCTTAAAGCAGCAGTCCATGAAAAGCGCCGGCAATTCGTTCAATGGGCAATGGAGCAAAGTGAAGTCAATGCCAATTTTTCAAAAAAAAAAAATAATATATTCTTAAAATTGTCGAATTTGTGGCTCAAAAAATCCTCATGCAATCCATGAGAAACAAATCCACCCACAACCAGCAACTGTCTGGACTAGATTTTGGCCAGACGGTGTGATTGGTTCTTACTTCTTTGAAGATGAGGCCGAAATTACAGTGACTGTGAACGACACTCGTTACAAGAACATGATACCGGAGTTCTTCTAGCCTCAACTAGACTGCATAGATCTGGACGAGATGTGGTTTCAGGAAGACGGAGCCATCTGCCACACCGCGCATGAAATAATCGATTTATTGCAGCAACGAATTCCAGAACAAATTATCTCAAGAAATTCGGATGTCAACTGGCCACCAAGATCATGCGATTTAACGCCATGCAATTTCTTTCTTTGGGGTTTAGTGAAATATCAGGCTTCTGCGAATAAACCAGAAACAATTCCTGAGCCCAAATCCGTTATGCAACGCGTCACCGATGAGATCCAGCCACAACTCTGTGAAAAAGTCATGGAAAATTGCATGAAAAGAGTAATGGCATGTCATTAGAGCCATGGGGGCTATTTGAAGGATATTTTATTCCATACTTAATTGGAACATGTCTTCTTCAAAACCCAATAAAAAATCACAACTATCTCAAAAAAAAGTGTTTTTATTTCAAAATGAAAAAGTGCATTCTTACTGAGACATCCTTTATATTCACAGTTATAAGCTGACCCCTGTCCCACGAACACATTAAGCAACATTATATTGTTTGGCTGCGAAAACGGTCAGCAACATAGATAATTCAAAACCTACACTGCTAATGTCCAATACCATCTGTTAGTAGACTACTGTCAAATTTTACAGTGGCCCCGTCACTTAGTTTGTGTTTGGCCGACATTGAAATCAGACAACCTCGTGAATTTCGACGAAAATGGGAAAAAGTGAATTCAAGCGAATGATATTAAACGAAACTTTATGATATTAAACGAAAGTAGAATGAAAGTGAAAGGTGGCTGAAGTTGTAGGCATATCAGCTGAGTAGCTACATCACATTTTATCGGGATATTTCACATGAAATGGGATCACTGCGTTAGTTAGTACACAACTTCAACTTCACAACTTCAAAAGAGGGTTTGGCGACGTTCAAACGCAGTCCGAAGGAACTTCTGCGCAGTGTCTTAACCGTAAATGAGCATGGATCTATCACAACACACCAGAGACCAAGGAACAATCAACTCAGTGGACCGATGAACATGAAGCAGAGAAGCCAAGGTGTATCTGCCATTGCAACAGTTTTGTTTTGGAATGAATGCGGTGTCAATTACATCGATTACCTTGACATGGTTAAAAGTATCACCTGCACGCTGTAACAGGAACCATGTACAATATGTTTGGGACATGCATATATTTACGTGCAAAAATTGTTTTCATGAATTGAAGATCTGTTACTTTTTTGTTTCAAAGCAACAAACAAAGCTGTATTTGGATTACAAACACATATATAACAACATATTTATCATTGTGTCTCAAATTGAATATTGAATAGCAAACACAATGTTATATTGGAATCGAAACAACAACAAAAATTCAGATGTTTCAGCGTGTAGTCATGGACCGATACTCAGTTGAATAACGCATAAAAGTGATCCTAAGATTTTACGAAGATGGTCGTTCTGGAGAATGTGCATTTGAAAATTCGAAGAAACTGGGTCGGTTCCTAACAGGAAAACCACTTGCGTCTTCGTACGGTGCGTCTTTGTGCGCCTTAGTACAGTTCGTTCAGCCGAAACTGGTGCTGTTGTGGCTCAAATTGAGGGCCAGTCCACGCAAACCTCAATTCGTGTTCGTGCACAGCAATTTAACGTTTCCTACGTCAATGTTCATCGGATTTTAACAAAACACCTATATTTACACGCCTACAAAATTCAATTGACACAGGAATTGAAACCTAGAGATCATTTGCAGCGCCTCATATTTTCCAATTGGATGTTTGAACAGCAAGAAGTTGATGCCGATTTAAAAAAAAAAAATTTCATGAGCGATGACGTACATTTTTGGCTAAATAAATACGTTAACAAGAACAACTCCTGAACTGAACTGATTTTCCCATATTAATTTTTCCTGATATTTTATGGACATTTAGTCCCTGGATTTCAAAAGTACCCGATCTATGGATATGCACTTGGAATGTAAGAACTCTATATAGCTCCGTTGCAAGTATCCAATTGGCAGATGTCCTCGAAAGTTATAAGGCTGACATTACCGCTATCCAGGAAATGCGATGGACAGGACATGGCTGCACAAGAAAAATATACTGCGACAAATACTACACTTGCCATGAGAAAAAACATGAATTTGGTTGCGGATGTGTAGTTGGCAAAAGACTGCGACATGTAGTCTTTAGGTTCAATCCTGTGAGTGAACGTATAGACACAATCCGCGTTAAAGCGAAATATTTTTATATTTCCCAAAATTCAGTGCATGGCCCGACAGAAGACAAAGATGATGATGCCAAAGACATATTCTATGAGCTCCTAGAGGAAACGTATGACCGCAGCCCTGGCCGTGATATTAAGATTGTTCTAGGAGATTTTAATGCTAAAGTAGGCAGGGAGAATGTGTTTCAAACAACTATTGGTGATTAAAGTCTACAGGCTGACAGTTCCGACAACGGTATGAGACTGAGTGACTTTACCGCGGCTAAAAACATCGCCATTAGTGGTACCAGATTCCAGCATAAAGACATCCCCAAGGCTACTTGGATATCCCTTGATCAAAGATCGAAGAACCAAATTGTTCACGTGGTAATTGATGGAAGGCACTCATCCAGTTTAATGGACGTACGAGTGATCAGAGGAGCTAACATCGATTCTGATCCCTACCTGTTAGCAACAAGGGTTCGCACAAGATTAAGTAGAGTGAAAGTCATACGAAACCAGACCCAGAGAAAGCTGGACATCGGAAAGCTGTAATTACCAGATGTAGACAGAGCCTACTCAAGGAACCTCTCGTTGTTTTTGGTACAGACTGTCGCAACAACCGTATTTGGTTTCGAAAAGAGAACGCGCGAGAGTGAGAAAATAGAGTCATACAGAAGGAAGAACGAGGCCTGTAAATTTTACCAAGAAGTCAAAAGCAGAACTAATGGAAATAGTTCAGGGCCCCTCCTGTAAAGACAAGAATGGAAATCTCATCGCAGATGTGCAGAGCATGTTGAGAATATGGAGAGAGCATTTCTCCGCGCTACTGGTACCGGAGATATCCAATGACGATGAGACAATCGATCGCAATTTGGACGACGACGTTGATTGCCTCCATCCCAACCAAGGCGAGGTCAGAACAGCTATTTCCCGGCTTAAGAACAACAAAGCCGCAGGAGCCGATAGATTAGCGGCGCAACTGTTTAAGGCTAACGGCGATGAGCTGATAAGGTGCATTCTTCAGCTCATTAGCAAAAAAATCGCATGCCCGGCGATTGCAGTCTCAGTGTACTATGTCCCATTTTTAAAAAAGGTGACCCGAGTCTCTGTGCCAACTACCGTGGCATAAGCCTTTTATCCATAGCATATAAGGTTCTATCAAGTATAATTTGCGGAAGACTAAAACCACTTATCGCTGACCTGATTGGACCATAGCATTGTGGCTTTAGGCATGGAAAATCGACAACCTTCCAGATTTTCACGCTACGCCAAATCCTGGAGAAACCCAAAGAAAAACAAATCGACACCTATCATCTATTTGTCGATTATAAGGCGGCCTTCGATAGCCCGATACGGGGGAAACTCTACGAAGCAATGTCTGAGCTTGGTATTCCTGCAAAACTCATACGCCATTGCAGGGTGACCTTGACGAACACCAAATCCGCAGTGAAACTTGGTAAGAATCTTACCGAACCTTTCGCAACTAAGCGAGGCCTCAAGCAAGGCGACACCCTATCGTGCGATCTCTTTAACATCTTAATAGAGACCAATATGACAAAAGCTGCAGTCAAAGTGAATTAAACCATCAGCAGTTAAAGTTATATGCTGCTCGCGTATGCTGATGATATATATATCATTGGGCGCATAATTAGAGAAGTTACTGCAATGTTTTTGAGAATTGAGAAGGAGTCAGCGGAAGTGGGTCTGACAGTAAATGAAGAGAAGACAAAGTTAATGGTTTCAACGAGCAGGATCTCCACGCAATTAGACCAAAGCGTGAACGTTGATAATCGTTATAATTTCGAGATGGTGGACGAATTTATATACCTCGGATCTGCCGTGAACAAAAACGACAACGTCAGCCTTGAGATCAAGCGGAGAATTGTGATTGCGAAATCATGTTATTTTGGTCTAAGGAAGTACTTTAGAGATAAAGCCCTCTCTCGAGTAATAAAAGTCCAGCCAGACTCTCATACAACCTGTTTTGCATTATGGTGCAGAATCCTAGGTTTTATCGCAAGCAGACGAAACATTTGCAGGAGTCTTCGAGGAAAAATATTCCCAAAAATTTATGGCCCTATAGTGCACAACGGCGAGTATCGGCGACGCATGAACCATAACCTTTATCCCGCCATTGACATAGTTAAGCGGATTAAGATAACGCGATTCCGTTGGCTATGCCATGTCAGTAGAATGGATGAAGATGAACCAGCACGAAGGGTTTTCGAAACCGAACTCGAAGGAAGGTGGAAAACAGGAAGACCAAGACTCCGCTGGACGAATCCCTGCATTCACTTGATATTGTCAACTGGAGAGATAAGGGTAAATATCGAATTGTTTGGCGAAATATGTTATCTTCGTTTTGTAAGTTTCCTAACTTCCGGGGGTTTTTGGAGATCGGATAAGTAAGTAAGTAAAGGGGTATTTGGTATAGAAAAAGATTGACTATTTTTTGTAGAAAAATTTTAAATGTTTTAATGGAGAAATAAGATGAGTTTTCACTGAAAGAAATTGCATCTTGAATTGAATGAGATGAAATATTTTTTGCAGGAAAATATTGGATGATATTTTTTATAGAAAATATTACATGATATTTTTTATAGAAAGAGATGATATTGTATTTTTCATAAAAAAAGATAAGATCATCATTCCAAATGAATGTGTGCTTTTATTTCGCTTCCAAAAAAAAAAGTTTGAATTTCAATCAAATAGTCATAATTTTGAAACGGTAAGACCTCTGGGCTTCGATTAGGTAATTTAGGAAAGGTAAGAGGTAGGGTAAGAGGTATAGGAGAAAAAAAACATAAGTCATCTGCGATCTGGATGAGAAAATTGAGATTATGTGCGCGTTCTTATGTCTTCTTTTTCCAAATTTTTTTTTGAAAGCTTCGTATCTCGGTGATTTCACTTTTTTTTGTTTTTTTTTATGATACTGAAAGGACTCGTAAAGGCCTTTCCAACAAACGCAAAGAACTTAGCAATTTTACCCTAGTATCCTCCGACCACCAATCCGAAAATTTTCAAACCGCTGCCATTTCGCTCCCTTGAATTTTCGGATGGTCGTAGATGGACAAATTTTCATGAAATGAGCCAAGGAATACGCTAGTGAAATTTGTTCAGTCGCGACTGAACCACCCTGTAGATCTTTTTTTCGTATAGAGATCTTTTTTATAGAAGAAGATGATATATCGATGGCTTAATATAAAAAGGCCCTAAGTCGATTTTTTGTTACTTGACAGGAGAAGGGAATAACTTAATATAAGCCGTAAAATTTTAGATATAACAAAAGGTTTTAATGAAATTTCCAAAAATGTGTTGCCTCTTTTTATTAAAAGTTGCATTAGTTGCATTTAGTTTTTTCCTTCGCCTGTCAAGTAACAAAAATTCGAGTTAGGGCCTTTTATGTTAAGCCATCGATATATTTTATAAAAAAAATATAAAATCTTTTTTATGGCAATAACTTTTATTTTTTTTCCATGAAACAAAACGAGATATTTTTCATAGAAAAGGGTTAGACATTTTGAATAGTAAAACATCAGATACTTTTTACAGAAAAATATGAGATCTCTTTTTTTTCGAATGATAAGATAAGATCTTTTTTTTTTCGAAAAAGGTGAGATCTTTTTTATAGAAACAAATTTTTTTTTTTATAGAAAAAAAATTAATACTTTTCATAGGTGAGAAAAATAAGTCTAAGCCTAACTAAATGTTTTCGTGGCATCCACTGCTCATTTAGTCTTCGTGATAGGCCAAAAGCCGTTTCAGTACGTTAGTTCTTTTAATTCTGTTATAATACCAAGTGCCAATATCATATAAAATGACGTAGCAACAAAAATCCATATGGGGTTTTGATTTATTACTATATATTTGACTAAAATACACGGTGTTACAAAATTGGATACTTCTGCTTTAAACAAAATTTGGAGTTTATTAAGGAAATATTATAAATCAAGTTTTTCATTGATCAGGTTTTTTTTCTAACTATCCTTTTATTTTTAATTGTAATATGAGTAAAAAATTACGATTTATCCGAAATTTCGTATTATATTCAAAATTAAAATGTTCGAGCGTTTGGTCGTTTTTCAAATAATTTAATTCTGGAATAGTTCGCTGCCCTTTGGGTAGCACCGTCAGGAAGATAAACACAATTATTAATTAAAATCTTCATTAGTCCTTTTTAATGAATAATTGTGTTTATTTTCCTGACGATGCTGCCCAAAGTGCAGCAGTGAAATGTGGGAGAATAAATTATTTGAAAACTACGACAGTTCGGATAAATCGTCACTTTTTGTTGGAGAATAAATTATATGAAAAATTACCAAACGCTCGAACATTTTAATTTTGAATTTTAATATGAGTATATTTTCTATTGACTAATCTACAAGTTTGGACTTCGTTGACAAAATATTAAAAAATAAAAATTAAATTTTAATTTCATATCAAACTCATGCCACTCCTGTAAATAAGAGAGTTTTCCCATTACATCCCACGAAGGGATAGGGGACAGAGCTTCTCACAATCATTCTCTCCTGTTGTACCATGCGATAAAAATATTGTTACGTCTTTTTGAGTTTAGGTTACGTTTTTACGTCAATTTATAATTTACTGGGACATGAGTAAAAGGTACTAAGGTATGAGTAATATTATTTATTTTGTTTACACATGTACTACTTACGTATGAGTAATATTTACGTATGAGTAATATTTTTCTAACTTCAAGTTTTTAATGCCCACTTTTGCTGTTGGGTTTTCTTATAAATAACGTCTGCTCTTAATGATTACTTTTTTTTACTTTGCCTCCCCAAAAACTGACCATTAAAGTTAGCTGCTTTTATAACCAAGATATACAGTTACGAGTTTTTGGAAACAAATTTGATAGTTTTATGTACTTTTTTGTTCTTCTCGTCAAATAAGTTTAAGGAAAAAGTTTGTCTTAAAGTGAACACCAACGCAAAGGAGTGAAATCAAAGTAGAATATTTTTCTGAACGAGAGATGGAGTGATAAGATCTCCTCCCCAAAATTTGTTATTTCGTATGCAATTTACATAAAAATGTGACGTGTTGCTGTGAAAGTTTCAGCAGAAGTGGCAAGTGTGAGTTTTTATGTTGTTTAATATATGATGACATTATCAACGTCTAAATGGCAATATTCCTAACTACTAAGGATAGTAATGTGTGATAGTAATTAGAGTAGCTCGTTTTTCGTTTTTAATATTATTTTAACAAGTTGAATTATTCTTCGCTATGACAACAATATTTCATTAAACTTAGAAAAATTTAGGAATATGTGAACAGCGTTTAAGCATGTTTTTGTCATCCGTCCATTGAAGTTAGACATCCTATGAAGGGATAGGGGAGAGCTGTTTGACATTGATCGATAGCAATTATATGTCAAAAAATGCAGAAGGTCTTTTATCTTCCCTTCAGAATTCCCTTATTAGTGATTGATTCAAAGGACATTCATTATGTCCTCTCATATTTGTGAGCTAATTTTGTCAGTTGTTAGAATTTTTCTGAAACTCAAATCTCCTTAAAATTGAGCCACAATATAAACACTTATGTTACTATTTCTGCTTAAAAATCTCAACACACACATAATCGACCCTTGTACTCGCATGCTACGTGCTTAGACGTAAAATATAATATTTGTGTGTGTCCTTGCATATGTTTTCGGCTACGTGTATATGTGTTAATTTGGTACACACACCATCTGTGTGTGTCACTGGTTGTTTGTGTGTTTCCATTCCTATCTGGCTGTTTGCTGTTGGCATGTGAGTATTTAGCAAGTTGTCAACTTCCGTTTTAAGAGCAGTAAATATACCTAATGCTCATTCTGCTGGTACAGGGATAGACAAATACATATGCTTATTCACTCCACCACATATGTTCATAGATAGACATTCATTTAGGCTTGATACACACGCTCATACATACATACACATACACATACACACACACACGAATAGACAAAGTCGTTGCTATCAAGTCTTAATCGTCCTTTTTCAAAAGTACCAACTAAATGACAACACATTATGCTCCAAATGTGTTCGGCGATATAAATTACAGGCAATCTCACATTGATAAGTACTATATACGAATAGAGGAATTTTGTTGTATTCATCAGACACACGACAACAGTCTTAAAAATGTCTGTAATGTCAATTCATATAGAAGTGTCAGACTAGGTCTCTGTTATGCCGCTAACTTTTATTCTACGCCAGTTAACATCCAAATATGCTGTTTAAAGTTCTTTGAGGGAGAGAGGTTTTTTAATACTGACACAAAACGGTCTTAACCGCTCCGATACCACGGGACGTCATTTACCGTCTCCATTGTTGATCATGGAAACTGATGAATTGTGTTTAAGTGGTGTTCTAGAAAAATATTTCTCATTCTGATGTACTAGGATGTGGTTTCAAAATAGTGATCAATTTGTGTTAAACAAAAGTCTTCTAAATTATTCCACCACCATGAATATCAGTTAGATCCAAAAATAAGTGCAACCCTACAAAGATGTTCGAAGCTCTCGTCTTCAATCGACCATCTACTGTAGTAATTACGTACTAATAATCCTATTACCTATCAAACACTGCACGCTGAAAAATCTGTCGTTTTTTGTTGTTTGGATGCAAATATAACATGTGTTTGGAGCTGGTCGCAAATATCATATACTTGTATCAAAACACATTGTGTTTGCTATTCAATATCAGATGTTTGAGACACAATAATTAATATGTTATAATATATGTGTTTGCGACGAAAATATATCTATGTTTGTCATACAAATACAGCTATGTTTGTTGCACTGTTTATGTTCTCTCGAGAGCAAGAGAATAAAAGAGGGACAACGAGAGTGTCTATCTTGTAAGTGGGTATGTATATTTTTGCAATATTATCTTGCAGATGAAGTCAGTGTTGTTTATTTTGGCAGATGCATTGCATTTTAGTTTCGCGTATTCAGTCGTTAATGGTTCATCGGACAGAGGATATCAAAAGCGCTTGATCAGTGAAAAGAGAATAAACGCAGGCTCGGACGGTAAAAGGGTTTGTGATGTTGCTTTGGTTTTTGTATATGTGATTCGAGTACATGTATGTATGCTATCAAAGTGAGAAACGATTTTGAGGAAAGAAACTGGAAAGGGCAACGACGTGAAGCCCTTTGTCAGTCCGAGTCTTTACTAAGAAAATCGGAACGGCGGACCATTTGTGAAATAAGTGTAATAAAAAAAACACAAATAATTAATCCACGCTTGGCTGGCATGAACTAGATTTGTATATAAATACATTGTTTGTGTACCAACGTATATTGATAACCAATGCATAGTTGAAACCTTCTGAAAACAAAAACGTGAGAGGTAACGAAGAATTGAGAAACAACAGAGCAGCAGATTCAAAACAAAACAAATAATGCATTCAATGCAAGTAAATATAAAAATCATTTAAATCTTTTAATTTTTTTGTAGTAATTATTTATGTAAGTAAATGTGGTTATATATTGATAAAATTAACTATAATAAATAAAGAAAGAAAGAAAAAATTCATGAGGTGTCATTGGACACCCGGTTGGAACGAAATTCCTTTCGCTACATATTATGTACTAGTTAGTTCCAACACGCCTGTTGAAAATTACTGTAATTTAAATGGATCTTTAAGAAAAGATACTTTTGTAAAACGATAAACTTTTTTTTAAGAAATTTTTTATTTATTGAATGTATTTTTAAAAAAAGGTATTGTTTTAGGTTCCTTATGTAAGAATATGTATTATATTTTTCCGAAAAGGTAATTTGTTTAATGAGAGGTCCTTCTTTCATTAAAAGCTAATGTTTTTTTTAAGAAAAGCTACCATCTTTAACAAGAAGTGCTTTTTGTAAGAAAAAGCCTAAGAGTATGCATTTTTTTTTACAAAGGATTACTTTTTTTTTTTTAAAACAGGTACTTTTTAAAGAAGTAGTTCTCTTTTTAGGAAAAGGTTATGTTTATTTAAGAAAATTTACTTATTCTCAGAAAGGCTACATATCTTAAGAAAAGAAAAGGAAAGGTATTATTTTATTTTCAAGAAAAGGAATTTTTGTAAGAAAAGGTACTTTTTTAAGAGAAGGTATATTTTTTTTTTGAAGAAAAGCATTTTTTACGAAAGAACATGTACAATTTTAAGACTAGGTACTTATCCCAAGAAATGTTATTTTGTTGTACAAGAAAGGTGCTCTTTAAGGAAAATATAGTTTTTTAAGGAAATACAATTTGTTGTAAGATAATGTACTCTTTTAAGAAAAGGTATTAAATTAAAATATTACTTTTTTTAAGAAAAGATACTTTTTGTAAGAAAATGTAATTTTTTAAGCGAAGGTACTTCTTAAAATAAGGTATTTTTTAAGGAAAAGGTAGATTGTTTAAGAATATCAATGGGTATTTTTTTGAGAAAATTTACTTTTTTAAGAAACCCCACTTACTTAACAAAATGTTATTTTTTTTAAACTTCTTTCACTTTAGCTTTTCTACTTTTTATTCGGTTTAAAACTACAATATTTAATAAACAGGCTCCACCTAGACAATTTCCCATTAAACAAAAAATATCCCCCGAATATGCTAGTCTAGACAGAAACCAAACCAAAAGTACGAGTGTAAGTGTAAGTGTGCTGCCAAATGTAATTCCATGCTTAGGGTTGTATTTCATGGATTTGCCAGTCTGGCACTTTGGTTTTCGAAATTTACTTTTTACTGGGTTCAAAACTACAATATGTAATACACAGGCTCCACCTAGAAAACTCTTGTACTTGAGATCCTGGCTTCGATCCCTGCTCTAACCACCTTACAATTTCTTTCGACGGCGACACTATCGAGTATTTCGCCATGAAAATGCTTCTCAAAAATACCTAAAAGTGTAGGTCCAAATCAGTGAGTATAAAACTAGAAAGCGTACAGCTCACTGGTTGTGAGAAGCTCTCCCCGATTCCTTCATGGGATGTAATGGGAAGCCATTTTACTTTACCACGTAAGTATATGGATGTTTTTGGATGTAGCACGCATATTTGTCCACGTAAAATCATATATATTTGTCAGTAAAGATGCAAATGTTTGCATTTAAACACACCCGAGTTTGGGACTTGCAAACATATATATGTTTGAAGTGTGTTCCAAACATATACATGGTTCCTGCAAAATATGTTTGGGAGAATATGTTACAGAGGCCGTGTTTTTTCAGCGTGTAGAAGTAAAAGAACAGCAGATTCTCATTTCATGAAAAACAAAGCAAATAATGCAATGCAATTCAAATGAATGTAAAAGTAAATTTAATTGAATTTTTTTTTATAAATATTTATAAAATTCTAAACATTCTAAAAATTCTAAACATTGTTATGTTTAGGAGGAAATACGCATATGTTTCCACGTAATGTTTGGGATGAAGAACGCACATGTTTAAACGTAAAAGCATACTTGTTTGCACTTAAATACAAGTAAGTTTGGGACTTGCAAACATATGAATTTTTGAAGTGTGTTCCTGCGGAATATTTTTGGGAGAATATGTTAGAGAGGCCGTAATTTTCAGCGTGTGCTCAGTGATCACAGCTACGAACATAGAAATATAATTCCAGGAGTAGACAACCGGGATTTCTAAAGATTCTGGTAATACAGGGTGGCGCATGAATCGTGCTACAAAAACAAAACGTAATACCTTTATTTGTGTGTGAGCAATCGGCTTATTGGCAGGTTACTAGCCAGGTTTATTAAAATGAATGCATGGGATACTGAAAACAGGATTTGGATAGTGCAGCGGTACCACGCTTTGCAGTCCTTCATTTCCGTTCAAAGGGAATTTAGGCGGGAGTTTGGCGGCACTCCCTCGTCATCAAAGTCCATAAGAAAAAACGCCGATAATCCCGAAAATGCGTTAATCTTGTTTGATGTAAAAGCCGTATTATCGGCGGAAGTTGGAGTTAGCAGACGGTCATTGCAACGAATAATTCATGATGACTTAAATTTGTTTCCGTACAAAGTCCAGATTTTAAGCAAGTTAAACCTTCTGGATTTGCCCATTCTCCTGGAATTTTGCCAAGAAATGATTGAAATGATCGAAGAAGACAGCAGCTTGATAAATTGTTAGTTTATGTCTGATGAGGCCCATTGGGATCTAAACGCCAATGTAAACAAACAAAATTGCCTTATATGGATTGAATCTAATCCAGAAATACTCCACTGAGACGGAGGTGCACAGTCACTGGGTGGTGTGCAGTTTCATCAGGGTATATTGTGGGGTCCTACTCTTTGAGGAAAACGGTGTAACAATAACTCGCAATGGGGACGGCCGGTTATTTAAAGATATTGAAAGAGTTTTTTTCCCCAGAACTGCGACGAAGACGTATCCGTTTCAAAAGTATTTGGTTCAACCAAGATGAAGCAACTGCTCACATAGCGAGACCGGTTATGGCAGACCTCCAACGAAATTTCCCAAACAAATTAATATGCAGAAACTCCACTATCCCCTAGTCCCCAAGGTCACCTGACCTGATTGCACCAGCTAGATTTTCTTACTGGGGTCATGCCAAGCAAGAAGTGTACAAAACGAAACCAAGGAATTTGACTGAATTGAAGCAGTCCATTACAACAATAATTGAGGCAATCCCGACTTTCTGATTTTCACGCATATGAGATGGATGCTCAGATGGATCACTTATGGTCTATCATCTTCAAAACCAATTAGTTATATAAAATTTAATTTAATTTTCTTTTTTCAATAAACAAAAATATGAAGTTCTTTACGTTGGTTTAAAAAAAAAGTTATTTGTATTTCTTATTGTAGCACAATTGGTGCTATTATTGTATTTTTATCCTGTTTTTGTTACACGAGAACATCTGTCTCTCCCCTGCCTGAAAGCGTATGTTTTAGGAATGACCGTGCATATTGAAAGATCCATATGCCATGGAATAGGTAAGATCGTTTCATACCTGGGTTGTTTTAGATTAATGGATGATATCAAACTGCTTGGCCAGCTCGTTTTAGGATACGCGATCGTTGTGAAAGTTTTTGAAATTAAATTAGTTGTAGATATTATCTGGCAACTAAACTATATTCTGATACCAAGCTGAAGATGACATTTCGTTCTCCCAAAGTGCAATTTCATCGACTGTCATTACTTTTGCCTGGATATCGTTATAGTGAAGTAGTGGCCTTTGAATTCAATCCAAATCCTACCTAAGCATATATTTTGGAGTCATTTGTGTACCAATTGAAATTTGGAATTTTTATCATAATCATAAAAATTAACGAATAAACTTATTCGGAAGTTCAAAGAGTACCCAAACAAAAGTGTTTGAGGCAAAGACGAGAATAATCGACCAATATTTGTAGCTTTGGTGTCGATTTCAATGATAAGTCAATTTTATGAAGAAGGGAAATTATTGGTAGCAAAATTGTGAAGATTTATTGACCAGAAACTTCAAAATCGCTTTATCTGTATGAAGTGAAAATGATTTAACATTGAAACCGACACCAAAGCTACAAATATTAGTCTTCTTTGCCTCATTATTTGGATACTGAACAAGATCAATGTTTGAAATTCCGAATAAGTTGATTCGTTAATTTTTAGGATTTTATTTACATCAACGCCAAAATAGCGAATTTTCCAAATCTCAAGGGCGTGGCGCGATCTCAAAAATTGTTTAAATTTGTTTTCCTTAAATTTCCTTATTAAGGATCCCAAATTGCATCTATTTCCGAGTGTGATTTTTTTTTGAATTTTTCTCCACCATACCATCCATTCTTGCCGAACTGAAAATTAACTTAATTTAGGACATGTAGCTGCGGCAAACGATCGATTTTTAACTAAAGCATATCAATTCCTTTGTGATAAATAAAAAATATCGTTTATGAGAACCGAAAATTGTTTACAACATATCCATGCCAAAAAGGAACAACGACGTCAACGCCCTTATGAAAACCAAGATTAAGTTTCCTTCGATGGCCACCAGAGTTGCAATTATCTTCGGATCCCGATCTGGTTTAATTTGATCTATAGTATAGGAAGATACATATACCTAACCTATCCAATTAGTTGTGGTCCAAAAACTGGACCCAATGCCTAACCAAGAGGAATTTTGGGTTTTAGATAGGAAATTAAATAAAAATACAGATACTTGCATGGGACTGACTGTGGAGGTGGAAAGTTTCTAATAGCTACCCATTTGGGAGTGGCCAGAAATGATTCCAAGTAGCCAAGTAGCTCACTACTTCCTAGAATTATGTCCCGGGCAATGGCTTTATAGGAACTCTCCCTTAGCTCTTAGTGAGTAAGCGAAAATAATGAGCAGACTGATTGGTTGTGCAATCTCTAATGCGTCTCAGGTTAACTAGGTGACCCTGTCACTGAAGGCCTACGAACTAGCGGACATATTCTTTTGTCCTTTGAAAGCAGATGAGCCAACACTACTGGGATATCGGCCGATCAAAAGTAAGGAAACAAAAATCTAGTTTCGACGTACTTCATTCTGTTCAGCATCTGATCCATAATGAGCGGCTGAAAAATAATTATCCTGGCTGTAGATAAAATGCAAAACCCCAACGTCCCTTATAAGGGACGCTATGCAGACACGACAGTTAACAATAATATTTTATTACAACAATAATATTTTATTACAGACTAACAGTAGCTGAAATACTGGAAGAGATCGAAGCTTTTGATGGTCAGTTGCGAGAACTTGACATTTTTGTAATCCCACCATTGGAGGAAAATGAGACCGACCAGGATTCGGACGGTAGTGATGACGAACACGAGGCGAACTTGGATCATCTCGGCCCGAAATTATTGACTGCGGAAGGCGAGATCCAAGACGAATTCGATGACTGGAGTGACAGTGACGATGAGCCACTGGCTAAATACAGAAAAACCGTCAGTTTGAGTGTGCGTGCGGGAAATGCCTTGCGTTGGCGAAAAGTGGACCCGGTGTACCGAAGCTCAAGCCGCCAGTTCGCCTACTGATTTATTTGAGCTATTTTTTTCTGATGGCATTTTATATGCAGACAAATTTATATGCTCTTCAGAAAAATGTTGACCTGAGAATGAGTATGGACGAGGCGAGAGTTTTTATTGGCGGTATTTTGATGTCGGGGTACGCAAAATACCCCAACAAACGTTTGTATTGGTCAGAGAAATCTGATTCGCCAAGATTGCTAGCGAACAGCATGAGGCTGAATCGATTTGAAAAAATTCTAAATAATTTCCATCTGAATGACAACACGCAAGCCCAGGGTACCGATCGGTTTTACAAAATTAGGCCACTAATTACTCACCTGAACAAGGCGTTTCTAAAGCATGGTGGAATGGACGAGAATCTCTCCATTGATGAGAGCATGATACCGTATTATGGTAGGCACTATGCTAAACAGTATATCCGTGGTAAGCCCATTCGATTTGGATTCAAAAACTGGGCTCTGAATTCCAGCGATGGATATATGCTTCAGTTCGATGTGTATATGGGCAAAAATGCAGAGAGCGTCCCACAAGGATATGGAGTAGGAGGTGACAAAGTGGTTGATCTCCTCACGAAAGCAAATGTACCACACCATAAGGGATTCAAGGTAAGAAATGAAATGTTCGTCATATGATATTACAATAATTATATAATTTACATTATAGCTTTCCATCGACAACTATTTTACGTCCGTGAAACTGTTGCGCAATTTGGCCAGTATGGGGATTTGTACATCTGGTATAATTAGAGACGGTCGCATAGAGAAGTGTCCTCTTCGTCCAATAGCCGCCATGAAAAAGGAGCAGCGAGGATCCAGCGATTTTCGTTTTACTGACGATGGCAAGATTCTCGTTGTAAGATGGAAAGATAATAATGTGGTGACCATTGGCTCCAACTTTGATACCAACGATATCGGGACGTGCAAGCGCTACGCGAGAGGGCAAGGTGCGATACAGATACCACAGCCGAAACTTCTTCAGCGCTATAATCAAGGCATGGGAGGCGTTGATAAAATGGACCAGATGGTGGCTGTGTACCGGTCTAGAATTAAACAGCGTAAGTGGTGGTGGCCCATATTTGCATATTTGTTGGACGCATCGATCGTAAACGCATGGATCCTTATGCGGAAAGTTCATCCGAACGACCCAAATTGTGGCACTCTGCTAATTTTTCGCAGGTACATAGCCATTTTGTATCTAGAGAGATACGGAATGCCGTCCTCAAGAGGATCGAGTAGAACCAGCATCAACCCTGATGCGCGCTACGATGGAAAAAACCATATGATTGAGTACTCGAATACGGATAAGAGATGTGCCTATTGCGGAAAGAAGTCTAACTTTTTATGTACTAAGTGCGAGAAAGGGCTTCATGCGAAAGAATGCTTCAAGCAATATCACACTTCAAATGCCCATACTGCATAGTGTCCCTTATAAGGGACGGTCCCCAAAACCCCCAAAACACATTTTTTTTTAATAAATCGAATTAAAACTACTTTATTAGACTTATTTCAATTCATAATGGTAAAAAAAAGGTAAGTATAGCGCCAGGGAACTTCATGCACTAATGGGTTAAACAAAATGTAATAAAAGTGATTCATGTAGTACTTAGGCCAAAAGCAGATTACATCGAGCCATGTTTTGAAATAGCTCCTGGAAAAATGTCGCAATTAAGGTATTGGCGGTATATAACTATTGGCTGTATCCTAGACTAGGTTACTGTTTCATTAATTTTATCACAATAACTAAAAAAAAAAATAAATGGTTTCCCATTACATCCCATGAAGGGACTGGGGAGAACTTCTCACAATCACTGAGCTGTGCGCTTTCCAGTTTTCACTCACTGATTGGGACCTACAGTTTTACACCGATTCCGAACGGTAATTTGGGAAGCTTTTTCATGGCTAGATACTCGATAGTGTCGCCGTCACTATGCGAGGTGACCGCCGCCGAAAGAAATTTTTTTTTTTTTGAAGGTGGTCAGAGCCGGATTCGAACCCCGGATCTCATGTACAAGAGCCGCGCACACTAACCATTGAACCACCGACGGCTCCTTTATCACAATAACTGGTTAGATCTATTCAAGTGAGTAACTGTTATAGTTTTTAAATTCCATTCAAACTGACAGCTAAAATTTCGAGTTAGATTTAACTGAATGACTGATAACTGGAGATGGTGATAATAAATGGGGGAAATCAATTGAACTTATCTCAACTGAAAATTAAAATTCTCCATTTCATTTTGATAGACTAATCACTCCTATACGAGTATTTGACCTCGCCCAACCATGGTGAATATAGGGACCTTACAAAAAGAAGATAGCACATTCCTCCAAGCCCCTCGATCTTTTGCCTTTACCCACCAGCTGTAAAGCAAACCTTTCACAGAGACGCAACCAACTAAATATTCCAGCAGAGGCTTCTTCGTCTTATTTGTGGGCTTTCTGCGATTACGTCAACAGACACATTTTATTCGGGATTAACTTCTTACAGATCGGGCTTAAGACGATGTCGATACACGTCGTTGTCCATTATAGATCCAAATATGTACAGGAACATTCGAAGACATCCACTGCATTTTCACCTGCTCGTTATATGGCCCAGAATACGATGCCATAAACCAAGACGGGCTCTGAGAGATAGTCTGAGGCCTCGTCTGGTATTCAAAGATTCGGTAAGATCTTTACCAATCTTCGCTCGTGTATTAAGTTTAAAATTAAAGTCAATCACATTGGGAATCATATTTAAGCTTTCATTGCCTTCAACAAAATGCGTGACTGCTTTAGATATTCAAACTTTTCCTTTTTGAAGTAAAACTTCTATACGGAGGGGTAAACATTTTTTAATGCAACGGAACCGGAAGTTTGTAATGTAGCGGAAGCTGTTACGAAGTTCCCCAAAAGTATGCAACGTAAATCATGACAAGGGAGGTGAAGAGTAGAGTTTGACGATTAAAACAAAAAAACCAAAAATTGTAAAATAGCATCAATAGCAACAGATTTATTTTTGGGATGCCAAAATACTGAACAGGAAGCTTTTGTCAAACAGAAATTACACAAAATGGCAGTTATCGATACTGGCGGTTTACCGTACGAAATTGTGTTCGTTCTATACAAATCGTACATTATCACCACAAACATCGATGTATCAGATGGATTGGCAAACGGTGCAGTTGGTAAACTAGTACATATCGAACAAAACCAACAAAATGAAACAAGAGTATGGTTAACTTTTGACAATTCAGGAAAAATTGGTAAAAAACTTAGACGAAAAGCTGCCTGATACGTTGCCACACATAGTATTGATAAGCATGCCGTCCCAATAGAACGCAGAACATCTGCCATTGCCATGAATAATAATAAAACAATTATTGCAAAACGAAATCATTTTCCTTTAGTATCAGGATGTGCCATGACAATTCACAAATCTCAAGGTGGAACCTTCAATGAAGTGGTTTATGAATACCAAAGGACTCATTCTCTGCCACTACTATATGTTGCTCTATCAAGAGTAACCAGCATTGAAGGATTGTACATAGTGCCAAAAGATAATGATAATAGATTTTATCATGGTCGAAAAAATGATACATCGGTCATATCTTTACAAGATGAATTTCGCCGATTATCGTTGAATACATTGTCAACATTAGGAAGAACGATTCTTGATTTCATGCATGACAGGAAAAAGTTGTCCATGGTTACTTTCAATTGCCAAAGTCTCAGAAAACACGTGGCGGACTTGAGCGATCCCGTCATTGGTTCAAGCAATATTTTGTTTCTATCAGAAACTTGGTCAAATGACGATGATAATGTTGACATCCCGAATTTTGATTGTATTGCAAAATTTAAACGTAAAAATGTTAGATCAGCAGGAGTGGCAATTTATCAGAAATCAAATGATACTTCAAACATTGTAACTTCGAACATGGACATTTTATTAAGACATATTACTGAACTCGATATTGGCCAGTCATCAATTGGTGATATATCTGCTGCTCACTGTGATTTGGACGATGGAACAAACATCATAATGGTAGTTGTTTACATTTCGCCCAATAACACAGTCAATAACATTATAAAGTTTATATATAAAAGACTTATGATTTACGGTCGAGTAGGCTCTGAAGAATTAGGAGAAAATTATCATACGTTGCCACTCATTTTAGCAGGAGATTTCAATGTTAATTTCGCATCCGAAGATGGACAACTCTTCATAAACTTTCTTCGAGATAAATTAGAACTTGAAATCAATAATAACCGAAATGAGCCTACCACACGACATGGAACAACAATCGATGCAGTTTTCTCTAGATTTCTTTCTAATTTTCATTCGAAAACATATGTATCATATTTTTCATACCATAAGCCTATTGTCTCAGTCTTACAATCAACCACAGTAACTACTCATGTATCCGATAATGAAAATAATATAAATAATGATTAAAAATAATAAAACAAATAATAAATAAAAATTCAACTCAAATATGTTTATTTATCAATGGAAACGGAATTTAAATTTAAACATTTGTAGAAAATTATTATATGTCTGTATACATTATACATATAGACATATACAAACATATATATAAACATGTAGATGGAGCTAAAGAAGTTTTACTTCAGTTGTGTGGTCTTAAAGCACACTCTCTTTTTTTTTTTATTTAGACTCCCTTAAATTCTAAGATAATTTTCATCGGTGTTTGTGATATGTTTATTACAGCTACGTGAACACAAACGTTTGTGTGGGGGCTCAATTATGCAGGGTGTCTCAAAAGAAAGTTTACATTTGATTTGCTGACTGCGTAAAGGCATTGCATTTTAGGGGCGCGGGGGTATGCAAGAAGTTGGTCACTATGGTGGATTTCTCGGGAGCAGACCGGGAGCAGTGCTTGCGATAGTTTTACAAAAACGGTGATTCAACTATTGTAGCGCGTATAAGGATCTGCAGTATTCTAGCTTTCGTCACTTGAGTGATGCGCCAAGCATCCCTCTCATTCGAAAATGGGTGCAACCATTTTAAGAGCCCGGGTAAACAGTACAAAAACCAAAATCTAATCAGCCAAGGTCATCAAGAACGGCAGAAAATGTGGAGAGTGTAAACCACTCTGTTCGTGAGGATCCCACCATCACCGTTCTACAAATGAATGCCGTGAACTAGAGGGTTTACATTTAGACGATATTACTTTTACGAAATAAATTCCCAACTACTGTACTTTGATAATTAATAAACATCTTTTCTCAAGATATCTTATTTTTTATTTTATCGAGTCATAAAATATAAATTCTCTTTTGAGACACCCTGTGTGTATGTAAAGGGTGTCTCAGTAAGATTACCCTTTTTAAATTTAATGTATGTTTTTTTGGTGCTAGTGGCAACTCTGAAATTTGACAGCTGTCCCATATGTTTATTCCGATTATTAAAAATGGAGCTCCTTAAGAAAGAACAACGCCTTATAATTGTGAAAACTTATTACAAAAATTAAAGTTATGCCGAGACCGCTAACAAACATCGAAGAATTTTCAGTCGAGAAAGTGCACCTAATGTGTCAACCATTCGAAGAGTAATCAAAAAATTTGAAGAAACTGGGTCGGTTATGGGCAGTAGGACTCCTGTGCGTCAACGAGCCGGTCGATCTCTTGAAAACATTGCTGCTGTAAACGAGAGTGTCGCCGAAAACCCGAAAACATCAATTCGGCATCATTCTCAACAACTTCAAATTGCACAAAGCACTACGCATCGAATTTTGACAATAGACTTCCACCTTCATGCGTATCAAATTCAGCGTACTCAAGAGGTCAAACCACCATACCAAGGCAAGCGCCGGCAATTCGGTCAATGGGTAATGGAGCGAAGTGAAGTCTATGCCAGTTTTTCAAAAAAAGTCATCTTATCCGATGAAGCGAATTTCTATCTGAATGGCTTCGTGAATACACAAAATTATGGAATTTGCGGGTCAAAAAATCCTCATGCAATCCATGAGAAACAATTGCAGCAGTCTGGTGCGGATTTTGGTTAGGCGGTGTGATTGGGCCCTACTTTTTCGAAGACGGGTTCAAAATTGCAGTGACTGAACGGTACTCGTTACAGTAACATGATAGCGGAGTTCTTGTGGCCTCAACCCGACGGCATGGATCTGGACGACGTGTGGTTCCAGTTAGGCAGCGCCACCTGCCACACCGTTCTTGAAACAATCGATTTATTGTAGCAACGATTTCCAGAATAAATTATCTCAAAAAATGCTGATGTCAACTGGCCACCAAGATCATGTGAATTAACGCCATGCTATTTCTTTCTTCGGGTTGTGTCAAATATGGGGTTTATGCGAACAAACCAGATACAATTCCTGAGCTTAAATTCGAGATCCAACGCGTCATCGATGAGATACAACCACATCTCTGTGAATAAGTCATGGAAAGAGCAATGGCCTGTCATCAGAGCCGTGGGGCCCTTTTGATGGATATTTTATTCAATACTTAATCGGAACATGTCGTCTTTACAATCCAATAAAAGAATCACAACTATCTCAAAAAAATGTGTTTTTATTTAAAAATTAAGAAGTGCATTCTTACTGAGACACCCTTTTCATATCTATGTACATGCATCATAATATGAAGGTGTGTGTGTGTGTATGTGTTAGTGTGTAATATGAGAATTTTCCGACTTTATTGAATAAAACTTCAGTCTTGTGTTACCTACAGTCAACATTCAACATAATAGCAGCGTAATAGGATCTGCTAATAGGTGAATTTCTGCTGAGTAGTGTGTGTGCGAGTGAGGGCTTTGTGTGTGCTTTGAGTGTATATAGGACATGTGATGACAAGCCTTTCCCTTACACACATTACAGTACGAGGGCCGGTACAAAATTTAAGCTGAAACTAAATTTAAGGTAAATAAAGTTTTGGTAATTTTTTCTTTTTAAGTATCAGAAACAGACACGGAGATAGACAGACAAAGTAAACGCAGGAATATGTAAAATTTTGTCCTCCTAACTGGCTAAATACAGTCACAATCTATACAATCTCTTGCAATTGAGTTCATCATCAAAATGTTCCCCTATTATAACATAAATTGTTGTGACCAGCGGTAGTGTAATGGTTAGTGTGCGCGTCTGTTGTACATGAACACTTTTAGTTCGATCCCTGCTCTGACCACCTTTAGTGGCGGTGACGCTATCGAGTAATTTGACATGAAAAAGCTTCCCAAAAAATCGTTCGGAATCGGTGTAAAATTGCAGGTCCCCATAAGTGAGTGTAAAACTAAATCAACGCACAGCACAGCTTTTATTTGTAGTTGTTTCAGGAAAATTACTTTTTTTCGTAGTTTCACTTAAGTCTATGTCGGAAATTCACCCAAAGAAAAGCTTCATTATGATCAAACGAAATCTCAGATAAATGAACTTCGTTTGCGGAATGCAATTGCGGCAAAAAAAATGTTTGTTGAATCAAACAAATCATTCAAATCGGCGTACATTTTTTGTGCATCTTTGTGACCCAACTGTCTGTCAAATGTAGCCGAATATGGGGAGAAAATTAAACGGCAACACTACTGAGAGCTCGAGCTTTCTTTCTTTACAATATCGGAAATGAATTAATAAATATTCTTATTTAATTGATGAAATCAGAAGTATGTAAAAAAGTCCTTATACATATATAATAAAACCCCGTTTCAAGTACCGAAAAACGTTGACAAAACGCAATATCTCTATCTGGTATCTCTAAATTAGGAAAACGCTTATGAGAATTAACAACGTTTGCATTAACTGTTATTTCGTTTTCCGCAAACGGTTTCACGATGAAAGTAAAACATTTGCGGCAAACTGCTTTTCATTTAACGTAAACGATTTATTATTCAATGAATATGAGTTTTGGCGTAGATATTAACCCTCATTTTGTAGCTATTTTTGGTCTTGTTATTTTTTAGTACAGCGCTATATTTTCACTGAAATGGAAATGAATCCAGATACCATCGCCGCAATACAGCGTGTCTATCCACAGACCCATCGTTTACTCTGAACAAAGACGGAGCAACCCTGGACATTAGAGTTTACCTGTTTGTTGTTGTTGAAAGGATACAGACCCAATTCAATTAGCAGAGTAGTCTATTTGAGTGTTTGGATACACTTTCCAGCCAACCAAATTCGGAGCGCTCCAAAAAAGGAGAGTGTAGAGATTCCCACAGCGCTCTTCAAAGATGTGTTTGCGGAGTGAACCTATAAAGGGTGTTCGAAAGAGCCCCGCATGGCATTGTTTTAGGAGCGTTGAACTATATTGTCAGTTTATTATCTTTGTACTCTTAAAAAGGAGCGTGTAGGGACTCCACAGCGCTCCGCAAAGGAGTGTTTACGGAGTGCGTCTATAAAGGGCGTCCGAAAGAGCTACGCACGGGATTGTTTTAGGAGCATTGTATCATAGGAAATTCCTAGAGAATTACCGGAAGTAATTACAAAATGGTTTAAAATTGTCATTGAAATATACATATACTTAATTTTCTAAAAAAATTATTTTAAAGAAAAACACACTTATAGGAGAAAAAAGCGTGTTGTCCGGATCGGAAGAGAGGCCAAAAAGGCTAAAAATTTGTATTAATATTTTTTTCATTTTTAATATTATTTGGATTTTTATTATTATTATTCTTATTAATATTGCAATAAAAATTACACTCATTTATTTTTACAAAAACACTCTTTTATAGGAGTCCGCACGGAGTCCTTGTGGGTTATGTAAAGGAGCGTGTAGGGACTCCGAAAACACTATTTCATAGGAGTCCGCACGGAGTCCTTGTGGGTTATCTAAAGGAGCGTGTAGATACTCCGAATATACTCATTCATAGGAGTCCGCACGGAGTCCTTGTGGGTTATCTAAAGGAGCATGTAGGGACTCCGAAAACACCCATTAATAGGAGTCCCTAGGGTGCACCTTTTTGACATAGTTTTGAGCCTCACTAGGATCGTTAGCGCACCGTGTGGGGAGTCCTAACGGAGCACTTTGAGGAGTCCGTTGGTTGGCTGGGTTGTTGTATACAATGTACAATATGTATGCCCAAGTTTATACGCTTTTTCGGTTATAAAAAATATACGAGTATACTTAGTGCATACAGTCCTTTATTTATTTAAACAAACTATAAAAATATAAATCAATATTACAAAATTTAATTAAAAATCCAATTGGCTATAGAAATCATTCTTACAACTGTCCTCATCAAGCACAGAAATCCTGTAGAATTTCGTTTGTGCACTCCGAATAATCGTACAATTTTGTTGTTTGAATACAAATATGGCGTGTTTGTAGCTTTTCCCACGTTTACGTGTATATTTGTATACAAGCAACAATCACATTGTGTTTGCTGTGCAATACACGCTGCAAAATCTAACTTGTTTCGTTGTTTGTATGGTAGTGTTTCGCAAATATAGTATACTTGTGTTCAAACACATTGTGTTTGCTATTCAACATATTATGATTAACGACGTATAATATGTGTTTTTGTGACCCAAATGTGTTTTTTTGGGAAAAAACGTGACAGGCAACAAAGGAGAAAAAAGAGTTCCAGATCCATGAAATCAATTTTTGCAAACATATACAGGGTGGCTGATGAAAGCCGCTACCAAAAGAAAACTTGATAACTTTTTTTCCATCTAAGTAATCTGGATTGTTTTTGTAGATTGATCCTTAGATTCAATAAAATTGGAAAACTGGGGCACTGAAAAAAGAATCTCGATTGTCCGTCGCTACGAAGACAATTTTCTGGAAGATGCTTGGAAATGTGGAAGAGGACGAGAATTTGCTGTGATATCATTTCGTGTCTGAAGAGGCTCATTTCGATCTGAACGGCAATGTAAACAAACAAAATTGTCGCATATGGAGTGGTTCCAACGCACAAATACGCATGAGAGGGAATTGCAACCAATTCCCGTTCCAGTGTGGTGTGCAGTTTCTTCACGCTGTGTTCTCGGCCCTTGATTCATTCTTTCAACAAAACGGACACAGCGTTACCGTTAATGGAGACCATTACCTGAGCATGCTAAAACAATTATTTCTATCCGGAACTTCGCCGAAAGAGAATTCCTTTCAACAGCTGGCCGATTATGGCCGAATTACGCAGACAATTTCACAACAGGCTCATTTAAAGAAAACCGATCGCCTGACCTAACCCCATCGGATTTTTGGAACGAAGTTCCTTATTGCAAGTTGCGGTTTAATGAAAAAAAATTAAACAACTTTTTTAAACTCTATTATGCTACAACCCAGTATTATCAACTATATTGGGTATTTTTGCTATGGTTTGTGTCTAGACTAACAGATGTTGGCAAATTTCTTGTTTAATGGGATGTTTACTAGGTGGAGCCTGTAACCAATATTTAGAATATATTGTAGTTTTGAACCCAATGAAATGTAAATTTAGAAAAGCCAAAGTGAAAAAGTTTAAAAACGAACACTTTCTTAAATAAGTGAATTTTTGTAAAAAAAGTAAATGTTCTTAAAAATACCTATTCATATTCTTAAACAAAGTACCTTTTTGTAAAAAATACCTTATCTAAAAGAAGTGCCTTTGTTTAAAAAAGAAGTAAATTTTGTTACAAAAAGTAAATTTTTTTTAAACAAAAGATTTTTTTTTTAATTGTAAGTACCTTTTCTTAAAAAAGTATATTTCCTTACAACAAATTGCATTTTCTTAAAAAAACTACATTTTCTTTAAAGAGTATCTTTTTTGTGAAACAACTTTTCTTGAGATAACTACCTACTCTTAAAAATTTAGCTATTTTTGAAAAAAAGGACCAATTCTAAAAAAAATTCGCATTTCTTAACAAAAAAAAAAACATTTCTTCAAAAAAATAAAACCTTTTATTTTCTTGAAATAAGTAGCCTTTCTAAAATAATCACATTTTCTTAAAAAAATAACCTGTTCCTAAAAAGAGAATCGCATCTTTAAAAAGCACCTGTTCTTAAAAAAGTACTTCTTTGTTCATATTCTTATGGCTTTTTCTTACAGAAAGTACTACTTCTTAATAATTAGTACCTTTTCTTAAAAAAGACATTAGCTTTCAATAAAAGAAGTACCTCTTTTTAGAAAAGCAACTTTTCGGGAATATATACTACATATTCTTAAGAAAAGGACCTAAAAATATACTTTAAAAAATATATACGTATTCTATAAAAAAAATTTCTTAAAAAAGGTTTAAGAACGGGAAATTTTCTAGGTGGAGCCTGTATATTACATATTGTAGTTTTCAACCCAATAAAAAGTAAATTTAGAAATACGAAAGTGAAAGAAGTTTAAAAAAATAAAATTTTCTTAACTAAGTGCGTTTTCTTAAAAAAAGTAAATTTTCTCAAAAGAAAATACCTAGTGATATCCTTAAACAATGTACCTTTCTTAAAAAAATACGTTTAGTACCTTTGCTTAAGAAAGTAAATTTTCTTACAAAAAGTCCATTTTCTTTAAAGAGTACCTTTTTTGTAAAACAAAATAACTTTTCTTGAGATAAGTACTTACTCTTAAAATTGTATATGTGCTTTCGTAAAAAAAAGCTTTTCTTCAAACAAAAAATGCTTCTCCTAAAATATACCTTTTCTTACAAAAATTCCTTTTCTTAAAAGTACCTTTTCTTAAAAGTAAAATAATACCTTTCATTTCTTGTCTTGAGATTCTGAAAATTTTAAAAAAAAAATTTTCTGAAAGTAAATTTTCTTAAAAAAATAACCTTCTCCTTTAAAAATTGCCTGTTCTTAAAAAAAGTAATTCTTTGTAAAAAAAATTCATACTCTTAGGCTTTTTCTTACAGAAGGCACTTCTTAATAAAAAATAGTAAATTTTCTCTAAAAAAAACATTAGAACCTAACAATATACTTCTTGTTTAATAGAAATTCATTCTATAAAAAATATAATCTTAAAATTTTTTTATCATTTTACAAAAAGTATCTTTTTTTAAAGATACATTTAAATTATCGTGACCGTCGGTGACCGTCGGCTTGTACAGGAGATCCTGGGTTCGATGCCTGCTCCCAACCATCTTAAAATTTCTTTCGACGACGGTCACCTCGCTTAGTGACGGCGACACTATCGAGTATAGGGCCATGAAAAAGCTTCTCAAAATACCGTTCGGAATCGGGGTAAAACTGTAGGTCCCAATCAGTGAGTGAAAACTGGTCAGTGATTGTGAGAAGTTCTCCCCGGTCCCTTCATGGGATGTAATGGGAAACCATTTATTTTTATTTTACATTTAAATTATCGTATTTTTCAACGGGCGCCTTAGGCGTGTTAGAACTAACTAGTACATAATATATAGCGCAAGGAACTTCGTTTCAACCGGGTGTCCCCTGACACATCATATGATCTTTTTCTTTTGTGGTTATTGTAAACACGAAGTATAAAAACCGCAACCGATAAATGTGGATGAACTAAAACAATCAATTCGAGCGACAATATTTGCAATTTCAGCCTCAACTTTGCGTGCAGTAATGAACAAATTTTTGCTAAGATGCCTCACATGCATCAACTAGCAGAGCGGGCATTTAAATTCAATTATCTTTAAGACTGATTAAACTATTTTTAATACAATTCAAATTCCATGCATTGCAAAAAAAGTTATTCCAGTTTCTTAATCTAGCACAATTCAACAGCCACCCTGTACGTGGTTCCTGCAATATGTTGCTGGGGCCTTTATCAGACGAGCATCTGATGGAATTACCGGACACAATAAAAAATTCCCTATCCCCCATAACTATAATAAATAGAATTATTTATTTCCCGCGACAATGAATAATTATAATTTTGGGGTATATGGAAGTTCGTTTAAAGCAAACGAAATGCATTTTTTGATAAAGGTTTTTTATTTGCGGGAATGTGTCAACGTTTACTCTCAACTGTAAAACTATGTAGCAAACGAGATATTTTGTAGGGTCAAAGAAATATATTTGCGCCCAATGCAGTTTTAACGATTTTTAAACTAAACTCCTTAAACTGCCCTCGTGTAATTCTTTTGCGTGTATAAACCCTGCGAGTATATGGTTGTATTGCTGTTTCTTTAGAGGGTGAATTGGTGTAGGCACCAGTGTTTGCATATAAATTACCATCAAAAAACACACACTCCCATACACATTCTCACATACCATCATAACCAAAGGGCCAAACAACACAGCCGGAATTTTCATTATAAACCCATCGTCCGCCGTGACATTAAAGCACATCTACCGACCTCTTGGCATACAACGTGAGCAGTTTAGACTGCGAAAGCAGTGGGCGTGTGTGTGGGTGCATCCTGTGTACTCCTTCATTAAGTTTCAGTCGATTTCTTACATTGTTTTAACGGTATAGGAAAAAAGAGAATTTCCCAATATTATGTACGGTTTGGTGCTCCCAACCTTGATTTTAGTTTGAACTCGGTATCAGTTTTTATGTCTTTAAATTTAATGGCAAAATTGTTTGTTTGGCAAGATTACACATTCTTAACGTTAAAATTCTTAATGTTTATGTACATACGAGGGTTGTTACGTAAGTTTTGAGATATGACAATACCAACAATTGTTTTTCGGTGGTTTTACGAATTTAATCCTCGTCGTGCTGCGCTGTAGAACGAATTTCGTGATTGTTGGACAAAATCTACTAGATTAATTATAACTGTCAATTGTAGTATATAATTTTGTATCCATTTCAAGTTTCTAAGTCTTTACTTCTTTAAATTGGCTTTCAAACTCTATCTTTGTTTCATTTAGTCCTTCAAACAACCCCTACCGAGGGTTTGGGGGTTATCCTGTTACAACTACCACGCTTGCCACTAGGTTTGCTGGGAAGGCAGATTCTGCAATCCGCATAAGACATTCTTTGCAGTGGATCACCAGCCCTTATGGTCATGGGTTGATTTTGAGCGATATGCTGCTATCCACAGTATAAGTCGAATACATGACACCCACTTTAAGATTTGAGAGAAACTTCTCCACTCATAACCTAGACAGAGAGGACTGGAAGAGGCGCATACCCGGTTATAGAAGGTATTTAGACTTCTACACTGATGGTTCCAAACTAGATGGCAATGTTGGGTTTGGAGTTTAGCCTAAACAGCTGGGTCTAGCACAAGGGCTACCAGACCACTGTAGTATATTTCAGGCAGAAGTCATCGCAATCCGAGAAGTTGCCTTTTAGCTGGGGCAAAACGTTATCACCGCCTGGGTTATCAAGATCTACTCAGACAGTCAGGCTACTGTAAAGTGTCTGCAATCTATATTCCCGACTTAAAGAAATGCCCCACAATTGCCACGCATCTATAAATAAGATGGCCAGGCAGTTTGGCATTCATCTTATATGGGTGACGGGGCACAGGAACATTCCAAGGTCCCATATTGCAGATGAGCTGGGAAGATTAGGAACTGCCTTACCTGTTCCACTAGATAAGGAGCATGTGGGTATGCCCCTTTCTGTATGAAAGCTCCTGCCTAAAACCAAAGCTCTCATAGAGCAGATGAGCTGGGAAGATTAAGAACTGCCTTACCTGATTCATTGGATATGGAGTATGTGGATATGCCTCTTTCTGTATGAAAGCTCCTACCTAAAACCAAAGCTCTCAGACATGCGAATGATACAAGGGATTGAGGTAAAAGTTACAGGATATCCAGGGCAGTATGGCCAAGTTAGTATAACCTAAATCGTACGCTAACCCAGATATCGATTCCTACACAATATATCTCTATGCTAGTAGCTGTGATAACAACGCACTGTTTAATAGGCAGACAAGCGTCTATATTTAGAATCTCAGCTCATGATTACTGCGGAAGCTTTTGGGAGAAGGACGAGAACGTCGAGCATCTCTTATGCTACTGCCCGACCTTTTGTATGAGTACGAGAAAATATGTAGGACCTAAATTCGTGTTGGATATAACAGACATTCAGGAAGTTAAGTTCAACGATCTGAGATCTTTCTACGGAGTACTAATTGGTTCGTCAGAGACCAATGTACGCCTTTTCATCACCCACATAATGAAATATCGGGATAAGGTATCATATGGATTGAACGCCTCATAACCCACCGGTTCAATTTACCGATTCAACGATGGGAACGGAATAGGACGTGCCGTGGTATCACAATGATTCTCATTGGTCTAAGTGTGTCAATGGTGACATCCACTTCTACCTAACCTAACCTTCCTATGGTTGGAAATGTAAAATATAAAACTTTATCATTTGTATGGCAAATAACTTATACACTCGAGGAAAATAAGTAACATGTGTGAGAGATTTATTTTTGAATTATATTTGACTTCCAGATTTAAATAAAATGCGGTGAATATCATCTTAGAGCATCAGGGTGTATTAGTATTAATAATTTTTACTCTCTTATAAGCATACTGTGCGTATAAGTAATTAGTATTATTTGAAAACACTGGTATTGATACTGATAATGATACCGATACTGAACTGATATTGCAAGAAAGTCATATATGGAATAGCAAACACAACGTGTTTGGATGCAAGTACATTATATTTGCGACAAGCTAAAACACATTATATTTGCATCCAAACAACAAAAAACTCAGATTTTCAGCGCGAAGGTGTTCTAGATGTTATCATCAACTTGGGCGTAATAAGAACTTTCTCAATCAAGATTTGGATAGGAAATGGATGCGTTAATTCGACCTCTAATCTGCCACTTCAAATGTTTGTCAAATACATCGGACCTCTGCGTATGAGTTACCGCATTTAATTCCATGTCCATATTTTCAAATATATATACATGAATCCTGCAGAATGTGCTCGAGAGTATGAGTTACAGAGGCCGTTTTTCAGCCTGTAGTTTAGTAGTTTTGACTACACTAGTGTAAAAGAAACGATCATGTTTTACACTTTTGCAAACATCAAATTCACAAAGTTCTCATAGCAATGAAATTTTGATAACAAAAATATGAGGAACACCCTATCATATTTACGTATGTGTATGTATTTATGCATGAATGTTTATCAAAAGTTTATGTATAACAAACTTGGGTTTCAATTATTTATGTGCCTCTCAGGGAAATTTGAATATGTTTACGTATCACGGTGCGGCTGAGTCGATTTTCATAAAATTTTCGTTAGTCTTTAAACGGGTACAGAATTTAGACGGTTGTTTTGACATCAATATCTAAGATATATTTGTTTCATCAGGTTTCTACTCGTACTCGAGAATTCTACAAGAATACAATTTTATTAATATTAAGTTTATCTTTATCCTTAATCTTACATTATTTTTAAGTTTTTCTACACTTTGAAATATCGGGTTTGTATTGTAGTTTGGATGCAAATATAAAGTATGTTTGGAGCTTGTCGCAAATATAATATACTTGTGCCCAAACATATTTTGTTTGCTATTCAATATTACATGTTTGAGACACAATGATTAATATTTTAGAATATATCTGTTTGCGACCCATATACATTTATATTTGTGATACACACACAGCAGTGTTTGTTGCATTGTCCATGTTCTCTCGAGAGCAAGATAATAAAAGATGGACAACGAGAGAGTCTATATTGTAAGTGTGTATCTATATTTTTGCATTATTCTCCCAGTCAGTGAGTTATAAATATTCCTGAATGTGAGTGCAAATTGCAGATGAAGTCAGTGTTTCTAATTTTGGCTGATGTATTGCGTGTTAGTTTCATGTATTCAGCCGTCAATGCTTCATCGGACAGAGGATATCAAAAGCGCTTGATCAGTGAAAAAAGTAAAAACGAAGGCTCGGACTTTTAAATAGTTTGTGATGTTACTTTGGTTTTTGTGGCCGTGTTTCCTATATATATATGTATGTGTGCTACCAAAGTGAGAAACGATTTTGAGGAAAGAATCTGGAAAGGACAACAAAGTGAAGCCCTTTATTTGTCCGAGCCTTTGCTGAGAAAATCGGAACATCGGACCATTTGTGAAATAAGTGTAATTAAAAAACACATGTAATTAATCCACGCTTGTCTTGCATGAACTAGATTTGTTCATAAATATTTATATTCTTTGTGTACCAACGCATAGCTGAAACCTTCCGTAAACAAAAACGTGAGAGACAACAAAGAAAGGAGAAGCAAAAGAGCAGCAGATTCTCATTTCACGAATAAGAAACAAATAATGCCATTCAATGCACCTAAATGTATAAAAGGCCGTTTTAAATCTTTTAGTTTTGTATATTAATTATTTATAGATGTGGATTTATATTGATAAAATTAATTATAACAAACTATCTGACCCGGCAGACGTTGTCCTGCAAATTTTGTTCAAATACCGTTAGCAGGAGCAGAAATAATGGATTTTTAATTTGTGGTTTGTATGGGAGGTACCACGCCCCTTTGTCCAATTGAGCCGAATAGTAAATCTAATCCACCCAGGGCGCCACCCAAATGCATAATAAAAAATTTATTCAAATCGGTCCAGAAGTTTAGAAGGAGTTCAGTCACAAACACACGTGCAGTAGAATTATATATATAAAGATAATACATACATATATATTGAAATCAAAGAATAATTCGTTTTTAAATATTATTATCTTTGGGGGGTAATACGCATATGTTTCCACGTAAAAGCATACATGTTTGCCAGTAAACATGATGCTGTTTCTATTTAAACACAAGTGAGTTTGGGATTTGCAAACATATTAATGTTTGAAGTGTGTTCCAAACATATACATGGTTCCTGCAGAATGTGTTTGGGAGAATATGTTAGAGCGGCCGTTATTTTTCAGCGTGTACATGTTGGAGATGCAATGATTAATATGTTATAATATACAAATGGCTTTATTGGTTGAAAACTGCTGAAAACAAAAGCATGTCAGACAACAAAGAAACAAAAAAGCAGTAGATCTTCAATTCATGAAAACAATGCTTGCACGTAAGCATATGGATGCTCCAAACATATACATGGTTCCTGCAAATAATCTACAGGGGCCGTTTTCTTTTCAGCGCGTATGAAATGTTCAGTTTTATCCACATGACTTAAAATTTAACCTATTGGTTTATTTCGTACATTCTGAGTATAATTTCTTAAGGTTTGGAGAAAAAAGTTTTAAAAAAATTTCATGTCATGAAAGAATTAAATAAATATTTTTTAGCTTTAGTGTTTTTTTTTTCGGTTTGGTTTTAATGTCTTTCGTGCACAATCGAGAAGCGAATTCCTCTTAAAAGTTTAAGTAACGCGAAAAAAATTTGAAAAATCACTTCATTGCACCGTGATTCATCTTAATATTACATTAACAGGGTTTCAAAGGGAATTTGGTAGTCATTTTCTTGAAGATTTGTTCGTGACGCAAATAAACAATTTTCACCAAAGTCGTAAATTTAATTATAATACACAGACCTGTGCGACTGTGAATTTCTTAAACATCGCGAAACAGGAAAATATTTTACTAAATTTTATATTTGTTCAAAACAAGAGAATAAAGTACATTTGGCGGCTGTTTTATTTTTGCAGATGAAGTAAAATATCTAATACAAATCATGCCAGTGGGTGTGTTTATCTGAACTACAATGTGCGACAATCCAAAATACCCAGGAGGTAATACTATTCTTCTTGTAGGTGTTGTCGAGTAAAACAAGAATCCATTTGTGAAATTTCCGAAACACCCCCAAAATCTTAACTTACGGTAAAAAAAAACGATATTTCGTACCTTTTGCGGTTATAAGGCTGTAACTTACGGAATTTTTGATTTGGTTTTCAGTTTATCATAGGATTTGGAAAGAATCAACTTGACGCAATGGTATCACTTCATTATTTTTCATATGACATTGTTATTTATTATTCCAAGGAGGACCAACCATTTTTCTTATAGAAAAATGTCTCTAACCTTGTAAATTTGTCGGATGAACATTAACTTGTAAACTAAAAAAATCGGTCATAACAAAAACTAAATTGAAAAACAAATAAATTTATATGATTAGGAATTTATACACTGTGGTTTCATCCTTGAAGTTATTTGTCATATTTAAATATTTACCATTTTCTATTACAATAAAAGAGATATGGACTATTACAGTTTTGACGATTTCGTGATGACCTTATTTTCTTCACTTGCAAATGTTAATGTATGATAAGTTCATACCACAAGCTTTCAAGGTCTGATTCATTTTTCTAAATGACAAAATGGTTTGTTTTCGTTGCAATATTACATAATTCAGGAAGTCACACTCATTGGCATGACAAGTTTCGAACTCCGTGACAAGTTCGCCATCAGATGCGTACTATTTTTATTTGAAGTTTTTCAAAAAACTTCAAATTTGTGTTATTATACGCGCACAGATAAATCGTCCTAATCGTCCTATATTTACAGCCAACTAAACTTTGGCGGTTCCTTGGACGATCACATTATTCAGTTGTGATTACCAATAATTGTGTTCAGTATCACCAAATGTTGTGCATATCAATTGATTTGTAATTCAGTTTTGGTTGCAAGAACTGAAATATTTAGTTGAAGCCATAGCAACAAGAAATAAATGTGATCTGTCAATCGTGTTTAAGTTCTTATCATGTAGTGGTGAATATTATATTAGTTGGATGAACGGAAAATATAAAAACTAGTTCGGTTGTACCAAATAATATATTGGTATGCTCGACTAAAGTAATTACTTGAATTTGATGGCTGTCACAACTATTTGGTGATGCTTTAACCCATTATGAAATTATGAATTTTAAAGAAAAAAAGTAAAAAAAAAAATAACTTTTTTATTAAAATTGTGTATTTTAAATTTAAATGTAAACAAAATTATTATTATTTATAACTAGGGTTCGTATTTCGTGCCCATTTTTGATAGAAAATATGAAAAAATTTGCTATATTGAAGACAGGTAACAAATTTATTATTTTTGTGATTGGACGCATCGTTTTTGAGATATAGCTATTTTTTTAGCGATTTTCTTTTTTTGGCGATTTTCTTATTTTGGCGATTTTTTGAAAAAAAAAAATTATTTCATGCAAATTGGAAAACTTTTTGAGAAACCCTTGGGAACCCGTAAAAAAATTTTATTTTTTCGATTGGACGCTTAGTTTTCCAGATACAATTTTCTAAATTTTTCATATTTTCATCAAAAATGGGTATGGGCTACCCTGGGTATCATATGTATGTTTAAGTTAATTTGTGTTATCCAGAATAATAGTTCCTCCAGCTAAGTGCCCACAATTGTTTGCATGTGTTTGTGAAGCCGTCAATAGTGGCGTCATATTCAACGATTATGTTTAAAAATCTCACCTCAGCTCAATTTATGTTAATATGTATTCTTCGCTGGCTGATATCTATACACTTTATTGTTTTTTACAACTTTTTTTTATCACTTTCTATTTAAAATATTAGTTTTTCTGTAAAGTCCTCGTGTAACATTCTAATATACATAGTTTCTCTTTAACAACAAAGCCTCTTGTGAAAAATCGAATACACAAATCTGTAACAAGTGTTTTTGTAACAGAAACTAAATTATGATTACAGTAACTAATATTTGAACAAGAATTCTAATAATGTACTTTTTATTAGTTGTATCTTCCATTTCAGGTGAATGAGGTTTTAGAAATACTCAAATTGATTAATACAACTAAAGTTCGGTAGTATCAACTTGTTTTTAATAAGACCGATTTTTAATCTATCATAACATCGACAAATAATTCTGATGTTTGACAATTCTGATCTGATCAAATTCTGAATTCTGATCAAAATATAGATTTTATCATGGAACTTCCAATGCCTGAATTGATTTCCAACTAATCTTTTCGCTGTGTGTACATATTGGATCTCAGTTCTCAATCAAAACAAATTTAAAAAATATCAGTGATGCCATTTATTTGTGAAAATTAAAAACCTATTTTGGAAATTGTTGTACTCTTTGCCCTTATGTTGTGCTGGATAGATTCGCACCGGAATTCCAAAACTTTTTAACGATAAAATAGCAAATTGTTGTACTCTTCGCCCTTATGTTGTGCTGGATAGATTCGCACCGGTATTCCGAAACGTTTTAACGATAAAAATTGATATAATTCGAATATTAGTACTGAAATTTTATGAATTTTAAAAATTTAACAATTGAATAAATGTTTGTAATTAAAAATGTTAATCCGTGAATCTGTTAGAGCATAGTATGAGAAATTAATCAAATTTCGATCAACATTTCAGACATTTTGAAAATAGGGGGAAAATAGTAAACAAAATATTAAAAATCGCAAAACCTATCTAAATCAGACACTATATCCTTACGTATACACTCCGGTTCACTTATTTAAAAGCACTAAAGATTTCGTATTCAGCAGCCTGTATGTTTTGCAATTTGTAAACGATTGGAGAATTTTAAAATGGAAATCGAAGCTAGACATCTTGAGACATTAAAAAATCAGGACAATAGTGGTTTATTAACTAAAGAACTTTTTTTGAGCAATTTATAAAAAAAGTCCAAAAATGTGCTATTTTTTTTGCTTAACTTGAATAAAGGCACTTTATTATTTTTTTATTATTTTTAAAGTAAGCGATGATTTTTTGTAGGGTGCGTTTGTTTATTACAATTTATTATATCTTAATCATTTTACGAGTCAAAATGGCAAAACAAAAATTTTTAAATTTATCGGAAAAAATTATACTCGATGGTTACCGTTCTGAAGGATATTCGAACCGCGCAATAGCTAAAAAATTGGACGGAGCCCAACAGTTGTCGACAACTACGTCAAAGACCCCTAGGGGTATCTACGTATGGGAAAAGAAAAATCAGCAGAATTGCTGCTAATTCTGCCTTATCCTTGTCGAAAATAAGAGCCCAAGCTGGATTGGAAGCGAGCAAGTCATCAGTACGCACAGTAATTAAGAGCTGTGAGTATCTTAAATACCTGAAATTACAAAAAAAGCCGCCACTGAATGATCCTCGTAAGGAAAAGCGGCTTCAATTCGTAAGAGACTACATGGTATGGGATGTGCAGCCAAGAGATCATGTAAATGACTGGAGAACCGTTGTATCTACGGATGAGAAGAAGTTTAATTTGTATGCGCCTGATGGCTACAACTATTATTTCCATGATCTGCGCAAAGAAAAGCATCTTTTGAACCGACGTCACAGCCGAGAGGGCAGCGTTGTGGTTTGGGGTGTTATTACGTACTATGGCACCATCGATCTTGAATTTCAAAGTGCAAAAATGACTGGTGCAAGCTATAAAACGTTATTGGAATCGGCTTGTCCGAAGCTCAGTGAACTATTTGGTCCCATATCTTGCATATTGCAACAGGATAATGCTCCTATACACAACGCCAGAGTAGTAAAGGAGTTCATTGCAAGCCAAAATGTTAATATTCTTGAGTGGCCACCTTATTCGCCAGATCTAAACACTATCGAAAATGTCTGGGGTTGGTCATCTTGTAAGGTCTATGAAGGAGATAGACAATTTGATGACAAGCAGTCACTAATTCAGGCCATTAAGGATGCTTGGAATCAAATTTCGTTGGATTACATAAATTATCTTTACCTCTCAATGAAAGCCCGTGTATTTGAAGTTATTAAAGACAAACGGGGTTGTACCCATTACTAATAGTTCTTAAATAAAGTAAAATAAATTAAAAAACAAGAAAATCTGTATTTCATTAAAATTAGTCAAGTGAACCAAAAAATAGTACATTTACGGACTTTTTTTATAAATTGCTCAAAAAACGTTCTTTGGTTAAGAACCCACTATTGTCATGACTTTTTTAATATCTCAAGATGTCTAGCTTTCCGTTTTTATTTTAAAATTCCGCAATCGGTCTGAAATTGCAAAAGATACAGGCTGCTGAATCTGGATTTTTTAGCGCCTTTAAATAAGTGAATCGAACCACAGACCATGAGCTTGATCGATAACTTTTTATCTCACTGATGAGTTTGAAAAAATATTAAAAAATTTGTAAACATGTTAGTGATACGAACAGCTTAGATTACATTCTTATTTGGTATCACGAAGGGTGGCAAAAAAATAGCTGATGTTGATGCAATGAAAGATATGTATGTGGTACGCTTAAGTTTTCCATAAAGAAAATGCGTACACAAATTTAACAGCCACAGCCACGATGTCGAATGTTAATGTTCGATTTCTTTCTAGACGTCTAACAGCTAATTTGGAACCCACTAACAAGGGAAAGAAAACAGGGATAGAGAAACTCCCACGTGCAATTAGTTAAGGTCCAATTAGTGTTGACGTTTGACGGTAGACGGTTGACGTTCTACTCAATATTGCGCGGTTAGTTATCGGGTAGATGGTAGAAAGACAAAACAAAACAAAAAAAATACAGCAGACAGTTGTCCGAGGCCTTCGGCCACGGACTGTTCCTGCAGGCTGTGTCAGAGACACGGCCATTAAGTTTAACGTAGAATACGCCATCCGATAGGACAGAAAACATATATAACAATAAATTCATTTGCTTATATTATTTATCATTTATTGTTATATATGTTTTCTGTCTTATCGGATGGCGTATTCTACGTTAAACTTAATGGCCGTGTCTCTGACACAGCCTGCAGGGACAGTCCGTGGCCGAAGGCCACGGACAACTGTCTGCTGTAATTTTTATATTTACCAACGGCATTTGATTCAAGTCCGTTTAAAAAAAAAATATTATGTTAAATTTTTTTAAACTTAATTTAATTTATGTATTTTAATTAATATTTTTATTGAAATAAGTTCTGCGAATGTTGAGAGGGCCGCCCTAATATTAAAAAAGGTTTACCTTATCGAGTCTTCGCATTAGCATTCGAGCGTTGTGTGAAAGCTTTACGCTTTACAATTCAAAATTAATGTTACAACAGCTTTATTGAAGCTTTCGCAAAAAACCTTTATTACGTTAGCTTACTGTTTGTTTCACTTTTTACTAGATACATGTTGCCAAGCAACATTAGCTTGCTGTTCGTTTCACTTTTTACTAGATACATGTTCCTAAGCAATGTTGAGCAACCAAAAACACTCAACCAAACACCACACATATGTTTGAGTGTATGTGTTTAAACAATTTTCATTTGAGAAATTAAAATACTAGAAATATATGAACCAATATGAAATGTATATCAAACGAAAGATAACATCTTCATTTACCTACAAAAAAAATTTTAAAAAAATTCATCTAGCCGTTTCCTCAAATTCAGTGAAATAAAGATTACAACAATAAAAACCTGACATGACTCCTCATACCGTAAGGTAAGACGTATTCTACGTCAAAAAACTGATCGAAAAGCACTTGTACAAAATATAATTTGCATCCATGAGTTTTGTGTTACAAAGTGATTGTGCCAAAGAAAAAAATGAAAATAATTAAAAAAAATTGTGGTTGCCGTGTAGTAGTGTATTGCCGCGCACAATATGTCGAAGTAAAAGCAATAACAATAACAGCTGATCGGTCTTTACGGCTGACGGTTGATTCTGCAACCTGCAAAAGTCTACCGTCGTAAACTGTCAATTTTAATTGTCTCTCTCTAACACATGCACAATGCAACCCCAACTCAAACAGCTGATCGCTTACCGTCAACCGTCAAGACTAATTGGACCTTTACAATGACACTGGCCTAGAACGCTAAGGCGCTGACGAGAAGAGTCACAAACTTCGTAACGATCGTTCGTCAACGTGAGGTCAAATCAAATTGCAGGGAAAAAACCCCTGATCTGTGTAGCTCATAAGAAATTGAAAAATATTATTCTAAGAAATAAATTCAGATCGAATCATATACAATTAAAACATAAACAATTCAGTACAAAATCGAACCCCACTTCCTAGAAAATATATGCGAACGAAGCCAATTTAACGAATATATACAGTTTTCCAATTTGAGTAATATGATTTCTTAAAAATAAAAACACAGTAATTGTTAAAGAAATTCAAATGTTTTTTATTTAATGTGAAGTACAATCGATACAATTAAGTTGTGAATAAAACGTCTTTCAAATGGCCTCCACGTCTTCTTTTGCAGGAACGAATTCGATGAACCCAATTTTCGAGCACTTTTTATACTAAATCAAGTCGAATGTCATGAATGGCACGTCCAATATCAATTGTAAAGCTTGAAGAGAGTCTGGTTTATTGCTAAAGACCAATGACTTCAAATAACCCCCAATGACTTCAAATAATCCCCAAATAAATGGTTTTCAATCACAACTTCTTGGAAGCCATTCAATGTCCCAATTTAATCGAATCTCCAAACTTTTCTCGCAATAATTCGGTTGTTGCAAGTGCAAGTGCTCTGCGCTCAAATATTTGTTTGGATCGATAAATCAATGACTGTCATTTACTAAGGGTGTCTCAGTAAGAATGCACTTTTTCAGTTTCAAACATTAACAAGTATTTTCTGAGATAGTTGTGATTTTTTTATTGGATTGTATAGAAGACTTTTTCCGATTAGGTATAAAACAAAATATTCGTCAAATGGCCCCCACGGGTCTGATTTCAAGCCATTACTCTTTTCATGCAATTTCCAATGACATTTTCACAGAGATGTAGCTGTATCGCACCGATGATGCGTTAGATCTCGGGTTTGAGTTCAGGAATTCTTTTTGGTTTTTTCGCAGAAACTCGAGATTTTACAAAACCCCAAAGAAATAAATTGCACGGCGTTAAATCGCATGATCTTGATGGCCTGTTGATATCCGAATTTCTTGAGATAATTTGTTCTGGAAATCGTTGCTGCAATAAATCGATTGCTTCATGCGCAGTGTGGCAGGTGGCGCCGTCTTGCTGAAACCACATGTCGTCCAGATCCATGCCGTCCAGTTGAGGCCACAAGAACTCCCTTATCATGTTCCTGTAACGAATGTCGTTGACAGTCACTGCAATGTCAGCCTCATGTTCAACAAGTTAGTCCCATTCGCGCCGCCTGACCAAAATCAGCACCAGGCAGTTGCTCGTTGCGGATGCATTTGTTTCTCATTGGATTGCATGACGATTTTCTGAGCCCCAAAATAGAAAATTTTGTGTATTCACGAAGCCATTCAGATGGAAATGCGCTTCATCGGAGAAGGCAAGTTTTTGATGTGTTAACATCTATAGGCACGGGTAGGGCAATCTATCAAAGTATACATATGCAAACGACGCACAGCGTTAGCAGCACACACGTGGTGGTTGTACAACAATAGTCTCTGCCTGAAAATAAGTATGATGGTATTGATGTAGCGGCAGCGAACAAACAAGCAGGTCGTCGTCGCCAAAGAGTATTGAATAGTATAGAGAACTCATGGAACGAATTGTATGACTCAAAAGCACTGGCGATATCTGGCAAATGATTCAAAACGTATTAGTCTATTTTTGTCATAACTTGATCCATTCGTAATTTTGATGTGAACCATTGATGCTTTTTGAAATATTTATGATTTTTGTATTGTTTTATGTAATAACATTGTCAAAATGGTGCATTTATATTGAAATATTCTATAAAGAGGATAAGACTCGTTTATGCTCTTTTACTCAGACTCTCTGCATGAGAGCGAAAAAAGAGTGCAATAAGTTCTCTATACTATTCAATATTTTTTGTTATCGATTTGTTTATGACAAAACAAAATCAAATATATCAGTGAGCTAAATATTGCTTTATTGATGTGTTAACATCTATAGGCATTCAAATTCTAATAATCTAACAAAGTCAATACATGCAAACAACACACAGCGTTAGCACTTAGCGTTATCTACTGCGAAGCTATGCAGCGTTAGCATTGAAAATATTGTGTGGTTGTTGTATAACAATAGTCTCTGGCCAAAAATACGTATGATGGTATTGATGTAGTGCCAGCATTTGTTGTCTTAAAAGTTGAATTCTTACTACTCGTAAGCTTGCGAACATAACACAATGTATGTACATGTGTCTGTTGCTTTCCATTCTCTTTGTTTTTTGTGGGAATAAAACAAAAAGTATTAAGCAAGAAAATAATGACACATGTGCTTGCACTGGTCTTTAAATAATTGTAAGTATTAATATTATTTAAATGAAACGTCATCATATGGTTGAACGCTGTTTTTTATTTTCCAATGTAACATTTGCTAATGTTTTCATAGAAATCGAACAAGTACCGTTTAACAAAAAGATGTTACACATTGCCCGAGGGTTCGGAAACTCATGGTTTTTTTTAAATAATTGGCATTGTGCTTCATGTTGCTCTATTACCCGTTGAACGAATTGCCGGCGCTTTCCATTGTCTGCTGGTTTGAGATCCTGAGTAAGCTGAATTTTGTACGCATGAAAACTCGCTGCGTAGTGCTTCGTGAAATTTGAAGTTGTTGAGAACGATGCCGAATTGATATTTTCTGGTTTTCGGCGACACTCTCGTTAACAGCAGCAACGTTTTCAAGAGGCCGACCGGTATGTTGACGTACAGGAGTCTTACTGTCCCTTACCGAACCAGTTTCTTCAAAATTATTGACCACTCTTCGAATGGTTGACACATTAGTTATACTTTCTAGACTAAACATTCTTCGAAGTTTGCGAGCAATCTCAGCAAGGCTTTGGAAAAAGTTTTCAAAATTATAACGCGTTGTTCTTATGTAAAGCGCTCCATTTTTAATAATTGAATTAAACATATTTGACAGCTGCCAAATGTCAGAGTTGTCACTAGCACAAAAAGCAAATGACACTAAATTTAAACAGTGCAATCCTAATTCAAAATTTTAATCCTTCAAACCTTTAGAGCACAGTTTGAAAAATTATTCAAATTTTTGGTCAAAATTTCAGACATTTTAAAAGAAATTGGAGAAAGTAAATAAAATGCTAAAAATCTCGAAACCTATCTAAAGTAAACACTAGACCCTAACAAATATTTTAAGTTTTCAATACGGAAAATGCGTTCAAAAATAAAAAGGTGGCCATGTAAAATTTAGAATTTGAACCCCCGTTATTGCGAAGCAGATCACCAAATTGACATTTATGAAGTGAGAGATTATTAGTTGAAGATTCTATAATTCCGAAATTGGTCGTTTTACGCTTGAAGAGAATTGGAAAATATTAAAAACTTGCTTCCAAAGTTCTGCGTCTTCAGCGCAAACTGTAAGAAATCTATGAAATAAATTCGACAGAAGTAGAGGGATCAGTTTGTGGATCAATTTGTGAGCGTGTTCGTCAATTAAGGTCTTGATTGAATAAAATAACTCGTGTAGGTGCTCGTTCAGTGCATTCACTGGAAAATATTGCCACTGTAGGTAAAAGTGTGCTCGAACAGGCATCAACATCAACTCGCCACCGTTCAAAGCAATTGAATATTTCTGGCAATTTTTTGCAAAGAATTTTGCATAAAGACCTCGGTATGAAGGCTTACAAAGTCCACTTAGTCCAACAACTGAAGCCTCGTGAACATCCGAAAAGTTTTTGATTCGTTGAAAGGGCTAATAGCTTAGTTGAAGATGGGAATTTTTATAGAAACATCATATTTTCCGAAGAACCTCATTTTGACCTGGGACTGGGAAAATCAACACTTCGTCGAGGAGAAACCGATGCATCCACAACGAGTGTCTGGATGGTGCGATTTTCAGCATGACGGCATCATAGGCCCATTTTTCTTCGAGAATGAGCAAGGTTACCATGCTCAGAGATTTTCTGTTCTCAAAATATGAAGGGGATGACATGGACGACGCTACGTGCACACACACCCAACGTGACAACTGATCATTTCCGCATTATGTTCAACCGATACTCGAAAGTCCATTGGCCGTCTCGCAGCTGCGATTTGACCCCGTTAGACTATTATCTATTATCTCTGGGTCGCCGTGAAAAGTACACGCTAAAAAATAACGACATCAGCAACATATTGCAGAAACCATGTACATATTTGCAAGCATTGTTTTTGTGAATTGAAGATCTGCTGCTTTTTGTTTCTTTATTGTGACAGACAGTAGTGTTTACAGCAGTATACAATAAACACAGCCACATTTGGGTCACAAATACATATGTTATGATCTATTAATCATTTTGTATTGAATAGCAAACACAATGTGTTTGGACACAAGTATACTATATTTGCGACAAGCTATAAAGACGTTATATTTGCATCCAAACAACAAAAAATAACACATTTGTCAGCAAGCAATCCCGAGTTGATTGAGCTCTTAAAACACGAAATAGAGGTCCAAACAATCGAAAATATACTGACAAATTGGGTGGATCGAATGAGGTAATGCATAAGCTATTTGAACGATGTTGTGTTTCATTCATAAATGCTTTACGAAAAAAATCACAATTTTGAAAAAATGTCTATTGGTATTTTGCACTTTTTTAGTTCCATTAATAGAAATATAGTTTTTTAAAAGAAGTTTTGCACAATGTAGTCTTATGATTCCTTGCAAACCGTATAGCTATTTCAGATCGAGCCGCAGATCTTCATCAGCGGTTGTTTGGAATGATGCTTTTAAAAATTCAGCAAAGTAAATACAACCAAATTCTTATTCGAATTGAGAATTCATCACAAAGAAAACATTTGCAGAAACTTGTCTAATGGGAACCAATGGTTCTCTGGAGATGGCAAGAAGTTTCTGCAAATGTTTTCTTGTGCGTTTTGCTTCTGTTTTTTTTTTCCTAAAAAAAAATTATCAATTTAACAAAAGTATCTTTTCTCAAAGATGCATTTAAATTATAGTATTTTTCAGCACGCTACTTGGGCGTGTTGGAACTAACTGGTACATAATAGATAGCGAAAGGAACTTGGTTCCAACGGGGTTTCCCCTGACACCTCATGTAATTTTTTATAATAACATCTTTTAGTTGTTGGGCATAAAACGGACTTTTGAGGGCTAAGTGAAGATGACACCGAAAGTCCATTACTCAAATTAATTGTCATTTAAAACAACCCAGACGTAGTATTCAAGGACGCCAAATAGAAGCTTACGAGTTGCCAGAAGTAATAAATCTTTAATGGTTAATATACTTGTAAAATAATCCTTGGAACAAAATTAAATTTAACGTCATTGTTAGCCTTTGATTTTGATAAAAGATTTATATAAATCAATTTAATTAATATCTGAAAATAATAGAAGTTTCGTAAAATATTTAAAAACTTCCAAATTACATTTCCTGAAAAGATTTGAAAATAATTCTACATTCCACAAAGGATAAAAGAACACACATGCAATTGTGTGCACAAAAGCCAATTACTATATTCCTAAGTTTCCACGACCTCGGAAATTTGCAGTTATTTTGTGAAAATATCTAGAAGCAACAGGAAAATGTATATATTTTCCCTTTCCATGTATACAAAGAAAACTTTTTTTCTCCTTTATTTATTAATAAGTTAAAAGAACAATTTCAGTTTTGTTAAGTTCTGTTTCGTTCTATTTTTACTTTACTAATGTTTTTTTTACAAGTTTTCTCCAAGTGAACATATCCTTCCTAGACTGTATATGACTGGATGGAAGTTGGAAAGCAAAATGCGTTGTATAAATGTAGTTTGTTTTCGTTGCGAGTTACATATATAGGTATGGGTGAAGCAACTACACATTAGGTGTATGAAGTAAGGACATTGAGGAGGATGACGAGGACGACGATGGCGAATACCACGACGACTGTAGTGATGTTAGGGACAACAGTCACTAAGGTGTAGTTTTCGTACAATACGTAGGTGTCAATTACTTTCTTTGTTTTGTTTTGCTTTAGTTTTGTTTTGCTTTAGAACTATATACATATTTGTCAACATTTATTATTCCCTTAAGATCTGTGCTTTATGTGTTTTTTTATCTAATAAGATTAAGTTACTTTAGCAGATTTTCCAAGAAGAAGAAGAAGAAAATTGACAAATTGAAAGCACCTGATTATTGTTTTAACTGGTTGCATGTAATTTCAGCAAAAAAATCAGTCACGTAATTGTAAAAATAATAGAATGCCCATAAAATCGTTTAAATTTTCGTAGCTCACCCGATTTGAACGAGAAGACATCTCCCACTCAGTCAAATTTTAAAATCTTCTTAAGATCCAAATGGTGAAATTCACCAGAAATCCATTATTAAGCGCGAACAATTGTTAATTGTTTTTTAATAGTGTTAACCTCAATCCTAACTTTAGCCACAGCGAAGGACCTGCCTCGCCCACAGCCAGCAGCATATTAATTTCAAACTAAATTTTTTCCTTAAACTTTTTGTAGCATCTTTTTTTGCTAATTTTCGCTCATAAAAACGTTGAAATTTATCCACTCTCATCTGTCTTTAACATTTTTAAATTATATGGAAATAATGAAATAAAATCAAAAGAATAAGGAAATGTGAGGACGTTAGTAAAGTGAAATGTAATTAAGGAAACTTTTTCTGAAGGATTTAAAACAACTTTTGCCTTTAAAGATGAAACGTTTGAATGTAGTGGTATATAGTGTTGGTGCGAGGAACCCAACCAATGGCTCACGGGCAGACATCAAGAACAACAGCAACAGAACCAACACCGTCAATGACAGCTCAACAAGGATTCGTCATAAAATTGACAGAAACACAAACACAATCCCACAAAAACACTCGCAAACACACACACATAAAATACACATTCAAATGCAGATAAACAACAAACTAAAAAGCGCCTTAAGAAAAATGGAAATAAATACTCGTGAACAAAAAGGGTCCTGCAATATGCAATCAGGAAATTGAAGATAAATATGATACTAATAATCACCTTTATTCCGGTTGTCGTCATAAAATGAAGTTGCCTTGTGTCGACGGTTAAAAATTGGTGTTCCCGCAGTCGTTATTGAAAATTGTGTAAAAAGTCCATTTTCACATTAAAAAATTATTTCTCTTTTACAGCAGCCTTTTATGAAAAATCGAATACATAACTTTGTATCAAGTATTTTTGTTACAGAAACTATAAGTAAATTATGATTTAAAAAGAACCTCGTTTCCCCTTACATCCCATGAAGGGATTGGGGAGATCTTCTCACAATCAGTGAATTATATACATTCTAATTTTTCAGTCACTGATTGGGATCTTCAGCTTTTACTCCGGTTCCGAACGGTATTTTTAGAAGTTTTTTCATGGGCAAATACTCGATAGTGTCGCCGTCACTATGCGAGGTGACTAACGCCGGAAGAAATTTAAGGTGGTCAGAGCAGGGATCTCATGTACAAGAGACGCGTACACTAACCATTGTACCACCGACGGACCAGAAATTGCAGTAAGTAAAAGGACAACTGATATCCTTTGACATATCCGGATGCTACATGGTGAATTTACTGCCATCATTTCGTCCTATTTTTCACCAAAACTTCCAGCTGTTGGGTCAGTAAAAGCTGTGTGCGCCCTAGAGGACTCATATCACTTCATCGTTTCCATGTGCTTGTCCTGGCAATGGAAAGCGTCTTGATTCCACAGCGTCCATGTCGGACTCCATTCTGTTGCGAATATTAAATACTTTTCAGCAAGCTCAATGACTTTTACCGAATTTAAAAAAACAATGGTTTCCCAGCTACTGACAACCAGTAAGCCTATTTATTACTCTTACCTATTACTCTTACCTATTGTTACTCTCACTGATTGGGACCGAAAGTTTTACATAGATTTTGAACGGTAGTTTGAGAAGATTTTTCATGGTTAAATACTTGATAGTGCTGCCGTAACTAAGCGACTGACCGCCGTCGAAAGGTGGTAAGAGCAGGGGTCGAACCCATGATCTTATATACAAGTGCGGCGCACACTACCATTGCACCACCGACGGAAAAAGCCGCATGCTGCTCGCGTATTCTGATGATATATATTGCATTGGCCTGACTGTACGAAAAACTACACCATTTCCAATTGGAAAAAATCAATTGATATTTAAAAATGCAATTTGTTATTTGAAATGCATCAATTGAAATTTAAAAATTCCATTTAAAATTTTGAAATACATCAAATTGAAATTTAAAAAACATCAATTGAAATTTAAAATACATCAATTAAAATTTAAAACACAGCAATTGAAATTTGAAATACATTAACTGCCACTTAAACGACAACAAGTGAAATTTGAAAGACACCAATTGAAATTTAAAAATCTGATACATGAAATCGGTTAATAGTTATTAAGATGAATTTTAAATTTCAGTTGACGTCTTTTAAATTTCAATTGATGTGTTTCAAATTGCAATTGATGTCCTTCAAATTTCAATTGATGTGTTTTAAATTTAAATATATGTGTTTAAATTTCAATTGATGTCTTTCAAATTTCAATTGATGTCCTTCAAATTTCAATTGATGTTTTTTAAATTTTTATTGATGGATTTCAAATTTCAAAAAAAATTTTTAAATTCCAGTTGATGTATTTCATATTTCAAATAAAATTTTCAAGTTTCAATTATATTTATCAAAATTTAATTGTTATTTTTCAAATTACAATTGGAAATGGTGTAGTATGGTATTTTCAAGAATTTAGAAGCAGTCTGCATCGGTTTAGCAGTAAATGGGAACAAAACAAAGTTAGTGATGTCAACGATCATGTCTTTCACTCATCTGGAGCAGAGCGTGAACGTTGATGATCGTTATAACTTCGAGGTATTGGATACATTTATTTGTCTTGGATCTGCCGTAGACTAAAACAATCACGTAACCCATGAGATCAATCAGCGAAATGTGATTGATAATAGGTGTTTTTTCGGGCTAAGCAAGTACTTCAGATATAATGCCATGTCCAGAAAAACAAAGATCCAGTTATATCAGGCTCTCCCATAAGCTGTATGGCCTTATGGCATAGAATCTTTTGTCACATCGTAAGCGGACAGTACTGGGAGTCTTCGAAAGAAAAATGATTCAGAAAATATACGAAACTATAATCGATTGTATCCCGAAATCGAACGAATTAAATAATGGGAGTACGCTGCCTAAGTCGTGCCATTTGAATGAATTCGGATGAACCAGCTCGAACCAGCCCGAACGTATTGGAAGACGTGCTCAAAGCAACGCGAATTAAAATTGGTGTTACCTACGGCTGAGAGAAGACAAAATGTCGAGCAGGTCGGAATTATAGAGTGGTCCAAATACAAGTATGTTTTTAAAAATGAAATACAATTATCTAAACTTAATATCTTTGGGTTTATTATAAATAACAAAAATTCGTATTATTTATGGAATACTATTTCACTCATGCCAGTACCTCATCCTGGGAGTCGAATTTTCAAAGTGTCTGGTTCTATCTTACGAATGTCTCGGACGATATTAGCCTTAAGGGTGTGGATCGATTCTAGAGGATTCGCATAACATCCGTCTTTTATGGCATCCCACAATAAAAGGTCAAAAGGGGTCACATTGCAGGGGACAATTGACACCGCCAAGACAGCTGATAACACGGTTACCTAACATAGTGAGCACAAAACAATTATTTGACAAGCTGTGTGACATGGTGCTCCATCCTGCTGAAACCAATGATTATTTGAGTTCATATTTTCCATTTCAGCATTAAAATTTCGTAATTATGGCTTTGAGCCGCTTGACGTTGACTGAAATGTCGTTTCCAAGAGCATTTTCCTAAAACATGGGCCAATGATACCACTACTCCAAAATTCACACCAAACTGTCACTCTCTGTGCCTGCATTGGCTTCTTGACACTAACGTCCTGGTTTTACGATCCCAAGATGCCGCAATTTCGTTTGTAGACAAACTCGAGAAGCCGTATCGAAGTGAGCGAAAAATTAGTTTAGCAGGAAATGAAAAAACACACCTAATATCGTCGTGTATCGCAGTACGACGACGGGACCACTAACATGGTAGTCGCACTAACTTTTACACAAAGTTTGGGCAACACCGCACTCACTTTAGAAAAAAGTTTGCAATATTTCCCAACTTTGTTTAAGCGTAAAGTGGCTCATTTTAGTTCGAGGAGGTGAGATACAGGCTGATAATCAATATTTCGAACAGACAAAAACTATCAGAGTCAAAATAACATATGATTCAAAAAGATGCCTGTATTAGGACTACCCGTGACGTACCGATTAGGAGACGAATGCAATTGGGAATTTTCCATGATCAATAGTTGAAAAACATATGTGACGTGGATCTATATAGGTTAGGTTAACAAGAATTAATACGTATTATATTCTGCAAAAAAGCGCAGCTTGAAGTCTTTAGTATGGAGGGTTTTCTGATTTAAATATCCGATTGGAGTATTTCTAAATAAATGGCTGAAACACGTATTTACTAAAATGGACTAAATATTAAAATATGTCAATCTGACATTTAAATCGAAAAATCTCCAAACTAATATCTTAAATATGTTTTTTTTTTTGCAGAAATTCCCTGAAAGAAGGATGTGTCAGAACACGTTTTGATATGTTTTATATACCGTTGCACGCACCATAAACAAGGCTTTGATAAGATACCAATATTATATACATTGTCCATAGCTAAAGTACAAAATTGCTAATGCTAGTTAGGTTCAAAATATTTTGGGAATCATCATAAAACAAACAAAGGTACATTATAACGGGTGGACAAAGGGAACATTTTTTTGTTGATTCGGTCTAAATTTCCGAACGTCGAAGGGAAATATTAAAGATCACCTCGAGACAATTAAGAAACAAAAATCCAATGAGTGTTCGAACTCACGGGCGATGTGTTAACACCTTTTTGTTACACGTAAATAAATAAATAAATAATTATTCTCTTTGCTCTGAGAGAGAGAGTACGATATCATTTTCTAATGAAGGCCTTATTTAATGCAGTTTCTACCAATAAAATTTAAAAATAAGTAGAGTAAAAATGAATTATCCCAGAAAACATTTAAAATTTTTTTACGATAGCGCCAAAAAGTATGCAATAATTTGCGGTAATAATGCAAGCAACATGAAAAAATATTTGTATTAATGCTGAAAATTACATCTTTTTTACATAACATTTTGTTTTTGACTAAAGGTGTATACTTCCAAAGCAAGATGTTCGTCGTTATTAAGGGGCTTTAACCTTAGAAAAAATACTTTTATATTTTAGGGATAGAAACTGCATTAAATGAGGCCGTCATTAGAAAATGATGCCGTATGTCACCGACATCTATAGGACAAATGTAGTACTCGTCGACACCTATATAAATGGAGGCCGACCCGGTCTAATGTACATGGTTTCAGCAATAGTCATTTGGGGCATTTAAAAATTTATAACTTTTATCGAAAGATTTTATAACTTAAGTCGAAAGATATTTTTTCAAAACTGTTTTCATTATTTACAGTTAGCTTTAGGTCATTATTGCATACGGAACTTTGTATGCCCTGGGTTACTCTTAAAATCGGTTTGCAACACTTTTGTCAGAAGGCAAAGACTTGCTCGCTTGAATCAGAACTTTCTTATATTACATAGTTATCGTTGTAAATATTTTCATGTATGTATTTGTATTTTCATGTATATACTCAACAGTAGCTGTCATTCAAATGTATATTGGTAATTATATTTAGAAAAGATTTTTAAAAACAGTGTTATGTTGATAACAGGTTTCAATTTACTATTTCAAATTCTTAATAAATTTCCTATGTTCAATATTTGTGGTCAGAGTCGGAGTGGACTCGTGCATTTTCAAATTGCTGGAGTTGGAGTCCACATCCCTTTTCAATGCGCATCGTTTCAATAAGATACGTATGTATGTTAAACAGCTTTAATAAGGCAGCTTACTGTTAATGGTATTTTGGTTTATTTTCCGGCTTACAAAATGGCAGACCCTTTTTAAAGATGGACTGCAAGAATACGCACAGCGAAATATTAAATAAAATTAATTTGACATAAAGTCTAAAGTAGATTATTTTAAATCCCATAATGTGAAATTTACAATTGTTTTGTTGTTTTTGTTGTAAATACTATACACCAACAACAGCCACATTAACAACAATTTCAGTGAGAAAACAGCAGAAAAAGTACTCTAATTAATTTTACAAGTATTTATTATGGGAGTTTAATTAAAAAGTAAAAGAGAAATGCAAACAAACAAGGATAATAAATGAAATGTGATTATTTTGAAGAGTTTTAATTTTGAGTTATATTAGAAGTTTGTCTGTGACTAATGGGATTACGACTTGGAAAGATGTTAAAGAAAAATTAACAGCTGCAGGGCGTTACATTTTAGGGGGGAAATGCAGGGTTCGAAGTCTATAAAATAAAGCGATTTATTTTGTATAGAATCATTTTGTTACTTTAGATTTAAATCGGGATAATACAATAAAACGACGGGCAAAAGCGTCGAAAGTGAGATGGTTGGTCAGGTTACCCATCACCAAGAGGAAAATAAAGGGTAGTTCCCCACAGCGATGGGGAATTACAAGAGTGTTTACAACCGAAACCCCAAAACCGCAGAAACCGGTTAACCGGTTTTCGTGCAACTCACCGTGTGCCGGTTGTTTAAAAAACGTAATTTTCCAATAAACCGAAAACCGGTTATTAGATGTCGCTTAACCGGTTTATTCTCAATTTGTGTTAAAAGTGCATACAAACTTTAAATAATTAAACAAGAAAAAAATATAATTTTCACATATTAATTATTTTGTTTAAATTAAGTAACAAGAAATCTATTTTGAAATCTAATAATAATGACATTTCAACCTTTTTTTAATTTTGCAATGATTTCATCATTCGAATAACAATTAACTAATTTAAATTAGTATATCAATTAATTAAATTTCACTTTATGAGATTATCAGTCACAAAAATTCCAAAATTGCGAAAAAATAGAACATGATTTTCAAATTGATATAAGTTTAATGTGAATATGAATTTATCTTGTAAATTTTATTTTAAACAAGCATTTCAAATTTAAATATGATTTAAATTTTAATTTAAAAATTAAACGTTAGTGTTACATTTAAATACAGCTGTGAAATTTTGAGATTGAAGCACCAATAAAAATAATCAATTCATTTCAATAGGAACCAATTCAATTCAGTTCAATTCAATTAAGAAGATAAAAAGCATTGAGCTGAATTAGACGAGATTAGACTTAGTTAGATTAGATTGGATGAAATTGGCTTGGACTAAATTGATGGAATTGAATTGAATTGAATTGAATTGAATTGAATTGAATTGCATTGTATTGAATTGAATTGAATTGAATTGAATTGAATTGATTTGAATTGAATTGAATTGAATTGAATTGAATTGAATTGGATTGGATTGAATTGAATTGGAGTTGAATTGAATTAATTCGAATTGAATTTCATTGCATGGCATTGAATTGAATTGAATTGAATAGACTTGGGTTGAATTGAATTGAGTTGAATTGAATTAATTCGAAGTGAATTTCTTTGAATTGAATTGAATGGTATTGGGTTGAACTGAATTGAATGAAATAGAATGGAATTCAATTGAATATAATTGCAGTGAATTGAATTGAATTCTGTTAAATTGAACTGAATTGAATGAACTTAATTACATTTAACTGAATTAAATTGAATTGAATTGGATTGAATTGAATTGTATTGAATTGAATATCACTGAATTGAAGTGAATTGAATTGAACTGAATTGAACCGAATTGAACTGAATTGAACTAAACTGAAATGAACTGAATTGAATTACATTGAATCGAATTAAATTGAATGAACTGAATTGAATTGGATTGAATTTAGTTGAAGTGAATTGAGTTCAATTGAATTGAACTTAACTGAACTGAACTGAGCTGAACTGAAATGAACTGAACTGAATTGAACTGAATTGAATTGAATTAACTGATGTGTTCTTTTACGAAAAATTTAAAAATATTATAATCTGGATCTGATTATAATCTGTGACTTATTTTACGGGCAAACAAAGCAAGACAAGACAAGGTTATTTTGTACTAATTTTTTTTAACAACATACAAAATTCAAAATATTATTTTCCATACGAAACGAAAAAAACGAAAAATATCCGTAATTACAACCGACAATTAACTGGATTCACCTGTTATTCCCATTCTGTGAAACCTGTGTTTTCCGAAAAAGTGATTTTTCGAATTACCCGTAAACCGGTTACTTGAAAATGCCGCTTTTTAACACTCTAGGAATTACCCACCACGATTATCTTTTACCCACAGGGTGTGTGGAAAATAATGGGTAGTTACCCACGGCAATGTGGAATCACCCACCATGATTACCCACATGGTATGGGGAAATAATGGGGATTTACCCACGGAGATGGGGAATTACTAGTTCTGATTACCCATTATAGACAGGGTATAGGTAAACAGCCTTTATACTTTACCGACGGCGATGGGTAAAGGGTTACCCAGGACAACCTATCCCATTTTTGACCGAACATATGCAAAATTTAAAACTAACGTGTATATGTCGGAAAGGGAGCATCCAATCGAATAACAATAACAAATTGTTGCTGTTTTCTAAGAGTTATCATAAGGTGGTCCAAGTTGGACAGATATTTTTTTCGTATGTTCGTGTAAAGGAGCCATCGAAGGTTGAAAGGGTTTATCCTCGAAAATAGTTTACTGGATGCACAGCTATTGTCCGACCAATATTCCTCTACGGCATTGTTGTTTGGTGGCCGATACTGAATGGCATGGTCTATTGTGAAGAGCTGGGACTAGCCCTTGCAAAAAGGCTACCAAACCATTGTAGTCTCTTGCAGGCAGAAGTCGTGATAATCAGACAGGTTTCTTTTAGGCGGCGACAAAGGGTCATCACCAACTGGGGTATCAATATATACTCTGAGAGTCAGTCTGCTAAAAAATGTTGAATCTGCAATCAGTATTCCTGACTTCAATAACTGTCCACAACTGCCGTGTATCTCTTGCACAAATACTGCCAGGCCACTCTAGTGTCTTTAATGCAGAAGTCATGGCAATCGGGGAGGTTGTATTTTGGCTGCGACGAAGCGTCATTCCCGCCTGGTGTACCAATACATACTCTGACAGACTAGCTACTATAAAATCCCTGCAATTTGTATTCCATACTTCAATAACTGTCCACAACTGCCGCGCATCTCTATACGAGATGGACAAGCAGTTCGATATTCCCTTTATATGGGTGTCGGGGCACAGCAACGTTACAGGAAACCATAGAGCAGATCAGCTGTCAAGATTAGGAATTTCCTTACGTGTTCTCCGGGTTATAGAGCATGTGGATATGCTCCTGTCTGCATGCAAGCTCCTGCTTAAAACCGAAGCTCTCAGACATACGAATGATAGATGGTCTCGTGGCACGAATTGCAGGATTACATGGCAAGCATGGGCAAGATATGACCTAAATCCTACGATTTCTACACATCATATCCCTGTGCTAGTAGCTATGAGCACTGGACACCGCTTCATAGGCAAACACGCGTCTAGACTTGGAGTTTCAGCTCACGATTACTGCTAAAGATGTAGTGATGAAGAGAAGGAAGTGAGCGCCGGACATCTCATATGATACTACTCGATATTTTGTATAACACTGTGTGTAATTTTTTATGTCATGGAAATAAAACCATTTCCGGACACCACTACGTGATAAAAGACCAAAAAAAAGACCCAGTTTTGCCCAAAGTAATGCACATTTTTTTTATGGGCCTCCAAAGATTTGGGGCCTCGGTGTCAGTTTTGCAAAAAAACTGATCATTTTTTCAGGCTCATATCTTGCAAACCGTTCAGAATTTTGATTTACTCTCTGAGGGAAAGTTGTAGCTCTTCTCATAAGGAACAAAAATTCTGAACATATAAAAAACTTCACGTTCAAGGTAAAAATCTCAAAATAACCTTTTTTTGAAATTTTTTTTACCATTTTACCCTGTTCAGGTCCATAGGCAGCAAACCGTTCAAAATTCAAGAAAACAATCAACTACAAAAATGTACCTAAGATCTTAGTAAACAACTTTTTGGAACATATGGACTTCCTAGGTAGCCGCAAAAATGAAAAATTTCCCGAAAATTTTTTAATTTCATTTGTTTTTACTTTACTTCAACATTGAGATAATATTCTATCTATTACAAAAAAATCACAGTCTAACGCGAAAAAATATAACCATATACGGACACCACTACGTAATAAAAGACAAACAATACAAGACCCATGTCTCCCAGTTTTTCCCAAAGTCATGCAATTTTTTTATGGGCCCCCAAAGTTTTGGGGCCTCGGTGTCAGTTTTGAAAAATATTTATCATTTTGTAAGGCTCATATCTTGCAACGCGTTCTTACTTTTGTTTTACTCTCTGAGGAAAAGTTGTAGCTCTTGTCGTAAACGACAAAACCAGGGACTAATGTACAACTATCGGAATGAGGTATCATATGGCTTGAACGCCCCATAACCATACCAGGTCAATTTATAGGTTCAACGATGGGGACGGAATATGACGTCCCGTGGTATCACAATGGACCTTATTGAACTAAGTGTGTGACCGCCAGTTATACCTAACCTAACCAAATCTTCCGAAGTTCATTGGTTTTTGTGAAGTTTTCGTTAGATCTAATTGCCATCCTAAGATACCGATCGTGGTACCCGGTTTCACACTCTTCGAGGTCTGTGAATGAGTGTTGTTGCTAGTAACTAAATACGTTATTTGTGTTCCCTTACGCTTCATTATGGACAATTCTATAGTCAGCCCTGGACGAATACGTTTCCTATAACAGCCTTTGGATACAGATATTGATTGAAATAAATTTCATAATCTCCAAATATCCTAATGCCCATAACTTCTGCACCCATTTTATATCAAGTGTTTTGACACTTAACAACTTTTTCCAACCAATCCCAATTCTATGATGTTAACATAATTTTGAATGTCCTTCGCATAAAAAAAAGAAGTAGTCGAGTTATAAATCAAAGTTTCCTTTAGACCAAAATTACCCAAATAAAATGTCAGAGACAGTAGTGCTGTCTCCGCCATCAGCTTCATCATCTTTATCTGCTTCCGTGATGATTAAGTGGTTTGTAATGATAATGAAGTGTCCAAGTAAATGGAAATGGAATTTTGCATTTTCTCTTCCATAATGAAGGCGTTGGCGTTTGTTAATTTTATTCTGCCATTAAATCTACTTTCACATTCCATTCGCTGTCAGTTCTTCTCTCAAATTCGGCACAATTGTGTCATTAATTTAAATTTTTCATTATATCATGTGGGAGAGGAGGGAGGAAACAGCGAAACCGACAAACAGTGAACGACACTAATATACACAGTAACCCCTTCCTCGGACGGTACAACATCTTTCCAAACCGCCAGTTCCTGGTCCATTTATGGTCTCTCATTTACTCGTTCATTAAACAAAGAAGAGGAAGCAACTAGAGGAAGAATCGAAAACAAAAGCGAAAAACAAAATAAATCTTTTAAAGAAATTTAAGGTGTGAATTTCTTAAAAATAAATGAGGACTAACATTTCTTTTTTGGCTTCAAGCTGGAAAAATTCTTTGGATCGTGGGTGGTTGGCAGGTGTTTCTTTGGCTGTTAATTTGGTGTTTGAGTTGTTGGTGCTGTTGTTTTTTCAACATTTTTTTAATAATGTAGCCCGCCAGCATTTCCTTTAGGCTTCTTCAGGCTGTATTAAAAAAAAAATTTAGGATTTCTGCTGTTTGCCGGCCTGGCAGCACGAAAAACGAAAAAAAACATTCACCACTACCAAAATGAAATGAAAAAAAACATAAAATGAACTAGACCAGCTTGTAGAAGTATCAAATATTTAAAAGTCTACACCGTGAATGCGAAAGATTTGGTATTTGAAATGTTTCCAACAGTTGTGACCATCAACCGAACTGAATACCATAACAGCTTTTTTTGAATCCTTCCTTTCTCCTCGACTTCGTATTAATATTGTAAAGGCCGGTTGGAGAAGAGTAGAGGGACATAGTTATTCCATATAGTGGGTGAGTTTTCGGTGTGTGTTTCTTATTATTTGCCCAATTTCCAAACCATTTTGATCGCTATTAATAAGGACACTCAAGGAATAGAGTAAGTTCATTATTACATGCTGAAAAATCTGTCAGTGTTTGTTGTTTGGATGCAAATATAACGTGTGTTGACCCAAATATGGTGTACTTGTGTCCAAACACATTGTGTTTCCCATTCAATATTACATGTTGGGGAGACAATGATTGGTAGATTATAATATATGTTTTTGTGACCCAAACGTGGCCTTATTTGTTCAATACTGCTGAAAACAAAAACAGTGACGGACAACTTTACTTTTACTTTTATTGACTATATTGCAACCTCATGAGATCATATTAATTAAACAAACAAATTAAACAAATTTCAGCATATTCTTCCAACTGGCTCTATCCTTCGCCTTTTCTCGCCAGTTGATAACACCAAGGATACGGAGGGATTCTTCAGCCTGGTCTTTCCAGCTGAGTCTTGGTCGTCCTCTTTTCCTGCTTCCATCGGGTACGTTATCACAAACCTTTCGCGCTGGCTCATCTTCATCCATCCTGACAACATGGCTTAGCCAACGCAATTGGCCCACTTTGATTCGTCTAGGTATGTCCACGTCAGAATAGAGATTATATTGCTCTGCGGTCCAGCGACGTCGGTACTCGCCGTTATCCCTAACAGGACCATATATTTTACGGAGAATTTTTCTCTCGAAAACTCCCAGGTGTTTTTCATCCGCTTGCGATATGACCCAAGTTTCGGAGCCATATGTCAAGACAGGTAAAATGCGAGTCTGATATAGCTGGACTTTTGTCCGTCGAGAGAGGGTTTTGTTCCTAAACTGCTTGCTGAGTCCAAAATAGCATCTATTTGCAAGCACAAATCACCTATCTATCTCCAAGTCAAGAGGTTCTCTAGTCGTTGACACCATCAATTTTGTCTTACCCTCATTAACAGCAAGACCCACCTTCGCTGATTCCTTTTCGATTCTTGAAAATACTGCAGTAACCTCTCGAAAATTTCGCCCAATTATGTCTATGTCGTCAGCATACGCCAGCAACATATGGCATTTCATGTTAATGGTCTTGTTCGCATTTACTGCAGCTTTTCTCATTATTATCTCCATTAAGATGTTGAAGAGATTGCACGAAAGTGTGTCACCTTGTGTCAGTCCTCGCTTGGTACAGAATGGTTCAGTTAAGTCTTTTCCCACTTTCACTGCTTATTTGGTGTCGGTCAGCGTCATTCTACAGAGGCGAATCAGTTTTGCCGGAATACCAAGTTCAGACATAGCTTCGTACAGTTTTCCCCGTATGGGGCTATCGAAAGCAGCTTTGTCATCGACAAAAAGGTGATATGTATCGATTTGCTTTTCGTGGGTCTTTTGCAGGATTTGGCGTAGCGTGAATATTTGGTCAGTCGTGGACTTGCCAGGTCTAAAACCAAACTGATAAAGTCCAATCAGGTTTTCAATAATTGGCTTTAGTCTTTCACATAATACGCTCGACAAGACCTTACACGCGATGAAATGATGACACACGGATCACCCTGTTTGAATACAGGACATAATACACTGAGACTCCAATCGTCGGGCATAGATTCCCGCAGCCATGTACGGCATATAAGTTGATGCATGTGGGCTAGCAGTTCTTCACCAGCTACCTTAAAAAGTTCAGCGGGTAGGCCATCCGCACCAGCGGCTTTATTATTCTTAAGGCGGGAGATCGCCGTTCTAATCTCGCCTTGGTACAATCTACACTATGTTCCACTATCATTATCTCCTGATCTTCAGTGGAAGAATCTGAGTGGAGTAGTGCTGAAGAGTGGTCTCTTCACATTTTGAGCACACACTGCTTCTCAGTCACCAGATTCCCATTCTCGTCCTTGCAGGAGGGCAGCCCATTATTAGGCCCGTTATTCGATCTTCTTACCCTCTGGAAAAACTTTCGGGATTCACCAATTGTCTTGCACATTTCGGTTCTTTTACTTGCTCTCTGCTCCCACTGCAATTTTATCCGCCTAAATAGTTGGTTTTCCTCCCTTCTCAGCTTCTTGTACCGCGCACTCGCAGCACGCGTTGTAACTGACTGTTTCGTTGCCATACGTGCAGCGTCTTTTTCATCAGTTGCAATGCGACATTCTTCGTCGTACCATGGCTTATCCTTCTGCGGTTTTTGATAGCCAAGTTCAGTCCTTGCAGCGGTTTCCAAAGAATGGGAGATGTGCTTCCACTGCGCATCTGGGTCTTCGGGAGGGGGGTATTCTGCTCTAGCAGGAGAGAGAGTTCCGGACAACGGACAACAAAGATACATAAAACAGCAGATCTTCAATAAATGAAAACAATGCTTGCAAACATATACATGTTTCCTGCAATATATTGCTGGGGCCGTGGTTTTCCAGCTTGTACATATAATGCGCTGTGCAGCAATATGTATCGATTTATTGCTCGAATGTAACAGTTCGTGCCTAGAGAACAGTGTTCGAATCTCATGACTTCGAATCTCTCATCCATTAAATCCATACATAGTGCCGTTGGGAATTGGTTACGATAGTTTCCACATGGAGAGTAGGTAGCGGCATCTATGCATTATCCATTGCGATGGGCAGTTACTAGAGGTGTCACACATGATCGTGACTAACTTTTAATTCAATCACGTACGCGTGACTGCACGTGAATCAAAATTTGAATCGCGTGCGTTGTTGAAATTTTTTGTATTCACATTCACGAGTTACACTCACGAAATACACTGACGAATCAGGCTTTCATATATGAACATTTGTAATCTAAATCTACACAATTTTATCTTTCCGTCACCACGTTTGGCCGTCGCTGGTGCAATGGCTAGTGTGCGCGGCTCTTGTGCAAGAGAACGTGGGTTCGGTCTCTGCTCGGAACACCTTGTTGTTGTGCTTAAGTATTTTTCAAAATTAAAAATTGAACAAAATTATTGTTAAATAGATAACTCGTACGTACGTTTGTATGTGTATCCAAAAAAAAAACAAAAAAATTTTTTTTTCAAACATTAAAAAAAATGGTTTCCCACTACATCCCATGCAGGGATTAGGGAGTTATTGGTGATTGTTGTACACCGGTTCCGAATGGTATTTTGACAAGTTATTTCATGGCAAAGTACTTGATAGTATCGACATCACCAAGCGATGCGAACGTCGTCGCAAGAAATGTAAGGTGGCCAGAGCCAGGTTCGAACCCATGTTCTCATGTACGTATTTATTTCAGAACCTTACTAGAAACCCTTAGCATCTAAAAATTTTGGTTATTTATCGATTGGCCGTTCCGTTTTCGAGATGTCGAATTTTTTTAAACGCTTCCCATCTGTACTGAATATTCGTAATGGGTAACTATCCATCACTGTGGGTAATCACCCACTATGATTAGGCATTCCCTATGCGAAATGGGCAATCGTTATGGATAATTACTAAAGATGAGAATGAGACAGGGACATGGGACTGTTCATGGAGGTGGAAAGTTTCTGATAGCCATTCACTTCGGAGTGGCCAGATATTATTCCTTATTGAGCAGTCCAAGCAGTTCACTACTTGCACGCAGTATGTCCTGGGCAATGGCTTTATCAGAAACCTCCGTTGGTTAGCTAGACTGAGAAAGCGAAACATATGAGCAGCCTGATTGGTTATGCGATCACTGACGCGTCTCTGGGTTTTTAGGTGAACCTGTCACTGAAACTGATCAAGGCATCGGGCATATTCTTTTGTCCTTAGAAGACGGATGAGCCTAACATATGGGCCAACAGCGGACAGAAACCAAGAAAATCCAGGTTCGACAAAATCATATACCATGGCAGTAGGTAAAATGAACCGGTGGACTGGGTTTACCTCACGCCACCGATCATAGCGGCAGGGCATTTACAAGAACAAAAGAGAAAACATAAACAACCCCTATTTGTTAACGACCCCCGGAAACGTTATTAGGACCACGATTTGTGAATAGGCACTTGGAATGTAAGAAGTCTATATAAATCCGGTGCAAGTATCCAATTGGCAGATTTCCTCGAATGTTGTAAGGCTGACATTTCCGCTATCCAGGAAATGCAATGGACAGGACATGGCTACAGATGAAAAAAAAACTGCGACATGTACTACAGGTGCCATGAGAAAAAACATGAATTTGGTTGCGGATTTGTAATTGGCAAAAGACTGCGACATCTTGTCTCTAGGTAGCGATATATTTTTATATTTACCAAATTTGTGTGCATGCCCCGACAGAAGAGAAAGATGATGATGCCATAGACATATTCTATGAGCTCCTGGAGGAAACGTATGACCGTTGCCCTGGCCATGACATTAAGATTTGTACTAGGAAATTTTAACGTTAAAGTATGCAGGGAAAATGTGTTTCAGCCTACCATTCGCAATTTTAGTCTACATTTTGACAGTTTTGACAACGGTATGAGAATGATTGACTTCGCCGCGAGGGTACAAAATTCCAGCATAAAGACGAAGAACCAAATTGATCACTCGGTAATTGATGGAAGGCAGAGTAATGTATGTATGAGTGATCAGGGAAGCTAAAAAGCTGGATTTACTGTAAACAAAAACAACAAGGTCAGCCTTGAGGTCAAGCCGTGAATTGTGCTTGCGAATAGATGCTTGTTTGGGCAAGCACTTTAGATCTAAGGCCTTATCTCGAGTAAGAAAAGTCCAGCTATTTCAGACTCTCACACAATCTGTCTTGCTTTATGGCGCAGAATCCTGGGTCTTATCGGAAGCAGACGAAAAATCTCCAGGAGTCTTCGAGAGACAAATACTCCGAAAAATGTATGGTTCAATTGTGCACAACGGCGAGCATCGGTGATGCATGGTCCATGAGCAGTATGAGCTATATCCCGACTTTGACATAGTTAAGTTGATCAAAACAACGCGATTGCGCGCGCTGGCTATGCCATGTCAGTAGAATGGGTGACGACGAACCAGCTCGAAGGGTTTTCGAAACCGAACTAGAATGAAAAGGAATGGATCATGTTGACGAATCCTTGCGTACACTTGGTACTGCCAGCTGGAGAGATAAAACAAAAGATCAAACTGGTTGGAGAAATATTTTATCTTCGTTTTTTAAGGTCCCTGACCCCTCGGTGTTGTTCAAGACCGGATAAGTAAGTAGAGAATGTGAGAAAGTTTTGACTCACGCTTACGCACGAAGATAGTTTCACTACTTACATACACGCACGCCCAGGAGAGCAAATTTTGATTCACACGTGATGGTGTACAATCACGTAACTCGCGCACATATCCGTGAGTAAAGTAAAGAAGCCTCTACCCTCGCTGTGAGTTAAAGTGTCCAATTCCCACGGCGAAGTTTATGAGTTGACGAACCTCGTTGGTGACTGATGTCAAGTGACCATGAAAATGTCATGACTGGCGATAGACAGTGATGAAATCTGAATATTTATTCCAGTTGATGTGATCCGAAAAACATCATAATTTTTCCACCTTTCATAACAATTTGTCTACAATTGATTTTTATTTAATACATCAGAATTCAAATTTCAGACAACCTATGACAGCCAAAGTCCAACCAGAGTGGCATCCCAACAACTTAATTAATCAGGCGACAACTAACACTGAAGTTCAACCAACTGTTAGGGCACTATTTTATCCTTAGAATGCTGGTGAACCGTCATCACTGGTCAACCGCAGATAAATGACAAACTTCCAGATTTGACAAACTCGCAGAAAACCGAATCCACTGGGCTTCCCAATATGGGCGGCTGAAATGAAAGCCCGGTCAGGTCTGCTAATAATGATAATAAAAGAATCAACTTTTAATGCCAAGGTTTGCAGGGAAATCATCATTCAATAACTGACTTCCACATACCATCACTTCCTCTAACGGAAAGTGACTTCAGACATCAGAGACAAATTTCGTCACGTGCAAAAATATGGTTGTCGGTAGTGCGAGGTTTCAACATGAAAACTTTGATACAACTACATGGGTATCTCCTTATCAATAAACAAATATCCAGATTGATCTCTTGGTAGACGATGAAAGGCACTTTTTGGGTGAAATGAATGCCCGCATGATTGCAGCAAAAGCTCATATATAGTTAGATCAAATTGCAGGGATTCTATCACGCGTCAATCAATCAAATTCGCGCAGAAAAATCTCCTTCACGATGAGTCGGAAGCTCAGTGGAAAGATCATACTGACTCCATAAAAATTACCGCAAAAACCGTGCTTGCTCCTGAAAAATCGCCTCATGATAAACTAAGGTATCATGGAGAGTGTTGCTGGCCAAAAAGGACGCATGGTGATGCTTCAGTCAGTAGCAACGCGAGAAGTGCTGTATAATGAGAAAAGGAGAGAAGTGAACTGTCTATTTAAGCGCAAAACCTTCAGTGGAAGGAAGGAAGAACGAAGCCCGAATATTCTACCAAAAGGTAAACAGCCAAAGTTACTGCCATGGACTTGAGATCTGCAAACAAAACGACGAAACGTAGTCCCAGATATGCAGAGTATGTGGTGGATATGGAGAGACAAGTTCTTTGCATTATTTGTCCAAGAATAATGGGCGTTGAGGAAATAGAAGATAATGGTGTCAATTGTCCCATCTAATCAAGACGGTGTCAGGACAGCAATTTTCCAGATTAAAAAATAAAAATAAATGGTTTCCCGTTACATCCCATGAAGGAATCGGGGAGAGCTTCTCACAACCAGTGACCTGTGCGCTTTCCAGTTTTATACTCACTGGTTGGGAACTACAGTTTTACTCCTGTTCCGAACGGTATTTTTGAGAAGCATTTTCATGGCTAAATACTCGACAGTGTCGCCGTCAGTATGCGGGGTGGCCACCGTCGAAAGAAATTTTAAGGTGGTCAGAGCAGGGATCGAACCCAGGGTCTCAAGTACAAGAGGCGCGCACACTACCCATTGCACCACCGACGACCAATTTGCCAGCTTAAGAACAGCAAAACCGCTGGTGCTGTCGGACTACCTGCTGAGCTGTTTAAGGCAGCTGCATTTAACAGCTCATACATGAATTCTGATAAGATTGAAGCCGCAGTCGCTATTGTCACACTTAGTACACTAGAGTCCGTTATGATACCACGGAACGTAATATTCCGCCCACATTTGAACCTGCAAATTAGTCTGATATGGTTCTGAGGCGTTCAAGACATGTGAAACCTCATCCCAACATTCCAGCACGTGGCTGTAGAAATGAAGTACATTATTCTCTGACGGCCTACTTAGTACTCTGCAAAAATATCCAAAGATCATTCAGTTTAACTTCCTGAATGTCTGGTAGACCAAATATGAATTAAGATCCTGGATATTGTCTCCTACGCATATTACAGATCCTGCAGTAATCATGAGCTGAGTCTAGACGCGTGTCTGCCTATTAAACAGTATCCAGTGATCACAGAAATATCATGTCTGGGAATTAATGTGTAGTTTAGCGTACGATTCAGGCGACAACTTGGCCAGACTTTTCAGGTGATCCTGCAGTTTGTGCCTCCAGACCACTTATCCGTGGCACGTCTGACAGTTTTGGCTTTAAGCATGAGCTTGCAGGCAGAAACCGAATATCATGTATCCTCTGAAACAGGTAAATTTCGCTCACCCGCCCTATGGTTCTCTAGAATATTTCTGTGCCCATATAAGGTGAATATCGAACTGCTTGACCATCTAATTTGGAGATTCGTGGCAGTTGTGGGCAGTTCTTAAAGCCCGGAATACAGATTGCTACAGAGTAAATATTGCAGCCTGACTGTAAGAGTAGAAGTTGATACTCCAGGTAGCGATGACGTTTCATCTAGCCAAAAAGCATTGAATATGCCTTCTGCCTCACAGACACTTAAATGGTCGGGCAGCCTTTATGCAAGATCTAGACCCAGCACTTTAGAATAGGCTCCTAACTACTTTGCCATGTTGTTAGAAGCCATCACTGTAGCAGTCTAAATATCTTCTATAACCTGGTATGAATCCCTTCCTGGTTGGGATATGAAGGGTGATGTTTGTATCAAAATTAGAAGTGGGGATTCTTAAAAATCGTCCCATGACCATATTTGTTCTTTCTCTTTCTCCCTCTCTTTTTCTTATTTGCATTGACGATCTCGTGGGTCAGACTGTGAGTCCAATCTACTCTTTTGCGGATGATAGTAATCTCTGTCATTCTTATTCATTCGACCGTAGGCCAAGTCTTCAAGAGATTGAAGTCAAACGCTGGACGATGAATGAAACACTCAACCGGGATCTGGTGTCCATTGTTGAATGGCGTCGAATGAATAGAGTAGATTTTATTGCGAGTTTGCTGACCTTGGTGTGTCGTCATTGTCTATGGATGGTGTGACATTCTGAGCATGAAAATACAATGCAAATTCCGTTGGGCAAAACATGTATTTGAAGTGTCGAAAGATGTATTCAAGTGTCTAGGCTTTTTAAAGCGTTGCAAGAAATACTTCACTCCATCTGAATTTCTCAATATCTACACCACCTACATCAGGCCATATATGGAATATAACTCCCATATATGGGCAGGTGCTAGGACATATTTGGAGCTTCTGGACCTTAGCTGTCATTTATAGCGACGGTGTTGATAGAGGACAGTAGGGTATCCAACTCTATTGCCTCCCTTGAGCATCGTCGAAATGTGGTTTACGTGTCGCTGTTCTATCGATATTTCCACGGTATGTGTTCCTCGGACATCCGTCAACTTATTCCAGACGTGAGGATATTTAGCCGAATTACGCGGCTTTCCAGGAACTCTCACCCGTTTTTTGTCGAGTGGCCGATTGACCGCACTGCACTCTATAGAGAAAATTCGTTCTTCAGGCGTATAGTCCGTATGTGGAATAACCTTCCGGCTAGTGATTTCCCACCAATTGTGACATACAAAGATTCAAGGCAAATGTCAACAGGCACTACTCCGTCTTACCACCCTCCACTACCTCAATGTTCCTTCGCCAACAAAATGCACTGCATTTATAGGGGGCATCCCCAGAGTGTTGGTTTGATAAAAAAAATATGGGCCGGTGATCCATTGCGAGGAATGCCGTAGGTGATTCCATAATTTTCTTCCCGGCAAATATAGTGGTAACTGTTAGAGGATAAGTCATAAACCCTCGGTAGGGGATGTGCAAAGGGCAGCCGTCAACAGACTTAGATATATGGTTTTTTCCACTACCGGCCACCAAACTACAACGCTGTAGGGCAATATCCGGGGATATTGAGGATACACTCCATCGCCCTGCGATGAACCTTTTCTCAGCATACTACGTCATATTTGTAAAACAGGTGACCCGTCGATACACGCTGAAAAAATGACCCTAGCAATATATTGAAGTCGTCGTTGGTGCAAAGATTAGAGTTCGCGGCTGTTGTGCGAGAGAACGCGGATTTGATCCCTGCTCTGACCACCTTACACTTCTTGCGACGACGGTCAGCTTGCTTAGTGATGGCGTTTAGTGCAGGCCATGAAATAGCTTCTCAAAAAACCGTTCGGATTCCGTGTAAAACTGTAGGTCTCAATCAGTGAGTGAAAACTGGAAAGCGCACAGCTCAGTGAGAAGCTCTCCCCTATCCCTTCATGGGATGTCATGAGAAACCATTTATTCATTTAACATATTGAAGGAACCATGTGTATGTTTGCAAGCATTTCTTTCATGAATGGCAGATTTGGTGGTATTTTGTTTCTTTGCTGTCTGTCACGTTTTTGTTTTCAGCAGTTTGCAGCAACCAAAGCTTCAATTGGGTCACAAACAAGTAAAGGGTTTTTCAAAAGAGACGCTACAAAAGTAAATCGATAGGGACAGCAAACGGCGCCATATTTTTTCCCGCTCTTTTGAAATTTCTCTTCAGTAAAGTTTGCCATTTCATCATGGAAAGATACACGAGCCAACAACGAGTCGAAATTATTAAAATTTACTACCGAAATTTGGAGTCAGTGGACTCAACTTTAAGAGCGCTACGTCCAATTTCTGAATTCTGAAATCTGCATTTCATTTCTGGCTGAATGGCTTCGTCTATAAGCAAAATATGCGTTATTGGTCAGACAGCAATCCACACGTAATCCATGAGTCATCATTGCATCCCGGAAAAATTACGGTTTGGTGCGGTTTATGGGCCGTCCTTCTTCCGTGATGATCAAGACCGGCACATTACTGTGAATGCGAATCGTTACCGTTCAATGATAACCGAATATTTTTGGCACCAATTGGATAATATGGACTTGTGGATATGTGGTTCCAACAGGACGGCGCCAAAAGCCACTCACCGAATGCCAGAATCAATTTATTGGAAACCAAGTTCGGTGAACGTGTTATCTCACGAAATGGCCCAGTCGATTGGCCGCCTCGGTCGTGCGATTTGACGCAGTTAGATTATTTCCTGTGGGGCTACGTCAAGTCTATGGTCTATGCCAACAAGCCAGCGACGATTGATGAACTTCGTACGAATGTCGAACGTGAAATTGCAGCAGTAGCGGCCGATGTATGCTTGAAAACCGTCGAAAATTGGGTTCAGCGTCTGGACTTCTGCAAGCGTGCCCGTGGTGGCCATGAAAAAGAAATCGAGTTCCATACATAATGACATCGAACGTACTTTAACAGGAATAAAGAATTTCATTGGTATCCAAAACCGGTTTTGTTGTATTTAAAAAAACTTTTGTAGCGCTCTTATTGAAAAACCCTATATATTATAACCTATTAATAATTGTGTTCCGAACACGTAATATTGAATAGCAAACACAATGTGTTTGGACACAAGTAGACTATATTTGCGACGAGCTGCAAACACGTTATATTTGTATAATAACATAAAAAAAAGACAAATTTTCAGCGTGACGCCATGAAATAGGTTCTCAAAAAGCCTATCGGAACCGCTGTAAAGCTGTAGGTCCGTATAGATGAGTGTAAAGCTGGGAAGCTCAAAGCTCACTAATTATGAGAAACTCTTCCTTGTACCTCTTTGAGATGTAACGCGAAAATATTTATTTTCTTTCAACAATTAAAATGTTCGAGCGCTTGTTCGTTTGTTTAAATAATTTTATTTTTCGATATTTCGAAAATTATTTTTAAAATTATTTAAAAAAACGACCAAACGCTCGATCATTTTAATTTTCGAATATAAAACAAAAGGTCGGATAAATCATAACTTTTACTATTTATTTTGTTTATTTAAATAATTTTCTCTGAGTGTAAATCTATTGCATGTAACGCCAACTAATTGGTTTGTGGACATTTAATATTTGGTTAATTTATATTTTAGATTACGTCACTTCAGTAACGATTTGATAAAGATGACGATTGTGGCAATGTCGGCGTATACTGACGTCAATGCATAGGGTGGTCCAATTAGAAGTTTAATTTGATAAAATATATTTTAAAAATAAATTTTTTTTTGTACAGTACAATGTGGGACAAAGAAACCCCTCGGCTATTCTGACACAGTTTCCTAATGGTTTGCATAAGCATTGGCGTCCACTTTGTACATCATGTTTCCTTTAAGGAAAATTAATGAAGATGTAAAAATGTCATATATTGACGGGCCATGGTCGTGACGTTTAAGGTCAAAAGCTGCTCAAATGGTGAAATTTTTGCATTTCGATTTCATTGTAATTTTTTCATTTATTATAGTCTGTGGAAAAAAACCTTACAGACTAGAATAGCAATTCAAAAATACAATTTCATACAATCAGATCATATAAAAACTTCTTAAATTGAACAGTAGGAAAAATCATAGATCAATATTGTCACAATATTGCTGATCAATATTGTTGTTATTCTTCGTGATGCTAATATAAATCGTCATCTTTCTGTAGTAGTTTCACAATTGATTTATATTTTATATTTGAACCTCTTCAAGAAACACCCTATTTCTTTAATTTGTATACCAAAATACATGTAGTCAACATTGGAAGGAACCCCTTCCCCCCTTCCAGCAAAACACAGTATTTTACCAATTATTAGTGCGCGATACCTTAATAGGTTGTTGCCACAACAAAAGTATCAGCAGCTGCTGCTGCTGTAGATGATGGTATTTTTGTTGCCATCACCAGTCGTGTTGTGGCGCATTGGTGATGGTGATTGTGCTGCTTCCACGAATGTTGCTGATAACTTAACCAATTAGTGATTTTAACACACATTTCCATTTTTCCACATAGCAATCAAACCTCGCCCAATTTTCTAAGCCACCCAACCAACCATTCCAGCGACCACTTTTCATCCGAAAATATTATCATCAGACATCAGTGGCGATGTCAGTGCCTTTTATTTAGCATGGCAAGCATTCAACCATGATGGTATGATTCTTCTCTATGGCCGCAACACTGAAGGCGAATGAGAAAGGAAGGGGTCTGAAATGCGGCTGCTGCTACTGTGGATGCCACATGTAATTAATCATTTTAATTGTTGTTGAATGTTTTATTGATTCTCTGGCATTGCCCGTAATAGACGTTGAAAGAAGCTCTGAAAATACCAAGAGCACTAGCATATTGGTGGTGGTTTCCGTTTTACAATCAGAATTATTCAAGATATTATATTCGTAGCAGATACGAACATATTTAAAGACATCAAAGTGAAATTGCATGCAGTTATTTAGAAACAATTTCGTTTAGACTTTAATGAGAACGTGCGCCTTCAAATATTATAAATAAATGAAAAATTTTGAAATTTATATTACAATTTTATTGGAGGAATGTTCTAAACGATTTATAATGTAATTTTAAATAATATGTATGTGATGTCATCGCAATTCGCCTTTGGACAATTTTGTGGGTTCTTCAGGTATTCAAGAAAATGTTGCAGATTACAATTGATTGAAATTAATTATAGATTTGTCAGAATAAAGTCAATTTGGCTCAAATCTAATAAATATTGTCACTTAATTCATTTTAATTCTACTAACTTTAACGTACACTCAAATGTTTCTGACATTTTAAAATTTGAATTGAATTCCCCCCTAAAGAAGTGATTACGGCAAAGGACAATAGATTCTAACCGCAAAACAGAACATTCAGTTTCATGATTGTATTCCAAATGATTTCATTGAATTGGAAATTGTTAAAATCTTTACTTTTGTTGCTTCTTTGTCTCTGTACCCAGTCTTTTTCAATTAGTGTTTAAAAAGTTTTACCCACACATTTGTAGAAAATTTATAAATTTTGAATTCATTCATATGTGTGTGTGAATTGCAAAATGAAATCCATAGAGTAAATTTATAGTAGAGCCGCCATTTGTCTCATCTGACGTTTCCTTCCACACTCTTCGTGATGCGGTCGGTGTGATAGAGAGATGTTTGACGAAAAGTGATATACACCAGGTGGAATTACAATAACTTCTTGCTTTAATTTTTCATGCCATTTTGGTGAAAAACTGTGAAATTTAAATGTGTTTTAAACTTTTTTATTGATAGCATACATTTGTGTTGTATTTAACACATAATTTTATCACACAAAATGAAATGCCGTTGTTGTTATTTTGTTCGTTGTTTTGAACCATTGCCTCTATCTGGTATTAGTAAAGCAATTCTTTTCAACATCAAACGTATACATCACACGAGGACAAATGTCAGAAATTTGGTGAGTGAAAGATTTTCTCTACCCATATTTACTCTATGATGAAATCTTGCAACTTTGCTCATGTGCATACAAATGGAAAGGGGAGTTTTAAGAACCTAAGAGTTGCCACAAAGGAAAGCAAGGCAATGACATTTTTTATCTGCCATCTTTTATTTGTTTTACAAAAAAGTTCAGGATTTAGAATGCGAAAATCAAACTTTAAAAAATCAGTTTCCAAAATGTATTTGAATGGAAATTTTTTGATGCAGATTAGTGTATTAAAAAAAACCGGTTTTTCGAAATGTCATTTTACGGTTTCTTCGAATATTCCGTTTTTTTCCACGAGACCGGCTTTCGATTGAACCGAGATGTAGAAAGGTGTAAATGTTACAATGTTTTGGCTTAATAAGACTAATGGGAGACTTTTGTGCAGTTACACTTAACATTAGTAAATCAATCGTAAATATAATTTTCTTCACCTTTTCCTTCGTACTCTTTGCACAAACCTCCAAATTTGTGTATTTACCAACAGACAATTAAGACTAGCGGTAATAACAATCCGGCATTTCTCGAAACTTCAGCGTTTTTGTTGCTATCGATAAGGTGACATTGGCTTTCGAAAACAATAGCGGCATTCATGCAAACGTGAAAGCCGAGAACTTTTGCTCAGCGCAAGTTTCCCTCGCACCGTTGCATGAGGCACCAGGTAAAGTTGCTCAGCGTAGTTGTGCTCAAAACCATATCAGCTGACCAAGATGGATACATAAGGTGGTAGCAGTAGCAACTGCATGTATTATGTATGTGTACTTTTTCTACTGTTCTAGTGCTATCACCTTATTTATCCATCCTAGTCAGATGACAACGAAATGTCAAAAGTTTAAACGTTTCTCCACCCCACGTTTGCGCACCAAATTTGCCTCGAAAACTTTCCACTTTTGAGCAAGTCGCTTTGTATGGGAAAATTGTTTGTTTTGACGTTTGCTGTGCAAGTTTACGATGTTTTCGAGTTGACGAGGTTCTTTCGAGCTTTCATGAAGACCACTATTCAGTTGTTCCCAATTTCATATGTTTTTTATACGGGGAATTCCCTGATTGTTGGAAAACAAAAGAAAGAAAAAACAACTGGTAGTGCGTGTACTTTGGAATTGGTGAAGAGTCAATTTTGAAGAGCCAAATTGTGACAAGTGTTTTTCTGACAGCTCAAGTCCGAATTGTAATGTTTGTAAATATGTTAGAACGAGCTAATGATTCACAATGTCCAACTGGATTTGGTTCTGGTGTTGTTAGTGGACGACCAACTCATTCACATTGGTATGATTTCATCAAAAAATTTAAAAAATGAAGAAATAGCAGTTCATACCCGCAAAGACAAAAAAACGTTTATTGCTCGGTTTCCACATCAATGCTTTGATTGATTTGTATTAATTGATTAATCGCAACCGTTCAGGAAAGTTCTCTCAAATAAACTCATATATCACAAATGTGTGTCATGTTGTTGCAACCGAGTTCTCGTTTGCATCAAACGCGTACAAAATTACATTTGCCGCAAGTTTAAAAAACGTTTGCGATAACTGAAATTAGCCCTTTTTCTAATGAAAGCACAGATTACGAGGAAAGAAAATTTCTCTCTTTCCCTCATTCTGTCGACTGTATACACAGTCTTATCCAAGATGTATCTATTACAAGTGGAAGCGTTAGAACAGCTGATTTACATTTTTTCTTACCATTGTGGTCCGACCTTGTCAAATGTTGTTTATACCAATTCCAAAATGTATCTAGTACAGGTGGTTGCGCTAAAACAGCAGATACAATTTTTCTCTTGTCCTTGTGGTTGTTACCGAAAATTACAACAATTCCTCCTGATATAACCTGAAATAAATACATCTTCACAATTTCGATCAGCTGAATTTGACAAGGTCGGGTCCTGAAATAAAAACAAAATGCCTTCAATTCCTACTGTTTCTACCTTATTTATTTTGTCATTGTCTTATCGACTCGTTTGGCATACTCACTCACGCATACACATTAAAGTGATCACACACACCTTGTCGATATAACTTGGATGGGCTATTGAGGCGTTGTAGTTTGCTGCGCTTTTAGGCTGTATTTGAATGCAAAGCGAGACAGACGTGTAAGGTATACAATGAAAAAATAGACAAAAATTCCAACTTTTTTAAAACAAACTTTTTTTACAACAAACTGTAAGCCAAAATCATAAAAGTTGGAAATTTGAAAAAAGAGCTTATGGAAGCCATAACTAAAGGTTTTAATTACAACTCGGTTGCTGTAACCGAAAGAACAGTCGTTGGAACCGTTTTTCGTTTCTCGCAAACATTTTTCAGCTTTAATTTTTCATAACTCGTTTGCAGCAAACATTTTTCGGCTCTCCCAAACGAAATGACATGTATGGCTTAACAGAAGTTCGTTTCTCACAACTAAAGTCCCCAAACGAACTTCCGTTATCTGAGATTTCGTTTGGGAGGAACGATCTTCTTCTTTTTTATGAAGTATATTTTTAATTTCCGGTTATGTGCAGGAAAAAGTGTCCAATCGAAAATAATGATTCAATGGAGGACGGAAGTGCTATACAATTTCGCAAGTTAATACTGATTTTGAAATATCGCAATTAAATGCAAGAGCTATTTTCAACTTGCATTTGATAAAACGTAACCTTTTTTGTATATTTTTGAAATTTTTAGTTTTTTGCTTCTTCTTCCTCGTTTGGTTATGTTGTAATACCGTCTACACTTTTAAGTGCAACACAGTTGATGTTTTCTCTAATCACACCGTCACCAATCTCAAAACCTCAATTAAAAATAAATCAATTGTTCGGAAAATTTCAAAAGCAGAGAGTACTAAACTTGACTTGCGTGCAGAACATTTTTTTTTTTGTCATATATTGTACCCTTGTTGCTGCAATCAATAAGTATTTTAAAGATTTTTGAAACCACCAAGTCGCAAAAGATTAGCTGGACCACTGCTCGATACAATATACAAAGAACAAGAAAATGTAAATGCAATATTTTTGGAAGAAGAAGAAGCTCGAAATTGTTAATTGATGAATGGAAAAATTCTGCTGCGAACACTAAAAACGTAGCAACTTTTTTACATAATTGCGATCACAGAATTTTTCTCGAATCAGATGATTACTCAGATCAAAGGGAAACATCTGAAAATCTTATCGAGGTTGTAAATAAAGCTGTTGATTTAGCTAAAGAGCGCTATGGTCTTGAAGTTTTCGCTGTTGTTTCGGATAATGCTCCTAATATGGTGTGCCGGGGCCGAAATATTGATTTAGTGTATACAACATACAATGCGCACAGTGGAGATTTTCTTTCGAATGACATAATTTGGAGACGTGGTCTTGTCACAGAAATTACTGGGAGAGCTATATATTTAATAAGTCGAAGACGATGGAATAGACATCAATCTGACCGAAGACGAATCTTCCACATCGTACCCGTTGATGTAGTGAACGTGATGGACTTCTATTACTACGTTTATACGGTGGCCTATATCGCGATATCATATCACGAAACGTCAAAAAAATACACGTATAAACGCTTTAGCGCGATATAAAGTTTGTCACGAAAGTTTACTATGATTTCGCTCCATATCACGATATTCTATTTGTGAGTTGCCACCTAGCATCACATGGCTGTAAATATTATGATGTGTTGAATATTGTATAAACAGGAACATGGGGATATCACGATATGATTGATATTGCGATAGTGTCGTATAAACGAGGTATATGGCTGCTAAATAATTTCTCCAAAATGAAGCAAATTTCTGCATCACCAGACTACGACGGAAAATCTGTCGTCAACTCAGAAATCAGTGAATTGCTTTTTAAAGTGGACTTTATTCAGTAAATCAAACTGCTTTTGAACGTCCTCAATCCTGTAGCAGTTCGCATCAAAAATTGACAAAAGTCAAAATATTCAATTGCTGATGCAACTGAAACACGGATTAATCTTCTTGCTGATGCAGCAATAGAGTTATATGAAATCGCATACGATCGATGCGACCTTAGTAATGTATTTAATAAATACGCTGTTACTGCAAATTTTTTACATTCGCTATATAGAGGGGGAAAACCGTCGTCAGAACAACACTACTTATAAATATACAACAACTTGACGAATATGAGTTGGTTTCCTATACAGAATACAAACAAAATGCTAGATTCTTTTCGGTCCTTTCTGCAAAAATCACGATTCGAATATAGTTGTGAAATTGCGTTATGAATCATCACAAATCATTGACATAATTTTCACAAAAGCTATTGATGTTTCCTGCGTCAACAGCACAGTTAGAGGGTATTTTCTCCAATTGGTGTCATGTGAATTCTGATTTGCGAAATCGGCTAAGTGTTGAGCATTCAAAAAAGCTTTTGGACGTATATTTTTTACTCTAAATAAATGAAAACAAAGATTTCTACGAAGGTATCGATGATACAAACTCGAGTGGAGAAGAAAATATGTAACTTTAAGTGTAAAGAAAGAAAGAAATGCAAATGATCCACTTTATTCATTTCGTCCATAAAAATATATCAAATGTTTTATATATTGAAATTTTGTTCTTCTTTTACTTATATCTTGTTTGTGACTCCATTATGCTGTCTTATCTTTATACACATAGAATCAAATAATAAAGTATCTAAAAGATGACCAGGAATACCATATTTAAAGACGTCTTGAGTCAATAGTTACTCAGGGACGTCTTTTATACATGTCATAAGGTGATCACCACTATTCATAAGGTGATCACCACTATTGACAAACTGCGGAGGATTCCTGCTGACTTTTTTTTGACCAAATGTACGAAAATCCCAGGGGGTGTCATGACGTTTTTTTGTATGGCAGCGAATGGGAAAGCCAGCAGTGACTCAGACATATCAATTCATTGTCACTGATGATGTCTATAGGAAATTTCCAACAGGGAATTAAATCTTTTTGAATGAGACAGCTTGTTAAAATTCCGCTGGGAACCGGTGTAAAGCTCCAAGTTCAACTCAGAGCCTGTAAGCCTATTCCTTCATTGGATGTAATGGGAAACTAAAGTGTAGGCCATATAAAATTTGGAATATAATTTCGCTTTAACAAAAATACTAATATAGACACAGTACCTCATTCCTCATTTGTCAGTACATTTTAGATTGTTTGCGCCCCATTTCATATTTTAAGGCCTCAATTCACTAGGGATTGTATGCGTAATACTTAAATTTGACGGCGCTCTAGAGATAATAATCCAACGGGTTCAAATCTCAGCTTCGATGCGGCCATCCTGTTGAAACCATACGTCGTCCATTTGATACTCTTCAACTTTTTGGAACAAAGACCGCTGAGCATAGAACGGTAACGCTTGCCATTGATGGCGACGGCGGCTACTTTATTGTTTTCGAAGAAAAATGGGCCAGTGATGCCGTCATGCCAAAAACCGCACCAAACAGTCACTCGATGTGGATGCATCGGCTTCTCCTTGACGGCGCGTAGTTGAGTCAATTTTAAAATAAAATAAATGGTTTCCCGTTACATTCTACGAGGGGATTAGGGAGAGCTTCTCACAACCAATGAGCTGTGCGCGTTTTAGTTTTACACTCACAGATTGGGACCTACAGTTTCCTACAGTTTTACACCGGTTCCGAACGGTATGTTGAGAAGCTTTTTCATGGCTAAATACTCGATAGTGTCGCCGTCACTAAGCGAGGTGACCGCCGTCGAAAGAAATTTTAGGTGGTCAGAGTAGGGATAGAACCCACGGCCTCATGCACAAGAGCCGCACACACTACCATTGCACCACCGACGGTCAATTTTGTTTCCGGTAAAAATGCACATCTTCAGCCAAGCGATCTGCATGCAGCCCAGTCAGGGCAATGAAAACGCACCGGAAAGTCACGAGGCTTCCGTTCTTGGACTGATTAGAATTTATAAGCCTACATACCCAGGTATTTATGCAAAATTCTGCGCAATGAAGTGAGAGAAATGTTCAACTGCTGCGAACGGTGGCTAGTTGATGTTAATTGCTGTTCGGGCACACTTTTAGCTACAGCGACAATGTTTTCCACTGAATGCACTGGACGAGCACGTACACCACTTCTTTTGTCCAATAACGACCCTGATTGACGAACTCGCTTCACAAATTTTTCCACAACCTGCGTTGATGGCACTCCGTTTTTACCGAATTTATTTCGTAGATTTCTTACAGTTTGAGTTGAGGCCTCAGCACTTTAGAAGAATGTTTTTAATATATCCCAATTTGTTTCTTATAATTGTAACCTTTAACTAATACTCTGTCACTTCGTAAATGTCAAATATGCCATCTACTTCGAAATAACGGGGGTTCAAATTTCAAATCGTACATTGCACACCCTTTATTTAGGTTTTTCTTACGTTTAGGTTGTAATTCTGGGTTTGATATCAGTTGTGTAAAACCAGAAAAAAACCGCTTAATCGACTTGAAATAACCGTCGACACCGGTTCTGATAATATAGTAATTTTTAAAAAACCGACGTACGGTTAACCGGCCGGAAATCGGTTAACCGGTTTCGGTGTGGAATACCCTATGCAGATCAATGACAGTTTAAACCAAGTAATAAACCTACAATTGGCCATATCCTACACATACACAAAGAAAAAACGATATGAAGTTGTTTGACGCAAAAATATTATTGCTTTGCCCCAACATATTTCGCAAAAATATGTTTGGTGCAAAAATATTATTGCTTTGCCCCAAACATATTTCGATTTCTTTAAGAACACTTAAGAAATCTGTGTATATTTGTCCAAGAAACATATTTTTTTTAAATTTTTTCGTAATTATTTCAACTTTGGCGATATTTTTACACAGTATTTAATACACAAATTCTATTACTTTGAAATTATTCAAAAAACACATTTACCAAGAAGAAAAACGTAACTTAGGTTTTAAAATTTAGTTGGTAATTGATCGAGTTTTCCATCATGTTCTTCTTTACCTCTTGTATACTCATATTGTTGCAGTGCTTTGAGGTGAGTTTTTACTACACACACGGAGTTGAATTTTTCTGCGGAATAATATTTCGTTAAAACTAAATTTTTTCAAAAATATAAGTTTTGCTCGTGTGTGCTTGAGCGTTTTCTTTTAATTTCAGCATCACTAGTTTTTCTTTGAAAAGAACAGCAATATTCAGAAATCATCTTAATTTTATTTTTTCAATTGGTTAAAATTTTCGTCTTGTTCATCGCTGAACTGGTGGAGGCTATCTGGAAAGAAGTTCAAAGGCGAATGCAGATAATGCATTTGTATGGACATGTTGGAGACCATTTCAAAATGCGCACTTAAGAATTCACTAACAGTCTTGATATAGTTGTCACTTCTGTGATTTATAAGGAAATTGTCGCATAGCGCAACAAAACTCTTCCATGCATGTTTTTCAACAGAACTTAGCTTGTTCATAAAGTTCTTATCTCTTTTTTACGATTTACGAATCTACGAATTTTACGAATTTGAGGTCGAATGAAAACACCCAAAAATTCATTAAAAAGATAAAAACGTTGAAACAAGTAAATTAATACCTCAAAACTTTTAAGTTAGCGACGTTTTTCCATTTAGACGTGTCATAGCTGACGAGCCAGAGTATTTAATCCATTACTTCATAAGCTTATTTTGTGCCAGACGCATATGATGAATTTCATTTAAAAATCGAGATAAAACTGAAATTTTGAACCCGACCACCTCAGATATCGATGAAATTATGTTCATAGCTAAATTTTATCAATACAAACAAACAGTGGGAAAGTTTTCGAAAAAACGCGAAAATGGTCGAAAAGAGCTCCATTTAAACTAGAATAACTCAGAATCGGCTAAACCGATTTCCATGATCTTGGTATCATTAAAAAGATATTTTAACAGGCTTTAGCCGATTCTGAGTTATTGTAGTTCAAATGGAGCTCTTTTCGACCATTTTCGCGTTTTTTCGAAAACTTTCCCACTGTGCCACGCCCAAAAAATCGCAAAACCGTCATTTCTAAAAATGAGAGTTTGTTTGTATTGATCAAATTTAGCTATAAACAAAATTTCATCGATATCTGAGGGGGTCGGGTTCAATGCATCTCGATTTTTACATGAAATTCATCATATGCGATTGTTACTAATGGAAACAGATTTTCGTTATGCAATAAAACATCTTTCACAGACAACACGCTGAAACATTTGTCTCTGTTTGTTTTTTGGATCCAAATATAATGAGTTTGTAGCTTGTCGCAAATATATTACACTTGTGTTTGCTATTCAATATTACATATTTGACACACAATGATTATTATGTTATAATATATGCCTCATTTTTGACCAAAATATGTCGCTGTTTGCTGAAAATTACTGAAAACAAAAACGTGACATACAACAAAGAAACAAAAGAGTATCAGATCATCAATTGACATATGCAAACACATACATGGTTCCTGTAATATGTTGCAGATGACATAATACTTTACTTTTATAGACTATTTTACAAACTCACGAGGTCAGCTGTTTTACACATATTAATTAAACAAACAAATAAAACAAATTGTAATATATTTCTTCATCTGACTCCATCCTTAGCATTTTCTCGCCAGTTGGTATCACCAAGAATACGGAGGGATTCTTGGGCCTGGTCCTGGCACGTACGCAGTCTGGTTCGAGGGTCCGGTGGCACCATCCACCAGTGGTGATTGTTGAATTTTGTGATATTTATCAACCTAAGAAAATCCTGCGTACGGTACTGACCTGGTTTTTCTATCGGTCCGTTTTTCCTGCTTCCATCGGGTACGTTATCGAAAACCTTCCACGTTGATTCATCTTGATCAGAATACAAATGATATAGCTCTTGGTTGCAACGACGTTTTCTTCAACAGAGCCATATATTGTGCGGAGAATTTTTCTTTCGAATACTCCGCTTGCAATATGATCCAAGTTTCGGAGCCATATCCCAGGACAAGTAAAATGAGAGTGTGGTATAGCTGGAGTGTTGTCCTTCGAGAGAGGACGTTGTTCTTAAACTGCTTGCTGAGCCCAAAATAGCAAATATTTGCAAGCATAATTCTCCTATTTATCTCCAGACTGACGTTGTTGTCTTTGTTCCTAGCGGATCCAAGGTTGATAGATTCATGAATCACTTCAAAATTAAATAGGTTGTCGACGTGTTTACGTGCGGATGAAGTCGAGAGGTTTGTCTAGTCGTTGACGCCATCAATTTTGTCCTGCCCTCGTTAACAGCAAGACCCACCTTCGCTGATTCTCTTTCGATTCTTGAAAATACTACAGTAACCTCTCGCAAATTTCGCCCAATAATGTCTATGTTGTCAGCATACGCCAGCAGCATATGGCTTTTGGTGTTAATGGTCTTGTTCGCATTTACTGCAGCCTTGCTCATTATTATCTCCATTAAGATATTGAAGAGATTGCACGAAAGTGTGTCGCCTTGTCTCAATCCTCGCTTGGTACAGAATGGTTTGGTGAGGTCTATCCCCACCTTCACTGCTGATTTTCTGTTGCTCAGCGTCATTCTACAGACGCAGATCAGTTTTTCCAGAATCACAAGTTCAGACATGGCTTCGTGCAATATTCTCCGTATGGGGCTATCGAAAGCAGCTTTGTAATCGGCAAAAATATGGTATGAATCGTTTTGCTTTTCGTAGGACTTTTCCAGGATTTGGCGTAGCGTGAGTATTTGGTAAGTCGTGGACTTTCTTGGTATAAAACCAGATTGATAAAGTGCAATCAGATTTTAGTCTTCCACATAATACGCATGATAAGACCCTCGATAGTTGGAACAGGCAGACGGATCACCTTGTTGAATACAGGACATAATACACTGATACTACAATTGTCAGGCATAGATTCCCCCAACCATATAGCGCATATAAGTTGATGCATGTTAGTCCTTCGCCATCTGCCGCGGCTTTATTATTCGCGGCTTTATTATTCTAGGCTAGGGAGGGGGGGGCATACAATCTACACTGTCTTCCACAATCATTACCTCCTGACCTTCAGTGAAAGGATCTGGGTGGAGTATTGATGAAAATGGTCTCTCCATATTTTAAGCACACTCTGCTTATCTGTCACCATAAACCCGTACAATCTACACTGTCTTCCAGTATTGATGGAGTGTTGATGAAAAATGGTCTCTCCATATTTTAAGCACACTCTGCTTATCTGTCACCATAAACCCATTCTCGTCCTTGCAGAAGGGCAGGCCATTGTGCGGCCCGTTATTCGATCTTCTTACCCCCTGGAAAAATTTCCGGGATTCATTATTCATCCTGCACATTTCGGTCTTTTCACTCTCTCTCCGTTCCCGCTGCCACTTTTTACGGCTAAATAGGTGGTTTTCATCCCTTCTTCGTAATAATTGTTTTTATTTTATTTTTGGATATTTGCTTTTATTTGCAGAACCCGGCAAAATGCTAGAAAAATCGGCAATTTTGACACTTCAAGTGACGAACCAATCCCGGCTGCGCTATATAAAATATAAAAAAACGCACGCATTCACTTAACTAAACGCAAGTAGACACAGTGGTGACATACGATACACTAGACCGGCTCACGAAAAAAATTACCAAAAGTCGAGGGAAAATATTAAAGATCACTTCGAGACGATTTAAAAAAATTTTCCTTTCCGATCCCGCGAAAAAACAGCCAGCAAAACAGCAAATGGTTTTTTTATTGTAGCTTTTTTTTTTGGTTATGGCTCGATCGTAATATACAATACATCGTTGTATAGCTCTCGACGAGTACTACATTTATCGTATACATGTCGTTGACGTATGGCATCATATTGTATCGAAGGCTTAATTTAGTTTCTACCCCCTACCCACCATGTCGGTAGCGCTAAAATATGCAATAATTTGCGCTTAAAAGTATGCAATAATTTTTGTTGAAATAGTTTTCTATAGCGTTAAAAAGTATGCAATAACTTGCGGTGATAATGCAAACAACAAAAAAAAATATTAGTATTAAGTCTGCAAATTCATCTTGCCATACGTAATTTTTTTGTTTTTGAATAAAACTGTATACTTCGAAAACAAAACGTTCTTGATTTTTAAGGGGATTTAAACCTTAGAAAAAAATATTTTTAAATTGTAAGGATAGAAACTGTATTAAATGAAGCCTTCATTAGAAAATGATGTCGTACGTCAGCGACAAATGCAGTACTTGTCGGGGCCTATACAAAGATGTCTTGCAGGTTACAATCGCGACACAAACTAAAAAAATTACAATAAAAAAACGATTTTTGTATTTATATTCACGGGTTCGGAAAGGAAAAAAAAATTATTTTGAAATTGCCTCGAGATGATCTTTAATATTTGCCCTTGACTTTGACAATTTTTTTATATGGAGGCCGACCCGGTCTAACTTACACCATCTAAAAAATTAGAAATTCTGGGGAATGTGTTGTGTTGCGTGTTGCGCGATAAGGTCGTAAGTCTTCCATTAAATTTATTTTCTTCTAGTCTCTTGATAGTACCTAATAAACATTTTATTCTGCCCGTTTAATGATGTCTACATTATCATCATTTGCAAGCAGCATACAACATTTATTGTTGATGATTTAATCACTCATTGGAATATTCTATTCTACTCGATTTTATAGGGTGATTCACTTGTAATGTAAGAATGCTATTTTCTTATTTTTTCAGATAATTGGTACAGGCTGTGGAAAAAAACGGCTCCTGTAACATTATGCAGGAACCATGTATGTAGTTGGAACATCCATCTACTTTTCGTGAATTGAAGATCTGCTTCCTATTTGTTTCTTTGTCATCTGTCACGATTTTCTTTTCAACGGTTTTCAACAAAGCTGTATATGGATCACAAACATATATATTACAGCATATTAATCGTTGTGTCTCAAACATTTCATATTGAATAGCAAACATTATGTGTTGGGACACAAGTATATTATCTTTGCGACAAGCTCCGAAACCTTTATATTTCCATCAAACCAATAAAAAAATTCAGATGTTTCAGCTTGTACTCATGAAGCGATACTCAGTTCAACAATGCGTAAAAGTGATCCAAACGTTTTATGAAAATGGTCGTTCTACAAGAAGTGAATTTCTAAGAGAAACTCGAAGAATCTGAGTCGGTGCCAAAAGTGATAATACTATGACAAAAATATCGACCCCAGTAACATATTGCTAGAACCATGTACAATTTTGCCAGGATGATTTTCATGAATTGAAAATCTGCTGCTATTTTGTTACTCTGTTGCCTGTCACGGGTTTTCAGAAGTTTTCAACCAAACAAAGCCATATGTGAATCACCGAACATATATTCTAAACTATTTATCATTGTGTGTCCAGCATGTAATATTGAACAACAAACACAATGTGTTTAGACACAAGTATATTATATTTGCGACAAAATACAAACACGATATGTTGGCAACTAAACAACAAAACAGACATGTTTCGAGCTAATATAGCTTGTCGAATGCTTTTCTCTTTACTTTATTGGTATTCGATAGTGAATATAGATCAATAATGTTTACATATATATTTTATACAGCAGTGATACCTACCACCGGTCATTTTTGATAAACATCCTCAAGTCCACACATTAAAAATCATCTTTGTCCTTTGGCAACTCTGCCTAAGGCAGCGACTGATTGTTAGAATATTGGTATGTATTATGTTCCTGGCAAAAGTTTTTGGCAACAATTATAATTTACTTTTGTAACCATAAACTTTGTTAGAATGTAATACAATAATAATGTCTCTCAGTGTGCTACGTTACAATGGAGAGAAAATATATTTCACGGTTACTCCTGCAACCAAAGTCAGTACTACATCAGTTTTAAAGGTCCTTTAAGCGACTAGACGGTCGACGGAGACACCAACTAAATGGCAACAATAAAAGTTCATTAGAGAAAATTTTAAAATTGAACAAATTGTATTTTGAAAGTTTTACGGGTAGGAAGGAGTATCGTGGCAGTAGTAATACTGAACTTCTGTCTCGCCAAATGATTTCGAAAAAGTTTAGGCATTGTGTTTACTGTCTTCTTCGCCCAGTTCTTCCTGCGTGACAAACAATAATAATCATTTAGATTTAGATAAAATTGTAATAGAAAAATATCATTGGTTTAAATAAACCAGCACGTAACGAAATGTATTTTGAAAATGTTTTGAAATAAAGTCAGAAGAGTGAAAATACAAGATAACAATAAAACGTCTGTGGTGTATTTGATGATAATTGTTTAACATTAAAAGTCTCCACATGGGAAGGGGTGGATTTAGATTTAGGTGAGTTGGAAGTGAGTGTAGAGTGAAATATGTTAGAGAAGAGAGAGAAATAAGGGAACTAATTGATGTTAGGCTGGGAAAGAGAAGGATAATTTCCAGAACAACACAACTCATTGCGAAAGTTATAATTGTATTAATTTTGTCATTCGCATACATTAAATCGAGTATAGATGTGAAGCTAAAGGATAATAAATAGTAAACTTTTTAGCAGAAATTAACGATTTAAAGATTTTTTATTGCGAATTGCGAAGTTACCTTTTTTTTGATTCGTTTAGGTCTCTCACAAGCGAAAGTCAATTTAAACCATTTTTGAATGGTAGATAGATACAACGTTGCTAAAATGGCTATAACTTAGTTGTTTCAAAATGAATTCTCATAAACAAAAGCTCTATGTATTCAGCACTATGACACTAAATCATTAAGATTGTAAAACGATTTTTAAAACAATTTTTTATTACGATATAGGATTTGAAAATAAAAAATTTAAATTACAAAAAAATAAATAATTTTTCCGAAAATTAAACATCAATAATAGCGTAGACAGACGACAGCGTTAATTTGCATTAGCAGTCTTAATTCAAATTAACTTGTGAATTATCCCCGTCCCAATGTGTATTAGCTTTGGCGTAAATGCATGAAATCAGAGTGCATTTATACTGCATTTAGGTATTTCAATATGGCAACACCGTCGACAATCAATCAGCTCAAGATGTATCTATACATAGAGGTGATAGCCGGAACACAGTGGAAGTGCAACTTTCTTGTGTTTGTTGTTTGCTTTGTTGATTTTATGTACTGATGCTTGACACCGCTGAAGTGGATGTAATTGCAACAACACCATCGGCTATCACCGTGTATGTGATACATCTTGAATCAGCTGTTGTTAAATTGTTTGCTATCGTCAATTGAAAATGGATTCAAAGTCAGCAAAGGTGAGTTATTTCAATTGTTTTTTGCAAAAAAATGAGAAATATTTAAAATTGAAACGCATTGTTTCCATTTTAAGATTTCCCAGGAAAAGAAGCGAAGCGTGTGGTGTGATGGAGATGCGGAGGTTCTGCATCTGATGTAAAAGTCCAAAAAATTACTTGACAAACAAACAGTTGTTTACAAACAAACAGCTGTTTACTAAATGCAAAAACTGTCGTCTATCAGGGCAAAATGTTAATTCACATTAGTGAGCTTTTAATGCAAATTAACGCTGTCGTCTGTCTACGCTATAAGGCATTTTTTTATTTCATTAAGCTATCGCCACTTATGACTTTCCAAATAAAACGATCCACACTTAATACTACGAAATGTGGCAACATTAGCTGTAATGGGTGAAAAAAATGCGATACGCCTACACGTTTGTAGCCAGTGCCAACAAATACATGGTAACAGCACATGTAAGCAGCAACAAACATACATTTATTTTCGTTCATTCATTTCTGTTGTCAAACTCAACACAAATATATACTAACAATACAAGCATACAAAAGACTAAAAAAAACCAAATACATATGATTTTGACAAGTGAATCGAAAACTGATATGGAAAATGATGTCATCAACTGTTTAAACGACTATACCTGATACATAATTATACCATGATCAATATGTACAACATTTACCGTGCGGTGTTGTGAACAATTTAATTTCAATTTTATTTCCAATCCGAAATAAAAATCTGTCCTTCAAATTTGGAGATACGAATGTATACGTAGTCGTCCATTAAATAAAATAATTTGCAAATTTCTGCTTTTGAATATCTCTTTGATAACATTTTCATTCACAAGAAACGATAACAAATTGTATCTAAGATAACTTTTTGTTGCCATTTCTTGAAATTGAGCATGTGATGTGGCAACATTGTCATTGCTCAAGTCGGAGTTTAAGTGGGAAACTGAAATGTCACTTAGCTGCCCCGTACAAATTGAGCTATAATTAACTTTAGAGGGGTAAAAAAAACGCACTTAATGTCTTCTGAACCCGTCGACAGATCTGTGAAAGCATACGCTGAAAAAAACCGGCCTCTGCAACATATTCTCTCGAACACATTCTGCAGGAACCATGTAGCAGGTGGTTTTTTTAGCTGCACAGGAACTTAAAATGATAATAGAGGACAGAAATATTGTTGGAATGAAGTTTTTTGTATTACGATCCGGAACATAATTTCGTGACATTTATTTTTTAAATATTATTACGTAAACGAATACAAATATTATTTCCGGCATATGTCCGCCGCGGCTACGAAAAATGGCTATAAAATGTTTGGAAAAAAAGGCTTACTTTCCCCTAAATTTCATCAAAATCGGTGACATGTCACTTGGAAAATATTTTTTTTACCTTGGACTACCCCATATATTAGTTAAATACTGTTCTTTCAAAGATATAAAAAACGACTCGTATTTTTTTTAATATACACTTATTTATTCGGTAATATGAGTAAAATAATTTAAAATCAATTCCTTGGTATAAGGATAGTCCATTTCGTATTATGTGTATTATCCTTCTGAATGGTAATACATGTAGTTAAAAGTGTCCTTTAAGCAAACAAACTGCGCTCACATGCTCATTTTACAAATTAACATTTTCATTTTACATTGAATTAATTTTGTATACACATTTAAAAGAAAAGAGCGATGTAGACATTTTCATGTGTAAAATATGCAACAATATGTACATATGAATCTACCGAATATTCGTTCTTCGATGTTCAATGTGTTCGACAATATGTTGCCATAACAATAGCAATAACAACAGTCGCAGCAGCGGTAGCAGCAACGTTCGAAATTGAAATGTATATATTATTGATGACACACACGCCACATGCCACATGCCACATGAACATAAAGTTGTGCAACGTTCATTCTCTTTCACGTTGTCTCATAATTGAGATACGAATTAAATAGTTTTGTGTCTGTATTGAACTGAACTTTGCATATCATTCCACACGTCATTCGACTCTGGTATGCAACATTAAGTGATATGCCACCATAGCACTGTACAATATGCAACACTGTGAAATTGTATAGTTGCATTTGCATATTACAAACTCAAAAAAATAAAGTATTTTCGTTTTAAATCCGTAGCACAGTAGATCAAAATGCAGTATGTTGGAATACTGCAAACACGTAGACCGGATGGCTTAATCAGTTGCTATCAACTCTTGGTTACCCCTCGCCTTTGTAAAGTATATGAAGAGTTAGCGAACGATTTAGCACTAAAGGTTGAAACTAACCTCATTTAAAGGAAGAACACTCAACAACATCACAATGTTTCACTGCGGACTTATCCAGCAACGTATCAGCAATAATTTCTTAGATTTTAAGATTCGTTTTACTCTAAAAATCAATTTTTATTTGTAAAATTGAATGACAGTTTGGTGATTTCTTCCTTTTTAATTGGCAATTGGCTTCTTTTCTTTTTAATTGGCAGTTAATGTCTTCTTACCAACATTGAAATAGTGTTCGATACATGTTGATGTCATTTCGCAAGAACAGCTTAGTGCTACTACTTTTATTGACTATTATTCAACCTCATGAGGTCAGATGTCTAACACATATTAATTAAACAAACAAATAAAACTAATTTGAACATATTTCTCCAACTGGTTCTATCCTTCGCCTTTTCAAGCCAGTTGGTAACACCAAGGGTACGGGGGGATTCTTCTGCCTGGTCTTTCCAACGGAGTCTTGGTCGTCCTCTTTTCCTGCTTCCATTGGGTACGATTTCGAGAACCTTTCGCGCTGGATCATCTTCATTCATTCAGATAACAGTGGCCTAATTTGATTGGCCTAGAGATGCCCACGTCAGAATATAAATGATAAAGCTCTTGGTTCCAACGACGTCGGTACTCGCCGTTTTCTTTAACAGGGCCACATATTTTACCGAGAACTTTCCTCTCGAATACTCCCAGGTGTTTGTCATCCGCTTGCGATATTTCGAAGCCATATCGCATATTTCGAAGTCTCGAAGCCATATGTCTACTTATCCGGTCACGAACAATCCCGAGGGATCAGGGACCTTACACAACGAAGATAACATATTTCGCCAACCAGTTCGATCTTGTGCTTTATCTCTCCAGTAGGCAATACCAAGTGTACGCAGGGAGCCATATGTCAGGATATGTAAAATGAGAGTCTGGTATAGCTGGACCTTTGTCCATCAAGAAAGGGATTTGTTTTAAATTAATTGCTGAGCTCAAAATAACATCTATTTGCAAGCACAATTCTCCTATTTATCTCCAGGCTGACGTTGTTGTTCTTGTTCTTGTAAATTCATCTACCACATCAAAATTAAATCGGTTGTCAAAGTTCAAGTGCGGACTAAATCGAGAAGTTTCTCTAATAGTTGACACCATCCATTTTATCTTGCATTCATTAACAACAAGACCTACCTTCGCTGATTCTTTTTTGATTCTTGAAAATACTGCAGTAACCTCTGGCAAATTTCGCCCGATGCCGTCTATGTCGTCAGCATACGCCAGCAACATATGGCTTTTCGTGTTGATGGTCTTGTTCATATTTACTGCAGCTTTTCTCATTATTATCTCCATTCAGGTGTCGAAGAGATTGTGCCAAAGTGAGTCGCCTTGTCTCAGTCCTCGCTTGGTACAGAATAGTTCGATGAGGTCTTTCCCCACCATCACTGCTGATTTGGTGTTGGTCAGCGTCATTCTACAGAGGCGGATCAGTTTTGGCGGAATCCCAAGTTCAGACATAGCTTCATACAAATTTCCCCGTATGGAGCAGTCGAAAGCAGCTTTGCAATCGAAAAAAGATGATATGTATCGATTTGATTTTTGTGGATCTTTACCAGGATTTGACGTAGCGTGAATATTTGGTTAGTCGTAGACTTGCCTGGCCTAAAACCATACTGATAAGGTCCAATCAGCTTTTCAATAATTGGCTTTAGTCTTTCACATAATACGCTCGACGAGACGTTATACGCGATGAATAAAAGACTGATACCGCGATAGTCAGAAGAGACACACGGATCACCCTTTTCGAATACAGGACTTAGTACACTGAGACACCAATTGTCAAGCATAGGTTTCCCCCAAACCATATACTGCATATAAGTTGATGCATGTGGGCTAGCAGTCCTTCGCCACCGGCTTTAAAAAGCTCGGCGGGTAGCCCATCCACACCACCGGCTTTATTATTCTTAAGCCGGGATCTCGCCTTGGCTGGGGGCGAGGAGTGCCTTCCTCCTCATTACCATCTGATATTCTGTGGAAGAATCTGATCGGAGTAGTGTGGAAATGTGGTCTCTCCATATTCTAAGCACACACTGCCTATCGGTTACCAGATTCCCATTCACATCTTTGCAGGAGGGCAGTCCACTATTCGGCCCGTTATTCGATCTTCTTCTGTTTCGTTGCTATACGTGCAGCATCTTTTTCATCAGTTTCAATGCGGCATTCTTCTTCGTACCATGGCTTATCCTTCTTCGGTTTTTGATAGCCAAGTTCAGTTCTTGCAGCGGTTTCCAAAGAATGGAAGATGTGCTTCCATTGCTCTTCTGGGTCCTCAAGAGGGGGAGTATTCTCCTCTAGCAGGAGAGTGAGCTTCCCCCGATAGGCCTTTGATATCTCCGGTATTTGGAGCATGTCGATGTCTAGCTTTGTCCGTGTTCGGCTTCTTACGTTTTTCGCCCTGCTACACTGGCGGTAATAATTCGTCCATATTTCGCAGTCATAATTTTTTTCCCGAAAGTTTGAACCTAGTACGGGTATTAATGTTGTAATTAAGACTTGCAGCTGAAAATGTATTCATCCTACACGAAGAGTATTCATAGTAACTTGTAATATCATAAACCCGGTTGTAAAATATTGTTCAGACTATGATGGTATACTATCGTAGAAATTGTCAATAGCTGTGCATTTTTCTGACACTAATTATGACCGAAACAAGAAAACCATATCTAATTACTTAATTGCTTTCAACAAGAGTAAGTTCATGTAGCCGACCTGATGAACAATAATCGGAAATAATTTTTATTGTAATAATAATAATTTTTCGATTCAATTAAAAAAATTCAAACAAAATCTTAATTGAAAATACTTTGATAAAAAAAAAACAACGAAACAACGTGCTCAAATGGACGCCGTGAGCTTGCACCATTAGACTTCTTTCTCAGGCGCTATATGGAAGTCTGGTCAATGTCATTAAGCCTGAGATGATTCCATCGCTGAAAAAAGAAATCATTCGCGTTATAACTGATATACAGCCGGAGCTGTGCCAAAAGGTCATGGAAAATTTTGATACGCGCATCCTGTATTGCCAGAGAGTCCTGGTAGGCATTTAACGTCAATGGCGTTTCATACGAAAAACGTACGTTAACATGATGAAATACAAAAAATTATTTCGATAAATTGCGGTGTGATTTCTTTGTAAAAAAAACCATCTGCATTAATATTGATTCACCCTACACAGAAAAAAATATTGGCCTGTAAATTTCAATTAAAAATATAATTGCATTTTTTCAAAAAATTCAATTAAAAATTAATTGAATCAATTAAATTTTTAATCATATTTGCAATTTATTTTTGAGTTTACAACAGAACTTGGAGTTGGCAAGGCGCAAATCTACGGCGCTAAAAATGTTTAATTTTTGAGTCGAATTTTTGCTGTAAATCTTTCTAAATTAATATAAATATGCATGATGCGTTCTTAATAAACCTTAATATAAACAATTTTTGTAAACAAAAATTGTTGTGATAAAGTATTTTACAGAAAGTTGAATCTTCGATTTTAAACACTGTTGTTATTTGTAATTCGTTTATTGTTAATTGAAAGATTTTATTTTGTGAACGTAAAGAATAATAGTGTTAAATTGTCTTGTTTCGTGGTTAAAACTGAATTTTTTCTAGTTTAATTTGCAAGTGTTTTTGAATAAATTTTATTGGAAATGAGTGCTTGCGTTGAGCGTTTTGTTTGCAATGGAAAATGTGGCTGTCCCCAAACATTTTTTATGCACTTGAAAAGACACAATTTCCAGCCTTATGCCACATACAATTGTTTACAAGAAAATTGTTTTAAACAATTGCATGCAAAAAGAATCTTTAAGACTCACCTTCTTTAACATTTTGAATGTGCAAAAGAAGAGTGCCCTAAATTGGATAAAAGCAATACATTTCTCCCACAAAGCTGTGAATATGCAGAAGAGATGGAATGCGACAATGGCGCATTTGCTTTGTTGCTGCGGAAGGAGCAAATAAATTGAATGTTTCTCCAGAACCACCAGAGCGGTCCACTCTTTCATTTATAAAACAAAATAAAAATAAATTATTGTTGAATTACATTCCCTCAATAACTCTTCTCGCTTAAGAAAACCGGACATTAGTTCCGATTATGAATCCAAATTCTAAAAAATTTAATTTTTTATAGATATAAGTTCATGTGTATCTGAGAAACCTTGACTAAAATCGTTTTAAATATAGAACATTTTAGTTTTTTTTGCGTCGTCGCAGGGGGTGGGGCTTTCATGCTGAAAAAGCAATAACGGTTTTAATTGATTCAATTCAAAATTTAATCAAAAATCGCGAAAAAAATCAATAATTTTTTTAATTACCTTGATTACATACTTAATCAATATTTTCCAAAAAAATCAATAAATGTTTTAATCAAATTTACAAATTTTTTAATTCAAGTTTTTTTTTACAAATTTACAAATACCTTTAATTAATATTAGCATTTTCGTGTTTACACCAAAATCAATTAAAAAATTAATGAAATAAACAATTTTTTTAATTGAAATTGATTTTTACTTTTTTCCAACAAACTATGAAAATACTATTCCAATCTAAACTAAGTATTATATGATGATTCAAAAAGACCGCATCTTTTCTTTTATAAATAAAACACACAAAATATTGTCGAAGTTATTTTTTGTTTTAATTTGTCCTCTGCCTATTTTTGCAACACTATTGATCTGTTTAACTATTGCTATCGATCTTAATTTCACAACCTCTCATCATAACTGAACTTAGCCCGCCTGCTCCTATTCAAGTAAGACAAATTTTGGACAATTCTTGGAGTAAAACCTGTCACTGAAAAACTAAGAAGTTCGGAAATCATTATGATGAATTTCTGTAGGTGTCAAATATGGCCTATTTAAACTAAGGAGACATTTGTTTCGATTTCTTACTCACCAACATTAATTATGGTAATCAATTTTATGACAATATCCGTTTACCTGAAACAAGACAAAGAAAAAGTTAGGAGTCAGTATATTTTGAACACAAATGTTTTTTATAATATTATAAAATACTCGTAAATATTGTTTATTTGCCTATAAATATTTATTTAAAATAAATCTATCTATTGTATTCATTTGAGGCCCATATGCTGTCTAATAAAAGGTAAATGCAGTACCGCCCCATTTTCACCAAATTGCCAAGGTTTAAAAATTTGTACACGCAAAGAAAAAACTCGTTCCTCCAAAACGAAATCTCAGATAGCTGAAGTTCGTTTGGGGACTGTAGTTGGGAGAATCGGAAAACGGTTCTGCCAACTGTTGTTTCGGTTACAGCAACCGAATTCTTGTTACTCCAAAATAAAAACAAACGTTTGCGAGAACTGAAAAACGTTAGCAGTAAACGAGTTATGAGAAAAATTAAATTTATGAACGCTCATCTAAAGACGCAACTGAACTCATCCCATGGGTCGAAAGGGTCATCATCCAGCTGCAGTCTTGGTTAGGTAGGGTGCCTCTTATTAAGGTGTAACTGTCTTGAATTTCTGTGAACAAGGGGTCAAAACATCGGGAAAGTTTACCATCAAACCGTTTTGGTAGCAGTTGCGAAGCCGCTGAACAATTCCCTGTTCCAAAATTTATCCCAGGATCTCAAGTACAAGAGGCGCGCACACTACCCATTGCACCACCGACGGCCACAACGGTAACAATCTCACCGAACCATATAGTACGAAGCGCGGCCTCAGGCAGGGTGACACCCTATCATTCGATCTCTTCAACATATTAATTGAGATCATATTGAGAAAGCTGCCGTCAACACGAATAAAACTATCAGCAGCAAAAATCACATGCCGCTCGCATATATTGATGATTTAGACATAATTGGATGAAATCTGTGAGAAGTTACTGCAGTATTTTCAAGAAAAGTGGGTTTGACAGTAAATAGGGTGAGGACAAAATTTATTGGATGAATTGGGTGAAAGTTGATAACTATTGTAATTTCATGTTAGTGGGCGAATTAGAATTGAACGAAGAAATAACGTCAGCCTAGAATTGTGCTTACAAATAGGTGTCATTTGGGAATAAGCCAGCACTTCAGAGATAAAACCCTCTCTCTAGAAATAAAGGTCCATCTCCGTCAGACTCGCATACAACCTAACTTGCTTTAGGTTCAGAATCCTGGGTCATATCACTGGGAGTCGATGACGACAACTGCAATTAGTTACAATGTTAACAAGACGGTCACTGGCCTAGAAAGCTAAGGCGCTGATGAGAAGATCGTCCGCCAACGTGAGTTCAAATCCTGGTGCCGACTGTTTACATTTTTTCTAGTTGCAGAAACAAACCCCTGGTCTGTGTAGCTCATAAGGAATAGAAAAGTATTCTTCTAAGAAATACCTTCAGGTCGAATCATATACAATAAAAGTCACTGGGAGTCTTCGAGAGAAAAATACTAGAAAAAATGGATTTAATACAAAACGGCGACTATCGACGACGGATGAACAACGAGCTGTATAATCTGTATCCCGACATCGAGGTCAGTAGAATAGACCAGAATTAACCAGTATGAAAGGTATTCGAATACGTACTCGAAGGACATTGAAAAATACTACGACCAAGACTTCGCTGGAAACACCAGGATGAATATTGGCTGCTAGTGCCTGGTGTTAACAACTGGAGGAGAAAAGTTAAAGATCGAGCCGATTGGAGAAACATGTTGTTCTCATATTTTGATCCCTTTGGATTGTTTGAGGCTACCTAATTAAGTAGGTAATAGTATCGAGCTAAGAGAAGACTATGTTGACAAATAGAATGTTATTTTGCTTCTCGTAGAGGTGTCCATGAGTATATTTTTGACCGTTTTAAGTTTTTGCTATAAGTACACTAACAGCCTGTTTCTCTATCTCGAATGAAAGCTTTCGTTCGTGTTCAAGACGAAAGAAAGTTGATTTGGGTTCCACAATTTTGTCGTAACAAGTCGAATGAAAACATAAAATTTGTCAAAACTTTTCAGTACAAATTTTGATTTTTCTATTTAGAATGTGCTGTCATTTGGGAACAGACATGAAGTGGGACAAATGAAAATTTCGACTTATAGGCATCCAATTTGAGTCAAATGTGAGTGACTGATTTTCGTTTGCTTAGCTTTTCGTTCGAGATAGAGAAACAGGCTGTAAAAAATCCTTGTTTTGGGAGTTGAGTGAGATTTGGCAACAGTGATCATATCGTTATACTTGGTCGTTACTTTTGTCTTACAACGTTTTCTTTTCTGACAAAAAAGGGCAACATTTTTGCTGTCCTTTGTTCTAAAAATATGTTTTCCTGTTGCATTTTAGAAAACAGAACAGTATTTTTGAGTTCGGAACAAGAAAAGGGTATATTTTTGGTAATATTTCTCTACGACAGGACAACACTCTTTTCAGATAATAAAACACCATTAAATACAATAAAATGTTGCTCGATTCATTTTGCAGAAATTTCTCCTGAACAACTTTGTACTACACTGGCGGAAAAACTTCGTCGATATTTAGCAGGAATTTTTGTTAGAGTTTCGTGTTAATTACACTGTGGAAGTCGAAAAACGAGATAGGGCGGGAGAGGCCGGTTCTGCCCTAACTCGGGTACGAGGAATCGAATCATTAGTATTTTGTGTTACAATTTCGGTTTCAGACAAAATATATGTAGGTTTGCCAGGCTTACTGTTTTCAACAGTACGAACACTTTTTTTTCGTTATACTGTCTTCTTCACAACTCATAAAAAAGTAGGCGAAAGTACTTTTTTTTTATCAATTGTACATTTTTGTAGTTTTTTATGATTTTCTGTGGTTTAAAACCCAATTAAACAAAGTGCTTTTAGCCAAAAATATTTTTCAGTGTAGGAAAAAGTAAAATAAAGTGAAATTGATTATTAAGTGGAATTCGATATTGAAAATGGACATGAGTAAATAAATATTGTTATATATAGAAAATGGTTCTCTCTTATTTGGCGAAAGAGTCTGATTAGTAATAGTTTAATAGTTTTCACTGATTACTGGCAATTTGTGAACGGAAAACTCAAAGAAAGTCGGGAAATTACTTTTTGTTGAAGAAGGCTGTCAAAAGTGAGTCAAATTCGAAACATGAAAAAAACTCTCTGATAGACACAAAAAAACCGTAATTGTACGATTGTACGATACCTCGTAGCCGAATTAGGGTAAAATCGTCCTCTCCGGCCTTATCTTATAAAATTGTTTAGTTAATGTATGAGAATTTATACAAGGTTAGGAATTTTCTTCTAATTGAAAACTAGTTGGGTTTTGTTGGAATAATAGACAATTCTGCTAAGCACACTCACTGGCATGCCAAGTTTCGAACTCCATGCCAAGATCATCATCAGGTGCATAACTATTGTGCCTGAATTGCTAACATCGGTTGATCATCAATTGTATAAATGCAAATTGAACCGTGGAATTTACATATGCGAAGTATCAACGGACACTTAAAGGTAAATAATTCCAACACAAGAACAGATGGTTTTTGGATGTGTTAACATCTATAGGAACAGGTAGCGCAATCTATCAAAGTGAACACATGCAAACAACACACAGTTCCATACGTGGTTGTTGTACAACAATAGTCTCTGCCTGAAAATAAGTATGATGATACTGATGTAGCGGCAGCGAACAAACAAGCAGTTCGTCGTTGCCAAAGAGTATTGAATAGTATAGAGAACCCATGGAACGAATTGTATGACTCGAAAGCACTAGCGACATCTGGCGAATGATTCAAAACGTATTACTTTCTTTTTGTCTTAACTTGGTCCATTCATAATTTTGTCGTGAAACATTGATGCCTTTTTAAACATTTATGTTTTTGTATTGGTTTATGTAATAACATTGTCAACATGGTGCATTTATTTTGAAATATTTTATAAAGAGAATAAGACTCGTTTCTGCTCTTTTATTCACACTCTCTACATGAGAGCGGAAAAGAGTGCAATAAGTTCTTTATACTATTCAGTACTTTTTATCGTCGCTCTGTTTATGACCAAACAAAAGCAATTATTTCAGTGAGCTAAATATTGCTTTATTTATTTTAACAACATTATATCTAATGTTAAAGCAGATGTAAGAAAACAGAAAGTGTACCGTGTAATAAAAAGGTGTTAACACGTCGTCCTTGAGTTCGAACACTCATTGATTTTTTCAACCATGTTCTCTTTTCCTCTGGCAATCTCACATTGTTGCAGTGCTTTGAGGTGAGTTTTTACTATACCACGGAGTTGAATTTTGTTGTGGTATAGATTTTTGATGACCGGGGTAGTGTCAGTTATGTTTTTGAATTTGAATTTTATGACAGATTTCGTTGGTTTTTAATTAATGTATGAGAATTCATACAAGCTTTCAAGGTTAGGTACATTTTTCCAATTGAAATTTTTTGTCAAAAACTATCACAGTGTTATTGAATTTAGTACAGGCTTTTAGAATGACTGCTTACCTGTTATAAAATTAGATTTCCACTGAGAAAACATTAGTTTAAATATTGTTTGTTAATAAAAAAATAAAAATGGTTTCCATTACATCCTATAAAGGGATTGGGGAGAGCTTCTCACAACCAGTGACCTGTGCGCGTTCTAGTTGTACACTCACTGATTGGGGCCGTCAGATTTACATCGGTTCCAACCGGTTTTATTGAAATGCTTTTTTAAAGCTAAATACTCGATAGTGTTGCCGACAGTAATCGAGATGACCGCAGTGTAAGGAAACCAGAGGTGGTCTCAGCAGGGATCGATGCAGCGTACTCATGTATAAGAGCCGCGCATACTAGAATTGCACCACTGACGGCCAGGAATACTTACTTACTTATCCGGTCTCGAACAATCCCGAGGGGTCAGGGACCTTATAAAACGAAGATAACATATTTTGCCAACCAGCTCGGTCTTTTGCTTTACCTCTACAATACCTAGTGTATGTAGGGATTCGTCAACCTGATCCCTCCAGCGGAGTCTTGCTCTTCCTATTTTTCGTGTTCCTTCGAGTTCGGTTTCGAAAACCCATCGTGCTGGTTCGTCTTCATCCATTCTACTGACATGGCCCAGCCAGCGCAATCGCGTTATTTTGATCCGCTTAACTATGTCAATGTCATTATAAAGCTCATACAGCTCGTGGGTCATGGGTCGCCGATACTCGCCGTTATGCACTAAATTTTTCAGAGTATTTTTCTCTCGAAGACTCCTACAGATGTTTCGTCTGCTTGCGATAAGACCCAGGATTCCGCGCCATATAGAAAGACAGGTTGTATGAGAGTCTGGTATAGTTGGACTTTTGTTAGTCGAGAGAGGGAGTTACCTTTGAAGTGCTTGCTTAGCTCAAAATAACATCTATTCGCAAGCACAATTCTCCGCTTGATCTCAAGGATGCCGTTATTGTTTTTGTTTACAGCAGATTCGAGGTATATAAATTCGTCCACCACCTCGAAATTATATCGGTTATCAACGTTCACGCATTGGTCTAATCGCGTGGAGGTCCTGTTGAAACTACTAATTTTGTCTTGTTCTCATTTACTGTCAGACCCACGTTTGCTGACTCCTTCTCAATTCTCAAAAACACCGCAGTAACTTCTCTAACTGTGCGTCCAATGATATCTATATCATCAGCATACGCGAGCAGCATGTGACTTTTGCTGCTGATGGTTTTATTCATATTGACAGCAGCTTTTCTTATAATGATCTCAATTAAGATGTTAAAGAGATCGCATGATAGGGTGTCGCCTTACCTGAGGACTCGCTTAGTTTCGGAAGGTTCGGTAAGATCCTTACCAACTTTCACTGCGGATTTGGTGTTCGTCAAGGCCATTCTTCAAACTCGTATGGGTTTTGCAGGAATACCAAGCTCAGATGCTGCTTCGTATAGACGGCCAAGAATGAAGAATGAATGAACGGTAATTTAATTAAAAAAATGTTACAGTTTAGCTGGATTATTTTAGTACAATTAAATGTCAATTTTTCTATTTTTAACCACTGTGCAGCATTTACATTTCTACCATTTTGCCATGAAAATATACAAATATTTGGTATAAATGTCAATGTTAAAATGAACATGATTTTGAATGGATTTTCGTGTGTTAAACTCATACATGAACTATTTGTCTGACTGGGGACCATATAGATTCTCTTAAGTATACATTATACATTTATACATTGTTATGAATACACATACATATATGTGGATGTGTGTGTGTAGGAATGTGTGTGTGTGCGTGTGGTATAATATGTATTTATGCAAATATTTAACAAGTGTTTAAAAAAATAAATAACAATCGAATATTAATGAGGTGCGAGAACATTAAACAATACAATTCAATCTCTCATAACCGCAAAAGTGTTCCACATTATATTTATTGAAGAATATTACGTTAATTTATAGTATTTTGGGATCAGTAAAAGGCCACTAAAACTTAATTTGTGGCAACCATACATAATTATTCTCAATTAATAATAACCATATTAGTCTTTCCTGTGTTATATGATATTAATTGAAATCCCGATAGACATTTTGTGATAACTCGTAATATTTAACATTTGAGTGCAGCATTTAGGCTGGTTTATCCTCCTGAGATGTGAATCGAATTAAATACGAATGTTACTTAAAGTTGGGTTGAGATGAACTTGTGGAATTGGGTTTGAATAGATTCTTCACATCCACATAGTAAGAGCTAGAAGGGTACGTGTACGGTGACTCGGTGAGTTGGAGTATTAAATGTAAATTTATTAAGATGCGAATAAAGAATTTTGAAAAAAGTACATTGAAGACCGTATTAGAAGTTATTGGGAATTTCTAACAAATATAGTTAATTTTTCAATTTATTATTCAACCTCAAGGCCATTCTACATCTGTATTAATACAGATATTGTTTTGAAAAAGAAGTTTTGCAAACTGCTATTGATGCTATTGAAAAATCCATCAAACTAATTGAAAACGAAAACCCATTATAAAGGGTGTCTCAGTAAAAATTCACTTTATCATTTTAAAATACAGACACGTATTTTTTGAGACAGTTCTGATTTTTTTATTGGATGGTAAAGAAGACAAGTTCCGATTAAGTACACGGTGGAAAATCTGTCTTTTTTTGTTGTTTGGATGCAAATATAAAGTGTGTTTGAAGCTTGTCGCAAATGTAATATACTTGTGTCCAAACATATTGTGTTTGCTATAAAATATTACGTGTTTGAGACACAATGATTAATTTGTTAGAATATATGTGATCTGCTCCACGAAAAGGGACCTCTGCGCCGAAAAATTTTTACTTTTTGAGTGATTCTTATAGGAAAATGCCGCAACCCGCAAGTTTCTATGTCTTTTAGTTTTTTTTACAAATCACCTGTAAAGATGAACATAATTAATGAAAAAATTGAAAAATGTGATATAAACAGATAATATATATAATATTTGAAATTTAAAAAAAGTTCAATATCAAAGGTACAATATTATAAAAATATCAAAATTTTACCCTTTTTACCTAACACGCTTTTTTGGTGGTTCTTCTGTATTTTGCTGCTTTTCTTAAACGCGTTTTTCTCAATAACTTCTTTTCGGCGCAGAGGTCCCTTTTCGTGGAGCAAGTCACATATGTGTTTGTGACCCACATATATTTATGTTTGTGATACAAATACAGCTATTTTTGTTGCACTGTCTATGCTCTCTCGAGAGCAAGAGAATAAAAGAGGGACAACGAGAGAGTCTGTCTTGCAAGTGTGTATCTGTATTTTTGCATTATTATTTCAGTCAATGAGTCATAAATATTCCTGAATGTTCGAGCAAATTGCAGATGAAGTCACTGTTTCTAGTTTTGGCTGTTGTATCGCGTTTTAGTTTCTGTATTCAGACTTCAATCGAACAGAGGATATCAAAAGCACTTTATCAGTGAAAAAAGAATAAACGAAGGCTCGGACGCTTAAATTACTTTGGGTTTTGTGTATGTGTGTCGTATATATGGATGTGTGCTACCAAAGTAAGAAACGATTTTGAGGAAACGATTTTTGTCTGTCCGAGCCTTTACCGAGAAAATCGGAACGGCGGACCATTTGTGAAATAAACGCTTCGCTTGTATGAACTAGATTTGTATATAAATATATTCTTTGTGTACCAACGCATAGCTGAAGCCTTCCGAAAACAAAAACGTTAGAGACAACAAAGAAAGGAGAAGCAAAAGACCAGCAGATTCTCATTTCATGAAACAACAAATAATATAAATGTGGATTTATATTGATAAAATTAATTATAATACATAATACATACATATACTCGTATATTGAAATCAAAGGATGTTTCGTTTGGAAATATTATAATGTTTGGGGGGAAATACGCATGTTTCCACATAAAAGCATACATGTTTCCCAATAAGCATGATGCTGTTTACATTTAAACACAAGTCAGTTTGGGACTTGCAAACATATTAATGTTTAAAGTGAGTTACAAACATATACATGGTTCCTGCAGAATATGTTTGGGAGAATATGTAAGAGAGGCCTTTAGTTTTCAGGTTTCAAATGACCCCCACGGCTGTGCGACAGGCCATTATTCTTTTCTTGAAATTTCCCATAACTTTTTCACAGTGATGTGGCTGTATCTCACCGATGACGCGTTGAATCTCGGATTTGAACTCAGGAATTTTTTCTGGTTTATTCACATAAACCCGAGATTTCACAAAACCCCAAACAAAAAAATCACACGGCGTTAAATCGCATGAACTTGATGACCAATTGACATCAGAACTGCTTGAGATAATTGTTCTGGAAATCGTGGCTGCAATAAATCGATGGTTTGATGCGCGGTGTGGCAGGTGGCGTCGTCTTGCTGAAACCACATGTTGCCTAGTTTCATGCCGTCCATTTGAGGCTACAAGAACTCCGTTATCTTGTTTATGTAACGAATGCCGTTCACAGACACTGCAATTTCGGACTCATCTTCAACAAATTAAGGCCAATCACGCCACCTGACCAAAATTTGCACCAAACAGTTGCTCGTTGTGGGTGCATTTGTTTGTCATGGATTGCGTGGGGATTTTCTGAAACCCAAATTCGAGAATTTTGTGTATTCACGAAGCCTTTCCGTTGGAAATGCGCTTCATCGGAGAAGATGTTTTTTTTATGAAAAATTGGCATTGACTTCACTTTGCTCCAGTACCCATTGAACGAATTGCCGGCACTTTCCACGCTCTGCTGCCTTGAGGTCCTGAGTAAGCTGAATTTTGTGATGACTCATGGATTACGTGTGGATTGCTGTCTGACCAATAACGCATATTTTGCTTATTGACGAAGCCATTCAGCCAGAAATGAGCCTCATCGCTGAAGATGATTTAATTGGACGTAGCGCTCTTAAAGTTGAGGCAACTGACTCCAAATTTCGGTGGTAAATTTTAATAATTTGGACTCGTTGTTGGCTCGTATATCTTTCCATGATGAAATGGCAAACCTTACTGAAGAGATGTCAAAAGAGCGGGGGAAAATATGGCGTCGTTTGCTGTCCATATCGATTTACTATTGTAGCGTCTCTGTTTAAAAACTCTTTACATGTTTTGAGTGACGGTAACAAGTTATTGGATCAATTGTGGATGGAGTTTAAATCCTATAATGACTTCATATATTCCTCCAATTAGCTTGGATAATGTTTATTCTGGACATATTCGAAATATTCTTCAGTCATCGAAGAATTTGAAATATGACGACAAACTTTGTATTGTTGGTGATTTTAGCCAATATAGAGTAGTCTGCTTGGATATTCGTAATTCTGGGAAGTTTCTTCCGCGTGACTTAAATAAATCTTTTGAAATTGATCTCATTGATTCCTTCTTCAGTATTGATGTTTATCAAGTAAATAGAACTTTCAATAAACTAGGTAGGTTACTGGATTTGGTCTTTGTGAGTTCTGATTTGAAGTTTCAAGTTACAGAATGTAAATCTGCCATATCGCCGCCTAATGTGCATCATTCTGCAATATATATCTCGAACTCGAGTTTTATCAGTTTTCAAATGGTAATTTCAGTTTGTTAAATGTGGAATATATTGTCAAATCATGTAATTTTGAGCATCTTAATTCAATGATTTTAAATGTTGACTGGTGGTCAGAGTACATGCAAAGTGATGTTGTCGCTGTTTGTTACGAGGAATTTCTCAAGCGGGTTAGGCAAATTGTTGATGAAAATGTTCCGCGCATGAGGCCACAAGTATACAAATTACCTTGGTATATTAAAGGTCTAAAGAGACTGAAAAATCTAAGGCAGTGGTTCCCAACCGGGGGTCTATGGACCCCTTAGGGGTACGTGGAGCACTCCTCGGGGGTACATTATATTATTGATAATATTTCATTGTTTTAAAATTTTGTATCAAATTTAAATTTAAATTTTTTCGAACACGGGTTTGTTTTCGCGCTAGTAGGCAGTGAAATTTTGGTTGTCATAGAAGAGAAACATACCTACTATATAACAAGAATGATAGAACTAAAGACTAACTAACATAAACAAACAAACAAAAATGCAAACGCAAATGCCAAAACGAAACAACACACATGTTCTGCAGCGAACTATGCTGCAGTTGCCAGTGAAGCGACGCTTTTAAAAATAAATACAGTCGCTGCAAGCAGTAAATTGTTGTCTGTTGTCATTTTATTTATATGAAACCATCCAAACTTAAGGAACATCTACAATCAGTCCATCCAAATAACATTAATGCCACAGAGGCTTTATTCAAAATTAAGAGAGCCCGATTCGAAGGAAGCAAAAAACTCAACAATTACGGTTTTATTCCCGAGAAAAAACCAGCTTTAGAAGCAAGTTATCGTGTGGCATTGAGAATTGCAAAAGATAAAAAACCTCATACAATCGCAGAAACTTTGATTAAACCATGTGCGATGGAAATGGCGGAAATTATGTGTGGTAAAGACGCGAAATTTAAAATATCACAAATCCCACTATCCAATAACACTATTCACGACCGAATTAAAGATATGTCAGAAGATGTCTTAGAGCAGATTGTCGAGCAAATACAAGAAAGTCCGGAAAAAATTCGTTTGCAATTGGATGAATCCACTGATGTTTCTAACTGTGCTCAACTTCTTGTTTTTGTGAAATATGTGTATAAAAACGAGATCAAAGAAGATGTTCTTTTTTGTGAACCTCTGACAGAAACTACAAAGGCTGTGGATATTATGTCAATTATGAATAATTTTTTTGTTGCCAATGGGCTTACTTGGAAAAATGTGGGAGCTATTTGTACTGATGGTGCTCCAGCTATGCTCGGGAAAAATTCTGGATTTATTGCTCTTGTGAAACAGATAAACCCAAATGTTTTTTCTAGTCATTGCGTTCTTCATCGTCATGCTTTGGCATCAAAGACTCTTCCTTCTTATTTCAAAGACGTCTTGGATATTGTCGTAAAAACCGTAAACTTTATCAGTTCAAGGGCATTAAATCACCGCATATTTAAAGTGTTGTGTGAAGAAGTTGGGTACACACATACCACACTTCTTTTGCATACAGAAGTATGTTGGTTATCGAGAGGAAAAGTTTTTAGCCGGGTTTTTGAACTAAGATCTCAAATTGAGACATTTTTACGTGACAAAGAATGGACTCTTTTGCTGCACTTTACAGATACCAGCTTTGTGCTCTCTTTAGCTTACCTTGCCGATATATTTAGCCATCTAAACTCCTTAAATATATCACTCCAAGGTAGAGGTATGAATATATTAGATGCCGAGGAGAAAACTACATCATTTCTAGAAAAATTGGCTCTCTATGGCAGAAGAGTTAAAAGTGAAAATTATGCCAATTTTTCGCTTTTTGATGAAATAGTTTCCTTGCAAGTTAAACGTGAAATTGATGTCAAGGTTGTGGACTGTATTAAAATGCATCTGGAAAATCTTCAAGTTACTTTTGATGGAATTATTCCTCCCACATTTGCAGTAGATAAGTGGATAAGAAACCCTTTCACCGTTTCATTGGATGAAATTAGTGATGCTGATGACGCAAAAGATGAGCTCATTGAACTGCGTAATAACAAAAAATTAAGCAGTGACTTTGAAACAATGACGTTGGATGTATTCTGGTGTAAACAAAGCGAGTCATTTCCTGTGTTGGTCAAACGGGCGTTGCAAGCTCTTATTCCGTTTGTCACTACTTACCTTTGTGAATCTGGATTTTCAGTGCTTGTGTCCATAAAAACAAAATTAAGGAACAAACTAAAGGCTGAACATGACATGCAGTTGGCTCTTTCAAACACTCTACCACGAATACAACAATTGGTTGCCGGTAAACAGCAACAACGATCCCACTAAATTTAATTTTTTATTTGTAATTTTTAATTAATTACTTTTGAATATAATGTGAATAAATATTTTTTCTTTATATAATATTGTTTTTTACTGCATATAAGTAAAAAAAAAAAATTAGGGGTACGTAAGATTTCAAATTGTTACCAAAGGGTACGATTACCACAAAAGGTTGGGAACCATTGATCTAAGAAATAAATATCATAATAATTTTTTGATTTCTACCAGTAGTTCTGATGAAAATATGTTTTGCATTACATGAGGGAATTTAATTTTCTAAATAAATTTGTTTACTATCAATATATCATGAGTTTTAGTGGGTCTCTAAAATCAAACCCAAAAAGGTTTTTCTCTTCTATTAAATCTAAGAGAAATTCTTCCAGTATTCCATCGTGTGTTACGTACAATAACTTGGTTTCTAATTCTGTTCAAGATTCAGTTAATCTGTTTAAGGAATATTTTCAGTCAAATTTCATTTTACTTCTTTTAATATGCTTGATTTCAATAATATCACGTTCTTTGAGCGTTCGTGATGAGGATGGAATATCTGGTATTTCAAAGCTTGGCAATTCTGTGAAATGTGATAATGATGGGATTTCTGCTTTCTTCCTCAAGCAGTGTACTGAGGCGCTTATTCGACCACTCCGTATATTGTTTTCAAAGACTCTTTCTTCCGGTTATTGTATTCAAAAATGGAAATTTGCTTCTGTCATTCCTGTTTTTAAATCTTTAAATCTTGTAACTAACTATAGACCTACCTCTAAGTTACCTAAAGTGGCTAACATTTTGGAGCACATTGTGTATGATTCAATATTTTTTCATTTAAAAGGTTTTCTAAGTCCTGATCAGCATGGTTTCATTGCCGGCCGTTACACAACTACTAATTTAGCTGTTTTTCAAAATGTTTGTATATGTATGTAACTTTGAGAAAGGTGTTCAAATCGATACAATATATACAGATTTCTCGAAGGCATTTGACCGAGTTCATCATGGTATATTGATTGCTAAATTAGAAAAGTTCGGGTTTCACTCTGCAATCTTGAATTGGTTTCGCTCGTATTTGTCGTGTAGGCAGTGTTCTGTTTATATTGATGGATATTAATCTGACATTTACATACCAACCTCTGGTATTCCTCAAGGTAGTATACTTGGACCCTTTTTGTTTAATTTATGTTTCCTAAATTCTCAACACACTTTGTATGCCGATGATCTTAAGATTTTCAAGGCTATTTATTCCATGAATGATGTAATATTGTTGCAGGACGCTATTAATAGGGCCGTTATTTGGTCCCAAGTCAATGCCTTGGCTTTTAACATTAAAAAGTGTTTTCATATGAGTTCATCGTTGTCGGAGTGTGATTAATTATTCTTATAAACTAATGAATTGTGACCTTGAAAGAGTTCATGAGTACTTCGATTTGGGTGTTGTATTTGAGGAGAAGTTGACGTTTATTGGTCACTTACACTATTTAGTGCCAAAAGCGTTTTCTTTATTATACTTCATTCGTAGAAATATTGCTAACTTTTCTGACCCAGACACTAAAAAAGTTCTATTTACTTCTTTTGTTCGTTCCAAATTAGAATATGCGTCTTTCATTTGGTGTCCGACTGCTACCACTCATATTTCTCGTATTGAGAAGGTACAAAAATCTTTTTTGAAATTCGCCTTGCGGTCTTTAAATTTCACCAATCCAATTCCTTCGTATGAAAGTCGTTGTTTGTTGATTTCTTTGCCATCTTTAGAGTCAAGAAGGATTATAAGCTCTATCATGTTTCTGCATGGCATTGCTTCCGGTTCTACTGATATTACTGTCATATATTCGGTTTAATGCTCCATCTCGTACCTTGCGTCGTTTTGACACTTTTAACGTTAATATGCATTTAACTAACAACGCATCGAATGAACCTTTAATTAGACCCATGAGACATTATAATTTCATTTGTAACAATATTGATCTTTGTTTTCTTACTGTTAAATTTAAGAAGTTATTATATGATCTGATTGTATAAAATTGTTATGCTCGTCTGTAAGGTTTTTTTTCCCACAGACTATAGTAAATGAAAATGATATGAAAATTAAGATCGGAAGTGTTCTCTGCGATTTATCGTTTAGCTGGGAGACCACCCAGCTTTTATATGTGAGGTACCAGAATGGGCGTGGCAACGTCGTGAATTGTCTCCAGTTCTGTAGATATTTACTAATAACGCCATAATGTCTGATTTAAAGCTAATCATTTAAAGCACAACAAATTTTTTAGAAGAAACGTGATTTTGAACTAAATTTTTTGATTTGTATGGGAGATACCAGAAGGGGCGGGTTAAAAAAAGTCCGCTTTTAATACCAAATAATAATAATCACTGACAAAATTTCGGCACGATCGGTAAAGATTTACGGTAATTGTCGTGTAGACCAACAAGCCTCTCAGCCACCCAGTCTGTCAGTATGCCTGTGATGCCGGTGCCACATTAGACACGACATTAAATTCATCTTCGTTTTGTCGGTATTGAAGATTTGTGTTTGCACTGACTTTAAATGGTTGTACGACCCAGCATTCTCAACAAAACGATATCGGTTGGAAGGTAATTGTCATACATAATACGGCCCCTGGTATTCATATTACTCATCCGTTATGATATACACAGTATTTGTATAATGAATTATATTACTCATACGCACAGGTATTCTTCTATCTTTATTTCGCAGCAGTAATAAATCTCTGATGAACATTAGGGTGTCCCATCAATAACAAATTTTTTAGCTCACGCTTTATTTGAAAGCTTATTGGACAAAGTATTTTTGAGATTTTTTCAGATTTTTCGGAACAGGCTTAGAGGACGTAGAAGTCGAATTTCTCCAAAAATCGCGTATTCCTGACGCTTTTTGCATTTTACTTAAAACTCGGTCAATAACCACTATTTTCTTAGTTTGAAAGCAAACCGTCCAAATTTTTATTGTATCTACATACAGCACCAGTTCTGGCAATAATTTAGCTCAATAAGTTTTGGATAACTGTTGTAAATATCGCTTTATAACTTTTTAAATTTGTATGTAAATTTACAAATCTAATGATGCACTTAATTTCTAAAGCAAATCCGATGCAAAAATGGCAAAAACAGTTTATAATATTATTATTTCCATACAATGGAACTTTAAAATGGAATAACTCTGGCACAGTAACTGCATATTGAAATTTCCGTCCGTCTTTCAAAGTCCATCATTAGGTTTGTAAATTTTCATACAAATTAAAAAGTTATCAAGCGTTATTTACAAGAGTTATCTAAAATTTACGACAACATGTAATACATGGTACCTTATTGAGCAAAATCATTGCCAAAACTGATGGTTTATGCATATACAATAAAATTTTGGACGGTTTGCTTTAAAAATGTTGACTGACAAACTAAGTAAATCGTGGTTATTGAACGAGTTTAAAGTAAAATTCAATAAACGTACGGAATACCACATTTTGGGGAGAAATTCGAATTGTGCACCTCTAAACCTCTTCCGAAAAATCTGAAAAAATCTCAAAAATACTTTACCCTATATCATGAAAATCGAAAAAGAAAATTGTTTTGTGACACCCTAATGAGCATACACAATTCGTAGAATATGACCAAAACTTTAGCTGCAAACTTAGAATAACTTGTGTTTTAGTCATAAGTTCATCTCAGTTGATTATTTTACTAAAACCATAACAAATGGTTTGAATAAATTATATTTATTAGAACTTTATCTGCCTGTCTAAAACTCAAAAGTTTCAAAACGTCATGATTTTAAATTGCTCAAAATCACAATTTACTTTTCTATTGCCATATTGCAAAATTATTGCTAATTCAGAAATTCAAAGTTTTGTTTGCAATTTTAACAAAATTGCATACTAATATTTGTGTGATAATTTATCGCAACGATGTCGTATTATCGTTATTTTGTATGCAATATTTTATATTAGAGCGAAATCCCATTTAATGCTCATGGTAATTATGCTCTGTTTTTCTCTGTATAATGTTTTTTTCGCATCTTTGACTGAGGTTGCTAATTTCTAAATATATAAAGGCTGTCTCAAGAGATTTTACAAAACCCCAAAAGAAAGAAATCACACGGCGTTAAATCGCATGATCTTGGTGGCCAGTTTACATCAGAATTCCTTGAGATACTTCGTTCTGGAAATCGTTGCTGCAATAAATCGATTGTTTCATGTGCGATGTGGCAGGTGGCGCCGTCTAGCTGAAACCACATGTCGTTCAGATACATGCCGTGCAGTTGAGGCTCAAGAACTCCGTTCCTGTAAAGAATGCCGTTCACAGTCACTGCAGTTTCGGTCTCATCTTCAAAAAGGTCAGGTCCAAAAATGCCGCCTGACCAAAAGCCGTACCAGACAGTTGGGTGCATCTGTTTCTCATGGATTGCATGAGGATTTCATGAGCCCCAAATCCCACAATTTTGTGTATTGACGAAGCCATTGGCGTTTGACTTCATTACCGATTGAACGAATTGCCAGCGCTTTCCGTGGTCTGCTGGTTTGAGCTCCAGAGCAAGCTGAATTTTGTTCGCATGAAGCTGGAGGTCTTTTGTCAAAATCCGCTGCGTAGCGCTTCGTGAAATTTGAGGTTGTTGAGAACATTTCCGCATTGATGTTTTCGTCTTTTCGGCGATATTTCGTTGACAGCAGCAATGTTTTCCAGAGACCGTCCCGTACGTTGTAGCACAGGAGTCTTACTGCCCAAAATCGACCTAGTTTTTTCAAATTTGTTGACCACTCTATGACTGGTTGGCACACTAGGCGCACTTTTTCGTCTGAAATTTCTTCGAAGGTCGCGAGTGGTCTTAGCATAGCTTTCCAATAATTTTTTTAATAATCGGAATAATCATATGTATATTGTTGTGTCTCAAATGTGTTATATTGAATAGCAAACACAATGTGTTTAGACACAAGTATAGTATATTTGCCATAAGCTCAAAACACACGATATATCTGTGCTCACAAACCATAACAGCCTAACTCGAGTTAGGACAAAATTGAAAAAAAATTTTGAGAAGTCACCGTGCTTAAACAAGCAACTCTTTTTTTGTTACGAAGTAGGTAAAAGAATTCGTTTCCTTGTTATCTGTAACAAAGTTATCACAAAAACTCCGATTCCTGATTTCCAGTAAAGATTTCAAACTTTAAACTGCTCTCCCTGAAAATTTTTAGAATCAACTTAGGCTGTTATGACTTGTGACCACAGATATTTGCATCCAACTTAGAAAAGAAACAGATTTTTCACGGTGCAGTTCTAACATTGTTGTAGGCGTGCTCTTGAGTAGACAGTAACCTGAGATCAATGTCGGTCCTATGATAGCTATCTCTCCAAAGTTTACACAAGAAATTAAGATAGCTTAATCGGTCAGAAATTCTTAGGTCCTATATGGAATGGTTACCTGCTTTGAAAGTCAAAACAACCTTAGTTTCCCTCTATTTCAAAGGTATGTGTGTTTCCAGTATGTGGGTACCTGCCGCGACTGCCTAAACCCACAGTGCTCCAAACACTGGGTGGATACAACGCGTCTACCAACGCCCCCACATGCAAGCATGTGAGTACCAATTTAGGCACCATGTATTTGGATCCGATCTCCATGCAACTCCACATCGAGCCGAAACTCTCCCCGCGATTTGGGTACAAACCACTGCCACTACGTGTCTCCCCGAAGGGTCATACCACAGTCAGGATGGAATCCAACCCTTGCATGGGCACCTAACTCCTATGGTACCAGAATTAGGTCTCTGGTCAGACCTCGTAGCCGACACTACTACCAGTTGAACCCCAAACGTTTCGCGAACTGGTGACCCCACATTTGAAAGGTATGTATGCCTGCTCGATACCTAGATACATACAGTGTAAAGCAGTTTGAGCCAGATCACCAGTCTATTACCACTGCCTTTAGTTCCACCGGTGAACCATTGTCGCGTCGTGGCGACTTGTAAAGTTTGAAGCTCTTAATAGCCCAAATAATTCTAGAATCGGTTACAATTTCACTGACAACATCCGATGGCTGTGCTTCAACGGATTCTCCATCCGAAGTATCTACCTATAGTTCACATTCAGTAATTAGCTAAGAAAATCTTTACAAAATACCGTTCGGAACCAGTGAAAAACTGTAGCACCCAATCAGTGAGTGTACAACTATAAAGCGCATAGCTCAGTGATTGGGAGAATCGGTCATAGAATGTAATGGGAAAGCATTTGTTTTTAAGACAATGATCCGAATCGATATTGGTGCCTCGAATCAAACGAACATTCACAACACGGTACAAGTGGCTTCCATGAAGTGTCTTACCTAATATTCAATTCCATGTTATCGCTGCTACGAAATCTATCTGAATCATCCCTTATTAACCTACATACAGTTTTTTTCATATTGGTAATCAGTGCATAATGTTAGAGCCTCTTCTGTCGTTTACTCTGTATGGAATCTTCCCTATTAACTGTTTACAATGCATTAACTAATTTACAAACTGTGTTTAACTATCATAACCTTTTAACTAGTGTCAGGTTCGAATGTCGTAACTGTTGCTGGCAATGGACGGAGGGTGTTTGCTGTTTGTTGCTCTTTTAGAACAATTAATTTTGTTGGTAAATAAATTACGAAAATTTCATTGGAAATGCAACACCAAAAAAGTTATACTGCTCAACTGTTACATTTTTAATGAGGTAATTTTGATGTGCAAACAACACAATGGGATGAAAAAAATAGGATACATAAATTGAAGGCTTTTAATTTTTTCTAAATTTGGATATTGAAAAACAAAACATATATGAGCGTTATTTATTAATTAATTAGAGAACGAAAATATTCACGAGTTTTGCCAATCTGTCTAAAATATTTTCATAATAATAATTGGAAAATTGTTGTGGTAAAGCTTTTTTTAATGAAGGGCATTTTAGATTATATTTAGATTATATATATATTATATTTAGATTTTATCCAATGGGAGCTATTTATTAAAGTATTTAGTATATCGTTAGCAGAAATGCAAAACCACGTAACTACAATTTTAATTTCTATTTCCAAGAGAAGAAACAATCCTCGTAAAAGGGGAGGTATTAATTTTTCAATTCAAATTTTCAAATCTTTGTTAAAGTAAAGCCTTACCTTCAGTAAGATTCGAAAATATACTGGCAATCTGAATTTTTTGTATTTTTTTACAAGTTTTTTTTCAACTCCTTTGAACAAAATGAAAATTGTAGTTACGTTCTTTTGCATTTTAGCTGACGATATTAAAGTTTCAAATATTAAAGTGCATTTGTGTCCTCTAATAAAGTGTGGGAAGTTGTCACTTGTGCTGTTGATCTGGTTCGCCATCAAAAACTATTGTAACCCAGCATTCGCATTTAAACAGGGTCCCTTTTTAAATTTTGATAGTTATAATACAACACTCTTTATTGACACTATCTAAAATTTAACACTTCACGATACGTCTGTATTGGAGTGTTCAAAACTGAAACTGTAAAACCGATTAACCGAGTTTGGTGCAATTAACCGTGTGCCGGATTTTTCAAAATCATAATTTTCGAATAAACCGAAAACTTTTTGTATAAAAACTTTTCAGAAATTGATCCGCAAACTGCGGTGATGGCATTCTATTTCTATCGAATTTATTTCGTAGATTTCTTACAGTTCGAGTTGGGGACTCGGAACTTTCGATGAATGTTTTTAGTATTTTCTACATTTTTTCAAGCGTAAAGTGATCAATTTCGTAAAATTTTTGCTCAAGATTGGGCGCTAACGACGTGTCATAACGAGCATGTGTGAAAGTGTGTTTTCAACATTTTGAGAGACCACTTTTTTCACGGCAGCGTTTTGAAATTTCGACCATCCGTAAATTTTCTTCCCAATATTTCAATTAAATTTTCAATTTACTTTTTTGGTTTGAATTTTGGCGCCACGAAATTATGCCCCACGAAAATACAGCCCAAAGTGGATATGAAATTAGGCCCCAAAAAAATATATAGAAAACAACAACAATAAATTTTATGGTTTTTTGAGGCCTAATTTCATATTTTTACTGGGGCTTATTTTCATTTTGAAATTAGACCCCAAATTTCAGTGCGAAAATAAGCCCCATTTAATTTTTGGGGCTTATTTTCATACAATTTTTGGGGCGTATTTTCACATCTTGGGACATAATTTCCTATTTGGAATTTTCGGATCTGTGTTGAATAATTTTGGGGCCTAACTTCATACAAGTTCCTTTGGACCAAACAAAACCAAACAGAATTAAAGAAATTTATATGAACGTCAAATAATAAAGTTTGATTTTTATTGGAAACAAATGAATATCTTGGACATTATAATATTTATATTTAAACATACACTTCCATAACGTCTTGCACAAAAGCACGACAGTAAGGACAATTATATCCTTCTTCTTTTCTCCCAATTGCATCCGCTTTTAGTTTCAAATCGCACTCGTCGCAAATGATTAAGTGCTTGCAAGGCAATAGTACTATATTTGGAGACTTTTCTTGACACACGGCACAAAGTCTGTCATTGTTACTCGCTGAATTTTGAACTTCATCAACATTTTCGTCATCACTGGCAAACGTTTCAATATCTTCATCCTGGTTGTGCTCTTGAGGTAAATTTGTCACTACAAATCCCATTTGATTCGTTTACGATTCTTTCAAGAAATTTCGCAACAGTTATCTTTGCCTGATCTAGCAACAATGTAGCTTCTGCGATTACAGACTCTTTGCTGCTTCTTCTTTTTCTTTTTTTTACAGATGGTCCACCCTCGCAAAGCATATTGAAGTGGCGACTTTTAAAGAATTCTTCCTTTCGTATCGCTTGTACAAATTTGAAAAAGTTTCCATTTTTTTCTATTAGTTTCCCTATTACGCCATTGTACGCCTCTACAGAGGAAGTAGTACGCGTACTTTGTTTATAAACACTAATGTAATGGTATCCAATCTGAAAAAAATAACACTTTAGTATACCAAGTAGAATCCACACAGTTGTAAAATACATACCTTTTTTAGCCATTGTTTTTCATAATACGATAAAAATGAACCAAATGTTCGTTCCCCATCCATTAATAACAATCTTGACTTTACATCCTGAAAAGCCGCGCATATTAAGGATGGAGGGAGCAAAGGTAGTGCCATTAATTTCTTATACTCCTTCATTGCTGATTTTGTAGTTCGTATGTACTGCAATAAAATACGATTCTTTGCTACATATCGCCTTAGAGCTTGGCAGTAATGAAACCTAAATGGAAAAAACCAACGATCTTTCACATTAGAAACATGTACGCGTAAAGATAATAAGTTATAACAGGAATCTAACACTCATATGCAGATACATATATAAATATGGGGTAAAACTTAAAAATTGCAACTTTGCATAGAGAACAACAAGATGATGTATTGGGGCATATTTTCCTTTTTTGGGGTGTATTTTCACACCTTCAAAAACCGATAATGCAATTAGGCCCCAATACAATTTTTGGGGTCTATTTTCGTTTTATGTTTGAGGTGTAATTTCCTGGGGTATATTTTCGTAATGCAATTAAACCCCAAAAATGGGGCCTAATTTCATATTCACTTTGGGGTGTGTTTTCGTGGGGCCTAATCTCGTGGCGCCTTGAATTTTACATGCAAAACTATCAAATATATTGGAGAGATATAATTAAAAACTATATCACAAAAAGTCGGGGAAAATATGTTTGATCAAGACTTCAAAATGCTACTGTGAAAAAATGCTCTGTCAAAATTTTGAAAATTTTATATATATTTTTTAATTATACTCATTATGACACGCCGGTTGGGGCCCATATTGACGTAAAATATAATTTTGTTTTTTTTTACCAAATACTATAAGTCCCTTTGTAAAAACAAATCCAATGAATGTTCGAACTCACGGGCGATGTGTTAACACCTTTTTGTTACACGGTACCTGTTCGATTTCTATGATCACATTAGTAAATGTTACATTGGAAAATAAACCACAGCGTTCAATCATCTGATGACGTTACATTTAAAAAATATTAATTCTTAAAATTATTTAAAGGCCAGTGCAAGCACATGTGTCATTATTTTCTTGCTTAATACTTTTTGTTTTATTCCCACAAAAAACGCAGAGAATGCAAATCATTAGACACATGTACACACATACATTGTTATGTTCGTACATACGCTACAGAAGTTCACACAATTTTCGTTGCTCTCCTGCTGTCTCATTTTTATGGACGTGTAATGACGTTATTATTCTCTTCGCTCTGAGAGTGCTTCGCACCCACACAAGACAAGTATTCGCTGCCGCTACATCAGTGTGTTTTTTCGCAGTCGTGTTTCGCAATCGAACAAATCTGTGTTCTATACAGGGGTGGGTCACCCTTATCATTTAGGGGTACAAAAAATAAATGTTGGTTAATTCTGAGACCTACCCGATATAAATGACAAAATTTTCGAATGTACGAGACTGTTTATTGCAGAAATAGTAACATCCTAATGTGCCATATGAATCCGTTACGTACTAGAGAGGGATCCGTTTCTGCGCACATTTTGTCCGAAACGGACATCCATTACGAACACCTAACGAATTCGTTTTCGTGTGAATTTCCTCTCGAAACCGCGGATGGTTTTTTGAACTTTTACGGATCCGTCTCGAACTTGTAACGAACATCATATTCGAATTCGTTTTCTGAAAATAAAATGAATTCGCGACGGATCTGTCAAATCGCAATTTCATTGATTCACTTTTTATGATTTTACGGACTCGTAACGAATTCGAGATGGATCCGGCAAATCACAATTTCGCTGATTCCCTTTTTTATGTTCTTGCGGAATCGTAACTGGTTCGAGATGGATCCGCCAAGTCGCAGTTTCACAGATTCGTTTTTTTATGTTTTTACGAACTCGTACCGGGTTCGAAACGAATTCGGGAACTCACATTTCGCTTTTTTATGATTTTACGGACTCGTTACGAGTTCGAAAAGGATCCGCATCCGTTTTTGTGCACATTGGGATTCTATCAAATGAAGTCGCACAAATTAAACACTGCAACACAGGGCAACGCTATCCGGAACAATAAAGGGAAATACATGTTTTTAAGCTTTAAGCTACTTGTATTTGGCTCATTTAAGATCTAAGTGTTAAAGTTGTAATTTCTATCACACCCATAAACTCCTAAACCGTATTTGATGGCGTTCATAAAAATCCCAACTTTGTTGTGCTAAACATTTTGCTGACGCCCTACATCGTCATGACATCAGAGAGTTGTTAAATTGAATTTATGATAAAACTCTTAATATCTTAGTCTAGTGAAAGTATTGAAAATGTTATAAAGTATTCTGTATTCCTTAGTCGTAGTCATATACGAGCTACTCAGAGGAAAATTGATCTAACTCCACAAACAAAATGCGGAGAAAATCAGAAAATAAGTTTGGAACTTCTGAGTAGTCTCATATACAAATAGATTGAGGCACAAATATACTTTATGCTTACTGCCTCATTATGATGATAATAAGTGAGGAGATTGTAAATATAGCAAGATTAAAATGTCTTAATTCTAACAGCATAAAAATCTCAACATTTTCAAAATGCGGAGTTACATCAATTGGCAACTGAATAGCTCATATATAAGAACAACAAACGATATAATTCTTTTTGGGGTTGAGTTTTTGCTGTATCGCATGAAACTGAATGGGAACTGAAAGGCGCAAATGTACAGTACAGAATACAAATGTACAGTACAGTACAGAAATATTGGTCTTGTGGACCAGTTTGCATATGTACACATTTTAAGTGCCAGTTTCTTGGCTTAACTATGATATAGATTAAATAGTAAAGCTGTGCCAAATGATCGTAAATCATAAAATAAATTTGGTAGCAGATAGCAAATACAGGACGATGGCGTTAACTGCCCCCTCCTAGCCTTAACGAAGTAAGAACAGCAATTTCCCGGCTTAAGAATATCAAAGACGATGTTGCTGATGGAGTACCAGCTGAACTGTTTAAAGCTGGCGGCTATGAGTTGGAAAGATGCATGCATCAGCCCATATGTAAAATTTGGTAAGACAAATTCATACCCGATAATAAGAAGCTCGATGAAATATGTCCTATGTATAGAAAAGGAGACCCGAGTATATGCACAAGCTGTCGTGGAATAAGGGTGTGCTACATTATCCCTAAATTTAAAATCCCCAAATCAAAAAAGCGATTATTTTCGATGTTGTTATTTTTTTTTTGGAACGAAGTTCCTTATAGCACGTTGCGAGATCTGGGCTAACTGAAAAAAAATTTAACAACTTTGTTTAACACTATTATGTTACAATCCAGTATTATCAACTATACTGGGTACTTTTGTTTTGGTTTATGTCTGGACTAACATATGTTGGGAAATTTCTTGTGCTATGGGAAGTTTTCTAGGTGGAGCCAGTAACCAATATTTTGTATATATCGTTGTTTTGAACCCAATAAAAAGTAAATTTGGAAAAGCCAAAGTGAAAGAGGTTTAAAAAAAGAATATTTTCTTAAATTAGTGCCTTTTCATAAAAAAAGTTAAATTTTTCAAAAAAAAAAGTACCTAATCATATTATAAACCCTTTCTTAAAAAAAATACTTTACTTTTTGAGAAAGCTTACAAGTCATGAACATTTTTCATTTTCATGGTTGGTTTTTGTTGGAAATAATAGACAATTCAGTTCAACACACACTCACTGGCATGACTAGTTTCGAACTCCGTGACAAGTTCATCATCAGATGCCTAACTACTGTGCCTGAATTGATACCATCTCAGTTGATCACCAATCGTATATATACAAAATCAAGTCTGCAATTCATATGTACTACAACTTTGTTTGAAGATATAAACTGGTAATTCGTTTAATATTGAATCCATATGTGTGAATATTTAAAGAATATGGTTAAACGCAGCATTTCTACATCAATTATGGAGCTCTAAATATAATTTTTGTTGCATACTCTATTTAGAAAAGTTATAATGAAATGTATAAGGTACAATTCTTTTAAAGACAGCAACCGCAATTTATTTACCGTTAGGCAAGAAATGTCAAAACATATAAAACATGTGAAATTTTTCGATTTAATCGATTAACAGTGTACTTTTCCTTAGAAATATATTAGAGGGCATTGTGAAATAGAATAATAGCTACAATATTGTCAAAGGTTGTAATGCAATATTTTAAGCTGTATAGGATTTATTGAAGTAAAGTCTGAAAAAGGGCCCTGACCCACCTCCAAAATGTTCTTCGGCCTGTAAAAAAAATTGTTACGTATAGGAGCAAAACCGAGCGGGGTTTTGTGATACCACGTCCAAGTACTTTCACATTTTATTGGTTTGCTTGAGGCCCGAGACCCACTGTTGCACAGTGTAATTTAAAAATTAATTTATCTTGCCAAACATTCTTTTTTAAATTTAAAAATTAATATTAGTTTATAAACAAATGTTTTAAACTTAATACGATTTTCATTCATGAAAGTCTCTTTAAAATTTGAATATGATCTTCGAGTTTGAACCAGTTCAATGTAAATTTGAACAAAACTTTTAAATTTTATACTAAACCATACAAAATTGGAATATTACATAATTATTTTATTTAAAATTAAAACGTAATTGTCATATTTAAATAGAGTTGTCAGATTCTGAGTTTTAAACACTAACAAGTATATGAAATGATCGCAAAACAAATTTATTGTAAGTGCTAGATGTGCAATTTAATTTAAAGCAAAAATACCGAAAAAAAACGCAGTTTCACCGATTTAAGCCAAAATTAAAAACCGAAAACCGGTTTTCCTGAAAAATTGATTTTTCGATCAAACTGGTTTCTTGAAAACTTGATTTTTCGCAAAAATCGAAAACCGGTTTCCAAAAATGACGGGTTTTTTGACACTCTAGTTCATACTAGAGATGGGCACGAGTCACGTGATTCACGTGTGAACGTGAGCGGGACCAAATTTTGCTCACGTGAGCGTGCGTGAACGTGAGTAGCGAAAAAATCTTCGTGCGTGAACGTGTGTGAGTCCAATCTTTGCGTTAGGGAGTGTGCGTGAGCACTATTTTCGCGTGAGTCACGCATATGCCCCAATGGTTGATATCATTTAATTACGATTTTCTTACTACTTTGTTGAACAAAATATTTTTGGAAGGCTTCTAATATCATTTCCCTCTAACAAAGCGTCGTTAATCACCTTCAGTATTTCAAGGAATGCAAAGGAGTTTTTATACGTTTTACAGTGGTAATAATATCAGAACTTCTAAACTGTATCTCGCATTGTTTTATAATGTACTAAGCATTTGTAGGGGAGTAGTCAGGATTCCAGAATCCGGTATATAGAGGCACCTTGTTTCAGCGTATCTTTTGTTACAGGGTGTCAGGGTGACAAAATTTCCGTGGCATGTAACTTCTTAACTTGTAGCCCGATTTAAATGATCATTGTTTTTGAGATTCTACTGAGCCGCTCAAACCAAAAACATGCAGAGTCGTGTGTCGTGTCTCTAACCATTACAAATATATTTGAAATCAAACGTTTAAAATGGAAACATTCGCACAGACTTTCTTCAGATTTTTGGTAATAACTTGGTCATTTTGAGTCAAAATTTACTTCTAATAACAGAACTACATTCGCAAAACTTCAACCAACGGTAAGATGAAAACATTTTTAAATTAAATAATCAATATTCTTCGAGCTTGAGGTCTGATTTGCTGTTGTTGTATTTATTTTCCTCGATATTTCGCTACTCCTTTGTATAGCATCATCAGGATATTTGAACAATATTTAACAACGTGATGATGTGTTAACACCTTTTTGCTACGCGGTACCTGTTCGATTGCTATGAACACATTAGTAAATGTTACATTGGAAAATAAAAAATAATAGTTTTTTTGTATACACCGGGCAATGCTGAACATCAAATGACTCGCTTTGTTTGGCCATAGCAACAACAACGAAACAACCAAACACACAACATCAAACATACTTTGTCCGAAGTAGCTGACGTATACGTGTGTCACATAGCCACATGTTTGCCATATCAACAACAACGAAACAGCCAAACACACAACATCACACATACTTTGTACGAAGTAGCTGACGTATTAGTGTGGCACCATAACGTCGACTGCGCAAGCCCATAGGCTTGCAAATGAAATTTTGCGTGGCTATGCTTTATATCTCTGTTCAACAACAGCAACAGACACATGTACATACATACATTATTATGTTAATAAATACGCTATAGACACAATTTCGTTTGCCTCACCCCTGCCACACCACTCTTTCATTGCTCTCTTGCTCACTCATTTTTGTTTAACACGTCATTATTCTCTTTCGCAGTCGCAGAAAATCTGGTTTTAGCAGCAGCATAAAATTTGGTTTTAGCAGCAGCATAAAATCTGACTTTGATAGATTTAGTCCCTATACGCCGCTATAGATGTTAACACATCAAAAAATTAAATTTTTTTTAGCAAGGGCCTTGCCAAAGAGACTAAATGTAATTAAAAAATTTGTGGGCATTTACCCTTCAGTCAGCCTTGGCTGAAAATGTATGTTTTTTGGACAAAATTTAAAATTTTTGAGTTTGGGAAAAGTTTAGCTTGTTGATTTTTATTCTTTTTTTTAAACCAAATTCTAGACCGAAATGATGTTAACTACACACAGAAATATTTTGATCGTACGCATAGTCTTGATCAGCAAGCTCAGTCTTTAAAACTCTCGAATTTTTATAATAGATTTTTTGGAAGTAAAAATCCAACAATCAAGTGAAGTAATATTAATTGCATTAAATTAAACATATATTGGGCAATAATATGTGAAAAAAATAATAATATTGCGGTATTACGTTGTGGTACACTTCAAATCGAGTTTTCGTACAATTTAAAAAAACTTTTTTTTCCAAGAATGCAGTGCTATGGAGTCGGATTCTGGCATATGTGCCTGGGTCGGTGTTTTTACGGGTTAGAGGGAGAGGGTTGAATAGGGTTAATAAACTTTACCGTCCATATATGCCTACATATATGTAATTCCAAATCAAGTAAATAGGGATTTTCGGTAAACGTTACAATATAGGTTACTTTATTAGAATTCACAACATATATTATAATTTTAGGGTTAGGGTTTTAGTTCATAAATTGGTGTTAAAATTTGATTATTTTAGTTATTCACAATGCTATTTTACTCAGCCTTTTAACTAATATTAAGTTTTAACTTTAGAATTAAGATTTTAACTTTTGCTTTAGAATTTAGTTTTAGAATTAACTTTAGAATTAATATTTTAACTTTTGCTTTACAATTTTCACTATCGTTTTAGGATTTTAACTTTAGTTTTAAGATTTTAGCTAGTTTAGTTTTAGAATGTAAAAACTTTCACAAAAATTCACTCGAACTGCTCCTTGATGTACTGCTTGAAGTTGGTTGCCGTTGGTGAGGGTAAAAATCAACAGCTGATGATGGGGTGTTGATGGTGTTAGGGTTACCATTGTTCACTGACGTGAACATTCTCCCGGCCCTGGGGAACCTGTGAAGTAAAAAGACACTTATTTTTATGTGTTCAAATGAGGGTTTAGGGTACTTCAAAGGTGAATATTATAAAACAAATACTTGTTCGGGTGAAATGGTGTGTTCAGGTTGAAATCGATCCCATGACCAACCAACCAAGGGAGGAGTCTTGGGCAATCAATGATCCTCCATCTACCCGGATCGTATTAGACCTTAGGATCGAGGTGTATAGGTCTCCACCAATCTCGATTGATACTGGAGAGTTGCCATAGAAGTCCGGGTCGGCTAAAGAAATGCGGCAAACCTTTTCCTTAATCGTGTCACTCACGGCGCTTCGGTAGGGGGGTTTGGGTAAGTCATCTACTACCAACATGTAAGCTTCATACTTGACAGCTGATGATATGTGCGCCGTCATCTCAACTTTCGCGTAGACCTGCTCGTCAAGTTTGAAAGGCGAGAGGCCACTGTCCCGTACAAGCGACACTGCTATGCGGGACATGGTGAGGCTGGGATTTAACACAGCTCTAACCAACTGTGTCTTCTTTTTCGCAACTACCTGAATCATGGCCGTCGGAACGAAGGTTTTTGCGATTGTTGAGGCTAATAGGGTTGACTGCACAGACACCTTCGACAATCGAGGAGCGGCAATTGGTGCTGATGGTAGAATAGGAGCTGGCGTCGTCGAACTCTTAGACGAAATACCACTCAAGATGCTTTGAGGTCCGTGTAGAACGGAGTGATGTTTGCCACCACATTTTTGGCATCGATTTTTGCTGGTGCACTCCCCAATTAAATGGTTGCGAGCCAAGCAATTCACGCAGTAATGCAATTTGACCGCCGTTTTGTATTTCTTCGACAAATTCATGCGCTCAAATTGTTTACAAGCGGTGAGCCGATGGTCTGCCTTGCATATACCGCATCCGAAATAACGGCGACTTGGGGAAGAATGTCGACTGGCATTGTTTCTTCTCGGTCTGTCCTCATTGGTGACGATTCTACGATCAGACCTTTGGCGATTCTTCTGGTCAGAAGCCTGACGTCCACGACGTGCCTGGCTATTGTTGTGTCTGGGTGCCATTTTCTGTGTAAATTAGAATGATTAAATTAGAAAATGGATGACTGAGTATGAGTGGGTTAGCGTAGTCTTAATATATAAAGGGTGGATCATTTTGATAAGATACACCAGTTGGGCGAGAATCTAAGGGTTTATCATGTAAATTGGTGTATCTGAATGTTAAACATTAAAGAGTTAAATAAAATGTTAACAATGATCCAATCTTTACATACTAAGCTTGGGGGGTAAGTATGTGTGTGAGTGTATTATGGGTAAGTGTAAGTGTTTTATGGATGAGTATGAAATGTTAGGGTTTAGTATACAAGTGGGTGTTAGTTAATAAGACAAGAGGGTTAAAATCATTTAGTGGGCAGAACTACGACTTTTGCTATAGGTCGAGTTAAGTTCCCCGTGGGGGTGCGTAAGTCTACGACTCTTGTACGACCATCGGAACCTGGGTAAACCTTGATCACACATCCGAGTGACCATTCATTAGGGGGTAGATTATCCTGTCTTACAACTACCACATCATTTACTTCAACTTGACGTTGTGGGTGCTTCCACTTGTATCTCTTGTGGAGCTCTTTTAGATATTCATCCTTCCATCTCCGACAGAAGTAATGGTGTTGAATCCTGAGCTTCTGCCATCTATTTGCCAGGGAAACATTTCCTTCGCTTTGATCTGGTTCAGCAGGGGTGAATAAAGCCGATCCAATTAAAAAGTGACCTGGGGTTAAAGGGTTTAAGTCTTGTGGGTTTTCACTTGACGGGCTGAGTGGTCTTGAGTTGAGACATCCTTCAATTCGAGCAAGTAGGGTAGCCAGTTCTTCAAAAGTATATCTCTGGATGTTAGACTTTTTGAGATGCGATTTGAAGCTCTTCACTCCAGCTTCCCATAAACCTCCCATGTGAGGAGCTCCTGGCGGAATAAAATGCCACGTCAAGTTCTGGAAACTATTATTAGACACGACAGAACCTCTCAGGGTTTTCATAAATTCTTGACGCTCTTTCTTCAGCAACTGACTTGCTCCAATGAAGTTCTTACCGTTGTCTGAATAAATAGCGGCAGGGCATCCCCGTCTCGAAAAAAATCGGGCAAATGCCGCCATAAACGCTTGTGTAGAGAGGTCTGAAGTAGGTTCCAAGTGAATTGCCTTTGTTGCAAAGCAAACAAAGACGCATACGTAACCCTTTGTAATTTTGCATGCTCGTCCAGTGTAATTTTTGATTTCAAAAGGTCCTGCAAAATCAACTCCAACATTACAAAAGGGTCTTGATATCTGAGTACGTTCTGGAGGTAAGGCTGCCATAAATTGAGTCGCTTGATGGTTTTTGTATCGCGTACAGGGTGAGCAATTGTTAATCACAAAGCTTATAAGATTCTGAAGCTTTGGAATCCAATAGCCTGAACGAATTACTCTAAGCATTACCTGATTTCCTCCGTGTAATGTTATCAAATGGACGTGATGCGTTAGTAGTTTGGCAAATGAGCTAGCATAGGGTAACAAAATTGGGTGCCTTTCATCGTATGACAAGGCGTTGCAGCTAGCTAATCGTCCATTTGCACGCATGATGTCTTTAGAGTCTAGAAAGGGTGTAAGGGTAAGAAGGGTGCTTTTTCTGGGTATTGGGGTTTTCCTTTTTAAGCAGTTATATTCTTCTTGAAAATAAAGATTTTGACATATAATTACTAGTCTATCTTTCGTTGATTGTATTTCTTGTGCCTCAAGTTGAATACTTGGGTGATTCAACAAGATTTTCAGCCTCTCTTCGACTGATTTTGTTGTTGTTCGATCAAGAACAACTCGTTCATGACGAATAGTGTTCTTACGGGTACATGAGGCACGATCAATAAATCGATTAACATAAGATGAGACTCGAAGAGCTCTAGACCATTTTGAAAATCTTTTTAGAATGTCTGGGTGGGTATCATCATTCGTATTATCCGAGGATTTATTTCTATTGTGGGTAGGGTGGGTCACTACGGTAGTACTAAAAGAACTACCAATTTTTGCTTCAGCTTGAGTAACAAAATTTTGTGTTGTACTTGGCCATGTTGACACGGAATCCTTCAACCAAGGGGGTCCATTCCACCAAAGTGAATCATCTTTTAGGTCATCGGCTGTGCATCCACGGCTTGCGACGTCAGCAGGGTTATCATATGATGCTATGTGGTTCCAGTTTTCCACTCCAACTGTCCGGGAAATAGCAGATACACGATTCGCTACAAAAGTGTTCCAAGAGTTTGGATGCTTATTAAGCCAAGCCAACACGATGGTCGAATCTGTCCAAAAATACGTGTGATGTACAGGTAAGTTGAGTTGAGGAATTAAATTGTGTACCATATTGGCCAGCAATACAGCACCACAAAGTTCTAGTTTGGGTAAAGACAGAACTTTAATGGGTGCAACTCTCGTCTTAGCGAAAAGTAGGGTTACGGCGTTTGGTCCGTTTATGGGCTTTACTCGTACATATAAAGCTGCAGAGTATGCTTTTTCAGAGGCATCTGAAAAGCCATGAAACTCATATTTGGCTGAGGGGGTAAATTGAATCCATCTCGGAATACGAATTTGATTAATATTGTCATAAAATTGCAAAAACTTTTGCCATTTTACGAGGGTAAGGGGTTTAATACATTCATCCCAAGCTGTGTTATCTTGCCAAATTTGCTGCATAATAATTTTAGCAGAAATAACAATCGGTGCCAACCAACCAGCTGGGTCAAAAAGACGCGCAATATCAGATAGAACTGTACGCTTAGTGTTTCCTGCTTTTCGGTCAATTAAGGGTACATTGAAGAAAAATAAATCTTCTCTCGCATTCCAGCGAATTCCAAGAGTTTTAGCATTATCTGATTCTGGAAGGGTAAGTAAATCAACGTTGAGTAAATGATCTTTGGGTAAGTGTGTTAATAGATCCACAGAGTTCGAAATCCACTTTCTTAATGGAAACCCGGCGGAATCTAATACTGTTATCAATTCCTTCTGAGCTAATTTAGCATCATTAAGAGTATGCGCTCCAGCTAAAACATCATCAACGTACATGTAATTCTTAAAAATATCTGAAGCAATTGGGTGGGTATTTTGTACGTCTTTAGCCAGTTCGTGTAGGGTACGAATTGCCAAATATGGCGCGCAATTCACTCCAAACGTGACTGTTTGAAGCTCATAATCTTGAATGGGTTCATTTACGCTTTTGCGGAATAATATTCGCTGAAAGGGTGTGTGGGTGTTGTTTAATAAGATCTGCCTGTACATTTTTGTAATGTCGGCGTTATAGACGATCTTATAAAAGCGCCATTTCAAGATTAATACAACTAAATCTTGTTGTAGTGTGGGACCAATGTGTAACGCATCATTTAAGCTGCTGCCATTCGAGGTTTTGCTTGACGCATTAAAAACAACTCGAACCTTTGTTGTAACACGATCAGGTTTTACAACAGCATGATGGGGTAGATAATAATGGTCAGTTGAAGAAGTGTTAGGTTTGTAGGCTATGGGTTTCATATGACCTAAGTCAACATATTCCTGTAGCACGTTATCATATTCTTTCTTCAACTCGGGTTTCTTCATTAGATTCTTCTCGTTCCTTAAGTATTGAGCCATTGCCACATGACGTGAGTTTCCTAACTCAATTCGTGGGATACGAAACGGAAGATTAACTTGATACCGGCCATTGGGTAGGCGTAGGGTTGTCTTTTTATAAGTTTCTTCACAAAAAGAATCTTCGGCAGGCTGAATGGATTTTCCTGGGGCTTCTTCAATTTCCCAAAATTTTGTCAAACACTTATCAAGTGCGACTGAATTAAAATATGATACAATGGCTTGTGTCTTGTTCGATTCCTCAACGGGTCCTGTCAAGATCCAACCAAATTCGGTTTCTTGAGCAATAAGTGTGTTAAGAACACGTTTCTTAACACCAGATTTTAAAATCTGTGGGTAGAAATCGCTGCCAATTATGAAATCAATTGGTCTGCTTTCAAAGAATTGACGGTCAGCTAGCTGAATATTTTCCAAGTTTTTAATAATATTTGGGTTAATATTTTGGGTGGGTAAATGTGTTGTAAGGGTTTTAACAACAATTGCTTGGATTGTCAGACTAAATTTTGGGTTTATATTTGACCGTAATTTGACTTCGCACATTTTGTTTGACCGTGCTGACACAATCTCATTCAATCCCGAGATTTCAGCATCAATGGGTGTAGTGGATAACCGCAGTTTACGTCTGAGCCGATCAGAAATGAAAGAAAAATCTGACGCTGGGTCTATGAGCGCTCTTGCGAGAAACAGCGTACGATGAACTTCCACATTCAAAACAGCTGTTCCTAATAACTTTTTCCGGTCATCTATTTGGGGTTTACTCGACTGTGTAATTGTCGAGAATGATTGTGACGATGTTGACGGTACTTGAATATCTCTTACTTGGTTGGGTGTACTTTGTACTTGAGGTTGGGTGTTTATATTCGATGCTGGCTTGTGTATAAGGGTATTATGTCGGCCTCCACAATATCTACAAGTAAATGTGCTATGACATTCCTTGATAGAGTGACCAGTTGCCAGACAATTGTAACAAAAACCGTTATTTTTTACGAAATCAATTCTCTCACTTATTCCGAGTGAATTAAATGATGAACATTCTCGAAGTGTGTGTCTATTATTGCAAAGTTTGCAAATTGAGCCATCTGGCTTCTCGGAATGTGGGTGGGTTGGGTTGGATTTCGAGAAATTTGGTTCCTTTTGTGTCTTTTTCTTTGAACGGATGTCTTTTTTCTGATCTTGGGTAACATTGTGGAAAGTGTTGCCTTTTCTTTCTTGCTGATTCCTATTATCAGAGAACTGTTTGGGTTTAGAGTAAGGGTTTGGATTCTTGATATCATTAACAGATTCAAGTCCTTGATATTTATTCGTAAGAAACTGGTTTATTTCAGTCCAAGAGGGTATAAGTGAACTATCTTTAAGAGATTTTTCAAAATCTTCTAGGGTTTCCCTGGGTAATTTGGAGGAACAAAGGTATACAAAGATAGGACCCCAACTCTCCGTATCCACCTCTAAAATGTTCAGATTTGAAATGCAACCGTTAATTTTCCTTTGTAGTTTTCTTATAGAAACACCACACTGTACAGTAATTGTAGGTAAATTGAACAAAGTTTTGAGTTGTGCATTTACTTGCATTCTCTGGTTCTCATATTGAGCAGTTAATTGCGACCAAGCTGTAACGTAGCCAGCATTGGTCAGGGGTGCGTTGTCAACTATCTCTTTGGCCTCGCCTCGGGTCTTTTGTTTGAGGTAAAACAGTTTTTCAACTCCACTCAACCGGGTATTATTACCATATATAGCTCTAAACATATCTCTAAAGGAAGCCCAGAACCTATAGTCGCCATTAAAAACTTGCATATCGCAAGGAGCAACGCTGAAGTTCACCGTATTTGTGTTAGTAGGGGTAGAGGAATTTTCGTGTTTTTCCTTGATATTCTGGATGGCTTCCTCTATTGAGACAGAGCGGGTTCGGAACCATTTTTTCACCTTCCTGTACTCCGTGGTAATTTCCTCTATTTTAATGGTTGTCTGTTCCTTCGGGTCATCCATGAGTGGAGATTCCCGTATGTTCTCAAACCGGGTACAAAGTTTCTCATAAATCTCCTCCAGCTCTCTCTTTTGGATTTTAAGAGTTGCTAAGGATGGGGTTTTTTCTTCCGTTTTAAATTCTTCTTCAAAATCCGCTAAATCAATTTGGATTATTCGGGTAAATACGGCGGCCATGTTTTGAAGAGACATTTTTGGGTTGTAATGGGTGTGACAACTGTGTCGAAAGGGTTAATAATGGGTATAAATGGGATTCTAAATGGTTCCAAAAGATGGGTTATAAATCCCTGCGCTAACAAATGGGTTAAACACGGGTGATTGCGACACAAAATGGGTGAAATTAAGTTAAAAACGGGTTAAAAAATATTCCACAATTAATACAAAAATATTTTTTCCTTTCTTTTTTACGCGACCAAATGTCCAACTGGGTATTTTCACACAAATTTGCCTACGGTACTCACTGTAAGCGGCAATATCAGTTTGTCAGACAATATAAAAAAAAAAAACCTGTGAAATAACTATTAAAAGGGTGGGTGGGTGTTTAAATACAGGTATTCAGTTAAAATTGATCTGACGGCTGTGTAAAAATGTGTGAATTCGCATAAAATTTGGGGTTATAAATTTCAAATAAGTTGCAAAGTGGACAACTTACCGATTCTGCTTACTTATCGTGTAGGGTACCAATACCTTCCGTATGTATGTATGTATGAATGTGTGAGGTTTTTACACGTCGTCTCCCTTTTGTGCTGTTGTTCCCGCTTTGTATGTTGCTGCTGTGTTATGGAGTTTTTGGGTTTTTTGTTATTGTAATTAGTATGTTAGAATTTTTGTCTTAACACCAGTTTGTTATTATGTTTAATGTTGTAGGTATTTATTTGTTTTCTGACACAAAATGTTTTTAACTACACAGTTCTCTTTCATCAACAAATTGTTTTTCTAATCACCTTATTATTTGTTTTTATTGTGATTGTTATTTTCCTTTAATATTTTTACTTTCCAACACATCACCATTGAAGCTATTGGCCTAGGTTTTGTTTTTTATTTTACACACTGGCACAATGCTCAGGCTTAGTACTTAGACCAGCTTTTTGTTTTCTTTTTCAATTTGTTCTTTTGTTTAGTGGACTGTATTTTTTGTCTTTAAAACTTCTTTGATATTTATGTATTGTTTCAATGTCACTGTTTCACTTTTACTTAAGGTTTGAAAGGACCATGTTTTTACGGGTTAGAGGGAGAGGGTTGAATAGGGTTAATAAACTTTACCGTCCATATATGCCTACATATATGTAATTCCAAATCAAGTAAATAGGGATTTTCGGTAAACGTTACAATATACTTAGGTTACTTTATTAGAATTCACAACATATATTATAATTTTAGGGTTAGGGTTTTAGTTCATAAATTGGTGTTAAAATTTGATTATTTTAGTTATTCACAATGCTATTTTACTCAGCCTTTTAACTAATATTAAGTTTTAACTTTAGAATTAAGATTTTAACTTTAGTTTTAAGATTTTAGCTAGTTTAGTTTTAGAATGTAAAAACTTTCACAAAAATTCACTCGAACTGCTCCTTGATGTACTGCTTGAAGTTGGTTGCCGTTGGTGAGGGTAAAAATCAACAGCTGATGATGGGGTGTTGATGGTGTTAGGGTTACCATTGTTCACTGACGTGAACAGTCGGAGTTTGAGTCGTAAAAATTTGCACGACTCCAACTCCAAGTTTCGCATTTCCACCTATACAAATTTGTTGGGGCAGAAACTATTTACTTTGGTTTTCAAATAAAACACAAACTGATTTAGGTTTAATATTTCATCTATGGTGTTGTACCCTTTCTAACAAATTCCACTTTTTTTCAGGTTGGAAAAAAATTTTGACTTTGGCAGATTGTCGTTACCAACTGGCTGGCAAGAAGTTTACAATTTCTTCAACCTACAATTGGTTGAAGTTTTGTCAATGTAGCATTTTTTCTCGAACTGACCAAGTTATTACCAAAATAACTAAACAATGTCACTGCAAAAATGTATATGTTAAACGTTTGATTACAAAACTCCGCAAGTTTTTTGTTTGTGCTGCTTAGTAGAATCTCAAAACAAAAAGATCTGGTTACAAGTTTCAAAGCGTGAGCGTTTGTATAAAAACGTACCCTGTATAAAAACGTGCGCTGAAACAGGGTGCATTTATATATGTAAAATATTCTGAAAGTTTGAATATAGAATTTCTAATATTAGTACTACTATTTCATTGCAATCGGGCCCATTGTCTGTATGGAAGAATACTAATGGAAATTAAATGGAAACTCTTTAAGATGAAGCTGATAAAATGTTGTTCCTGTATAAAAGGGCTTAGTTTATTTGCTAAATTTATTAAAAATGACACTTAACTTTAACTTGGGATTTACATTTAAGTGTAGTCGTGTCTAGTTCCTGAATATGATACTAATTAACGTATTTAACGACTTAGTTTTTACGAATATTGTGTTGGATATATTTTTTAATATTGGTTTGAATATAAAGCAAGTGGTTCATGTAAAAAACCTGTTTTAGTTTTGTAAGTAATTTTTACGTGATTCACGTGTCAATGTGAGTAGGATCAAACTCTGCGTGCGTGAACGTGAGCACCGACAAAATCTTGGGTCGTGATCGTGCGTGAGTGACTGTCTCCCATTCGTGAACGTGCGTGACCGTGAGTCAAAATCAATCTCTAGGTCATAAACAGCATAGAAGTTTTCAAATACTATTAATTACTCATACGCACAGTATACTTGTCACAGGGTTATTATAATTAATACTCATTCGGCCTGATGTTCTAAAGTGAGATTCACCGTAACTTATTTTAATCATGCAGTCATTTCCAAATATAATTTAAATAAATCTTCCATTACATTTAACTGATATACATATTTATTTACTTAGATCGCTTATTTTTCTCGAGTGTATAAATTTGCCAGAAAAACTAAAAAAAAACGGCTAGTTAAAAATTATTGGTTGACAAGAAACTAATTTCGATATTTTGTTCAAAACTATTTGTAATTATTTTTTTCAAATAATAAATTTTAATCTATAATGTAGCTGTCATTTTGTCGAATAACCATCTGCCATCGTTCAGGCAACTTTTCAATCTCAGATTCAGATTGGTCCATTCCATAGATTTACTCGAACTACTCGGTTTGTAGGTCTACTTTTCTATTAAAGGCATTTCCATTAAAAAAGATTTGCAAACTCCGGAGTATATAAAAATCCGAAAGTGCCAGTTCAGGACTATAAAGATGATATGGCATCACATCACATAAAAGATCCAATATTGTTTGCCCAGTCTACAAAAATGCCGAGGCCTAGGGTTGACGTGATGGAAACCCACGCCTTTGCGATTTACCAATTTAGGTTGCGTATCTTTCAGTGCCTCATCAAGGTTCGTTAATTGCTTACAATAGACTTCAGAATTTATGATTTGGTAGCAGTTCAAAATAAATTACTACCTTAAAATTCCACCAAATGGACAATATAACGTTTTTCTGGTACAGTTCAGCCTTTTATTAAGTTTGAGTGCGTTCATCGTGCTTGGATCAGGATCTCATTTAGTTGGCGTTGTTGTGAAGAATTCATTTTTCATCTCCGTTGACAATGCGTTTCAAAAGTGAATATTATTTATTTATTTATTTGATATTTATTATAATTAAAATTACAATAAATCTTAGGAACTAAAGAACTAGTTATAATTTTTGTTGTATTTGAGCAATAAATCTCAAGTGCTTATCCTCTTCTGAAGTGGATTTTCTTGAACTCGTGCAGAACCCTAATTTAAAGCTTTTAGACAAGTCCCGGCCATTTCAAATGACATTCAATGATTGTATGTGACGCCTTCAGCTTGTCTGCAATATACCGAACAGAAATGTGTCGGCCAGATTCGATAACGTCTTTGATTTCATCCTCATTATTCTTATTTAGACTACCACTCCTGTGACCATTTTTGATTCGGAAATTTCCAGAATGAAGTTTTTGCGTTCTGTTAAATTATCCACGGCTCCAATTTCCAGGCGTGCTTCCGCTACTTTTTTACCTGTTCTCCTTTTGTTCATCCATACTCACAATACGATTTAAATGGAAACTGGCCAGTCATATTAATATGACATATCACAAATTAAATGTCGGTGTTGCAATTATTAGTGTGCGCGCCTCTTGTACATGAGATCCTGGGTTCGATCCCTGCTCTGACTACCTTAAATTTTTTTCGGCGGCGGTCACCTCGCATAGGGATGTCGTCTGTATCGAGAATTTAGCCATGAAAAACCTCTCAAAAATACTGTTCGGAATCGGTGTAAAACTGTAGGGCCCAATCAGTTAGTATAAAACTAGAAAGCGCACAGCTTAGTGGTTGTGAGAAGCTCTCCCCTATACCTCCTTGGGATGCCATAGGAAACCATTTATTTATTTTGTTTATCACAAATTTAACATCGAAATGTCAGCTGTGTAACGGTATTACAAAGAATTTAGAATTTAGATCAAAAGTATTTCAAAAATAACAAAGGCACCATCTCTATGAAAAAACCGAAATTCTTTTCTTGCAAACCAAATAGAGGGTCTTCAACTGCCCCACTTTACGACGAACTATTTGAACCTGGGTTAAGTTCCACTTCGGAGAACGAATTGTCATATCCGGAGCTGGTGTCGAAAGTCGTCATATATCAAGACTAGCACCAAGGAGATACACAATGAGTATTTTATCCCTGTCAGAGGTGTCAGTGCTACCTAATAATAGATAGTGTGCGTTTGTGTAGGCGCCTATAATAATTCAGATGCCTACCCTTATTGACTCCTCTATATGACTGCTGGCAACTGGGTTCTTTCTCCTGAGAGATATTTTCCAAGTTCCCTTTCCTCATGGGGCATTTACTATGCTACCTTTCTTATTGGACTTCGTGGTTTATATAATGCCTGTGGAGTCCCAAACAAATTACCTAAATTTTTTATAAATTTATATATAAATCCTAAATACCTTTCTTCATACAGCTACATGCCCCACTGTTGAATGTAAGTCCCACTTTTATATTAACGAGCACCAACAAAAGGCCTTGGCCAATAAAGTGTAATCCTGCCTAAAGTCCTCGCTACAACAGTTTTGTTTGTTGCGCAGAGGCGGTGGGTGAAACGACAGGATATATGTATTGTATTCTCATAAAAAACACTTCACATAAAACCCATGTATTGAAAACATATAATACATAATAAACATACATACATACATATATTTATTTATAGTTAGTTTATTTTCTCATTACATCCCATTGATTGGAATGGGGATGCAATGGCGGGTTAAAACCAGCCGTTACTTTCAGGTGTTTTTCTGTTTATTTGGTGGATTATTTGTCATATATCAAATATTTACACAGCCAGACGAGAGAATTCTCAAGCCCTTAAATTTGCTATTGCCAGCAAAACAACATGTGGAATCCTTGATTTATAAACTAATCAAATTCGATTTCAAATCAATAACTTAATGTCTGTTAGAAATCGTCTGCATCCTTAAAAGTGCATACAAATTGTACTAGAATTACAGCCAGTGACACGCGAGTGTAAATATATGATGTACAAAATTTCCCTACAAATTATCAGGTGTCCCTTAACATTTGTCGTATATCCTTCGATTTTTGGTACGTTAAAAAGTCCAATAAAAATTTCTTCATTTACTTAAGCGAAATTTACCTCCACTATCACTATCTCCAGTTATTATAGAGCTTAAAGCTAATTAATAGTTTTAGCTGTCAGTTTGTATGAAATTTTAAAATTAGTTATTTATCTCCAACTAGGTATTGTGAGAATAACCCAAAATCAAATTACATATAACATTTGGTTGGATCGGTTCTGAATTAAATTGAGTATACAAAAGTTCATAATTTACCCTTCCACTGAATAATTTCTAAAACTATTAACGTTGAAGTATTTTGTTCTTCAATGTTAAACTTTTTATGGCATCATATTACAATTTGGATCGGAAACCTTTTCTATGATTCGGATGAACCGACTTAAACATACGCTCACCCTTAGTCATTCGTAGGGTCCAAGTTCCATTAAAGAAGGTTTATATTTTGTGAATCCGACCGTCCTTCAGTTGCCTGAAAGGGCGTGGTAACTTCGTCCATATTCACGTGGGACTGTCCGTGGAGGTGGAAAGTTTCTGATAGCCATTCACTTGGGAGTGGCCAGAAATGATTCCTTCATTGGGCAATCCAAGCAGCTCATTACTTCCACGCAGTATGTCCTGGGCAATGGCTTTTCGGAAACCTCTGTTAGCTAGCTAGAGTGAGAAGGCGAAACAAATTAGCAGCAAATCAGATTTAGAAGGTGACTGATGTCACTGAAGCTCATCAAACAATCGGGCATATTCTTTTGTCCTTAGAAGGCGGATGAGCCAAACATACTGACCAACGGCGTATAGAAACCACAAAAAATTCAGGTTCGACATATTGCATCCTGGTCAGCGTCTAATCCATAATGGGCGGCAACAATCAAATATCCTGGCAGTAGGTAAAATGCAAAAACCCGGTGGACTGGGTTTGCCTCCCGCCACCGTTCATAATGACTGTGAATATGCAGAAACGAAAAAGAAAACATAAACCACCCCCATTTGTTGACGACCCCCGCAAACGTTATAAGGACCACGATTTACGGATATGCACTTGGATTGTAAGAACTCTATATAGATACGGTGCAAGTATCAAACGTGCAGATATCCTCGAAAGTTATAAGGCTGACATTACCGCTATCCAGGAAATGCGATGGAGAGGACATGGCTGTACAAGGAAAAGAAACTACGACAGTTGCCATGATGAGAAACATGAATTTGGTTGCGGATTTGTAGTTGGCGACAGACTGCGACATCTAGTCTCTAGGTTCAATCCTGTCAGTTAACTTATAGCCACAATTCGCATAAAAGCGAAATATTTTTATACTTCCCTAATTTGGGTGCATGTCCCGAGAGAAGAGAAAGATGATGATGCTAAAGACATATTCTATGAGCTCCGAGAGGAAATGTATGACCGCTGCCCTGACCATGACATTAAGATTGTACTAGGAGATTTTAATGCCACAGCAGGAAAAGAGAATGTGTTTCATCCAACTATTGGCAATTTCAGTCTTCCTGCTGACAGTTCCGACAACGGTATGAGACTGATTGACATTGCCGCGGCAAAAAACATGGGCATTAGTGGTATAAGATTCCAGCATAAAGGCTACTTCGGTATCCCCTGAACGAAGAACCAAATTGATCACCTGGTAATTGATGGAAGGCACTCATCCATTGTAATGGACTTACGAGTGATCAGAGTAGCTAACATCGATTCTGATCACTACCTAGTAGCAGCAAAGGTTCGCACAAGATTAAGCAGAGCGAAAATCGTTCGAAACCAGACGCAGAGGAAGCTGGACATCGGAAAGCTGCAATTACCAGAGGTAGGCACAGCCTACTCAAGAAAGCTCTCGCAACTTTTGTCACAGAACCCACCCCCTCCCGATGACGATCATGATGCGCAGTGGAAACCCATTTCCGACTCTATATAAACTGCCGCAACAACCGTACCGTAAAACCGCTTCGCAATAAACCGTGGTACGATGAAGAGTGTCGCCTTGCAAATGACGAAAAGAACGCGGCACGTATGGTAATGCTTCAGTCAATTGCAACGCGAGCTGCAACTGAGCGGTATAGGGAGAAAAGAAAGGAGGTAAACCGCCTCTTTAGGCGTAAGAAACGGCAGTGGAGAAAGCGCGAGAGTGAGAAAATTGAGACATACAGAAGGAAGAACGAAGCCCGAAAATTCTACCAAAAAGTTAAAAACGGAACTAATGGACATGGCTCAGGGCCCCCCTTCTGTAAAGACAAGGACGGAAATCTCGTCGCAGATGTGCAGAGCATGTTGGGAATATGGAGAGATCATTTATCCGCGCTACTCGCACCAGAGATATCCAATGACGATGGGACAGTCGATCACAATACGGACGACGACGTCGACTGCCCCCTCCTAACCAAGACGAGGTCGGAACAGCTATTGACCGGCTTAAGAAGAACAAAGCCGCAGGACCCGATGGTTTACCGGCGGAGCTGTTTAAGGCTGGCGGCGACGAGCTGAAAATTTGGTTAGATGATTGCATACCCGGCGATTGGAGTCTCAGTGTACTATATCCCATATTTAAAAAAGGTGACCAGAGTCGCTGTGCCAGCTACCGTGGAATAAGCCTTTTATCCATAGCATATAAGGTTCTATCAAGTATAATGTGCGAAAGACTAAAACCAATTATCGCTGACCTGATTGGACCATACCAGTGCGGCTTTAGGCCTGGAAATCGACAACTGACCAGATTTCCACGCTGCGCCAACTCCTGGCGAAGACACGTTTAAAACAAATCGACACCTATCATCTATTTATCGATTATAAGGCGGCCTTCGATAGCCCGATACGGGAGAGATTCTACGAAGCAATGTCTGAACTTGGTATTCCTGCTAAACTAATACGCCTTTGCAGGATGACCTTGACGAACACCAAATCCGCAGAGAAACTTGGTAAGGATTTTACCGAACCTTTCGAAACTAAGAGAGCCCTCAGGCAAGGTGACACCCTATCGTGCGATCTCTTTAACATCTTAATTGAGATCATTGTGAGAAAAGCTGCAGTCAACATGAATAAAATCATCAGCAGCAAAAGTCAAATGCTGCTCGCGTATGCTGATGATATAGATATCATTGAACGCATAGTTAGAGAAGTTACTGCGTTGATTTCCAATATTGAGAAGGAGTCAGCAAAAGTGGGTCTGACGGAAATATGAGAACAAGACAAAATTGGTCTCAACGAGCAGTGCCTCCACGCCATTAGACCAAAGCGCGAACTTTGATAACCGTTATAATTTCGATGTGGTGGATGAATTTGTATACGTCGGATCTGCCGTAAACAAAAACAACAACGTCAACCTTGACACCAAGCGGAGAATTGTGCTTGCGAACAGATGTTATTTTGGGTTAAGCAAGCACTTTAGATATAAAGCCCTCTCACGAGTAATAAAAGTCCAGCTCTACCGGCTGTCATTCAACCTGTCTTGCTTTATGGCGTCTTATCGCAAGCACTCGAAACATCTGTAGGAGTCTTTGAGAGAAAAATTTTCCGAAAAATTGATGGCCCTATATTGCACAACGGCGAGTATCGGCGACGCATGAATCATGAGCTGTATGAGCAATATCCCGACATTGACATAGTTAAGCGGATCAAAATAAAACGATTGCGCTGGCTAGGCCATGTCAGTGAAATGGATGAAGACGAACCAGACTAGCACGAAGGGTTTTCGAAACCGAACTCGAAGGAAGACGAAAAATAGGAAGACCGAAACTCCGCTGGAGGGATCAGGTTGACAGCCTCCCATTTTTTTATTTGTATTTTTCTCAGCAAAGTGGCATTAGACTAAATAGTGCCTACTACCAAATTTGGCAAACGGTGTTATCTTGTCGACCAACCAGTCGGACCCACAACTTTGGTATGGGAGGGACTAAAATGGGTGTGGCAAAATCACCCTTGTGTCAGTAGTTGACTGGCCTTTGGTAAAATAAAGCTTAATACATAATTTCATTAAGATCGAAAATGTTTTACACCACTCAACATATCGACAAACAGGACGGCCTCAGCTTTTGTATAGGAGGTACCAGAACAGGCGTGTCACTCCTGCCAATTTTCTCCAATTAATTTGGACCCGATTGAGGCACTCTAAATGGGTCAAAGTGTGATTTTTCAAAATTTGACCCTACCCAAAAGTTCGACCCAAATTCCAGGACATCAGAATTCGTTTTAGAGGTATGGTTCCTTCGGCAAAGTTTCTTATTTTGATCCCTTGAATACGACTTTCCTTGTACGTTGAATGGTTTTTTTCCCTCCATACAAATCGACCCGGCCTAATATACACCCCTTTCCCTATGGGCGAGGTACAATTTTAAAAATATGTGACTTGCTCTACGAAAAGGGACCTCTGCGCCGAAAAGAAGATATTGAGAAAAACGCGTTTAAAAAAAGCGCTTCGTTTTTCCGCTACAGAAGAACCACCAAAAAAGCGTGTTAGGAGTAAAAAAGAGTAAAATTTTGTTATTTTTGTAATTTTGTACCTTTGATATTGAACTTTTTTTAAATTTCAAATATTATAATATATTCATATTTATATTTATATTTATTTATATCACATTTTTAAATTTTTTCATTAATTATGTTCATCTTTACAGGTGATTTGTTAAAAAACTAAAAGACATAGAAACTTGCGGTTTCCGGCATTTGAAAGAGCGAACATTTTTCGACGCAGAGGTCCCTTTTCGTGGAGCAGGTCGCATATACTATAACATAGATAGACTGAAAAATATAATTCACCTCAAAAATATAGTAGGCCCATGAAAAATAATTAGGCAAACAAACAAAAACACGTCCACAAAATCTGTCATACCTACACTAATTTACTCCCTCACTGTACGAGATGAATGACAGCGATGTGATTGCGATATCAACAAAGAAAATGAGAGACAGAGACAACCAGAAAATGATATACCAACAGCTACAATGACATCAAAACACAACTAAATACTTTATATGTAACAAAAAAAATGGTGTCCCTTAGCATCCCATGAAGGGAGTGGGGAGAGCTTCTCACAATCAGTGAGATGTGCGCTTTCTAGTTTTACACTCACTGATTGGGACCTACAATTTTACACCGGTTCCCAACTTTATATGTATGTATTCATCACACAAAGCTATAGCCATGACCTTATTGGGCGGCAGATCCACCTTGACCTTCTTTGGTACATCATCACCCGGATAAGTCCACCGCTAGGACTGTTCCTTTCTCTATCCCCACGGTTCCAAAACTCGACTCGGATCATTACCTGATGTCTGCGAAGAATCGCATAAGACAGAGTAGGGCGAAAACGTACGATCTATGTAGATATTGACAAGCTGCAAGTACCGGAGATATCAAAGTCCTATCAACAAAAGCTTACACTCCTGTTAGAGCCGAATACTCCCCCACCCGAGGACCTAGAATCGCAATGGAAGTACATCTCACATTCTTTGGAAACCGCTGCAAGGACTGAACGGGGCTATCAAAGACCGCAGAAGAATAAGCCATGGTACGACGAACAATGTCGTATAGCAACTGATGAAAAAGATGCTGCACGTATGGCAACGAAACAGTCAGTTAGAACACGTGTCGCGAATGAGCGGTACAAGAGGCTGAGAAGGGAGGGAGAAACTACTTAAGCGTTAAAAATGGCAATGGGAGCAGAGAAAGAGAGAGTGAAACTACCGAAATGTGCTGGGTGAATAATGAATCCCAAAATCTTATACAGAGGGTAATAATGATCCTCCTGCAAGGACGAGAATAGGAATCTAGTGACAGATAAGCAGTGTGTACTTCTAGTGTTGGGATACCACTTTTCAGTACTACTCCACTCAGATTCTTCCACTGAAGAACAGGAGGTAATGGGTGTGGAAGAAACAAGGTGTGATTAGAATGTCGATCTCTCGGCATAAGAATAATAAAGCCGGTGGTGTGGATGAGCTACCAGATGTGCTTTTTGAGGCCGCTGGCAAAGGACTGCTAGCACATTGGCATCGATTTATATGCGGTATATGGCTGGGGGGAATCTATGCCTGACGATTGGGGTCTAAGTGTATTATGTCCTGTATTCAAAAAGGGTGATCCGTGTGTCTGTTCCAACTATCGCGGTATCAGTGTTTTATTCATCGCGTGTAAGATCTTGTCAAACGTATTATGTGAAAGACTAAAGCCAATTATTGAAAACCTGTTTAGACCTTTTAAGTGTGGTTTTAGACCAAGCAAGTCCACGATTGACCAAATATTCACGCTACGCCAATCCTGGAAAAGACCCACGACAAACAAATCGCTACATACCACCTTTTTGTCGATTAAAAAGCTGCTTTCGATAGCCCCATACGGAGAAATTGTGTCTGAACTTGGGATTCCGGCAAAACTGATCCGCCTCTGTAGAATGACGCTGACCAACACCAAATCAGTAGTGAAAGTGCGGAAAGACCTCACTGAACCATTCTGTACCAAGCGAGGACTGAGACAAGGCGACTCACTTTCGCGCAATCTCTTCAACATCTTAATGGAGATAATAATGAGAAAATCTGCAGTAAATACGAACAAGACCATTAACACGAAAAAGCCATATGTTGCTGGCGTATACTGACGACATAGACATCATTGGGCGAAATTTGCAAGGGGTTATTGCAATATTTTCACGAATCGAAAAGGAATCAGCAAAGGTGGGTCTTGTTATTAATGAAGGCAATACGATATTGATGATCTCGAAGACTAGAAAAACCTCTCGACTTGGTCCACAGCTGGAACGTCGACAACCGATTGCATTTTGAACTGGTAGATGAATGTATCTACCTCGGATCCGCCGTGAACAAGGGCAACAACGCCGGCCTCCAGATAAGTATGAGAATTGTGCTGGCAAACAGATGCTCGTTATGGCTCAGCAAGCAGTTTAAACATAATGATCTCTCTGACAGACAAAAGTCCAGCTATACCAGATTCTTATTTTACCTGTCCTGGCATATGGTTTTGAATTTTGGGTCATATCGCAAACCGATGAAAAACACCTGGGAGTATTCGAGAGAAAAATTCTCCGTAAAATATATGGTCCTCTTGAAGAAAACGACAAGCACCAACGTCGTTGGAACCAAGAGAATTTGTATTCTGACGTTGGCTAGGTCATGTTACCAGAGAGGATGAAGATGGACCAGCGCGAAAGGTTTTCGATAAACGACCAAGCCGAAGAATACCTCCGTATCCTTGCTATTACCAACTGGCGAGAAATGGCGAAGGATAGAACCGGTTGGAGAAATATGTTCAAATTTGTCTAATTTGTTTGTTTGTTTATTTAATATGTGTAAGGGCATCTAACCTCATGAAGTTGAAAAATAGCCAATAAAAGTTAATGAGAAGTTCATACTACATTTCTCTAATGTCAAAAGTGTGAACCTTTTCCATTGTGTGGTTAATTCCACGTGAAGCTTGACACAGAGACCACAAGCTTGACATAGGGACCACTTCTCTTGACATAGAGACCAGTTTTCAATTAATTTAACTTTTTTTAATTTTAATTTATGGAAAACATATCAAACCTCTTGAAAGTAAGAAAGTAAACATTGTATGTGCAAAGGTAAGTTTGTACTGTTAATTTCTGTTCACTACTTCTTTTGAAACACAATATCGACTATGATTGTTCAAACTTTTATATTTACTAAAGCAATTAAAGAATGAAAAATATCTTATTTAATTATTCTTATTATTTACACGAGCTTAAGATCAATTATAATTATAGCTTATTGAATTTTGGGTCATATGGCAATTAATTTATTTTTGAAGATTCCTTCAAAAAAAAACACCAAACACCTCCTTTCTAAAAAAACACCAAAATTACCATTATAAACTGAAATATTTTTTTGGTAGAATTATATTATTGTTATGTTAATGACTTGTCATGTCTGTCAAAAAAAATCATGCTCTTTTCTAGTTTAAAAAATATCTACCTGCAAAAAATTACATGAGGACAACCGTTGTGAACGAAGTTCCTTTCGCTATATATTATGTACTAGTTAGTTCCAACACTGTAATTTGAATGGATCTTTAAGAAAATATACTTTTTGTAAAATGATAAACTTTTTTTAAGAAATTTTTTATTTATTGAATGTATTTTTATATCTTTTGGTCCCTTTTGTAAGAATATGTATTCTATTTTTCCGATAAGGTCCTTTCATTGAAGAGAGGTACTTCTTTTATTAGAAGCTAATGTTTTTATGTAACAAAAAGCCTTAGGATAAGGTTATTTTTTTAAGAAAATTTAATTATTTTCAGAAAGGCTACTTATCTCAATAAAAGAAAAGAAAAGGTATTATTTTATTTTTAAGAAAGGGAATTTTCGTAAGAAAATGTAGTTTTTGTAGGAGAGGGTATTTTTTTTTGAAGGAAACCTCTTTTTTTACGAAAGGACAGGAAAAATTTTAAGAGTAGGTACTTATCTCATGAAAAGTAATTTTGTTTTACAAAAAAGGTATTCTTTAAAGAAAAGATAGTTTTTCAGGAAAACGCAATTTGTTGTAAGATAATGTACTTTTTTAAGAAAAAATTTAAAAAATTATTTTTTTAAGAAAAGGTACTTTGTGTAAGAATATTTACGTTTTTTAGCAAAGGTACTTCTTTAAGATAAGTTATTTTGTTAAGTAATGGTACTCTGTTTAAGAATATGAATAGGTATTTTTTGAGAAAATTTACTTTTTTTTAAGAAAACGCACTTATTTAAGAAAATTTTATTTTTTTAAACTTCTTTCACTTTGGCTTTTCTAAATTTCCTTTATTTCGGTTCAAACTGCAATATGTACTAAACAGGCTCCACCTAGAAAATCTCCCATGAAACAAGAAATATCCCGCCAAATATTATATATTAGTCTAGACACAAACCAAGGCAAAAATACGAGTGTAAGAGTAAGTGTGCTGCCAAATGTAATTCCATGCTCAGGGTTGTACTTTATCGATTTGCCAGTCTTGTAGTTCGGCTTTTCTAAATTTACTTTTCATTGGGTTCCAAACTACCATATGTAATAAAGAGCCTCCACCTAGAAAACTTCCCTTTAAACCAAACCAAACCAAAAGTACCCAATATAAATGATAATAATGGGTTGTAATAAAGTAGTTAAAAAAAAGTTGTTTAAAATTTTTTCGTTTAGGCCCCATCCCGCAGCGTGCGATAAGGAAATTCGTTCCAAAAATTTTAATAGTATATTTTCTCTATTTTTGTGTCACAAGGAACGGCTTATGGTGAAAACTCATTTCTTTCAATTTATTTTTCTCCTTATTGATGGCACTGGGCTGCACAAGTACTTCACAAATTTCAAACAAAATCTGCCTTACGGAAAACTTTTAATTCAAGTAGATTTAGTGAAAACTGTTCTCACATATATCAGGACAAAATTCAGTCTGCACATTCACAGAATATATCTTCAACACTGTATACCACTATGATATATTATCGTGATAATGCCACTGCGACAGATGTTGGTTCCGAACCTCATGTTGTGATATCTGTGTATAACCGTCACGATAAATATGCAGTCATTACGTATAATAAATTAATTCGTGAAAAGTTTTCAGAAAAACATCCAGAGTTAAAAATACGAGAGATACAATTTCAGTCAGACTGAACCTCACAACATTTTAAGCAAAAATACACGATTTTCTCGATGACTTTGAATTTCAGCATTTTTCAGCCACATCCCATGGCAAAGGTTGTATTGATGTTATAGGTGGGAGTATAATTGCGTCGTGATCGAGAAGTTAGTAAGGCAAGAAAGGCTGATCCAAGAACATCACTGGAATTTGCAAATGATGCGAAGACAATTTGCATAGGAATAAATATCCAGTATGAATCCGAAAAGAAAATAGAAGCTGCAAAAGCAAAAGTGCATGAGACGTGGGTCACTAACCGTCAAAAAATATAAGGAATGCCAGGAACAAGAAAAGCACACTGCTTTCGCTCGTATGCATCTGGTATTGTATTTTACACTCTTACATATAACTGTGGAAAAGTTACGTTATTTAACTTCAGATCTGGTGACTGTGTCAAAAATGTCAGGTCTGGTGAATGTGTTCGATGAATATTGTGATGCATTATGTATAAAAAATATCATTGTACATCATTAATGAAAAATAAAGTTAAAATTACCAAAAGAATATGTAAAAATTATTCAAATTATTACACATGTCATGTCTGTCACAAATTCTTGTCTGTCTGTCACTCTATTAAATATTTTTTTAGTTACATATTTCTTTAAATTTCATAACTTTTTTATATGTAATATCAGATGAAAGTTCTGTTTGTGTAAGCTAAAATTTCTAAACTTCAAATGTGTTTTAATTTAGAGCAATTGAATGATAATGAAGGATCACTCAAAATCATATCCGTTTTTTGTCATGTTTGTCACGAGGTTTTTTACCTTCAAAATGCAAATTATGTTTTCTTGGGTTAAGAGATTTGTATTATTTGTAAATATGGAACATAGACACATCAGCATACCAAATCTCATTTAGATTAATTAATATTTAGTACTTGAAATTCGACCAGAAATTTGTCTGAAGTCATGTCTGTCACAAATGGAATTAACGTGTGCTGTTTATGAATTATATTTTCAGTGCAAATTTACTAAATGTTTCATGAACTGCGAATCTAGTGCTGTAAACAAAAAGGAAATTTTAGTTTCGTTATTTTACATTTCAGCTCACATGAATAACATAGAAGAAATCATTAAGGACTTACTAATTGTAGTAACTTTTGTATACTAAAGTCCTTAAAAATTCAAAAAAGACAGTTTTATTGTCAGTGACAACCTAGAAAGTTGTTTGACTAGCTGTGATTAGAAAATTGAAAAAAGATTACACAGAAAAATCTCAATTTGCTAGACCGTAAATTTCAAGCTCGTAAAGATTTATTTGATTTATGTTTTTACTAAACTAACTCATATTATATTTATATTATGTTATTTAACAAACGAATGCTCTACCGAAACTCCATTCTAAATCAATAAAATCTCGACAAAAATATTTACAACTTTTATATATTTGTTGAAATAAAGAAATAATTTAATATTTCAATTTTCACCATCCCAATCCCGTGACATTTGTTTTTATGATATTACAAACTAAACAGCATTTTCTACTTCCAGCTGTTGAGGGCATCGAGAACAACGAGTATCGTAAACATCCTTAATGTACTAGTTCCTCATATTCCAAAAATCTCTCACACACTCATACAAAACAAGTACACACACATACATACCTTAATACATCGTAAAAACTGTTTCCATACTGCGTTGTATGTCCTTCATAGAGGAGAGCAAAAAAAAACTGGATGACATTAAAAATCAAAAAATCCTCTTATAAGGTTATTGGATATGTATGTATGTATGTATGGGGTTTTATGGCTGTTTAAAGTTCAAACGAATGTGTATACAAATCTATGGCTGTAAACACATTTATATTTGTAAAAATGTGCATGTGGCTTGTATCCTCTTAAGTGCACATGTATTAATTTCTCTCTCCCTATGTGCGTTTGGATGTGTAGGTTTAGTAAGAGTTATATCAAAGATATGTCATAGTTTTAAATGTGCGTATTGAGTTTGGCACATGAGTACGAAGATCTGGTTGTGTGTAAATTGGTTGTAGTAAGCATGACTCCAATTGTAGCAACCGAATTGAGGTTTGCCACAACTGAATTCAAAAGATATCATTCAAATTCGATTGAAAGACGCTCACTCCATATTTTTTTCAGTTGTGCTAAACGAATCTCCAAGTATTTATGTTGCAGCACCATAATAGTTCATTATTTCGTTTCCAACAGTTGAATTGGGCACTGATCTTTACTAAAGTATATCCTTACAAGAACGAGGAAATAAAGAGTGGGCCATGCAAAATTTGGATTTTGAACCACCCGTTACTTTGAAACAGATTATCATTTTAATTTTTTATAAAATGAATCTACGAAATCTATCGCTTTAAAATTGAAAAAAATTGGAAAATTTTTTAAAACTTTCTTTCGAAGTTCTGACTCTTCAAATCAAACTGTAAGTAATTTACGAAATAAATTCGTTAGAAATAGAATCTCATCGCAGCAGTTTGTGCAACAATTTGTGAAGTGACTTCGTCAATCCGTGTCGTTATTGTACAAAGGATAATATTGCCGGCGTAGCTGAAAGTGTGTTGCCATCAATATGAACTCGTCGCTGTTCGCAGCAATTGAATATTTCTCGTAATTCTTTGCGCAAAATTGTGCATGAACACATTCTAAATTTGGTGTATTTTGGAACGAAGTTCCTTATCGCACGTTGCAAGTTGGGGGCTAAATGAAAAAATTTTAAACAACTTTGTTTTAACTACTTTATTACAACCCATAATTAACAACTATATTGCGGACTTTTGATTTGGTATAACGGGAAGTTTTCTAGGTGGAGCCTGTGTATTACATTTTGTAGTTTTCAACCCAATAAAAAGTAAATTTAGAAAAGCCAAAGTGCAAGACTGGCAAATCCATGAAATACAACCCTGAGGATGGAATTACAGTTGGTAGCACACTTAATCTTACACTCTTACTTTTGGTATGGTTTGTGTCTAGACTAACATATGGGTAGAAATTTGTTGTTTAGTGGGAAATTTTCTAGGTAGAGCCTGTTTATTATATATTATAGTTTTGAAGCGAATAAAAAATAAATTTAGAAGAGCCAAAGTGAAAGAAGTTAAAGAAATAACATTTTCTCAAATAAGTGCGTTTTCTTAAAAAAAAGTAAAGTTTTGTTTTCAATAATTGTCCGGTTCAAGATCAATAACTATTAAAAAGTACTTTTTCTATGAAAGAGTACATTTTAATAGAAATATTAAAAAAAAAGAAAAATTGTGAAAGTGATCATTATTGTGGATGGTTGGGAATATAGCTATTTCAATGCCCTCCCAGGCATATCATCAGCTCCCTTCTCCCCAAGTATTTAGGTATATCATCACACATTATTGGGATAAACAAATCTCAAGTACGCAAGAATTGTCTAAACTCCTACTTGTGCGAAAACATCCACAACAATACTTTGCCATAACCATCAATATATTCACAACATTTCTTTCCTATGCATGGTTTCATCGAAAGCCATTGCATAGATGCTGTTGTTTCAAAAAAGAATCAACCATTGCCATGAGATTGGCGTTTAGAGTGTACCGTCTTCAAATTTATATTCATTTACATTATTCAATTCAATAATTGTCCAGTGTTGTGAATATTGATGGTTATGGCAAAGTATTGTTGTGGATGTTTTCGAAGAAGTAGGAGTTTAGACAATTGTCGCTTACTTGAGATTTGTTTATCCCTATAATGTGTGATGATATACCTAAATACTTGTGGAGAAGGGAGCTGATGATATGCCTGGGAGGGCATTCAAAAATAGCTATATTCCCAACCATCCACCATAATGATCAATTTAACATTTGTTTTTTAATATTTCTACTAAAATGTACTTTGTCTTGGAAAAAGTACTTTTTAATAGTTATTGATCTTGAACCGGACAATTATTGAAAACAGAACCACTAAAAGATCGAATAATGTAAACGAATATAAAAGTACGTTTTCTCAAAACCAATACCTATTCATATTCTTAAAAAAAGTACCTTTTCTTAAAAAAAAACCTTATATTAAAAAAGTACATTTTCTTAAAAAGTAAATTTTCTTAGAAAAGTAAGTTAAGTAAGTAAAAAAAAGTATTTTTTTAATAAGAACCTTTTCTTAAAAAAGTACATTATCTTACAACAAATTGCCTTTTCTTAAAAAACTACATTTTCGTTAAAGAATACGTTTTATGTAAAACAAAATAACTTTTCTTGAGATAAGTACCTACTCTTAAAATTGCACCTGTTCGTGAAAAAAGGACCAATTCTAAAAAAATCCAATTTCTTAAAAAAAAACCTTTTCTTCAACAAAACTACCTTTTCTTCAACAAAAAATAAATTTTTTTAAAAAATTCCTTTTCTTCAAAGTACCTTTTCTTACAAATGAAATAATACCTTTTCTTTTCTTTGCTTTTCTTGAGATAAGTAGCCTTTCTAAAAATAAGTAAATTTTCTTAAAAAATAACCTTTTCCTAAAAAGAGTAAGTAAATTTTCTTAAAAAAATAACCTTTTCCTAAATGAGTACCACTTCTTTAAAAAGTACCTGTTCTTAAAAAAGGTACTACTTTGAAAAAAAAATTCATACTCTTAGGCTTTTTTTACAGAAAAATTTATTAAAAATTTTACCTTTTCATAAAAAAACTTTAGTTTTTAATAAAAGATGTACCTCTCATTAAAGAAAGGACCATTGCGGGAAAATATAATACATATTCTACAAAAAGGACCTAAAAAAATACTTTTAAAAAAAAAAAAAACATTAAAAAAAATTTACTCAAAAAAAGATTGTCATTTTGCAAAAAGGATCTCTTCTTAAAGATCCATTTAAATTATATTATTTTTCAACAGGCGCCTTAGGCGTGTTGGAACTAATTAGTACATAATATATTGCGAAAGGATCTTTGTTCCCACCGGGTGTCCCCTAACACCTCATGTAATTGTTTTTTGTGCAAGTGTCAACTCTGAAATTTGGCAATTGTCACATATGTTTATTCCGATTATAAAAACTAGAGCGCTTTGCGAACGAACAACGTGAAAACTTATTACAAAAATTTGGAAGGTTATGCTGAGACCGCTCCCAAACTTCGAAGAAATTGTAGTCGAGAAAGTGCACCTACTGTGTCAACATTTTGAAGAGTGGTCGACAAATTTGAAGAAACTGGGTTGGTTATGGACAGTAAGACTCCTGTGCGTCAACGTATCGGTAGGTCGCTCGAAAACATTGCTGCTGTAAACGACAGTGTCGCCGAAAATCCGAAAATTTCTATTTGGCAAATTTCTCAACAACTTCAAATTTTACGAAGCACTACGCAGCGAATTTTGGCTATAGACCACCAGCTTCATGCGTACAAAAATCAGCTTACTCAAGAGCTCAAACCAGTAGGCCATGGAAAGCGTTGGCAATTCGTTGAATGGGTAATGGGCAAAGTGAAGTCAATGCCAATTTTTCAAAAAAAGAAAAACAATAGCGGCATTCATGCAAACGTGAAAGCAGAGAACTTTTGCTCAGCGCAAATTTCCCTCGCACCGTTGGATGAGGCACCAGGTAAAGTTGCTCAGCGTAGTTGTGCTCAAAACCATATCAGCTGACCAAGATGGATACATAAGGTGGTAGCAGTAGCAATTGCATGTATTATGTATGTGTACTTTTTCTACTGTTCGAGTGCTATCACCTTATTTATCCATCCTAGTCAGATGACAACGAAATGTCAAAAGTTTACACGTTTCTCCATCCCACGTTTGCGCAGCAAATTTGCCTCGAAAACTTTCCACTTTTGAGCAAGTCGCTTTATATGGGAAATTTGTTTGTTTTGACGTTTGCTGTGCAAGTTTACGATGTTTTCGAGTTTACGAGGTTCTTTCGAGCTTTCATGAAGACCACTAATGAGTGTTCGAACTCACGGGCGATGTGTTAACACGTTTTTGTTACACGGTACCTGTTCGATTTCTATGAACACATTAGTTGGAAAATAAAAAACAGCGTTCAATTATATGCTGACGTTACATTTAAATAATATTAATAATTAAAATTATTTAAAGACCAGTGCAAGCACAAGTGTCATTTTTTTCTTGCTTAATACTTTTTGGTTTATACCCACAAAAAACAAAGAGAATGTAAAGCAACAGTCAGACACATGTACATACATACATTGTTATGTTCGTACATACGCTACACAAGTTCACATAATTTTCGTTGCTCTCTTAATATCTCATATGTACGTATAACCACGTCATTATTCTCTTTGCTCTGAGAGTGTTCCGCATCCACACAGGAAAACAATTCGCTGCCGCTACATCAGTGTGTGTTTTTTTCGCAGTTTGAAAATTCTATGTTTCGCAATTGGACAAATCTGTGTCTATATAGGGGTGGGTCACTCTTATCATTTAGGGGTATAGATGATGACAAATAGATGTTGGCCGATTTGGAGACCTTCCCGATATGCACACAAAATTTCATACAAATCGGTCCAGCTGTTTCGGAGGAATTTAACACACAACAATCTGTGATCGCAGTCGGACAATCTGTGTGATCGCAGTCAGACAAGCTGTGTTTGGATGGATTCACTTTGTGAATTTAGTCCCTACACGCGCCTATAGATGTTAACACATCAACAAGTCATATTCTCACATGAAGCGCATTTTCATCTGAAAGGCTTCGTGAATACACAAAATTGTCGAGGTTGGAGCTCAGAAAATCCTCATTCAATCCATGAGAAACAAATTCACCCTCAGGGAGCAACAGCTTGGTGGAAATTTTGGTCAGGTTGGGTGATTGGGCCTTACTTTTTTGAAGATGAGTCCGAAATTGCAGTGACTGTGAACGGCATGCATTACAGGAATATAATAACGGAGTTCTTCTGGCCTCAACTGACGTCGTGGATCTGAACGACATGTGGTTTCAGCAAGACGGTACCAGCTGCCATACCGCGCATGAAACAATCGATTTATTGGAGCAACGATTTCTACAACAAATTATGTCACGAAATTCTGATGTCAACTGATCACTATCACCTTTCTTTGGGGTTTTGTGAAATCCGGGAAATATGCGAATAAACCAGAAACATTTCCTGAGCTCAAATCCGAGATCCAACGTGTCATCGGTGAGACACAGCTGTGAAAAAGTCATGGAAAATTGCATGAAAAGAGTAATGACCTGCCATCAGCGCCGTGGGGCCCGTTTGTTGGATAGTTTATTCCGTACTTAATCGGAACTTGTCTTATGTATCAATTGTCTTCTTTAGCAATATCACAACTAATAAATAAATGAAATGAGACGTAATAAATAAATGAAATGAAAATGAAATACGTATTTTTATTTTAAAATTAAAAAGTGCATCCTTACTGAGACACCCTTTATAAGTTAACAGAAATTCACCAAAATTATGAAAATAATCCTAATTCAGTGATGATGATAAAACCTGTAAAACGTAGTCGTTAAATTAAGGAACATTTTCATTCAATCAACTAAATTGTACATCAATTTAATGAAGAACTACTGAGGAAGCTTTTTCATTGTGCTGATGATCAGTTATTTCTTCAGTGTACAAAAATTTCAAAGTCTGTATTGAAACAAGAAGAACTGAACAACTTTAAACTCTAAGAAGCTTCGTGAATTTTCCAGGAAACTGTTTTCCAAGGGTTCCTAAAGTGAATGATTTTTCATGGCTTGTTAAAAATACAGCGATCACAAGAAACACCGGCATCTTATTACGCAATAGGCGCAGAATAGTATTAAAGTTGTTAAATTCGTAACCTCTATACACGCTGAAAAATTTTCTTTGTTTGAATGCACATGTATTGTGTTGGTAGGTTGCTGCAAATATAGTATACTTGTGTCCAACCACATTGTGTTTGCTATTCAATATAATATGTTTGGGACACAATGATATATGTACTAATATATGTACTTGTGATCCAAATGTGGATCTGTTTGTTGAAAACTACTGAAAAGAGTTGTGTCTGTCACAATAAATAAACACAAAGCAGCAGATCTGCTATTCACGACAACTATGCTTGCAAACATATACATGGTTACTGCAATATGTTGCTGGGGCCGTTATTTTTCAGCATGTAGTTGGAACAAAAATTCCCTTCCGATTCCCTGCAAACTACTGTGCTCCACAATCTATCATTCATATGTCGCAACTGCATGCTTCCTACGTCGCATAGCTGTTACTCACTCACAATCATTACTCTGGCTCTAAGGGTCCCGTCCTACCTACAGCAGCAAAAGCTAAAGCAAAATCATCGTTAAAGTGCTCGAAGGATTACAAATCAACTACTCAGCGTTACTGGGAAATATACTGAGTAATCAATTCACTAGTAAATGGGCATAAAAACTGGTGACCTTTGATATATTTTCTCTCTGCTTGCACTCGCACTTCAAAAGTCCTTACAACTTAGCAGCAATCAAAAACACATTTTCCTGCATATTCCACATTTTCCAATTTGCAAATATTGACGTGGAATATCAGACCCCGAAATTGAAAGTAAATTAAAGAAACATAAAAGAAAGTGATAAAAAAAACCCAGATTACCAAAGAAAAGGGGGAAGGGAAACACAGATTTATGGAAACATGCAAAAAAAATAATTGACAACGATTTATAACACAATATACTATTGAAACGTACTCGTGGGTATGTGAACGATTTTAAAGCTTACAGACAATTGCAAAATAAAGCAATTTATTGGTTGCAATTGGTTGGATTTCTTGTTGTTCCAATAATTTAACATAAATGTTACTTAACAGTTGCAATGCACAGTCACATGCACAACAATATATTTTGCTGTATCTGTGTAGCTCTTTGCAGCACCACAAAGAAGGAATTATTGCCTCTACAGTTTTGGATTTTTGCCAAAACTTAAATCGAATGTATCTTTAGAATTGCATTGAGGTTGATAGGATTTATTATATAAAAAACGATGTGCTCATAGAGTAAATGAAGTGTAACAATAACAGTTGAATATGACAAAAAAAAAACACAGATAATGTGCCAGAAGTTTGACGATACACTGGAGGTTGAGATAACGAAGGGAATTGATAAGAATATTACTGGCATTAAAATGATGTTTATGACAAAATTGCTAAATACTAGAATTACATACAAATGTTGAAGGAGTTATACATCACCTTTAATAAAATTCTTGGTTGTTGAAAATTTGTTTTCTAGTGCATTTTTCATTTTAATTATATTTGTCATGTATGATATAGTGTACTCAATTTTACAATTCTTCTTACTAAAAGCCCACAACTTTAGAATTAAAATGGAGGCGTTAATTATGTTCCGATAAGTTTAATTAATACTTATTTGCAACTGTTTATATCGTTTTAAAATATATGGCAGTGTCTACATTTCATGTATTACAATTAGTTAACACTACTGGTTTTTGCATTATATATGACCACTTCAAGCCTCGCATTCAGATGGAGTATACAAGAACTAAAGAGACGAGCAAAATTGTAACAAGTTACCATAATTTAAGTTTACAACTTTAATTTTGGAACGAAGCTACAACCCAGTATTATCAACCATAGATAAAGGAAATAATAGATATAGGGCGACCATTTTCAACTTTGTTCACTACGTGCTGTCCTGTACTACTGTCACTTTCATTGAAGTTTGGTAAATTGTGGGAATTTTTTGTGAAAATAATTTCGACAAGGGAAAATGTGACAAAATTTAAATGATTTTATATAATAGCATTTGTTTCTTATATCAACAATCATTTCAAATTTCAAAGTGTTGGGATATCAATAGGAGAAAACCCGTAAGACCGCCCAAAGATCAACATTCCGGAACGCCTTTTTAATCTAAAAACTTCCCCGCCCAAAAAATTTTAGCAATTTCTGTGGCCGCAGATGCCAAAACCATTAGAGTGTTTGAGGACTCTCAACAAGGAATGGTAGCTGAACCGGAGGAAGAACCAATTAATTATGACATGAACGGTGGTGACATGGTTTTGCAATTCGATGGCCATCAGATATTCGACTTTAAGTAACGTTTGGTATTCTTGTTTCCAAGTGATATTTTTGTTGAAAATTATTTTTGTACTTTTTTTTTGGAACAAAATAGTCCCATTGTTTGCTTTCAAAGCAATAAATGGGATTTTTTTGTTCCCAAAAAATATGACAATAAAAATCTAAAATTTCATATCAAAAGAAAAAATAATTTTCAACAAAAATATTAAGAATAAAATAACTACTGATGGCCATCGAATTGCAAAGCCATGTCTCCACCGTCTATGTCTTAATAAATTGATTCTTCCTCCGGTTCAGCTACCATTCCGTGTTGAGAGTCCTCAGGCACTCTAACGGTTTGGGCATCTGCTACCACAGAAGTTGCTATAGTTTTTTGGCGGGAAAGTTTTTAGATTCAAAAGGCGTTCCGGCATGTTCATCTATCATCTTCATCATCTATTGATATCCCAACAACGGCCTCATAGCTTTTAAATAGTTATTTATATAAAAAACAAATGCTATTATGTAATTACTTTTGTATTTTGTATTTTGAATAAACGTCGACGAGAATTATGGGAAACTTCACTGAAAGTGACAGTAGTACAGGTCAGCACCTAGTGAACAAAGTTATGATATTAAGTATATATTGTAGATTTAAACCCAATAAAAAGTAAATTTAGAAAAGCTAAAGTGAAAGAAGTTTAAAAAAAGTAAGTGTCTTTTCTTAAAAAACGTACATTTTCTCAAAAAAAAAAACAAATTACATATTCTTAAACAAAGTATCTTAAAGAAGTACCTTTGCTCAAAAAAGGTAACCTTTCCTTCAAAAATAACTTTTTCTAAAAAAATTATTTTTAAGTAAGTACTTATTCTTAAAAATGTACATTTTCTTACAACAAAGTGTCTTTTCCTAAAAACAACCTTTACTTTAAAGAGTACCTTTATTGTGAAATAAAATAACTTTTCTTGAGATAAGTACCTACTCTTAAGAGTGTACCTAAGCTTGAAGAAAGCACCAGTTCTTAAAAAAATTCCCATTCCTTAAAAAACAACCCTTTCTTCACAAAAATACCTTCTCTTAAAAAATATGTGATGATTTATCCGACCTTTCGTATTATATTCAAAAATTTAATTGTTCGAGCGTTTGGTCGTATTTTTAATTATTTTTATATAAGTATAAAGTATAAAAATTATGAAGCGCACAGCTCACTGGTTGTGAGAAGCTCTCCCCAATTCCTTCATGGGATGTAATGGGAAACCATTTATTTCATTTTATACTTCGATATTTCGCTATCCTTTGGGTAGCATCGTCAGGAAGATCAACACAATTATTAATTAGAAACGAAAAGAATTGATGGAAAAGAAACAAATTTTGTTTATCAATTCTTTTCGTTTCTAATTAATAATTGTGTTGATCTTCCTGACGATGCTACCCAAAGGGCAGCGAAATATCGAAGAAAAAAATTAACTTGAGATGTCAGGGGGAACCCGGTTGGGACGTAGTTCCTTTCGACATATATTATGAACTAGTTAGTTCCAACATGCCTAAGGCGCCTGTACTGTAATTTTTTTGTAAAATGATAAACTTTTTTAAGAAACTTTTTATTTATTGATGGTATTTCAAAAAAAAAGTATATGTTTAGGTTCCTTTTGTAAGAATATGTATTATATTTTCCCGATAAGTTCCTTTCTTTGATGAGAGGTACTTCTTTTATTAGAAGCTAATGTTTTTATGTAAGAAAAAGCCTAAGAGTATGCATTTTTTTACAAAGAAATACTTTTGTTTAAGATCAGGTATTTGTTAAAGAAGTGGTAGTCTTTTTGGGATAAGGTTATTTTTTTGAGAAAATTTACTTGTTTTCAGGAAGGCTACATATCTCAAGAAAACAAAACGTATTATTTTATTTTTAAGAAACGGTACTTTTAAGAAAAGGAATTTTTGTAAGAAAAGGTATTTTTTTAAGAGAAGGTATTTGCTTTGATGGTAAGCTCTGTTTTTACGAAAGAACAGGCAACATTTTAAGAGTAGGTACTTATCTCAAGAAAAGTTATTTTGTTTTACAAAAAAGATACTATTTAAAGAAAAACTAGTTTTTTAAAAAAAGGCAATTTGTTGTAAGATAATGTACTTTTTGAAGTGTTAACATCTATAGCGGCGTATAGGGACTAAATCTATCAAAGTCAGATCTTATGCTGCTGCTAAAACCAGATTTTATGCTGCTGCTAAAACCAGATTTTATGCTGCTGCTAAAACCAGATTCTCTGCGACTGTGAAAGAGAATAATGGCGTGTTAAACAAAAATGAGCGAGCAATGAAAGAGGAGTGTGGCAGGGGTGAGGCAAACGAAATTGTGTCTATAGCGTATGTATTAACATTATAATGTATGTATGTTCATGTGTCTGTTGCTGTTGTTGAACGGAGATATAAAGCATAGCCACGCAAAATTTCTGCCTGGCGCAGTCGACGTTATGGTGACACACTAATACGTCAGCTACTTCGTACAAAGTATGTGTGATGTTGTGTGTTTGGCTGTTTCGTTGCTTGTGGTATGGCAAACATGTGGTTATGTGACACACGTATACGTCAGCTACTTCGGACAAAGTATGTGTGATGTTGTGTGTTTTGTTGTTTCGTTGTTGTTGCTATGGCCAAACAAAGCGAGTCATTTGGTGTTCAGCATTGCCCGGTGTATACAAAAAAACTATTATTTTTTAATTTCCAATGTAGCATTTCATAATGTGTTCATAGAAATCGAACAGGTACCGTGTAGAAAAAAGGTGTTAACACATCGCCCGTGAGTTCAAAGACTCATTGGACTTTTTTTTAAGAAAAGGTACTTTTTTAAAAAATTATTTTTTTTAAGAAACGGTACTTTGTGTAAGAATATTTACTTTTTTAAGCAAAGGTACTTCTTTAAGATAAGGTATTTTGTTAGGTAAAGGTACTCTGTTTAAGAATATGAATAGGTATATTTTTGAGAAAATTAGATTTTTTAAGAAAATGCTCTATTTAAGAAAATTTTATTTTTTTAAACTTCTTTCACTTTGGCTTTTCTAAATTTACTTTTTATTCGGTTCAAACTATAATATGTAATAAACAGGCTCCACCTAGAAAATTTCCCATGAAACAAGAAATATCCCCCATATGTTATATGTTAGTCTAGACACAAACCAAGCCAAAAAACGAGTGTAAGAGTAAGTGTGCTGCCATATGTAATTCCATGCTCAGGTTTGTAGTGCTCAGTCTTGTACTTTGGCTTTCAAAATTTGCTTTATATTGGGTTCCAAACTACTATATGTAATAAAGAGGCCCCACCTAGAAAACCAAACCAAAACTACCCAATATACCTAGCAAAAATAAAATGAAGTAGTTGTAGTAGATGTTATTATTTTTGTAAATCTTCTGCAACACTATGTGCATATTTAATGCAATTTTGACGCTGATCAATAACAACGGCGAAAAATCTACATTTGCATCACATCCATTATGAGTATTATGATGCAAATTTATTAAAGAGCTAACGGGATAGTGGACAAGTACAAAGATGCCTAAATATATAACTTGTATTTAATTTGTATTTACTTTCTTTCAAATTGATTTTCATTTCCTTTCTTTTTTACCTGTTGACAGAAGCTTTTGGAGTACTAATAAAAGGACAATTAATAAAATAATTAGCTAAACCCTAAAGTTGTTGCTTAAAGTCAGAACTTTTCAATAGCATATCACTTGTTGCCAAGTTTCAAATGACAAGAAATTTACAAATTGTTGAAATAATAGTTTTGGTTGCTCGTTTGCGGACGAAATATAGCATACCAATTTTAGCAGAAACTGCACTTCCAAACAGTCAAACAAGAAGTAGTGCTGCATTGGACAACGCAATATTAAAATAAGTACTTTTGCACCTAAATTAGAACTACATCTTACCAAGGAGTTGTAGTTCAAATTCTACTTCTTGGTATACTCTTTTTTGCTGGGTAGTTGATAATACTGGGTTGTAATAAATTAGTTAAGAAAAAGTTGTTTAAAATTTGTTCATTTAGCCCCCATACCGCAACGTGCGATGAGGAACTTCGTTCCAAAAATTAATTAAAAATACGACCAAAAACTCTAACAATTTAATTTTTTACTTTAAAAAAATACCTTTCCTTACAAAAATTCCTTTATTTAAAAGTACCTTTTCTTAAAAATTTCCTTTCTAAAAATAAGTACATATTCTTAAAAATATAACCTTTTAGTAAAACGAATACCACATCTTTAAAAAGGACCTGCTCTTAAAAAAAATTTACTTATTTAAAACAAAATGCATACTCTTATGGCTTTTTCGTACAAAAAGTACTGCTTCTTAAAAATAGTACCTTTTCTTAATAAAACATTAGCTTTTAATAAAAGAAGTAGGTCTCTTTAAAAAAGGACCTTTTCGGAAAAATATAATACATATTTGTGTTGTCATCAGCAATATCTACAAATAACAAATTTACAAACAGTCATACATATGTATAAATACACATACATATCTAGAAAAATGTAAGCAAGTTACAAATTGGCAAATAACAACAACTTATTGCTCTCTACCGCTTTGTCTGTCTCCTAACTCTATAAAAAGATATAAAGCGTTATTTACAAAATTTTTCAAAAATTTACGAAAAACTTTAATACATGGTACCTTATTGAGCAAAATCATTGCCAAAACTGGTGGTTTATGCATATACAATAAAAGCATGGACGTTTTGGTTTAAAAGTGTTGACTTACAAACTAAGAAAATCCTGTTCATTGACCGAGTTTAAGGTAAAATTCAAAAAACGTTCGCATTACCCGATTTTTGTTAGAAATTCGACTTCCGCGACCCCTAAACCTCTTCAGAAAAATCTGGAAAAAATCTCAAAAATACTTTACCCTATAAGTTTTCCAATTGAGCTGGAGCAACCACGAAAATCGAAGCAGAAATTTTTGTTGTAACAGCCTAATGATCATTCCAATGGCACTAAACTGATGATGAACTTGTCAGGGGGTTGTAGACTTGTCCGACGAAACCCAATCACGCCCCTGCAACATATTGCAGAAACAATATATGTTTCCAGGCATTTTTTCATAAGTTGATGGTCTCCTGCGTTTTTGTTTCTTTGTTGTCTATCACGTTTTTGTTTTCAACAGTTTTTTATATTTGCAGATATTTGTTGCTAGAACTAAAATGCAACAAAATATATGATTGTTTTTTGACAACGTTTTGTGAAAATGTACTGCCCATGGCTGTATATATTATTTTATAAAATTCTCCTCTGTCCCGCATCTTATATGAAATTCAAAATATATATATCAACAATATAAAATCATGAAGATCCTGATGATATAGTCTTACTGGACTGAATACTTTATATTTGTTTTAACCACAAAATTCTGTTATGCACAAGGACACCCAGATTTTCAAAATAGCATACGCGCCGCCCCATTACCGATATGCATCTGGGAAATTTTGCGAACTCTACTACACGCTGATATATTTATATCTGTCTGTTTTTTGTTGTTTTGATACAAATATAAGGTGTTTGTAGCTTGTGGCAAATATAATGTAATTGTGTCCAAACACACTGTGGTTCCAATTCAATGTTACACATTGGATTCACAATGATAAGATATTATAATATCTATATATTTGTTGTGACCCAAATATGGCTTTGTTTTTTGAAAACTATTGAAGCCAAAAACGTGGGAGACAACAAAGAAACAAAATAACAGCAGATCTTCAATTCTAGAAATCAACGGTTGCACGTACATAAGTATATGAATGTGCCAACTTATACTAGTTACTTGGTTCCTGGGTAATGATACAGTGTCCTTTTTTGATCGTGTACGTTTTCAGTTTAGTTAAGATGCCATAACTTATTTCTTAGTTTTTCTTACCATATTGATACAAATATTGAACATTTTTATTGAAATTACGCACCTGAAAATACAAAGAAAATATAAAAATATTTTATTATAAAAATATGTAGGAAGGTTTTCAATAATTATCAAGTAAAATATTTAGCTAATTTGAAATGTGGTAAGTATTTGTAAACACCTGATTAAATACTATATATTTTTTATAGTAACAATTTTCACAAAAATATCTTCATTCAATCAGTGAAAGCAAAACGATTCGACGAAGAGTGGGGCCGATACAAAGGTATGGCTATAATGTCAGAAATTCTTAACTATTGTTACAATAATTTTTAAATTTACCAGACATTTGCAGGACAGAAGTTAGGCTTTTAAAATATTGCATTTGCTAGCACCCTGTTGTAACGTTGAATGTAGGACAGGGTGGCAAAGTAAACTACTTTTGCGATATTCCAAGTTTGAAGGCCTGCACCATCTTCACTTTTCAACTGATTTTAATGGCACAATACTTCTGAGAATCTGCTAAATAAAGCAAACAAAAAATAAGCTTAGTGACAAATGTTATCTCCCAGCATTGCGAAGATATTTGGAATCAAATATTTCAATCGTCCGTCTATGACTTTTGACTTATTTCGTTTTTGGATATTGTCTTGGTTTTTTTATATTTAAAAACACTGCTGCATTATCAACGCTAGCTGAATAAGTATTAGCAATAACACCTTGGTTTTTATTCTTTGTCCTGTCTTTAACGACATTGTAATCTTAGTTCGGACGCCCATAATGTTTTTTCCCTAGATTTCTATCGTAAATTTCGACTTCGAGCCCAGTTCATGCTTCTACATAAATTTACAAATCGCATTCATGCAACCACGAGTCCTTCTTTCGTATAATTTGAAACAATTATATAGGGTAATTCCAAAATATTTCGATACAGTGCCGGACCCAACCCCTATTGAATTGTATGAAATTTGGAAAGAAGTTTCTTCTCGTCCATACGAATTCTATGATACCAGAACTGAGTCAAAATTCAAAATAGTTTTTGTTTTATGGTTCGTGGAAATAGGTAACCATAATAGGTGAAAAAATTACCTGATTTAAAAATGGCATAACTTTGGAACGCGTTAATGGATTTCAAAATGTTGGATATCATTTTAAAGCTTGCAAACACCGCTTTGAAACGAGCCCATACAACAGTCATATCGTTGTGGTCTAGTGTTATTGAAAACGCCAAAGTATCTTTTATCCTTGAATATCCTGGCACAACGTAAATTTAATTTTTGATTTCCCCCAACCAAGTCCATCTTGATAGCCAAATTTCGAAATGGGTTCTCCATGGGATAAATAAATACATAAGGTGTGGTAAAGACTGCTCGGGTTTTGCTGTTTTAGTTTCGATTTTTCAAGTAGTGACTATGTATAACACCGTCACAAAAAATACTAATAAATAAATATCTGGTAATTGACAGTATTTTTCTTATAGGTATTGTCGAGGGAAACAAGAATCTGCTTGCGACAATCTTGAAAACAGTTTAAAAATCATGTTTTGCGTACGTTTGCGCACTTATAAGCCAGCAAGTTAGTTGATTATCAACCGATTTTCACTTTCTCACCGGATTTAAAAAGAAGAAACTTAGGCCTTTCACACGATATATGCGTTATTTAAGAAAATATGAGGATTATTCAGATGACGAGTCTATTGCTAATTGTTTCGCCGATTTTTTCGCATCTATTTATTCCACCCAAGCCTATTATGTTCCCAATTCATACCCGTACATTGTCCGCTCTACCATTCCGTTTGATGCACCTGTCGTAAATTCTTCGTGGTTGCTAGATAACTTGATCAGATTGAAAGCCTCGAATAAAGCTGGTCCTGATGGAATCCCGGACTGTATGTTGAAATACTGCACGAATTCTCTCAGCCTACCGGTGACTCTCTTATTTAACGCTTCGTTGAAGTTCGGTCATTTTCCTGCACAGTGGAAGAGCTCTTATATAATCCCTCTCCTCAAGTCTGGTAGTTTAGTAAATGTTGCAAATTATAGGGGAATTGCAAAATTGAGTGGCATTCCTAAACTTTTTGAGCAGTTTCCTCTATTTTAGATCCATGTCGATATGGCTTTCGGAAGGGTCGTTCCACCGTGACTAATTTGCTTCAGTTTTCCTCTTCCATTATTGACGGCTTTATTAATGGAGATCAAACTGATGTGATTTTTACCGATTTTAGTATGGCTTTTGATAAAGTTAACCACAATTTGTTGTTATATAAACTCGGGTCAATGGGTTTTAATTGTAACATGCTGAATTGGATTAGTTCTTACTTAATGAACCGAGAACAGATGGTATCATTTGGCCGATCATTCTTAAGATCTATTTTTGTGTCATCTGGGGTGCCTTAGGGCAGTCATCTTGGCCCGGTTCTATTCTTGTTATTCATTAACGACTTACCCGCTTCCATAATGCACTCTGAATTGTTAATGTATGCTGATGACGTGAAGATCTATTTTTCTTACAAGGATCCTTGTCAATATACTTCACTTCAGAGGGATTTGTCTACATTCCAGACGTGGTGCGAAACCAATTTGATGGAGCTTAATTTTGCGAAATGTAAGCATATGCTGTTCTCTAGGTCAGCATTCTTTTCGGCAAAATACATTTTAGGTGGCAATGTTCTTGAATCGGTGGATTCATTTGTTGATTTTGGTGTTCTCTTGGACAGAAAATTGAATTTCAACTCCCACATAATTACGATGGTAAATAAGGTTTATGGCGTTCTGAACTTTATTAGACGTTGGGCAAAGGAATTTTCAGATCCCTACGTTACGAAAAATCTTTTTACTTCACTAGTCCGCCCAATTCTCGAATATGGATCTGTTGTTTGGGACCCCCAGTACAATTTGTATGTTAATATGATTGAATCGGTCCAGAAACAGTTTCTCATTTTTTGTCTGAGAAACCTTCAATGGAAGCCGAACCATAATCTTCCAGCACTAGACTAGCATTAATCAGATTGCCGACTCTTAGTAGTAGACGTACCATGATAAACTCTATTACAGTTTTGAAGATAATTGATGGATGTATATGTTCTGTTATCTACGATTTTCATAAATGTCCCATTGAGACCCACGAGGTACTATAAACTCATTCACATCGAGTTTCAGCGTTCGAATTATGCGTCCTTTGATGCAGTTAGGAGGATGTGTCGTGACTTTAATGAGCTATATCAGTTTATTGATTTCACTGGCAGTTGGGAAACTACACAGTCTAGGATAATTTGTCGTTTGAACAGATTGCATTAGTGCTATATATTTCTTTACATAAGTAAATTTACTTTATCCTTACTACGTGTCTGTCTGGTTTGATTTATAATTTGGTTTTCGTTTTGCTCGTAATTATTATATATTATGAAGTCTGTTATGTTAATATCTCGTGATGTACTTTTATACTTTATGTTAGTGTTATACCTTAGTGTAATACCAACTGGTGAAGAATTTCTGTAGTTGGTTGCAACGTGTGAACTTATGATCCTTGCTCTCCTGTTATAGACCGGTCTATAATGTGTACGCTGTCCTCACGTTATGGGGACGTGGCCATCTCGGTCGGTAAGGGCGGGTAAGAGTGGCGGCGATGGGTTCGCTCGATTACAAAAAAAATAAAATAAAGTCTGTGTGTATTTGTCCAGCAAACAGATATTTTTTAATCTTTTTCGCCATTTTTCGCCATGATTTCACACATAATTTTATAAAGGAATTATAATTCTCTTGAATTTATTCAAAAGGAAAGTTTCTTAGTGAGTAAAACGCAACTTTGTTTGTAAAAATCCGGTATTAATTGACTGGGTTATTGAAGTTTTTATTAAAACAAAAATTTATTATGCTTCGTTTGTATAACATTTTACCAGCATCATGAAGCTTAAGTAAAGTAAAGTAAAGCTTTAGTTTTAATGACATGACTGTTGTATGGGCTACTATTAAAATGGTTTTTGCAAGATTTAAAATGATATCCAACATTTTGAAATCCATTAACGCATTCCAAAGTTATGCCATTTTTAAGCCAGGTCCTTTTTTCAGAAAGTGCCATACAATACCTATTTCATAGAGTTCGTATGGACGAGGAGAAACTTCTGTCCAAATTTTTTACTAATTAAAAGTGGTCGGGTTCGAAAATACTGATTTTTGTGTCGATTTTTTTTGGAATTACTGAATTAGCTGGTGTCACAGACCTCTCGAAATTTGTAATTATAGGGCAACCAAAAATTCACGCGAGATTTGGATTTCGTGTCATGTGTGCAGAAAAGTAATTTTTTTTGAAGCAAAATTACAGCAGTACTGCTGTCAATTTAGGACTATTAAAAATGCAACTATATGTTAATGAACATTGCGTTTTCATGGTTGATATATATATTAACAATAATAAAGGATTTTGCAACAAAACTATCTTCAGCAATGATGCCCATTTTCATGTTAACAGTTTTCAGTAGCACGTAATGGTGCTCCATCGCGAAATGATAATCGTGTTTTGTTGTTCCAAAATTGCATGATATGGATATGTACGACATGTGATTTCAACTAGACGGTGCCAGATCACCTACAACCTGAGAACAGTGCAATTTCAAATCAATCGTTAATTAAGTACCTGGAATGTGTATTCCTGAATTCTATAACTGCCCTCTCCTGAACAGTTTAATATTAACCTGATTTGGGTGCCGGTCCATACACGCTGAAAAATCTGTAGTTTTTTCTTGTTTGAATGCAAAAATATAACGTGTTTGTAGCTTGTCGCAAATGTAGTATACTTGAGTCCAAATATATTGTGTTAAATGCCTGGAACACAATGACTAATAGGTTCCACTATATATTTATTTGTGTCCCAAGTGTGTCTTTGTTTGTTACAAAATGCTGAAAACAATATTGTCTCTTATAATAAAGAAACAAAAAGCAGCAGATCATCAATTCATACAAACAATACTTGCTAACATGTACCTGGTTGCTGCAATATGTTACTGGGACCGATATTTTTCAGCTTGTACACGCTGAAAAATTTGTATTTTTTCTTGTTTGGCTATAAATATGAAGTGAGTTGTAAGATTGTCATTTGTGTTTACTATTCGATATTACATGTTTGAGACACAATGATTAATATGTTCTAATATATGTGCTTGTGATCCTAGTACAGCTTTGCTTTTAATACAAATACAGCTGTGTTTCGTGCACTTCGTGAGCAAAATAATACCAGAGAGACGAAGGAAGATTGTTCTCAGCCTAAGTTTAAATTATTGCAATATTCTTTCAGTCTGTGATTCGTATCCCGCAACGTGCGATAAGGAACTTTGTTCCAAAAAGTGGTGCCGTATTTGAGACATCTATAGGTTCTATTCTATCTATTTTAGCGACTGGATGCACCGTTTCCGAGTTATAGACACTTTTTTTATTTTAGCGGGTTTCTTATTTTGGGGAATTTTTGAAAAAAATTCTTTCATACGAATTGGACCACTATATGAAAACCCCATAGAAACGCCCAAAAATTTGATATTTTTTCGATAGGACACTGCGTTTCCGACATATACACCTTTTTTTTCTAAATTTTTCACAATTTCAATCTCCGTGGTTTATGGGTAAAGGTCGCTTACCCATTCCCCATGTGTAAGGGATAATCGTGCAGGTTAATTTCCCATCGTCGTGGGTAGCCACCCTTTATTTTGCGCATACCTTGTGGGTAATAAAACGTTCCCCACGGTGACGTGGGGGGTATATACGAACTATCTTTATAACCTTATACAAACAGTTATTATTTAAAAATATCACATGTATGTTTAAGGTAATTTGTGTCATCCACAATAGACAAACGTCCACAATTTGTTGCATGCACGTGAAGGCGTCAATAGTGGCGTCAGAGTCATCGGTTGTGCTTAAAAGTCTGACTTCACCTCAATTTATGGTAATACTAGTAAATAAAAAGATACATGCGATTCAGAAACTAGTGTGGTGAGATATATCAACTGGGCATATTTCTCTTTGTCTTGTCGATAACACTAAAATATGTATGGACTTTAGTGACCCCCTTTTTATTTCGTATAGTGAAATATACATATGTCAACCGTTGTTTTTCTCCAAAGCATAACAAATTCTGGGTATATACGGCGTAAAATGTGAACATGCATTCTTATCATATTTTTTGGTGGATGATATCTACTTATATATAAGTACTTTATTGGTTTTCACAAATTTGTTTCTCACTTTTTGTTTAAAATACCAGTTTGTCTGAAAAGTCCTTGTGCAACATTCAAATATAGTTTACCTGTGACAGCAAAACCACTTATGGGAAATTGAATATATAACTTTGTAACAAGTGTTTTTGTGACAGGAACTAAATTATGATTACAGTGACAAATATTTAAACAGGAATTTTAATATTGTGCTTTTTACGAGTTGCATCTTCCATTTCAGATGAATGAGGTTTTAAAAATACTCAAATTGGTTAATACGACTTAGTTGCTGTGGTAAAAATTTCTATTTAGTAAGACCTGTATTTAATTTATCAAGAATATCAACAAATAATTGTTATATGATAACTATGACTTTTAATCAAGATATAGACTTCATTATGAAATTTCCAATGCCTGAATTGGTTTCCAACTAATCTTTTCCCTGTGTGTACCCAGTGATTTGGATGAATCGTAGTGAACTTTCTATAACGTCATGTTAGTTTTGTCCTACATATTCGCGTATGACTGGGATAAAATATGAGTTCCGCTCCAAAATATAGTTGCGAATCAGTAAAACCGGCAGCATTGCGATCTGTATTGAATGCGAACGCTCCTTCTGAAAAACAGCAAAATATTCCACATACTACCTTCGAAATTCAATAGCTGTGCACCAAGAATATGTTGGATGACATTTCGGAATTTTTGGGGCTTGTATCCTAAGATTTTCTTATAACATCTGAACGGACTGGTATAACGCATACTAGTGATATTGAAGAACTCTTTGAAATTATAGACCACCACCAAAAAAATTCTGATACACAAAACAAAGCGTCAACATTCTTACACACTCCTTCACATAGTGTGCGTGCAGCATTTGCTGCAGCAACATACCGATGAACTGAGTTGTTTAAACTTTTGTGTACGTTTTTGACTTTCGACTAAGTGATGATTTATCCGACCTTTTATATTGTATTCAAAAATTAAATTGTTCGAGCGTTTGGTCGCATTTTTAATTAATTTTATTCTTCGATATTTCGCTACCCTTTGGGTAGCATCATCAGGAAGATAAACACAATTATTAATTAGAAACGAAAATAATTGATAAACAAAATGTTTTCCTTGTTATTTGAAAAAACTACAATAACAAAATATTAAAAAATTAAACAATTGAAGAAATTTTCTTGTCATATGAAAAATGTTTTATGTTACAGCCAGAAAAATTTTGTGTAGCTATAGTTTCTCTAATTTACAGCCAGAAAAATAATTTGGTTGAAAATAGTATATACATAATGGCAAATTCATCAAGTTACATCCTGATATATTAAAAATACTACCTAGCGACAAATTTAATGATACATCAAACAATTTTCAGTGAAATGTTCTACATTTACCAATTAAATGTCAATAATTCTGTGCTACATTATCCGTATCTGCTTTAAAGTTTATTCTCTTAGCTATTGGAGTCCTTATTATTTGTAACATTTCTAACATGAATCGAGGTTTATAATTATTTTCCCTATTCAAAACTGACGTATCTTGAAAGTTTGCAAAATGATTTAAGCTTGCACAGTGTGATGATAATGCCGTTTTTTGTTTTGAGATGTGTATATGTGACTTGCTCTAAGAAAAGGGCCCTCTGCACCGGAAAGAAGTTATTGAGAAAAACGCGTTTAAAAAAAGCGCTTCGTTTTTCCGTGTTTTGCGCATGGTTATGCAACTCTTCCTTCAACCTGATCATCTGGCGATGTATTTCGACTCTCTGGTACTTTGTACGATGTTCACTAAGCAGTGTTGCCTCTATGAAAAATATTTCTAACAGTTAAAAATCTGTTTTTGCTAATTTTGTTTTCAAAATTACTAGAGCTGTTTTATTCCTTATCAAATTATCAATGTTTTGGATTTAAGCCGATAGAATTGAATCAAATATTTATTATTATTTAATTTATCTATTATTTAATTAATTTCAGGTTAAAATAAATCTTAATTTACGTAAGAAAATGTGTCTGGAAGACGAATTTAAGAGTATTGAAGAACAATACTTCAGCGATTGTTTGGAAGAATGTTTACCTATACTCAGTGATGAGTCGGATGCATTTTCATCGGCAGAAGTTTCAGAAGCGCTGCAATTATCTCTTCAAGATATTGAGGAAGAGCAAACTTTATCGCAGGTTGTAGAAAAACCTTGGTGTACGAATGGATGCACTACTGAAATTCCGGAAGAACGAATTGTGTTGGCAAGAAATAACTTTTTGGAATTACAGAAAGATGGACAAGATTTAGTTATTCTAAGCCAAATTCAGTCTGGTAAAGGGCATGATGATTTCAATGACGCCTATAAAGATATATTGGCGAAAATCAAGTATGGACGTAAGTCAACTCAAGACAGCTCAAAAGGTCACGTACTTTTTTACTTTCATCAGTTGCCCATCTGCCGCAAAATGTTTCTATTTCTACACGTTTGTGGACTGAAGAGGTATAAGAGTTTACTCGCACATTTCGATCGCCATGGTGTTGTGATGCGAATTCACTTTTTTTTTTAATTTTCAACTTTCAAATTCAACTTTTCAACTTTTTTTAAATTTCAATTCAATTTCAATTTCAACTTTTTTTTAAATTTCAAATATTATAAATAACGAGTCCGCCATCTAACGTTTTTTTTTCAACTAGTGCTTATTTCGTGAATGGTAACACTTAGCTCATGTCTGATTTGACAAATAATTAGTTTTATCCTTCCGCTAAACGAATATGGTTGTGTATACGCTTGAACAACGCTGGGAAATATGGGAAAAATGGGCCTGCGATCGACTTACAGAAGATGCCGACTTACAGGAGATGCCGATTTTTCATTTTGATCTTGGCGGGTATGTAAACAAGCAAAATTGTCGCATTTGGGGCACAGAAAACCCGCACGCATACATTGAAAAGCCGATGCACCCAAAACGAGTCACTGTTTGGTGCGGATTTTGGTCCAGAGGCATAATTGGGCCATTTTTCTTCGAAAATGAGCAAGGAGTGGCCGTTACAGTCAATGGCGATCGCTATCGGGCCATGTTAAACGAATTTTGTTCACAAAAATTGAAGAGGAGGATATTGGCAACATTTGGTTTCAACAGGACGACGCATTATCAGCCACAGAGCTGATGTCGTTTGGCCACCTCGGAGCTGCGATTTGACACCGTTGGACTATTATTTGTGGGGTGGCCTCAAAGACAAGTGTTACGCCGACAAGCCAGAGACAATTGACGCTTTAAAGGACAATATTCGTGAAGCCATTGGTGAAATACAGCTGCACACAATCAATAATGTGCTTAAAAATTGGACCGATCGTGTAGGCTACTGCATGGCCAGCCGAGGCAGCCATTTGAATGAAATTATTTTCCATTATTATTGTACTTTCAAATAAAAAAAGAAATGTTGAGAAAATTTTCAGTAGTTTTTGTTTTACAGCATTTTCAAAAAAAAGTTATTTGACGGACCTTTTATTATCTGTTTATATCACATTTTTCAAATTTTTCATTAATTATGTTCATCTTTACAGGTGATTTGTAAAAAAACTAAAAGACATAGAAACTTGCGGTTTTTCAAAGTAACTCAAAAAGTAAGCAGAGGTCCCTTTTCGTGGAGCAGATCACATATATTTTTGATCTGATTTGTGTCCTGCAATTCTAGTCTTAAGTTTATTTTTAGTTGTACGTACATATACCATATTGCAACTTTCACTATTATTTTCTCCACAAGGTATTTTGTATACTATATTAGATCTATCAAATATATCTATTCTATCTTTGGTTTTACTAAATAATCTACCTAGTGTGTGTGTTGTTTTATGGGCCATTTTGTAATTATTAGTAACAAATATTTTTGATTTTTCTAATCTCTCAGAAAATCCTTGCACATAAGATAATCATTTCAACTTTTTCGGTTCCACCGTTGGGTTTTGGTTATCTTGCCCCTTATTTTCATAGTGTCTTATTAATCTATTTTCGTTAAAATTAGTCCTTGATATCATTGACGTTATTTTGGTAATTATTTTGCCAATGTCTGATGTGCCTGGAACATAAATTGATTAGGGGTTTAGGAGTTTCATCAACTTCAACTTCAACATCGTCTTCGTTATCATTAGTAACATCCAGTGGAGAAATTTGGTTGTTGTATTTCATTTTAAATTTGTTGTTACACCGTGTTACACACATTCTGTCCTATGAACCAAATTTACTTTTTCGGAAAGGGGATAAAAAATAAAAATACACGTATATCGGCGATTTTCATGTACACGTCAGAATTTTTTTGTTCTAAGTTTGAAGTATAAAGCTCGTAGTGGCCTGTGTGAAAGCCTTTGGACCGATTTTTAACCCTTTTTCAGTGATCCAATCGAGCTGATTTTTTGCAGGCAGACTCGTGGAAATGACTGTATCAAGTCAAATTTTTTAAAAACAATTTTTATCAATTCTCAGGTTTTCCCCAATTTTTATTCTTTTTGAAAAAAAAAATATTTTTTTCACTTTTCTTAGCATAACTTGAAGGGACTCCAAATTTTTAAACTACTTAAGCGTTACGAAAAAAAAAAATGTTTTTTGACCCATCCTACTCGATATAGTTGTAGTTAATCAATAGTAACCTTCTAACACTAAACAGTTTTTGACTTTTACAACACTTACAACTGGTCTGACAGATGAAATAAGGAATTGCAAAATTGTTTTAAGTTCTGTTGTGCGAAAACGTATTTGTATATATTTCATCTGAAAAAAATGCAGTGTCCGACGCGAAATAACTTTAGTTACGTTTGTGGCTTATTCGCACCAAGTAAAAATTTGAAAAATATTACTAAAACAGTGGTGAATTCGTTTCAGAAAATATTTAAACTGCTTATGTTCCTTACTTGTGGTATACTCCGGAAGTCGTGTGCGACTATTGCTATAGAAATTTGTGCAAGTTTACTGATGGAAGGTCAACAATAAAGTATGCTGTACCAACAATTTGGCTACCACGCACGGAGCACTGCAATGAATTTTGCTCAAACAAAAGGGTACCAATACATTCACCGCAACAAAATTCGCTACGCTAATGTAGAATCGGTAATTCCAGCAGTTCTATACTCACCAATTCTACATAAGCGTAGCGAATTTTGTTGCGGCGAATGTATTGGTACCCATTTGTTTGAGCAAAATTCTGACGTGTACATGAAAATCGCCGATACACGTGTATTTTTATTTTTTATCCCCTTTCCGAATATGTGCATTTGGTTCATAGGACAGAAAAAAATCTATTTTTTGTAACACCGTGTTATTTACCACAGTTCAGATCTATCATCACTTTCACTTTCACCCGTTAGCAGAAGGTAGTTTGGTCCTTGTGCATCAATACCAATATGTGTCTAATTTTGTTGTGTGTCATTTTTAAATATTATAAGGTTTTATGAATCTATTTTGTTAATGTTGCACATTGCATTATAATTTCACTTTTTATTTTAAACTAATAAATTTGCAGTGATTCACACTAAAGGATTCGTAATTTCATTTTTGAAGTTGTTAGAATCTGATACAATCAATAGATTTGTCAACTTTGTTATGCATATTTCACGTGAGCTGACTTTGACATACCATTCATTTGTGTTAAACTAGAATTGTTCGATTTTACCAAACAATCCAACTACCCTGAAGCCGTAGCAACATTTTCCACATTACATTCCTCGTTAGTACAGTGCTGTCTGTGGCAGCGTTTGTTGACTATACAGGATGGGAAAGGAAAATACTCGTACAACATATATATAACACAAAATATAAATAACATCTACAGAAAACTGAAAGCCATAAGAAACACTGGATAATAATATTTTGTGTCATTTATTATGCAAAAGACAGTTATATTTTATTTATTCAACAGTTATTTCCCGAAAAAATTTGATTTTTTAATATTGTATGAGCGTCAAGAGTTGCCACCCATCATTACATCATTACATTCGACGAGGAAAGTTACGAGGTAAGGAATGTTTTATTTCGATGTCTTGGGTTGAATGTTGAAATGGATGCCACAGCTAACACCCAGTATGCCTACTCTAAAATTAAATTAATTCCATCAGCAGAAATGTTGCCATCATTGTAACACATTACGAGGTAAATGTGGATATGATACCGCCATCTGCGGACGTTTTTGATAATGTTAAGTTCTGGGTGTGGATTTATGTACCTTGTGGTGGGTTAGAATGTGCTGATAATCACTAATGGTTTCTTCGTATTTGACTAAGAAATTTAATTTCTTTCAATTCGTCTCTCCACGGGACATTTTTGTATCTAGAATATTGCAGAAATTCTCTGGCTCACCATAACAAATCGACGAATATTTGTCCTTCTTACTAGATACATTATTGCTTTGAGTCATGTGATGTCAATCATCAATCTGACACAATTTCGATGTTAAAACATTATCAAACAGTTGTCCACATACGAAATAAAAAAAAAATTGATAATATCGTAGTTCTTAGAGAAAATATCATTGCAATAAAGTACGGAGTCCAACTAGAGTAATCAAAACCTTTATCTGGTATTCTGAAAATTTGCATTTTAGTTGTTTTCATTAACATCTTTTGTTCCAATACATGTCTAAACTTGCCAAGAACATGCCAATACAAGCATAGAGTAGTTGAAAATTTCATCGAGTTTGACTTGGTGATGTATGTTGCTACCTGGTTGGTCAAAAAAGAGAATGAGTATTTTCGTTCGATGCAACCAACATAAAACATAATACAGCTGTCATTAATCAATCAACCCCTATTTAAACTTAGTTTGCTGCATTTCTCGCCTCTTGATCAAGTATCCAAGAGCTGAATATAATAGTGGGTGATTTTTTGCATGTATTCGGTTTGTAGCTTGTCGCAAATAGAGTACACTTGTATCCAAACACCTTGTCCAATATTACATGTTGGACAATAAGCTATAGCGTATGCTTTTGTGTCCCAAATCTGGCTCTATTTGTTGAAAACTGCTGAAGACAAAAATGTGACAGACAACATTGAAACAAAAAAACAGCAGATTTTCAATTAGTGAAAACAATGCTTGCAACATATACACATTTTTACTGCAATATGTTTCCGCAATATGGATTTTCAGCAGCGTGTAGACGCGAGTCTTCACGAGCCCCAACAAAAAATAATCTAGAGCGTTCATTTTCCACGAATGACCCCGATATTTAGCAGCGCCTCAACGTGATATAAATTACTCACCAAACTCAACTCTCAATTGATTCATGATGCCCCATAAAGTGTATCATGTGGCAACGTCCCGTTAAAACCACATGCCAACCAAGTCAAATTCTTAAATGTTTGGGGGAAAAAAGTCCGTGATGATTATACGGTACCTTGCTCCAACATCATCTTTGAAGAAGTACTGTCTTGTGAAACCGTCGGCTATAAATTGCACCAAATAGTTCAGTGTACCATGGCAGTTCTAGAACAATCTTTGCCTGCTCTTCGGAACAAATTCGGTAATTCTGTTTATAGACGTACCTATTGAACCAAAAATGAGCCTCGTCGTTGAAGACAATTTTTCGATAAAATAAAAGCTGATTTTCTTCTAGCTTCTCTAAGGTTCATTCACCGAAAAAACGACGTTATGGCAGGTCCTCCAATTTCAAGTCCTGCACCAGCTGTATTTTGTATGGCTTTAGACCGAGGTCATTATGTAATACCTTCCAGGTGGTTGAATAACACAAACCCAATTGCAGGAACCGGCGACGGATGGGCATATCGCGAGCTTCATTAACACTGGCGAATACAGCACGAACCTTGTCATCGGTACGCACTCTATGGATACGGCTTGGTCCATTGATGTCCAATAGAGTGAAACTGTTGCGAAATTTGGCCACAATTGCTTGAATAGCCTGCAGGGTGCGTCGAATGTGACGACCATAAAATGGGCATAACTTGCGAAACACATTTTTCACAGAACACCAAGTTTGATAATAAAACTCCATGATTAGCAAGCGTTGTTCGATTGTAAGTCGATTCATGCTGAAATAGTAAGGTATACTGAGTATTTGACCAGGCAAAAACTTAACACTGAAAAACCAAATAGCAAAAACATCACCCTACAAATGTGGAAAAAAGCGGCCCCCCCAAACTTATTGCCGGAAAAATTTATATGTTTGCAAGATTTGTTCTCATGAATTGGAAATCTGCTGCATTTTGTCTCGTTGCTGTCTGTCACGTTTTTGTTTACAATAGTTTCCATTAAACATGGTCACAAAAACTTATATTATAATCATTGCCTCTCAAACATATAATATTGAAGGGTAAACACAATGCTTTTGGACACACGTGTAATATATTTGTGACAAACTATAAACACGTTATATTTGCATCGAATCAGCAAAACTGGACAGATTTTCAAGCGTGTAGATGTAATACATGTTTAAACAGTAGAAAAGATAAAAGATGTCGAATGTTCTGTAGCTTGAATAAAAAATGCAAATTATCTATTCTAAAGAACAGATTGTCTAAATAGGAAACTCAGGTTCCAAAAAAAATCACACTCAATTGCCATTTAACTTCGCAATATTTTCAACGCAGACAAATCGTTTAATTCAATATACCCGTTTAAAATCCAATGCTTCTTGTTCTCTATTCAAAACCTTTTTCAAAGTAATAACATAATCGCTTTAGACATTTAACTATAATCGACTAATTTACATTTAAATGTGACTACATTTTACTCAATTTACCCATTTGTTTACCAAAATTTACATATTCCCCCCCCTGTATCGTAAATTTACCTTAGCTCCAGGTACGTGGCAACACTGTGTGCGCACGATTTAACTTCCACACAATTAGCACAATATAGAGGCAAAGGAGCAAAGGACAAAAAATATAACTGGTGCAGGAACCAAAAAAAAAACGATTTTTTGACATTTTTTATGACAGATTTTATAATGAGTCTTACAAAATAACCACAATAGCATCCGACATACCATGAACAGTCTGTGGGGTTGGCGGTTCATTTCCCCTCGTGTTTGTGTTTCTTTTTTTATATTTTAGCTCATTGTGCTAAAAATTTGAGACGTGACAAAAATGTTAAGGTGGTAAGGAAATGTTGGCCAGCCAAGTGTGAATGAAGGTGGTTGTGAGTCGAAATGTATGAGTTTAAAAGTATCTAAATTTACAGTTAAATAACCTACTGGTATGTGTTATGCGGGTGTGGGAGTGTGTGTTTGTTTTACGTTACAATTTGCAAAATTTGTTATATGTGTATGTAAGTATTATATTAGTAACTGACAGACAGACAGACAGACAGCCACAAAAAGAATCTTGAAGAAACCCTTAGAAAATCCTTCAGCACCAAAGAACAAGAGAAAAAACATCCATCCTTGCTCGACAACTTTACACTTGTGAGCTGAGAAAACATCATAAGTTTTTTTTCCTGTGCAAACATGGTTTGTTCTTAGTAAACTTTTCCATATCCTTATCACCTTACTTGCCACCTGTGTATTATATCACACATCTGGTTGAGGAAAGTCTATCTCATGCATGTGTGAATCAAATATAAGTAGTTACTATATATGCGAATAACATTACGTTGCACAGTGGGGCCGATTTCAAAAAGAAAAGTGGTAATAATATCGGAACTTCTAAACTATTTGCCGGATCGTTTAGATATGTATCAGAGATATGTAGAGGAGGGGTCATGCTTTCATGGTATTGTATTCATGTACACGATAGCATTACGAAAAATTTGTTACAGGGTGTCACAATTGACTATTTTGGTGCGGTTCATATTTTGAAAACCTGTAGCTTTTAAAATTTTAAGCCGATTTTTAAGATTTTTTGCCTAAACAAATCCTTTAAGACAGTCGAGACAGAATAGGCTAAAGTTTGTTTTTTTTATCTCTTATCATTTAAATGATATTGACAATGAAGGATACAAAATGTTAATTTTTGCTCTCACTGTTTTTAGATTTTTGTTAATAGATCGTCTATTTTTATTAAAATCTGTAATTGGGAGTATACCCCTGTACTGAGAACAGTTGTGGACAAACAATAACTTCAGTCACTTTTGAATTATCTCAAGTTATTTGGAAGTGACAAGTTCTCAAAGTTAAAATAAAATGTTAACCTCAAAAAATACTAAATTGTGCCCAAAAAGTACTATTAATCGTTTGCTGCTATTTTTGACATTTTTTAAGAAAGAAATATTGTTTTTAGACTGTTTTAAATACAAAACATTCAAAACGCTGCCCAATATAACTTTATTTATCTTGGAAAGTTCACTCTACAGCCAGCAACGTTCGAAAATAGTAGTTTATTTTTAAAAAACATTATATTGCGAAATTGGGAAGTTTCAGCTATGTATTTGTCTTTTCATGCGCTTTCTGATGTCCACCACATATTTAATATCACCTGTGATACACTTAAAGAAATAATTTGTTTAGATATAAAGGGTACGCCATCTAACGTTCTTTTTCAACTAGTGTTTATTTCGTGAATGGTAACACTTAGCTCATGTCTGATTTGACAGATAATTAGTTTTATACTTCCACTGAACGAATATGGTTGTGTATACGCTTGAACAACGCTGGGAAATATTGCGACATTACTTTGAAAATCATGGTAATGTTGCAGAATGTGTGCGAAAATTGCGTACGGATTTTGGAGAAGAGAAGCACAGTCAGCTCCGTATGTTCGTTATCTTGTGAAAAAAGTGAAAGAAACTGCCATCCTCATCGATAGACACCGTAGGACTATTATTTGTGGGGTGCCCTCAAAGATAAGTGTTACGCCGACAAGCCAGAGACAATTTGCCCTTTAAGGGACAATATTCGTGAAGCCATTGGTGAAATACAGCTGCATTGGTGAAATACATCGATAATGTACTTAAAAATTGAACCGATCCTGTAGGCTACTGCATGGCCAGCCGAGGCAGCCATTTGAATGAAATTATTTTCCATTATTAACCGGCAAGATTGTACTTTCAAATAAGAAAAGAAATTTGAGAAAATATTCAGTAGTTTTTTTTATAGCATTTTCAAACAAAAAGTCATTTGGCGGACCCGTTATTTTTCTATTTTTTATCCACAGAGGACAAACAAAAAAACAAATTGGTGACATATTTCTACGATAACAAGGAAAATCTACCGTATTTTGTTGAAACTAATCAAATATTAATAACGTTTGAAAAGTTACAGCCGTTTAAATCTTGAACACAATTGTCTATATTTAATATTTTCTCTAATAAAAATTTCATGTATTCGAATAATTTTGAGAGCCTCGGTTTGTACGGCCGTGAGTTAGACTATAAAATCTATTGAATATGCCTCATACTGCCTGTCCTCTAGCCAGGAACGTTCGAAAATCGGCAGGTTAGAAAATTGTTTTGCGAAATTGGCTAAAGTTTCGATTGAGAATTTTAAATATTTTTTTGTATCCAGTTTCTAGATTGATATGTTTTTCAACATTTGCAAAAAAGGAACACATCCTACGCATAAATGTGGCCATGAGAGTGAAATATGTAAAAATATCAAATTCTCTTAAGAGCTTTTTTTGGACGAAAAATCTCATTGATCTTTAACAAATTCTCAAAAACTTTCAATTATATTTTATTAATAAAGTATTGATTTATAATGTAGGAAAAACCATAGAGGCAATGGATATACGTAGTGATATAATTCCAATCGAATTTGCGTGAGATCTGTTCAATATTTTAAATTTTACAATTTTCACCACATAATATAAATATAATTTTGGTTGGTTTTTTTGTTTGTTATTTTCCTCATTATTTGCTAAAATATTAATTTTAGCAAAAAACTAAGGTTGCTGACTAGAAGAGCTAAAATATTGCCATACATCATATTCTTGTAAAATGTTTTTTTTTAAAAAGATACTCATATACAAACAAATTACATTTGAATAAATGGGCTTGAAGGCTAAATTTGAGGGGCGGACGCACCCCCTATAACACAACTTATCGCTATGAAATTTTTTTGTATTTTTTTACACAAAAATTAGCCGATTTGGGGGGAGAGAATATAAGAAATCAAAAAAAAAAATTCTCCATACAACTAACGGCCACGCTAATGTATACTCTACCTGGTGTAGTGTACTGACCAGTATGATAATTTCCCTACGAATTCACCAATCATGTTAAATTTTTCCATGGTATAATTATTTCAAAGCTATGATTTAGAATCAATAAGGGCTACACAGTCGCTGTATTTGTTTCTTTATACTCGCTAATAAAAATGGTCCCTGTAACATTATGCGGAAACCATGTATATGTTTGGAACATCCATAATCAAACGTGCAAGCATTGTTATCATAAATTGAAGATCTGCTGCTCTGTGTTGACTGCCAAGTTTTTATTTTCAGCAATTTTCAAAAAATAAAGCCATATTTGGCTCACAAAAACATATACATATTATAACATACTGTATAAACTTACAGTTTATTTTTATTATTTAGTTTATTATTTTGAATTGTTTTGAATTTACATTTTTGTATTAATATTTTTAATTGTCAAATATTTTTGGAATTCCTAGTTTTAAGTACATATTGAAATTATTGTGAATTAAATCTTATTTTGGAACTAATTATAACCGTTTCATTATTGGAAATTCGGTTCTGAATTAGTTATCTTGCAAAGTGCACGAAGCACAAAAACTTACTTCTGAAACGTTGTTCGACACGCAAGAGTCGAAACGCCCACCGCTAAATAGTAACTTAAACTCTAAAAGTAACTTAAACTCTAATTAAACTCTAGAATCTAAATAAAGAAGCGAAGTATTATAACGTTGTTGGAAACTGCAACTCTTTTATTTCAACGTCGGACAAATACAGGTGAGAAACCCAGAGAATATCTCTATCTCAATAGGATATCTCTAACACAACATTCTCTTCTGTTTTTTCTACTCCCCACGCATATCTTACAATTTATACGACTTCTCATCTCTTGAAAAATCGCATAAATTGTGAACTATCAAAGCTCTAAACAACCCCCTCTCAATACAGTCCACTACCCTCAGCTAATCACAGCGACAACAGCTCAAGATATTAGTCTCCCAGATTGATCTCTCCCGGTAATTATTCACATACCAATCATTCTGTCTAAAACATGCAATATTGAATAGCAACCACAATGTGTTTGGCGACAAGCTACAAAACACGTTATATTTGCGGCCAAACAACAACAAAACTATAGAGTTTTCAGCGTGTATAAATAATCTTACTTACTTACATACTTAGGTGGCCTCAAACTACACAGAGTGGTCAAGGGCTTTCCAAAATTAGTATAGCATGATTCTCAAACCGGCTCGATCTTCTCATTTTCTCCTCAGCTTCTCTGCCTCCTCTCAAAGTCTTGGTCATACTATTTTTCAATGTCCTTCGAGTACGTTTACGAATACCGTTCGCGCTGGTTCATTCTGATCCATTCTATTGGCATGACCTAGCCAGCGTAAACGCGCTATTGTGATACATATAATTACGTCGATGTCGGGATACAGATTATAACCTCGTGGTATATCCGTCGTCGGTACTCGCAGTCTTCTAGTATAGGGCCATATGATTTTCGGAGCATATTTCTCTCACAGACTCCTAGTGAAGTTTCATCAACATGCGATGTGACCCCGGATTTTGCACGATAAAGTAAGACAGGTTATATGAGAGCCTGATATAGTTGCATCTTCGTTTCTCGAGAGAGGATATTATTATCTTAGAAGTGCTTGCTTAGCACGAAATAACTCCTGGTTGCAAACACAATCCTCCGTTTCATTTATAGGCTGACGATAATGCTTCCGTTTACGGCAGATTGAAGGTAAATAAATTCGTCCACTACCTCGAAATTATAACGGTAATCAACGTTTACCTTTTTACCTAGATATTCTCCTTATCGAAACTATTAAATTTTGCCTCGCCCGCTTTTCCTGCCAAACCAACTTTGCTGAAGCCCTCTCGATTCTTGAAAATACTGCAGTTACTTCTTGCACATTTCGCCCAATGATGTCTAAACCATCAGAATACGTGAGCAGCATGTGATAGTTTTATCCGTGTTGACTGCAACTTTCTCACGATGATCTCAATTAATATGTGGAAGAGATCTCATGACAGGTTGTCGTCCTGTCTTAGGCCTTGCGTCGTGCTAAACTGTTTGACGAAATCTTTACCAACCTTTACTGAGGATTTCGTGTCGGTCAGTGTCATTCTACAAAGGCGTCTCAGCTTAGCATGAATACCAAGCTTGGTACAGACTAACATAGCTTGGTACAGACTCCTCGTATCGGGTTGTCGAAGGCAGCCTTCTAATTTACAAAGAGGTGGTAGGTGTCGATTTGTTTTTCGTGGATTTTCTTCCTCTTCCCGGACTGATCTTATAATACACGCTGTAAAGTCGTTTTTCTTGTTTGGATGCAAAATTGAAGCCCGACGCAAATATAGTATACTTGTGTCTAAACGCATTGTATTTGCTATTCAATATTACATGTTTGCGCCACAATGATCAATATGTTATAAAATTTGTGTTTGTGTTGCGAATACAGATTTGATTGTGATACAAATACAGCTGTGTTTGGTGCAGTGCGTAGTTAATATTTTTGTCGCTATACCTTGACGAGAGAAAAATACTAACAGAGAGGGATTGTTCTCTGTCTAAGTTAATGTTATTGTTTTTTCAGTCAGTGCTTCGGTGGCCGTCGGTGGTGCAATGGTTAGTGTGCGCGGCTCTTGTACATGAGATCCTGGGTTCGAACCCTGCTCCGACCACCTTCAAAAAAAAATTTTCTTTCGGCGGCGGTCACCTCACATAGTGACGGCGACACTATCGAGTATATAGCCTTGAAACAGCTTCTCAAATACCGTTCGGAATCGGAGTAAAACTGTAGGTCCCAATCAGTGAGTGAAAACTGAAAAGCGCACAGCGCAGTGATTGTGAGAAGTTCTCCCCGGTCCCTTCATGGGATGTAATGGGAAACCATGTATGTATGTATGTATGCTTCAAAAATGAATTGTGTGTTTCATATGTTGACTAATTTGTTTTGTTTTAGTTTCATGCATTCAGTTGTCAATCGCTCGTGTGCGAGGAAACACATGACTACTCGACGTAAGCATATGGATGTTTGGGATGAACCATGCATATGACTCCACGTAAAAGCATATATCTTTACAAATAAACATGCTAGTGTTTGAATTTAAATATATGTTAGTTTAGGATTCGCAAATGAATGAATATTTGGAGAGTGTTCCAAACATATACATGGTTCCTGCAGAATGTGTTTGAGAGAATATGTTTCAGAGGTAATTTTTCAGCATTTATGAATCATTTTAATATATTTCAAATTTTTCAATATATAAATTCATAACCATGTGTTTTCAACAACACAATCTAAGATATCAAAATTTTAAAGGCTTATCTCTTGCAAATTCGAGATCCTTCTACTCGTTATATTTTGATATCGTTATACTGGTCAATGAATTCACCTCGGTCCAATGCTGCCCTCTGGAAGCAAGTAGAACCTACCAAAATAGTGGAGCGAATTGGTAGTGAAGGGAATTCATGATACTGGTTTAGCGAGCTGGTGTGTTGTTGCAGGGCATACTTTTAGGCTTAACATTAATCGCTATATTACAGTAAGCCAACTAAGTAAAGCATACACAATAGCATTACTTTGGCATTCATTAAGCATCAATATAGCTTTTAATCGCAACAGTATAGTACCGGATCTGATGATGGCGGCAAGTGTTGCATAAGGTCTGAATTCTGATGCAACTTTGAACATTTTTGGGTATAAAATAATCGAAATGGCTCAACATCTCTGTTTCTGGATACTTGTGCTTTTTAAGTGAGTTTACGTGATGGAAGTACACTGTTTTCCACAATATGTTCTCCATGAAAAGGAACTTTGGGCACGGTAGGCATTACTGGTGTCCATGTATATCAATTAGATATAATATTTTCAGTTCCTTTGAATATTCTTCAAACTTTAAGTATTGATTATTTTCTTGATATTTTTAACAGCGACATGCTGTTCGTTTTTGTTGCTTGGCTGCAAATATAACATGTTTGCAGCTTGTTCCAAATACAGTATACTTGTACAGAAACACATTGTGTCTGATATTAAATATTACATGTTTGAGACACCATGATTAATAGGCTAAAATATATGTTCTTGTTACCGAAATGTGGTTTTGTTTGTTGTTGAAAGCAGCGGCAAACAAAAACGTGACAGATAATAAGGAACAAACATGCAGCATATTCATGAAACCAATGCTTGTAAACATGTACTTGGTTCTTGCAATATATTCCTGCGGCCGTTATTTTGCATCATATTAAACTTTGATCAATACCAGAGATTTGCGAGGTAGTTATTACCACTTCTTTCGCACTCGGCCTACTGTACATTGGCATACAAACAGAATGAATGATAGTGTTGCCTTTCTGTAACATTCAGCAAAAAGTTGGATGATATTTAAAGTTTGTCTTGGAATTTTTGAAAGTGAGACAAACAAATCGGTACCACCTATAAGTCTTTTCACGAAAAGAGCTCTAAAATGCTTATATGTATTCAGTTACAAATTCAAATTGCGGCATGCAAACTAAAGTAATTGTGTTATTGGAAGTTTTACGGAGGTAACAGCGATTTCGCTTTAGACAAAAAATGTTGAATATGTTTTTTTTTTTTCATTTGTTAAAAAAATTCAAAACTACCAAATAGTATGGATTTATTTTATAACAGTGTTGCCCAAATTGGAGGAATGCCGGGTGGAACATTGTGGAACTGGGTCTAAAAAAAAAGTGCTGAAAATTTGAGCCACATCGGCTAACGTGAAAACATGGCGCATCGCGGTCAAAGTTTGCGGCTTTTCCATTTTAGATGTAATTTTGTAAACACTTGAAAATCCAAATTGTTTAGGTGCTATTCAAAAATACGTTTTCTTTGTCCTCTTAATGATATATTAAAGGTTTGAGAAAAATCCTGATACCTGGAGTTTAAAAAATTTAAATTTTGGAAATATTAAAAGAAAAACAATTTTTGCTCTTAGGATCATACATGGGGCAAATTAATTATATGACGATTATAATTTGTGTTTTAATTTGAAAAGCCTCTATAAATGCAAATTCAAAAAATTTCCATGGCGATTGTCGTTATTTTCAAAACACTTCCTTCGTATCGGGAAGTTTTGGATTCCAACCATTTTATACTGTACAGGTTTATGAATTTGAAAGTACTACGAGGCAATACCTATCGAAGCCACAAACCACTACATATAAAATACTTTAACACCAGAATTGCCAGCAGTCAAGCAAATTCAAAATATATAAAACCATTCCCATTTTTAGTAAAATTGGCATCCAATTCCACAACCTGCATTTGCATTGCGTGAGCAAATGCAAATTCAACGTATCTTAAATGGCATTGCGAACAATGGTTAGATAAAGGCATTAGATAAAGTAATGCAAATTAAAATCTAATGCGAATTAAAAAAAACCCATGTATGCTTAGGATACAGAAACCACATGTTTGAAGTAATTTTAGCCTCAGTCTGCACAGAAGTCAGTGATCGAATATCCACTGTAAGAAAAATCCATTGAAAAAGAATTGTCCATTGCCATCGAAATATTTGCTTGTTGGAACCGAAGTGTTACCAAATTCGTTTATTACAACCGAAAGAATTCAAAATTAAGCAAAATTTAAAATTTATTTAGTAATTGGAAGTTGCAATTGTCACAAGCGAATAAATAATGAAATCAGGTTGTTTGAATCAATTTTCAGTTGTGGGGACTAAATTCAGCCGTGACAATCTCACTTCGGTTGTGACAACTGCAATTCAGTGGCAACAGCCGAATTTACAAACATATTTCAAAAAATTAGTAACGCAAGTGTACTGATGGCATTATCGACAGGCAGGACTGGAAGGGGCGTATACCAGGTAACAGAAGTTAGTTCAGATTCTACACAGATATTTCCAAACTAGCTGCCAATGTAGGGTTTCTAGTATAATTGAAAAAGTTTGGCCCGGACTTTGTGCAAAAAGTACCAGATCGTTGAAGTGCTTTTCAGGCAGAGAAGTTGCCCTTCGGGTAGGACGAAACTCCATCAATAAAATCTTTTCAAACGGTATTCCTGTCTTGAAGAATTTCCCATAGATGCCGCGCATCTCTGAATGAGATGGTCACATATGCGTGCCGGGCACAGGATAATTCTAGGCAACCATAGATGGAATCAGCTGCCGCCATTAAGAACTACCTTACTTCTTCCACTGGATATGTAACTTGTGGGTATGCCACTTTGCGCGTGTAAGCTCATGATTAACACCGAATCTCTGAGCTCGTCGAATGCTATACCCACTTCATACAGCACTACACACTGCAAAATCTTCCTTATTTTGTTGGTTATTAAATGTGGGTTTTTTTTACTGAAAACTTCATCATCAGATCATCTATTCGTGAAAACAATGCTTGCAAACATATACAACGTTCCTGCAATATGTTTATGCGGCCGTTTTTCCCAGCGTATTTGTACAGGTCGTTCACCCGCAAATACTGCAACGGTGGAACAAAGTGTGGACCAGATCGCGCTAACCTCAATTCGTCGACAGCAATTGACAACAACCTCAATTCGTGGCCAGCAATTGAACCTGTTCTACAGCACCATTCAACGAATTTAACAAACAAAATTGGATGCTGGAACAGCAAGCAATTGATGCCGATTTGAAAATGCACATGTTATTCTAGAAAAAAGTACGCATCCACGTTGAGTCACTGTTTGGTGTGGTTTTCGGGCTGGAAGAGTCATCGGACCGTACTCCTTGAAAATGATGCCGGTAACGCTGATACGGTGAACGTTATCGTGAACTGAAAACAACCTTGTTATTGCCTGAATTAGATGGCATAAACTTGGACAACTGGTCTCAATAGGACGGTACCACTTCCCACACAGCGCATGAAACAATTGCCTTTTTGCAAAAGAATTTCTCAGGACGATATCTTGCGATTTGACACCATTAGCCTTCTTTTTCTGGAGCTACATCGAAAGTATGGTATATTCCAGTAAGACCGAGACGATGCCAGAGCTAAAGATCTAAATCATACATTTTGAAAAAATAACGGCCCCTGTACCATTATGCATGAAACCATGTATACCTTTGGAACATCCATATTTTTAAGTGCAAACATTGCTGCCTTTTTTCTTTGCAATCTATCAAAGTGAACACATGCAAACAACACACAGCCTTAGCATCACATGCGTGATTGTTGTATAATAATATTCTCTGCCTGAAAATAAGTATGATGGTGTTGATGTAGCGGCAGCGAAGAAACAAGTAGGTAGTTGTCGCCAAAAGCTATTGAATAGTATAGAGAACTCATAGAACGAATTCTATGACTCAAAAGCAGTGGCGAAACATTGATGCCTTTTGAAAAATGTATGCTTTTTGTATTGTTTTATGTAATAACATTGTCGAAATGATGCATGTATATTGAAATATTCTATAAAGAGAATAAGACTCGTTTATGCTCTTTTACTCAGACTCTCCACATGAGAGCGGAAAAAGAATGCAATAAGTTCTCTATACTATTCAATACTTTTTGTCGTCGGTCTGTTTACGACAAAACAAAAACAATTATTTCAGTGAGCTAAATATTGCTTTGTATTCATTTGAATGCCAGCATTCAAACAAGCAGGTCGTCGTCGCTCTGTTTATGACAAAACAAAAACAATCATTTCAGTGAGCTAAATATTGCTTTATTTATTTTAATAATATTACATCTAATGTTAAAGCAGATGTAGGAAAAGAGAAAGTGCAACAGCAAAAGAGCCTTCAGAACAAAAATTATCCTTTTTTTTATTTTCCAATGTAAAATTTACTAACGTGGTCAGAGAAAACGAACAGGTACCGTGCAACAAAAAGGCCCGTCAGTTCGAAAACTCATTGACTTTTTTTATTGGATTGCAAACAAGACATGTTCCGATTAATTATGGAATAAAATATCCGTCAAATGGCCTCCATGGCTCTGATGAAAGGCCATTCTTTTTTCATAAAATTTTCCATGACTTTTCCACAGAGATGTGGCTTTATATCACCGATGACGCATTAGATCTCGGATATGAGGTCAGGAATTGTTTCTGGTTTATTCGCATTTTTCCAGGATTTCACAAACCCCTAAAGAAAGAAATGGCACGGCGTTAACTCGCATGATCTTGGTGGCCAGTTGACATCAGATTTTTTTTAAATAATTTGTTCTGGAAATCGTTGCTGCAATAAATCGATTGTTTTATGCGCGGTGTGGCAGGTGGCGCCATCTTGCTGAAACCACATGTCGTCCAGATCCATGCCGTCCAGTTGAGGTCACAAGAACTCCGTTATCTTGTTCCGTTCACAGTCACTTCAATTTTGGCCTCATCTTCAAAAAACTAAAGCCCAATCACGGCGCCTGACCAACATCCGCATCAGATAGTTGCTCGTTGAAGTTTAATTTATTTCCCTGAGCTTAAAATTCGAAATTTTTTTGTATTCACGAAGCCATTCAAATGAAAATGGGCTTCCTCGGAGAAGATGACTATTTTTTTTTTGAAAACTTAGCGTTGACTTCACTTTGCTCCATTACCCATTGAAAGAATAACCGGCGCTTTCCCTGGTCTGCTGGTTTCCGCTCCTGACCAAGCTGAATTTGTACTCATGAAGAGGTCTTTTGTCAAAATTTGCTGCGTAGTGCTTCGTGAAATTTTAAGTTCTTGAGAACGATGCTCAATTGATGTTTTCGGGTTTTCGGCGACACTCTCGTTTACAGCAGCAATGTTTTCAAGAGATTGAAGAGTACTTAGATGCACCGGAGTCTTGCTGCACATAACCGACCCAGTTTCATTACATTTTGAAATGAAGTTCCTTATCGCACGTTGAGGTATGGGGGCTAAATGAAAAAATTGTAAACAACTCTTTTTTAACCGTATTATGCTATAACCCAGTAGACAACCCAGTATTATTCTGCATACTTTTAGGATTTGGTAATTGTTACTAGATTTGTACAGTCAGGGACGTATATGAAGGTTGTGTTCTTTCATGTTGGCTTTGTGATAGTCATGCAATTGTGAAGTGTGCTGGCTTCAATGGAAGGCATTACAACATTATTACGGCTACGGAAAGCGGGCTTCCCTGAACACGTTGGAAGGGTAAGGAATTCGATGTTGACTTTTTTTTAGGTTATTGCCGCAGTTCAAGTCTCCCGCTAGTACAGAGTAGTTATTTGAATTTTGAAGATTCATAAAATCAAATAGTTTTTGTAAGTCTGCTCGTATTGAATTTATATTGCCGGCCGGATAGTACGAACATGTAATAACTAAAAACTCGTCGCAGTCAACGGGTGTCTTTATGGCGCATGTCTCTAAAGCATCTAGAGAATATCTACTTTTGTTATCTTGACTGTAGTATTGTCTGTTATTCATGATTAATATAGCAGTTCCCCCACCCCTTGTTGCATCAATTCGATATTTGCTAATGATTTTATAATTTTTAAGTATTACATTGTGTGTATGGTTTAATTTTGCCTCATTTAGTAGGACAATATCTACTATCTACCTACTCTTAAAAATTTACGTATTATTGAAAAAAGGACCAATTCTAAAAAAATACCATTTCCTAAAAAAAACTTTTTCTTCAAAAAAAAATATCTTGTTATAAAAAATACATTTTCTTACAAAATTCCTTTTCTTAAAAGTACCTTTTCTCAAAAATAAAATATTACCTTTTTTCTTGAGATAAGTAGGATTTCTGAAAATAAGAAAATTTTGATAAAAAGTAAAGAGTACCTACTTACCTAAAAAGAGTACCACTTCTTTAAAAAGTACCTGTTCTTACAAAAGTACTTCTTTGTAAAAAAAATCATACTCTTATGCCTTTTGCTTACAGAAAGTACTTCTTCTTAAAAATAGTACCTTTTCTTAAAAAAATCATTGTCTCTTAATAATGGAAGTAAAATTAACCTGAAAATATATTTTTTTTTTTAAAAAATACATTGCAGAAAAAAAAATTTCTTAAAAAAGTTTTTTATTTTAGAAAAAGTACCTTTTCTTAAAGATCCATTTAAATTATCGTACTTTTCAACGGGCGCTTTATGCGTGCTGGAACTAACTAGTACATAATATATAGCGAAAAAAACTTCGTTCCAACCGGGTGTCCCATGACACCTCATGTGATTTTTTGATCACTCTTCGAATGGTTACACATTAGGTGCACTTTCTTGACTGACAATTCTTCGAAGTTTGCGAGCGGATTCAGCATAACTTTCCTAATTTTTGTAATAAGATTTCACAATTAGAACTCGTTGTTCTTTCGTCAAGCGCTCCATTTTTAATATGTAATCGGAATAAATATATGCGACAGCTGCCAAATTTCAGAGTTGTCACTTACACAAATAAAATGCCACAAAATTTAAAAAGTCCCCCTATATAAAACGAATACAATCGTTTTGTTATTTTAGTCGAGATGTGACATCAAACCGCGGGACAATCTCGCAAAAAGCGGTATAATCCCGCCAAAAGCGTGACGTTTGATTACGGTAATCATCCGATATAGTTTTTTGTAAAGTATCGCTCAATACACTTGTTTTGTCTACAAAATTTTAAGGCAGTCTGTTGCAAATATTTTTGTTAAATTTAATTTTCAAACTTACTATACTTATAAATACAATATATAATATTTTTAATTTGATTTAATAGCGACCATATTCAGGGGAGAGATTCTTAATTTCTTAATTTCAGTTTTAACCTCGTTCTGAGCGGTTGTTGGAGAAGCTTTTTATTGGGAAATTACTCGTTAGTGCCGCCATCAT